>OX454415.1:117677717-119044976 GCA_949715475.1 Microchrysa polita
ACTTCATTCGACTATGACCTCACCGGTCTCGTTCCGGGTTGACCAATACAGTCGCGGCGAAACTTAACTTTATTCTTTCATTTCCGGAGATAAGTTCTTCGGCACTTAGTGTGATTTCCGATAGTACTTTTTGGTATCGAGTTGGTTTTTGTTAAGTGTTGGCGTCATTACTGATTGTTGTCGAACGATAGCATACGTTGATAGTGTGGTTTCCGAAATTAACGCGTAGCTGCAATACTGAAGATTGTGACAATTTTTTCTCAAGATAGAGAATTCTAGTTCAAGACTATGGTCGATCGAGTGTACAGTGTCTTTGATTTTATCGCATTAATTCAAATTGCAAAATTTTACGAATAAGAAGTGATCAAAACCAAAATTTCGAGAGTGGTTTAAAGGACTGAATTCCATAAACACGACTTACTATATTATGTAGTCAAAATTTGGCTCGCCGATATGGAAAATTGAAGTCAAACGTACTAAGTCTCCAGCCAAAAACTTAAGTCCAAATCTACGATTTTTTTTGTCCGCATATTCTTCGTCAGATTTCGGTAGTTATAAAATATACAACTGCGCACATTTTCAAGCACCAAACGCGCTGCTAAAGAAAAAAGTAGAAAAGATCGCAGAAATGTTTTATTCTTTTCGCGACTCCAACGTAGTAAGTTACTACAATTGGCAATATTCTCCGTCTACCTATTACGGAAATCGTAGTTTTGTTTATTCGGCTTCTTGAGTTAAGTTCCAGTTGCGCCCGCGAACGAATGTTTATTTCTGTTACGTTTATCTACAAAAGTATAATCGTCTTTGTGCGACGACAGTGCGGTGATATCAGTTTTGGGATTATTTTTATACGATAAAAGATCAAATGCACCGTGATTTAAATGAATATTGAAAATAAATATAAAAAGTGTCTGAAAAGTGATTTGGCTGATATAAAAAATTAGTGAACAATATGAATTGAGTGTGTCCTAGCCAACATACAGACTTATTAGCATCAAACGAAAAAAAAGATCGACGACAAATATTCCGGACCACACAACGAAATAAAAAGCGGATATCCGTTCAATGATCAATATGTTGAATGTACGCCAAATGTGATCTTGACGCTAGTAGGAGTCGCGGGTGACGCGACAACGATGTGAAAGGAGACGAGTCTTGCCAAATTTTTTGCCTTTTTTGTCTTAATGTACGCTCGCGAGCAGTTTTGTCATCTTTATATTTATTGACAACGCACTTACCACAGATGAAATGAATGCGTAAGTAATATATTACTCTATGACACAATATTTTTTTTACATACATATGTACATACATATGTACATACATACCTACTCAGATGCTCCAGTACGTAGATATGTAATAATATTTTTTTTTCTTATTATTTCATAACTTCTTATAAAAGCATTTAAGTCGCTTGATCGCCCCGAAAAGAATTAATACATATATTTTCTATTTTCGGTAAAATGACGTAAGTTCTGTCGCTTTTTTTCTGTCCTACACATCTTATGTATATGAGTACCAAATTGAAAGGAAAGAAAAATATAAATGATGTAGATGTAGATCATTCCGTACAAGACAGATGCAAATAAAAAATTTTATTAAATGAAATTGAACATACATATAAGACGTTGTTCAGATGATGATTGTTCTGGATCATAAATTGAATGAATGGATGTATAGAAGAAACACTGATTTACAGTGATTTTTTCCGTAGAATTTTGTAACGAAAAAAAATTATAAGACAGTAAAGCAAAAAAATAATATTTTTTTTCTCTGTAAGATCAATAAAGAAAGTTGAATATGGAATTCTAATAAAGTTGTACTTGGTGGCACCTTGAATGTTTCTATTTAGATAATACAATTTTAAATATTCCAGTTTGACGAGAATTTTATTTTTTCTTCATGAAAATACGAATAAAATACTTGACATTTAAACTAATTTTCGCGGCCCACGCGAAATAATTCTAAATAGCCGTTATGCGAGATTTTTTTTTAAAATTAAGCTTCCGAGTTAGCCAATGATCAAAAGAGTCTTGAATATGCACTTATTTTGTTATACACTATGTTATATGCAGGGTGTCCTTAGTCCACGTTAATCCGGAACGCAAATGGTAATGCCATTTGTCCCCAATAAGAAAAAATATATAAAAAGAAATCGGCCGCGTATTTTCCGGTTATATTCACAATAAACGCTCAAAAATTAAAACTCTCACAAATTAGAATCTTCCAGAAGTTAAAACCTTGAATTTCATTAGAACTTCAAGTTCTAATGTCAGAGTGTGCAGTAGATTGAAAAACGTCAACGCATTTACGCTCAGAAATAGAATCATGATTTTATGTTGATTTTTGGATACATCAACTGAGTGGCGCAACCAGGATCGTGTCCTGGAGTGTGCCAGTGGCGTAGATAAGGGGGGGGATCAAGGGGATCAATCCCCCCTTCGGTCGCACATTTTTTATTATTACTTTAGGTACGTAAAACAAAGCACAAGTAAACTTCTTGTTGGAATTATTCAACGTATGTAGTGTTTCATAAAAACATTAAACCATTTTCAGAACTGCAATATAAAATTTAGCACTTCCTCAAATTTCAATTGTATGTATAATAGTAGCGTACCGATAGAATAAAAAGACTACAGCACAGGCACAGGACTTTACGTTCATCTACTTTTTCACATTGGAAATGGAGCTTCGCACAGACAAGCCCTATTGAAGTAATCTAGAAGTGCTGCTCGAAAAACTATGTAAAGGTTTGCTGCGATTTTCTCAATGAAAACGCATACTTGCTGCCGTGGAATATGTGGGAAATACTGGGGAATTCCCTAAGCTACAATCCGAAAACGATTCCATAATTTTTCTCGGCCGTTTTATGTATTTATTATTCGATTCCCCAGTAATTTCATGTAGATGACATCCTAGCAGTCGTAAAAAGCAGTGACGCGAATAATATACTCGAATTTTTAAATAAAATTCAGTATTGTTGAACTCATAGCCGTTTCTCGACTTGCGAATTAAATGAACACAAAATAGAAAAGTTAACTTTTCAGTATACACAAAACCATCGAGTACACCGAATAACATTCCAAGCGACTCAGACTGCCGAATGACTCTAAAAAAAGCGGGCATTCCATAATATGGATTTTAGACTTTGCGGATTGCCCCTCAGCATCACTGATTTCATGGATGAATTGAAGCACATTAAGTACATCGCTGTATTAAATGGATTCAATGAAAAGATGATTGAGGACTTGGTTTCCCTACACTCAAAGAAAATATCTCGATTCCAAAAAACCAAATTAATTCCAGAAAAATGTCAAGGAAAAAGAGTTTCTCCTACATACGTCCCTGAAGTGACAAACAAGTTAAAAAATGTTTTCGAAAAACACCATCTCAAGATAGTCCATAATAGTAAGGGAAAGTTGCAAGACCAAATTGTCAATATCAAGGACAAAACTGAAACAAATGAGAAATCGGGAATATATGAAATTTCATGTAACGATCGTGACAAACATTGGACAAACAAGAAGGACAATCCGAACACTTTTCAAAGAACATTTAAATGCGATCAACAAGAACATGGTCCAAAAGTTAGCAGTAGCTCTTCATGCCGCGGAAAACGACCACACTCAATTGAGCCTCGACAATGTAAAATTGAAAAAGCAGGTGAACCGGCCAGCGAAGCTAGATACATACGAAAGTATATACAGTGGACCCTCGGTTAGCGAATATTTCGTATAACGAACGAAATTTTTTGGTAGGAAATGTTTCGCTTAGCGAACGAAATTCCAGATTAAAAGGAAATGGTGAAAATTGAGATTTTAGTGTGAAACTTGTGTAATTTTTAGACAAATCTCCATTTTACAAGAATTGAAAGCTTTTATCAATAAATGAAAACAATAGCGTGTAGTGTTCTGATCGGAAAAGAACCATTTTATGTTGGATAATTAAAGGTTTCGCTTAACGAACGTTTCTCATAACAATTATGAACCCGGAACGCGTTGTGCTCGTTAACCGAGGATCCACTCTAAATGCATCTAAATAGGAGAGTACTAATCAAAACCATCGACGCACCGATACGGTCATCACTTTTCAATTGCATTAAACCATTTTTTTTTTCAATTCAGTTTTATTATAATGTTTTATAAATTTTTTTTTGCATAGAGTACAGTAATTTTCTGCATATTCGTACATAAATTCTATAAGAATTTGTGAATAATATTTTAACAGTAGAGTGTTTTTTTTTTATTTTTGAATTATTGAAAAGGTAAATTTAAGATTTTGGTAAATTTAGTTTAAATGTACTCGTTGAGGATGACGGTTTTTAGTCGAAATGCATCCGAACATATAAAAAGTTTATTGTAAATAATTAAAATTTATAATAAACATTTTCAAAAGCAAAATCTATGATGACTTTTAAATTTTAAAAACAATCTATTTAATCTTGGATTTGGCGGTTTAAATCATTTTTGTCGTTTTTTACTACATTAAAACTTATTAACGTTTAACAGTCCAAATTTTAAGTTCTACTCACATTTTTTGGTATCATTTTAACAATTGGCTAATAGCTAGGACCTCGAAATTTATAGATAATATATATACAGTGTCCTACAAGCTTGAAAATTTTGGAAATATCTACTCCCGAATTTCTGAGTTATCAGAAAATTTCGATTTAAAAAGCTGTACTTTATCCACATATACTGGGCATACTCAACGAGCTCTCGTCTTCATAATTTCCCTTTTCTGGACATATGATGTATTTTAATGCCTGTTTTGAGATGTTTCGGCCAGAAAAGTTTGGGAGCCACTGATCTAACCCAATTAAAGCTCTGATGCTCCAATCACAGTTACGAAAATTTGAATACTGTGGATTTACTCACCGTAGTAAAAAGTCAAAATTATCCATGCAACATTTTCAGGAATTCGTATTTCTTTGTATGGAAAAATTGTTATCTATTTTGCACCAAAACTTACTAAAAAAACTGCTAATTTGAAGTGTAATAAATACAGAAATTGTTATTCTAAAATTCAACATTTGATAACCGTAAAAGTAATCCTGCAAAATGATCCCCCCCTCACCGAAAAGCTATCTACGCCACTGTCATACACTGAAGATCTACGAGCGAGTTGTCTGCAACCGATTGAGAAAGATTGTGCGGTTGAATGACAATCAATGCGGCTTTGTTGAAGGTCGATCTCCAGTCGATGCGATTCAGTGCATTCGTATTGCGATGGAAAAGTATAGAGCAGCACGAAAGGACTTGCACTTTGTGTTCATCGATTTGGAAAAGGCATTCGATAGAGTACCTCGTGATCTGATATGTTTGGCCTTGAGGGCACTTAATGTCCCTGAGGCATACGTCAGGATGATACGAGACATGTATGATGGAGCTACGACTAAGGTTAGATGCACAGCCGGTGAATCAGAATAATTTCCGGTGAATGTCGGATTATACCAGGGCAGTGTATTGAGTCCGTTGCTCTTCAACATCATCATGTGCTACTTATTAACACGTATACCCGACGGCTAGAAATATCTCTTCTTTTTGCCGATGATATAGTCCTCAGTAGCCCAAAC
Organism: Microchrysa polita; assembly: GCA_949715475.1. Classification (NCBI taxonomy): domain Eukaryota; kingdom Metazoa; phylum Arthropoda; class Insecta; order Diptera; family Stratiomyidae; genus Microchrysa; species Microchrysa polita. The sequence continues at coordinate 117,683,293 of OX454415.1, forward strand.
ATCGTTACCTTGCAAGCTGCACTTACAAAATGGTGTGACATTCTGGAGGAGCATGGACTGAGAGTAAGTATAACAAAGACTGAGTTCTTATCCTGCCCATTCTCAGACCCAGATTCACCGATACCAGATATGTACGTCAAAGGAGAGCAGCTTAAGTCTTGTACCAAGTTCAAGTACCTTGGCTCGATGGTGAACAACGGAGCTACATGCGATGATGACATCAAACATCGCACAAAGGTTGGGTGGATGACGTGGCGAGAAAACTCTGGAGTTTTCTGCGATAAGAAAATGCCACTGAAGCTAAAGGGCAAGTTGTACAAAACGGTTGTACGTCCCGCACTCATGTATGGATCAGAATGCTGGACCATGTATGAAGGTTACGCGAAACAAATGACAGCGACTGAAATGAAAATGTTACGCATGTCAGCTTGTGTTACGAAAAGGGACCACATCAAGAGTAGCTACATCCGAGGCAGCTTATCCATAGACCAACCAATCACCGAAAAGCTCGAAGACCGACAAATTGATTGGTATTGCCATGTTCAACGGCGTCCGCCTGAGAACGCCGCAAAGAAAGCGATATCAATGGAAGTTCCCCTTGATGGACCCAAGGCCAGAGGCAGACCGAAGAACACCTGGTTGTGTCAAATGAAAAAGCAACAACAACGCATTGGTCTCGGCGATAACACGATCCAAGATAGAGCTGCATGTAGAAATACGCTGAGATATTATCGCCAAAACGGGCGATGTGCCTACACCGCGGGTCGAGCAACGCGAAGCCATGGAGCGGTATAAAGAACGAGGCAAGGAAGAAGAAGAAAGGAGTGTGCTAAGACCATTAATATTACAAGACACTTGAGGCTCCTGCGGCAAGTTGGGCGATTGTGCTATTAGCCAGTAACGACACTAATTACACTTTTTCTAGTTCCTGATTCTCAAGAAATTAGTGGGCCTCATAAATGCCAAAACGAAAACGTGTGTCTCGGGAGTACTCAATATGCGCCACAAGCAATTCTTTGACCGTCGCAAATAACCATTAGACCGGATTGATTTCGGTAGTTTCGGCTTAGACTTTGCCGATTTGTTGTTCTTCTATTTTGTCGATACAGAAAAAAGACACTACCTCTCAACGTTTTACGGGTAAGTTTAAGAGGTGGCGCGGTTTATTGAAAGAAATGACTCAAAACAATTAGAGCAGAATTTGTGAAAGTCCGGTACAATACAAGAAACATATAACTTAGGCACAAACAAAATTCGGACAGAAGTTGGACTAATATCGTTCTAATAGTTCCAGGGAAGATAAGGTTCTTCTCATATGAAATAGACAGTGAGATCACTGACAGAACTGTATCTCGCAAAGAGCCAATTTATTTCTCCGATTTCAATTTCAGCGAGGTTGGCTCGTTATGTTACAGAACAAGACTGATTCAATACACTCTTCATGTTCAGTTAAGTTTTTTAGAAAAGATTTGAACAACAATTTGGCTGAGCATATTTTTTCAAAATTTAAGACTGTAACTGTTTCCTGTAACACCATTTAGAAACGTAAAATATTCCACAATTTCAATGCCTCACACATCTTTCAAAAGTGAAATATTTAGAGTTCAAACCGATTCGGAACAGATCAACGAAAGTGGCTGGTTATTCGCCCCCCTACGAACACGATTCATATTTTTATAAAATCTGCAACGAAATTCATTGCTTCGTATTTAATTTTCCATTTTTGCATTCCTCATTTCTGAATGATGATCTCCTTAATGTCACAGGCCTGGATTCGATAGGCACTTCTGTTAAAAGACGAAAGTGGCAATGGATAGGTCATACCCTCCGAAGAGGGCCAAAAAATACTGCTAAGCAGGCCCTAGATTGAAACCCACAGGGAGCCAATGCAAGCCGTCGTGTTGGACGACCACGTGGAGAATCACTAAAAAAATTATTCTGTTACAGTAACAAAAAACACTAATTATTTTAACAGATTTTTCTTTTGATTTCGAGCCTATAGAATATTCTGTTAGTTCAACTAAAGCAATTATGTTACCAACACAGAAAAGAGCTTTGTATCTTGTAACAGAATTGTCTGTATTTTTAACATATCACTTTGTTCACTTAACAGAATGTGACTCTCTAATTTTTTGAATATCAACATTATTTCCCGTTTGAATAAAAAAAAAACAATTTCAAAGGGAAAGAACATTTAAGTCATAAATGAGTTTTGTATAACTAGCATTGACCTCTCTATTGGTGTTGGCGACATTTAATTTACCTCTTAACGCTTTAAAATGCATAATAAATTACCTACCTACAGCGGGATTCGATCCCGTGACCCTATGATTTGTAGAACACCCTACCTACTAGACTAACCAGACTATGTAGATAAGTGTGTTATTCAAATAGAGTATTTGTTAATGCTGCCCTAGTTCTGTGATTTCAACAGAATCGTATACATATGTATTTGCCCAGGCCAATTTAATCAGGTTATACACCCAGAAATACTGCAAGATTTTAAATCTCGAATGAACTACGAAAATTCAAATTATTCGAAGTCCGGTTAAGCGATAATTTATCGCCTTCCGCCATTTGCTAGGCCGCCCAGGATCGATGCAGAGGAAAGTTCAAAAGCTCACAGCACACATGTATCTACTATTCCCGTATGAGGGATTTTTTGTTTATTAATACATATGACATCCGTAACGATATTTCGATCATAGACTAAGAGGAATCGCAGCCACCACCTCCAGCGAAGCTAATATACACATACACATGATAAAAAACATCCTCAGTTGAATGATTGTCTACTATTATTCAATATTCTTAAAAAGATTTTAATGATTTTCTAAATCATTTCGGGAGGGGTCCGGAGTTCTTGGACCTCACCACTGGCTGGACCCCTGGGGTGTCGCTCTGAATTGCTGTCTTGAAAAATGTCCTGGTTTTTTACACCCTTCGCTCATAGAGGGACAGGGTATATTAGCTTTTTATTAATCGGATTTGTCAACCAAACATTATACATACTTGCAGTCACTAGAATGATCCAGACATTATTACAAAACAGCAAACAATTTGAACCACCAAAACCCAGGGGAGCTACGATATTCAAAGCCACATGAACGATTTCTCGAATCATAAAACGTCTGCGAAAAATAATAATTCGACGTAGATTTTTTTGTAGACAAAGAGATATATGTACAGTTTTCGAAGCCATAACGAATGCTAAGTTTATTGTTCTTCTTTCACCAGGTGCCTTAGATAAACTTCTACGCTCACAAAATGTCATATTGGCCTAACGTTTTTAAGAACTCATCAGAAAATCCGGATCCTCAAACTTTCACCAAAAAAATCTTCTATGGGTGAAAAAAGTTTGTCTTTATTTTTATACTGCAAGAAAACTTTGGCCTTCTTTCATAATTCACATGAAAATAATAGCTCGAAATCAGTGCATTTTCCATAAAAAATGTATACAACACATCATTTTGTCTTATGAGTTTAAATGAATTATCTAAAATGTAAATTTATCTACAATAATAAGTCCGCTTTCAGCTCTATGAACAACTTATACGCCTACATTACGGAAGAAATTTGCCCATGGTATGGCTGTGCTATTTGCTGTAACTTTATCCGACCCACCCTTTTCCTTTCAAGTACCACATGGCTAAAACGATTCTTTAGGTCCCTCTGCAAATAGACTATGTTAACACATTTTTGGAGATAGTACCTTTTCTATAGGGTGTTTATACCGGACTAAATTCCAGTCCACTTTGTCATGAACTGCGAATCACGAACATAATAGCTCCCGAGTGGTACTAAACTTAGTTCAAACTACATAGTTAGAACGCTCTGTATATGTCGTTGAAGACTAAAATATTTTATCTTGCGTGCGGTATAAACACGGTAATTAGGGCTGGGATGCTGAGGCTGCGCTGAGACTACATTTGGTTTTAATAGAGTCTTATCGGGTCAAGGCCGAGCTGAAGGTTTCAGGCTGTGCTAAGGCGTCTAAGATCTGGATATCATCTGATGCGAGTGAATAGTAATAGACACTTTTTTTTAATTGCAAAAAAATACGACTTATACACTGAGAGAAACAACACGTTTGTTTGTTCTTAATATTAGAACGTTAACATTTAAAACTAAACAATTTTAAAACAACTCTGTTTCGCTTTAATTTAACTACAAAAGATTTTATATTCTTATTTAAAGATAAAATGTTCTTTCGTTAAGTACGCCCAGAGCTAAAACTCGCTCGTCTTCAAGAACTCACTGCACTCAGAAGAAATTAAAACAGCGACACTTATCTGCTCTGAACACTCGTTATTAGGGGCGTATTTTCCTTCGATCGCAACTATCCTTCCTTTCTCTAAAAAAATGCAAGTTCCCTCCATGACTTGTCGCACTAAGTCCTCAACTGCGTGTCCTCTGATTACAGATGTCAACAGGGTTTTTCTCGAACGGTACCTATGTGTCAAGCCTCTGCCCGAAGTTGGCTGCTTATCAGTTGTGGACTTGGTGGCTTAGAATTTCGACACACAGATGTCTACACTGAGAGAAAACAGAATACAGTCCATTAAAAACACGGTTATTTCAATTAACTGACCATCCAAGTAACAGACCATCTGTCGACTTGTATAGAAAACGACTCTGACGGTGACTGATGACTGAAAACTGTACGACCTGTAATTATTTTTATTATTTTTTTAAATCTTACTAATTTAGAGGTAGTCAACTAGAATAACATAGAATAAATAACGTAGAATAAACATTTTAATCATTAAAAAAACATAATTTAGAATTCGGGGTGTTCTCTCGCAAGGCGGAGCTGCAGTCGTCGTAAATTTGTAGGCAGTTATTTGTGAAAGAGGGTTCAAAATACATGAAAGGTCGTCATCTTGAGCAAATACCACTCATAAGAAATTTTGTATAGATAAAGTTCATGGCAAAAAAAACCTAAATCTGGGTCATCAGGACAGAAATTGTTTAAATTTCAACTAAAAACTACCAAAAGTACCCTGGGGTGCTATTTTTGTTTGATTATTATTATTTTTTAATTTAGCCAAACCAATCGTAAAAATTTAAATGAATGTAATGAAGACGATAAAGAAAAATAAATTGTTAAAAAAAATGTATCAGCCAAAAGTCAACATTCGCGCTAATATGAAAGTTTTATTTCGTATTAAAATGGTCAAATTCGGAAAAATGTCCCTACAGCTTTTAAAGTTAATTTTGTATTAAACATTCATCGATTTTTCCTAACTAGCAATTTCCGCATCAACACCATTTAACAATTCACAAGTTCATTTACCTACATGCATCCTTATAAACTTAACTGCTATACATATTTAAACTCAAACTTTAACCAAAATCTTGTATCCAAAACTTTCGTGTGCACACAAACATCACCTCTATAATTTTCAAAACAACACACAATACACATTGTAGTAAATAGAAATGTTGCAACAAAATCCTTCAGTAACGCGTAGATACAAAAGGAGCTTAAAACAGAACAGACAGAAAGCAAAATTGCACTCGGTAATTCATATGTGGTTAACCCTAAAGTAGCAAGACAAACATTCTTAGGAGATTTTGGGGAAAGGATGACGGTTTACATCTGCCCGTGAGAAACCTGTGAATAACTCTCGTACTAGGTTTTATGTGTACATACTCGTATTATTCATTATACTAGAATGCTTCGCACATTTGAGAACAACGCGTAAAATGGCTAAAAGTTGAAAGTTGCGACAACGACAACGGCGATAAGCTCGTGATAAATCGCCAAAAGAAGTGGAAAACTTTGCGGAATTGAAATCATGCATACAGAACAGACGGCAAACGGATTGCATTGTTTCAAAGAGTTGTTTGAGTGGAATTACATGGTTTTGAAGAATGTTTGTTTGTTAGGTCGATACTCGAGGGAAAAGTAGGTTTATGACTATTTTGTGAATGCTTTGTAATACGTTATGTTGCAAATACCTAAATATAAAGAAAATATATAGTAAAAGATATAAAATTGATGAAATTTCGTTATAATCTAATTAAAAAGTTTGCTAATAAAATCTAAGTATGTATACTTAGCGACATTTCAGCAGATATTTTCTATCTGAATATAACAAAGAATTGTTGAGTTATTGATCTGACGATTGACAACCTTGCGTAGCATCAGGAATATCCAATTTTAAGGCCGATGACTTTCTTGTGTTTTTTTTAATAAATGGAAAGAGTTTAATCACCTATTTCTATAATTATTATTTTAGCATACAAGTAAGGATAAGAATTAAACGCAGTGCAGTACCATAATAAAATTAACCGTCTACAGTGGAGCACTTATTTGTCTTTGTGTGTACCTACTTTTCGAATACAATATTCCCTATTGGAAGCCATTGATATATTTACCGTAACTAATTAATACAAAAATATAAATATCATTCCAACCAGCTCATCCATTTCGCCATGACGACTCCTATAAATAAAAGTTCAAAGTTCAACAAAGTTTTCCGGAATTCGCTATACTAACTTCTAACTTCTTCGAATTGTCATTCCGTTGGGATTGAAACGTCACCGCGAATAAATTATACGCCCCCACTGTGAAACTTTCACACTCTCTTCTCTCAAATGGCTCCATAGCGAATAAATCTCAAATTAAACACTTCTCCCGGAACAACTGCGTTCAGTTTAAGTTAGAAACTATGATTAGAGAAATGTATATGCACATCTTTTTCTTTTCTTCTTTTTTTTCAAGGATACACATTTAAATGCACTCTGAATCACTCTTATTAAAATGTACACTCCAGGCAGAGAAAGGCATAGTATCAATGTTTAAAACTTTGTTCGCACACAATTAGGGAAAAAGGATTCAATTAGGAGAATACAATTTGCTCTCCTTAATTAAAAGCTGCTTTTTGAAATGACATTTCATTTCTTTGTCGACTTTTCAGTTCGTCTTGACTTTAACGTAAAAATTTCAATTTCCCATTTTCGAAATGAGGGCGACACAAAACGGCTCGGCCGGCGCGGCGTGGCGGCTGGCCAGACCAAAACCTAATGGAGTGAATTTCTCAGATATAGTTTCAATTAAATTTTAACGAATGTTGTGCAGATTTCTTTCATTTAGGCGTTGGTAGCTATAATACGTCTATAGAACTTGGAGTGTATTTTGCGAAAAGTTTTATGTCCGAACCAGTGTGTTAATTTATAGTTCTTGGACTTCCGTTTTCGATTTGTGCTGCTGGTTTGATTCAAAGTCGACGATGACGACGGAAGCATTTATAATTGGTATGGCTACATATTTCAGCACGGCAGTCAATGGTAATGAAATTATACGTTGCCAGTCAAATACGAGTAGTATCCATAAGTGCCGTAGTATATGCATAAGATCGGAAGTTTTTGACAAAAGGGACATTTACGGATGGGAAATGAAATGATTTACTACACTTTCAATATGGAATCATTTATACTACATACTTGCAAAGTTAATATTGTTATTACAGTATGGTGCAGAATACGAAACGTTTCACTATTAATAACCGTGATTTCGGCACGCACTCCATACGTATTATTTGCGGTCTTCATATCTCTAAATGATGGTCTCAGCAAGAGTCACGCAGAATTCCAAATAGAAATCATCAATCATCATACTGTTGTGTACATGCATATTGAAGCCAAGAGAGGTTTCTTCGGTGAATGAATAGTACTGAACAGAACAGAACATGAGATTCGTGCGGAAGAATTTAGCAAGGGAACAAAACGTATACTACGAATATTCGGCGCCTCGGGGGTAGAATAAAATCCGTTTAGTATGTACGTATTAAAAAAAAGAAACTTTATTGATCAATACAGATGATTTGTAATTTAACTTCATAAAAAAAGAACGATGACTGGACCAGGCAAAAGTCTTTCATATAGACATATCTTTGAGTGATATTTTTGTAATGTATTTTACGCAACATTTGGCAAGCAAGCAGAGAGACGGATCATTAGAAAAGGAATTGTACCACAACAGCGATGCTAGTTAAACATTGGGAATCTTGGGTCATCACCATCTCATAAGAAAATGAATGAAATGAGATGTATTTGTCATCTTTTTAAATGTCCTTTCATGATTTTTTTCTTTAGCTAAAAGATGATTAATTCTTTAGGATGATAAATGTTTACAAGTTTTCGCTTTTAAAGGAAATAGCAGTGCAGTTATCTTAATCGAAAGAGATATAATGTTCCACTTCCAAAATCAAAATAGGACATATCCCATAATTGTCTCTAAAGGGTTGTTTTGGCAAAATTTGTTTTACGAGATAATATTAAAAAACATTGACTTGCATTGATCCTTTAGCTGAAAAAAAAAGTCAGTTTCTACTAATATTTCAGAAAAAGTGACGCAAATGCCGATTTGTCAGAGCAAATTTAAAACAGATAATTTGTCTGCAAAAATTATAGGAAGAGGTTGAAGTTGGCCAGGGGATTCAGGGCGAGTATAGTTGCAATGTGCGGCCGAATGGCCCAGAAACAAATTTATTTGATAGCTTTAAGGATAATCAACTCAGTTGTTTGTTTGAGGCAAAATCATGTTCTCGTTCTTAAAAAAATAATTATTTGTCTTAATTTTTCCTTAAACGATATCTCCGATTTCCTCAAAATGAAGGCAGATGTCTTGGAGTTTGCAATTCATCATCATCAATGTGGCACGATAGCCCGACGTCGGGCCTTGGCCGCCTGAATCGTTGACCTCCAATTGTCGCGGTTACGTGACCCTGTCCTCCAGTTTCGGAAGCCCAGCAGCTGGTGGGCGTCTTCACCTACGGAGTTCTCCCAGCGAGCTCTCGGTCGTCCACGCAACCTCGCTCCGTCAATTCGTTGTGCGTTCATAACTTTCTTTGGCATGCGATTGTCGTCCATCCGTTGTACATGCCCCGCCCATTGCAGACGTTGAAGCTTCACAATTTTCGATACTTCCAGCTCATCGTACAATTGATACAACTCATGATTGTACCGGATACGCCATTGGTCTCGCTCGCGAACGGTCCCGAAAATTCGCCGAAGGACTTTTCGTTCGAATCGGTCTAGCAAAATTTCGGAGGCTTGGGTAAGGGTCCATGTTTCGCAGCCATAACATAGCACGGGTCGGATGATCGTTTTGTACACGCGGAGCTTCGTGTTCCTGTGCGCAAGTTTCGAATTAATTATAGGGAGGACCGAGAAATATGTCTTATTGGCTAGTTGTATCCGTCGCTTATTTTCGTCGGTTTTGTTGGCGTCCTTTGATAAGTTACAACCCAGATAGTTGAAGTTGTCTCTCTCTCGACGACCGTAACTCCTAGTGGAGCATGGTGAACGTTACAAAGACAATTGAATTCGGAGTGTGATACGGTTGTCAGCCATACCACTTCCTAGTCGCATTGTTAGTTTATTATTCTACGTTAAGAATATTTCTTATCATCTTCTTCTGAATAATAAACTTGCGACGAGTCGTGCCGAGTTTGGAAACTCGTTTCTCTATGAGTGTCTATTTCACAGAGTGGCGACCGAACGATCACGGCTACAGAGCACGAAGTTGAAGTTGTCTACATACTCGATATTAAGGTCCCTCACTGTGATGCTTGAGTTTGCTGGCGTCCTTGTTTTCGATTGCATCATGGCCTTTGTTTTGCTTTCGTTGATATGTAGTCCAACTTCCTTTGCGGCGTTATTGAGGTTATGCAGAAGGCTTTCTGCATCACACAACCTTCGAGACATGATGTTGATATCGTCGGCGTACGCTACTAATTGAGTTGACTTGATGAGTAGCGTTCCGCTGCTGTCCGTATTCATGGCTCGAATTACATACTCCAAAGCCAGGTTGAAGAGCGTCGGCGCCAGCCCGTCGCCCTGCTTGAGTCCAGTACGACTTTCAAATAAGTCAGTGAGTCGATTCTGCACTCTGACCTGCGAGACGGTATTAGTCATCGTCATCCTTGTGAGTCGCACTAACTTTGCCGGTATACCAAAATTCAGCATAATGTTGTACAGTACACTTCGATCGATACTGTCGTATGCCTGCTTGAAGTCGATAAAGATTTGGTATACGTCGATGTTATATTCCCAGCACTTTTGGAGTAGTAGCTTCACTGTGAAAAGCTGATCGGTCGTTGAGCGACCAGGTCTGAAGCCGCCTTGATACTCGCCAATGATTCGTTCTGCGTACGGATTAATTGTCTTTTCAAGAATTTTCGATAATATCTTATAGGCCGTACAAACTAATGATATGCCCCTGTAATTCTCACACTTCAGCTTGTCACCCTTTTTGGTGGATTGGGCAGATTATGCTTTTGCGCTAATCTTCGGGGATTACCTCGTCGTTCCATATTTTCAGCAGTAGCACATGTACAGCCTTTGTCAGGCACGTTCCACCATGCTTCAGCAGTTCCGCTGGGATCTCGTCAGCGCCGGGCGCTATATTATTTTGAAGCGACTGTATGGCAAGACTCACCTCCTCTACTGTTGGGGGTAGTACGGTTGTAGTTTGCAATTCAGGAGACCTATTTTGTAATATTGGATAACAAAGCATTATCGCCGTTTTTTTCAAACTCGGGAATTCAAGGCCACTGTTTTGGCTCTTTTTTCTGCCAATTACGTTAAAGGACCGAAAAATTTCAATCTAAAACTAGTGGAAAAAACTGCGAAAAGAAAGAATTTTCATACAATTTTATATTTTGAAGAGCCACAACCCGGCCCGCAAAGGAGTTTCATCCTGCCCGGGAGCAATTTAGAAAAAATCAATAAAATGGGCAGAATCTAGGAAGAAAATGAATAAAATCTCGCTAGTTATTGGGAGCTAAGTCCCGCGATATTAAAATTTAATAAATTATCCCCAATGTGTTAGAACTGCGAAACTATTAAACTATCGATTTAGAGACACCTTCATATGCAAGCACAAATCTATTATAAAGCCAGCAAAAACTAAACCGGCTTCCTTAATTGAGAAAATGAAAAGACGTTTTCGCGAATCTCCAAAACAAACAACAAGATGCCATAAAGAAATAAATAAATCAGAATCTTGAGAAACTAGTTGAGTAATGCATAAGGTTGAATTGAATTGTATCGAAGCCCGAGAAAAACAGACTGGGACATCTACAGAGAGCGCCTGTCTTCCAATCCGAATGAAATTCCCAGACACATTAAAACTACACTCTGTGTGGAGGCTGCAGCGGATCAACTGCAAGCCGCAATAAAGACCTCCTTCGAAGAGAGTTGCAGGATAACGAGAAATGCAAATGGTGGAACTCAAACCTGAACATCCTGCGTAGAAAGACACGTAAGCTTTTCAACGTAGCGAAAAGAACTGCGGATTGGGACACCTACCGCTGCACCCTAACCCAGTATAGCAAAGAAATTAGGAAAGCCAAGAGGGAATACTGGAGGAAGTTTTGCGAAGAAATAGAAAATCTGCATGAAGGAGCGAGACTCCAGAAGATTCTAGCCAAGGATCCAACAAACCCCTTCGGGACACTTAAAAACTCCGATGGAAACCAAACAAAAACAGGTAAGGGGACCCTGGAAGTCCTTCTAGGGTCTCACTTTCCTGGATCAACCATAACAACGGTACGCACAGACCAGTTGGATGACAACTCCCTTTTTCTAAGGGCAAACAAAAATGACTAGCGGCTTGCGAACCAAATAGTAACCTACAATAGGGTGGAATGGGCGATCAACTCTTTCGAACCCTACTAATCACCAGGGCCAGGCGGTGTCTACCCATAGTCCTGCTTCAGCAGGGTCTTACGACTCTGGCTCCGCTTTTACTAAGACTATTTAGAGCCAGCATAGCCTTGGGATGTATTCCAATCACTTGGAAGCAGGTAAACATAGCATTTCTGGCAAAGCCAGGGCGCGACCAATGCCTAGCGAAATCGTATAGACCAATAAGTCTAACCTCCTTCCTAATTAAGTCATTGGAAAAGCTCGTCGATAAACATATCAGGGACAGGTGCCTGTCGCTTTTTCCTTTGCATCCAAACAAACATGCTTATCAGACAGTGAAATCATGTGAATCAGTACTGCACCATTTAGTTGGGAAGATTGAGACCACACTAGAAATCAATAAAATAGGGCTCGCGACCTTCCTAGATATAGAGGGTGACTTCGACAATACTTCTTTTGAACCCTTGTACACGCCGCGTCGAGTCATGGAGTCCAAAACACCCTCTGTCGGTGAATAAAATGAATGCTTCAAGGACGATAAGTACATGCAAATTTATTCGGTGAAACCATGTATACAGCTGTCCTCAAAGGATGCCCACAGGGGGTATACTTTCACCCCTTCGGTGGAACCTTGTAGTGGACAGCCTACTGGTCCAGCTAAATAACACTGGCTTCTATACCCAAGGATATGCCGATGACCTCAGCATCCTGATAAGGGGAAAATTTCCAGGAGTTCTTTCTGAACTCATGCAACAAGCTCTAACCCAAGTGGAGGATTGGTGCAGGAGGGTAGGCCTATCGGTCAATCCCGCCAAAACAACACTAATAGCCTGCAGTCGCAAACACAACTTGGATGGGCTTAACGCTCCAACGTTATTCAAACAACAACTGCAGTTTACCACGGAGGTGAAATATCTGGGAGTCACCCTTGATAACAAACTCACGTGGTACAAGCAGCTGCAAAACACAATTACAAAACGCAATCAGACCCTATATGCAACTAAAAGAGCAATAGGGAAAACGTGGGGGTTAAAACCACGAATGATACACTAGCAGCGTACAGACTCTAATCATCAAACATGCGGACACCACAAAGGGTAGGACACTGTACGATTACAGAAATCATTGCAAACCCAATCCTAGATATGGGCAGCGACTATACCCCGGCCATGTACACCTTCGACTCCAACATCCAAACCTTAACGGTTAGGGACAGGGCCGGCCTTAGCATTTTGGTGGCCCTGGGCCAAATCGGCGATGGTAGCCCCTATCAACATTCAAATAAAAATTGATTTTAAAGACTATTTTTTTTACATTTTTCATTTTTAATGACTTTTTGTCGTTTAATAGATGGTCTGAATTATTATTCTTCAATAATTGTATTCACAATGTTGATATCGTAATAGTACGTTGCTTGAACGACTTGACAAATAGAGTTCCAATATTTTATGCTTGACGTTGACAACGTTCGCGCTAAACACTACTTCAAACTCCTTGGGACCAAGGGGTGCATAATGTACTTGTAAAAAAGCAGGCAATTTCTAGTCTCTAATATCGATTTTAAGCCAATTCGTTTTTTGGGCTCACCCATCAGCAACTACTTCAGCTTTCGACTTGGTTTTGACAAGAAAGTGTATATTCAAAGATCCGAATGCCATAATTCGAGGCTTTTGATCCAGGTTTTGTTTTTTCTTTGTTGCGTTAGTATACCAATCAGTAGTACTGTGACCTGTGGTGTTATCATGGTGCCTATTTTGATGTTTAAGGTTTAGTGTAGGCAGGCTATCTATCCTGCAACTGGATTGTGTCATCACCGAAATCAATGCGTTGTTCAGGCTTTTTCTTTTGACACTTCGACGTGTTTATCGGTCTGCCTCTGGCCCTGGGTCATTCAAGTGGAAAATCCATTGATAACGCCTTCTTCGCGGGTGTGTGTGTGGACTTTTAACTGATTAAAATTTTCAGTGAGTTCTTGATCTAATAAATCGTTAAAAAAAATCCACTTCAAATTTCCATTGTAAACCCGTTAAAGAGTCATCGTCAGCTTCATTCGAAAATTGTTTTTAGCTTTGCATCTTCTCATGGTGCTTGCTGCAGGAAAAATCATTTCTTCGGCCGTCATTTCCAGCTCCTCTTCTAATAGTTTGGCAGCATTCTGGGCCAATTCGAAATCAGTTTCTTTGTAAGATTCCAAGAACGCCAGCACTTCATCTCCCATTAGTTTGACTATTTCATTTTGAATGCGTTTCCCTAAATAATGATCATGGATTTCGTCACTCTTAATTCGCCGGAGATGTTTTTGTAACGTAAGATCGTATTCACCAAGAATTACTATTAACCCCAGGAAAGTGCCATTAGTTGGTTGAAATAGCCGATCAACGCTACCACGGAATGCAAGATTTCGTTGAGCCAAGAATTTCGCAACGAAATTAATTCGTTTAATTTCTCCAGTGCGTTCTTTCTTGATCAATTAATTGCTGGCTTTGCTTATCAATTGTGATTTTCTTCCTTAACAACAAAAGCAAAAAAGGACGTTATTTGATTTTGAGTACACTAACCATAGGCGATTTGCACCCTCCCCATTCGTCAAAATCTTCAGAAAAATGACGCGCTTTTTCATTGGTATTGTACATACTCTGTTACATCTGCGATAAAACTTGAACCTGGCTGCTGAGGATTACTAGACGGAGATATATTTTCATTCTCTTTAACTACGAAACACCTTTTGGTGTGCCTATAAATGCTTCCGCTGTCACCTTCTTTTTAAAGCAACCGATTCTTGATTAAGTCGAACTCGTTTTGGTGGAAGCATTTCTATTGAAATTAAAAGCGTTTTTAAAAAATGGACTCATAAATCACAATAAAATCATATCCATTGTTCAAAGGGGTGTTGCGCGGAGGCCCCTTGTTACTGACGCCGTTTCCGAGTGGTGGCCCCTGGAAAGTGAAGGTTCTTTAAGAGTGGTGGGCCTACGAAAGTGGTGGCCCTGGGCGACCGCCCAGTTCGCCCACCCCTAGGGCCGGCCCTGGTTAGGGAAGACTAGAGTAAATGGAACGACAACCATCTATCAAAACACATCGTGTAGTACACGGATGGGTCGAAGACAGACGAAGGAATAGGGGCAGGAGTTTATGCTAAAACCAACAACTATAGTGTCTCCAAACCCCTAGGTCAATATACAAATGTCTTCCAGGCAGAACTTATAGCCATAAACCTTGCAGCAGGAGAGAGTACTCGAAAGGGATATACCAACAAAAACATATATATTCTCTCCGACAGTCAAGCTGCTATAAAAGCCATTGCAAGTCCCAAAACAACCTCAAAATTGGTTTGGGAATGCCAACAAAATCTCAAAAACCTAGCCACCCGAAACAACGAACTCTGAAAGGGGTGAAAGGACATAAGGGGATCGAAGGAAATGAGAAAGCGAGAGGGTTCCGAACTACCCTTCACTGGTCCCGAACCTACAATTGGAATCAGTAAATCTACTGCCAGAGAACCGTTGCCAGACAATAGACCGATCGATGGAGACTCGCTGAAGGGCTCAGGCACATCAAGCGTATGCTGTCATACCAGCTGCACCGAAGTCCTCAGTCTTAGCATTGTACCCTACGGAAACATCTGCATACAATAGGGATCTACACACAAGACCCACTATGCCGCCTCTGCAACGAAGATGAGGAATCAGCCCCACACGTTATTTTCGAATGCCCCGCTCTTATGAGCTGGAGACGAAATTTCTTTGGGGCTCAAGCTACCAGAATGGGTGCACCCAAAGTAAACCTGGTTAACTTTCTTCTAAGCCTTTTACGAAGGACAGAGCTATTAACGTGAAACTTTTTCGCCTGCAGTATTGGGCGTAACCAGCCCAACCCATCATAGCGCCGTATCCATCCATCCATCCATCCAATGCATAAGGTTCGTAGTTTCTCAGATAATGCTAATTCAGACCAATACTCATTATGGCTTTTTTGATACTCCGTACTCTTTTAATGCCAGAAATAATCGAGCAATAATAAAAGAATTTGTCAATGATATGATATTAAAGCGGCTGTTGCTTTTAACAGGATTGCTGAAAAACCGGGGAGTACGTATAATTTTTTTCCTTACTGACATACTATCTTTTCACTATAAAAGTACACCAAATATCCTTCCAATCGTCATATAACCATTAACGGAAAACGGCATACAGCATTGCCAGGCCAAAAAAACGCATAAATTGATCCACAACATTACAGTAAGTCTTTTTTTTTTGGTTATCCCGTGTAGGTTTGGGTAACCAAACTTCATGTAAAAATATGACAGGTGGGTCAGCTGGCATTTTTTTATATGGAGTTTCGTTACCCAAACCTACACGGGATAACCAAAAAAACTTACCTAGTATTGACCAAAAACCAACACCTATCCGTTTCGGTTCATATAAAGCAAAACAATAAAATGGAGTATCTTAACTTTTTTTTTGTTTTTGTCTCTTTCTGAGTTGCTGTTTCCTAAAATTTATTAGCCATCATTAATGGAACTATACTCTCAGATCAGGCTTATATTAATAGTATTTAAGAACAAATAAAACCGACTTCATTGATACGTTGCACTGCTTTTGTCTATAATACTAATAGTGCAGTCAAAATATCCCATTTCAGGCCTCCAAATAGAAAAAAATAGAGTAAGGCTAAATTTTGTGGTTTTTGAATCAGTGGGCTCCCAGGAATCAAAAACTCATTTTGCTACAAAAATGTTGATCGGAGAGGTCCCAAAAAGGACAAAAAAGGATACTATTTAATCCTTGACCGGAGGTCGGCATGTGGGGTATCAAATCCAAGGGGACGTCGAGCACATTACATATCCGGTGTTTGTTTCCTGTTTCAAGGACCCTCAACGGCATAAATCGAGATTAAATGGAAAATTATTGTGTTTCCGTTGTATCTTTCCAAAGCCATAACTACCAGAATAATTCAAGTTGTCACTACGTTTCTCACTTTTCCGAATCTATAATAGCTGCAGATTGTACCATTAAATTTGCTAAGAAAAAAAATATCGGAAAGCTCTGAAAAAGAACATAAAGGATACTAATTACAAACCTTGATCGAACGTGAGCATGCGGGGTGTCATATCAAAGAGGACGTCGAGTGCATTGCATATGCGGTGTTTGTTTCCTGTTTCAAGGACACTAAATAGAATAAGTCGCGCTTAAAAGAAAAATTACGGCTTTGGAAAGATACAGATACGGGAAACACGAAAATTTTCCATTTGATCCCAATTTTCACATGTGAGGCTCCTTGAAACAAGTTACAAACACCGGATATGGAATTTACTCGACGTCCTCTTTGATATGACACCCCGCATGTCCACGTTCGATCAATGTTTGAAATTAGTGTCTTTTTATGTCCTTTTTCAGAGCTTTCCGATCATTTTTTTTTCTTAGCAAATTTAATGGTAGAATCTTCAGCTATTATAGATTCGGAAAAGGGAAAAACGTAATGAAAATTTGAATTATTCTCGGAGTCATGGCTTTGGAAAGATACACGGGAAACACAATAATTTTCCATTTAATCTCGATTTATTCGGTTGAGGGTCCCTGAAACATGAAACAAACACCGGATATGTAATGTACTTGACGTCCCCTTTGATTTGATACCCCACATGCCGACCTCCGGTCAAGGATTAAAGAGTATCCTTTTTTTGTCCTTTTTGGAACCTTTTCGATCAAAATTTTTTTTGCAAAATGAGTTTTAGATTCCTGGGAGCCCCTGATTCAAAAACCACAAGAATTAGCCTTACTCTATTTTTTTCTATTTGAAATGCTAATATGACTGCACTATAACATTTCGAATAACACGTAACGTTCCAATAAAAAATATAAAGCTTAATTCTGTCGATATCAAAACTATCCCAATGACATTTAATGCGCTTGTTATAGCCCCGAGCACCAAACAAATAATTTCAAAGTAAATCCACTGGAGTAATTTACGGGTTGTTTCGGAGATACCAATGGACTTGTCTTGTGGTGGACATACAACACTATACATTCAACATTATTATCCTTTTCGTTTATATAGCGAAAAATACCCCCGGAAGAAAAATATCTTGTTCATGTACTCGCACTCGTAAAAATCATCTCATCTATGAAATCGGTCGTGAAGAGAATGTTGTTTCTATACACATTGATTTTTTTCGAAATGGCCACAATCATTCACAAGTGTCAAACAGTATCGTAAAAGTTCAAAAGAACTGAAAAATATTCCACATGCACAGAATATTTCGGGTGTGGTATTGTAGGCGGCCGGTGGTTGGATTTTTATTCTCGTTTGGTACAAATATATGAAACCTATAAATATAAATACGTGCTATCTATTTTTTGTCATCCGCATCGAAATAAATATAAACTACCAACGGTTTATATTATAAATGTCCAGTATTTCAATACAGAAAATGGCTTGTCACGAGGGAGCGAGTATATGTGTATAATATTATTTAACATATCTATAGGTATCCAATATTGTAGATTATGGGGATGAATATTGTACATACCTGTACCTGGCGTTCACCTTCCCAAAATGTATTATAGTACAGAGATACGCCAACTCGTACGTGATCATATAAAAAATGCATGAAAGATCAGCCCACCCTCTATTATACTCGAATGCTACGGCTATGGGTAAAAAACAGAAAGATGGGAAAAAATCACAGGAGATAAGTGTCAATTAGATTGATTTACGCATACATTCGTGAATGTTGCAGAAATTTATGTTTTTCCAATATTATTCAAGTAAACAAATGATTACAACGCCAACCTATATGATGGCGCAAAAGTGTGGCGCAGGTCACAAACCATTTTCGATTTATTTTATGAGGTGGAAAATAAAAACAACACCCTGGATAATCTCTGTGTTCTGTTTCACGGCTGAAATCATGATATGGCGAGACGTGAGTTTTGTATTCTGTATATGGGTGGTGTTCTGTATGTATGCATGGTGAAATGGGAGGTTTTAGTGAAAAATTTCGATTTTTGATTGTTTCCCTTGTGGACTAACCAAATTTGTAAAATATAGAATGCATTTGTTTCATTAATGCACGATAAAGCGCTTTATTGTTACTCGTACGCAATAAAAAATATATTTTAACATAAAGGATGTATACATACACAATTCACCAACGCAAATTTGAGGGAAAATCTCTCAAATTTATTTGCATACATGAGTATCTATACAAGACTGTCAGTTTGTCTATTTATAGGCAAAGATGCGTTCAGATTGAATTATCCAAATGACAATACCAATTTCAAGATAACGTCTATACGTTTATCACATTAATATTGCTCTCGAGACGATAAAGCTGTCATGGGAATATGATTATGACATAATATTTGAATTCATATCGTTATGCATACATTTCATACATACATACGTATGTATGCACTTTGTTCTATGTTTGCATGTTTTGTGATAAAAGTGTCACTTCACCACGACCTAAGTGGGAAATTCAGACAAATACAAGAATTAAATCCTCTCAAATTAAGAGATGCAAATGGGGTATCATTTTGAAATAAAAAAACGATACTCTGTGAGGTGTTATTCTTTCTTGTTCTCGAAAGATAGATTTAATCTAGACCTACGAATGGGTTTGTAAATTTGATTTTTATTTCAATTTTATAAAGAACATACTTACGTTGTCTTTCTTGTAATCCAACAATTGTTATCGTAGCTCCTGTAACAAAAAATACATTTAAATAATAAATTATAATTTATGTATTAAGATATCATATTTAATTTTTACTTATTTAACACTAGAACGGCCAAAGCCGTCAAAAGGGTGCGCGTACGCTTCAAACTAGGTTTCATTGCACTGCATGTTTCCATAAATTACCTATTTCACCCAACTTCAACCGACTCGTCGGTCGATTTTGACTCCGTAACAAAAACCTGCCTCGTCAGTTCTTTTTAACTCGGTACCAAAAAACCGACTCGTCAATTCTTTTTAACTCGGTACCAAAAAACCGACTCGTCGGTTCTTTTTAACTCGGTACCAAACACCGACTTGTCGGTTCTTTTTAACTCGGTACCAAACACCGACTCGTCGGTCGGTTTTTAACTCGGTACTAAAAAAAACCGGCTTATGGTTAACCCTTTCATTCCCAAATTAAATTCCTTCGGGCAAAAAAATTATATTGTAGTTATTTCGTCTTCATTTGTGTCTAATAATACATTTTCAATGAAAACGAGGAAAAAAAATATGGGTTTGGGAAATAATAGTATGTAAACTGCAGTTTACATTGGGATTGTATTTATCAAATACAAATAGTTGACGGCATTATGAGTTATTTATGTTTTTATTACGGAAACTATGAAAGAAATTTTCTCGACGAGTAATACTAAGGTCCTACCCATTTACTGGAGCTATGTTTACAAAACAATAGTGTAAAATCCGGCCAGTCCTAAACATCCGGATTATTTGTTTGATAATCCGGATTTAGGGCCATTTATCAGTAAAGTTCAAAATTAAATTAGAGTTTTTAAATTAAAATAAATTTATAAAAACTGGCGAAACTATACGTTTTTCTGATCGAATCTACTGGTGCTAAATTTATTAAAATTAGTTAGAATTTTAGCATAAATGATATATTATTGACGAGGCTTGAGTCTTTATCGGTGCATTTTGGAAATCCGGACAATTCGATAATCCGGGCATTGGTCCCAATTAATCCGGAATATACTCCAATAGGTCGAAATCGCTAAATTTTTACCATCTGAAAGGTTTTATGCTATTTTTTCCGCCTAGTTCATCTTTTTCATATCGGATTCATTCCAATACCGGCAACAATATCATTCCGTAAATGCCCAATGTAAACCACAGTTTACATAGCTTTCAACGTTCCCCAATGCCGCCCTATTAAATTTTTGTCACAGAAAATTCTGGCAAATGAATCATTTGATGTTGGCGAATAACGGTATATTTTTTTCACGGATGGATTCTGCACCTAGAATTATGAAGGAGGGGAGCAATTCACCACTTGTCACAATCGACGAAAACACCCTGACGGCCTTAATTCTAAATGCGTTCATAAAAATTTCAATCCATATGCATTAACTATATGTTTACTATTCGAATGCTGTTATATGTAAGTTTCAGTGTATGTCACTCATTTTTATTTAAAGTAAACCAAAACATGGAAAAAGTGTTTTAAAGTTGATGTAAACTGCAGTTTATAATGGGAATGAAAGGGTTAAAAAAAAACCGTCGGTACTGAAAAAAAACCTGAGTCACGGAAACCGCTTGTGGTACCGGGTATTGAAAAAAACCGAAACCCGGTACTGAAATCTCGGTACCGAACAGGCTTAGGTAGGGGCTTAGTCCTAAAGCTTAAATTTAAGTTTGCGCCACTTGGGAAATTTTCTAACGGTACTTATCAGGGTTTTTGTTTTGTTTGGATTTTTTGCGTATATCTCCGCTCCTGATGGTCGGACTTCCAAAAGAAAGACACCAAATTGTTCGGTACGAAATTTTCTTCATCTTTTGTTGCACCTCAAAGTAGCAGATAAAATGCTACAGTGTGTTAAAGTGGAAAAACCCGTTTTTGTTCAGACGAAAGCGCGCAGGTGTGGACAGCCATTGAGAGATGCATTGTACGTGGTCATAGGGAGCATGAAGAAATTTTGGGGAATATGAATAGTGTTCTAGTGCATCAATCATGCCGGAAAATGTATGGTAAGAACTTATCCGATGGCGCTCGCCGTCGTTGCCAAGATGAACCAATTAGACGTAAGAAGTTTTGAGTTTAAAAGGTTTTTTTTTGTACTCGGCGATGTGAAGGTGAAAATAATAACAACTCCTTCTTGGTAAAAAGCTCTTCCGTTAAAAATACTATTCTCTCTGTATTAGAAGAACGCCATGGAGACGATCGCCAGTACGATAAATTAAAACATCGGCTAGAAAACGTAACCGATTTGGTAGCAGTGGAGGCAAAATATCATATAGCCGATGCAAATCTAATTTATTTTTGAAAATAACTGCATCCAAACCTGCTGGATGTGGAAATGATTATTCACATCAAGTAGATGGAATGTATTGATTTCGTTTATAAATACCTTGAGGAATACCCCCAAGAATGTCAATATCTTATTACGGACTTAATATCAAAAATTGAAGGAAACTACATTCCTCAGACCAGGACGGTTTTAAGTATGGTGACAACGTTGTATTTTTCGAACATCACGGAAAACCGACAATTGTTTGTTTTACAAATATGTAGGGTACGAGGCTCTCGCTCAATTATTTTACGAGGGAAAAAATCCGACAAAAAAAACAGAAAGGATGTGAATTGTGCAGGAAGCAGCAGCGATAATATCCGCGGATATAAGGTCCGTATTCTGTAATGCCGATGAACTGCCAGATTTTCGGGAAACCTTACTTTATGGGGGTGAACCTATTTCAATTACCGCTACTGTATTACTAATATAAATAGGTACCAATTTCGAAGCCTACAGGGGTAGCTCAAATAAAGAGCGCAACTCACCATCCTAACTACATCTGCAACAAATTATACCTATAAGTATGTATAGCGCATATGTAGTCTGGCTGATCTAGCGGTTAGTGCGCGCACCTTCGGTGCACAGGGTCATGAGTTCGAATCTCACCGTGGATCATGGTGTTTTTCGAACTCACGAGCTTGTGACGGACTATGATCTCACTCAGATGTTAAACGAGTACCCATTTATGGGGATAAATAACACTGCTGAGCGTGATTCTGATCTCATTACCTCAACAAAAAGCAGATAAGATCTTGGAAATAGGATGTCACTAACACATCCTGCGGCCTTAGTCCAATGCTGGATTGTCGCGCCTGTTATTTATTTATGTATAGCGCATAGTTACTTCGGAATGCTCACCTTCTTTCGGGTATATCTCGGCTGCGGCTGATCGTATCGACTTATTTTTTTCTGGATTCTAGGGAATCCAATATGATACAAGTCCATTTTTATTAATTTTTGCGCGAAAATTTCTTCGTTATCGACTTATTTGAAACTGATTTGTAAAACTGTTTTTTCAACTTTGACACGATGTAACATTTTACCTACTGCTTTATGGTGAACAACCGCTATGCCAAAGATGAAGAAAATGTTGTACCAAACAATTCGGTGGCTTTTTTTCTGGAAATGCTACCACTAGGAGCGGAGAAATAGGAAGGAAACACAAACAAGATAAAAACCTTCATAAGTACCGTTAGAAAAATTTTCAAGTGGTGCGAACTTAAATTTAAGCTTTCTGACTAATACCCTATTGATTTCTAAAATAATCTCAGACAGTGCCTGGCATGCACTCTGAAGCCGGATTTCACGACCGATCGCCTGAAGTAAATGTTTGAGTTACATTTTAGTTTAGAGTCCAATCTAAATTTATTCAATTAAATATTCGATCTTTGTCAGAAATCGTCAAATAAATGCCATAACTTTTCATAAGATATGTATGTATACATGTATGTTTGTCTTCACAATTAACCCAATATGGAAATGCTCACGTATGTAGAAGTAGATCAGGGTGAATAAATTCATGGTTGAATAGAATAGTTTTCTTTTTGTGTATTGATTCCGTGTGTCAATTTTGTTAGCATAAAAGTGTTATACAACACATACCAATTTGTAGACATATATGCTAACTAAATTTAACCCTTGGATGGTTCGGGTAGTTTTTACATACATATATATGTAAATGGTTGGGTGGGGTCTCCCGGACCTCCAGACAAAAAAAATTAGCTTCAACTTTCAGGATACTTTTTTTTTATGTGGAGCTAATTGTGAGATCTTTATGGGTGAAGTTGTAATCAAAATATGTAAGTGAAATTAAGATTCCTATTTTGAGTTTTGTGAAGAAATAATTAGGTTTTATTAAATTTGTGGGTAATTTAAATTTATCACAATGAAATTATTGAAACAAATTTAATGTTTCAAACAATGTATGTCTTCTAATCGAAAATCTACCTATACTATCGATGAATAAATACATAAAAATTTTATTGCTTTCGTTAATGTTTTTCTTAAACGGGATCCAAAATCTAGCATTTTTTGGATAATGGGCCTATTGGGCCAGTAGTATGCACTAACTACCTAAAATATTTCCGGCTAAATAAAACACTCATCCATGTAATTATAACTTTGTTTAAATTTCATCAGAGGGTTAAGTGTTCGTACACACATAAAAAATTAACAAATTCCCGACGTTTATTTATGTAATAGAAATAAACCGCGCCTATGTGGCGTCTAAGTTCGACACACATATTCTTTAACAAATTTGCAAATTAGGAATCTACGTTATATGGGACGCGAGACGGTATAGAAGGCGGTAAATTATTCTCATTCGATTAACCTTGAAATTGAATTTTAGAAGGTTAGTTTTAGGGTAAAATATGCTCGAATACGGATGCTGGTTAATCTAAATTAATGGCTCTAGCGTAATGTGATCAGACGTACAGACAATGTGGGCAGGTCATTCTTGATTTTAAACAATGAAAACTCATGAGCATTCCAACGAGCTGATACTTCGACAAATAGTTTTCCACCACACGAGATCAGAGCTAGATTCTAAAAACGATGAGCGAAACGCGACAGCTATTTTCATTTAAGTATTGTCTGACCCTAAGGCCCGTATTTTTACACGTACCTTAAGTAAACCCTTACTCAAGGCGACCTTAGTCAACGATATACTTAAGGAGATCTTAAGTCAAGGAGTTAAATGTCATTTCAGTTACTTTTTCATCCCAATATTTTATTCTTAAGTATTTTAGTGCAAACATGAATTATTTGGGGTAAATTTATTAGTGCGTTCTTCACGGAAGATAAATAATAATTTGAAAAAAGATGTCCGTACACTGCAAAATGGGCTTAAAGCGAGTTCCTTTACTTACTTGTATTTATGAACATTCTTTGGAATCGAGTGAACTCAAGGACTTATTGAAATTTCCTCGGTCACTCTAACTTGAGCTGAAGCCTGTTACCCATCTTGAGTTTTGAGTATTTCACTTACACTGTTTTTTTTTTCTGATTAAATTTGGGAGAATACAACTTTTATGTGATTTAATTATATGTTTCTTGCAAGGGTTTGACATAAAATTTGTCAAATTAGTGAAAATTTTTAACTGACACGGAATCAGCATTCATTCACTTAAGGTTTCCTTCAGCTAAGGTCGCCCGAGTTAAGGGCGCATTAAGTCAAGGGTTCATTGAGAAACTTTTTTGAATGTACGGATAAACATTTTCAATATTTTATTATGCTCTGTTGGATGAGTAGTTATGCATATTTAAAGAAATAAACAAAATTGCTAGTTTGGAAAACGATAGCGGGCCAGGAAGAACCTTCTGCCGTGACCATATATAGTTTGCAACTCAAAGAAGAAGCAGATTTAAAAGTAGTCCGGCTTAGAAGGTTTGCCTCTCAGAAATAATGCGATTAAAAATTTCGATGCTCCAAAATGTGCTCAATTTTGAAACCAAAGAAAAAACTTTTGGCAGAGCATGAGTTTAAACACACCTTCTCTTTAGGTGTCATTTTGCAGTAAATTGTGCGAGATATGAAGAATTTGGAATATTTTTTTTTGCCTATAATAACCTTTTTTTTGGAATACATGCCTAATTTAGCTAAGGGTGTAATACTATTCATTCCTATTAACTGGGTGCGATGCAGGCATAACGTCATATTTCCTACTAAGCTCCAACTAGAACCGTGTATTCTATTACAGCCGAAGGAGCGCCATTTTTTTTACTGAGAACCAAAACAAAGGCTACTGTGGACTTTCGCGGTTCTGTCAAATTGTTTGGATATTCGTGGTTCTGGCATCTGTTTCGGTATATATGGCTATTGGAGAGTCCCTGTTCTGGTAACTGTTTTATTGTGATATGGATATATGGATATTGATGGAAGATATTTGCTTATTGTACACATTTGCATTAGTGTAGTATGTGCGTTTTATTCCTTGTAGGCTGCATGCCTACGGGTTGTCCAAAATTTGCAGCAAAATAAGTGTATGAGACATACCCCGGATTTCGATTCTTATCCCTTTAACTGCCACCGGTGTTTACAGATAAAAAAAAATAATTTTCTTAGACTACTATATAGCCTCTAAAACTAGACTAGCTAAGATACCGAAAGAAAAATTTATCGGCAAAAAATATTTTTTCCTAAGATACAAAACTAACGTTACTAAAATCAGATAAGCAGGCCAGTTTCTGCCAAGCTTCAAAAACATTTTTTTTTTGTGATTTCACCATAAAATCAACATTTTCTCAAACTTCTGCTAAGATGAGGTAATTGTACGCTCCTCATAAAAGTCGGCGCATAGTCTTAAATCAACCTCTGAAACACCCCGAAAAATTTTCCATAGAAAGCTTCATTCATTTGTCCCCGGGGTAAAGTCAACCCGGTTATAAACAAAACCCGGTTAACTCTAAGAAAAAAATGCATTACAAAATGATATTTATTGATAGAAAATAACCCGGATATAAGCAAATTGAAAACAATTTAGGTAATTATAGCCTTGGTGTTTCGATTGACCCTTTGACAAAAGAAAAAATGAATTCCGCAAGTTTCGTAACATTTTAGGAGTTTTGTTTGTAAGGGTTGATAGCGTAACTTATTTCAGCAAGAAAATTGCCAATACAATCGGATTTTTTTTACCGTTACCTTGCTATCGCTCTTTTTGTGAAAGTCATCGAAAATCGTGACTTGTTATGCAAAATCAAAATTTGCAGCCCTCCTGATAACTTAATCCAATTATTACCTTGTTTTTTTTTTACATCCAATATGTGTAATTCCAAAATCCCGCAATGTAAATATGAAAAGTGATATACCGTTGGAAAGCCAACATGTTGAAGCAACTTTTATCAGCTTTGCAGAGTTCTACGTATAAAGCACCGTTATGAAATTACTGTGTGAATTTTCAATGAAAAATCTATTTTAAAATTTCTATTAAGTTTGAGTAACTGTATCTTGAAAGTGGCGATAATTTTGGCAACAGAAAATACTTCAGTTTTTGATGTGAAATTTTATGTAGTTTCTGAAACTGAAATCAATACTTGGATTAAGTCGAGGGCTGCAAATCATGATTTTGCATGACAAGTCACGATTTTCGATGACTTTCACAAAAAGACCGATAACAAGGTAACGGTAAAAAAAAATCCGAATGTATTGGTAATTTTCTTGCTGAAACAAGTTGTGCAATCAACCCTTACAGTATTGACCACCTAATGCGAGACACCCTGTATAGGTAGAAAACTGTCGTTTTTAGTTTTTGAAACATTCAACCCACATTTAATTACAGTAGAGCGTCGATTATCCGAACTAATGTAGACAACGAGTGGTTCGGCTAACCGAAAGTTCGATTAATCGGGTTTCCATAGAAAAATTGGAGGATTGCCTAAAAGTAAGTAAGCTAGAACCTGGAAATGTATGCCAAACGACTAGCACTGAACAAAAATAAGAAATTCGAAGCAATTGAGTACTGATGATGAGAGGTTGCTTCCTTCAGACACTTGATTTTTTCATTTGATTCGATACATTTCATATGAAAAAAAGCTGAGTCTGCGGTTCGGTTAATCGAGTGATCGGATAAACGGGGTTCGGATAATCGACGCTCTACTGTATATATTATACTTAAAGAGCTATCTGACTTCATTCGAATTGCAAAGTTGTTTCACACTCTCTTTTTCATCTCCTTAACTGGAAAGTTTTCGCGGCGCGCGTAAAGATAAAAACCGACGCGGAACGAATTCAAATTTAATCCAACTTCATTTCAGACGATGTCTTTGACAGCCTAGGCTTTAGGTAATGTGAAATGCTTAATGTGTTCGCTAGAGATAATTTGCCTGTGCTGTCTTCTCGAATAAATGACAACCATTTATCAGAAGTGAGTCATCAGCTATAGAATGAAATTGAGCCTACTTCAAACGTATATATGTGTGTTGCTTTGTTTTGGGAAAGGATTTGCAGCTTTTCATATTAGGCGAATATAATATAACCCTGCTCTGCCTACGGAAGCCCGGAGTATCCTTTTTGTATATATACATATTTATTTTGTAAATTTTGCTTTGGATATTTTTTTAAATAAACATAAACCAAAGCTCTGATATTTATTCAATTTTAAATTATCCAATTCACAATGGCAATTTTATATACATATGTTTCCAACTTCCTCTGATTGATCATCCTATGCTATCACTAACAACTTAAACAAAATACACACACAGGAAACGAAACGGGTTTTCAACAAAACTATCGATGCATGCACAACCAATTCGAGATTCATACGCGTCCTTCCTAATCATTCTTCAATTTATTAGCTTTACAAGAAAACTTATCCGTACCCTCAAGTACCACATATTCGCTCAAGCAACTTCCCTATAATAAACTTTAAAGTAGTGCTCGACGTCGACGAGGACTCGCTCGTTTGTCTAACTATTGTAAATAATATTTGCATCTGAAGTAGTCGAAATCGGAACAGAAGAACCGAAGGAGCATCAGAAGAAGAAACAAATTCGGATCAGGAGCACCCACATCGGGTGGCACGGAGGGGTGTGTGTGCCAGTCAGGAAGGAAGGATGTAAGATGAACTTTGATTCATTTGTAATTTGCTTTGGCAGTAGTTTACTTCTTGTTCGCCTTATACCCAATTCGCTGTAAGTTGTCTATGAGAACGACAGATATACGAAAGTCGTATCGTACTTACCGTGTGTGTGGTGGCCATATAACATGCTCATCGCTAATGTAGAACGACAGAAAGGACTTGAAGGTAAACTCCGTATCAACTATTAGGATAGTTGACAAAGTGATGCATGTGAAAATTGTCTGCCTATAGCAAACAGTCACACATGTTATACATACATAGGCTAAGCTAAGCCAAGGGATAGAAGGCGCGATATAGTGCAATCCACCCCTACATACAATTAATCAAAACCTTAAGCTTGATGATTTCTTACTTGCGACTACATGTGTGTACATGTGTGAACGGTTTGCAGGATTTAGTTAGGGTCGCATATCCCAACGGATTTTGTCATGTTTTCTTTTCTATTTGACCGACCGTTCTAGATTTTCTTGTTGTTGTGACGGCCGGGCCACTTTGTGAGCATTCTTTTCAATTAGGCCATTTTCGGGGAAGCAGCTAACAGATAGGTACATATTTGTTCAGGGTATGGGCGGTTGGCTGCGGAAATGTTTGGCGTATTAGAAGGAAGTAATTTTTGTTGCTTTAATTTGTCCTAGTCGAGTTCTTTAACACTGAATAGATGTTCTGTTGAATGAATGAATGGAAATCGTAGATGAATTGATTTAGTATGCAAAAGTAAAAAAAATTGTGTTTACCGAAATCTGGGAATTAGATAAGTCAAACGAAATTTGATTTTAGGGAGAACGTAGGGATTTATAGGTATGGGTGAACAGCAGAAATCAATAGGGTTAGCGTTGGGCGATGGCGATCCTTATCCTAACTAAATTTGCTCGTGTTTAACCACATTATAAGCCTATAAGTTGTTCCCTCAAGTTTCTAACTTTTGTTCGTAGTTTTAAGTGCCATTCAATATCTCCAATTTCATGAAACTCATCTGTAGTGCTTTCTAAACATCAATTTCGTATTTTCTATAAAGCAAACACTCGAAACTAATTCCATTCATTAATTTTGAAGAACTTTCAATTTGAATTTTAGGTAAAAAATGCATCAATCAGCTACCATCCAACCGATATCCTTATATACCTACATACGAGCACACACCTACAAAAATCGTTCTATCCCACAAACTTGACCAGCACTTCCGCAAAATACCAACACAAAAAAAGCCGACACGATAGTCGATCAGAAGTTTCCTGGCATTTTTACTCCAAGTTTACTGGTATAGCGGTAACCGACTCGATTAACTTCGACCATGATGTGTTCAAACTAATTACACCCCAAAAAAAGGATATGCAATGCTTCGCTATGTACATCGACATATCCCTGGGCACGTATCTACTTTATGTCCTCGTTGTTTGTGGCTTTTAATGAACATTCAGTAAAAACGAGCTAATTCCGCCATATCATCCGCAAAAACCTGCAATATTCTTACCGCACATTAAAAACTTTTATCTGATGCTTTTAGTTGACGTCCGGCCAGCTCGGCGTCCGGTAACGCGGAGGAGAGTAGCATACAAAAACCCACTCGTGTCCTGTCGTGTCGTCGTACACGATGCAATGTCTATCGAGCAACACAATTCATATAATATTCAATTTTCTGGCAAATACCTAACGGGCTGCACAAAGCTGTTAGTATAATATTGGCCAACGGGCTCGTCTACAATTCGATTGCGGGTGGGGGCTGAGCAGGGATATTAGCCAACGGGGTGGCCTGGCACACTGAAGTATTACCGCAGTATGATAATAACTAAAATACTGATGCATGGGTTGATATCAATTCGCAGCCAAACGTCGTCGTCGTTGTCGGTGAGGGTATGGGCCTAGCCAAAGTCAGATTGTTCAGCCAGTTTACCTAGTCATTGGCAAACACTTCTAGGAAACTAACATGGTTTCTGAAATTGTAGTACATTATTGATGTCGACTAGAGCCACCCTGGATACCACGCGCCCCGTGTCGTCGGCGGGCGGGTATATAGTTGTCGAGCCAAGAAACCGTTTGGCAGAAATTTCAAACATGAGCAGCAGCCGTAGTAGTGGCACTGGCGGTTTCATGACCACCAAACCGAACACAGAGAATGGCAAATAAAAAAAAAATTTATTCGTATAACATGGTTTGCCCATGATTTTCCCACCCGATTTTCCCCTATTACAACAATGTCCTTTTCGTGGCGTAAAAGTGTCCGCACAACTATCTGTTAAATCTCCTCGGTTTTGCCTGCACATATACAATCATACATAGTTTGTGTGTAAAGGCAATTACACTTGTGCCACTAACATTCACCTATCCCCATCTACAGACTTGTGACTGTAGAAATGCTAATGAAACTCAACGCCATCCATTGTTGTCCCGACATCAGGACATGTTTCTAATTAGTAGAAAATCTACATTGTGCCCGACTTTGTGTCCATTTCAGCATATATACGACATGCACACAGCCACACACACAGAAAAAAAATAGTTAGTCGAAGCGCTCCTCGAAAATCTACATAGTTTGTATGTCCTGTCGGCTTCCAGGACATTGCTAATATTAAATGTAGCAAGGGTCGTATAGAATGAATAAGGGTGGCATGAGCGAAAAAAAAAGTTACGAGTTTATTGTTGTCATTGTAGTTAACCGTCGTTGTGCCACTCTCATGTCGACAAATTTTAAATATTAGTATGGAGATGAAGTTAATATATGAGTGTCGAGCGATGGAGCTCTTTTTATCTATTTTTATTATGAATAGGTGCAAATGGAAGTGAACTCCACACTCTATGGCAAGTGCGGAATTATTAAATTTAGTGAGTCGAGGGCAGTGGCGTTTTTATTTTTTATTTTTATGGATATAGAAAATAATAAATTCAGTGGGATACTTGGCATCATATGTGTGGCGAATAGTTTTGGGAATATTTATTTGACCGTTTTAATTTGGCATTTGCTAATGGAAGGATTAAGTACTTGACACGGGAATTGCCATCTCCAGAATTCCATTGGGCTAGAATGGAATTTCATTTAAGTTACGAAATTAGAGGAACATTTTTGTGTATAATAATAACTCAAATAAATTTTCCCCAACAAGAATTACGTTCTATTATACACAGAAACTTATATAAATAACTAAGTTCCTCTGGAACCTTGAAGAATTTCAATCATAAGGATATTGTCCCAAATGACCAAGTATTTATTGTTCGACTAACGATAGTTTCATTGCTCCTATTGTCCTACAATTACTGTAATGACGCACACATGATTTGGTCAATCGAAACAGTTAGCAGTCGGATAATATTACGAGTCCTAACATACAAGGGTGTGATTGTTTCGATTTATACATAATGTATGTTTGTATATGCGTAGTCTTGTACAAAGATAGACATCGTTGGTTGGAATATCATAAAATCATTATCATTTTCTGGGGTCATCTTTATCGAATGTGTAAAAAAAAAAATAACTCAAAAATTGCCCTGAAAAATCGACACCTCAAGGCCTCAAGCCCGTTCCATGAACCTGCTAAAAGAATTCACTCCGAATGCCCTACAGGTAGTTCGGTAAAACTAGGAGTAAAGGGCCTCTTCGTAGCGCATTGGCTTAACTTTCAACAAGGGTAGGGCATATACTTCCGTGGTTTATTTGAAGCCCAAAGCAGCCTTTGGGTGTAAAAATCAAGTAAGTCCTGATCCTACGTTAAATCATGGTTCTGAGACATATATATTTCCAACGAAGTGACTCACCTAGCCACACACTCTCTGTTTAATATCCCTTGAAAAAATCAATTCTGATGGACTTGTGGAGTCTCTAAAATTATTTGTAAAAAAATACTTTGCAAAAAATAAAACAAAATCATCAATGGTTTTTTAGATTTCAAATAAAACAAAATTAGAAAAAAAAAGTTTTGCAATAAAATATAAAAAAGACATTCTTATTTAATAATAATAATAATAATCGCTAACTAATCATCTAGAAATTGGTGACCCCGAGCCAGGGTGAGGTTTTCGGCTTAAAATTTCAAACAATCAAGTGTTGCTTCACATATTCCCGAATTGAACGGCACCATATTCGAGAATTTTAAAGACTTATACAAGCGGCGTCCAATACATCAACGTCCTGCAACCAGTGCCCGCTCTAGCACTTACGCCGCCCCGGGCAAGAGGACAAATTGCCGCCCCTTAGGTGATATATCAGGCAGATTTACAGTAGGTAATATGTACGTCGTTGAAGTAGATGAGTAGTTTCCCATAACATCCTTGCAGACTGCGCAGCCGATAAACTCCAATTAGCTGGATTTCTTCAGTGTGGAACGTGCGTGGTTTATTTTCATAAATGCGACATCTTGAGAATCATAGGCGTAGCCCAGGAGGTTAGGGAGGCAGGGCAGGGAGTGGCGCTTGACCCTCCCTCCCCCTGGCTGGCGGTTGATCAAGGATACATTTTTTTCTTATTGCTGTACTATCTCATAAAAAATCGATGCTCTACGTATGAAAATTTCAGTACTACAAATCTGCGTGTTGGTGGTGTTCAGTTGGCGCCTGGTCTCAATCGCAATTTTAAAAAAATACCGGCGTACAGAGGGCTGCGCCCGCAATACGAGGGTTTTTTAGAATTTTGATGCATAGTGAATATTTTTTGTACATATATTTTATGAGCAATAGATAAGAATTGTGCACAACATTAATTAAATGCTTCCTGTAAATCTATTTTTGGATTGGTCTAATTAAAGGTGTCCCCTGACATTAGAGCCCACGCAACCTTTCCTATGAGTATTGAACAAGTATACTTTTGCAGCTTTTCCGGGACACCCTGTTAACTTGGTCCTACTAACTTCAAAAATATTTGTGGCAAACACTATTACCGTTCTATGCATTTCCACCAAATTTCATGTACATTGTTTCATCAAGTTAAAAGATATATATTGAAGAAATGCTTAAGAGGCTTCCCTTGTATTGTAAAAGGCCCTTACTAAATACTTACTTGGCTATATTTTCGGTTTGGATACAGTTATTCGAATGAAAATTCGTAGACATATTTCCTGTGTAATTTTCTAAAAACCCTTAGCAGAATTTTCATATTTGGAAAGGGGGAGGGGCTACACACGAACAAATTTGAATTTTACAAATTTACTGTTATTTACTTTTCCTTAGCAAAAGTCAACAGTCTAAATATTTAACGTATATAAGGCCATACTGACCAATCTTTGTGCAAAGTTTCATATCGATCCCTATAACGGTTTAGAAAAACGGATCTCGAAAAGGAAGTTTAACTTTAAATGCCAATAACTTTTTTACCGTTACTTGAAACTTGAAAATTTTAACTGATATGAAATGTACTCGTCTAGATCTTTGATTTAAATACCCATACGTTAATCTCCGATAAAAACTTAAAAATTCGACTTTTTTCAAACGTTCGGGACACCCTGTTATCTTCTTCCTACCAACTTCTAATGTATTTGTGCCAAAGACTGTAACCATTCTACACATTCATACCGAATTTCATGACAATCGGTTCAGCCGTTCGCGAGTTATTTAGTGAACAGACGGACGGACGGACGGACGGACAAAATCGATTTTATAAGGGTTTTTTGAAAAAATTCTTAAAAACCCTAAAAAGATTTCAGTCTGGTGTCTCGTTTATTCCGAGACAGGGATTATAAAAGTATATCATCCGCATAATTCTATTGAGACTGCAGTTTTAGGCATTTGATATCCGAAACTTGAACACCCGCATGTAGGTGTCATCAACATCATCATATACA
The DNA here is from genome assembly GCA_949715475.1 of Microchrysa polita. Classification (NCBI taxonomy): domain Eukaryota; kingdom Metazoa; phylum Arthropoda; class Insecta; order Diptera; family Stratiomyidae; genus Microchrysa; species Microchrysa polita. Next base: position 117,717,326 of record OX454415.1, read on the forward strand.
TATCCTATCCGCGTTTGCGTGACCTAGCCTTTCGAAACTTAAATTATGCCTTAAGTGACATCCTAAGTTCTCTTTGTGAGGATCCTAACCACCTATGTTTCCAATCATGTTGCCCAACCAACCTAATTCAAGAAATATTTCGCACCAGAAAGCCCATATTGTCCGTGTTTCATCACTACATGACTTCTAGATTTAAATGTATACTTTATAGAGTTTTTTCGATCCGCCATGTTTTACCGTTATAATAAAGGATTCCTCGCTTGAAGTTTTCTTTGGGAAGTTAATGGATTTAAAAACATTTCGTCTGCAAGGGATAAATTTTGTGACAAAGGTCATGTGATGTATTCAAGAGTAATACTCATGTAGACGCCATTTATCGTTAAAAGGACAAAGATCGCTCAGGATTTACCTTTCTCAAATTTGTTAACCCTTTTTCTAAAAAATTTTTGTTGTCATATGTTTAATGAGAATGACATACCCTCCGACCCACTAAAAAAAATCCACGATAGGGGCATAATGTTGACAAAATATTTATGTTTTGAGGAAATCCAGCCTACGCCCATATTGAGAATTTTTATAAAGAAGAAGTTCAGAGCTAGCTTAATCGGGGGAATCAAGGCAAGTCCTGATTTAGCATGTCCGAAAAAAAGGATGTACTGCTACTGCGGCTCTGGTAATGTGTACTGTGATTCCATCCCTCATCTCATCTTGATGAAACCCAAACAACTTTGTTCGAAATTTGTCCTTTAAATGCTAGTTGAAACAATGCAACTCAGGCGATCCATCCACAAGTAGATTGGGTTCGGGATTGAAGTCAAATTGCCGCCAAAGGTTTATAGAAGTTTTCAAAACTCCTGCATGGGTATGAAATTTCTCACAGGAGAGTTTGCTTTAATCGCTTTTATGTGTTTAATGTTTATACGACTCATTATTTCTCAATTGATATCAATTTCTCCGGAGGTTCAATATTTTTTTAGGGGACGTGCTCTCCTCCGATTCAATAGACTAAAATAAAGTTTTAGACCTTACTTCTTGAAATTAAAGTGCGACGTTTCGCATATAAACTCAATAATAAGATTACGTTCTATAATTTCGTCCTCTATTTAAAAATGAGGTGGGTCTTCCCTTTGGTAAGAACAAGGGATCATGTATAGAAAGACCAAATATAATGCTTAATGCTGGTCAAAAGAAGAGGTATTAAATGTTCAATTGGAGGACGTAATTAGCACATAAATTTCCAATTTCTGTTTCGTTTCCACTTAATGGAAATTTATATTGAATTTTTCTTTCTGGCTTTTATAATTTTTTTTTATTCGAGTGCTAGCCAAAAAGCCGCCCCTAAAATTTGGCGGCCCGAGCGACCGCCCGGTTTGCCCCCCCCCCCCCTTAGAGCGGGCGCTGCCTGCAACTGTGGTTAATATATCAAATGAAAGTTTTTGGAATGCTCCAGTCTATGCAGCACACAACAAGTTGACAGCTGTTTGTATAGTCACTTCAATCAACCGACATCATAGTGAGTGCATCAAGTAAAGACGTTGAAAATATTGCTCAGGTCTTTGTGGAAAATTCTTTACTTTCGGTATTCATTTCACAGTAATTTCTCATTTTGTTGTTCAAGTGATAGAATTGTAATTTTTTAAATTATTTCCTACTGATTTAATGACAATGTCCATTCAAGAGGACTCCACCGTCTTCTCACTTGCTTCACCCACTATAGTTCCGGTGTCGATTAAACTTCCTCCTTTTTGGAAGGATTTACCGGCTATATGGCTTAAACGTGCGGAAGCTTAATTTCAGGTAGCAGGGTTACATCCGAAATGAGTAAATTCAACCATATCGTCGCGATGTTAGATTCGGACGCAATAAAAATTGTTGCTGATATAGTTAGCTCTCCTCCTCAAGATCGGCCATATAATTCGTTGATAGAGGCATTGATTTCCCGTCTAGGTTAGGTTAGGTATAGGGGCCGCCAGGTGTAAAGCACCCATAATCGCACTAAGACCAAAAGTTGGTCCATTGTGATACCACCAAGTTAACACCTAAGCTGAAAACCAGCTAGTGCTGGCAATATGTTTGTTGAGCAATAGTGGGCTCACATTGCGTAGATCATCTGTATCGTAAAAGTACATTGAGCCAAGAAAACGTCTCCGTTTCTCGGCCAAGGCTGGACAATGGTAGAGAAAATGATGTACCCTCTCTTCCTCTTCTTCGTCACCGCAACTGCGACAGATCCTGATTTCCCTTCTAACTTTGAGCAAAGCAACAAAATGGCGCCAGTTATTTACAAATATTGCATTAGGAAGCAAGACGCCATCACAATTATTTCGCGACATACGTCAACTTGCTGGAGAGCAAGTCAGTGAAGATTTACTGAAGTTCTTATGGCTACAGCGTCTTCCTGAAAACATTCAGGCAATTTAAGCCTTCAATCGAAGATGTTCTATTCAGGATATGATTGTTAGTGATGACAAAATTAACGAGATTCTTATGAGACCAGTGTTGGCACCGAGAGAGCACGTAATAGAAAAAGTCATCAAGTCATTATAAATTTGGTGTTCAAGCCCATAAATGTATTCAGCCTTGTTCATTCAAATACAAAAATTCGTCTCACAGTGAGAATGGTACTTTGTTATCAAAATAAAAAAAAACTGAATTGTGTGAAGTTCTCGGCGACTGATTTTACCAGATCTAGTTCATGTTGCCTTACACATTTTGATAATTATACAAACATACGTTTTCTTATTGACACAGCTGCTGAGGTTGCCGGGCTCGTCGCACGAGGCGCCACATTTTTGGGGCGGCATTTTCACCCGTACTTTATAAAAATAAAACTGTAAGAAATCTGAAAAAGGAAACTCACGTTTTGGTGAAAAAATGAAAACACTGGTAAATGAATGATAACAAACCAAAGTTTTTCTTTTGCATTGCTGGTGACAAAGGACTGTAACTTTATAATTTCCAGGATTAAAGCAACGAAGAAAACTGACATCAACGTGTTAGACTCAGTGTTGCTGCATCTTGTGTAATTTACGAAATTTAAATTTAGCCCCAAACGCATTCTTCCAATATTTCCGTCAACATTGAGTAACCGATAGACATTTTTGTTTCGGTTCAGGTTAAAAGCAACTTTTAGGCCGACAATTTTGTATTGTTTTATGTTCAGAATTTTTAGTAAAACAAACAAAGCACTAAAAGGAATCCACTATGTTATTGCTCTGTAGCCTTAACCAATCCCAAATAACCTCAGCACGCAGCAAACTAAATAAATTTTCAAGAAACTGGAGTCAAGTTTTAGGTGTGGCAAATTTTGCCTGATGAAAGCATGTCAATGCATCTCATAAACCCTTTGAAAAAGATATTTTAGCGGCATTTTAAACTCTTGCCCGGGACGGCATAAATGCTAGAGCGGGCGCTGCTCGCGTCGGTAACAATGCGCTGGTCTTTAAATGGCCGTTCAGACGGCATGCAGTGCCCTGTGAGGAGCCCGCAAATTATCCTAACCCTGTTTCTGCTCATGTTCATTAGACTAAGGGTACGTTTAGGTGAGTAGTTATCAACGAAAAGTTTTGACTGTTGAAGAGTTGAAAAACCCATCATTCGAGCTGATTTGTTATGTCACTTTGGCTTGTTGGTGGATATTGCTACGATTATGCTCATTGATCCTTTTACCGATCTTCATACAGTTGGATTAATTTTCAAAGATCCCTTATCTACTCTTTCTATACAAGTAGACGAGACCTTAGATCCTCGTGCAAAAGAACTTCTGTCTACACAATTACTATTCCTATTAATTTCATTAAACCTGTTAAACACAATGTCACACATACCAGTATCTAAATTTGTGTCTCCCGTGACATCCAAAGTTAGACGTCTTGCTCCGGACAGACTTATGCTGCATGACCATACAAATGCGTAAAAATAAAAATGTGAGGTGTTAAACTCAAGTCTAAGAAATTCACTAAAACACCGTTAAGAAGTCGATGGTTTCTTCCTCTATGCCCTATCAACAAATTTCGGACGGATATTTGAGGTATATTTGTTGAAGGCAGCCTTTTTGAGCAGGGAAATATTAGACCCTTTCGTGAATTCGGTTGAAAAGTTGTAAGCTTTTCCGAACCTTATAATTATCTGCCACGGTTGTATTATAATTCGCGTCCGCATGTTATGGGAGGAGAACATCTTGGATTGGGAATTAATTTGGAAAGAAGACCAAACTTTAAAGACCCAAAAATCGTGTATTTGGCAAGGATGTGAAATTTCGTAAACATAACAATTTCAGTTCATTACCCGTTTTTACGTTCTTCAGCTTTGCAGAGGGCAGAAACAAATGCGATTAGAGCAAATTGTCGGGTCTTATTAAGCTTTTGTTCGGTGCTTCTCTGGAATTAAATTTTTAACGGTCGAATCCTACCACCAACTTTTTCACCTGACTTAATTTTTCAGACAAGGACGTAGTAAAAATCATAACTTTAGGTGGGAGGAAGAAGTTTTGTAAAGTTTACATTGACTTACTACTTACTATATCCCATTTTGAGCAAGGTCCTACGACATATCCCAACCCCAAGGGCTTTCCTTTACTTCAACCAGTCTGTCATTCAAAAGGATTATTTTTTCTTATTCGGTTTAATTTCAAATCGCCCACCAGCGGTTTTTTCTCCAATAAAGTCCTTAATTTCCACTGAATGGAATCTAACGCTGAGTTATCGCCGTCAAAATGGCGGCTCCTTAGAGCGGGCGCTGCGTAATTATATTAATTTTTTAATTGTTTTTTAATACTTCATGTACTTTCTACTCTACAGCTCGTACAGAAAAGCTTTTGCTAAAAATGTGTATAAAGAGTAACGATAAGATTTAATGAATAACATTAGACCTAGATCACTGATGTTGTTAGTGACATCTAATTTTCAAGTTCTTGGTTACTTTATTGAGGGTATTCTTGAGGGTTCTTTTCCCGTAAATGGGTACTCTGTTACAATTTGAGTGAAATCATGTTCACGTGAGTCATGAATTCTAAAACCATCATAAACTGAATTCGCTCACGGTAGGACTCGAACCCACGACCCTGTGCTTTAAAGGCGAGCGAACTAACCACTACACCCACCAAACAAAGATAATATTTATTATTTTAATAAAACGCACATTGTTCACACAAGTACTGCGAAGCAATTTCCTATGACGAGTTCAAACTAACTCAGAATGACAAACATTTGTTCTACATTCAATTTTGTAACTTATGTATGTATGTACTACTCTTAACCCATTCCCCGCCAATGATGCCATATGGCATCAGTAAAAGCCTCATATTTGGGAGCACGCCACGGACACCCTGTAACATCCTCAACATTGGTTTTTTCTTTGTTACACTAAGTAATGTTTCTTCTATCGATTCCAATGTTCTTGGCTAGTATTTAGCTAGATTTGTGCCATTGGGAGCAGAAAAAAAAGTGTCGTGAAAATTAAAAAAAAAAAATTCGATTTTTGCGGGACTCCACAAACTTTCAAAAATCATATACTTGCGAGCTGATTTTCTCGGAACAAATTGTGTTAAACAAAAACCAGAGTAGCATAGATTAGAATAGCAAAAAATTGTCATAACTGTAGCTTTATAGGTAGTAACACTTAATACATTTTAGTGATGCCATATGGCATCATTGGCGGAAACCTATTAAAAAATTTCATTTTAATTTTAATTTTTTTAATATTTTTTTTAATATGTTTTACTGCGTTTTTAATAATTTACACTTTGTGAAAATTAATTTTATGCTGAAAATTCGTTTCTGAGGATTTAGAGTCCAAGTCAGATGATCGTTTTCACAATCAAATGCATCGTTTTCTAAAGCGCAGCACCCACAAACACCTTTAAAATATGCACGTGTATTCCATCCAGGAGACTAACACACACTGCACTAAATAATAAACTCAGACACGTACGAGACCTCGCCAAAGAGTCAAATTACTCCTTTGACGTATCTGGTCTCAAAAATGGGATTTTTTCGGAATTATCCTTGTTGCTCTCAAGTGGTATACAAATTGAAAAAGGAGCTGTGTGCATATGTGCATTCCAATAATTTATTGACCTTCGGTGAAGGATTATGTTGCGTGTCCTGTTTTATTTCATTATCTTAAATTTGAAGATTTATGACAGGACTTGCATTGCATCATCCTTTACTCTGGGTGGTCTATATGCATGCACACTACACCCTGTAAGCGCTCAAAATTGCGTATAGGCAACATTATTTTCAAGCGCTGAATCAACCGTGATAATTATTTATCTTGATTTTTTTTTAATTTCAAGGAGTTTGAAGGACACATTTGTCCACAAAACTTTTGAGTCAGTACTTCGAAAGGCTTGTACGGGTACAGAGCATAAAAAGTTTGTAAAAGTAAATGTAAATGAGCATTTATCCGTTATTTTTTTAAAGAAAGCAATTTCAATCCATTCTTTTTCATGCATATTTCTTATGCAGAATGAAATTACATGAGGCGGTTGAATATCTTTAAATCTATCATGTCGGATGATGAAAATGCTTGGATATTACAAACGAAAGTCGGGGTTACCTCATGTAACCCAACTGCAGTTCCGTAGGGATATTGCAACCTACTATTGTACAACTGTGGCTCATCAGATTCGGGTAGCACATATCCAAAAACGCCACAGTCTTCCGAATGTTGCACGTATGATGGAATTGGCCATTATGTTGCGGAATGCAATCGAAGAAGATGTGCATATCCGCCCTGCAAAAGCGAAACTCGGACTAAATGCATCAAATGTGATACAGGATTATGTGTTAAATGTTTCTTAAAACTTCACACAAGCTCGGAATTATAATTAAAGAAATTAAAAAGTGTTTTTCCACAAAAATTTCAACGTTTTTATCTTAATTGAAAAAAAAAATTAGTAATGGGTTCCCGCCAATGATGCCATATGGCATCGGGCCTTTGCGGGAGAACGGAGGCACGTAGGAAAAAATGGTAAACGGTTTTGGATTCAGGGTGGCTTCTTTACCCTAAATACTAATTTTCAGGATAAAATTCGAAAAAAAATGTGTTGGCGGGGAATGGGTTAACAATTTTTTTTTTAAAGGGAAGCTAGTAGACTTGCTCCTGAACTAACTGAAACCAACCTCGAGATAGCGAATTGTTCAACCTAGCGAATGTCTATGTGTCTTATACGGATGAGTTTTACAGCTTATTTTCTGAATGGCGAATTTCGATTTTGTTCAAGTTATAAAGCGATCAACACACAGAAAAAATGTTCAAGTTACATTATAAACATTATGTAAACATTTATGCTTCTCTCAATATCAATCTGGTGAATTGTTTCGCAATCTTCCTTCGCTCTGCCAAGCGTAAATATTATATGTTTCCTTGTATACTTGTACATGGCATGAATTTAAGTTTTACTAAAAGTTTGCGAGAACGTTTACAGTATTTATACATCTCATAAAACATTCTTGGAGTTGTTTCAAACCCAAATGCATACTTAAGGCACTTCGATACGTCTTGGTGTTGGTGTATTCCATTACAAGTCCAACATATTTTCAAGTTAGGGTGCTTACGCTTACGCCTTTTTGCCGCAGTCAGTGACTTGGGCGAAATGTTTTGTATATAGAGTTGAAGAAGTGTTTCTTGTGGTGTAAATCCTGAAAATTATTTAATAAGTGTACTTGAAACCTCTCTTGAATGAAAGTATACATAACTTTTCACGACTCACACATTGACACCTCGACGGCCAATTAGTGTAGTTCGATGTAATTTACTTGGTTTATAATTTGTTTTGAAAGTTTAGTGTGTTTGGTGAAATTATAGAGCGTTAATGAGTCTTATGTTGATGGCGTAATGTGTGATTTATTATTATTAAGTCCGACATAAAAGTATACTGCTGCAGTTCGATGAGTTATGGAATGGTACAAACTGAGTGTTCTTCAGATTCAAAATTATACAATAATCCAATAATATTTTTTTATATAATTATATTTTGCCTTTTTGTTTAATGTTCATACCATTGAAACAAGTTGCGCCACTTTTGCTCGCTTGTCATTGAACACGTTCATTGGTGGATCTGCATCTTAAAAAGCTTAAACTTGCCCTAGAATACTGAGAGTCTCTCGAAGGATATGAAACAAGGGAGGAATGAATATTCCTATTACCTATATAGTTCTTTTACGTTTTACTATATTATGTTAACTATCATATAATTAGTCCCTGGTCAAATTAGTCTCTTTTAGGAAGAACACTTTTAACTGGCAATAGTATTTCGGAAGCCTTGTTGATCCCATCCCCAACCGGAGGACCAAATCGGTCATTATTTCTGGTGGGTGGTAAAATGGCAAAAAACATTGCTTGTCGATCTTGCCGACTCAAAGAAGACAAGCTCGCATAGGGTTTCATTTCAAGTACATTTCTCGTTTGAAATATCCATGAAACCTTGTTTAGCTTGTCCCCTTGGAAGTGACGAGATCAATAAGATTTTTCGTACCTAACTATAGTTATAAAACCTTATTCATCTTGCCTGTTTTTTACAGGAGTTTTTAGCTTATTTTTGCCGATCACAAAAGCGGTTCTTGGTGCAGGCTTGTTTGTCAAAAATGTATTATGTCGTCTTCTGGCTTATTAGGAACTTTAGCTCATGCTTTTTGTTACGTCTAAGTACTGTATACCTTTTGGTTCTTTAAATATTTCCTTCATTCATTCTGATATATTTTGATTTGAAAATACCAGAAAATTGTATACCTTTTCATAAATGCACGCCCATTCTTAAATCTGACAATCTAATACATATAAATTCCAACCAACTTGTCCGTTTTACACTTCACTTTAATGACAATATACACAGCAAAAAAAAAGCCGGGTATTCGAGCAGGAAAATCCCATAGGACAAAAATGCAAACCTATTTCGGAGTAAACATGCTCAAATTAACACCGTTTTCTGGGATTTTATTGAAAAAGAAACAGAATCGGATGAAACTCCTAAATTAAAACCTTTTTCGGATACATTACTAAGAATATCCCATTTGGTATTGAATATTACACCTATCGGATCAATTCCGTAACATGTTCAATCAAGACAGTAACGATGGCTTCTCTTTGTGCTAAGTTCATCCGATTTTTGTATTTTGCAAACACCGATCGGAGTAAATAACACGTGCTATCAGGTTTTCGTTGTTTTCGTTTCGCACCATTCGTTTTCTGTTTGCCGTTGCGAGTGCGTAGTTTTCGGTAGTCGAGACGAACACAATGGATCAAGTAATGCTTAGTATTGTTTACAATGGAGTGCATAAATTTGTTATGGTACCTACTCTAAGTAAAAAAGTGCTCGTTTCCGATATTCTTTTAAATGCAGCGATAAGATTTAATATATCAGAACGACAACTATACCTATGTGATAGCCGTGGCCGTGAAGTGGATGATATAGTGGTTAATATATTAATTAACGACAGTGCGGTTTCATATGAAAATGATTTTGAGCTAAAAATCCTTCAAAACTACGGTAAGTGCCATTATAATTTCTTTTAAAGTAGTGCGATATGTGAATTTACAAACAAATGAAGTGTAAATATGTATGTCGGGATCTTGTGACCTTGAACGGAAAACGTATGTAGGTATAAACGCATATTTATCAGAGTCAATGTTTTGGCAGAGCTGTTTTTACCTCTTCTGGTAGATTTTCAGTGAATTGATATTCCTGCTTTGCTCGAGTTTGAACGAAAAAGAATCAATCGGTCAGAAGAAAAACTAATTTTTGATGCTCACAATTGACGACGATGCATACATACGTACATACATACATCCGTTTTCCGTGAAATTAGTTTTTCATGCAAAAACAATACAAATCCAATTCGCGCAGTGTTTATAATTACAGAATAGCGTCGATTATCCGAACTAATGTTGACAAGCGTTGTTGGGATAAAAGAAAAATTATAAAACATTGTAAATTGTAACATTTGGCGACAAGCGGGAAATGTGTAAAACGACTCGAACCGAACATAAGTAAAAACTCAACGTAATTTAGCGATACAGAGGAGAAGTTGCTTCGATTGGAGCCTTGATTTTCTAATTTATTTCATTTCTTTCGTCAGAAAAGAGAAAAAATGCGGAGTGCCCTGTTCGATTAATCGAGTGTTTGGATAATCGACGCTCTACTGTATGTACCAAATACATACGTGTTTCGTTCAAAATAGTGTGATTTTTGTATTTTTTTTTCGTGTGTAGATCTTACTAGCCATCGACCAAAAAAATTGCCATATTGCTTGAGATCCACATTCACCTGCGTTCAAAATTATTTTTCTGATGTTAAATTAAAAATGTGCACCTGCTTATATGTCCTAAATCAACAAAAACGTGTATAATTGGTCCGGTTCTGAAACGCACCGATCACATGTGTTCCGACAACATATTGCCCAATCTGATCCTATAACTACAGTTTTGCGGATCAGAAATAACCTTTGGTGTTTTCCATATGTATCCCTATGTGGAATATGTAAACGAAGATTTCCGGCGATCATTTCTTATTCGTAAAATCGGGCTTAGAGGATCAGAATGGACAACATTTTGTCGGAACATTTGCGTCCGGTGGGTTTCGGAACTGCACCCAATTTCATTCGTATTTTGAATTCCGATTTTTTATTACAATTATGTCGTGAATGTGGATCTTACTTTTGCAAAAATTATATTCTATGAAAAAAATATATTATACTCGAAATATGTAATATTTATTTTTAGATTTGGTTAGAGATATTGCAACTCAAACTGATCTCGATTGTTTGGATGAATATGCTGCTCCCGCTGGAAGCCAGGACTGCTGCCTCGGTTCATTGCCGAAAAAAATTAAATTAGATTGCGCGCATCTAAAACCTGTAAGTGATGTAACAACACTACTATTTAAAATTTACAAAAAATCGTTGCGAAAATTTATACAACAGTGCCACGCGGCATAAATGAGCAAAAGATATGTATCTCAAGTGTGTAAAATAAACCGAGATTCAATTCAACCTAATGAAAGTTTGTAAGCATTGAAGAAGATATCTGCAACCATTGTAAAAAGTAAACATACATACATATATGATCAGCTTGACGAGCTGAGTCGATTTAGCAATACCCGTCTGTCTGTCTGTCCGTCTGTTGCAGCGCGTCTTCCTCGGCCGGTATAAAAGCTAGCTAAATTTCAAATAGCCTCGAAATTCGGATATTCTTTTGTTTTTTTTACGATGATACTGTCCGAGATCAAAAGTGCTCATCACCATAAGTAAATTTGTGAAAGAATGCAATATTTCCCCGTTTGAGACGACTATGTCAGTTAACTACATATAATTCTACTATATCCCCTAGGAGTTGCTGAAACATATAAGCTCTAAAGAGGAAGGGAGGAAAATCTTGGACATCTACAACAAAAATGAAAATCTGCCGAAAAAGTTCAGGATTCAATTAGTGAACATAATTGTATCCCATTTAATAGAAATTCATGGGACATACCCAAATGCCGAGAATAAAATTTTATGGGCCAAGGCAACGGCCCAACTTTTCCCAAATTTGTGTGAAAATAAAAACCCCGAATGCTTTGTAATTATAAATATCAACAAGTTAAGAGTGGTTTACAAAATATAATCTGTTCCAGGAAATATTTTATAACCCCCGAGATAGAACTGGATTTTTCGCATATAGATTACGAACAATAAACAAATCATTGGGAAATACATCTCGCAAATGTAGCATTGACGAAATTATTGAAATACCAGTATCAGAAAGTCGTGATTACAACTTGGAGGAAAAAGTCAAAGAATTAAAAAAGCTATGCCCCAGAACTCATAAGCAGAAAGTATTTGCATATATGGCAGACACAATTATATTAAGAAGCAGTGCATTCACCTTGGATGAATATCCGAGGTTTTTGGACACACCCGGTTTGGTAACTATTGAAATTCAAATGTTTATTTATTTTCAGAAATCATATAAAAAATTATAATGTGTTCCCAGATTGATCAAGATTTCACGTTAAGATTTCCTCATGCGAAAGCAATTGCCGAAAATTGGACAAATATAAGGGAGAAATTATATCACATTGCTTCCACGGAGAAGATAAACATATATGACGAGTTCACTCTTGAAGAAGAAAGTAATATTCAATAATAAATATATTAACAATTGAAAAATGTTTATTTTAATTTATATTTAATCAGAGTTCGATGACGATATAACGGCCCTGTTAATTTTAACCAAAATTGCAACAACCATCGGAAGGAGGAATAGAAATTCCGAAACAAAATACAACATAATTACATTTCGTAAGGTGCGCGATGTATTAATATCAATTGTCTCGAATTCGTGTCTAATTTATTTTGTTTTATATTTTTATTTTTATTAGGGGCACTTGTTCAAGAAGATGCAGTCATAAATCAGCCTCATCTATTATTTCGAGGCTTTTCAAAACAAGAAATATCTTCCTACTGGCTGGCAATAGACGGCCAGGAGATACAGCTCACAAGCAGATCATCCATTCAAGCGTTTGAGTCGTTCTTTAAAAGTTTTTGGGTATTCCACATAGTTTACCCACCGTCGTTATATTCTTTTTTTTTATTTGTCCAAGAAGCAATATTTGAGCTAGGGAAACGTAAATTAAGTGCAAGACTGATTGAAATAAAAAACAAATTAACCAATACATAGACCATCGGATACTGAAAAAAATATCACTATTTTCCGCTTAAAAATTAACTTCTAAAATTTGTTTCGTTACATGAATTTTTTGAATTTTCATTTGATTTGTACACCTGACTGAAGATGTTCCGATGCAATTATTGCCAGTTGTTATTAGAAAATCACCAGAAATATATTAGGCATTTAAGACTTATACATAATTTAAACAGTAGAAATAACATAAAACTTTACTGTGGATATAGTGACTGCCATAGTGTATTTTCTACTTATAGCGGGCTTAGTAAACACATTACCAATAAGCACTCTCAACCAAATATCGTTCCAAATAACCCTATCTGTAATATTAATCCGATTTCTTTGCAATCAGTAGAGATCGTATCGACCAATACGAGTACAATTCCTTGTAATGACGACAATGAACATAAAACCAGGCAAAAACAATTCATTGATAGTGTAACAGCAATAAATATTTCTGATAAAGCACTTAATTCAATCTTAAGTTCAACATCGCAGCTCACACGATCAGTTGCTACAAGTATTAAAACGAAAATGTTAGATTCTGATATGAATACTCATTGTATTGCAAAAGACCTTAATTTCCTTTCAAATCCATTTCATTCGCAATTAACTATGCATAAACGACGAAAAATTATTTTTTCAGAAGTTCCTCAGCCTAAAGAAGTAGCCATAGATGTAAGAAGTGATCGACTCTGGAGAGAAAATCTTGGTGTTTTTGAAAGCGACTGCCCTATAACAAATACATTTTCCTACATATCCATAATTGATACGTTAAAATTTCTTTCCCGTAACCCAAATTTTAGATATTTTATTCAAAATCCATATCAGAGTGATGAAAATAATGAACTGCATTTCACAAAAGCAAACTTTTTCAAAAATAATCCAATTTTATCAACTAATACTGCATTTTTTTGCATTCAACTCTATCTGGATGAGTTCGAAACGGCCAACCCTTTGGGATCCAAAACCGGAGTCCACAAAATAACCGCATTTTACTTTACTGTTCTTAATTTGCCGCCTTATATAAATGCAAAAGTAGAAAATATTCATTTAGTTGCTATCTGCCACTATCACGATATTAGGAAACAAGGCTACGATCATATTCTGGATAATATCTTTGAAGAAATATCTATTTTAGAACGTGAGGGTATCGACATAACTACAGATCAAGGTACAACTATGATAAAAGGAGCATTATTTTCAATTTGCCACGATAATTTAAGCGCCAATTCAGTATATGGATTTAATGAATCTTTCCGATCCAATAATTTCTGCAGATTTTGTACAATTAACAGCGAAGATATTCAGCACTCATTCATTTCCGAGAATTCATCACTCATTCGTAATATTGAAACTCATAGAATACATCAGGAAGAAAACTCTTTTGGCGTTAAATGTGCATTCAAGTTAAATAATCTCGCTTATTATAATTGTTTCATTGCTCCAAGTGTTGACATTGTACATGACATTCTGGAAGGGATTGGTCAATTTGAGTTAAAATTGCTACTGACTTATGTTATAAAAACCAGAAAATTTATATCTGAAGATGATTTTAATAGTAATATGAAAAAATTTAATTTCGGTTTCAATAATAGATCGTCCATCCCCTCTTTTATTTCACTACACTCGAAATCTAAAAATCTTGGGCAAACAGCTGCGCAAGCTTGGTGTCTAATGAGATACCTTCCCCTTTTGTTGATCGATCTAATTGAAAAGAATGATTCCGAGTTTAATCAGAAAATGCATGTTATAACGTTGCTATTGGAAATAACTAATATTGTTTTTTCTCCGATTCTGCGAAGATCGCATATATTAAAATTAAGAACATTAATTTCTGATCATCACTCTGCTTTTAAAGCTCAATTTCCGGAAGAACGGCTTACTCCAAAGCATCATTTGCTCATCCATTATCCTCATGTTTTACATGAAATGGGTACTCTTCGCAATTTATGGACTATGAGATATGAATCTAAACATAAGCAACTAAAGGACTTCATGAGGGTAGCAAAAAATTACAAAAATGTTTGTAAAACAATATCAACTAAACACCAACAAATTAATTACGCATCGTATATGACCAAATCTTTCAGTCTGGAAACTGAATATACTTTCCAGGACATTGGTAGGTCTATAGAGTCCATACTTGGTAACAATATTCCGCAAGATATTTCTGATAAAATTGGCCAATTAGGACGACGATGGAACATAATTAAAACATATAATTATGGTTACACATAGGCCTGTTCGGTACCGAGATTTCAGTACCGGGTTCCGGTTTTTTTCAATACCCGGTACCACAAGCGGTTTCCCTGACTCAGGTTTTTTTTTCAGTACCGACGGTTTTTTTAACCATAAGCCGGTTTTTTTGAGTACCGGGTTAAAAACCGACTCAGGTTTTTTTCAGTACCGACGGTTTTTTCAACCATGAGCCGGTTTTTTTGAGTACCGGGTAAAAAACCGGTACCAAAAAACCTGAAAAAACCGGCTCATGGTTGAAGTGAATCGTTCTTTTTAACTCGGTACCAAAAAACCGACTCGTTGGTCGGTTTTTTAACTCGGTACCAAAAAAACCGGGATATCGGTACTTTAGAATATCGGGTCCGGTACCAAGTGAACACCGGTTTTGTACCGGGATCCCGGTTTTTGGAACAGGCCTAGTTACACATATAAACCAAATTTTGTGATTCAAAGACCAGATTTAGATCGTACTCTTCCCTCTTTTGGTAAAATAAAATACATTATAGAAAGAAATGGACATATTTTCTTTGTTTACAAATTGCTAGACACAATAAGTTTCAGTAGTCAGTTGAATTCTTATATAATTAAAGAAACACAAGAAATAAATATTATAAATGTTAAGGAAATTGTTAAAGTAGAACCTCTCGAATTAATCACAAATCCACAAAGATCAGATATATCGTATATAGTTCCTAAACATGAATTAATATAAATACTGTATACCTATGTATGTACCATTAAAAACGTCCACTTTTCAGTTGAATTTAATTTTGTTACTGGATAATATTATGAACTAAAAAGTAATAAAAAATAGTTTAAAACCAAGTCAATATATTTTATTACGCTTAATGACATTTCCTTCACTAACTTCTTTTCTGCGTTTACTTGCGTTTCCATTCTGGTAACAAAGAGCTTCCACAGACATACGTACACGAACTTTTAACACAAACCAAGTACAAATGCTAGCATGCTTAAGAGAATGCAGCCACGCACTCTAGTATTAGGTTGGTGTTAAAATTCGTGTTAGTCTGTTCATGGAGACCATTTTTTACCAGAAATAGAAACGAAAGAAAATTCACAGGGGAATGAAAATGAAACACCCAAAAAGGTATGTATACATTACCAATAAAGTATTAAAAATGCATACGAACAAGTATTTCATTAAAATCCAAATAAACAAACATTTTCAATCGAATATTGTATTCGCAAAATTACCGATAATGATTGTTAAATGCATCCGAAAGGAGTAAATTATAAAACGTTGTAGAGTTCAAATTATTACACCTAAAAGATACCACCAGAAAACTTTTTGAAGTAAAACTTCTACACTCGTTCGGTTACTTAATCAATACTTTGATTCGAGTTTTATGTCATTTTCATCCGATTCGGATGGACACTATTCGACACCGATTCGGAGTAAAAATCACTCCGATTTTTTTGCTGTGTACATATTAATTCCATGCTGCCATTCTGATGGAGCGAGCTTTTAAAGCCACAACTGGTTACATACATTTTAGCCATATAGGAAGAAGAAGAGGAATCATCCCTTGCACATTATTCATTTAAACTAAACGCCTCACGGGTGATGCGAATACAAATGAGTTTTGTGTTGGCTTTCACGTCAAATTTTCATGCGTAAAGTCTGTCAGGACGACATAGTATTCGCCGTGGTGCGATGGTGCTTCCTCCGTCTCCTCGAGCTGTATATGTATTCTGCATAATATATGCGCTCTGTGTATACATACATACATGCATATTGTACAGACGTCCTGGGGATTGCCTTGGGCTAATGCGAATATTGCAACAACTCATTATCACTCCGACACGGTTGTTTCCAGTGTGACAATGACGATTGTGAATAAATTCTACTTTTTGCTCCTATTATCCTTTCTCGTCTTGTATGCGCGTTCTTCACTTGGTAAATCATCATGATCATCATCGTCGTCGTCATCATCATGAATATGATGTGTGCTCATCCAGTGGAATGAGTAAGGTATATTCTCTCTGATATATGTATGAATACATACATATTTCTCTTGTTACAGTTTTTTTTCGTTCGGCGTCCTTGTACTCTGAATCCTTCTTTCTCGTGGAAGAGAAGTACACGCGAACGTATACCTACATACATACAACATATCTCACACAAAGGACAATCCCCATGTTTTGAATCGTCTTCCAACAGCTAATCACTTTATGACGAATTCATTAAGCTGACTTTCAGTTTTTTTTTGCGCTTCTGCTGTTTTGCACTTCATAATACAAAATATACGTCCGAGTCCAGAATATGAAAATCACGCCAAGAGTTGAGCTGGCTTGGTTAATACGATAAATTTCAGGAGATTTTGTGAAAATAGGCTTTGTCTCAAAATGTGCACGTAATATTTTTGTCATTTCGATAGGTATGGGCGAATGTGCGGAATGTACGTTTTCATGTTTCGATGCGGACTTATGAATGTGACTTGAAATATTAGTAAAATATAAATTGGCAAAAGGATAAGAGTCAATTAGAATTCATAGAATGGCGTTCAAAATGGTAAGGTGGATGAGTAGGCTCGTGTCGAAGGTAGCAGTTGGCTTTTTGTGACATTCAAAATGATTTGGTGTGTTTAGGGATTGAATTTATGCATGTCACCGCTTGAAAGTCATTTATCCATGAAATATTCCAAATTTATGCCAAATAAATCACCTTTGTATATGAGGGATTTAGATTTCTGCCGTTTATTTAAAGCATGTTATCATTACCTCAGTCTTATTGTAAAAAAAACTTTTTCATCATCTTTGTACCAATTTTTGGAACAAACTCCAAAGTATACTATATGGTATTTTATTAAAAAATGATTACATTTAAATCGACACTAAAAATAACGCCTCTAAAGATTTCGAAGAGCATGAACCTATATTTGATCTTGAAAATGTCCGTTTCTTTACATAAGTCTTCGATAAGGGTACAATAATATAGAATAGCTTCGCAAGCTATGCGACATCCAAAGATAGTAGATGAACAAAATTTGAAATAAAATCAAGTGTTTGACCTTCGTTATTTCGAATACGACAAATGACAATAAAGTCAACCTGAAGCTAAGATCAAAGATTGAATTCATTTTCTGAATTATTTTTAAGTTTTGATTTCTTTTTCCATAAACAATTAATAAATTAATCTAATTCGTTTCTTTTTTACCTTTTCAGTGATGCGATAATTTCCATACGAATTGTTAAAGTAAGTTTGTATGTCTTTAGTATAGTAGGTTTTATGATTGAGATGAATGAATACATACATACATATACATAATACATCGTGTAGCTTTTGATGAGCTCCTTGATCTTTTAATAGACATTATTAAAAGGATTTGTAGTGCTTACATTAAAACCCACTTAATTGTTATCCGGTGTCATGGTTATGATTCTATGGTTAAAGTTATAACGTAACTGTATAACGTACAGGGTGAGCCATATAACAGTTACGATTTAAACATGGCACAACTTTTAATTTACAAATGTGCAATACGTCACATAATACTGTATGGATGTCCCATTAGGAACAGTTGCGCGGCCACACATAAGCGCAAATCTAATCAACCCTTTCATTTTGCAACAATGTCTTTACATTCACTTGCAAAGATGAAAACAATTACCGATACATTCTGCAAAGTAAACTTTTCTAGCGGTGTTCACCTCAAACAAATAACCCTCTGATTGCTTCCAACACACGGTAGTCGTCAACGGATCATGCTCCACTAGGGTAGGTAAGTAAGGGTAGGTAATCAAGAGACGGACACTTCAGATAAAATATCCGGTGTCACTTGAACGGTGTGGCAAGGGGCTTTGCGTTGCTGAAACCACATGTTTCTCCTGTTCTAAACAAAGGCGTGGACTCAAGGCCAAGTGTCGAAAATTGCTCGATATTGGCCTCCATTAACTGTCAACAAAAATAAATAATTATTTTTCTCCTAGTGCTACAAATCCCTCTTATTTGGTAAACTGCCCTACTTGTATTATATGCCAAAAAACTCCCTTCATTTTCGGAAAATAAAAAAAAATATTGATAAACTATGATGCTATGTTAAAATCGTATACTTTAATATGGGCCACCCTGTATGTAGTATGAACAGGTGATTACACAAAAGGGCTAGTCATATCCCTATTCTATCCAGTGGCGTAGATAGCTTTTCGGAGAGGGGGGATCATTTTACAAGATGACAGTTATCAAATGTTTAATTTCAGAATAACAATTTTTGCATTTATTACACTTCAAATTAGCAGTTATTTGAGCAAATTTTGGTGGAAAGTAGATAGCAATTTTGCCATTCGAAAAACTGAGTCCCCCATCGATAATTTTGGCTTTTTTACGGTGAGTGAATCCACAGTATTCCAATTTTCGTTCAAAATTTCTCTACTGTGATTGGAGTATCAATACATTGGGTTAGATCAGTGGTTCCCTAGATTTTCGAAGGCACGGAACACCTAGCATCGCCGTTTTTCTGGCCGGAACACCTCAAAACATGGATCAAAGTAAATCATATAGTTATATGTCCAGAAAAGGGAAATTGTGAAGACGACATTTTTCGATAACTCAGAATTTCGTGAGTAGATATTTCAAAACTTTTCAAACTTGTAGGACATCGTATAGATTTGCTATAAATTTCGCCTTGTTTGAAAAAATGTGAGTAGAACCTAAAATTTCGAATGTTAAACATTCGTTTAAAAAAATCGTAGAAAAGTTTTGATTAACACAAATTTAAACCCCTAATTTATTTGTGCCTTAATTTTAATGATTTATTTTCCTGTGCACAATACTTCGTTTTCCATTTCAGATAGTAGAAAGTTGTAAATGAAAATCGGTCGGGTCTCTGATGCTGGTCAAATATTTTACAGTCAAGTTGATTTCCGGTACAGTGTAGCAGACTAAGCTACGAAATTTTAAAACTTACAAACAATTGTTGTTGGTGTGCATTGTTGGATTTTGCTATGAAAAGCTCTTTCCACATTTTTCTATTTATTACTGCCTGCATAAGATTATATATCTTTTAACTTTGGAAATTTCTCCATTTTTTTCGTAGAGGATTTAGTTGAAAAAAAAAATAATCCTGGTTGTAGCTTTGAGAGTTCTTCGTTTTAAATTCAATCAAATTTCGAACAACTAGAAGAAGTCAAGACTTTGCTTTGCTACGATAAACTCTTCATCAAATGTCCACTTAAAAAAAAAACACGAATGTTGATAAACTCAAACAATAAAGGATGCTCAAAAATTGGAAGCCGTTTTGCAGCGTTTTTTCTTTATTTGCATTAGTTTTCGCCTTAAGACTTCTTTATAATCTTATGTACTGTATATTTCCCCCATTGGAAATTTTTCGTCTGTGGAAGAGCACTCCGTGTTCCATATAATTTTTAAATTTTTGAACCGAGCATTAAGATTTTCCGGCAGCAAATTTTCAAGTAGTGCCTGAATAGGACTTGCTTGCGAAACTCCTGATCCAATGTGAAAAAGTAGATGAACGTACACAGCAAAAAAATCGGGAGTGAATATCACTCCGAATCGGTGTCGAATAGTGTCCATCCGAATCGGATAGGATTGTCATAAAACTCAATGAAAGTTGGGATAAAAAAAAAACAATTTTCACAGGGAAAAAACATGTAACTCACAATTGAGTTTTGTATAACCTCTCTCTATAGGTGGCCATTTACCTCTTTACGCTATAAAATGCATAATAAATTACCTACCGACAGTGGGATTCGATCCCGGGCCCTATAATTTGTAGATTAACGCCCTACCTACTACACCAACCAGACTAATTGATGAAGTTTGCAATTTATACAACAGACCGATATCACAGTTCTACCATCAAATTCATTCCGATCGGTCGATACAAAATACCAAAATCGGATGAAATTAGCACAATGAGGCCCCAGCATAATAACTTGATTGATCATGTTACGGTAATGATCCGATAGGTGTAATACAGAATACAAAATTGGTTAATATTTGCAATATGTCCGTAACATTTTTTCATTTAGGGTTTTCGTCCGTTTCAGATTCTTTTCTAATAAAACCCATAATGGCGGTGTTATTTTGAAGATGTTTACTACGAAATAATTTTGTGTTTTCGTCCTATCGGATTCTCTTGATGTTCTGAAACTGGTTTCACGTTTTTATGAAACGCTACACACGTTGAATAATTCCATCAATAAGATTACATTTGCTTTGTTTAACGTACCTAAAGTAATAATGAAAAATGTCTGATAGAAGAGGTGGGGGGGGGGGGGGATTTATCCCCTTAACCCCCCCCCCCCTTATCTACGCCACTGATTCTATCGCTTCACTCCTCTTGACATTTTTCAAATTCCACCAAGTAGATGAAATTTGGTCGAGTGCCTAGTCTAATCCCATTATGCTCTCAAGGCAAGTACTTTGTTAATCAACCGCAAAACTGGCATTTATGTCTCCCGTGAAAAATTTTCCGTGGAGACTTGCCTTTTATTCAATCAATTTAAGATAAACTTGCACTCACGGCCTGATTGTCGATGACATCTTGTCCCTTTGAAATAAAGTGCAATTGCATTGTTTTCGCTAGCGAAATGGCAAAAACCGGTGTGGTGACTTTCATTCAAAGTGAATACTTTGAAGCGAATTCGATTTCACGGTTTTCAAAATTTTGACAGTATTTGCAGGGTTTCATGGAAATATTGTCAAAATTTTGAATATCGTGAAATCGAATTCGCTTGGTGGTACTCAATTTACACAAACGTCTCTACAACGGTTTTCTCCAGCGAGATCAATGCAGTTGCACTTTATTTCAAATGGACAAGATGTCATGGTCATCGACAAACAGTCAGGCCGTGAGTGCGCATTTATCTTAAATTTAGTGAATAAAATGCAAGTCTCCACGGCACATCACGGGAGCCATAAATGCAAGTTTTTCGCTCCTCGTTCCTGGTGATCATAGTGAAGGGTGCCCCAAGTAGAGCACCGGATTTGATTTTTAAATAAAAACTGTTGTTTGTGGAAAATGTATGAAACCTTTATTGCAAAATAAAGTAGCATCATGAGGTTATGTATGGGATAACACATCGCCACATGGCCGCCTCGGCTTTCCTTGGCATATACACACTCTTTTCGTGAAATTTTCTATTATCATTTTGCACAAATGTTGGGGTATTTCATTGATGCAGCGTGTAATTTCTTCTTTCAATGCTGTGTCGTGAGCTTATTCCTGTGACTTCAAAGAACCCTCAAGAGAAAATGCCAGAGGCGGCCACCAAAACGCGAGAGGACACGACCGGGAAATGACTGATGCAATAATTGAACTGTTTCTCATGCTGTTATGGCATGTGGCATCGTCTTTGTGGAAACCGCATTTCCTCCACATCGATATCTTCAAGTTTCAGAAAAAAAGCTTTTTTAACATTACACGATAATGCTTGAAATAGAATAGCCGCGTCAGCAGAGGCATCGGCATCAGCAGAAAAATTTCAATTTAGAAAACACGCATTTGCCTTTGATGACCCACAATGACAGCAGCGGCAGAGGCATCGGCAGAAGCAGAATTCTGCTTCTGCCGCTGCTGTCATTGTGGGTCATCAAAGGCAAATGCGTGTGTTCTAAATTGAAATTTTTCTGCTGATGCCGATGCCTCTGCCGATGCCTCTGCTGACGCGGCTATTCTATTTCAAGCATAACAAACTCCATTCACGGTTTGCGTTTGACCTGTCTTATTTTCGAAGAAATATACCCCATCTAGCCCAAAATCCAGACCAAACACTCACACGCTGTAGATGCATTTGTTTCGCATAAATCACTCGTGGATTTTCTGAGCCCAATGCGACAATTTTGCCTGTTAACGAAGCCATCGAGATGAAAATGAACCATGCCACTAAAGATGATTTTCGCTGTGCATGGTCTGCATTTCTTGAGTCAATTGCACTTTGTACGCAGGAAAATGCAAATCTTTTGTCAAAATTCGCTGCATAGTGGATCTGGAAACACCGAGTTTCTGTGCTCGGTGTTGAATTGAGGTGGCCGGACAGCGACACTATCACGCACAGCTGCGATATTTTCGTTTGAAAAACAGTGGCGTAAAGTTTTCCAAATTTAATGTGTTCGAAATTGGTATGGTTTTTAAACATGCTCCAAAATGCTTAAATTGAAAATTGAAATTTTAATAATTTCACGGAATAACTATTTATCAGTAAATTAAAGAGATATGGCGAAAAAATACCGCCTTGAGGAGATGCCTGTCTCGTAACAGTCATTAATTCTAGACCCTATTTCTGAGGATATCACATCAGGAAACTCACATATAGAGCTTTGACGACTCTAGCCAATACTACCACCACTCGTTGGCGTTGCGTATGCATGCCCAAGGTGAATTAAATCAATTGAAATGAAATTCATGGTAGACCTCTTACAAATGCAGAGGAAACTGCGGATTAACACAATGCTTTATAGGCAAACATTTGTTTGTTAAATAAATAAAGTTTCTAATTTCGACTTTATTTCCGTCAATAAATCCACAGTTATCCTTTTGTCAATATGCAGTAGTCACTTTCCCTTCAAGATTCAAACACTCAACGAACTAGATCACAATGGCTCAATTTTAAGCCAGAACCAGGAGGGGTGCCCTCTCCTAGTAAGTTTAAAGGTTCAACTTTAATATTCTTGTGACCAAAACCCAGAAAAAAATTAAATTCACACAAATCCATACTCAACA
The DNA here is from genome assembly GCA_949715475.1 of Microchrysa polita. Lineage (NCBI taxonomy): Eukaryota > Metazoa > Arthropoda > Insecta > Diptera > Stratiomyidae > Microchrysa > Microchrysa polita. The sequence goes on from OX454415.1 coordinate 117,740,938, forward strand.
AGCGCGGGAGACGATTTTCTTGTGATTTATTATAAATAAGTTTAAGCTAATTGTAAAGTTGCGGTTTTCCGAAGTTTAACTTTAAGCTCCGTACACATAAATAGTATTTTCGGAATATTTTGTCTCTAGTTTAGATTCTGCGGCCGCCTGGCGCTTTTTCTTGTAGAATAATAAAAATGAATATTTTCAAAACAGATAATCAGGGGTGTATATTTCCGTCTTTAAGGGCCCCTCTGGCGTGGGGGCCAGTGCTCCACTGAATACATGGAACATCGTACGTTACGCCACTGTTGAACGACCTCGCCGCGTTAATGGTTTCACATCACAAGCAGACCGACTTGCACTGATTTTTTTAATTTATCTTCGCATAGTTGCTTCATTTGGGCCATTATGAATACCCCGAATTAAACGCAGTTTGCGAACTGTCATCGCGAAACTTTCACTATTTTGATAAAAAAAAATAACAATGAGAATGCGGTGTTCTTTCGTGTAGCGTTCCATTTTTAATAACCTCTTACTGTCAACGATCGAACGGCCATCTACGTTTGAGTTTCACATTTGAAACCTAACAATAGCGCGAAATTCAAATCCCGCGCTCTACTTGCCCTCTACTTACCTTTATTCTAAAATGAAAAAAAAAAATATTTTTCTCTTAGAACGTCATAAGTTGGTAGCAGTCTTCTAAATGTATATTCAAAAGGTCGTACCACGGAGTGCGCTAAATGTATTCCCGCTTCCAACGAAAACAGGCGGGGGGTGACAACGGCTTACGTAGTGCTCCTGCCACCAGGAAATATTAACCTTCATCTCAACGAAAACGTTTGGCGTGTCCCCAAATTCCGATCATAATTTTGCCTACGTACATAGTCATATCATATCAATAGACTTGGAAGACGTTAAGGATGGATGAATAACTTTTACCTTAAAGTAGAATTGTCTCTTTAGTATACTTTCATATGTTTCTCATTTCTGGGCCTGGGAGAGGCTTAAGTCCCCTTAGTCCCTCTCGTGGTTGCGCCACTGTCTCCAAAGCTCATCTCCATCAGCGGTTAGTGATATGCCAACAACTCATCTTTACAAAAAAAAAACTTCAAGTCAAAGTGCAACATCCGACATATTGCCACATTAATGAATAAAGCGATTCAGTTCAGAAACTATTCACGATACTATAGTAATTTTTAAGCATTATAAATTCTCGTCGGAGGTAAGAAAGTATAAATTTATTAAAAAATTGTTATGTAGGGTATAATGATGCATGGCTGCTTTAACGCATGGAACAACGAATGGGGATATTAAAGAGATCAACTACCACATGATTGTGCAATCAAAAGGCAAATTGGTAATTTAGTGGCTGATAGTAGAAGTCTTCAGCAAATCGATGGACGATGGACAATATATCCTTGGCATCTTGTTGCCTTCCTTTAGCAGTATCACTTTCATGGCAAATTTCCTAGATGCCTAGAACGACATCGCTCGACTGACCATGGTTTTATGGTGAAATGGGCTGGTCAGTCCGATTTTAATGGAATTCCCCAACAAGAGCTTAATGTAAAATCCTTCAACTTTCTAGAACAAGGAAGGTCTACTTTTTGTACGCACATTTTATTTGAAATTGTGGACTTCTGCCGATTTGTCTGAAAAATGTTCAAAAGTTTTAGGACAAAATGAAATGCTCTGAACGTACAGGCTTAGCTATAGGAAGAAGCTGTTTATAGAGAAACAATAAATTAAGCATTCGTTTTTACTTCGAAAATTCTGTTACAAAAATTCCATACGTTGGACCCTTTTTTATGCGTCAAGAAATATTCCATGTGGCTTTCGGGCCCCTAAATCTCGTGGACCCTTATGCGCCGCCCCTGACTGTGTAAGTGATACATAACCCTCGCAAAAACCTTTGAATTTTCGGATCAGTGGGTTTTAAGCACTAGCACATTTTAAGCAATAGGTTATGATAAGCAAAGCTATACAAGACAGATTCAATCGGATCTCTTGATTGCATCCAAATTCGTACGTTGCTAAATCCTTAGTGTCCTACTTTTTGCAGTATGAAGTCAACAATTTGAAAAAACAACCCTCCGAATTTGATGAAACAATAAATTGTTTATCTTTAATTGAATTTGACCTGTATATCGACTGTAATAATGATAAAATAACATACATATGTACATGTGCTTATGTGTATGCATATGCAACACACTAACCCATACCATACATTTTTCAACTTTTCCACTTCTAAAAAATTATTCTCTGATGCTTTGCGTAATATCACATCATTCATGTATGCAAATTACTACATTTTTTTCGCATACAATACCTTGCGATGATTTCATCCGAATAGATTGGGGGAGAAAAATTGTATAATAGTGACCACATGCAGGACTTAAATTTACACAGATAGTTAGTCTACCTATCCACACATAGCCTGCAAAAAATAAAAACTATTCGTACGTCGTCGTCGGTCGTCGCCATAAACACATATTACGGACTTTTAGCCTCTCGTATATGTAAATGTATCCCTGCAGGGTTTGGCTTTTGTACACTTTTACAACACATTTCCATAAACTACCCGAAAAGTTGAGCACATTTCATCGCATGAAATTACTCACCTAGGAGTAGTTGAACGTAAAGTAGAGTGGACAGTAGTAGTAGATTATCAATTACATTAAGGATAACGTATGTTTGGAATATATGTGGGTCACACTACTACAATACTACAATAAACAATAAACCCGGCACTTCGTCTGTTTTTCCGTAAACAACAGGAAGAAGATTTATTAAGATTTTAATGAATAAATTCCCTATGTATCTAACTAAACATAAAACTACATGGACTAGACACGGGATAGGATTAACCATGTGTGTAGTCCTAGCCCACGCTGCGAAGGGAATGCAGGGGAGCAGTAATTTTGGACGGACCATGTTTCAAACAAGTTTTTGCAATATACATTTGCACGAGTATATCCGTTACTGAAACTGACTACTTATTCATGTGTGGCGATAATAAAATGTAATTAAAGCACACATACACACATTTTAGAATTTCATACTACCGTCGTCCGGTAGTTTCTACGAAAAAGCGGACATGAGTTGGCATTGTGGACAACTAACCCATCCCTCCAACAGCGGGGAAAATATATGTAAAAAACAGCAAGCATAAAGCTACCTACCTTCGTTCCGGTAAAATTGGACGAATGAATGCAATGATGACGGCATTATAAGCATGATTAATACCTTCCGAACTTTTCGTGTGGATTTGAAAAGGTCTTCATAAATCTTTCGAGGATAATCTGTAAATCGTTGGATTGATGAAAGCGACGAGAGAACCGTTCAGGTAGCACAAATGAAATGATTTTGCTAAAAATGATCGTTGTAAAATTGAATGGACATAGCACTATGAATGATGAGTTGAAATGGTTGTTCACTTTTTTTTTTAAGTTTTTGTTTTTAAGGAATGATGTGTTCATGGTTTTACCTTTCGCCATTTTAAAACTTATGGAAAATGGAACACCCTCTTTCTACTAATCTAAGTATGCATTTTCATTGGTTTTACATATGGGGACAGGTATGGAATATTTCCACCAAAATTAGCTGCAGAACATAATTTTAACCGTCACATGAAGGTCTTTCTGGGAAGGTAGTGGAATTTAACTTCATTACATTTGAAAGGGATTTTAGTGACAAATGGTATACAGCTTTGCCTTAGGGATCTTGTAAAGAAAAGAGTTTAATTTAATCAGAATCACCAGTTAAAGCCTAAACACGTACAGGGGCCATTTTTGGTTAAATGGTGTCAAAAATCATTCTCGACTGTCCTTTTTTAAAATTTGGCACTAAAATTTGCCTAACAATATTTTCGCGACCGACAATTTCAACTCCTAAGAAAATTATAATGTTGAAAAAATGTCGAGCTAACGTTTGCAGGCGTATATGATTATGAAAATTTAATATTTTTTTATCACAATATCTTTGCAAAATAAGTTCCAGGGACGTAGCCGAGGGAGGGCCCAGGAGCTCCGGACTCTTACCGATTTTTTTTTTGTTTTTTTTTTTTTTTACGACAATATGAAATCTGAAATGATACACACTCATTCTATTCAGCTGTACCCTGCACTATACAATTGTATAAAAAGCGGGGTTTGACTCCTGGCATGCCACCACATTTTCTGCATCTGAAACTGTAGTTTTGAAGCCTAAAATATTCGTAGTTTGCAGGCCTTGATACCTGGGACTCCGTGTGAGTCACATGCCATTATCCGATTACGTATCCTGCCATCTCACGTTTCGTCTTTATTTTTTGAAAACATAAATTTAACGCTTAGTGAGACCCTAAGGTTTTCTTTCTTCCAGGATCACACATTTTCTATGTGTAATAATTTCATGATTTCTGCGGGCTTGAACGAAATATTTGTAAAAAACCATGTGTAATACACATAGAAAATGTGTTTCAGCATAAGCTTTATATCACGTGAAAGTTTCTCCGAGAAGTTAACGGAATTTAACATCATTTATAGGGACAAAGTATATACAGATTTTCCTGGGGCTATGTAAAGAACGAGTTTCGTATTTTCAAGTGTTTGATGGAATTATTAAAACCACTACAAGCGTATCAATTAGGTAACGAAAAACTGAATCAACCCTTTTTTTTATGACTTTCGAACAACATTAATCGACTACCTGAGCTACTCTTTTCACCAATCCTTGACCTCTGTAAATGTTATTCACCGAATGAATTTGGGATGGTACGCCATCATTGAAAAACAAAATTCAAGTACTTTTTTCCATGTATTAGCCATCTACATTTCAATCCCCTAAAGTAAGATGACCAGACTCCCGAAGGCCTAATGCTGTAGACATACATACTCGTACTTGCGGAATTCGGCTTTCAGGCAAATCCTCAGCCATACTACCTTGGTACGGTAATTTCATTATTTACGCTTACGTTTCCACACGAAAGGCGTGAAAATCTGCGTATGTCTGTGCAGCTCAAAAAGGACAAAAAGGTCCTAATCTAATTGAATGTTAATCAAAGTTCAGAGGTTACACACCTCTGAAGGTTTCATACCAAAAATATAGCTCTTTACAAATACCTTTACTATGACAAAATTTAAAGCATAGAACGGTGTCAAAGAACGGCTGTTTTTTTTTTTAGAGAGACAGGCATAATCAAAGCTTAGATCAAAAGATCAACAGTCAGCAGTCTTAATATTATTTGCCTGGACTCCCAAAACCCTAAAACCGACCTTGCTTAAGCTGGTGGTTGCTTTCTAGGCACGGTTTCAATGTAGCTATGGAGTGGAGTCCGAGGAGAACCTTCAGAGTGGTGGAAGAATGGCTTATCCTGGTTGAGATATTTCTGGAGGTTACATTAGATATGTAATGCCGGTCCCCTGTGTTCTGAACCCAATTTTAACGGATTTGAACTTTAAAAAGCCTCGGATGAAGTACAGTGGCTGATTCTCCATCGTTTTGTGATAAAATAAAAAATAATAAATAAATAAAATAAATAAAAAATAATAAAAATCGCAACTTTCGACGGCTGTAACTTTAGAACCTTAATAAACGTACCTAGAGCCTTGGAATGTTCCCTAAATATGGACAGTCCAGTTCTTTACAAGTCTGTGAAATTTCAAAATTTCCAAGTTTTCAGCAATTTTCGACAAGGAAACACAAAAGTGCGATTTGGGCTAGGAGGCTAGGACCATCTAATTAGGAGGTAAGTGAGCCAAGTAGCTCTACAAGTGTGCCAAATTTCAGAAAGATTGGGAAGGGGTCCCGAGCTATCGAAATAAACTTATTATAAAGTGAATTTGGTTTTACGTACTATATTGCATGGGGAATGCCGTACATTTTGCTGTACGTTTCCCAATGCTATGTACGTGAAAATGCTGTACTGTACAATAAAATGCTGTATACGTCTGGTCAGTTTACCCTAAAGTCTATCCCCTTTAGTGTAGTGGCACGGCTGAAAATTATCTTGGTATTTTTCTTTTATACAACTATACACTCGATGAGCAATAAATCGAAACTACTATTAAAAATGAATTTGAAAAAAAGTAGAATATGCAGTGCAGGGGGGCATACGAATCATATAGACAAGCTACGGTCTAAAAAGCGGAAATCCTAGTTTGTTGTATTCAACAGTAAAAGTCAAAATACATGCAGATGCCATTTATCGTTAGGAGACATTTTCGATGGTCCATTCTCGAAATTAGGCTTTCCAATTTGCCCAAATACATATTTTGTGACCAAAAATGTAAACCGACGGGAAATCTTTATTGTTGCTGTAATTTTAAATTAGATGACCAACCCCCCCTAAGAAAATCTTCTTCTTCTTCTTCATAGAGAAAAAAAATTAGAATGGTTATCTAAAGAAATAGTCGAATTCATCTAAAGTTCGCGTTGATTTTCAGCTTATGATTCTATGTAGTTGAAACAGTTACGAAGATATGGATAAATTTTCTACTCGTCATTAGTTGAAACATCTACTATATTTGCAAATTCAATTAATTCATTTGTAAAGACAGCTATTCATTATCTATAAATTGTTAAATGTTGGATAGCTAAATTGTGTTGACGAAAAAAGAACGATTGTTTGTAGTTAAATTTTATATTTGAATAGTACAATCAACAACTTTTGTGAAAGAATTTACTAAACCTTTTCTTCTAATCTTGCGTGGTTAAATGAACGAATTTAATAGTATTTTCAGCTACGAAGATTAGAGAAATATTTTCTATTTCTTTGGTAAAACTATCTAAATTTAAGTCAACTACTTCACTTTAGATAAAAAGTCTAAACCATTTTTTTCAGTGTTCCTTGCCTCGTTCTTTATACCGACTCATGGCTTCGCGTTACTCGACCTGCGGTGTAGGTACATCGCCCGTTTTGGCGGTAATATCTCAGTATAACATAACAACCCTTAAGAAAATCATGATGTTCATAAAATTATAGACTTACCCTTTCTTCCCACTGACTTAAATCCTGGCTAGGCCCATGAACCTACGGTCCGATTTCGATAGATTTTTAGTTTGCTGTGAAAAAGATAACATACAAAAATTCGAAAATGTAAGCAGTAATTAATGTAATTCAGCAAAGTCATTACACGCTTAAAAAGTGCAACGTTTTTGCGGAATTTTGCTATTTAACATTTGTTTTTATCTTGAACAAAAAATTACATTTTCGAAAAAGTTATGAAAAATGTATTTGATTTTATTCATATCACACTTGTTCTATACAAACATGTTACTGAAATATTTGATAGCCATTGAAGTATCTATTTCTAATTTCGAGAGTTGGACCCCTTTCCGAAACCACAACAGAAATATTACTGGATCCTATCAAATATGTCAGAGCGATTTTCAATGTTTAAAGAGTGTGTCCTTAGATGATTTGCTTCTTTGAAGGCACTCTCCTTGGTATTGTTATGACAGACATTTTTTATTTGAGGTTATTTTAGGTGGCTTGTGTTCGGAAATTCAGGAGCTCGTGGTCAAGCATTCGTTCGTATTATAACCACGTTCAACATTTAATATAGGTTCACCAGTTACGCTTAAAAGCTCCTATGGACCTCCTATAAAATTATACACGGAATCCTATTTGGGATATTTTTTATACCCTTCGCTCATAGAGTGAAAGGGTATATTAACTTTGGCATGAAGTTTGTAACGCAGTGAAGGACACATCTCCGACCATATAAAAAGTATATGTACATATGTATATGTTCAGCATGACTTTGAGGAGTCGATTGGGCGATGTTCGTCTGTCCGTCTGTCTGTCTGTCTGTTGCGACGCGTTTTACTCGGCCAATATAAAAGCTATGAAGCTGAAATTTTGTTCAAATGCTTTTTTTTGCTGTAGGCAGTTTCCATGTTTGAATCAGTAAAATCGGGCAATGGGGTCATGGGGCTGCCATACAAACCCAACTCCCCAAATTAGATTCGTCTAAGAAAACCTTTTTTATTTGTGCACCAATTTTAACCAAATTTCACATAAATGTGTTTCTATTGACGACACAAAACATACGTAAGAATGGATCAAATCGGACCATGGGGTCATGGGGCTGCCATACAAAACTAACGCCCCAAATTATGTTCTTCTAAGAAGAACTTTTTTATTTGTGCACCAATTTCAACAAAATTTCACACAAATGTATTTCTATCGACGACACAAAACATATGCAAATCGCACCATACAATTGCTGCCATACAATTCCAACCCCCCCCCCCCCCCCCATTTTGGTTCTTCTAAGAAACGTTTCTCACACCAATTTCACAAAACCTTCAATTAATGTGTCTTTATCAAAGCAACAAAAAAGGTCAAAACAAATGGAATCTTACTATCGGGCTCCCGCATCCCCCAATAAAATTGTCGGAGTAAATATTTTTATTTGACCACTTATTCCATCCAAACCCCGCACAAACATTGTTTTGTCGATGCAAAGGAACTTTTGTGAAGACGGAAGGAAAAGAATGGAGGGGGGACTAAATATAAGTCGTAGGTACGCCCGAACAAATTTTTTAGCCCGATGAGAGCGAAGGGTATCCAAATTTCGGCTGCGTCCGAAATTAGCCTCGTTACAATATACTGTTTTGCATAATGCAACACACCATAAGCCACTTTTCCTCCATTTAAATCTACATATTAGAAAATAAAGGATCCGAACATCTCTTGGAGTTGAATGATAGTACCTAAATATATACGCAAACTGATCTGAAATCCGACTTGTAACGACATGTATATGAGGGTAGCCCATTTTCATTAATTCCGGGTCAAAGATGTCTTGTTGTATGTATCTACATTGTATAAAACAATTCAAAAAGCCTTTTTATCAGAACGCTACACGCTGGAAGAAAAACCCTCTTCGCCGAATCACTTCATAAAACATCGAATCGGCCCCAATTCAATATGCTCAATTCAGTGGGCGAGATGATTGGGTGTAGAAATTGCCAAGTGATTTACGAGTATTAAAGTTTTGTGTTCATCAGTTTTTCTGTTATTAATGTCCTCCGCGCCATATTTCATACGAGATCGAGTTCAATGAGACGCCATCGTATTTTATTCGAATCGGAAACTAGAGAGAGAAAACAAACAAAAAATATGAAGAACATATCGGTTATAAAAACAAAGAGCGAGCCTCCCTATTGAAAAAAAAACAACTATTCCGGGGTTTTTGCTTAATCGAATTGGCAACGAGTTGATTACATGCCATTTCCATGAGGACTTCCTGGCATAGCAATCGTGTAGTATCAGAATATGTATCCAATATATTCAATTCTACTTATAGTGCTACATAAGAGTATGATGCGGAAATACATACATACACATAGATTTTGTATACGGATCAATGATGTCCAATTTTCTGAAAATGTTCTCGGCATTTATGTACACATTTATCAAAATTGGTAAAACCGTATAGGCATGCGAAGTTATTACATTGACCCATTTTCCAAACATGTGAAGAGCAGTCATCCTCTTCAGCACAGCAATTATCCGAGCATACTTCGGCTAAATGACGGTTAGGTAAATGTTGCCACAAATGTTTAGTACTCGTACATACTGCAGGATCAGACTATCCATAGAACACAAACATGCCTGTCTCTACTGCTCCAACACTATTATGAATGTGCCTATACTGTCCATAACGAAATAGTTTTGAATTTGTAAAATGTCATATTAGGGTGTCGTATCCCATTAATTATTTTATGAAGAGGGAATTGGAGTCATTGTCCATGACTATGGAATCTAGACGAACCGGGCAAATTGATTGCCTGTTCAGTTCAGTCCATTGATTCTATTCTATTGGTGTTTGGCGTTAAAGTGGCACTAATCGTCTTTGAGTTTAAGCTTTGTATAGGGGGATGGTATGGTAGTTTTGCTATGCAGCAAGTGGAGTTCAATTATTCTAATCGAAATTGAAATTGACATTCTTGTGACGGTTAGGTTAGAAACCGTTTGATATGTCAATTATTGTTTGTAAGTTTCGGATATTGTCTGTTGTTCCCTACAAAAAAAAAAGTGAGAATAGCTGAGAGTACTTGTAAAGTTTTAGCTCTAGGCTTTCTGTTTTAAGTTTCCTAGGCGTTACTCAATATTAAAAAAAGGGTTTTTTTACGGATGACGATACGATGCAAAGAGTAAACGTCCTAAATTAAGGCCAAATAAATAATAAGGTATTATTCAGTTGCAAGAAAAAGTAGAAAGCATCCAGGGTCACTAGGAACATAAATGCACACGTCTAATTTTCTCATAAAGGTCAAGGAAACGGCATTTTAATTTCCCAAATCTGGTGAAGATTGTTTTGCACTTACGAGAGCGGTTCAAATATGATCGAGACAAATGCGCTGACACGTTTATTTATTATAGAAAAAAAAACACTCCTCCTGACTAGTTACACATTTTTCCCACCTCTCCGGAAGCTTTTTGATGCCGGTATCGAAAAATTCCTTGGGCAACTCGGACAGCCATGTGCACACAAACTCCTCTACCTCGTCGTCGGTGTTGAATTTTTGACCTCCGAGGAGTTCTTTCAGTAGTCCAAACATGTGGTAGTTGCAGGATAATAAATCAGGACTGTAGGGCGAGTGTTCCAGTACTCCCACCCCAATTCTGATACTCTTTCGAGCGTGAGACGCGCGGTATGAGGACGCGCGTTATCCTGGAGAAGTTCAACAGTTTGGGAACCCATTGCGCCGTTATTTTGCGATATTGAAGGTGTTCGTGGATGAACTGCCAATACTGATGCCGAGTTCAGCCGAAATCTCTCGAACATTCATCCTACGGTCCTCCGAAATGAGATGTTCTACGCGGCGAATGTTTTGTCTGGTGTGATGCTGGTTCGCGGTCGACAATCATGCGGCTTATTATCGACAGTTTCGCGGCCATCCTTGACCGCTTTGGCCCATTTAAACACAGCAGTTCCACTCAGGCACTCACTACCAAAATGATTTTGCTAACGCAAAAAAAAATCCGTATTTTTAACGCCTTCCCTCACTAAAATCGAATAAAAATACGTTGTGCGACGGCGGTCGGCACTTGATGTTCACTTATGGTCGTAGCACGAGCTTAAAACATCCCTTCGCGACGAAAACTATGCCACACTGTTCGTAAGGGACCCAGCTATCATATACTCAAGCCGCGACCTTCAAAGCATACATGCGCGAAAACTCTCAGAATTATTTATTGTGTATAGTATAAATTGAATTTTAATGATATTATTACATCATAAGTAGGCTAATGCTGTCGTGCTCTGTGGCCGTGATCGTTCGGTCGCCACTCTGTGAAATAGATACTCATAGAGAAACGAGTTTCCAAACTCGGCACGACTCGTCGCAAGTTTATTATTCAGAATAAGATGATAAGAAATATTCTTATCAGAGAATAATAAACTAACAATGCGACTAGGAAGTGGTATGGCTGACAATCGTATCACACTCCGAATTCAGTTGTCTTTGTAACGTTGATGACTACACACGGTAGTCATCAACGCACCATGCTCCACTAGGAGTTACGGTAATAGAGAGAGAGGCTAATTTTAAGAGAATTTTAGATTTGAACTTTTTACCTGCAGAGAAAAATGGGGTGAAAACTGTAGGTCTGGCCAGACATATTGGATATCAAAAAGCACTATCAATTGAATTTCGTCAAAACATGATCAAAGCTTCAAAGGATTTTTTCAAATTTTCGCAAAATGCTTCTAAACATATTATTTTAGGATATCAGAAAATATGAAGTCGCTGCGATTTCATCTTCTATACTTTTTTGATCGAAATATATGCCAAAGGTCTGGCCAGACCTTTGTGCCGACACAAGGGTTAAAAGCAAAATAGTGAAAATTAAAATTAATTTTGATACAAATTTTAAATAATAATTTAATTTGCTATAACGGTATGCCGAACTAGTAAATTTATATGCAAAGTTTACCAAATTTTTGGCTATTCAACGGTTGTTCACATTTAGATTTTCAAATTGTGGCAAAACTCGTTTTGAACGCTAAGAACACGATCCTTTTTACTCCAAGTTTCTATTTTTTTTTTGTTTTTAGCTGCACTACACACACAAACCGAAGTAAAAAATTCAAACCGCAATCTGACTACAGCACAATCTAAATGAAAATGCAATGTCCCGATTCATTTTTTTTTCTTTTTACCTTGGTGTCAATGGAAAAACCTACATAGACACAATTCATATAAAAGCAGGGATCCCAATCTTTTACATATTGGACGGATACAAAACAACGACGACCCCGCAAACGAACAACTGATTACTCTTTCGGATCCTGGAATGTACGCTCCCTGAATAGACCGGGGGCCTTAAGGGCCCTCCTGGATCAGGTAGAACAATACAAGCTGAGCATAGTTGCAATCCAGGAAACTAAATGGCTCAAAAGCGAGATTGACGACCTCAATTCGCACACTATTTTTACGAGTGGTAAAGAGGAGGGCAACAAGGAGTTTGGAGTAGCTTTCATCGTGAATAAGCAGCTCAAGGACCACGTTATCGGCTTCAAACCCATCAACGAGCGGCTATGTGCGATCCGCATTAAGACCCGTTTCGCTAATCTCTGGCTCATTAATGCGCATGCCCCTACAGAAGTAAAAGAAGACGCGATTAAGGACGAGTTCTACAACGACCTAGAAACACTCTTCGACTCACTTCCATCAAACGACGTCAAGCTGCTGCTAGGAGACTTTAACGCCAAAGTCGGAAATGAAAGTTGGCATAGGGGAACTACTGGAGGTCATAGCCTCCACGACGAAAACAACAACAACGGTCAGCGACTTATCCGACTTCGCGAGCGGCAGAAACCTGGTAATAAGTTCTACATCCTTCCCTCATCGACGAATCCACAAGCAGACCTGGAAGTCTCCAGATGAATACACCGTGAACCAGATCGACCACGTACTGACCAGCAAGAGATGGGCTTCTAATGTCCTAGATGTTCGATCCTATCGAGGAGCCAACTGCGACACCGATCACTATTTGGTGAAGACGCCCTACAGGTGCAGAATCTCTTCGGTGCACCTAACGAGAATCAACCCTGCCAAGATCTTCGAGGTTGACAATTTGATTGATGATGCCACGGCGGCTGCGTATACAACAGCACTAGAGGAAAAACTGTCGCCCATGCTTGATAACATCAACAATTTAGGCATCCATGAGTTCTGGGAGGAGCTCAAAGACAGCATCAAGGGGGTCGCAGAAGAGGTCGTGGGCTATAAAGGCCGGCGCAGACGAGCAGACTGGTTCGACGAAGAATGCAGGGCCTCGATTGAGGCGAAAAATGAAGCCTATCGCCAATACACACAACGCGCATCCCGAGCCAAGAAAGAAAGATATAACGAGCTTCGGCGAGTATCTAATAAGTTAATTAGACGTAAGAAACGCAAACATTTTGACGAGCAGTTACAGCAAATAAACCAAAGATTAGCCAGTAAGAACATTAGACAGGCGTACAAACTTATAAATAATGTTAAGAACGGATATCAACCCAGGACAAGCCTATGTAAGGACAAGGATGGTAACATCATCAGCGACATCGAAAGCGTCAACAAACGATGGGCCTCGCATTTTGAAGAGCTCCTCAATGCACCATCAACATCCCCCGCGGAGCCAGCTCTTGAGCAGTTAGCCGAACCAGGCCCTCCCGTTCTACCCCCAACAGTAGACGAGGTGAGTCTTGCCATACAGTCGCTTCAAAATAATAAAGCGCCCGGCGCTGACGAGATCCCAGCAGAACTGCTGAAGCATGGTGGAACGTGCCTGACCAACGCTATACATGTGCTACTGCTGAAAATATGGAACGACGAGGAAATCCCCGAAGATTGGCGCAAAAGCATAATCTGCCCAATCTACAAAAAGGGTGACAAGCTGAAGTGTGAGAATTACAGGGGCATATCATTAGTTTGTACGGCCTATAAGATATTATCTAAAATTCTTGAAAAGAGAATTAATCCGTACGCAGAACGAATCATTGGCGAGTATCAAGGCGGCTTCAGACCTGGTCGATCAACGACCGATCAGCTTTTCACAGTGAAGCTACTACTCCAAAAGTGCTGGGAATATAATATCGACGTATACCAAATCTTTGTCGACTTCAAGCAGGCATACGACAGTATCGATCGAAGTGTACTGTACAACATTATGCTGAATTTTGGTATACCGGCAAAGTTAGTGCGACTCACAAGGATGACGATGACTAATACCGTCTCGCAGGTCAGAGTGCAGAATCGACTCACTGACCTATTTGAAACTCGTACTGGACTCAAGCAGGGCGACGGGCTGGCGCCGACGCTCTTCAACCTTGCTTTGGAGTATGTAATTCGAGCCATGAATATGGACAGCAGCGGAACGCTACTCATCAAGTCGACTCAATTAGTAGCGTACGCCGATGATATCAACATCATGTCTCGAAGGTTGGGTGATGCAGAAAGCCTTCTGCATAACCTCAATAACGCCGCAAAGGAAGTTGGACTACATATCAACGAAAGCAAAACAAAGGCCATGATGCAATCGAAAACAAGGACGCCAGCAAATTCAAGCATCACAGTGGGGGACCTTAATATCGAGTATGTAGACAACTTCAACTATCTGGGTTGTAACTTATCAAAGGACGCCAACGAAACCGACGAAATTAAGCGACGGATACAACTAGCCAATAAGACATATTTCTCGGTCCTCCCTATAATTAATTCGCAACTTGCGCACAGGAACACGAAGCTCCGCGTGTACAAAACGATCATCCGACCCGTGCTATGTTATGGCTGCGAAACATGGACCCTCACCCAAGCCTCCGAAATTTTGCTAGACCGATTCGAACGAAAGGTCCTTCGGCGAATTTTCGGGGCCGTTCGCGAGCGAGACCAATGGCGTATCCGGTACAACCATGAGTTGTATCAATTGTACGATGAGCTGGAAGTATCGAAAATCGTGAAGCTTCAACGTTTGCAATGGGCGGGGCATGTACAACGGATGGACGATAATCGCATGCCAAAGAAAGTGATGAACGCACAACGAATTGACGGAGCGAGGTTGCGTGGACGACCGAGAGCTCGCTGGGAGAACTCCGTAGGTGAAGACGCCCAACAGCTGCTGGGCTTCCGAAACTGGAGGACGAGGTCACGTAACCGCGACAATTGGAGGTCAACGATTCAGGCGGCCAAGACTCACTTTTGAGTTAATACTTTTTTCGTGCCGCCCCTGCCAAAACGCTGCTCTAATCTTCTTCTAAATTTATTTTTAACCCGAATTGAATGCTTCAGCTCCAAAAAATCTACATGCATAAAATGCTCACAAGTTTCGAAAATTTCCCAGTGCAAAGTTATATTACTGACTACATGATACTCTTGGAAAACATTGTTTCATAATTTAAATACTGGGACAGTGGCGTACGTAGAAAAATATTTCGAGAAGGGATTTTCAGAATTTTTTTTTGTCAGTTTTTTGGAACACTCTTTTGAATTTTACATTCTAGTGTAAAACTTGTGCTTATAAAGATATATGCAGCCTTCCAATGAGGTACTGCCCCCTCCCAAGAAGTGCTTTTTCATACGTGTGCTAACTGCCGGAGCTGCGGTTAAGCTAACAATCACCTACTTTCATATCCCAGGTGAGGTATTGCTGTTGTGGGCTAGGTGATGTCTTATATGACGAGAACAAAAGACCTTAACTTACCATCTGTTAAAAATCATTAGCCGAGGTTTCCTTTATTGTTCAACAATCTGGTAACCTCAGCTCTAGCTATATATATATATATATATATGTAGCTACTGCAACCATATCCGCTAACTTCACACCTGTATAGTCCCAACATTGTTATTTTAGGTAATACTGGTGCTCGTACTTTTTAACAATGTCAATGCGCTAATAAGTTGCTAAGTAGTCTGGCTGGTCTAGCGGTTAGTGCGCGCACCTTCTGTGCACAGGGTCATGAGTTCGAATCTCACCGTGGATCATGGTGTTTTTCGAACTCACGAGCTTGTGACGGACTATGATCTCACTCAGATGTTAAACGAGTACCCATTTATGGGGATAAATAACACTGCTGAGCGTGATGCTGATCTCATTACCTCAACAAAAAGCAGATAAGATCTTGGAAATAGGATGTCACTAACACATCCTGCGGCTTTAGTCCAATACTGGATTGTCGCGCCTGTTATTTTAATGCGCTAATGGTTCGTATTATTCATCATCAACTAATTTCGGAGGAGGTTTAAGCCCCCGAAACCCCACGTAGAATCGCCATTGTATGGGAAATTAATTTCAATGAACATAAAAACTTAAACTTGACTTCATATTTGCCATGTAGATATCCGATGCCTCCTCACTAGGAATATCAATTTGAAAGCCTGGTTGGTGGTGTTAATGCACTCTGCACTCGCCTTCGAAGCAAAGGGTCATGAATTCGAATCTGTGAGTGGATTAAACTTATGATGGTTTTTGAATTCACAATGTGAATATGATATAAATCCGTTGCTAAATAAGTAAACGAATAAATTTGGGATAAAAAACTCTGCACAGTGTTGTTTTTCTGAACACGGTTAAAATCACATCTGCGGCTGTGACTTCATCTAATCTTTAATTGATATTGTTAAAAATTCTCATTTTGATTTTGTTTTCTACTTACAGATGAACGATCTTATCCTATTGGCAGTAAGTATTTTGATAGAACTCACTCAATTTTTTACCCACATCTATTAAAAAAAAAATCAATTATTGTGAATACCTATTATCAGTACCTATACAAATACATAATAAATGTTGGCCCTTGAATAGTTACCCTCATCCTCAGTTTAAATTTTTTTTGTGCACCGTGATTTCTTCTTACATTGAGTTGAATAAACGTCAGCCAATGAGCAAGGAAATTTCATTTCAGATCGTCAAAATCAACCTTCAGCATAATACAAATCCGACAAAGGCGCCTAAAAGTCAATCTGGTCAATTGAGTTCTATCGTTCTCTATATTCACAAAAAAAAACAGAAACCGAAAAAACCCTGAAGATTGATGAGGTGTCCTTTCACATACATCATTCAAGCATTAACAGTAAATTTCATGAAATAGATTGTTTTTATTCAGAACGAAACACCTGCGACCTAGTTGACATCCGAATCCATATAATAAGACAAACCGCATCTATACTTCCACACAACATACATAGTTACATATACACTCGGCTTCACAAAAATCGGGCCACTCGCCACTTTCGAACTCAAATTCAATTTTCTCTGTAAGTATGAAACTTACAACTATGAAAGTTAAGGCGGACCCAGACCGACCGGAGTGTGGCACACACCGCACAAAAGACCGATTCCAAGAATGATACCTTGGAGTCGCCCAACCACACTGCTGCACTGCTGCTGGACGATTTTTCGTATCAATCTTTTGTGCGGTGTTTGCCACATTCCGGTCGGTCTGGGGCCGCCTTAATATCTACAGAAATGACTATGATTTTTATCTGAAGTACCGTTAACTCACATTACAACGATTTGCCTGTTTTGATTAGAGTTCGCGCTTACCGTCTGGCCCGGTTTCATTGAAACTCAGTGTAGTTGCAAGGGAGTAAGATTAAGATTTGGAGCTACACATAGTTAGTGAAGCGCAATAATAATCAACTGTAGTGCTTTCATTTGTAAAGATAGAATATAGTGGTATGTAGGATTCTAATTATCCTAATTAAATTTCCTAAGATTTACTTTAGGTTGTGGACGTTCTGGAATAGGGACAAATTTCATAGAAGATAAGAACAACTTTTATTCGAAAGGGAAAAAGAAATTCAACGATTTTGTGAAGTGTTTCAAACCTGAATAATAGTTTTTAGAAAATAGTTGGTTTGAACCTAATGAAATCTTTAAGAATAAAACTTACCTTAAATTTGGTTTAAAAATGACAATAGCTCAAGTTCACCAATTACGGTCAGGAGAGTTTGAAGTCTCTAAGATAATAACAAATGTAATGTGATTTTGAATTTGAATTTTGTAAACTCAGCAAGATTTTATTCATTAATCTCTAAATTAGCAGGCTTGGCTCATTCTCATTTCGTCGAGATAAACAGTGTAGTACAAGTTTTCGAATTTGCCAAAATCAGTTTTATAAATGCATATGGAATTACATATTGTTCTCCATATAAAATACGAAAACCAATTCAAAGACCATATATTCCGGATAAACTTCTCTTCTTCAGCCCATCATTGTGCTCAAATCGATGCAACTTACTTAGTCCTCTCATTAATATTGCACTTCCTCTCATTAATATTGCACTAAAAACACCTCTGTTAATTCCACTCTCGCACTTATATAAAACATTTACCACCTTTTGGTCCAATTAATTTTCTTCGGTCCCCCAAAAGCACACAAAAGTGACACAAATTTCTGCCATTCTCACGTCACATCACGCACCGTCGCTTTCGAAAATTCAATCTTCGGACCCAACTCTCAATATGCCAATGAGACCGACCATATACAGATAGAGATAGACCATAGGAGGCTCATGTCCTTTCCAATTAATGCAAAGCACGTGATACTCGTTCATTATTCAGCACTTTGTAGGTATACGTAAATCCTTATTCGAACGGCACACACGACGGACGACATTACTGCAAATAAGAGATAGTGATGGAAAGTCCGAGTAGTGGGTATGTTTGTATTCAGTTAAAGTATATTAAAAATTAATAGTGTTTAATACTCTCATTTGACAGGACTATATAAATGTTGGTTATTTTATTTGGACGGATACACACACATACATACACACACAATTCTACTCCATTTTTAATGAGTATCAACGATCAAATTAATAAATATGATAAAATTTAATTATGGTACAAGTGAATAGTAATTAAACGATAAATAGCAGATTTTATTTAATGGGATAAATATTTACGGAAACATTTTTCCACATATTGTTTGTTGATTTTTGCGGATAAATAGGATTTTTGGCGAATTGGCGAGGCGAGATGTAAATTGTATCTCACAAAAACAACTCTGTTGTAAAAAGTTTCCGCCAAAGAAAAAGTTGTCAGCCGCAAAAAGGATTGATATAATACAATCCCGCCAACATGCTCGCAAGGATATGCATTCAAAAGTGATTGAATTAGTTAATAGTTTCCACCAAAACAGCGTGGTGCGGTATGCGTCAGAATTTGTGAAATAATTTCCGCCGCGATAGACCACGCTGAATTTGCCAATTCGTGTGGAGTCTGTGTTGTGTGTACCGCGTAACGCACCCGCGCTGGTTTGGTGGAAGCTAATTTCTTTCAACGCTTATTGGCGGGGAGCTGACGAGGGTGCTATTTGCTGCTATGCTCTTTTCTTGATCAGATTTAATCTCGAATCTTCCAGCCTTGTAAATAAAATGTGTTTTACAAACTTTTTGCTTTCCTTCGTATAAACGACTTTTCCCTTTTTTATACAATCAAGTTCTTTCGTAGTTTTCGTATGATTGGTTTTATCCTGCAATTACCCCTATGAAAGCTCCCCGCCAAACAGCATTGCAAGAAATTAGCTTCCACCAAACCAGCGCGGGTGCGTTACGCGGTACACACAACACAGACTCCACACGAATTGGCAAATTCAGCGTGGTCTATCGCGGCGGAAATTATTTCACAAATTCTGACGCATACCGCACCACGCTGTTTTGGTGGAAACTATTAACTAATTCAATCACTTTTGAATGCATATCCTTGCGAGCATGTTGGCGGGATTGTATTATATCAATCCTTTTTGCGGCTGACAACTTTTTCTTTGGCGGAAACTTTTTACAACAGAGTTGTTTTTGTGAGATATCATATTTTTTTGCAGTTTTCAATTGACAAAATCAACTTAACATAACAATAAATAAATGCGTTTATTTTCTTGAAATGAAGACGATATTCACTGCCCTTTTATCCCGACCATGTTTGAGAACATAATAACAATAATAACCCTCTTGGTAACCTTTGTAACCTTAGCGTCCTTCGTAACCTGAGGTGTGTGTTGCTAACCTCTACCGTTTGCTGGAAGCTTTAGGATCGTGGGGATGTTATTTGTTCATTCAATATTATAGTAATATGTACGTACTCGTATAAGAGACGAACCAAATCTGGAACTTTGAGCCCTTGCCGCCGCTCTCGCAGACGCTTTACAACTGAAAACTTTAGAGAACATATACAAGGGATTGTTCGAAACAGTCCTGCCAAATCACAAAACTATACGATCCTTTTCTAGGCATTTTTCGGGCCTATCCCGGACTTTTGCAAAATGCTTCCTTTAAAACATATAAAAAGATTTAAGCGAGAAACTCTATGTATTTTTTCACATTTTCCGCTGTATCTTTTTTTCTACTCCACGGATCGGAGCAAACGATAGCCTATGCACACCTTCACGACAGACTCTATCAATGGGAGAAGAGACCAAATCCCGAGATGCCCTCTGCAAGGCTGTAGCCCTGTCAATGAACGACAAGAACAACAAGAACAACGAGAACAACGAGAACAAGATTTTCGAAAAAATGCGATTTTCAAACTCTTATATCTCCAGTGTTTTTCATCGTATCTTCTTGAAATTTTCTACACTTCGTAAGACGGCGCGAACGACAACCTTTACCGAATTTGAACACTCAGGACCAACCAGGATCCGAGCTACAGAGGTCCGAAAACCCGTACTTGTTCCGTCGTGTAAACATAGTCTTAGTCGCTTTTCACTTTTGATTTGTTCAAATTTCTTCTTTTTTCTTTGGCGTGCGGGACGCTCCCGCGTCCCTAGATTTAAATAGTATAGCAAAATGTCCTAGTTGATAATTTAATGAACGTGGTCGATAAATATTTAATTAATTTAATGTGTAATTCGTTTCTGATAAATTGTGTGTGTAATTGACTATTAGTTATTTACAGCTGTCGACGTATTGGGGTATTGTCAGTTGTTAATAAATTTAGAGTGTAGGATTAGGGAATTACTTGACAAATTCGTGACGTAATCTATCTTCTCGTGGTACCATCTTCACCAAATTTGGAATGCATGATCATATGATGGTTCTGACAAAGACTCGCTAACACAATTTCGATCAGTGACTGAAATAGTGGTAAATTCACATTTGAAGTGAACGAAAAAGCCTTTTTCAATTAATTCCCATGGCTCTTCTCGTGGATCGATTTAGATGAATTTTGGATGTAAACATTTTCTGAGATTGTTTGCAAAAATGTCAAGAGCCTTCTGAGTTGAACTTTAACGTAACGATTTTATCGCAATTATTTCAAGTCCCTTCTGAGTTACTCACCCATATTAAATCCTTGCTTCCTTAAACACTTTAGAACAGTTTCAGCGTGTACATCGATAGAGAACGATACCCCCCTTCGCGGTGCTTTACTACCAACTACTCCATTTTCAGATTTTTCTCTTGGCGCATGTAAACTAATTGTTTTTAGTTAATTTAGAACGCAATGAAAAAATATTTGTTACTGAGTACAAAAATATAAATTACTTCACATTTTACCGTTTAATAAAAGAAAACACTCACTTTCATTGTGACATCAAATTCTGCAATTGTTTTCATTTAAACGGCTTTTATAACCACAGCCGGATTGACCTGGAATTACGCCCCTGGGCAGTTTTCAAATTAGCGCTCTCCGTACCCATATGTATCGTGCGTCTACCTCGCAATCGTCATTTGGAGTGCCTAAGCCTAAAGGCCGTAACCTCCCTACCTTGCGGGGCGACGAGATTTATCCGACTTATAGCCGAAAGGGTGTTATCCGCCGGGATGCCTCCCTTTGGAACCCCACCTTGGGATGCGACTCTAGCTGACCGACTTGTCCAACAACCACCAGCCCCCTCGAGACCAACGCCTAGATGGGTGAGGATGGTCCTCCCCTGGGCACGCCCATCCCCGAGGTACACTATTCGCTAAAGATTTCTCAATAGCAGGTGTGATCCTCCTTTGGCCCTCTTTCGGTTAGACCAAACGAATTCGGCTCGCCAGCCGCAGGATCGTTATGCCTGTTTACTATACTCGTCGGCTTAAATCAGACGCGTAGCGCTACCGTTCCCATAGGTCTGGCCCCCGTCCGTTTACTAAGCAGCAATTTGACTCAGGCCGTGTGGTCATCAATCCACAAACCAGCTAGGTATAGGCGCATAGGCCATTCTCCCTAACTAGCCCCATCGTGGCTTGGGTTATGCCACGGTTATGGTACGCTTATAATGTGTTTCTCCCCTACGAGGAAGCACTGCGTCGTGAGGGCTGGTTTGAGCAAGATGGAGCCACAGCACGAGGCTCAATGAATTTGTTGCGACAACAATGGCTGACTTTTCGAAGGCATAGGGAAAAAGTCAGCCATTCTGTGTCACCCATGCATGACTAGGGAGCTCGGGATCGTCACCTCCCGAAGGTCTTTGTACAGATCCTGGCGCATCAACCATACCAGGGGCCTCCCTGCGCTGCTCGGTTACGTGGTGTCGCAACCCACCAAAGATCTGTGCGACAAGGACACAGACCCCCCTGCGGGATCTCCGTACCTATAGAGTGAAACCTTGAAGTAGAGTAACCGTTTCGGATAACGAATAGAAGATTTTACCACAATTTTTTTAAATACGTTGTTTACTGGCGGGTTTAAGGTGGGAAAAACGATAATAACAGCCGAAACATGAACAGATTGTAAGACAAACTGATTTCTGAATCGAGTTGAGGCATGTTTTTATGGTGTAGTCCATTGGTTCCGAACATATTTAGCACCGCAACGCCCTATCTTTAAAAACAATTAAGCAAATAAGTTGCTGGCGATCCCCTATAACTTCTTGTTTCACCTTGCGTGCCATGTGTCACTGGTGAACACACTAAACTCGCTTCCTTATAGGTCAATGTGTCACCGGTGAACACCATACAATTATTCCTCCCAGGCCAAGCAACTTTTTTCGGCGGATTTTAATGGAATAATTTTTAGGGTGTTTACTGATGATACAATGGCGTAATTTCAACTCATATTCAACGCGTGTTCACCAGTGACACATTGGCCTGTGGGGAATTGCCTGTTTTATAACAAATGAGCTTTGTGTCACCGGTGACTCACCATACAGAAGGACAAATTTAGTTTGCGTTGTTTATTTCCTCTTTCTAGTATTTCTTATCCTTAAAACTGAAATCATTTGTCTGTCTAGTTAAAATATGAAGTAAAACCCATAACAAAAAACACAACAAATAAGGAAATTAACAATGTATTAAATTATTAGGTATTAAAATCGTGTTCACCGGAGACACAAATTGAATTTTCTTTTCTTCACAACGATTTTAGATATTTTTGACTTCAATCAATTAAGCAGTAATCATAAATCACATAGAAAACGTAAATCTACAGTTCTATTACGAAAAAAGAACTTTAGAATGCTTTCTAAATCGAAGTAAGAACGACGGAATTACATTTTCCAACTTTACTCCTAAATTAATGAAGTTTGTGAACCCATCTTCGAATGACATACCTAGAGGCTTATTGCAATACAATTTATTACAAATCTTATTCAGTTATTCAAAAAATAAAAATAATATAAATTTTGAGTAAAATGTAAATTAAAAAGAAGACTACAGTGACACATTTGCCTGACAGAATGTGTTTCTCTGTGTTCACCGGTGATACATGGCCTGTGGTGAATCATTTGTGTGTGACACAATGGCAGCCAAGGTGTTAATTTTGCATATTTATCCTTTTTGAATTACATATCAAGATTTTAAAATTTTTATTTTTGAATTCTTGAATTTTTAAATGTTTGAACTTTTAAACTATTGAACTATTGAATTTTTCGGTTTTTTTATTTTTAAATTTTTGTTTTTTTTTTTTAATATTTAAATATTTGAGTTTTTGAATTTTTGAATTTTTGATTTTGTTTTTTTAAATTTTTGAATTTTGAAATTTTTGATATTTTTTAATTTTTGAAATTTTGAATGATTTTTTGATGAATACGCATTTTTCTGGGCTTGCACCCACTTGCACGCAGAGCCCACGATTCGTGACTTTGTTTTCTCCATTATTACCGAGAAGAAGATTACCTGGACAATCAACAGTTTCTCCCCTTACAAATCCCCAGGACCAGATGGGATACTACCGATTATGCTTCAGAAAACGCAGGATCTGGAAGTTCCACGGCTACTGATACTTTTCAGAAGCCTCTGCTACGCAACCACATCCCCCAGTCATGGCGACGGTTTCGAGTTGTTTTCATACCGAAGGTAGGGAAACGAGTGCATGAGACTGCGAATGATTTCAGGCCGATTAGTTTATCCTCCTTCGTAGTCAAAAATTTAGAGCGCTTACACATCCGACAAAGTCATGAAAACTCAGTACTTTCGAAGACACAGCACGTATACGTGAAGGGAAAGTCCACAGAGATGGCTCTCCACGAGGTGGTCCGTATCATCGAACTCAGCTTTGTGTTCAAACAATACACGTCATCCGCTTTCCTCGACATAGAGGGTGCCTTCAATAATGTTCGCATTGAATCTATTCATGAGGCCCTCTCAGACTTAGGAGTCGAGCCTGGACTTGGTTCGTGGATAGTGACACTACCAACGACCAGAGTAATCCATGGTGACTTAGGAAGCAGTCATCTGACTAAATTCGTGTGCATAGAAAGACCTCAGGAGTGTGTCATCTCTCCACCCCTTTGGCTAGTAGTATTTAGCAAAATCCTAGCTAGGCTTGACAGGGAAAAGATTAAGATGGTCACATATGGGGATGATGTTGCGATTGTAGTATCAGGAATGTGTCTCCCCCTGATCAGTCAGATCATGAAAAGAGCCCTTGGTTCGGCCAGCAAATGGGCCATAAGCTGCTGCCTGGGCGTAAATCCGGGGAAGACGAAACTCATGCTGTTTGCCACAAAAACCAAAATACCGCCTTTCTCGCACTCAAAATTAAATGGAAATCAACTGCAATTATCGCCCAGCTCGAAGTATTGGGGCGTTATTCTGGACAAAAAGCTCAACTGGAAGTTGAACATTGAAGATCGCGTTAAAAAAGCATGTATTGCTTGTTACGCCTGCAAGACACAGTATAGGGTCTCAAGCCAAATATGATACTCTGGGTTTACACAGCGGTGGTACGACCCATCCTAACATACTCGTCTGGTGGCCAGCGCTCAGTAAAGGCCACAATGTAGCAAAACTTGGTAGAGTGTAGAGATCGACTTGCCTAAGCATCACAGGGGCCATGCGTACATGTCCGAGGAAAGCGCTGAATGTAATCCTTCATCTTCCACCCATCGATCTTTTTATTAACCAACTGGCAGCATGTAGCGCAGTCAGGTTAAACTGCTGGAATGCTACAATATGTTGGACTGTCGCGCGTATTATTTTTTTTAATAGTTTTATAATGTTGCGATCAGGGAAGCAGGATACAGTGAGATTTTTTCGGGTATCTTATTGAGGACGAAACTTCCTTTTTCATTCTGAAAGTGGTACATAGTCAATATGGGTGTCAAAATACGGGATTAGTTAAGGGGAGTTTCCCACAATGCTAATGGAGGTATTTCGAGTCCTCGTGGAGGGATCCTTATGACGAAAAAGGTCATGCCTTATAGACAAAATAAATTTCATTTGAACGAGGATGCTTAGGCATATAGTAGGATCAACAAAAATGTGAACGCTGGACACCAATTAATTCCTTTCTTTGATAACCTAAGGTTAGGGAAACTGTCAATTTTGTTAGCATGGGCAAAATGTCCTTTTCTTCCTTAAACTGACAATTATTATCAAAACAGTGAATTGGCTTACAATGAATGGCGGAGCAAAGAGGATCAAAAGAAAATTTATCATTATGGATGGGTTTAGAGAAAAATGCTCCTTTGAATGATAGTTTTTGCCCATTTGTCAAGCAAGTAGGTTTCTGTATACTCTTTTCTTTCATTCATGTGTTTAGCTTTGATGAACTTTCTCATGATTTTGTTTTGAACCTTTCTTTTCCTCGCATGTTTTTTTTTAGTTTAAACATTCAACGTTTCGTTCCACTATAGTAAGTTTTTAGTAGTCGTTGGATGCCTCTTTGACATAAAAAGTGTTTTTACGATGATCCGAAAATTTTTGCGCTTGACAACTTACTAAATTGCCAAGTATAAATTTCTAATGTCGAATATTTAAACAGAAATGTTGATGTTGACACTACACAAACATCTCACAATCCTTCAACAAAGCGATTACCCTACCCATCTTTCGAAAATCCACTGTGCAAACTATCCCTTTTCCCAACAAGTATCACAGGACGGACGACCGTACAATACCATATTGGAATGCACAAATACTTGACAGAAACTTAAACACACTAGAGCGATTACACTGTGAATATAGAGTGAACAGGACTTGAAGTTTTAGCTCAAGTATACACCTTCGTATTACTATAGGGACGCGACGAGTCGACGACGATGACAACGCTGAGATACCTTAATCCTGTGTATATGTGTCTGTCAAATATCAAACACATCATCTCTTTCTATTGACCTAATAACTTATGTTACTTCTTGTATTCTGTGCGCGCACTATACACGTTCGCGGGCGTCCATTTACTATACCCGTACTATCCCGTTTTATGGCATTACACACAAAAAGGATATCGCGAGCGTTCTCTCTCTATTGTCATGCGGCTATATGGCGAGATACATCATTTTGTTTATATCCTTTTGCCATATCATATAATGTCGACAAACACAGAAGCGCACATCGTGAAATAAAATGGTACTCGCGTAAAGCTAACAAGATGATAAGATGAATATATAAGCACTCGAGGAAAATTCAATTATCGGGCCTTTGTAAATAATTCAGTGAACGACTCTCATCACTAGGTTTCGCCATGATTATTTTCCAGGAGAGTTGAATGGGATGGACCATTCAGCCTGGTGGCTCCTGGTCCTGGTCCATTCGGCATACACTTAAACTGGCTGAATGTTGCCTGCCTTTTCGGTAAATATATTAACGCGCACAATAACAACATGCATGTGAAGAAAAAGCAGGTGTCGAAAGTTGCAGGCTTTATATATGATTTCCACTTTTTTCCCCCGAAAATGGCCTAATTAATTTTTTTGTTCAATTCGAAAAGCAAAATTCGGCGTATAGCTATGAATTAATAACGTCGATCAAGTAATCTCCTATGGCGAAACGAAATACGTCCAAATCGGTTTAAAGTCATCCCTAATCCTCAAAGTCAACTTTAGAAAATCGTAAAAAACGAAAACATCGTCCAACAACTTAGTCGTAGCGAACGGTTACTTTCGCACGAAAGCACAATGGAATATGATTGCAATTTATTTTATAAGTGCCCAACATTCTTGGCCGACTTTTAAGGAATCAAGAAGGCGAACAAAATGAATTTAGAAGCGTGCACCACACGACGTGACGCGAAGAACAAGAAGCAGCACCAGCAGTCAAGTTGGCGCGTCGACAACAAGCTTCATTTCTAAGTAGGCGTGTGAAACCTTAATGGTTTGTTGCTTCCTTTGCTCTCTAGCCATTCATACGTACCTTCTCCTGCTTTTTGGGTTATGTATATTAATAAGAGCATTTGCCTCCCAAGTAACCACCCGTTGACTTGAAACTGTATAACATTTGCAACACGTTGCTCATTTTTTTTTTTGCAGACCAGGAGAAGAAAGCCGACATAAGTTTTGTCGGGGTAATGTGCAGATATGAATCGGGGGACGTATATATTGGGCAATGACCCAGGATCTGGAAAAAATATGATTTTTTAATGACCCAACAATTCTGGTGGCAATGGCTTGTGATATTCGGGTGCGGGATGGGGAAGGGTGACATCATGTTTTCATTTTTTAGATGATTGAAGAGAATTTCTATTTAGCTGTGGCGAATGATAAATGATATGTAGGTGAAGAAAATTGAAAATGTAAATATATTTTGATAGGTGAGGATTCTTTTGATCCATGGTGGATGATTGAAGATTTTAACGGGAGACTGCGTCTATAGGTATTATGTCGTAGTTCAGTGGTCGGCAAACTTATTTGTCCAAAGAGCCAAATTTAGCCGTATATACCAATTTGGTGGATCCAAAGAGCCAATCATTTTTTTTTAAGAGGATTCCTTAAGTTGATTTATTGAAATTTCTTTATTTACGACTATCGATAGAAAATTGTTAAAAATAATTACATATATGTATGCATAATTATTTGAATCTGTCTGTCTATTTCGAGTTCCTATACATCCTATTTGCATGTGTACGTTTGAACTTGAAACTCCTATTTTGTATGTCTAATTTAATTTAAATTCAAAAAGTTTGAGTTTCAAAGTAAGTGAAGGATCGGAAATAAAAGTGTGTAAGATACTTTTTTTAAAGCTACTTTGCCATTTTTGAATGTCCCTGCGAAAGGGCACATTTCTCCCACACAGTAGATACCTACCGCTTTGAAATATGTATTTTTATCAATTTGTTATATTACTTTCCTGTTGATGTCACAAAAGATTGATAATAATATGAATAAGGAAATTATGTATCTTGCGGAATCTTTGCAAAAGAAGCACAGCTTAGTTGCAAATAAATTACTTGTAGTCCCAACTACACGAAATATTGCACCCATATCGCAAATTTTGTGTACAAGATACGCATCTTACAAGCAGGAATGTGAGCTCCTAACTGTAAAGATCCGTTATTTTTGCTCGTATTTTTCTTGTCAAAGGAAAAGTTCATACCAGGGCTGACTATTTGAAACTTTGGACGTGTGCATTGTTATCCGTGTGTAGCATTTGCACTTTCCCATTCACTGCAAGTTTTGCAAATGTTTGTTGTTGTAATTCAAGGGATCTTTCATATATAATGTTGGCTGTTTGTCGAGCAAAGGAAAAATTTCTGTTCTTCACCTGAAAGTTATTCCTTGGTGCAGGTGAGACTACAATTTATGTCCAAGGCTTTAAAATGAACCTAAAATATGTACATTTTTCAGCAACTAGACAAGTTCAGTCGTTATTTGAGAGAAACGAAAAACTATCGTAGGTATTCCTATTTCATGTTATTATGAGACACATAATCCTAACCGCCGTGATTTTTGTAAGTCTAAAATATTCCCATAATATTTTAGGTGTTTTTCTTAAAGATGGCCTCAAATCGAAAGCAAAGAAAAGTCGAAGATGAAAACCGTGAGTTCAGGGCTGAGTGGACGGAATCGTTTGCCTTTATACCAAATTCTGTCGGATTTCCGGTATGCCTTATATGCCAAGAGAAATTAGGCAAATAACAAGAAGTCGAATTTGGAAAGACACTTTTCTACGAAGCATTCAACTTTCGCTAGTAAATATCCGCCTGGTGATTCAAGAAAAAAAGCTATCGAGGAACTATCCAGAAAGAACCAGCAATCGACTTCAATATTCGGACAATGGGTCCAATCGTCAAATAATACCAATATTGCTAGTTTCGTTGTAAGCCATGAAATTATCAAAAGAGGAAAGCCCTTTACAGATGGAGATTTCATTAAAACGTGCTTTCTAAGCGCATCAGAAGAGTTATTTAAAAATTTTAACAACAAATCGGAAATTCTCAAAAAAATAAAGGACATGCCCCTTTCTGCTAAAACGGTTAGTGATAGGGCTTCGAAAATGGCTGTAGATATAACTAATCAACAAGTGAACGATATTAAACGTGCTTCATTTATATCAATTGCTGTGGACGAGTCAACTGATGTAACTGACACAGCACAAGTGTCGCTCTTTGTTCGATTCGTTGCACCTGCGGGTCCTAAAGAGGAGCTCTTAGGGCTCTTGCCATTGAAAGGGCAAACACGCGGAGAAGACATCGTAGAAGCCGTTGTATCTTGCCTAGAGAAACACGGAATTCCACTCGATAAAATCATTTCTATTTCAACAGATGGGGCAAAAAGCATGACCGGACCGCGAAAAGGCTTTGTTGCTCTTTTGAAAGAGAAAATTAACCACAATGTATTTACATATCATTGCATTATCCATCAGGAAGCCCTTTGTGCGCAGACATTTCCCGACGAAATAAAAAATGTCATGGATGTTGTGATCAAAATTGTAAATACTATTTTGGCTAAGGCTCTTAATCACAGAAATTTCAAAGAGTTCCTATCGGAAGTTGGGAGTGAATATTCAGATTTGTTAATGCATAACAAAGTCCGCTGGCTCTCTCGAGGAAACGTATTAAAACGTTTCGCAAACCTTTTCCCACAAGTCAAAGAATTTCTTCAGCAAAAAGCAATTGTTTTTGAAGAGTTGTCGGACGATGTGGACCCAGAAATTTTACTTTATGGTGGATCTGACATCTAATCTCAACATCCTTAACCGAAGTCTACAGGGAAAAGGCAATACCCTTTCTTCAATGTTGGAAGAAGTAATTTCATTTGAATGTAAACTTTCTCTTTTCGCGCAAGACTTGGAAAGAGAAACCCTTATTCACTTTCCACACCTGTTAAATTATCGGCAAAAAACTCAGGCGATAATCGACAAAAAATTCTTCAAAATGACAGTTTTGAAAATGAAAGATGCATTTTCGGAGAGATTTTCTGAATTTAGAAGTAACAAAGAAACAACGTTAGCCTTCGTGAAGAAGCCACTCACATCAAACATCGCCGATTTGAAGTTCAGTCCATTTATTGAGATCGATCTTGCCGCATTTGAAATACAACTGTTAGACTTGAAAAATAAGGAACTGTGGAGTTCTAAATTTGAGCGTCTTTCTGTTGAATTGGAAGATCTTAGCAAAACCAAATGTGAGTTAAGTGCTGATCATAAGTGGTTTCTACTTGATAGTCTGCAGACAGAAGAAATTATTATTTTCATCACATGGAAAAGTATCCCAAATTCGTATGATCAGGTCAAAAAATACGCATTTGCCATTTTCTTTGGGTCCACTTATTCGTGCGAGCAGTCATTTTCAAGCATGAACCTTATCAAAAATAACTTAAGAAATCGTCTCACCGATGAAAACCTAGAATCATGCTTAAAACTAAAAACAACGACATACAATCCTAATGTTTCGGAACTTTCGCAGAAGATGCAAGCTCATTCTTCCTATTAACTTAATGTAAAAAAAATTTTTGTTAAAATAAATACGTAACGTAACGAGAAATTAGTTTTCTGGACTCAACCCGCAAACTTTGCTCTTCATAAAAAATAATAAATACAAAATATGGTGCCACTCGTTGAAGAGCCGCACTGAATGAGCTAAAGAGCCGCATGCGGCTCGCGAGCCGCACTTTGCCGACCGCTGTCGTAGTTGATTCTTTTATGGCTGGTAGCGTGTTTCAGAACAAAAGGAATAGATTGTAATTCAAAAATACATTATGGTGTCAACACCTGTTGTTTCCGTAAACCAGAAGATAACTCCGAAAGATAACTCCCTAGGGATCGACACTTCAAGCCCGTTCCATAGAATCACTTAATGTATTGTCCTAGAAATCCCTTTGAAAACAATCATAAATGATAAAGCAACAATTCTAATCCCGTTGTGAAGATTTATCGAAGGAAATATTGGAAAGGATAACTATGCATGAAGCACAAAGTCATAGAAACGAGGGTCACTGGATTAGTTTCGAAATTGGGATTTATTTTCATAAAATATGGTGTATTGTTTCCTGAATATTCTTCATGGACATTTCTTCACTTTTGGTTGCGTACAAACCAGATTTCAACGCACTTTTTCTGATCTGATTGAGAAACCCCTAAAACATGCCTTTTTATAATGTTTCGGGCCTAGAAAACTTTCACTTCTCAGTGTTTTTTATAAGTAGGTAAAAAATAAATCGTTAGGTTCTCAGTTAGGTTTAAATAACGGATCATCTGCGAACTGAGTGTTATGACTGATGCCCCAGACGTTAGTCCGAACTGATGTCTAAAAGGCCTAATAGCCGATTCACATAGGCACCACAAATCTACATATGTAGGTATATATAGGTTTCCAAATCCGGAAATCTGTTCACATAGCGCAATCCATTCGTCAGATTGACAATTGATTATGACAGCCACAATGAAAATGTATGATAATGCTAGAAATAGATTGGACGCGTTGAATGCTGTCGAAGAAAGCAGCACAATGCATTTTAAATGGCTGCCATTAAACTTTTTGCTGGAATTATTCAACGCTAACCTAATCAGATTATGTTAGCACTGAAGGAGGAAGTACGTTGCTTCTGCAACGGTCGTATGCCGAACAATAAAAAACACTTGCAGTATAAGGAAAAAACCTAGTTTTTATTTAACAAGACTGAACCAACTGCAAGAACCACAGATATAGCGAACATTTCAGGATAATTTCTTTTTAGCTAAATCTTCTATAAAAACAAATTTTTTAGAAATTTCCAAAATTGAAAGATATACATAGTCTCATGCAGGCAGTAGTTCGAAAAAACAAAACAAACAAACGAAGTTCTTCGGGTCCCGTGAAGATATCTGAGGGGTTTGGCGTAGATATCCAAAAATAGGAAAAATCTAGAAAGAGATTTTGACAACAAGAAGCAAACAATTCATATACGAAAAAATGTTTCTAAGTTTTAAAATTCCGAAGCTTAGTCTGCTATACTGTACCGGAAATCAACTTAACTGTAAAATATTTGACCAGCATCAGAGACTCAACCGATTTATCGCCCCTAACGTTAATTTTTTTCATCAGGATAAATGACAGAACACATGGCGGCAGTCAAAAAATGAGCAAGAGCAACAACAATTTTAGGCTTTAGCAACAAGTTTCAAAGCTTTTTTTTTAAAATTAAAATTTGAATAATTACAGGAGAATTTGTGAGAGTATCTATACTTATCACAAAATCCAAGAGGCGTAAAGAAACCACCTTGAGGAGTGCCCCTACATACCTCTCGTTGACCCTAGACTAAAAGTGATTGTCCTAGATCTGAGCATCACATCAATTAGCTGAAGAGTTTTGACGATTCTGATTCTGGCCAAGTTAAACGACTACTAGCAGGCCTTGTCCAAATACACACTTAATCCGCTGAAATCAAGTTTGTACTAGCGATTCTTCAAAGAACGGCAGGGATCTGCTTCCTGATTTCTCGAGTCACTGTTAAAAAGAAACCTTCTGAGTTAGTTCTTATTGAATGATCTTAGTAACCGTGGTTAGCCATTTCGGTCAGTAACATTGTAAACATATTTTTCCTGAAGATGTAGCAATGACTTCAAGATTCAAAATACTCCAACAAGGGGATCATATAGGGAGGCTCGATTTTACGCAAGAACCATTAAGAGAGATACTCCTCTGAATATCATTGTCACTATCATAGATTCTGCAGCTGACTGGCGTTTTTTTTTGCAGACAGAATGCAGTGTTACTAATTTAGGGGAAAATCCCCTAAACTTAGGCATTTTTTGGCTTCCTAGGGTGAATTTGAGGGAGATATAATTATTAAAGGGGAAATTTAGGGAGGAACATAATTTTCTTGAGTGGGGGTTTGTTCCCTAGCAAACCATCAAATTCCATCAAAATATGTGTCTGCGATAGTCACTTAAAAAATAATTAACTGACGAGGAAGCGTCCAGGGGATTTTTTTTTCGCGTGGAGGAATTCCAACCCCGATCAGTCCGAGAGTCCGTAAGAGTTACGCCGAGCACATACCGAATCGAGAGGGCTTGGCAGCTGTTGGTCGTTGTAATAATAACGGCTAGCTCCGTGTGACCTTTTTTATTGTCGAACTGGCTGCCATAGGAGCATTTTTTTAAAGACAACACATTAAGGATCACAGCGGGACTCGAATCCAGGCTCCGGCAACTTAGAGAGATCGAGTGTAATCTCTTACTGAGCCACCGAATGACCAAAATAACTGAGTCAATCATCGTCACGGTACCCTTAGGCTTCATCGCCTCGTTCGCATATCACATTTGGTGTCCAGCGTGACGCCTTTTACATTTTCTGTCCTTATACCAATTTAGGGGGAAGACCATCATTTTAGGGGAAAATCAATCACGAAGTCTATCTGGCAGCACTGCAAGAATCTATGAAAGATTTTTTTTTTGTTTTCGAATTTGGGGGCCCCTTTGGCTTGGGGGCCCGTGTTCCGCTGAACACATGGAACACCGTATACGTTACGCCACTGCTGGGCATTCCCAACCAGCTCTCGTCTTGACAATTTCCTTTTTTTTAGACATATACATAACATGATTTATTTAAATCCATATTTTGAGGTATTCCGACCAGAAAGGCGGCGATGCTAGGTGTTCCGTGACTCTGAAAAGTTAGGTATAATATACGAGTAAAGCTCTGATACTCCAATCACAGTAGCAAAAATTTGTACTAAAATAGGAATACTGTGGATTCACTGACCGTATAGTAAAAAGCCAAAATTATCGTTGCAATATTTTTAGGACTCAAGAAACTACTAATTTGAAGTGCAAGAAATGCAGAATTTGTTATTCTGAAATTCAACATTTGATAACAATAAAAGTATCAGTAATTTTGCAAAATGATCCCCCTCCTCTCCGAAAAGCTATCTACGCCACTGAATAGAAGTGATATTTTCAAATTTAGGGAGAGCCTGAGTCCGAGAATTCATTATTCAATTTCAATTTGCCTTCATTATTAAAAAATGTTAGTCCGTAGTAATTCAAATAATGATCTTGTAAATAATCTTTAAAAAATTGCTAAATTCAAATTTTTGGTAGATTTGGATCACCGAAATTGCGAAGAAAGAGGTAGAACCACGACATAAAAGTGGTGAAGTCGAAACACTGACCGTGTTCCTAAAAACGTCACTCCGCCTAGGCGAAGATTATTTTTAATTCAGTACACGGAGCACCTATACATAAAGGGATATATTTTTGCAATACAATGTAATATATGTATGTAGTATTAACCAAAACTGATAAAATGTCAAGCTCCCCCCAATTTTGGAAATTGCCGTACAAAAAAAACTCGAATCTCGCTCTCTCATTTTACACTTCATATTATCGTAATTCGTAAATGTACCCATTATAGTTCATATTTCATCCGGAAATTGTCAATATATACATTAATTTAATAATGACAATATTTTGTCAGACACGTCACACTATTTTATGCTAATTTATCGTAGAGAAACCATCATCATTACTACGAGTATGCCCGCATTTTACCCGTTTTCCATACGTCGTACAAGTATCAAAAGGCTTACACTAAAGCGAAGTGAAAATTGCATTGCTGCATTAATATGACGGTATATACCTACGTTTTATGAATAATGTACATGTATGTACCTAAATGGATTGTAGATAGAGACATAATGTACTTTTTGATGAGCAAATTAAATGTCATGGAAAATCCCATTTCAATTTCAAGACGATGATAAAATAGTACCTATACATAAAATAGTTAATTCATTGGTCCTATCTAGCACAGGTTAACACTGATGAGTGTTAAATGGCAATTACTGGCCTTGTTTTGAGCTTTAAATAAAGTGTAAGTATTTTAAGTAGTGAAAGGCTGAATTCAAATTGTAAGAAAACGACCGGACGGGTAAACTTGCACGACAAGAACCATCGTATGATCATTTCACACTATCCGATCAAAACACGGACCGGCGACCAATAATCACACAGCAAGTATGTATAAATGTTGCCATGTACGCTCCAAAGTTAGTGTACAATGAAGTGACGAGTCGACAAGATGAAAATGCAAGTAAAACACGCGCTAATTGTCGTCGCAGAACGCCTGAACTATTGGTAGATGCAATCGTCTTACGATTCTTACGAAAGAAAAACAATCGTGTCACGATTTTTTTCTTTCGTAAGACTCGTTCTTACAATTTGAAATGAACAATGCTTGTCTGCTGGCCACTACAAAAGCTCTCTTGTCTTGCAAGTTTACCCGTCCGGTTTCGTCTTATAGTCTGAAATCAGCCAAAGGCCGGGTTTCTGATAGCTCTTATTCAGTACCTGTCGGCTGATTAGTCTTATCGCGTAGAGAAGACACACACCATATTTAGAAAGCTTTTCCATTGTATTGAATGGAATTTTTGTTTATTTTGCATAGCCACGCCATATTTTGCTTGTTTAAGCCATCATCTTAGATTGAGAAAATCATTGCGCACTTTCATCCAACAGCGTAAATAAGCAAAAGGTAACATAACTATGCAAAATTAACAAAAAATCAGTTCAATATAATGGAGAAGCTTTTTGAATATTGTGTGTGTCTTCTCTGGGCGATAAGACTAACCATTCTATAAGATCTACGAAAGAATGGGCCAAAATGAAACATTATGTGCATAGTTAGATACGCGACCGATTTGATAAACGCATGATTTTTATAAGAATACGCAAAAAAACCGAGTGAATTATTTGAACTGCAGAACTTTATCGATATGAAAATTAAGAATGTGATATTTTTCGTTTTATTTCAAATTTTTGAAATCGATTCTAATAAGCCCATTGCAATGAAAATCCCGAGAAATTTATTCAATTTCGGGAGATTAGCGAAACAAAATACGTAATAATTGGGTCTGTAATTTTGTAATTCTGGGAAAAAGTTTGTTTTATTATAAATTTTAATTAATTTAAATTTTACTTAATATGATGCATATTGTAACAATGCATACTTATTTTACCTTACTTTACCTATTTTTGTTATTTGTCTAAAAATCAATCGCAATCTTTCATGCAATCAAAAAGTCATAAATCTATGCAGATTTTTTAAGCATACTTCCACTCTGACAAACAAAAAATGGCAAATGAATAAAACCATTTTTTTATCCTGAATTTATACACGACATGCCTAGCGTACCGCGTATCCTAATTAGCCCAACGGAATTCAAGAGAAAGAGAAAAAAAGACTGCGGACTGTTGTATCATTGGTATATCACCTCTTCGCAGGACTATTCATGCTTGCTGTGCTTTTCAACTCAAATTAGGGTAGATACGACCCATGTTAAAACGCTGCTTTATTGTTCACTAAATCATGCGATTCATGCATAAACAGTCACAGCAGTGGGTGAAACACACATTTCTCCAACTCTCCTCCCCGCGAGACCTTCAGCACAATAATATCCTACCTATGCCGTACGTCGTATGTATGACTGTGCTGTAATTCTTCAATATAGTGGAAGTGGAGTAAATCATGCGATTCATGTACAAATTGCAAGTTTACGAGCCCTAAAAATCCACCGTGAATAGTGGCCGTGTATAGTTTAATAAAACAGGACTCGCGTCGCACACCGCAGCGGGGGTGAAACCCAGAATGCCGACACAAAACCTACCTATACATTTAAACGTACACCTAGATTTCAGGATTTCACGAAATTGTTTATAAAAACGATGATGTGATGGAATCGAAATCATGAACTCGCATGAAGTCAACAAGACTTGGAACTGAGCACATCAGGAATGAAAAAAAAAAATGCCGGGAGAAAAATATCAAATCCTGTATGGCAGTCGGAAGTCTGGAAATAACAAGAATTCATGCTAATGTACAGTGTGTTTGCAAAACGAGACCGAGTTCTAATCGTACGTTTAGCACGATGAGAATACATACCCATGCACAGACACAGCAGGCACTCAAAACCCCAAATATTCAATTTCAATTTTTTTGTAGGGGAGGAAGGGTTAGATAGGTCGGATCTAGCACACCTTTCATATTTTATAAGGACATCCATCAGCTATCAGTTGACACAAATTTGAAGTTTTTCGCAACATTTTATCAAAAGACGTAGCTGTATACAGGGTGTTCCAAACCCCAACGTTAATCCGGTAACCAGTGATAGCGCATTTAGTGTCCGTTACGGGAAAAATATTAAAAAAAAATCATTCGCGTTTTTTTACATTTATTAAGAAAAAACGCAGACCTTGCCATCCATTGCAACTGCAAATGTTAATATTTCTCAAATTTTCTTGGCGTTGCAACAGCAACAAAATGCTCTATTACCTACATCCCAAACTGTTTTGTTATGAGAGAAATGTGACCTTTGTGGAACCGAGAGATGAAACTTATCGTTTCGGCTAAGTTCAATTAACTTTATTGTAAAAAAAATGCACTGGGACCTTCCGGCAAGTAATTTTAAAAGTTGGCGCATAGTCTCTAGTTTTCATAATGGTATGACAATTATTTCATTATTCCCGATTGAAGTCAGAATATTTTTCCAAAGACCTGAAACCATGACATTTTCTACCCAAAAATTGCAACATTAGAAATATCGAAAGATCTCTGGAGGCCTGTAAATTTTAGAATGAATCAAATACCGTCCATTCCACATTCAAAATTGAACTTTACATTTTTGGTATTTGATGACGCTTCTCGCCCAAACAAGGCTGCGGAGATGCCCAATTCGCAAGTGCGCATATGATGCAGCATCTATAGCATCTAATTATCCTCTCCATGCGAGTGCAAATAAGCCTTAAATGAGCTAGGATCCTGATCCTGAGCGATGTGTAAGAAAACGGTTAGGAATGACTAATAATACGTTCACAGTGAACGAAATCATGTAATTTGGGGCTATTTTCATGTTTTCGTATGAAAACAGCCCGAAAACATTTCAATTCCCATACAAATTGACACATTGAAAATACGCTATTTTGCGTGTTTTCTATGAAACCTTGATTTTTTTCAAATGAAAACGTGTAAGCACCCAGGTCTCAAACCTAAATTCCCCTATTCAGCACATTTTGGCTCACTCCAATATTTTAACTGACACCCGAAAAAATTGTTCAGTTTCGTGTGTTTGCCAATGTTCTTAATTTCTCCATGATAAGAGAATGGACGGTCAGTTTGAAGTGACGAAATATGTTGTAAATGACTATCGATGACTGCACCAGCACATTTTTAAACTTAGAACGATTTATAGGCAAAATATTATTGTCGGTTGTCATATGAAATTACAAACAGTGCACTGTGAACACTTTTCGGTGATTTCTGAAAACGTACGGCGAAATCAATCCGTTTTCGTCCACTCTGATTAGACTATAAGTGACATTTTATATTCCATTTAATCTCGAGAAAATTTTTAAAAATTGTTCCAAAACAGTGTCAGTTTTTATTTTACATTTATGCAAACTTTTCAGAAAACCCTCAGTTTTTCAATTAGAAAAACCATTTCCATTTTAAAATTTTTTAGAAATTTTTCCAAAACACAGTAAATCTTTCAACTTTTAATTTTTTTTCAAAAACAATAAATTTAAAAAAAAAATGGAGTCAGTCAATTTTTCAGAATTTAAAAAAATTGACAACTTTCAAATTTTTCAAAATTTGAATTTTCCAAAATCAATTAAATTGTACAAAACGGTTCTACGTCCCGCACTCATGTATGGATCAGAATGCTGGACCATGTATGAAGGTTACGCGAAAGAAATGACAGCGACTGAAATGAAAATGTCACGCATGTCAGTTGCGGTGTAACCAAAAGGGACCACAAGGGATCACAGTAGCTACATCCGAGGCAGCTTGTCCATAGATCAACCAATCACCGAAAAGCTCGAAGACCGACAAATGAATAGGCATTGCCATGTTCAAAGACGTCCGCCTGAGAACCCCGCAAAGAAAGCGATATCAATGGAAGTTCAAATTGATGGACACAAGGCCAGAGGCAGACCGAAGAACACCTGGATGTGTCAAATGAAACAGCAACAACAACGCATTGGTCTCGGCGATGACACGATCCAAGATAGAGCTGCCTGTAGAAATATGCTGAGATATCACCGCCAAAACGGGCGGTGTGCCTACACCGCAGGTCGAGCAACGCGAAACTATGAAGCGGTATAAAGAACGAGGCAAGGAAGAAGAAGAAGAAGAATTAATTTTTTTTTTAATTTGTAGAAATTTTCCCAAAGAAATTAGTCAGTTTACCAATTTTTCGAAATTGCTTAAATTTCTAGAAAATATTTTATAAAATGAGGATCAAGGGATCCCTTTAGAGCAGTGGCTCCCAATTATTTTCAGTGTGTGCTCTCTTACCAGGTCTCCAGAATCTGGCGCCCTCAGTAAATGTTGACCATAAACGGAAAATAGGTGTGGACATTTTTATTTTTCTGCCATTTAAGTATAATCTACTACGCGCGTCAGGTTACATTTTTTTTGTTTTTTTTTTCGGTTAATTTAAAAAATAAATTTGATCAATTACACACATTTTGGACAAAAATCTGCAGACTTTTTTTTCTATTTAAATTATAGCCAAATTCCAATGCTCAGCCTTACCTCGTTAATAAATCCATCGCAACCCAGAAGATTTTCTTCAAAGTCGAGATATATGAATATATGCACTGCATAGAAAAAAAACATTTTTTGTTTGTTAGGTGAGGCTGTGATCTAGAACTTTTAAAAACGAAAGTAAAGTCGAAATTCCGTGACGTTTGCAACCTAAATTTTATCGAAATCGGCTGTCGCCATGGTAAACAACAAAAAAAAATATTTTCCATTTGTATTTAGGCGTATGTCCATATACGATTTTGCTGACAAAACAAAGACAACACTCAAATGTTTGTCAAAAATCTGCTATTTGACAAAAGAACTAATCTTCACGCAAAAGGCCTACTTTTGGCTAAGCGATACGTCGAAAAGTAAAGATATGATATTACAGGAGCTACCACAACCCCATAGTGTCCTAACAAATAAAAAATAAATAAAAATTCCCAGGCTCCAGCAGAAGCGTAGATTTTTGTTGTTTTTTTCTCGGCCTAAAATATTTTCAGTTGACTTTTGACCCAGGTCTTTAGCTAGTATAATTATTATTGTTACAGCGCTATACAATTTCCCTAGGGGCGCGCCATACAGCTTGGGAATCACTGCTGTATAGTATGTTGCGGTGCCTATCTTGCTAGAGCTTTCAAATTCTTAGCTGTCAGTTACTTCAAGTTACCAATTGTATAATATAATAATACACAGGAAATAGTTGGAATAGTGATTATTAAATTTTCATAAAGCTTCAATCCAGTGAAAATAAAGAAATTTATAAAGGACGGTAATGCTTAAAGTGAAACGCTAAGTCCCTAAAAGTTACTAAAAGAAAACACTCAATACCAACAGCAACTATTTTTTTATATTTACTGCGAAAAATAAGCAAACACTGCGGTTTTTGCTTTACATTTAATTATTTTCTGAAATGAGAACCTTGATAACGATCAAATAAGTGATGACTCGATTGCATAAGAGATTTTATTAGTTATTTATTGTTTTGATTTCATTTACCACTTATGAAAATCTCTATATTTTATTTTTATTTATTTTTTTTTCACTAATTTATTTCAAACAATTTAATTACAACACAAACTGTACTCTTTCCCAACCGTTATACACTTTTCTCGCTCGTCACTTTTCATAAATATAAATCGTTACGAAATCACACACGCTAATGCGCTAAGCTGATTTAGATACTTCCTGCCTGACTTATGGGCTGGTTACACAGTACGAGTTGCTGACCTGACAGTGGACAGCTACTGCACCTGTGTACTCGCATGAAAGTAGCTCGACTCGCATCACCCGGTCACACAAATGCGAGCTGTCGGCAGAGTAGAGCTACTGCACGTATGTAGTTTCATCTCAGTAGCATGTCACTCGTATAATGTTGTCGTGAAGTGAACGAGTGAACACTGCTTCTATCGTGATAAGAGCGGTTACAAAAATACTTTGCGCTTTTAGCGTACTTCGGGCTGTCGTCAGTACCACTTCCACTTTTTTTGAATTTTTAAAACCTCTTGGTTATATGTAGAACGTAAATTTTTAATTTTCTTAGTTACATCACTTATGTATTTTAATGCCATTTCTACACGAATAAATTCCAGAGACGCTTTACGCCAATCTCGGTTGTTATAGCTCGGATCCGAACAATTCCACAGGTTTGTTTGGTCCTTGTATAAATCGACAAAATTCAAATTCTGCTCCGGAGTCCATCTATCCATTGTTGCACAATAAGCTCACACTGTAAACGACAAAATTTACAGGCGAATGCACCCGGCGGTTAATTTCGAGCTACGGTGCAATTTCGAATGTCCGAATCGTAGTATGCGATACCAGCTGACGCTGACTGGGGACGAGTGGCCGAGTCAAAACAAAAAATGTTGTAGTAACTCGGATGCGAGCTACTGACCGAATCGCACATGACAGTAACTCGTATGATGCGGTCACATGGTGCAAGTAGCTGCTCTGCAGTAGCTGTCTAGACCAACTCGCACGATAGCTCGCACTGTGTAACCAAGGCATTAGACAATATGCCATTGCCATTGTTCGTTGACATGCAAAATAAAAAAAGTGAAACGAATGAACAAACAGTATAGAGGTGGTACACACAACACAGGTGAAAATCCTTTCATTTGATTGCGCGGCGTTCACGTTGGAAACACTGCCTACGGCTATGTAGTGAAATGAAAAATATGATTCGTCGTCGTCGTCGTCCTTGTCCTTAGTCGTCGTTGGTAGTCGTTAGCGTCGCACTATATTATTGTTGTGGTTACGCGCGGATTTCGCAGGAAATGCGGTGGGTCCTCGGTGTCTTCCGTTTTTCATTTTTTTGTCGAATTAATTCCCGGCCAAAAGGTTAATTTATCGTTGTGTACGCGCAGTATGTAAAGCAGGAGCAGTTTCAGGCAGGAAAAGATTTAATGTGTTGTTAGAGGGGTTAATCAATTTTCCACTGTATACACAACATAGTGAGATGTGCTCCTTGCGACGATTTTACCCATTTTGTGGTTTTACTAAT
This sequence comes from Microchrysa polita, assembly GCA_949715475.1. NCBI lineage: Eukaryota > Metazoa > Arthropoda > Insecta > Diptera > Stratiomyidae > Microchrysa > Microchrysa polita. Next base: position 117,783,493 of record OX454415.1, read on the forward strand.
TGCGGTTGAGCAGAATTTACGATGTATGTACCTATATGTCCTTTTTCCTTGTTCTGGATTTAATTTAAACTCTTTACTTTTAGAGTAGAGTTTGTCATAAAATGATTCAACGACGGAAACATTATTTGAAAGTTTTTCTCCACAATTCTTGAAAAGCCGAATTCCATGACTTCCATTACATGAATGCAGGTCGATAGTCTCATTTTGGTTTATTTAGTTTTTTTCTAGCCTAGGTAATGTAATATAATGTTTAGACCTTTATATCACAATCACTTGGAATCTCAACCACAGTTTTCGTCATTCGACTGTTTTGATTTTTTGTTTATAAAGATAGACGTAACCGTTTAACCCACTTCCGTTGCAAGCCTTGTTTACGTAGCCTTCTATGAAAAAGGTAAATGCTGTAAAAGGATAAAACCTTTAAATAAATACATTCGCCGATAAGAAAAAAAAATGACCAAAACATAAACATTGAAACAGGCAAACAACATTTTCACTCCCACATTTTTTGATATTGAAATGACATCATTGCCTAATTCCAATTTCAATTTCGCCAATAAACTCGTAACAAGAGCATTGACAACTCGTTACAAATACAAGAACATACAAAATGCCGTCGTCTTCGGTCGTTGTCCCATCAAACAGTCAATTTCATCTCGTCTTCTCTACCCTGTATAACCACATAACAGCATCTTCGACATCATAATTCTCTAAGTGCCCAATTATGATTGGAATTTGAATATTGACTCAAGAACCACCGAACACGAATCGCGCACCACAAAGTAGGCTGTTGATTTGGCGATGAGAGATCAAGATACGTAGATGTGAGCCGGAAGGCAATAACAATTTACAGGAATTACTTAAGTAATCATCATCTCTCTCTCTTTTTTTAGGGGATATGCTTGTCAAAGTTCTATAAGATACGTAAGCATCTATAAAGTACTAAATAGGCGTCCGTAGTAGGTATAATTTGAAAATGTGACGACTCGGTGGTACGCTTGAATGATTCGAATTTGTACATGCCAAAATGTACTACTTTTGTGGGCTTGGAATTTACGAATATACACGAAGACGAGTATGTATGTAATGGAACAAGATTATCAAAAGAGATGTCTATTTTTAGAGATGTACTCTTTTTCGATTATGTCATGATATGCAGATGTTTATTTATGAGTGATATACGAGTTTTTTTTATGTAAATTTGATATTGCGTTGGATCATCATATTTTGGAATATGGCAGATGAAATTCGGTGACTTCAGATCTTCAGGTTATCTTAGGCCGCTAACCCACACTATACGGTGTAATTTTCATACAAATGCTAACCCGTAGCCACATTCAGGTGCGTTAGCAATTCAAACTCGAATAGCAATCCATTCAGTTTTAATGAGCTTTTCTAAATTTCGCCTAAATGTATGCAATCCCAATCACTTCCAATAATTTCTCCAATGACTAGCTAAAATGAAATTATTTTCTAAGGTGTAATTTTCACGTGGGATGTAAGTCTGTACAAAAAAAAAGGTTTGTTTGTAAATTCAGGTAAAAAATGACGTGTGCCAAACTCTAAATTTTGTCAAATATTTTTTTTTCGGAAAGTTGCCTGAAACGCTGTCAATCCTGTTTGCCTTAAAAAATAGAGCAGTTTCAGAATATTTATATAAATTAAGAAATATCTACATATAGAGTCAAGAACGCCCAAAACGCTTAAGAGCATAAAAGGCATATCCGCAAAATTTTTGGAAGCCTCATGATTTTTTTACAAAATTCTATCGATAAGTGCAAATTTGGCTTACGTTCAACGAAAATGTATGAATAGTAGAGCATACGCATACGTAAACTGCAACGGATAAGAAGTGAAATTTACGATTTTCGTGTCGTACATTCGTTTTACACGTAAGAATATGTACGTTTTTTTCTCATTAATATTGGTTACATTTTTTTACTTCTGAAGGGGCATTCTAACTTTTGCACTTGATAGTGAAAAAAACGCCATGTACGAACTATTTATCAAATAAATTAAAATCGAGTCACGGAAATGATGGTGCCTATCGCCTGGGTAAGATATGATGAATACAATGAGTGGAATATGCTTATTGGCACAATGGCATATTCAGAGGCGTAACGTAGGGTGTTCCATGTGTTCATTGGAACACGGGCACCAAGACAAAGCAACCCCAAAAGGCCGAGAGCCAGATTTGTTTCAATTATGAATGCGCTCATTGGTCAAGGACACAACAAAGTAGTCAAGCCGCAAGATTAAAAGTACCCAACTAATTCCACCGAATCATGCCTTAAGGCAAATTTAAAAGCTATGCTTGTATTTAGGCAATCGCGTTCCAAATTGACAATTTTCAAAATAATGTTGTTCAATTTCCATTGCCATTTTCGACGAAATTCCATGTCAAATTGATGAATTTCCAAATCACACGAGTTTCCATTTTAAATTGTCAAAATGTCTTATTAACGCATTTCCCCATCAGATTGACGAATTGCCAAATCATGTTTAAAATTTTCATTTCAAATACGTCTACGTCTAATATGTCTACGAATTTCCGTTACAAAAACACGTTGTCGAATTTCTATTTCAAATTGACTAAATTTTAAGTCAAATTTACGAAATTCCAATTCAAAATTATATTGACGCATTCCCATTTCAAATTGATGAATTTCCATTTCTAAATTGTGAATGTTCATATCTAATTAACAAATTTTTCCAATCATATTGACGAATTTCCAGAACAGTTGGACGAATTTCCATTTCAAATAAATTACTTTGCATTGTTCGGTTTCCCAATCAATTACTCTAGAAATTTATCAATGTCGGCAAACGCAAAATATGCCTCATGAAGTACCTACTTACGTCAATAAAATCTGCAGGTAGAAAAATAGGTGATTACAGTGGCGATCCTACGTAGGGGTTTTGGGGATCAAACCCCCTAAATAACAAATTGCGTTAATTGAAATGGAGGATATTTCCTACGACCATAGATTTAATAGACGGGAAAAGACAGAAAAACACCCGGCTTACAAGAAATTTCAGAAGTAATCTAACAGACATTTAACATTGGACTCAGGCTCACATTTTGGTCTATTTGAAAAAAAAAATAAAATAAAATTATTATGACAGCGGGAATCAGTGGGGAAAATTTGAGTGTAGTGTCTCCCGGAAGTATGAGACTGAGCTAATTTGAGGTTATGTCCATGACTGGTTTACTATAATTAGATGATAAAACCTAACTGCGACTTTAAACTCCAGACATCAGCAAAATATTATGAGGCTTCGGGTTTAAATCAAAATTCGAGTTAATGCTTAGTAACTGAAAAATTCGAGAAAGAGGCATATTTTTATTTTTAGGTTATAGGCCAGTCAATAAACCGAAAAATAAGGCGTTAGGTCGCAAAAAAATGCTCGGCTCTGGTTTTTTGGGATATTGTTAGGATAGATACCAGAAGTGTACCACCAAGTTTGCAACTTCGAAAAACCTGTGCTAACCCCGTGACCCTCAAAAAACCTCAAAATTTTCGGACTTTTTTCATATTTTTGTTTGTAATTTCTAAAAGGTGCTTCCTACAAGTAAGTTGTCCACTGCACTGTTAAAGCTAAGAAAATCTTCTTTAATTTGAGTGTAACCCCAGCTTTGTAGGCGCAAAGGATCCCAAGATGCAGCACATTAAACATTATTTTTTGAAAAAAAGTTCGAAATTGTAATTTCAGTCATGTTCCGAGCTGAATATCGGCTTAAATGCGCATTTTACGGAGAAAGTCATGTGACATGAAGCTATAAACCAGTTCCTTAGCTGTATATATGTCGGAACGAATGGAATCAGACCATGCGGTCATAGGGCGCCCCTGAAAATTAGGTTCTTCTAAGAAAAACTTCTTTCTTTATGTTAATATTAACCAAACTTCACCCAAGTATGTTGCTGGTTAAGCCTCAAAAGATATCTAGGAACGGATGAAATCGGAACACTACGTTATAGGGCTGTCATACAAACCAACCTCTGGAAATTAGGTTCTCCTAAGAAAAACTGTTTTTCTTTATGGACCAATCTTAACCACCCTTCCCCCGAATGTGTTTTTTTAGTAAAGCTTCAAAACATATCTAGAAACGGATGAAATCGGAAAACTAGGTCGTAGGGCTGTCATACAAACCAACCCCTGATAATCAGGTTCTTCTAAGAAACACTTTTTCCTTTATGAACCAATGTTAACCAAACCTCACCCAAATGTGTTCCTAGTAAAGCCTCAAAACATATCTAGGAATGGATGGAATCGCAACATTACGTCATAGGGCTGTCATACAAACCTCCTAAAATACTATTTCGGACTTTTTTACAAAAAAGCACATTTTTTAAAGTGCTGTATCTTGGGATCCTTTGCACCTACAAAGCTGGAGTTACACTCAAATTAAAGAAGATTATTTTAGCTTTAAAAGTGCAGTGGACGACTTACTTGTAGGAAGCACCTTTTAGAAATTACAAACAAAAATATGAAAAAAGTCCGAAAATTTTGAGGTTTTTTGAGGGTTACGGGGTTAGCACAGGTTTTTCGAAGTTGCAAACTTGGTGGTACACTTCTGGTATCTATCCTAACAATATCCCAAAACAACAGAGCTGAGCAATTTTTTGCGACCTAAAATCGTTAAATGACTGGCCTATTAGTGAAAATTTAATAAATAATATATTGACATCAAGAGTATTTTTTTTAATTCAGAGACTTAATAATATTTCAAACTCTTGAATGAATTTTTTATAAGTTACTCGCGCTTAGCCACTGTACGATATCTACTCGCGGTATGTAACCCCTATAACTTCTCCCAAATTATTTTTCCGTGCGATTCCGAGCTATTAGAAAGTTTCTTGTTGTGTTAGCGATTCAACAGTTTTTTCTTTCGTTGCACGGACATAAAACTACAACTGTGAGTGCTTATACTATGATTTGAGACCTATAATTTCAATTCGAAAAATATAAAAAAACGATTAAGGAACAGACAATTGAAATGCCACTCAGCGAACACTGCCCTCTATGGAAATAAATGGAAAATTCGACTGCATAAAGAAAGGGCCTCCGCTTTGAATTCGAACAAAATAAATTTGAAAATTGTTACGCCACTGGGCATATTTGTTCCATTGCAAAGCATGCTGGTTGGTCACTTTTATCTGGGAACCTAAAATCACAGAATTACAGAAAATAGATGGACTCCCTGAATAAAGCAATAATCCAACCGGCCGACCGAAATGTAGTGCCGCCGTTAGCCTGGATTGACCTCCAGCGAAAGCCAACTCGGAATTTTTCCCACTCCAATTTTTTTGAATGAAAAGCATAGCTACTTGCTATTGTGGAAATTTCATAAACTACTGTCTGGAAATGGGTCCATAATTTTTTCTGGATTTTTTTTTATATTTCTTAAAGAGGCCTGGAGGGAAAACGTACTAACTTCCCAAGAAGTCTATCTAGCCCTTTACTGGCAAAAATATCTGACATAAGTAAACAGTAGAATTTTTTCGCAAATTTATCATCTCTCAGATTAAAGAGGCAGAACACTTAGATTTCATTTTTTCCCTGTTGTCAGCCAATTTACAAGAGGAAAAGAGAAGAAATCAAATTTAACACGTTCTCTGTCTAGGAGTCACATGTGCATGTACTTGAATAAGTATTGATTTTTTGAAATTTTGGAGGTCGCGACACCAAAAAGGCCTAGATAGCCTAGAATAATTAATTAATTCCTCCTCATGAAGCATAACTTCTGCGATGTGTCTAGTCATAGAGTACTTCCATGTTTGGTCTGTAATTGTACGATGCTTTCAGGTAATTTCTGAAAGGGTCATTTCAAGGAAATAGAGTAGGAACTATTTCTATCAAGATGTTTTAATCCTCGGGACATTATCCTGTATTCGGACGCAAAATTAATCCAGATAACTTCTAACTCCTTGCACTGATCAGTACACATCATTTATATTTATATGTATTATCATCAAATTCACAAATGTATTTGAAAACATTAACCAGCCGAACGCAGTTATTGGAAAATGTGAAAAACATTTTATCTGCCTTTTACACTGAAAAAATTGGGCTATCTAAAATTAAGAAACTCTTTTCTCATTGGCGAAATTTCTGAATTTAGAAAAAATTTCTCAAAATGTGAAAATTTCTTCTTGAATCGATCCTATTTTCAAGACCTTCTTTTGAGAAATAGGAAGTAGACTCAAGCCTAAACCATTATTCTCAATTCAAGCAAACAAATGCTTGATAATAGATTTTTTTGACATTTTCCATGTAAAGCTCGTGGAAAAGCTTTCTTTTAGCTTCAGCTAATATTGGAGCGTTGTAGTAGATTAGTCAGAAGTGTCTCTGGTTCAGTGGGTAGCGCGTTTGACTGGGAAGAATGGGGTTATGGGTTCGATGTTGGTTGGATGCAAGTTTCTTTCTTTTATTTTTGTTCAGATTTTCTGGTCTTTTTCATAAGAAAAGTTTGCTTGATTCAAAGTTACTTTTCCTTAAAGCGCTGCTATTGGCATTTCACTTGGATCAGTGTGTTCTCAAATGAAATATTTCTTGGCTGTTTTTTGTTGTCTTTTTTCTTGATTTGAGTCATATTTTATTTTATTTTATTTAAATTAAATTTATCAGGCGATTTGGTTCAGTGTATGAATGTGTGAAAAATTGTGCTTCTAATTATGTCTAAATTAAAGCCTTGTTTGAGCTAGTCAAGTAATTGAGTAAAACTGGGACAATGGAGAATAATTTTGATTCAAACTTATATTTTTTTTGCACCCATAAATTCTTATAATATAATTCATACCATACTAAAATTATGTTATTTTTCGGAATCCGCCCGAAAAGAGATAAGTGAAAAATACGAATAATTGCAATTTTTCCCGTTGCTGGAGACGATTGCACTTATCCGTTCTCGACTGTATATTAGCAAATATTTACGCTTAGCAAAATATTAATGAACGAACATTCCCACATACTGACACAAAAAATCGAATTTCATGTCTCGACAACCGGCATCGATAAATAGCAATATATGAAACATAGTCTTAAATCCTGATCGTACCCTACATATTCTGGGTGAACCCCATCTTTTTCAGTAAGCATACACATTTCCGCCTCGTTTATTATTAATAACACTATAATTGCTTGATTTTAAATTTATCAAAGTTTCATGCATTTTTTTCTTTTCCCTTTTTCGTTGCAGTGTTTCGCATCAAACTATATATGGTCCAAGGCAAAGGACTATGGCGATGAAAATTATGTTCTTCAAGGAAAAATATATATTTTTTCTACAAAGCTCAAGAGCTCTCTATATGTGTCTATTTAAGATATATGTACCTATGTGCCATATATTTTTATGTCTACATGCATAGAGCATACTTCATATATCCGTATGCAGTGGCCATACAATAGGTCGTGCTGTATAAGTATCCTTTCTCTGTACAACATCACATGACGGCGTTATGGAGAAAACAACTTTATACTGTGATGTTAAAAAAAGGGAAGGTAGGCTAATATGTTTGAAGCTCCGACGACGACGACTAGGACACATCGCACGGGAGTGTGCAGAAACTAAAATTGGAAGCCAATCTACGAAAGGGTTGAAGTGGTGAGTACATATGTATACTAGTTTGTTCACCAGGCTTATCTAACTCTGTACTGCACTCTACGTATTTCTTACGTTTTCACCCCCCTAAATGTCCTATATAAACTCCGCTATAATACAGACGTGTATGCTTGCTTAGCAAGCTCTTGTAGACATTTTTCTTTCTAAAACTCGTCTTTCTTATAAGCAGCACGAGCAAAAACACACGAGAGCAGATTCTTGTACAATACCACTCTATCTATCTTCGGGATATGAAAAGAATGGTAGACTGCTGCTTTTGGTTATAGTAGTCGTGTAGTTTGAGGTGTACAGTACAATTTTAAGCGTTTGCCAAGATTTACCCAAGAAAGCCTAAGGATAGTGCATGTCTGTATAAGAAATTCTCTAAGAATAACTATACACAAGGAAGAGTGTATATTCGCGTCGGGCACAAAGGATAAGAAAGGAACGTATGGCTTTTGTTTGTATTACGGAAAAACGGCTATACGGCCAACATAAATGGTAAGAAGTATTTTGTCGGTTTTTGGGCTTTTGACAAAGCAATTCCATGTGTGCGGGTAGGAGGACATAATGTCCAGAAAATGTGAGCATATTTCGATGGGAAATGCAGTAACTATGATACTAGATGGTATTAAGGCGTGTTAAATTTCAATCCAAAAGACTTTTTTTTTTTTCAAAACTTCGTTGCGGCTTTTTTGCTAAATATGGAAAAGTAAAATATCATTTATACATACAAAATAGATTTTTCATTGATAAATGCATGATTATTTCCTTAGCATGTTGTTTTAACAAATGTGTGATCACCAGTTAATGGTCCATTCGTGTTAAGGATACATAAAGGTTCAAATCTGGATCAGATAATGACTTTATTTTTATACGTTCCAAATTATCTTTGCCAAAGGTGAAGTGACTGCAGAAATATCAAAATGAACATGTTCCTTGCTGCTTTGCCTATAAGACGTATCAGTCTACCAGCTGCTACCAGTTTTGCCTAATAAAATTTATTGAAGATGTACTTGGTTCCTAGGCGTGTTTTTTGTTCTCCAGTGGGGTTTTTTAGTTTAACTGCATGGGGTTACACTTCTTCGTCCTGCTATTGAGCGCCAGCCTCTGGGGTTGATTTCAGTCAACAAGTTCAACTTTTTCAATGCAAATCCTGAGTTTCTTTTCAGAATTAGGTATTGGGTGCTAAAAAGGCATTTTTACTTGGCTAAGTCTTATTTTTGACGTGGAGATCAGCCCATGTTTGCCTGAGGAACATGTCAAAATGGTGGACAAATGTACGGAGAAATTGTGATGTCCGGGCTTCGAACACGCGAAAATCCTCGAAAGTTAAGTTTTTCTCGAGTTTTGTTTGTGCCTTAAGGACCTGGATAGACCTCGAGCGTAACTGAAAATGAAACGGTAATGAACCGGCATAAAAACCATTGCTCTTATCATATTGACTTTTCGCCACACAAATCGACCGGGAAGCAATATTTTATGTAAAATTGTATGAGAGTTTTCTGGTTCCTGGCTTTGTATTAACCTTTGATTTCCAATCTATAAATTGGGTTCGCAGCATGCATAAAGATTAGCTTTCGTCTGATAAACTCATAAAGCCCTTAAAATACATTCCTATGATGCTTTATTGATTCTGAGAAAAGAATTCAAGACAGCAATTACTACGGCCATAAAAGGATAAACCGAAGGTGCACTAACCGCAACACCAGACTACAACGAAGAGTCTTGTTATTGAGGGATAATAAACATTCATGGTCAACCACACTCCGGCAGAAAGCTACCCTACAATCAGCCTCATATCTGTTCTGCTACAGTGAAACAGATCCTCGCTGCTAGTAGGATTGGTGTGTTCCATTTCCAGAACATCTTAACACGAACATAGTTCCTATCGAGTGTTGTGCAGCTATCAGCCACATATTCTTTCAGTTTCGTGGAAACCTGGAAGGTTATTTCAGCGATGTAGTCATCTTGGTAACCAAAGCAAGAACTCGTTGAATTTTTGACGATGTTCTCTACGAAGAGAAAACAAAACCTTAATGATGACTGGACTATTCATTTATACAAATAACTGTGTTCAGGACTATGTGAAAGCCTCGCAAATGATAAAAATGTCACGCGCCCGATGGTGTTTTTCTTCGCTTGAACAACTCTGGGTTGACAATCCAGATCAAGGTGCAGTTTTATAGAATTCTGAAATTTCGGGGTGTTCCCGACCATCTGAAAAATCAGTTCACTTGCCTATTTCAAGATTACCCTAATGGCCGGTCTTTCACTCCCGTGAAATTCCAGTGTAAAATTAGTTGAAATTGAATGCTGATCAAAGATAGATGGAACTTTGACCTTTTTGCTCTTAAATTTATCATACTAGAATTTACCGTTATATTATATTAAGCCTTCGTCCATTTTTAAGGATTTTGTTTCTCCTTTACACGGTTTTACTGCTAAATACCATCTTAAAGCTGTTCGTAGTAAGAACTCGTACCGTTAAGGAAAAAATAATAATTAGACTCTTCAAATGAATACTAATTAGGCTCTTTTGGCTACTTAGTTGACCGATCATCGCCCCAAAGGAATGTACTTACAAATGATAATTGGCCCGTACAACGGTTCAGTTCCACTGTGTATATTTGTTGTATATAACCTATAACCTACCCCTAAAAAATTTCAAGATTGAGCTTGAAATCTCATACAACTATGGGTGAGGTTTTAAAACAGTTCCGTCTGGTTCGCAAACATTTGCCGTTCTTATCTCCTAACCGCCATTTTGCTGATCAGAAATAATCTCCTGTTCTCTTCGTTATTTGTCTTTTTGGAACATGTAAACGAAAAGAACCAGAGATTATTTCTAATCCGCAAAAGGGCGATTTGGGAATCGGAAAAGCAAGCATATTTACGAAAAAACGGAACTGTTGTTTTAAGACAACCCCACCCTATATCACATTTGAACTTTAACTTAAACTCCAATTAATTATTTTATTTACTAGGCTTAACTAAAGACAATACCATTGTATGAGCTTTCAAGCTCGACTGTGTAAATTATTGTTGTTACACCTCAACCGATTATACAAACAATTTATACGGTCGGAGATTGAAAGCTCATATAAATGTTGGTACAACCAATTTTACATGAGGCCAAGATATTCTGGTCGCAGCCTGCTTTCCCGGCAAAGTTTACTTTAGGTCATCAATGGACAGATGGCCTCAACATTTCGAAGGTCCTAAATGTCGAAAAGTATCCCAGTGAATTAGGCTTTAAGGGCAAAAAGAGCTTAACCAAACAGGAGAGCATTGTTTCTAGATCATTTTTTTCTAACAGGTGGCCCGCGGACCGAAGTTGGTCTATGAGACAATCATAAGTGATTCCCGAGATACTCGGAATTCTACTTATGAAAAAGGAATATTTAATTGCGAAAAAATGACAGACGTGAGCTTTAAGCCCTATTATTGTAGAGCAACCAATGAAGACTTTCATTACTAGTTCTAGTTCGATCTAGTTAAGATATAAAAGCCGCCTCCAAAAAAGGCCAAAATTCGGTGCTAAGCTATATCATGTTACACCTCGATGGTGTATTACATTGTAGTTTTAATTTTTTCAAAACTTGACCCAATTTAGAGTGGATTTGCGTACCACGCAAAAGAAAAACAAATGAATTTACAAATTGTTGAAATCTTGACTTATTGTTCCATTCTATACACCAACTGCGGTGCATGTCTGTCGTATTTTGGGCATGGCAACTTACCAGCTCTATGGGAACTACGCCGAACTTTGTCTGTTGGAGGAGAAGAACCCCCTTCGGGAGAAATATCGAGTTATTCAATTTCGGAAATGTCACATTGGAATCTTTGCATTGAGAACTCTAAGAATTAATACAATAATTGTAAATTCGAGATGAATTTAATTTTATCGTCGTTAACATGGTTCAATGAATACGCTGAAACACACATTCGTCGAAACACACGATAAAGTTTGGCCGAACCACGTACAACAATTCAGTCGAACGATGCTCAATGATCGGCGCGTGGTTCGACTGAACTGGTTCGCCCGAACTTTTTCGTGAGTTTCGAAGGAAGCTGCGCTATATATACAGTCGGCTTAAAATTGTTAATACAAGGCGGCCTCAGAGGAGGCATATGTTGCTTACTTCTGATGTTACCAACCATCTTTGTCATGGGGTTTGCATTTGGTTATCGTCAAAAACAATAAACATTGTATAAGTGCAAGCAGCAATTTAAAAAAAAACCCAAAATTTTGTAAAAAAAAAAAACTGATAAATTCCGTTCATTCAAAAAATTGTTATCCATAGTGATCAAGTTCAGGCTAATTAATTGACATGCGATCATTTGCGATACGGGAACCACTGTTCTAACCTATTACATAAATTATTTAACCCTTTTCGCCATTAAGTCTTTATTGATATACTCTTCATTGAACCGTGTTTATTAATTTATTCATTGAGGCGTGAAGGTTTATTTCTGTAAAACGTCCTACAGACATCCTAAATCCCCTGGTTCGGTCTATTCCAATATTTAATTGATATTTCCTCCAAATAAATTAAATTATATTTTTATTGACAAAAGAATAACCCCCTTTCATATTACAACTATTTCTAACTCTCACTGTACATTACCTTACGGCTAACATTATTCAAATCCAACAATCCCAAACACCTCTCAATCTTTCCGGGTGTGCTCCTTAGACAAAGAAACGGTTGAAAGGACTGGTGGAAAAAATATATGCAAACATATAAAATCTCGGGGCTCTCTTAAAACTAGAGTAAACAAGACGAAACTCCCCAAAGAATGATACACACAAAACTACACAAATGTTCCCTATGCCCAATGCTGCTGCTATGGTTATTAGCCTGTAGAACCAGAACGACAAAACAGAAAGGACATAAGAAACGTGATGTCAAATAAATAAAAACCAAAAAGGTAAAAAGCTTGTGCCGGGACATCGCGTTACGAGGGGGTAGACGGACGGACTATGCCGACATTTTGGAGCATTTCTTGTCGTCTTGAAAGGTGGGATAATTGATATAGAAACGTAACATGTAGAAAACACTTTTGTTTCGTAGCCGTATTCTATATGCCTTCTGGTTTCGTCTATAGTCCTATTTTATGGTTGCTGCTGCTGTTTTGTTTCTTCACTCTTTTTTATTTCTACAGGCTCGTGCCAAGTGTTCTTAAGAGTTGCTACAATAGAATATAAATATGTCTAGTTTATTGCACTATATTGCATTCATTAATATTAAGCCTCTGAAGCGAGAGAAACAGAGAATATGCTGGCATACTTCATGCCTTGGCTGTCTCTGTCTCTTTCTCGTCCTTTTCAAAACCGACACGATGACCGGATGAATTGTATGCAGAAAATTCCTCATACTTTTTCTCTAGATCCCTTTTTTTCGTTCCGCTCTTTGTTTCTCTCCATACTTGGGTTGTTCTTGTTGTTTTTTCGCTTTCACAAAGATAAGTGGCCATAGATAACATAACTCATTAGAATCAAGTCACATCCTTCTCGCAGCTTTGTGCGTATACATTGTGGAATGATAAATAGTTGATGCAGGCTTTTTGCGGAAATGTCGGACAAATAAAAGAAGAGAACGACGAGGACGACGACACGACCTGCCATCAGGATCAGGATATGCTTTCATATTGGACGGGGGCCCTGCTATACTATATCTGCTGTCTGCTGTGTTGTATCTCTGCGTCACGGGGCTATGTGTCTATACACTACGGACTACGTGCGTGTATACGCTGCTATACGATTTGCATAATCACACAAAGAAATGTTTTCTTTCTTCCGCTTTATCTTGAATCTTGAAACGGGCTAACAAATACCCGGGACCAATCTATTTCTAATTTTTCACGAGACTATGCGACAATATCGCGCACTGTTTGTACGGTGGTGGTATGTGGCACAAAAACCAAAGATCATCTCTTCGTAGAAAACGTGTGCAAAAGGATATCCACCACAATCCCATGGCGACAAAGACCCCTGCACTCGTTTTCTATACGTTTTCGAAACGAGAGCGGTGAATTTGACGCGGGTTATGTTTTCAATTAAAAAGTCATTTGCATAAAGTATTTTTCGGGCATTCCGTATATAAAAGTTTTATCAGAAAACTTCTAAAATCCTTTAAAGCTTGCCAGGTAGTTATAGGGAAAATTTCAGAACTTACAAAAAAAACTTTATTATAACTGTGTAAAGTTATTCGATGTCAATGATAAGGCCAAAATCAGATTTACGCTAGTGCAACTTTTACCGTCCGTATCGTATAGAGCGAGAGAGATGTTCGTAGAGCGGAAACTCTATGCGGAGAGTGTTCTAGTCGCTTTCTAACAAGTTTCGGTGTCTACCTAAGTTTCCTGCAGCAGATTTTTTTTTCTCTGTGCTTTTGTGCAGGATATACTTTTTGAAGAGTTCTTTATACAATATTTTTATGTATGAAATTTAATAAGTTCAAGTTTAGAGAGGATTGCACTGCTACTATAGAGTAAATGGACATTAGGTAAACATTTATTCGGGTTTCAGTAACGAAAAGAGTGTATTTGAAGTATGGAGAAAGAGCGCAGTGAATGTCATGTGCAAAGTTTGTCTGCTTTGCACATTTATTCGTGTGAGTTGAATTTAATTAGTTTATTTAAAATGAAAGTACATAGTTGGCATTTATATGGATTGTACCTATATCAATTACCGGCGTCGTTTTGTTGGCTAATTGCTGGGTAAAAATTGGTTTAAATTGCTCTTTGTACGAGAAGGGAATTAACAAGAGAACAAAACCGATTCGACTAAAAAAAAACTTAGGAACTTATTCACGTAGCTGATCAAATCGAGAAGACCCTTCACGGGAAAGCACCTAATCGCACGAGTTCATATCCGCAGGAATGGTCACCTAGATCTGTGAATTGGTAAAGGTTGCATTTCCCTTAATTGGCCGATCTTTTTTAGGTTATAGCGGATGATAGCCTTGATAAGAATCTAACGCATGGGCGTTAAGATTGTCACAAACCGATATCCATCGGATATGTCCAGTTGCTCTAATCTAGTCACGAGATCCAGTTGTTGATCACAGACCTAGTCGATAAAAGAGCTCAGTACCAATGCAAATAAGTAGCTCTGTCCGAATTTACTACGAGATGTTGTAATGGAGGACGCTGGACGTCGGAAGACTCGTTGAGGGTCATTTCTTTAGCCCTGCTCTTATGCACGATCACAACGGGCCCCGTTGTTAAAAATTTTATTTTGTAAAATTTCCAACCCAACCGTGGTCGCTCCGGCAGATGTTGTTAGCGCCACCCATAAATAATTTATTCAGCACTCATGTTATTATTGCATATTATTGAGCATGAGCGACATCCGCATCCGCTGTGGCATCATTGATCAAATTGTCGAATGGAAGATGTTGGCAGGGTTGATTCTCGTTAGGTGTGCCGGAGAGATGCTGCACCTCTAGGTCATCTTCAGTAAATAGTGATCGGAGTCGCAGTTGGCTCCTCGATAGGATCGGGCGTCTAACACATCTTCCTGCTGATAAGTAGGTACTTGGTCGATCTGGTTCACGTTGTGTTCATCCGGAGATTTCCAGGTCAGCTTATGGATGTGCCGATGAGGGAAACACGTAATCTTATGACCAGATTTCTGCCGCTCGCGAAGTTGATTAGTCACTGATAATTGTTGTTGCTTTTATCGTGCAGGCTGTGTTCTCCAGTAGTTTCCCTATGGCAGCTTTCTTAGCTTTGATAGAAGTGAGTCGGAGAGTGTTTCTAGGTGGTTGTAGAATTCGTCCTTAACCGCGTCTTCTTTTACTTGGGACATGCGCATTGATGAGCCAAAGATTAGCGATACGGGTCTTGATACGGATGGCACATAGCCGCCCGTTTATGGGTTTGAAGCCGATAGCGTCACCCTTAAGCTGCTTACTCACGATGAAAGCTACTCCAAACTCCTTGTTGTAATCCTCTCTATCACTTGTAAAAATAGTGTGCGAACTGCGGTCGATAATCGTGGTTTTGAGCTCTCTTGTTTCCTGGATTGGGACTATGCTCAGCTTATATTTGTAGGTCATTGTAGGGGATATGTACTTCAAACATGCTGCTATGGTGGTTGATTTAAATGTTTCCTGTCACCTATCCCGTTAAGTACCCTAAGACGCTGAAGATGTTAATACAGCACTCAGATCTCAGGAGCAGCGGTGCTTCTTTCAAATGCCGCATTTTGTGATTTGACTTAGCCGTTAGAGGTTTTACGCACTACCGTTACCAAGGAGCAGGTACGCGGAAGACCACATGGATAAAGTCTCTTACACAACACAGAACAAAAAAAAAAGAAAACGAATAACCATGACATCCACAACACATCACAACAGCACTTATATCATTTATTTTCTTTCCTTTTGCAGATTATCATCGTACACGCCTGAATAACGATCGCACGGCCTGGACTACTCCATCCATCATCTGGAATTCGAGGTAAACGCTTCACAGCTGGCTATGTTCGCGGCCTACCTCTTTTCAAATTGTCCAAGGAACTAAACTTCATGTTTGTTTGAAAGGCGGTTAAAGGATTCGCATAAAATGTAAACCGATGTATCGCTTCACTGTTTGCTATGCTCATACCTCGCCTCTTTACAAATTTCCGAGAGGATATACTAATGAGGGGTCTGCGCATAGCGGGCGGTGAGCCGCAACAAATCGGTTTAGAGTCTCTCCAAAGGTACTCCTCTCCTCATCATCCAGAAAAATTTTGCACATTTTGTATTGACTCAGCACTGGCTAAAACTAGGCTTCTTAGAGTGTCTCTGGCGGTCGTTTCTGATGTATTTCAAAGGCTGGCAAGGACCTACACAAAATTTGAACTGCAGTATGACCTCCCTTATTTACAAATTTGCGGTTGAGCAGAGTGAGCGGATGCAGATGGTTTAGAGCTTCTCTGGATGTCATCTCTGATGAATCTATTACAAAGGGTTGTACAGGACCTCAAGTAAAAATTTCACACATTTCGTATCGACTCACCGCTCGTTACGCTCGCTCTATGTAATTTTCCACTTTTTGGTTGACGGATATCGACTCTCCGCTCGCTACTATCGCACCTCGCCGCATTGCAATTTTCCGTAGGAACTGCGCCTCTTCTTCTTAGAGTTTCTTTGATCGTTGCCTCGGATGTATTAGAAACAATTTGCCATAGGACCCGTATGAAATTTGAAGCGCGATATCGGCTAGAGTCCTAGCTGCCTGCGTTCAAAAGTTACTAATACTCTTTCATGCGTTAAGGGTATGATAATATTTGTATGTAAAATTCACTATTAAAAAAGTTTACCGTAGAATGCAAGAGAAGGTATACCTAGTAGGCATTTGTGCACTTCTCCAGGGCCGGCGCGTCGATAGGCTAATGTAGGTGACCGCATAAGCTGCAATGCTCAGTGGCGCAAATTTAGCTGATGAAGGGAGCGTCCAAAAATTCACCACGCACACAAACATAATTATGCGAATTAAACATCTTGTAACACGGTTTGCGTTTTATACTTCAGAATGTTGGGCTTCCGATTAAACTCTTCAAATGTCCCCCAGTATAAAACGCACCCTCATTAATGCGATGCAAACTCTTTATTATTTAAAAGGTGGAAACAAGATATGTATTGAATCCTCCTTACCAACATACATTTATGTCGAACTTTCACCGACTAAAACCAGACTATCCAGCTCCTTCCCCTGCGGAATCACGTTATTACTTCGTAGAAGTAGCTACGGCCATTAATTGTTTTGTCAACCATCCCTACCTACTTGCAGATTTGCTTCTGCTATTGTGAGATCTTTGAGAATGTAGCAGTTGATCGAGCTGAATGTCCGAGGGAAGGGAAGACAATTTTTTGTTCTTTCGATCCTTCCAAAGTATTCCCTTGAGCCTTCGAATATCAAAAGTAGTATTATGTCGCTTGAAGGTCTAAACATGCTAAAGCGACTTTTCCCACCTCCGTACCAGTTGAAAGTACCGTTATGTATTTTCAATTTTTCAAGGAAAAATCAAGGAAGGAAAATCGTTTTTTGCGAAACTTAATAGAAAATTTGGATAGAAAGGTGAAAATTTTAATTTTACGAGATAATTTTCACAAAAAAAAAACGTTACATCAGTAAAATTTATACCAATTTTATTAGTGCATTTCTGCTCAGGCGAATTTCTTTACGAATTTATGGGCCAGCATGTATGGCAATAGCACATTTACTATATGTATAAAAAAGACAAAACAAGTTGTCACTTTGTTTTGAATTACTATTTTGTATGAGCGTATCAAACCAATAAAAGATTCCCCTGGCATTGAATTTCGCTATGTGATAACAATTATAGAACACTCAGGACTCACGAAGCGAAAGCTCAAAGATGCGTGCGTTCGTATTCATGTGCGAAGGGAAAATTGAGCATTAAAAAAACGACTGTTTTGGAGATACATTTAAGTCACAAAGTATTTATAGTGTATCGCACAATTTTATATGATGGTAAGCTACGAAAAATTAAACGCCTGAACTATGGAATGCGCGTTCCTTCATCACTATATTTGAAGAGGTCGGTAGGTCGGTAGGTCGGCAAAATGTGAACAGCCTACTGGCGGCAAAAGTGTAAATCCGCCACTGTTAAAAAACTAGGTGCATCTTCTTCAATTCCTTTTCCAACTCGGACACTCTAGAGAAGTCATCTGGTTAGAATCAATTCAAACATCGCCGGTACGAACCGTGAACAGTAAGAAGTTGGCGGTTAAATAGTGTTTTACCTCGCCCCTTTTCGTTTTGTGAAGAATTTGGTTTTTATGGTACGATTAAGAATGGGTTTGCTTTTGCCGCTTGAATTTTTGTTTGTTAGCTTTTGGAAGTAATGTTCAACTACAACTATCCCCACACATACGAGGAGCGCAATAAGCAAGCTTCGCCTAGGGCGCAACAGAGGCTCGCGCCGGCCCTGTATTTCTCCCTGTTTAGTTTGTAACAAAAAAAAAGAAAAAGAATCCCGTCAGACGTGAACCTCTGGTCATATGAATTTCTCTACGTACTTACTATTGTCCATTTGTAAACTGGATAGAAAAGGACAAAGGGACAGTAAATTGCAAATCCGTAGAACAAGCCACAAGTTATCAATTCGATAAATTTCACTTTAGCAATCAGCTACTTGGCTGGCAACCGTTCCGTTCTTACTTTTAATTGAGCAATGGACAGTCTAAAAAGCTTTAGAATCCATAAAGAGAATTGTTACAATTCTGCAGCCCTCTATCTGAAACATGGTAAGAAAAAGAATTGACTCCCATTTCAATGTGATTTGTAGGTGCTCTCTGACATGCAAATAAGCTGAACCTGCTCATGAGGAGTTAAACGATGTCACAATCTTTTGAAAGGATCTACACAAAAACCGAATGAAAGGTCCCATTCGAATGAACAATTCAGGATTACCATTTAACACTTTTGTCTTTCAATTTCCTATGCCGATTTTAGAAACTTTCCAGTTGAAAATATACGTATGTATGTACTGTACATATTGAGGACGAAAGAATCAAACATCCTATACTGCCATGGATCTTTTACGAACTACTCAACCCATTCCTGCAGTTTCCAACCAACCTCCGTACTGTAACGTATGTAAAGTTTAAAAACGATTATCCGGAGAAATGTTTAGAAAGCTGTCAGGATATATTTCCTCATTAACTTGTATCGCAGCAGCTGAAAAGCCATACTTGGAAAAACCAACTTTTAAAATTTATTTATTACTCTTTTCCGACATAATCGTGTAAGTTAAGTAAGTCCTGAAAGAATTTCCAATGAGTTCCAGCTGACGTGTTGTTTTCATTTACAACATAAGAACTTTTCCACCCCGTTTCGTCCGACTGACTGCGGGACGGGGCTCATTCTGCGACAAAGTTTATTCAAACGACGAGAAGATTATTAACTGACGGACGGCAGCAAGAGGACAAATGAAAGAATGAAAATGTATACAACTCATTTGTTTTCCATTTCTCGCCTAAGTAGTAATCCGTCGACATACCATGAATCTATCTATCTGTACTGCTACTACGACGAACTTCAACTTCTCGACTTCAACTATAGTATTGTTGCTATCAAAATGAGTGCAGCAGATAAATAGCTCTAAGATGGTTAAAAGCTTTACTTTTCCACTTAGCAATCATCAGTCAAGCCAAGAAATCTCTAGAAAAAAAATTAAAAAAAAAACTGGAAAGACGGACGAGAATCAAAAAAGAGAAATAACTTTACAATCGAGCCCTGTGATTGCTTCCAATGGCTCCACCAAGCCATTCTTGGTCATATAGAATGGTCTGGCACAAGAACTGCTTCAAGACACGGAACTTACGTTGCTTTTTTGCTTCCGTTGTCCTCGCGCTCTCACCCTCTGTTGAAATGTGCATGCAATGACAAAAAACGAAGACCAGCACCAGAACTATAGAGGGGACGCTTGGAATTACTTGGCTCGACTTCGTTCGGAATGCGAACAATGTTTTTAAATAAATAAATAAATAGAAGAGCAAAAATGGCAAGATGAAACACAAAACAAAGCCCACAGTCTGAAATACAAAAAAGGAGCGAAAAAATCCTAGGGAAAGTACTTACCGACACGACAGCACAATGCACAAGCTGGTTTAGAAGAAAAGAGTTTGTGGGGTTCCCAAAAAAAAAATCTTTATGTGTCTCGGACGAAAGTCAGTGGGCCACGAGCGGTTTCCCCCTCGAAAAAAAGGAGTAGCTGATATAGCGACGGATTTATATATGAAGAAGGATGGGAATCGTCAACGTTGACGACGACAACATCATCGCGTCTCAACAACGATAAAAAAATCCGCACGGTGCATCAAATCGTAGAAAAAAGGATTCGTGCCGGAATGGGCATAGGTTGCTGCCACCGCCGCGCCGCCCGAATGGAAATCCAAAAAAGGCAATGGTGCAGTCAAGGAAGCCTATAGTCGTTCTCGTTGCCGTCGTCGTCGCGCCCCATGTATATCCTTTTATAGTGCAGGCGAAAAGTCTCACAGTCGCATTGCACCAATTTCTTTGCCAAGTGCACTAACTAACGGGCCGCTCTGCCTGGCTACATAGGGATGAAATCGGGCGGTTTGTGAGAAAACTTTTGTAGTGTATATGGTAGATTCGTAGATTGGTTGTTTCACGATTCACTGCAACGAAGTTGAAAATTCACAATGTATAGTCGGACTAGCTGGCTCGGGATCGGCTGGTTTGGCAGGCAGGCAGGCAGTCAGCCAAGTTGAGGATGGCGTCGCTATTGAAAAGGAATTTCGTCGTTTGCAATTCTACTTCCTTCTTATGTTTGGCAGACGACTTGGATGAATGCCGTCGTCGTCGCTCACTTGTATGAGAGTTGAGCGAATAATAGGAGAGAAAAAATGGCGATTTTTAGTGATAAAGGCAGAAGGCAGTGTTGTCGGCTGGGAAAGATTAAATTCGGGTTGGAGGCTTGCGAACAAATGTAACATTAACGGACAAAACATGGTTTCGTGATTGACAGGGCTCAGGAGTGAAACCAGGATTTTATTTCGCGGGGGGAAAGTGGCTTACAAAAGAGTTAATAAAAATATCCGTTTAAGGTTATTTTCAGGTAATAATCGAAATTACATTTACAAATGTACTTGCTTATGCATTTTGAGAAAAATCACATAACGGTGTCATGGGGCTGCCATAGAAACCAACCCCAAACCACTTCTTCTTATGAAAACCATTTTCTTGATCTTTACTTAACTTCACAAATGCCTATCGAAGTTAAAAATTGATATAACTAAATATGCGATCGGATATATATAAGCCCCACCCCAAAAGCAAAAAGTTTTTTTTTATAGTTCACAGACACAGTTATGTGTCTTTATCAAAGTCAATGCCATAACAAGAATCAATGGGCAATGGACATCAGCAAGTGACAGTGGCGTAACGTACGATCATTGGAACACGGGAATTGGAATGGCTTCAAAGGCCGAGAGACGTAATTGTTTCAAAATGAATACTTATTATTCAACGGCATAAAAACATAGTCAGCCCGCAGGATCAGAAGTACCGAACTATTACCACCGATTCATGCCTTAAGATAATATGTATTCAAAGTCATGCTTGTTTTGGCCCAAACATGTTCCGAATTGCCGATTTTCGAAATTATGTTGGCGAACTTCCATTTCTGATTGACAAAATTCCATATCAATTTTGGCGAGTTTCAAAATCATGTTCACGAATCTCCAAATCACGTTGATGGATTTCAAATTTACGAAATTCGATGTCAAATCGATGAATTTATAAACCACGTTGACGAATTTATTATTAACGAATTGCCCGATCTAATTGATAATTTTCCAAATTATGTTAACGGATTTTAATTTCAAATGCATACATAAAATCATGTTGACGAATTTCCATTTTTAATTGGCTAATTTCTAAGGCAAATTCGAAAATTTGCCTATGAAAATAAGTAATTTTCAAATTATTTTGATGCTTTTTTAGATCTAAATGACGGATTTCCATTACAAACTGGTGAAATTCCCAATTATAATAACGCATTTCATTAAAAATTGGCGAACTTAAAATCTGATCTACGAATTTCGGTTACAAATGGGCCAATTTCAAAAACATGTTGTCGAAATTGCAATTCAAATTGACGAAATTTTATGCAATTCAAATTAACAAATTTTAAAATTTTGTTGACGAATTTCCATTTCATATTGATGAATTTCCATTTCTAAATTGTGAATGTTTTTATATAAGTAACACATTTTACAAATAATTTTGACGAATTCCCTCAGAACAAATCGACAAATTTCCATTTCAAATTGATTAGTTTTCATTGCTCGGTTTCGCAATCAATTACTCGAAAAATTTATCAATTTCGGTACACGTGATTTGAGAATTATAATTAATTAAAATATTTAAAACGCAAAAGCGATTGAGGAACAGAAAATAGCAATCCAGCGAACACTACCCGATATGGATATCAAATAAATCGAATATTCGACTGTATAGAAAAACGGTTCCCACTTTGAATTCGAACACAACAAATTTGAAAAATGTTACGCCACCGGCAAGCGATTTTAATGCAAAATTGAACACGATTTTTTGTATAAAATTTCGCTGGTTTGAGGAGTCTATAAGCAGGACAGAATCATCTAAAGTAGAAGGATAATACGAATAACATTATTGGCCGAATGAAAATATTCAGTGGACGATTTCGCAATTTTTCGCAGCAGTAGTCTTTGAAGCAACTGTTGGAAGCCATCCAAAAATGCAATCTCGTCACTAGACTCATCGTCACCCTAAGGGCTCTCGTCCACTGCAAGCGTAAACTTGAGCGGCGCGGCGCTCCAGCGGCAAAGCTTTCACAAAATGTGCGAAAAAAGCTTTTACTAGTAAAAGGTATAAGCACACACAAGATTCAAAAAGCTTTTCCATTGTATTGAATGGAATTTTTGTTTATTTTGCATAGTTACGCCATATTTTGCTTGGTTACGCCATTCAAATTCGGAAAAGCTTTAAACGCGGGAGCGCCGCGCCGCTCGAAGCAGGTAATGGACGGCAGGCGTAAGGCTTCATGCACACGACGCGAAAACGGCTCGCAAGCTCGACACATCGAAATGCATTGGCTCTTATGGGAAGTTCACGACAGCGAGAGCCGTGCCGCTGTCA
Organism: Microchrysa polita; assembly: GCA_949715475.1. NCBI lineage: Eukaryota > Metazoa > Arthropoda > Insecta > Diptera > Stratiomyidae > Microchrysa > Microchrysa polita. Next base: position 117,806,765 of record OX454415.1, read on the forward strand.
AATCACAACTAGCGAGACGTGTTTTCACATATCGTGCACCACAATCCGCAAATTCACGGCTCGCGAGCCGTGTTTTGACTGTGCATGGCTCTCGCTTGCTGTCGCTCGTCATGAGCTTCCCATAAGAGCCACTGCATTTCGATGTGTCGAGCTTGCGAGCCGTTTTCGCGTCGTGTGCATGAAGCCTAACCGTGTCATTATGGCCGAAGCTAAACGTACGATCAGACTCACATCAGAGCTCAATTTGATTCTAGAATCAAAATTTCTGATCAAAACTCACCTGGCTACTTCAGCAAAGTGAGAGTGGAAGTGTTGGGCTGGGCTTGTACTGCTCGTTGCTCTTTCTTCTTTACAACAAGAAGAGGTATCGCATAAACGGGTAAGGAAATACGAAATAGAGGATTGAAATTGGGAAATCTGAGTGTGATTGAAAATGTGTAGCGTCGAGAAGAGAATGGCGATGCTAACATACAATACGATGGCCAAGTTCCGGTCACCTAAGCACTTACCTCGGTCGGCAGATCTCATCACGCCGATGAGACATTCTCGGTGTTCGCGAAAGAAGCGACGTAAAATATTAACGCGAAAGGCAACTTTTCGGGGATTGGTAGAACTATACTAATAGCTTTAATAGACACAGATTATTGAATTTCATTGGAATATTGGGAACTTTTCTCCATTTCAGGTTCCCGTCTTATCCCTCTATTAAACGAGCATACCCGACCTGGGGAGCTTTTGGCGGGAATTTCGGCATATTGCTAGCAACCAGAGGCATCTCGTTTTAATACCGAAACTCTCTATTTTTACGAAAAGGAGGTACCCAAGACTCTTCCTTCCATCCTCATACACACCTACACACGACTCTCGCCAAAAATGTGAATCCGAAAAAATGGCCGCCACCCACCCATAGTTTTAAAATCATTTAAAAAAATTATAATTCAAAAGTAATCAAATCGAATCTCACCAAAATTATTGCGTCACAAACAGGAATAAAAGAACCAACAATTTGGCCCACGTAAAAATTTAGTTGGACACCCCGGCTTTAATGCAGTAGCTATCAAATTCATTGATTGGTGAAATAACGTGTACAATATGAAGCAATATTCCATAATTTTTTCTCTTATAGACTAAAGCGATTAATGCGGTTTCAGACTGCAGCCTCAGTAGTTGTAGAAAGAGTTTCTTCCACTATATCCTGTGGAGGAAGTACGATCTTACCAACAAGACTTCTCTTGCTTTACTAAATTTTGCGCCGAAATTGATGCCACGATTAAACTATGGGCTACACTAACCCTTATTCTGATATACCTCACGCAGAGTTATCATTCGATTTGTCTTACCACTTGCCGAAAAAAAAACTATCCCCAAGCCTTTCCATCATCCTCTGGACAAGAATTGTTTCTAGTAGTTTACTAAGTACTCGTCATAAGTCGCAGTACCACAAGTACTCGTCATAATTCGCAGTACCACAAGTACTCGTCATAAGTCGCAGTACCACAATAAGTAACAGTATCACTTATCCAATTTTCAGGAGCCTTGCTCCCTGATGCTTCTGATGAACCGAAAAAAGAGGCTACCAGGCAATTTCCTCCCCGAAACATCAATATTGATGGTAAAACTCTCGCATATCTATTTTAATTCCGACAGATCCTGTAAGACGTAACCTCCTTCGCGACATTCATAATTTTGCCTCAGTTCCCACGAATGGAATAGGCAGACCTAATCTAGGAAAACTCAGCATATAACCTCGCGCTCTGTATTGATGTAAGCGTTTTCTCAAGGCAAGACATCACGCTTTTTGGCACTTAAACTGCTAAGCCACATAAGCCTTAGTGTTTGATGTATCTAAACTGTCAGCCTATCACTGGATGTTCGAATTTTAATCGACAAAATAACGACAAACTCCTTTAATCCAGCTAAAAACAAAAAGCTCTTCCTGTCACTTGAGTTTTGTTTCTTCCAAACAAATTTCCAAATAAACTTCCTTCCCAGTAAACAACAAGAGCTATGGCAACACCTCCTTCACAGACGTATATAAACTTTGGTGACTTCTTTGGAATTTCTTTGTAGGCTCTCCACATATAAAAACTTACTGTCATCCTTTGCATTCCTTAGGCTAAGGTGTGGTACTATATTGACGGCAGGGTAAAATAGACTTAACGTCAAAGGACAACGCCACGCCGAACTACACATCCATACTGCACACAGCCTCCGCTAGGCATGCAGCCATAGTCCAGCCATAAACATATAACCACACGACAACGACAATTCCACGTTTTGTTCATTGCAGACGTTACATACAATTGCTTCGGGCAAATTTGCTCAATTAAAGTTTTCAAACTTCAGGAAAATCAGAACAATTGCGTTACGGACCAGGTCAAGCCGAAGAAATACCGAGTGGGGGACTTAAGTTTCTGGAGCTAGCACTCTTGCATTTCGGGCGGGTTTCGTTCATTCACTCTGCACTTCCGCCACTGAAAGTAGTTTTTTCCGCTTGAGTCGAGAGCACCGGGAAAGACTTAAGCAGCAGTAGCAGCATCGCGCTGCTGCTGGAGAGTCACGGAGACGATAAAAGGACCAAAAACTGGCCCTTTGGAATGGAACGCTCGTCCCGAAATTGCGCTCGCATGTATATGTAGTCTCAACTTCATTCCACTACATTGCACTCTCTACAATGCAGCAGCCACACCAGACCTCAGGGTAACATAGGTATACGAGTAGGTAGGTACCGAAAGTATATTCATTACATTCACTATGTGCGCGCTGCATTTACTACACTTACACCGGGGTGGATAGAAATTGAATAATGCAGGCTAAAGTAACTAACTACGCCATTATTGTAATTGCATCCGTTCTGCAAGGATTACTACAACGACTACTACTTGTAAAACTTCGAATAACGCATCGTGATTCAGTATAGCGAGCACCGTGCGGAGACTCTGGAGAGTAGTCTCATTTTAGGATCTCGGATTTATAAAATTAACGTACGAAATCTTGGGAAAGTTAATTTTGCAGCACATATACACACAATGCGCACATTTACTCATATGTAGGTATAGCTTATTTCGCGACGCTATGCCTCATGCCATGTATAGAACGATAGTTCCTTGCCTTGGTATTGCCGCATGTACTAGGACAAAGTCAAGCCGTACAGAGAGATAAGGAGCGAGGCAAAGAACAAAAAATTGGCTTGCGATTCCATTAAGCAAGAATTATTGGGCATGGTGGCATGGCCAGACAAGCTTGTCCTGCTCCTCGTACGTGTACTTTGTATACACGAGTACACGAGCAGGCTCTCTGTGCTGAATTAAACACTTAGAAAACTTCTTGGGAAAGGACTTCTTGAGACACGAGCGGAATTTTCACAATAATTTCTTCCTGGCGGTGGTGGTGCGGCGAATTAAATTTCAATGGTGATTATTGAGTTAGAAGATAGTTTTCTCTGAAAATTTTCGACTCTTTCCTAAACTTCACAGAAACAGAGAGAGATAGTGAGAAACTGTTATGGCTTGAGGGTAATAATTTGGCTTTTTGATTTTCAAAAGTGTTCGGAAGAAGTTGAAAACCGTAAAGATGAATAAGAAAATATTTTTATATTTTTGAATAAACATTTTCTAAGGTGGTATTTCGAGGCCGCCGTGTTGGAGGTTCGAAGGAACGTGAGCGATATACGAATTCAGGTTATCGAATTATATTTGGATAGCCACGATTTTTTATTGATTCTAGGAGTTTTTTTAAGAAATTCAGTTTGCCAAATACCGTTCAGTGTTTTTTTTTAATGTTGATACCATTATGCTGCTGGAAAAAGCAGCGCAATGCATTTTAAATGGCTGACAAGTTTGCTGCTGCTGTTTAACAGCAGCATTCAACGCCTCTAATCTGTTCCAAGCATTATAGGAAAGGGCATATTTACAACTTTATCATGAAACGCATAAACCTTGGGGTCACGGAGCTGCCAAAAAAAAAACTCACCTATAAAATTCCAAAAAAAAATATTTTTCTCTGTGTAATAATCTTAAGGAAACATTACCCATATATGCCTCGGAACGTATCCAGGAACGGATGGAATAGGAACACTGAGCCATGAGGTTCCGATAGATATTATTAGCACAAAATACATCACAAGAGGTATGTTAATCCACCGAATAGCAAGGCAATCCTGTAATTTCCGCTCTTAATTGCAATACGATTTTTTTTATTCCCCGATTAAAGAAGACTCTGAAGAGACATGAGGATTCGCAACAAGGTGATGTGATTATCCAATATTTATAGTGCTTGTCTTAGAGCAGCAGTACGCGAGTCGCGAGACAATCAGTATCGATTGCGCTTAAAAAGTGAGAAGTGATTTGATGCGAAGTAACGTCATTCATCAGTGTTGGTATAGGCCACTCATAGGTTGGTCGAGCAACGCTGAGCCAGAGCATCACACTGGCAGAGTGTGGCAATGTGGTTCGGCTGATTGAGTCTTTTCTGAGTCCTATTTTAACGTGGTGATTTATTTATCCAGAAAAACTGACACATATGATTTTTCTTCTGCTTATTCGCGTGAAATCGGTTCAAACTATCTTTTATGGAAAGTAACTTGTTACACTAAATTTTCCAAGCTCTGTCAAATTGTCCCAATGCTCCGAAGCTTCATTACCAGTCTCTGATTTGCTTCTTTGGGGTAGGTATTCCGCAGAATGGTTGGGGTGGACAGAATTCAGCTTTTGGAGCTGAATGCGTAATGCGAGAGCTCGTTAGCTATGGTTCGTTATCTGTGCCACCCACATGAACCTAGTTACCCAAAACAGTGTTAGCGCGTACATACTCAGTTTTTTTCAGTGCCTAGACGCAACAATGTACATGGTGGCAGAATGAACCTGAAAGTTTTTAAGACTTTGTAAAAAACTATAAAATTCATGCTATAAAATTTGTTTGGGTACAATTGGACAAATGCGGAAATTAGATGACATGTTAGTAAAAAAATCATGTGAATAAATGGTGTCAGTTTTCATTACTACTACTTTTCACTGATTGGTTTTCAGTAGTTTTCTTTAACTTTTCGCAGGAGGTCAACTTCAATTCGCCTGATCTTTCCGCGGGTGGACTCTTTCAGTTGTTTCAACGTGCGCAATTTTTTTATAAATGCGGTATTGCAAATTGCAAAAAAAAATGTCGACATCGACAAATCTGTATATGATCCTGCCGGGGAGCATATTTACGAAATTTTGTTCAGCTCGTCACCTCGCCTGGGGATCAGATCGATCAGCCTAAAAGCCAAAACCCTTTTCGATTTCGTCTGCTCAGAGGGGTTGAGCTCGGGGCATAAAACCTTTTCAGCTGGTCCTTGCTTGTCTGGAAGTGGCGAAAGCGATAAGCAAAAAGCGACACGGAGTCGAAACCCCATGCCAGCCCGTCACGATATTTAGGGGCCCAAAGGGGGGGCGAAATAGATAAGGAATTTCGGCTGTTTAGACACTAGAAAATCTGATCGAGTTTTTGCCTGCCCGAGGATGAGCTGAACAATGTTTCCTAAATACGCAGCCGGGAAGCAATTGGCGAAAGACTGGTATTGCTGAATCATATCATATCCATATGCAAGAGTAAACAATCATTCATCTTACAAGCTGAAAGGTTTTATTTTTAAGTAAGGAATGGAATGGAATGCTAACTACACCGCCATCATTCCTTGTTGCTGGATAACCGTCGATACCGAAAGGAATTTGAAGCACAATTGCGCTGGAAAGATTTAGGGGAAATTCCGAAAACAAATCCAAAAGTTTAGGCGTCTTTTCTTGACGTGATATTTTTTGCAGTAGTGTCATTTAAATTTCACAATTATCCTAAGTGTTTCAGTGGCAAAAAAAAATATATGACGTCAATTCCTACTGACAACTAACATCGTACGCATGTTAGTAAACACCGGAGCTAACATGGCAAAAAAATAGCACTTCAGACCTACCTCTGCTCTAATTAGCGCATGTAAATGTAAATATTAAACTGGAATGAAATTTGCATTTCTTTTTCGATGTCCGCCGGATAACGGACAGTAACGGTGTTCATGGATTCCAAACGAAATTGAAGAAGAAACTTCTATAAAATATTTAAATTTAGGAAATAGATTTTGATATTATCTGTTATATTTTTGATGGTATGGCAACGCACGATTATAATTTCCTTACGAGTAAGTACGGTAGTCTGGCTGGTCTAGTGGTTAGTGCGCGCACCTTCGGTGCACAGGGTCATGAGTTCGAATCTCACCGTGATCCATGGTGTTTTTCGAACTCACGAGCTTGTGACGGATCTCACTCAGATGTTAAACGAGTACCCATTTATGGGGATAAATAACACTGCTGAGCGTGATGCTGATCTCATTACCTCATCAAAAAAGCACATAAGATCTTGGAAATAGGATGTCACTAACACATCCTGCAGCCTTAGTCCAATGTTGGATTGTCGCGCCTGTTATTTATTTATTAAGTATACGGTTAGGTTATTTCTCGCAGAGGTGACGTGAATTGGCCACCAAGATCATGCGATTTGACCCCGCTACACTTTTTCCTGTGGAGTTTCCCGACGTCGCAGGTAAGGTATACCAATAAGCCGCAATCGACCGATGCCCTGATTATTATAAACCAAACCCTCGCTCAAAATCAGCAGGATTTATGCGGCAGAGTCAATGGAAATTGGACCACGCGGATCCGAGCCACCGTGACAAGCCGCGGCGAACATTCGAATGGTGTTATATTCCATACATGATGGCATATATGGGTCTTTCAAATAAAATTAAAAAAAAATCGTCTTTGCCTCACATACAGCTTATTTTATTCCATTTCAACATCTACCCGCCTTCATTGGAAAACCCTATAGGTATTTGGACCCTTCCCGAAGCAAACTGCTGGCTACTTTCTGATTCTTCGAAGCCAACCATCTCTTTTTTGAGAAATATTTTTCTGCGTAGGGGAGACTGGGGCACCTCCGGCTTTGGGGCACCTCCGGCAATGGTCTTTTCGATGTGTTCCAATCATCGTAGCTCCGCATTAATTGATGCTCAAAATTCGTTTCCTCATATACAATTTTTCCTAATATTGGTGCAGTTGCACTTTTTTTATGGTCGATTTTCATGTATTTCGTGCGAGTTTCGTGAGTATTTTGGTGCGGTTATTATTTTCATAAACTCCAAAGTAAATTATACCAGAAAAATCAGGTTTATTCTTATTTTAGTGAATATAATGATTCAAGCTAGGAATATGGGAAAAAGTATATACACTGCGTATCACTTGAATAGCACACTCTATATATTAAATTTATTTTCTTAATATCTTTAAAAAAAAATGAAGACAACAGATATTTTGTATTTTTTATTTGTCATTTGATTAATTAGCTTTAATTTAAAATAAAAAGAATTCGAATTTTTCCAACATGTAATCTTAGGAAAAAAAATGTAAAACACCAATGAAAAAACACATAAATTCTGTTTCACTTGAATAGCACACTTTTTTTAAAACTTATTTTAATTAACTTTTTATGCAGGGAGGATAACTTATTATTGTTCAGAATACAAGTTGAGATCAATTTGAATTAAAATCAGCAATTTTAGTAATGGGTTGAGCCTCGTTTGAAATAACCTCCTAGATCCTATTAGGCAAAGAATCGTACAAAATTTTGATGTAAGCAAGGGATATTGTAGCCCATGATTGCTGAATGGCTTCAATTAGGCCAGTCTTTGTTAAAAACTGTTTGCCAGACTCATAAACTTTTCTGACCAGCCATCCATAAACATTTTCTATTATTTTATTTTATTTTATTAGAATCAACGGGTATTTCAACCCTTTATTTAACAAAAACATTAATATGTATAAATATAAACTAACACCTAAAAGTTAACTCAGTTTAACTACAAATATTTCAATATAATACATATGTAACAAATAATTCAGTATATTTAAAAATTTAAAAATTAAAAAATTCAACCAATTAAAAACTTCATTCGTTGTAAATTACTCGTGCTAAAGATAAGTGAAAACTGCTAGGAGGCGAGCCGAAAAATTCAAGCCTACTTGCATGCAAATTTGCTAAATTTGAAACTCTATTTACAATATTTTCAGTACCAATATTAGTTCGCGAAATGCTTGTATAAAACGTGTGATTTGGACGATCTCTTAAAGGTCTAGCCGGAACGTAAAGACAGAATTGCTCTCTCAATTGTGAACTTTTAATTTGGCCATTTATTATTCTGTAGAGAAAACATAAATCCATATAATTTCTTCTTTTATACAGGGGTGGTATATTCGCTTCGATCTCAACTGAGTTATATTCATGGCAGAATGGATCCATTGGAGATCCGGTCTTAAAAGCCCAGTGTCGCAAGAAACGGTGTTGAACTTTTTCCAGCTCATATGACTGATTATCTGAAGAAGGAACCCAGACAACTGATGCGTATTCAAGAGTCGGTCTTACTAATGACATGTACAGGTGTCTGTACGTAGACGGATCTTTGAAATTAACAGAATTTCGATTGATAAATCCTAGTGTTTGAAAGGCCTTTGTAGTACAGTTTTTTAAATGCGCTGAAAAGTTTAGTGTAGATGAAAATGTTACTCCTAAGTCGAGAACTTCATCGACTTTTGCCAAGTTCTTTCCTAGCAAGGAGTATTGGTAGTTAAATGGAAAGATCTTCCGTGTAAATGTTATAGTTTTACATTTATCAACATTCAACGGAAGATTGTTCAATTGAGACCAATAACAGATTCTATCCAAATCATGTTGAAAATTTATCGCGTCATTAATGTCGGTTATTTGGCAAAAAAACTTAGCATCGTCAGCAAAAAGTAACACGTTTGAGTTTTTTACTAGAAGACAAAGATCATTTATAAAAATGTTAAACAATAAAGGACCAAGGTGAGATCCCTGTGGCACACCAGATTCAACACAAAATGGCTTCGAATAGGCACCATTCACATAAACCAGTTGTGAACGCCCCTTCAAATAGCTTTCGATCCAATCAAGGAACGTACCTGAAATACCGTAACTTTTGAGTTTTTCTAATAACAGATTTTGATCTACTCTATCGAAAGCTTTGCTAAAATCTGTGTAGACAGCATCAACTTGCAAATTCTTGTCTATCGATGAAGAGAGGTAACTTTGAAAAATTGACAAATTCGTTACAACCGATTTACCTGAAAGAAACCCATGCTGTTGCTCCACGATTACATTTTGGAAAGCTTCCGACATATATTTGTTTACTAGTTTCTCAAACATTTTCGGCATTGCGTTTAAAATTGAAATAGGCCTATAGTTGTTGACATTTGATTTATCACCACTTTTAAGAATAGGAACAATTTTACTTACCTTCCAAACAGAAGGAATACAACCTGTTGTTAAGGATAAATTAAATAACATTGTCAAAGGAATAGCCAAAGCATATCGACAATTATGAAGAAATAGATTGGAAACTTTGTCGGGTCCTGGACCTTTGTTTACATTTAAGCTTTCCAGCTCAACAAAGACTTCATAGACCGTTAACCTAAGAGACGCCATATCAACAGTTTCATTTAATGAACTCGAAAGCGGAAAACTCGAATTTGCGATTCTATTTGAATATATGGACTTGAATTTTCCCGCAAATAATTCAGACATTTCATCGGCAGTATACGCGGCTTTTTCATCACTAAAAATATGTTCTGGTAAAGAACTGTTATTTCGTAATTTGTTAACATAATTCCAAAAATTTTTTGCATTGTACTTTAAAGATTTTTCAATGTTATCATGAAATTCTTTATAACGAATTTTAGAATAATTTTTGCATTTAGTTCGTAGGTCAGAAAATTTCTTATAACTTTGAGAATTTCGACTATTCTTAAATTCACGATGAGCTAATTTCTTTTTATATATTAAACTCTTCAATTCAGCATCAAACCATTGCGGGTATGAACTAATCTTAGGCACGGATTTACAAACGTAATTATCGCAGACATAATACAAGAAGTTATAAAATTTATCTATTGCCTGATTAATATCTAAATTAAGAAAAAATTGATCCCAATTGGTGTTATTAAATTCAAAAACAATTTGTTCATAATTTGCTTTTTTAAAATTATATAGAGCTTCTGAGAAGTTTTTTTGGGTAATGATTTTCGAGGATGTTAGCTCACATGCAAGTGGTGGATGATATGCATCACAGGAAATAAGAGCTTCATCTGCTTTTTCTACTATAGCGTTATTAAATGAACAGAAAATCAAGTCGAGAAAATTATTAAAAACATTAGGAATACGATTGATTTGGAACAAATTTAAATAATTAATGGTATTCGATAAGTATTGAGCATTCGATTTGGTTAGTGAATCGCAATTTTGGGTACAACAAGATGCGCATTGACCATCATGTTTAGATCCGGCGAGTGTGGTGGCCAGTTCAAAAGAGTAACATTTTTGGACTCGATAAACTACTTTACGGCACGGGCAGTGTGTATTGGTGCATTCTCGTGTTGGAAAGTTTACGACAATGGTCCAAAGAGACTTTCGAAAGTCGCAAAAGCCTTTTCTAAAACACCTTGATACGACCTAGCATTCATAGTGGTGTCTAAGAATTGGAGTTCACAAGTGCCGAAGTAGGATATGGCTCCCCAAACCATAACACCGCCAGCTCGACTGTGCAAACGGTCCAACTGGTGAGTCTCCTTCCTTAAATCATAAAAATAACAGTTATATCCGTCGGGCCCTTCCAAATTAAATTTCTTCTCATCAGAAAAAACAACGCGATACCTCTCTTTGGTCCATGACATGTTCGTACGACAAAAAGTCATCCGAGCTTGTTTACGAGCGGGGTTAAGTGGTGTTTTTTTTTTAATTTTAGACGCTTAAGGTGTTTAGCTTTTGAATTAGCACGCCATACAGTTGTTTTACTCGCGCTGAGACCAACTTTTAACCGAGTTTTGACCACAGAATCATGTGAATTCGATGCTTTACGCCAAATAGGTTGCTTATCTGCATTAGAGAGTACACTGCTTACTCGAGCTTTCATATTTTTTCATAATTTTCACCATTTTTAATAAAATTGTAAATCACGTTTCAGCTTTTTCCAATTTTTTTTTTATATTTTAGTCACTGAAAGGTCACAATCCCTGTAAGTTTTTATTTTAACTTGTTGTTGCTTGTTAAGGCTTTACCACGACCCAAACTTTTTTAAAATCAACGAATTGTATTTAAAATACTCAAAACGACTATAAATTGTGACATTGTGACCACCAGATCTCCGCCGCATATACCCCGCATTTCATTTACTCTACAGAATTGCCGAATGTACTCCCGGTTTAGTGTTGCGTTGTTATGTTCAATATTTTTCACACTTCAGCTTCCAAAATGATACGAAATTGAAAACATTTTATCTTAAAAAAATTGATTTTATTTAGAGCTAATGTATGGCCAAAAATGTCAAATACCTTTTGAGTTACAAGCCGTTGAAAAAAAAAAGCTGTCGATGCTACTCCAGTATACCCTACGCCTCTACCGCTAAGCCTATTTTGTAAAGCGAACTGAACGCCTGATAATTGTGCAGTGAAAGTAATAAACGTCGTTGACAACTGTCGAAATTCACCAAATTGTACCCAATTTTGCACCCATTCGCTCCTAAATGTTAAGGCAAGTACTTCATGCCTTCACATGACAAAAACGCTTCAGACTACGCAGATAAGTCTGTTGCTCTCACTATAGGTACCTGTATCATTCAAATATACATAGAAGGAACAAACACTCAAACACTCCAACGGACAAAGCTTATAGGAGAACCAACTGCTGGTTCGAAGGACGTGAAATCGCTAATACTCGTATTTCGATTTATATCAACTCAGCGGGGATCAGATCATATACAAATCCCACACACCTATAATAAATGCAACCGTTTCTCCTATTCACCATAATGAAAACATTCCACTATCCGCCTATGCGACAACGACATTCCAGATTCTTCTGCGCTACCTTGAAAATGACCTATTTAACACTAAAGACCGGTTCTTATGCAAACATCACCGGCATATTTGTCACACCAATTTGACTTCTATGGCCAAGGTAATCTTTCTTTTTTGCGAAATACCGTCAGACACGTTTCGTGAGCTCTCTGTGTCGTGCTAACTCAGCCACACATTACCAAAGAAAGCCATTTAGTATGCATAGCAAAGCCCAGGCCCGCAAACCAATCGGGTTTCTTGATTCGGAAGAATACCGCAAGGTATATTTTAGACTAGCGGCCTCAAGATCAGCATACCAACAGCTCATACTTGCTTGGAAGTCTTAAAGACGTTAGTAACATACATTTTGATGTGATGTACAGTAAGCTTAAACGTTGCGATCTATCTGGTGGTAGCTCATGAGAGCTTGAGTCCAAAGTGAAATGATTGTCTAAATTTAGGAATGGATTGTACCAAGTTTTTTGATTTTACTTTCTTCCATTCGGTCATACAGATTTGGACAAATCAGTCACTAGTGAGCAAGAATATTAGTTTGAGATGCAATAAGCTGCAATTTGTGGTGAGTACTTATTTTTAATTATACCAAGTATTTAATAATTCTTTAAATTCATAATTTGTATCTTTTTTTGAGATTTAATAATAAATTCAATTAAATTTAAAAATTAAAGTCAATAATTTCGATAGTTAAAAAAATATTAAAATTCGGATTAAAATTAATTCTATACAAATGGAAAATATTACTTTTTTGATAGTCAATATTTTAAAATAAAAAAAAAACAGATCTAAAAAAAACTTCTAACATCATAAAACATATTTCCGCATTCTTGAACGGTCTGATTTGCCCCAAAGTATCGTCATCGATACCTTCTTCTAATAAACCTACACGTCACGTTACTTTCGACAATTGGCCTAAAACTCAACGAAACGGCCGGCAGCGCAGCACTTTATGCTGAAGACATTGATGGTATCGCTATGGTCGTAATGTAATATTGCAAGAAAAGTAGCAGCTAACGTGCGCTAGCAAGCTGCTAGCGAACCGGTACTTGGGATTTTGCCGACACATTCGCCGCTGGAATGTGTTATATGCCGTCAATGCCGAGGTCAATGGTTGCGCATGTTGGTATTTTCATACATTCCTGATGGCGTCATGCATTCATCTTTCAAATATCTTTACTCACTGCTTCTTCTTCGTTACCTTGCACAGGTTCGTCTACCGGGTACTCGTCTAGTACCTACATTTGTGCACTACCATTTCCCGTACTTCTTCAGGTATGTCTGCAAATTTTGTACAGATATAAAGATATATGTATTCCGGATTTAGATTACGGACTAAGAGACTTATGAGAAGATATTTTCACACGTCTTGAATTTTGTTGTTTTTTTTTTTCACTTTTTTCCATGTCTTCATGTTCATTCTGCATCTTGTACCGTGCAAAACTTGCCCAAGTTTCCGCATACAAGATTTGATGATAGTGTAAAGTAGGTGAAGTGTTTTATGTAACTTTGCAGAACTATCTTGTAAATTTACTTTTTATGCATGTTTTAGTTTTTTTTTGTACGAATGGTGTAACAACAGGGCAAATAGTAATTTTTCAGTTTTGAATAAATCCACACACGCGGATGTTATACACATACATATCTATGTACTTTTGTTGAAGGAATTATTTTATTGCGGATGCTTGAACGAGAGACGAGGACGGAGGGTATTGCCCACATTGCGAAAGGAATGCATGGACTTGTAACGGATTGAATTTTTGGTATTTATGAACTTTTAAACGAATTTATTTATTTTTTGCTCCAGGATGGAACTGAAATCTACACATGGAAAAGCTGTAGCCTTTAAAAGTGGTAAGAATTCTGTTGAAAAACAACCACAGCTCGCCGTTTTCGACCGGCATTTCGAAACACAAGGATGTTTTAATGAGGTAAGTTGAAGTTTTTTTCAGAAAAATTTAATTTAATCAGAAAGAATTAAGGACTCTGAGGATGTTTACAGATTTTCAATTTATATTTGAGCCGATATTATTCACAGGTGAAATGGTTTGGTACGGCCGGACGAGGGTCCTCAGCGACCGTATATAAGACAGGTCGGTGGGACTTTCGTCCGTTTGTAACACCAAGAAACAACAATTATTTTATATTACAGAATTATATTTGATAAATAAGCATTCATTACATTTTATTATATAGAGTAAAAATTCAGGCATAAAAGTTCTATCGATTTTCAGTGATTATTAATATTTAGATCATGGTGTTTTGATATTGAAATTTGAAATGATATACATACACAAATGCTACTTAGTCAATGTATTTCAAATATTGGTTTTTCTTTTTATCCAGCACTACAGGCCCGTGCGCAGGAATCATCCAAGGGGGGGGGGGGTTTAACTTATATAATCAAATTTTTCATTGAAAGGTATATTTAAAGTTTAAAATACACAGGCTATAATAAGGTGACCAGACTCCCAAAAGCCCAATGCTGTACACAAACTAGCGGAATTCGGTTGTCAAGCAAATCCAGAGTCATATATCCAGGTTCCAGGTCCGAGGTCTATGTCGCAAACATGTTGGCTGTTTTTCTAATGCACGACAGACAGAGTGTGAGCGCGCAGAGTATTCTGAGCTACAGGTTATACGGACGAGTCATAGGATTAAATTAAATTATCATTCTTAGCACCATCACTGCGTCGCAAATTTAGGCGAATTCTGAAAAGTGCAAAAGGCATGGCGAGGTCTGGATGAAGCGAAGGGCAAGGCACAGGATTTAGGTAAACTTAAGGATGAGCCAGAGGTCTAAATTTTACGAATTGTCATCCATTGGCTTACCGCTCGCTGGACTTACCTTGTTCCGCAACAGCACTACGTCGCGAATACTAAATAGCGAGACAGATAAAGCTAGGTCTGAGCGGAGTAAAGGGCGAGGTGCAGGGTCTGAGTATATGTATGGACGAGTCAGAAATATAAAGCTTACGAATTGCCTGACATTAACTCACCGCTTGTTGCGCTCGATTCATCCTATTTCCAAGCAGCGCTACGTATCAACTTTTTGGCGAATTGTGAAAAGGGCGACAGACAGCGAGATCTTAGTTAACAGACGAGCTATAGGATTTGAGTAAATGTATGGACGAGCCAGAGATCTAAATCCAACATATTGCTTTCCATTAGCTCACTGCTCGCTGCGCTTGCACTTATCCTATTTCGCAACAGCACTGCTTCGCAAAAATATTGGCGAATTCTCTAAAGGTACGTGTTCGTAGAAACGACTCATGTGATGATCGCTCAGCGATCGCAGTTAAACCATCGGTTCTGACCACTATACGCGCATATTTTCTATACAGACATGTTATGGTCGACACATGGAAAGTAACACCATTACAAAAATATGCAAATATGGCTCGGAATTGGATGCAAAACTACGATCGCTGAGCGATCATCCCAAGAGTCGTCTCTACGAACACGTACCTTAATGCGAGACTGACAGTGTGAGATCTGAGCGGAGCGAGGGGTGAGCCACCGAATTATAGTAAACCAAATACCAAAGGACGAGCCTGAGGTATAAATCTTATCTAAACCTGGTGGCAATATTTCACGAGGAGAATAAGGATTTCTTCATAGTTACGATAGGGATGCTATGTCGTTCCCCTAGGCTTTTACCTACCTTGATTTACCCTAACTCCTAGTGGAGGATGGTGCGTTGACGACTACCGTGTGGCATGTGTAATCGTCAACGTTACAAAGACAACAAAATTGTCGGCCATACCACTTATTAGTCGCATTGTTAGTTTATTATTCTACAATAAGAATGTTTCTTATCATCTTCTTCTGAATAATAAATTTGCGGCGGGTCATGACGAGTTTAGAAACTCTCTCTCTCTCTATGAATCTCTATATCACAGAGTAGTGACAGAACAATCATGGCCACAGAGCACGGCTTGTAACGCCGTTTTAAATGGATTTTAATGAAATTTGGGAAAAAAACTACCTAAAACCCATGCTGAGTCATTTCATTAGTATGCATTTTTCTATAGAGGTTGATAAAGGAATCGGAATAGAGTACAATGGCTGATTTTTTCATCTTAAAATCTCATCTTTTGACGGATGTAACCTCTAAACCTTGGCAGCTAGAGCCTTGAAATGTCGCAATCAACAACAAATCCCCTGCAATGCCCTACAATAGTTCACCCACTACAATCTACACATGCCGCGCAGTTACATTTATCTTTGAATTACAATACGTTCGGTATAGGGAAAATACCGCTTTTCGGATTGCATACCAACACTTATGAGTTTCTACCACGAATGTGCTTGAACTGTCCGGAACTGGATGGTGTCTAGCGGCGAGAGAAAATTCTTTTGGCAAGGTATAAATTAACAACGCCAGTTTACATTTTTATGAAGTTAAATTTTTGCCTTATGAGAACAATAGTATTTAATAAGAAATTCTGGCAACATTTGCCAATGGGGGGGGGGGGTTTCAACCCCCCCCCCCCTGCGCACGGGCCTGCAGCACTATGATATCTGCCCTCATTCGTATTATTTGAAAATAAAGAAAGTGTCAAGCATTTATTTTGAATTAAAAATTATGAAAATTAATTTGACTTTTGTTATTTTTTTTTTTGACGTAAACTTTCCGACAAGCTTGAAGTGTTTGAAAAAAATGTGAACATGTTTATAATTTATTTGGAGAGCGATTATTATTATTGATCTTTCCAATGAAACAAATGTAGATGTAATTGCCATCACTGAAACATGGCTTAAAAAAAGCGATAAATTAACGAATGATATATAGAACTACAATATTTTTAGGTTAGACAGACTAGGTACTACAGGTGGTGGGGTAGCGATCTGTATGAAAAAAATGTTTCAAATGTTATGTTCTCCCCGAACTTCGAACTAAAATTATCGAGGCAATTCCAATAAAATTAGATTACTGTCAAGTTTTTCTGGTGGTGTGTTCAGTGTTACTTTCCACTAATAATACTAATACTTAATACTAAATTAAGCTTGTTCGAAGATGACATCAAATATCTAATGAATCTAGGCGATAAAGTTATTTTGTGTGGCGATTTCAATGCTAAACACAGGTATTGGAATTGTGTAAATTCAAATATGGCTGGAAAGAGACTCTACAACCTAACATTACACAATAATTTAATGGTTCACTCACCATCTGAACCAACATTCTTAAATCATCAAGGCTACGATTCAACCCTAGATATCATTCTGAGCAAGGGCGCTAACAATATTCCCCAACCCGAAACGATAAAAAAGCTGTCATCTCCTCACTTTCCGGTGTTATTTCATTTAGAGGGTTCAGGCTCTGGTATTAATTCTGATGTGGGTAACAAACAGATACTAAAAATTGACTGGTTGAAGTTCAAAAAATTTCTAAACGAAAATATTGACTTAAGATCGCTAGATCTATCTAGTATCGAAAACTCAAGCCAAATTGATGCGGCTCTGGATGAATTCTATGCGAAACTCCATTCTGCACTAGACTCTGCTTCGTTTAAAGTAACTAAGATTCAACCAAACTTCAACTCTCTAGACAATGACACTAAAGCTCTCATCCAGACTAGAAATTTCTTCCGCAGGAAATGGCAACGCGATAGAAACCCATTAACCAAAGTCATCGTAAATAACCTGACTAAAACTATCCAACAACAAATTTTTATCAGACGTAACAATAAATGGAATAACATGCTACGCAGTCTTCCCAAAAATTGTAAAAAAATTTGGAAACTGAACAAAATGTTCCGTCGTAATAAACCAATTCCTCCATTACGATCTACTGATAAAAGTTTTGTGTTTGACAGTCGAGACAAAGCCGAAATAATAGCTAATAAATTCCAGCAAGCACACAGTATCTCGTTGCATTTGGGGAGCACCATATATAATCAAATTGTCAAAGATAAAGTTGATAGGTTAGCTTCCAGGCCAAGTGACTTCAATGAAACTTATTTATCTACCCCACGGGAAATCAAAAACATTATTAAATCTTTTAAAGTCAAATAGGCGCCTGGGTTTGATAAAATCTCAAACATAGCCAAAAAACCTTCCTAAGAAGGCTGTTGTAAAGCTGAGTTTTCTGATTAACAGTTGCTTAAAAACATCTTATTTTCCAAACCGCTGGAAGCACGCTAATGTAATACCACTCGCGAAATCTGGAAAAGACGCAAGAGAACCCAGCAATCACAGGCCAATAAGTCTCTTATCATCACTAAGCAAAATTTCGGAAAAGGTTATACTAAGGCGTTTAAATGAGGAAATTGAACGGCTAAAAGTTATTCCAGATTTTCAATTCGGGTTTCGAAAACAACATTCAACCACACACCAAATCTACAGACTCCACAAGTTTATAAAGAATTCGTTCGCGAATAAAGAATCCGTGGAAGTGGTTGCACTAGATATAGAAAAAGCTTTCGATTCCGTCTGGCACGACGGATTATTGTACAAATTGATCAAGTTCAATATACCGGTGTACCTGACTAAATTCTTCCAATCTTTCTTAATAAATAAAAGCTTTTGTTTGCAGGTGGGAGAATCTCACTCTAGCACTAAGAGCATAACAGCGGGAGTCCCTCAGGGCTCATGCCTCAGCCCGATACTTTTCAACATTTTCACCGCTGACATTCCTAAAACTAGTGACTGCCAAATAGCCTGTTTTGCAGATGACGTTTGCATTTATTACGACAACAAAGACCCGAATAAGATATCATCTAAGCTGGAACATCAACTCGAATGCCTATACCAATATTATTTTCGCTGGAAAATTAAGCTGAACAACACAAAAACACAAGCCTGCCATGCTCTCCACTGAATTTTCTAGGCGATCATATTGCATGGAGCAATGAACTAAATTACCTGGGCTTAAGTCTTGACAAAAAACTAACAGGGCAATCACACATGGAAATAACTTCCCAAAAAATGCTAAAATCATTTTGCGCCTTATACCCCATTCTAAATAAAAAATCCAAGCTGTCCACAGATAACAAGCTCTTAATTTATAAAATGGTTATCCAACCCATTGCTGTGTACGGCTCGCCAATATGGGGTCTCTATTCCAAAACTAGAAAAAATAACATACTAATAACACAAAATAAAATTCTAAAACATCTAATGAACAAACCTTTCTTCTACGCAACCGTAAAGTTGCACCAAGAAACAAAAATAACTTAAATAACTTAACTTTGGATAGATTGGCTAGTAAAAACATTTTGATATTTCGGGCTAACTGCCAAAACATTGACAGAATCATAAGAAGCCTCACCATGATAATTAATCAACCTTCATAATTTACTACAAAGATTATTTTTTACCGGATTTGAAATAAAATTAAATATAAAAATTGATTAAATTGTTTTTAACTAAATATTTATGGAAATTAAATATTTTTCCGAAGTTTTAATTCAGTGTATCTATCAAAATTTCGACGAATGAATCGAGTCCGAGCCCGACCCAACATTTAAGTGAACATTCACTAGGAGAACAAATAAGGAAACTACATTCGCACATCCAAAAGAAGAACGACGCAACTGCAAATTTGTTGATTCGCCAGAAATTGCATTTTAAAATTTCTTTCACGTGTTTTTTACAAGAGTATTTTTGTGGTGTTCTGTATTATAGGTAGCTGAAAATATTGCTGAATTTATTGACATTCAATTTTAGAATAATATATTTTAAATAAAATTATCATGCGTTCATAATGATGATTAGTGAGAAAATGTTTCAGTCGCGTAATAGTTGATTTAATATTAATCGTGACATGAATCGTGCTAATCAGCCAGGGTAAAGAATACAAAAGTGAATTCATTTGTTTTTTTCTTTTATTTTGTTATAATTTATTATGAAAAAATAAACATTTATTCAAAAAGATTACGGAAAAATGGTTCGTAATACGAGTAATACCATGGTTTAAGATTGAAGTTTAATTATCTTATTAAGTCATTTTGTTGTGCTCTGATATGGAAATTGTCGATGCATAGATTTGTTTCAAGGGAACAGTATCAACTGAGCGGTCGTATAAGCGGGTACCCTTCAAAGGGGTGAAAATTCAGTTTTTTTCCAAATATGTATCTGGAAAACTATAAGTCTAGCCGAAAAATGTCATGAAAACGAAATGAACTACACAAAATTACCTTTGTAAGTATATGTAACACTCTAGACATTTTCTTGGAAAATTATATCCTATATCCAAAAGTATTATAGTAAATTTGCATTTTCTGAGTTTTACATTTCGCGCTGTATATCTTGACAGAATAGACTTAGGGTCATAAGATCTTGTCCATGTATTGCTAAGAAAATTTAGTTTTCCAGATATTTGAAAAAAAGACTGAATTTTAACCCCTTTGCCCCCCTCCTTCTTCCTCCTTAACCCATTGCCCAAATCAGTGTAACTTTTTACTGCGTATATTCGGCAGTGGTATTCAGCAATTTGGCATCAAACATTTTTTTAAGTTTGGGTTTTTTACCCTGATGAATACTATAACCTTAATTTTGGGTGTGCCCTCTAATGAGAAATTTGTGCTCGATAGAACTTAAATCAAATTTTCTCACAGCATGCAAATACATGCTTAACATAAACCTGCCAAGAAATAATAATTAAAGCATAGTCAACAGACACAGACAAACATCAATTGAATATTTTAACCTGTTCTTTGTTTGCCACGACAATTATCTAAGTAAAAAAATCAAATTATCGCCAGGATGTTTTGCCGAAACTTTTTCCAAATATTGCAAAACACAACTTCCTAATCTCATTAACCCCTCTGTTTCCCATCATGCCAAATGTAGCATACATTTTCTCTCGTTAATTCTGCAATTTAATATTCTTAGTTAAACATTTAAGTCTTATTGTTACGCCAATTAAAAACTGAAATCATTTTGCAGTTATTTTTGCATTAACTTCCTCTTCAATGTGGTTTCGAATATTAACATCAAGACAAAAGACGCAAACATCTAACTTGCCAATCTCAAACATTGATTTGAGTTCTATCAAATATATTTTTTACCAGGAAGCATAACCAAAATGAGAGAGTGTTCACAGGCTATTTCAAAAATCAGAACTCATACCGGACTAGTATATTTTGTTAATAAGTTTCGCAAAACTTTAAATTCAATCAAATTCCGCCTCCTTAAATTTTATATTTTTTAGAAATTATGTGGTTTGATACAATGAAGTAGGTTGAACATGCCAATGTGATAATAGAGACATACACCGCATTTGCTTTATGGAGTGGAACGATAGATTAAGACTTTCGCAATTAAGTTTTAGTAATAGTCATTAATCGGGTTATGATATTATTTCAAAATTATTTTATGAAGATATAGTTCAGTAAATCGAATTAATTAAAAGGCGAATAGTTATCGGGACATTGTAACACTAAAAAAAACCGTGGTAAATAAAAGAAAATAATACGAATAATTAATTTTCAAATATGATTTGGCTCCATATACGTTGATATATTTTCAATTCACTATTGAAAAATCCACTTTTTTTTAAATTGTTACATGAAAATTATTTAACTTTAAAAGTGGGTTAGTCTAGATTAGACTGAATTCGTTCTGTTTTAAATATTTCTCCATTGGTCTCCATGTTTTAACTAACTTTAAAACAACGTTGCATTTATAAACGATCTTCCCTATGAATCATTATGATTTTTCAAAATGTTCAACGTTATGATTTTATAATTTTTAAGTTAAATTTTAGGCCAGTCAAAATCGACATTAACCTCGGAATAAATGGAATACTACCGTTCTTGTGCTTATCTGTTTTAGAGTATTACTGGCTACATAAATCCAGATTTGCAGCCCTGGGGACCCTGTGCTAATTTTTAGCCGATCGAAAAAGAAACATTTTTTTGCTCTTTTTTACATTTCCAACAATATTTAAAAAAAAAAAATATCTTGGAAAAAAACGATGATCGGTATTTTGAAAGTAGACAACATTTCCAATCCAATGGTATGCTAACCACTCTTGTAGGTCAAATATTGACGGAGATATAGGTTTTCAAAAATAGGGTATTTTCCACGAAAAAAGCGAATTCTAAGCTTATGTTGTTTGCCGAAACGACATTTACTTGAAATTCGCAATTCTTGGTAAAAAATACCCTATTTTTAAAAACCTGTAATACCGTCAATATTTGACCTATAAAATTTGTTAGGATATCATTGGATTGGAAATTCTTGTCTACTTTCAAAATGCCAAACACAGTTTTTATCCAAGACAATTATTTAAAAAAATATTGTTGAAAACTTAAAAAAGAGCAAAAAAATTGCTCTTTTTCGCTTGCTAAAAAATTAGCCCAGGGTTGCAAATCTGGATTTATATAGCAAGTAATACTCTAAAACAGATAAGCGAAAGAACGGTAGTATTCCATTTATTCCGAGGTTAGGCCTTGTTTTTGTAAAGTTTTACTGGCGTATTTCACACTTGAAATTTTCTGAGTGAATGAATGTTGCGACTTTAATTTTTTTTTAATTAAAACTTACAGTGAAATTAAAGATTTAATCAAAAAAAGGCGAAGTTTGTCCCACTGGAATCGGTAACCGAGCTTGCACAAATTCTGGGAAATCATTTACTTTTTGCAACGGTATATAATACTCGAGACTTTTTCTTGGAAAACTATCCCTAGACCCAAAAGTATTTTATGGAATTTAAATTTGTTAATAATTACATTTCGCACTGTAACTTTATATAGAATAAAAGTAGATTTATGAGAATTGATGCTGATGCTGCTAATTAAAATTTACTTGATTTATACCAAAAATGCTGCTTGCTGTTTGCTCCGGCCAATAACACCTTCCATGCTCCTGTTGGCATTTCACAAGAAGGCATGCCTGAAACTATTCAACTATTCTCAAAATTGCGCCAGGCAAATAAAATTTGGTTGAGTGCCTAGGGCAAGCCCTCTTATACTCCCGACCAAAAATTATTTCGATCGGATAAGGAAGGGTTTCTTCCATACAAAGTCATCCAGAAATCACCAAATTGCATATTTTTTCACTTCAAAAGCTATCTAAAATATAGAAAAAATATTTATTTGTTCTTGCTTGCTAATCTTTGAAAGTTGGAATTTTTCCCTTGATCAAATCCTGAGGATTCCTGTCAGTTAGGATCCTCTCTATTTAAATGTAAGATGTAACATTTTCGTTGAACGGAATAAAGGAATGTAACACGAATGTCTCTCCGAGAAGATAACGGAACTAAACATCATTCATTTAATTTGGTCAGAAATTTGACCCTTTCTAGAACTTAAGTATACATGAGCCACGGGTTTGAAAAGAGCTCTTAGGCGAATTAGATGTAATCAGGTGTAAAAGTGAAAACATGGGCAGGTGCCACTTATAATGCAATGGTAATTTCATTAAAATTCGAATGTGAATGCAAAAAAAAATCTAAAAAGTACTTTCAACAGTAAAATCTACAGATTTGACAAGATTTGCTTCAGCTATCTAACGGTGTATTACTTGTGACATCTAAATGTAAAAAAAAAACTAAAACTGGTATTTATACTTTGTTGTTTTGAAATAATAATTTAATTATGTACCTTATTTATTTTATTTATTTATTTATTTAAATCCAGTTACATTCTATAATTTAAAATTAGTGTCGAATATTATTATTGTGGGGTGATGCAAATTAAACAATTATTATTATTAAGTTAATTCTAATAAGAAAGTGAATAACAAATAAATATAAAAACTAGTAAAATATATCACAGAGCAAACGAGGAAATATATTACGAGTACGTTAATAAGTTAACATCAAATAACAAAGAAAAATAAAAAATATGATAACAAGCAAAAAAAATAAGAAAACAAGCAAAAAAAGCAACGAAGGATGAGACAATGATAACAATAAAAAAAAAAGTGCACGTCAAACCAACCGATTATATAATATATGTACTATACAAATATCAGAATGATTGAAATTCATAAGCCACAACTTTACTTGTTGAAGAAATTTTGGAAAAGTTTGTATGCTTCTGATAGCGAGCGGTAATTTGTTGAACAATCTTGGCGCAGAAGATGTGAAAAATTTCAAGAAGCAAGCTCTATTATGTCGAGGTATGTTCGTTATAAATAAGTGATTCTTGCGTAAGTTATAAAAAAAACTGAATCTCACAAAAACAACTCTGTTGTAAAAAGTTTCCGCCAAAGAAAAAGTTGTCAGCCGCAAAAAGGATTGATATAATACAATCCCGCCAAAATGCTCACAAGGATATGCATTCAAAAGTGATTGACTTAGTTAATAGTTTCCGCGAAAACAGCGTGGTGCGGTATGCGTCAGAATTTGTGCAATAATTTCCACCGCGATAGACCACGCTGAATTTGTCAATTCGTGTGGAGTTTGTGTTGTGTGTACCGCGTACCGCACCCGCGCTGGTTTGGTGGAAGCGAACGACAACCTTTACCGAATTTAAACACTCAGGATCAACCAGGGTCCGAGCTACAGAGGTCCGAAAACCCGTACTTGTTCCGTCGTGTAAACATAGTCTTAGTCGCTTCTCACTTTTGATTTGTTCAAATTTCTTCGTTTTTCTTTGGCGGTCGGGACGCTCCCGCGTCCCTAGATTTCTAGTTTGTAAATAGCCACTACGGATAAAAAACAACTTTAAAATTTTAAAACAGTATAGATGATGGAGAGGGAGGATATTTAAACTTTTGAATAGAGGAAAACTGCTGTGGAATCTATTTTTATTACATAATAATCTTATGGCATGTTTTTGGGCAACAAGCAAAGTGTTTAGTCTATTTCGGGACGCCACCCCAACAAGATAAACCATACTCCAGTTTAGAATTAAAAATACTAAAATAGACCATTTTCAGAACATTGACCGAACAAAAAGGACGTAATTGGTAGATTTGCCTGATGGCCGTTGACAAATTGTTTCTTAAAATTGAAATATGATGTGACCAGTCCGATTACATTCCACAAAAACACCGAGATATTTGAAGTGCTGAACAGCCTCAATTTGAAAACCATTATCTGAGCAGCTATCTTAAGAGGCAAAGAAATCAGCATTTGATGAAATAGGATCTAACAAGAAACATTTGCAGTCATGGTTATGATATCGAAATTTTAAAGAATCCAATGAAGCATTACTCGCATTAAAAATTAAAGCTTTTGTTTTGTCATCTGCGAATGCATTAATGTGACTTTTGAATTCTTGTTTACGTAATGAATTAATAAAAATAAGAAACATAAGTGGTCCCTGAGGAACACCAACAACATTTTTTCGAGCGTCACTAAACACATTTCCAATTTTCACTCTTTGTAATCTATCAGTCAAAAATGAAGAAAACCAATCCATCATGAAATCTCTTAACCCAGCAGCATGTAGTTTCTTCAATAATATCTCATGATTGACCGTATCAAATGCTTTTTTTTTATATCTACAAAAAGAGCTCCTGAAAATTTGCCATCATTCACTCCATCATAGATATGACTAGAAAGCAATGCATCCTCTGTAGACTTTCCCTTTCTAAAACCGTATTGGTTGTTGCTGAAAAACCCAGTTTTACAAGAAATTTAGTCATTCGGTTTTTTATGGACCGCTCAAATAATTTAGAAAAGGGCGATAACAACGAAATAGGTCGGTAGTTGTTGGTGTCAGTTTTGTCGCCTTTTTTCAATAAGGGGATAACTTCAGCTATTTTTAGTTTCTCAGGGAAAATGTCAGCATAAATACTTTTGTTAAAAATGAAAGCTAAAATATCTACAATGTTAAAAGCAATTTTTTTCAGAATAACATTTGGAAGACTATTATCAACAACTGAATTTGAGTTATCTAGTGCCATTATTAAACGATATATTTCTAGACGCGAAATGTCTTCAAAGAAAAAGCTTTCAGTTTGAGCAATATCATGAACTAGACGATCTGAAACAAAGGTATTTGGAAAATCATTAGAAATAGACTGCGAGATATTAGAAAAAAAGTTGACAAAAGTGTCTGCAATATTTTTTGGATCAGAAGATATTATATGTCTGCATTGTAAAGTATTAACATTGTCTTTAGAGTGCTTCCTATTAAGAATTTTATTAATAGTTGCCCATTCTCCTCTAGGACTACGCTTGTTTTTGTTGAATTCATTTATGAAATAGTTTTCTTTTGTTTCTGAGATTTCAATTTTCAATTCATTACATAACCTCTTATATTGCACTCTAAGAGTTTCATTGGTAGGGTTTTTAAACACTTTAATCTAAGCTTATTTCTTTTTTAAATTTTGGTTATTAGCTCATGTGTAATCCACGGCTTAAGTTTTTTTTACCTTTCGGCTTCTACGATGGTTTGAAAGTATACAATTTGTGGCATGTTCTAACAATATATGCAAAAACTTATCAAATGCCTCGGACGGATTAACACAAATATATACATCATCCCACGATTCGTATCTTAGAAGATTGTTCAAGCTCGAAAGATCGTAAATATTGGAGGAAATATATCCTTCAACAACATTGTCATTCTCAACTAAAACATGATTGAAAAAAAGACTAGTCAAGCTATGATCCGATATTTTCAGGTCTAAAGTGGAGCTAGTTAGAGTAAATTTAATATTATTATTATTCAAACGGACAAAAATGTGATCAAGACAGGAGCTGGAATTTTCAGTTATGCGAGTTGGGACATTAATAGCCGATTGAAACCCATACGAAGCCATGAATAATTTATAATTGTCTACGTCAGTAGATTCTAATAGTAGGTCGATATTTAAATCTCCCAAAACAACGCAGTTTTTGCAATTTATATTCGAAAGTAAATTTTCAAATTCCTGTAGAAATGCTTCCTTTGTGCTAAAATTAGACCTATAGACACATAAACATATAAATTCTTCATTTTCTATCTTACACTCTGCTTTTAAAATGTCACAACTGTTCAAATTTAGGTTCATAGTATTACATACCAGATTATTATAAACAAACACAGCCACACCGCCCGAAGCATAACGCCTGCCGTCCATTACCTGCTTCGAGCGGCGCGGCGCTCCCGCGTTTAAAGCTTTTCCGAATTTGAATGGCGTAACCAAGCAAAATATGGCGTAACTATGCAAAATAAACAAAAATGCCATTCAATATAATGGAAAAGCTTTTTGAATATTGTGTGTGCTTATACCTTTTACTAGTAAAAGCTTTTTTTTCGCACATTTTGTGAAAGCTTTGCCGCTGGAGCACCGCGCCGCACAGTGGGGCGACTAGAACAAAAATTCGGACATAGGCAATTATACGAAATCTTAATATTGCAGATTTGACTACTATGACTTTACACTATATAGTGTAAGCTATCACAATCCATTGTTAATAATTTTTTACTTGTAACGGTATTGGTTGTATAGGATGTTTTGTTCAATAAGAAATGAATTTTTGGCATATGACCCCAAAATTTCAAATACCCGTACCAACCACCTTACCTAATAAAATGGCAAATAAATATACTTTTCACGTTTGGCCTTTGGATAAGAGGACCTTGTTATGGTATTTACGTATCTAACAAAGAACATAACGGTAAATTTTAACAATTCTAGCCAAAAACCTTGATATTTTTGTTGTTTCATCAAAAACAAAAAATGGCCGTAGTTGGCCGGGAAATGAATTAAGCCATAATTATCTGCAATTAATGGAGTCAATAAAAATACAAAGTTTGGCTGCGACCACCTGCGACCCCGCCCACAGTAGCCATTTTTATCAGCTAATCTCTGTTTTTCATGTTAACCTTTTCGCAAAATAACATTCATTCTGATGCAGCTTTGAACTTTAAATTGTTGTTACATGCTGGCAATGTTATAATTTCATGTGGGGCAACAGGTCCCGCACCTCCCCTACAAATTATAGGTAGAAAGTATATAAGATTAGTCATAACTCTTGGCTGAATTAAACTAATACGCTAAGATTATACTACTAAGTTTTAATCGAATATCCTTCGGCAGGACTAAGTACAGGGTCGATTAAATCAAAGATTCCACCAGCTCTCCCTATAAAAGATCTTACTCTGCCTAAAAAATGGTCTTAGTTGCTCGTAATTCGCAAAGCGAAAAGTCGTTTGTTTCGGTGTTTGCATATTTCTGATAATTTGTTTCAAGCTCCCGAAAAGCTTACATCAAAGAGCAACTTTTGTTAATTTTTCAGATTTATCCGTTTAAAGAACCGTTATGATATTAGCGTTTGCATTTTCTATGTCAAATAAATTTTGTAAATTTTCAAAGTTTGAATTACTATATCTTCGAAATAACAGTGAGTTTTGTAATGGGACAACAGTCAAATTACATAAAATGTTGTATATTTTTAATACCTTAATCCAAATGCTAAATTGCGCAAAGCAAGACAGGTTAAATTTGGGATTTGTTTGGTTACTCTAGCTTTCCCAAAGATTTAATAAATAATGATGCAGTTTTGTAACGGTAAATGAGAGAGCATTACGGCCATATAATTTTTTTCTCTAAATGAGTCGTACTATCTATTAATATCATTTGTAACATCAGGAAGGAGAAACGGTAAATTGTCTATACTATGGGGTTGGTGAAAGCATCTTTAAAACCGCTATATCTTCTTTCTGACATTGCGTATTTTAAAATGGAGTCCACCATTCGATTCAGCAGAAACAAGTTCAACTTATAGTCATTTACGTGGTACATTTTACAACAGGACATCTTCACAAATATGCGATGTCCGAAAAATCATTGATTTCGCCCCACTGTGCGCCGCTCAAGTTTACACTTGCAGTGGAAGAGAGCCCTAAGAATTATTACAACAAGTGTAAAATGTGTACCTCGGAATATCATACAAGTCCTTTTCATTCTCATGTATCCAAATTTCTGTCAAAATAATTAAATGCGGCTTATTGACCAACGAATTTAAATTACAAACAAATAAATCAAAATTTTTTCGCAGACTTCTAATATGTTGATGTACTACATAAAAGCAGTTTGAGCTTAATACCAACGAGTCGAATTCATTGCAGTAAGTTATGGAATCAGAAATATCATAAGCAAGTCCAAAAGAGGGAAAGTCATCTGATGAATCAATTCGGTGCTGCATAATATTGAAACTAGAATAAAAACATCAAGCACTAAAGTAGAGCAATATCATTGAACGAATTAACAGAATTGACTTTACCACCCTCGACCTTTCTCACCAATATACGATTGAAAATTAGGTTTCAAATACTTTTGTACTAAAGCCCAGTGGCGGATTTACACATTTGCCGCTAGTAGGCTGTTGACATTTTGCCGCCCCTACCAAGCTCTACGAGAGGGGTGTCAAGCTCAAAACCTGGTCTGGGGGAAAAAATATCACTGTCGTTCAGTTTGAGCGGGGCGCAGGATCAAAAATACGGAAACGTCTACAAAAATTTACGAGTATTTTATAAATTTGATTACACAAATATTTTTTTTTTAAATATGGCTGAGGCACTAACGATCTCGGGATCCTTGAAAAATGAAATTTTTCGACAAAGTACTTCAATCGAATTAAACAATTTTAAACGAGAAATTAAAAGGCCAAAATTTGTTTGATTTGTTTTAAGATAAAAGTAGCTTTATTGAAATAAAGAAGTGCTATACCTATGTCTATATACAGGATGGACTAAATTAAGAGTTTAGACAAAGTCTTTACATCTATGGTATGAAGATGAATGATTAATGCTAAGAAAAGTGCGAAATAATTTGTATTGGTTGAAATTTTCAGGAAAAATTTGCTTAAAACCTATGGATGAACTACTTAGGACAAAATACTATAAACTATCTTACAATACTAACTTAAAGCTATGTCTAGACTTAAAGGCTAGGATACCAAGGAGGAAATTAGGGGGTTGTTGGAGACAGTGCACCGGTTGTAAAAGTTATTTTTAAGAGTTAGTGATATATTATTTATATATGGTATGTTAGCAAGTCTATGTAAAGCTCGAGTAGAAAAGTATTTCGATTTGTCTAATATTATTTTCAAGCATTTATTCTGGAGGATTTGCAGTGTTCGTTTGTGTGTCGGGGCACACAGACTCCAAATAGGACACCCATAGAGAATGATAGGTTGCATCGCACACTTATAAATTAGCAATTTGTTTGCCACAGATAACTTAGATTTCCTGTTTATAAATGGATAATTAGTGCAGATGCTTTTCAAAACTTTGGAGTTTATTGCATCGATATGCATTTTAAATGTTAATTTCGGGTCCAGATGGAATCCCAAATATTTGAGGTCGTTTGTCCATGTGATGACGGATCCTAGCACATTTATTTGGGGATTTGGGAGAAACCACGCCGCTCGTCTTTTTGTGAAGAATGTTGCTTGAGTTTTTTCCGTATTGATTTTAATTTTCCATTTATTACAATAAAGCTGAATTTCTTGGAGCTGAAATTGCAGACTATTTACAATAGTATCTGGGTTGTCACTAGTAGCAAAGATAGCTGTGTCGTCGGCAAACATAGCAATGTTGCAATTTCTGGTTACCGGTAGGTCTGACATGTATAAGTTGAAGAGTGTTGGGCTAAGAACCGACCCTTGTGGAACACCTGCAGGAACATCGTGAAATTTGGATAGGCAATGCAATTTAACGCGAAACAATCTATTGCAAAGGAACTAATTATTTTACATAGGTAAATAGGTAGTGAAAATTGCACCAGCTTGTGTACCAGCCCGTCATGCCAAACGGTGTCAAAAGCTTTTTCAATATCGAGTGCGATCAGCCCCGTTGATTGTTTGGATTGGAAGCCCCGAAATATATGCTTAGTGACCCTTTGGAGTTGATGAACTGTCGAAAAACCGTTCCTGAAGCCAAATTGAAAGTCGGGGATCAAGCAATGGCTGTGTAGTTTATCTTGCAATCTTGCTAAAATAACTTTTTCGAAGATTTTACTAATCGTTGGAAGTAAACTAATTGGGCGATAGTTCGATGCTGAGCTAGGATTTTTACCCGCTTTAAGAATGGGCGTTACTCTAGCAATTTTCCATGAGTTAGGAAAGTAGCCGAGTTTGAGGCAGCAATTGAAGATATAGGTAAGCAATACCAGCGCCTTTTTGGGCATATTTTTAAGCAAAATATTAGGAATGCCGTCGTCGCCAGCAGATGATTTTAGTTTTAGTTTTTTAATGATCTTTTTAAGCTCCAGGGGACTGCAAAGGTGGTTTGGAGAAAAGTCAGAAGGTAACTGTGCAATTTCCCTCAAATTTTAAACAGCTGATCAGAATATTCATCCGGTTATCCAGGTCGCCCCAAACAAAATTGTTAGGCAGAAAACATAAGTAAACTTCGGACAAAAAGGTGGTTTTAAATAAGCAAAAAAAAATCGGGTACTTGGAATGAAATTGCACGAAATTTACTATTTTCTCACTAAAGGATCGGGGTATTTTTTTTAAATAAATATTTGTCCAAGATACTCTTGTCCCATAATCTGAAAGGTTGCAAACGAAAGTAGCAAATGACTATCGGTTTCGGCAGAGACAATACCATTTTTCTGAACCGAATCTCGGAACAAAACCACTTCACCAAGGAGATATTTTGCCTGCACAAAATGGCTGCCCTAAACAAATATTCAAATTATATATGTATGTATTTGTAAAAAAAATTTTTTATCTTGCATAATAATATGTTCACAGTGGTTGAAAACCGATTGATGTCGCCGTTTGTTTTAAAAAATCACCGAAAATTGTTCACAGTGCACTATTAGTTTCATATGACAACCAACATTATTATTTTGCCTATAAATCGTTCTAAGTTAAAAAAAAAATGCGCTGGTAACTTCAAACTGACCGTCCAAATAAGGTTTTGGGAAAATTAAGAAAAGTGGCACACACACACACACCAAACTGAACAATTTTTTCGGGTGTCAGTTAAAATATGGGAGTGAGCCGAAATGTGCTGAATAGGGTTTTTACATATTTTCATTGGAAAAAAATCTATTTTTGAATGTTGGCCCAAATCACATGTTTTCGTGCACTCTGAACATATTATTAGCCACCTATTTTACAAGCTTTTGTAAATTTTTAGACGAGTTCAACATTCCATTTCTTTCATTTTGACGCATTTTTGCTGATGATTTTGATTTTTTTTTATTGGGTCGAGTAGAGGACATAACAGCTCACCTTCCATACATATTGACAAGAACAAATCCAACTGCAATGACAAAACTTCAAATCCGGATTTCAAATACTTTTCTATCAACGTCACTTCTAAAATACAGTTTTAAATTTCATGTTCATTGTTTGATCCAGTCGCAAGATAATGCAGGGAACAAATGCTTAAGGCGATGCCCTCTTGTAAAACGTCCTTACCAAATATTAGATTCGCTATTTTTCCGGTTTGGATAAAGTTTTTCGAATGAAAATTTGCAGACATATTCCTCAAGTCATTTCCTAAGAACCCTCATTAACATTTTTAAATTTGCAGACCTAAGAGGGGCTACACACGCACAAATTGAAATTTCAAACATTTACTGTTATTTGCGTTTTCTTATCAAATGTAATGACTTAGTACATATTTAACGTGTATCAGCTCATATTAACTTTGTGTAAGTTTCATATCGGTACCCCCATAACTGTTTAGAAAAACCGAGGTGATATCGTAAGCTTAACTCCAAACTCCCATAACTTCGTTACCGTTACTTTAAACTGGAAAAAGTAACAGATATAAATCAAATCAAAGGACTCGATGAGTGCGAGTCCTTTGATTTGATTATCCACACATCCATCTCCGATAAGAAATAAAAAAGTCACCTCTTCGGAACACCCTGTTATCTTTGTCCTAACAACTTCTAAGGTACTCGTGCCGAAGACTGTTACCATTATACACATTCCTACCAAATTCGAAGTGAATAGGCGGACGGACGGACCAAATCGATTTCATAAAGGTTTTTCGAAAAAAAATTCGAAGAAACCCTACAAAAGAGCTTTGTTGCGAATTTTAGCCTGCAAGCAAATTATAAGAGGTCTTTTCGCTTTTCGTCTTTAATAATAAATCGTTTCGTTGTTCGAAGCTCTGAGATAACGGTGACAAATAGTTCTTCACTTATGTGTCTCACTGAGGTACAAACACACTTCACGAGAAGAATAAGTGGTATATATAGCATGGCGTTGAAATTTGTTATTTGCTCCAAATTTGCCGCCCCCGCAAAATCTGCCGCCCTAGGCTTAAGCCTATACAGTTCGAATACCCTAAAATTTCTAAGAATTATAACTGTGGCAACCCGTATCGACGAACTCCGATGCGAGCGGAGAGAAACGCGTCGAGTCTGACGGCCAGTCAGTTGATCGCTCACAGTCGATGAGTGCGGATTGATTTTGCAGGTACAATAAAGTTGTTTACTATAATTGTCGCGAGTTTCATTTATAGTGATATTGCAGGTTGTTACAGTGGCGACGAGGAGAAAACAAGCAAACGGAAAAAAAACACAACATAAGCAAGAATAGTGAAATTGGAAAAGGTGCGTGCAATGAAAAAAAAGAAATAAACTGTTATCTGACTATGTCAGGGCCGACAACCGGCGTCAAGGTCACATTCTGGAAAATTCAGATTCCAGGCAATCGTTCCATTATCTGACAAATGTCAGAGGCAGAGAGCCAGAAAATGAGAATCTGACAAATGTCAGAGGCTGTAAGCCACAATATGAAGAATCTGACAAATGTCAGAGGCTGTAAGCCACAATACGAGAATCTGACAAACGTTAGAGGCTGAGAGCCAGTTTTTTTATCGATCTGACAAATGTCAGAGGCATGAATGCCAGCAAAGTCTCGCTTATCAATGCGTTTTCTTTTCAGGTACGACAGAAAATCAAGAGAAAAGTGACGAACATGTCCGACGCGGTGGTGAAGCCATTCCTATGTGAAGTCATGGAAAAATCCTTATTGCGTGCTGAGTGGGAGAAGTGGCACAGATCTTTCGAAATATATGCTGAGGCAGAAGAGATCACATCGGTTGTTCGGAAGCGGAACAAACTTCTGCATTTCGGAGGCTCACAGTTGCAGTCGGTTGCGTATAATTTACCCGGCGCCATAGTCGAGTATAGCGAAGAACATAAAAATGATGTATACGCGGTGCTGATCGAAAAACTTAATAATTATTTCACACCAAAGCGGAATTCTACTTTCGAGAGGCATTTGTTTCGGAGCATCACACAATCGGAGGGTGAGAATTTCGACATGTTCGTACTTCGCCTGCGACAGCAAATGGCAAAATGTGCATTCGGGTCTACGAAAAAAGAGGTGGAAGAAATTTGTCTAATGGACAAAATCATGGATTCATGGGCCGGGGGAGACCTGAAACGGAAATTGTTAGGGAAAGAACACACATTGGATGAAATTCTTGACGCGTGCCGGGTGGAAGAGTAGATAAATAAACATTCGCAGTCGATGATACCCCGAACAGAACCAGATGTCATCAACAAGATAGGTGCGGGCAGAATGCGTACTGTCGGACATAAAGTAGAGTGTGGCAGGTGTGGGCGCGTAGATCATACGGACAATAGCACAAATTGTTTGGCGCGGGAGATTAGATGTAACGAATGTTCCCGTATAGGCCATTTTGCTCGGAAATGCCGGACGAACTTGAAACGACAATTCAACCAAATAGATGACAGGGAGCGAAAGTGGAGACGTACTGAAATACGGTCTATTGAAGACAAGCAAGTAAAGTTTTCCCACTTGGACGGAACAAACGACTGTTTGAATGTGACGAGTGGCTACGATAGCAATGAATCAGTGATGTGTCGCATCGGAGGTTGCGAATTACCCTTGATAATTGATTCCGGGTCGCGATTTAATATTTTACGCCCAGCGGATTGGCAATTGTTGCAGAATCAACAGCAACAGTTTACTGAAAGGGGATAGCAAATTCAACTGGAATGTCGAAGAGAGACAGGCGTTTGAAGATCTGAAACAATTCCTATCAGAAATTCCAAATTTATCTTATTTCGATCCCGACCGAAGGACCCGGTTGATAGCTGATGCCAGTCCCGTAGCTTTGGGGGCGGTATTATTGCAGTTCGACTCTAAAAACGAACCGTGTATCATCTCTTTTGCAAGCAAAAGTTTATCTGAGGTGGAAAAACGTTACTCCCAAACGGAAAAAGAAAGCCTTGCCTTAGTATGGGCGGTTGAGAAGTTTTTCTACTACCTGGCGGGACTTGAATTCGAGCTGGTTACCGATCATAAACCATTGGAGGCTATTTTTAAGCCTACGTCAAAGCCGCCAGCCCGAATTGAAAGATGGCTTCTTCGCCTCCAGGCTTTTAAATTCAAAGTAGTTTATAAGACTGGTAAGGAGAACATTGCTGATTCTCTATCTAGACTTCCGCAATTGACGAGCACCAACTGTTTCGACTGGCAAGGCGAGCAAAATATTTTTCACGTCATCGCGAACATCGTCCCCACACCACTTACTATTTCAGAAATTGCGACCAAGAGTGTTCAGGATGAAGATATGGTTGACGCGATTACATGTCTTAGGAGCAATTCGTGGAACAGTGTGGTATCCAATAGTTTCTACCCGTTCCGGTTCGAGCTATCGACGGTAGGAGATATACTTTTGCGAGGAACACGCCTGATCATACCGAAATGTTTGCGACCAAAGGTTCTTGAATTGGCTCATGAGGGTCATCCGGGGGAGTCAGCAATGAAACGAAGATTAAGGTCAAAAGTTTGGTGGCCGCTCATTGATCGAGAGGCAGAAAATTTCGTCAAAGCGTGCAGAGACTGTATTTTGGTATCACAACCATCAAATCCGGCCCCAATGGATAGACATGCTTTTCCAACCGGTCCATGGAGCACTCTAGCGACTGACCTGCTAGGTCCCTTACCGAATGGCCAATACGTTCTTGTTTTTATTGATTATTACTCAAGGTATATGGAGTTTAAAATGCTTCGGACGATTTCTTCCCAAACGATTATTGAAGCAATGAAAGACATTTTCTGCCGATTAGGTTTACCTAAATATTTGAGAACCGATAATGGGAGACAATACGTAAGTACTGAATTTAGCCAATATTGTCGAACAAACGGGATTGAACAAATTTTGACGCCACCGTATTGGCCGCAGGCTAATGGAGAAGTAGAGAATATGAACAAGTCGCTAGTGAAGCGGTTGAAGATAGCGTCCGCATCGAAGAAAAATATTCTGGAAGAAATCCAAAAGTTTGTGCACATGTATAATGTAACACCACATAGCACCACGGGAGTCGCACCAACACAACTAATGTTTAACCGCGTAATTAGAGACAAGATCCCGGGTATTGAAGACTTAACAGGAGCATATATCGACTCAGCCGAGTAAGATCAAGATTGCATTAATAAACAGAAGGGAAAGGATTTGGCAGATAGAAAGAGAGGGGCGAAGGAAGTAAACATAGATATAGGAGACAAAGTACTTTTGAAAAATGTCGTTTTCCCTCATAAACCGACCACGAATTTTGATATGACAGAATATACGGTTATCGAACGAGAAGGCAATTTGGCGAAAGTAGCTGGTGGGGGTAAAATTATAAGAAGAAACATCAGTCATCTGAAAAAATTCCGTTTCCATTGCCCCAGGCCCCTAATATCTCAACACCTGTTTCTGAAGGCAGCGGACATCAGCATTCCAGCAATTCTATCCAGGTTCCCGAGATACAACCAAGCAGGATGACTGACGGAGTTATCGCGGCCAGGGTTCCCTAGTCTTAAGATCCGCCTTCAAAACAAAGGAGGGATGTGGCAACCCGTATCGACGAACTCCGATGCGAGCGGAGAGAAACGCGTCGAGTCTGACGGCCAGTCAGTTGATCGCTCACAGTCGATGAGTGCGGATTGATTTTGCAGGTACAATAAAGTTGTTTACTATAATTGTCGCGAGTTTCATTTATAGTGATATTGCAGGTTGTTACAATAACCTTTGTTCAAATTAAAAAAAAAATGTTTGCCAAATATTACATTAGTCGAAACTGTTACGCAATAACTTTAACAAAAAAAAAATACGTGGATTAAATGTTTCGTTTGTTTGCCTATCATAACATTTATTATAGGTATTGAATTATATTTTTTTCCTTTTGTGGCTGTGTCTTCAATACATAACATTCATAATACAATAAATAACTTTACTTATGTTCATATTTAATTTAATTTAATTTAAAAGCGAGTATATGCCATTTTTAATACATATAAAAATAAATATCCTGTCCAATAGACGATTGTATTATCATGAAGGATATATTCTATAAAATGGCAATTAAAGTCTCCGGAGCAATCAAGTGTGATGGACTAGAAAAACTGTAAAACACATTTTAAGTGCAACCACTGTATTATTGCGCCTGGTTTACTTTTAATTACACATTTTCTATCGTTCGTTAAAGTTTCACCACACTCTTGTGGCTAAATCTACCACTTCTCGTATTCACAATTTTCACACACCGTAGAAATTAATGAAGCATATATTTACTGGATGGAATTTAAACTAAAAAATCAACCCTTACTACTAGACTGAAATCAACCATGGGTAGTGACGTGGCATATGTATTGATCTAAACTAAATACGTTGCGTCTCATTCAACGATTCAACCGCCTCAGTTACACCTGAATATCACTTGAGACACACATCCTTCCTGAAAAAAAATTATAAAACAGAAAACATTTTTTTTTTCAATTTTCCCATGCAAAGTTGCGTACGGTATTGATGTATAGTCTGCGTTTTTATTTAGATACTAGCAAGGATGAAAAAAAATATATGAGTCGATGCTCCTCGTACAAATCAAGGAAGAAAGAAACTTTTCTAGCCTATGGCATATCATACCCGAATGAATCTGAATATGAATTCTTTTCAGAGCGATAAAACGATAAGAAAGGATGGCGTATGGCACAGATCTATATCAAACTATTTCTAGTGTGTCGAGAATATAACTGGTATATGCATGGCAAGCGGATGATAAGTGGTGAGAGCGAGCGGAGGCTCAACGTAAGCGTGAAGGATGAGGACTTTGTTTTGAAAATGTTGGAATTCATCGGAAACGGTGAATAGAATGACAGGAAGTCATGTATTATTTTTGTTCTGTTATGGATATGATTGCGATACGCGTATGTATATGAGTCTCGATGAATCAATAAAATTCGAATATAATAGACGTTTGAAACAAGTAAGAGAAGCGAATCTTCAACGCTATATTTTGAATCACTATCGCAGAAAGTCTAGTGAGTTTTTTTATACCCTTCGCTCGTAGAGTCAACGAAGGGTATATTAACTTTGTCATGAAGTTTGTAACGCATTGAAGGAAGCATCTCCGACCATATAATAAGTATACATATATGATCAGCATAACATGGGGAGTCGATTGAAGGATGTCCGTCTATTGATGACACACAACATATGTGAAAATCGATCAAATCGGACCATGGGGTCATGGGGCTGCCATACAAACCCATCCCCCCAAATTAGGTTCTTCTGAGAAAAACTTTTTTGTTTGTGCATCGATTTCAACCAAATTTTACACAAACGTTTTTCTCTTGATGACACAAAACATATCTAAGAATTTATCAAATCTGACCATGTGGTCATGGGGTGGCCATACAAACCCAACCCCCATTTTGGTTCTTCTAAGAAACATTTTTTGCACCAATTTCACAAACCAAAGCAACAAAAAAGTTAAAAATGAATGGAATCGTACTGTGGAGTCATGCTCCCGCAACCCCAATAAAATTTTCCGAGTAAATATTTTTATTTGCCCACTTATTTCAACCAAGCCCAAAACTTTTGTCAAGACGGAAGAAAAAGAATGAGGAGGGGGATTAAATACAAGTCATAGGTACGCCCGAAAAAAATTTTAGTCCAAGGAGAGCGAAGGGTATCCAAATTTCGGCCTCCGGGGGTTGGCGAGCGTAGCGAGCAGGGGGCGAAGCACCCTAGTTTTTTGTTGAGTTAAGTGTACTACGTGTAGGCTTAATAGAAACGAAATATAGTTTTCGTTTCAATTGCCGCGAGAAGTTTATACTATATGACTTCAACTGTTTGAATCTATGTATACAATCGGATACTTGAAAGCTAAGAAAGCCATTCAAATCCAGTTCATTATTGTTCTTAAGATCTCGCTTGACAACCCATTTGTTTTCACCCCGAATATTGACAATTTTAAAGACAAGTTCACCTTTTTTCAACACAAATTAACCACACTTTACATCAATTGAAAATTATGATATTGCAAATTAACGCTTGCACAAACCACTAATCAAATTAACCGTTAATAAGTACATTCATTACAGTGAAACAGCAGATCTATTGTAGAGATTATTGGAGTAAGTGCGGATTTTTTCCTTGAGGTTTTGGTTGGGATTAGTTTAGTTAATACTACGCTTTTTTTCAGGCTCGCCAAACCTGGAAAGTGGGCTAATCAGACTCTTATTAATTTATTGTTTCATCACTTAATTACTGAAACTAACTATGTGATCTTTATGAAAGATGAAACACTTGATCCTAAGTCGCTGTGCTGGAATAATCGCAAATTATTCTATGTAAAAATAACGAAGCGATTGATTTGAATTACTGTGCTGGCTGGGGCTGTAGTTAACTAGAAGGAGGAGGATCAACATCCACCAGACCTCTCTCCCTCACCGGAACCGATGGAGCTGGTGCCACTGCAGCTCGACAGCCTCGACTCGCCTGAGTCCACGGAGGAGACAGACGTCACCGTCGTTCCTAACCCTAGGAGTGAGACGAGGAATGGCAGTCACGATGCAGACAGCTAATCCGAGCATTGGCGTGTTGCAGTGCAATCTGCACCACGCCAAAAGAGCCTCGGATATAGCTTCAGCGCGGTTTATAAGGGAGAGCCTCGTCATCGCTCTCATACAGGAACCGTGGCAGCATGATGGGAACGTTAAGGGACTGAGCGTAAGTAATACGAATCTGGTGTATGACAGGGGCTCTACTCGCCCCAGAGCCTGTGTTGTAGTTAGCAAACGTATGAATTACCTCTGTCTTTCAAAATTTACCAACAGTGACCTAGTGGTCATAGAGATCAGCACTACCAGCGAGGGCAACCACAACCTGGTCGTGGCGTCCGCCTACCTACCTGGCGACACGGACATTCCTGCGGGGGAAATCCAGAGATTGGCCTTCCACTGCAGGACCAACGGCAAAGGCCTGTTGCTAGGCTGTGACGCCAACGCCCACCATACACTCTGGGGTAGCACGGACACAAACAGAAGAGGTGTATTCTCAACCGAGGATGTTAACCTACATTTGTAACCAGAGTAAGGCAAGAAGTACTTGACCTTACTCTGTGTAGTAACTCAATAGCGGAACGAATTCGTTCCTGGCATGTGTCGGATGAGCCCTCCTTATCTGATCACATGCACATACGCTTTGACTTAAGCTTTGCGGTTGCTGCAGGAGTCGAGCGAAGAGTTCCACAAAATACCAACTGGTCGGGATATACTGAGTCGTTGGGGGAGCATCTGCAGCAAATCGACAAAAGAGTCACAGGGTGGTTGAGTCTAGAAAGACTCGTTGACGAGACCACCAGGGCAATTCTGTCCTCCTATGAAGAAAACTGCCCCGTACGGGTCTTCAAAGAAATAAGTGTGTTCCGTGGTGGAATCATGAGATAGCTTGCCTCAGGATAAAAGTGAGGAAGCTGTTCAACAGGGCCAAGCGCAACGGGGACTGGGCTCTCTATAGATCCACCCTCACGGAATACGACAAAAAGATCACCGAGAAAAATAACGTCCCTTAAAATTAACTCGATATCCTTTTTAAATCGAGTTACATTCCTATTAAGTATAATCCTTTTCTTTTAAATATATATCGCTTTAATTCAAATTCATCCTTTTTAAATTAATGGGAAATCCTGTAAATCCAAATTTTCAATAGGATTTTTTTTTTGTTTACACTCGCAGTTGGTCGGCAGTGTGGTAGAGCGATGTCACAATGTATGGTTTAATTATAAACATCGTCCCGAATAGTCTGTGTGGTGTAGTAGGTAGGGACGTTAGTCTTCAAATCATAGGGTCGCGGGATCGAATCCCACTGTAGGCAGGTAATTTATTATGCATTTTAGAGCGTAAAGAGGTAAATGAAATGTCGCCAACACCTATAGCGAGGTCAGTTATACAAAACTCATTTATGAGTAATTTTCACAGGGAAAGAAAACCCTGTGAAAATTACTCCTTTTGGTGTAATTTAAAGTATTCTTTTGAGTTCATGCATTTAAAACAAAGAGTCCATCCTTTTAAATTAAAAGGAAATCCTTTCGATTTATGGTTGTGACCTGATTAAATTGACACTGCATCACTTTAATTTAAAGTGTTTATAGGTAGACTTTCAAAAGGAATATCTTATTAGTTCAAAGGGAAATCCGTTTGAAATAAAGGGATTATACAATAATTCAAAGGAAAACAAATATGAAGCAAATTCATATTTGAATCTCTTTGAATCATATGCGGATTTTTTTAATTTACAGGATTTTTTTCTCAGTGATCAGGGACGCTAAAGGCAAAGTTGGGCTAACTTTTGCGACAGCGTCAACACAACACAACAACACAAAATTATGGCAAAAAATGGTTTCAGCACTATTAGCACTCTGAAGGGTGTAAATGGGGACATAACGAGGGATGCCGAAAGCACAGGCATGCTGCTTTTAGCAACCCATTTCCCCAGCTGCATACTGGACTATAACGTGAATGATGGTCACAGTTGCATGAATCCGCCCAATAGGGCAAACAGATCTGCCTGGGCAGCAGCAAAAGATATCTTCACGTATGGCAGGATCAGGTGGGCAATTGGGACAGTCGATCCATTTAAGTCGCCTAGCATGGATGGAATCTTTCCGGCGCTCCTACAAAGAGGCCAAAGCGAGCTGATACCATTCATGGTTAGTATCTATAGAAGTAGTTATGCTTCGGGATATATTCCGACAGCCTGGAGATCAGTTAGGGTAGTCTTCATCCCCAAAGTGGCTAAAAGACCGGCGGACGATCCTAAGTCGTACCGCCCTATCAGCCTTACATCCTTTCTCATGAAAGCAATGGAAAAGATACTGGACTCTCACATCAGAGGCACACTTCTTAAGACGCGGCCGTTGCACCCAAAACAATACGCCTACCAACCGGGTAAATCCACGGAATCGGCACTTCAGAGCCTGGTAGAAGAGATCGAGGTAGCCATGTCCAATAAGGAAACAGCACTATATGTGCATTCCTTGACATAGAAGGCGCCTTCGATAACACCTCCTTCAAATCCATTTAGAAACGGCACTACGAGCCAAAGGAGCCGACAATACGATCATTACCTGGGTGCAGCGTATGCTTTCGTCAAGAACTATTTTTACCAGTATAGGCAATACTACCCTTTCTGCTTTAGCCACTCGTGGCTGCCCCCAAGGAGGGGTACTATCCCCCCTCTTGTGGTGTCTGGTAGTTGATGGATTGATGTGGAGACTTAGCTCAGCTAGGTTCTCCACACAGGGGTATGCACATGACCTGGTTATCACGGTTAAAGGCAAATTCGAGGAGGTCCTACCGGATGTCCTGCAGAGTGCTCTGCATATAGTCCAGGATTGGTGCACAGCAAACGGGCTGCGCGTCAATCCAACAAAGGCCGCCGTGATACCATTCAGTAAGAAAGGGAATCTCCAAACACTGGAGTGTCCCTCTATGTATAATGCACGGCTAACAATGCCGGAAACTGTCAAGTACTTGGGGGTCACACTTGACAAGAGACTGCTATGGAAAAAACATCTTAGTCTGGTAGCAGAGAAAGCAGTTAAGGCCTTGTGGATCAGCAGAAGCTATGCGGGGAAGGCATGGGGTATTAAGCCTGTGGATCTACAAGACAATTGTTAGACCTATTGTGGAATATGGGGCGGTCGTGTGGTGGAGAAGAGCAACCACCATAGACGGAAGACGGTGTCTCGATAAAGTTCAGAGGCTGGCCTGTCTAGCTGTCCTTGGGGCCTTCTTTTCGAGCCCCGCTGCCGCCCAGGAGGTCCTGCTAAACTTGCCACCTCTCCACATACACATCGAGGCAGTGGCAAGGTTAGCTGTCATTAGGCTCGTAGCATGTGATGCGGCGTCCCCACTGAACTCAGTTCAACAAAGTTGGTTAAGTAACAGCAGATTACTAGATATGCCATCAGACCATCTGGTCAAAACTCTCCGTTTTGACCCTTCTTATAGTGCAGAGATATGGGAAAGGGTGGACTGGACTGATAGATTCAGATCACTCCACCCTAGCACCATCAAATTTTACACGGACGGCTCCAAGACCGATACAGGATCCTGAGCTGGAATTACTGGCCCGAACACTAATACCTTTATTCCTATGGGAATACATCCGACCGTGTTTCAGGCGGAAGTGCACGCAATCGAAGTGTGTGCAAGATTATGCCTTGACAAAGGTTACACCAACAGGAAAATAGCAATATTCACTGACAGCCAAGCAGCAATGAAAGCGCTGACGAGCTGCACTGTCACATCTAAGCTCGTGTGGGTTTGCCAGGAAATCCTCCAACAGGTGGGCAATCTCAACAATCTCCTGGGTACCTGGGCACTCGGGGTTTTACGGCAATGAGAAGGCCGACGAGCTCGCAAGAAGAGCATCCACCACTCCCTTCTATGGCCCAGAACCTTACTGTGGGTTACCACTCTGTATCTGCAGAAATGTAATTAGTGAGTGGGAAAAAGCCAAAGCCACCACACACTGGGAAGTTCTTCCAGGGCTTAGGCAGTCAAAACTTTTTGTTGCTAACTACTCACCCAATCGTACCCTTGGTCTTATGAAATTGAGCAGAAACAGGGTTAGGATCATATGCGGGCTCCTTACGGGGCATTGCCATTTAAACGGTCATTTAAAGCGCTTGCGCATTGTTACCGCTTCTGTGAGGCTAACGACGATACTGCTTCTCACATCCTGTGTGAATGTGAGAGGCTGGCAAGGCGCCGA
The DNA here is from genome assembly GCA_949715475.1 of Microchrysa polita. Classification (NCBI taxonomy): domain Eukaryota; kingdom Metazoa; phylum Arthropoda; class Insecta; order Diptera; family Stratiomyidae; genus Microchrysa; species Microchrysa polita. Next base: position 117,850,599 of record OX454415.1, read on the forward strand.
TTGGAGTGTTTCGGTATCGCTTTTCCCTTGGAAGAGGATATCGTCACTATCAATATGGCCCAGCTGAATCGATTTATCGAAGGCAGTCGGTTAGATGAGTTCATCTAATCCATAGTAGGGGCAATGGTACAATAGACCACCGGTCGTAGTGCCTAGGGCAACTCTTATTGCCTGTGCCCTCAATAAATCTAATCTAATCTAACTAGAAGGACACATTATACAGGGTGACACATGGAAACATGAATATTTTAAAATATTCATACAAAATTGAAAATTCTGGCTACACATTTCTTGTCACCAAAAAAATCTATAACTCATGCTACAATTTGTTGCGGAATTTAGATGACACCCTTTTACAGGAAAAATCATGTTTCATCAAATTGTGTCCGTTTTAATCACTAATCTTTTAGAGGCGTTTTCGGTCATTTTCATTCATTTTTCACAGCAGTTCAACTTCAATTCCCCCGATCTCTTCGCGAATGGATTGAGTTATTTCAACATATGGTTTATTTTCATAAATGCATAATTTCAGATAACCAAAAAAATAAAGTCAGACCTGGTTAGGTCGAGGGATCGCCTAAGACGTTGAAGAAAATTGATTCGAACACCCAGAAGAAGAACTACGCAACTACAAATTTGCTGATTTGCCAGAAATTGCAGTTGAAAATCTAATTCACCTATTGTTGGTATTTGTATTTGTATCGGGAACCATACGAAATCCCCAATCACAAAATTCCCAAACGTAGAAAAATCCCCAAAATCAAAATCCCCATATTCAAAATCCCCATAATCATAATACCCATTTACAAAATCCCCATAATCATAATACCCATATACAAAATCCCCCAATCATAAAATCCCCAAGCAGCCGAAATATACTGGTAAATGGTAGTAAAAAATGGTAGATGGCTGGTAGATGGTAAATGGTTGATGAAAGACTGTAAATTGTTGATGGTTGATGGTAGATGGAAGGTGTTAAATGGTAGATGGTAAATGGCACTAGGAGGGTCGTAAATCGATACAAACTTTTTTTTTGATTAGCACAAACAAAATGTTCGAGTACATTATATTGAATAAACGTTTGCATATATCGTTCTAAACATATTAGGTTTTCTTTAACATCGTCGAGACATGTCCTCATCCGAACGAATATTCGCGGAAAACTTGGTTTGCTTATTGTTGGAACCGATTCGCCTGCATATTATCTGATTTTGTTCTGTGTCACTTCAAAGAGTTTGCCGTTGATTAGCATAAACAGTAAGACCTCCACAAGTTGACCACCCATGGGCGGACAATTTTTGATCAAGATAGAAAGAGTGGTCAACTTAGAAACTCGTTTAGCGTAATGTTGAATGTAAAAGGGCGGAAAAAGATGGTCAATTTAAAGAGGTGGTCATGTTACAGAATGGTCAACTTAGGGAGGTTTCACTGTATATCAGTCCACGACGGTGATTTTTCTATTGCATAGTAGGACTATTACAATTAAAATAGTCTAAATCACCTACCATTTACCATCTACTATTTGCTATTTACCATCCACCATTTGCAATTAACAATCTACCATTTACCATCTGCCATCAACCATTTACAAGCCACCATCCGTCTACCATTAACCACCTACCATCTACCATTTATCATCTGCCATTTAACATCTATCATTTACCATCTACAATAGCCTGAAAAAATTCCCCATTCCCCATTTGAGGTGTGATCTTAGAAAGCGCGCGCGTTCTTAGATCACACCTCAAATGGGGAATGGGGAATTTCGTTTGGGGATTTTCGTTTTGGGTATTTTGATTTCGGGGATTTTGATTTCGGGGATTTTGATTTCGGGGATTTTAATTTCGGGGATTTTGATTACGGGGATTTTGATTTGGGGATTTTGGTTTGGGGATTTTGTGACTGGGGATATCGTATCCAACCCTTTGTATCTAGTGTTTTTTCCCTGTATTTTGACCATCGTTTGAAATCAAAACTTTTTATTATTGAAATTAAAGCCAATTTGAAAATTATTGGCATAACTTCCTATCAGTTTCTTTGGTCACCATTTTGTAATCGGAATACCTTCCAACTTGATCTTGCGCTCCCTAGGGGGCGCTTCCCACCGGTTAAGAATCACTGATACTACAATATTAAATTCCTGCGTGTGGGGCAGTTTGCCCATGATATGCAAATCGCTATGACCATACGCAACGTAGACTGTCTAAAGTTGCACTTCGAATTTATAAAAACTTCAAATTTTGTGCCAATAATATTTAAGATTGAATTGTTAGTAAATGTAAAAAATAGCGTGCATAAATTGAAAAGTCCGCACTCTCAAAGGATTTTTGAAATTGAAAATAAAGTATGGGCGTAAAAAACGTATAACGAGGTCATTGACTGTATATGATAGTTTAAAGAACAAAGACTTATACTACTCTAAAAAAATACGTTACGGCGCCCTTTAGCCACGGCGCGCGGCGCCCCCTTCGAACACGGCGCCCGGGGCGAGTGCCCCCTTCGCCCCCCTCTTCGCACGGGCCTGGTTGTCAGTTGCTGATTTTTTTACATAAACCTGTGGTCGTTCTTCATGCTGTGGTTGTGGCGGTCATTCTCCATCAAAGTAGCAATGGATGTCCATCTTCCATCGCCAAAAATGGTATAATTTTCGCTATTTTGTGTTGTGTCTTGTGGATCGTGTGACTGTTTATTTCAGATTGCCCGATAAGTTGCCTAATGGGTGAATTCAGACTGTAAGACGAAACCGGACGGGTAAACTTGCAAGACAAGAACCATCGTTCTTAAAATGTGAAATGCATAATGCTTGTGTGCTGGCCACTACGAAAGCTCTCGCCGTCCGTTTATTAGCACAAACAAACGGACGGCGAGAGCTTTTGTAGTGGCCAGCAGACAAGTATTGTGAATTTCAGATTGTAAGAACGATGGTTCTTGTCTTGCAAGTTTACCCGTCCGGTTTCGTCTTACAATCTGAATTCACCCAATGTATGTGCTGTACGGACGGCAGATCGATTGTGGGCAATCGATTGCCCAATCGATCGGCCGAGAAATCGTCAGGTTTGTGGCGCCCTTTAAGGCATTTGTAGATTTATGTCGCGTTCGACGCGAAATCAGGTTTTCTTTATTATAATATTTATAAACAGCTTTTCGCCGAAATCTACACTTCCAGAGTTATAAGCCAAACAACCAAAAAACTCAAACAAATTCGGGTTCTTAATTTTTCGCGGTTCTCCAGAATAAATAGACTATTGAAAAACGAATTTTTTTTAGATCGAAACAGCGTAGGTACTGTTCATGCATATTACCATCATCCACTACTTCTACACTCAGAAAAATGGACCCAGTAAACACAAAAGTTTTTGTTCCATTATTTTAATTGGACGGCCATTTACCAGATTTCTTCACAAAAGTAAAAAGATGAAATAATTAATATAACTGGATGAATCCAATTGAGATATTTTGTATGGAATGAAATCTGTCCCATAAATCCAATGGGACATCAGATTACATTTTAATCAGTTTGTCCCATTAAATTAACAAGATCTGATATGATTAACTAATAATAGGATGGATCCCTCCCATTGAAACAAATACAAAACTAATAAAATCCACTATATCGCTCAGAAAAATGCATCACGTAAAGTTAATAATTTCTGTCTTATAAATTTAACAGGGCGGCAAAAGACAAGACTCCTTCCGAAAATATACCAGCTGCTTTGTTCTATATAACGCCCTATTGCATTAATGGGATAGGCCTTTTAATTGAATTTCAAGCATATAGATGTATTTTGAAAGATAACCAACATCATGCTCCGTAGCAGAGATCGTTCGGTTGTCTCCCCGTGACTTGGTAAGTTTTAAAGAGTAATAGCAAATCGGATGTTCAATACTCGGTCTGGCCAAATATCGTGATTCTTAAAAAAAAATCCACAATGACATAGCGTGGATGGTAAAATAATATGAGAAAAAATAGTTCAGTCCGATTACGAGTGAAACGAATTTATTTTGTTTTCATAGGATTGATCCTATTAATTCAACAAGATACATCCTATTGGAAAATAACCAGACTATGTGTTTATTTTTAAATCAGTCAACTATTAAAACAAACGGATATTTATCGAGTGAATGTAATGGTTTCCATATTATTAAAGTAATCTGATTTTTCCTATTGACTAAAAATAATGGGACAAAATTATTAGTTTAATGGGATTTCCCATTGAAATTTTTTTGAGTGTAGGACTCGAACACAGTTACGGGTGGCTTGCTTCGCAGCTTCAAATGTCAGGCTGTATGCAAGTATGCGTCCTTGATCATCCACTTGTCAGCTATAGCCGTAGCGCCTGTTTTAATTCACGGTCCAGGTGAGCCGTAGTGAACACATCCACTGCTGTCTCGTTTCCATGTTCAGGCTTAGAGGTCAGGCATGACGGAAGAGCCAGTCGTTCAATGTCTTGAGCCAATTGCTGCAATGTTTCTCCTGGCTCCTGTGTCCGGTTTCGAAGCTGTGATCGAAATATATTTGCTTCATTTGCACGTCTCCGTATCGCACATCCATCGCCTTCACAATCTCGACATAAGAAATGGAGCAGGAATCGATTGCAGGATTTCAGCAGCAGGTTCTCTCAACGCTAGAACAAGAGCCTATAACGTAGGTATAACCCTCGTATAGGTAATCACATTTGCTGTGACACGAAGGATATTAACCCAATACACTTGTGGGAAATTAACAGTAGATAGATTGTAATAATCAACATGCAATTATTAATCAAAAATGTTATCACATCCCTGTCAAAAGCTTTTAGAGTTCTGTACACAATACCAAAAAAATTCTATGTTTAAGTACGATTTATACAAAAAAAATTGTATTCAAAAATATCCGTTACTACCTATTTCACCACAGAAACACATTGGGTGAGGTTATAATACACAACGTTCGCGCAACGTTACCTTTAATTTCAAATCAACCGGCCGTTACGGATCAGAAACTTCTCCTTACAAACAGATCCCCTAAGCGCTTAAGGGATCTGTTTGTAGGGAGAAGTTTCTGATCCGTAACGGCCGGTTGATTTGAAATTAAAGGTAACGTTGCGCGAACGTTGTGTTTTATAACCTCACCCAATAGGCACTGAACCGCATTCCGGAAGCTTATCATAGACACGAACCCTTGGTAGCAATTGTTCGAACCATGCTCTGCTTCCGCAATAGATATAAATTTCGGAACAATAACAAATATGATAAATGAAAGCCAATTAATCCACGCGAATTAATGCCTGGGAATAATTTTGGTTATAAATATAATTATTATTTTAGTCGTATTTTATAAGTTCGCGACATCCGAAAGATTTAACGGTAAAATTCTCCTGCTCTGAACTTAGAACAGTGAAAGTCGTCGCCCCAGTGGCCTAATGGATAAGGCATCGGCCTCCTAAGCCGGGGATTGTGGGTTCGAGTCCCATCTGGGGTAAAGTGCAAATTTTCTTTTTTTCGTCTCTTTTTATAGTTGAAAAATGAACAAACATGTACAGTGAGTACATAATACGTTATTATTATGGATTTTCACGAGTAATATCAACTTTGTGCGGAAGCTTGGGAAAAATTATTGTGCGTTGCGTAATATGGCGAATAATGTATGTATGTAGTCGATTCCACACAGTGTGGTGAAAGTCAATATGAAAAATCTCGGCGACTGCGACTGTAAAATGCGAACTGACATTCGTGGACATTTTTGAAAGTGCTGACCAGACGCTTATAGGAGTCAAAACAAAGTAGTAGTAGTAGATGTTCCCCTTTAGGGCGACATGTCTTACTTTTCCCTCGATGTTTCCCTGTCTCCCATTTGGCCCAAAATGTAGCCTTTTTATTTCAAGGGCAATTTCCATTTCAGACTCAACTAGTAAGTTTAAATTTTAAATCAAATATGAATACAAAATTGTGCTAGTTGTTATTGGCATCCATGTGTAAGTGAGTCTACGCGTAGACGTCATTCGTCTTGTTGAATTTAAATTGTTCAAAGTCGTAATTTTTTGCAGCATACTCCTAATTTGAAAAAAGAAACGCATGAACATATTTTTCGAGTAAATTTGAAAATTTCACTTACATATATAAAGTAATTTTTTATACCTATACAATGCATCATGTTCGATTTTCGCATTCAATCCTCTAAAAGCGCATGTCATTCACTTAAATGAAAGAAATGTGAAATTCTTTTCGAGCGCCTCTATAGCACACTGCTCCAGAAACGCTTACCACTCACTTCTCTAGAAGCGCTTCTGGAGCGCATCTTAACGAACGGCCTGCCTCCGCGGACGTGCAATGTTAAAAAGTACATGAAGAGGAATGGGGATGGGAAGCGTTTCTCTGCTTCTCGAGAAGCGCTCCTTTTGCCCTTCTGAAGCGCTCTTTTTCCTATTGGGCGATGTTAGAAAACATAGAGGGTCGTCGGTCGGTGCTTTGATCAATATGAAGAAAAATGCAGCCTCAATAGAATGTTCGGTGATTAGCCTTTTATGATTAGATTAATAGTCTGCACATAAGGCAAAAAGAAACTATTGCGCAATTGCGAACGGCTGTATCTTTTGAACCCAGATAGCTAAGATTCTTATAGCACGCAAAAGCAAAAAATGAGTGTAACCTTTGAACGCCGATATCTAGGACTCTGAACTCTTCAGAAAAATGTGCGCCACAACAGTCTCTACATCATGTCGGTACCTTGAGCAATTTTATTTTAAATCGACCTTATCTGCAAGTTGTGTGTCCGTGGGTCGGTGGGTGTCAGTTTCAGGCTTCATTAATTGGTGCACTCACAAAATTGCTATACCTACAGGGTGTCCGGAATACTGCCTCATAAACGGATTGTGATTCCTCATGTGATTTCCAGCAGTTGTACGGAACATACCCCCTCCCCTTAGCCTAACCCTTTAGCTGCCACCGGCATTTGAAGATTTTTGAAAAAAATAATTTCCTTATACGACTAAAACTTCAATATCTCAAAAGCCAGACTAGCTAGAATAGCAAAATAAGATGATTATTACAGCCAACAAATTTACAGCTAGTCTAGGGTTTGAGATATTGAAGTTTCAGTCGTACAAGGAAATGATTTTTCCAAAAATCTTCAAATGCCTGTGGCAGCTAAAAGGTTAAGCTAAGGGGGTATGTTCTGCACAACTTTTTTGCTGGAAATCACATGAGGAATCACAATCCGGTGCGTTTATGCGCAGTTTCAGGACACCCTGTATACGAAAGCTTGAATCGTACTTTCAATTGGGTTGGAATTGAAAATCTGTAACGATAAATCGTATGTTGGGTTGCTTGTGGGCCTAGGTATGCAGTTAGTTTACAAAAAAAATCTCCAACTTTACTGGTATTAAAAAAATGCGAAACCCGTTCTTATTGGCCTACTTGACGTATGGCATTGATTTAAATACCGTTTGAAAGAAATGAAACCTCTACACCATTTTACTGTAGGGTCAACAATAAGAATGATATTAGACAAAAACGAAAATTTAGCCTATAAGTAGGCAATTTACTATAACTACCTCCCTGATATACACATATGGACAAAAAAATAAGTACGCCCCTCATGTACCTTTTTATGCCAAATTTGCATTACTCTTTTTAAAATAAAATTACAACAAGTAGGATAAAACAATGCCAACGGAACCGAAAAACTAAGTAGCATCCCCCTATTATCTTAGTCGCTCCCGATATTAGCTTTGACGTGGGTTTTCAGCTTGGTCATTATAATAAGTGCAACATCGGTTTTTTAAATTTTTTGACAATAACTTGCTAATTTCCGTAAGGATTTGTTTTTTTATTCATTGGTGTATGCAACAAGCGTTAAATTAAAAACAAACAAAAATACTGAAGGGACGAAAAACGCATTGTAGGTACGAAAAAAGACGTTTGCAACTTTGAAATTGCGGAAAAATTATTCTCTCAATAACGAAATAAACCAGCTAAACATTGTATATACTGTGTAATTCATTAAAAACTAAGTAAAAGCAGTCTGAAATGCCAGTCCATGTAAGGGCCTTAAGGATAACTGTCGATCTCATTATCACTATGGCGAGAAAAGTTCTCTTGTCATGACTGATGATTTTTGCGGCAAATATTGAAAATATAGAATCCCTTTGAAAAATTAATCGGAGAATACAAGAAGTAAAGCAGTTTTGGCAAAAAGTTTAGAACTTTCCATGGCGATGTCAAAAAGTGTTGACAGTACAAGAAAATTTTGAAGGGATAGTTCTTCTTGTTCCAGACCGAACAATGAAAACTCACAGAACTACTCTTATCGTAATATTTTTCACCCAGGAAAAAAAATAATATGATATACGCTACATCAACTGGCTATTTCCCATGGAGGCGAAAAAAACATGCTCTATGGTTTCATTTTCATAGTTTAGTTTCGTTCAAATATACCTAATAACCGTTACTATGAGGCAATTTCCACATAAGAAATGTTAGTTGAGAGTCCTAGAATATTTTGCCGATGAACCCATACACTTTAAATGGGGTTTTCAGCAGGATATTAACCCTAACAATACCTCAGAAACTGATCAAGGATCCGCTTCAACCAAATCGAGAGGCTTTTCACGTTGTTACTAGAGTTAAATTTAATCCGGAATATTTAGGGAGAGTTGAATCAATGAACTAGAAGAAACATTTTCACAAAACGGATCAATTACGAAATTTCCTGGAAGTAACTGGATATATGGATGTATGGGAACATGCCATAAGAATTATCTTCCAGAGGGCCAACAAAAACTTTTTTTTTTCCAAAGTAATGGACCATTTGCTTTTAAATAATAAAATAAATCAAGTTCTTGTCGAATCAGAGCATAATATTTTAATTAAAACCAGTTTTAATCAAATTAACTGACATATGTACTTATTATTTTGTCCGGCCTATTTTAGTTACTTCGTATACTATTTCAAGGTAAATGAAAGCTGCGTTATTTATTATAATCTTCTAATTTACATATTATTTGATTCCTCACCAATTAAGTATTTACACCTTTCCATATGATTTTATTTACTCAAGTAACTACTTGGCCACAGGGTGATAAGGCAAATTCGTATGGGTGTACTTACTTTTTTGGCCATATGTGTACATATACGCAACTTCGGATATAGATTTATAACGCATCCCTTAACGACTCCACCAAATTTCAGTCATTAGATATTTTATTTAAGCAAAATATTCCCATTATTGGTACTATTTTTACCTTTAACTGGTTACTATAACGGAACTACTTGACCGATGAAATTAATGGTACCTTAGGATAGATAATTTAATTAGAAACAAAACTTCTATACAACACTTTACTGTAGGGTCAACAGTAAGAATGATATTAACGAAAAATGCAAAATTCGCCTATAAGTTGGCAATATACTCCAACTTCCCCACCCCCACGAATACGAAAACTCAGTTTTAGATAAAAGACATTTCCCCTCTCCATATCCAGCAAATTTCAGCCATTACGTATTTTTTTTAAGTAAACGGCCGTTTTGTGTCTTCAAATAGGTACTGTACTAATAAAATGTCTATTATGGCTTGAGCGGTATGGCCAGGTGCACACATGTTTGTCCTGTTCTGAGCAAAAGGGCGGGCCGAAGTATTCAACATGTCTCGATAACGCTCTCCATTACATTGCTTCGCCACTCTCATTTTCAAAAGAAGCCGGTCCGATTATCTCCTGGGATGTGATCCGCCCGCATCGAACATCGCATTTTTTCAAATGTAAACCTCGCTGATACAAATTATCTATGCTTTTTCATCTAATTTTAAAAATTACCCTTTTCCTAAATCAGACCTACTTGGTACCATATGTCAACAAATCTCTATTGTCTCTAGTTAATTTCCCAAAATTAAAAAAAAAAAAAGAAAATATTGAGAAACAAAAAAAGTATGTATGCTATGTTGTATACTATTGTATACTTTTACGTGGGCCACCCTGTACAAACGAAACAATTAAATCCACGTTGAGCACTATGTGTACTTTTTCATGCTTTTATAGCTTAAAACATGTACAAGTATCCTTACCGTTTGGAATGCAACGATTAAAAGAGTCAGCTGCGTTCCTAATAGTGAACCCCCGTTATTCGCGGTCCCAACATTCGCGAATTCGCTTTCCATATTTTGCGACACTTCTTCAACATTCACTATCCTTATCCGCTTATCCGCGATTTCGTTCTAGTTCGAATGCAAAATTTGATAAAATAGAACTTAATTTTTGTGTTCATTTTAACCATAGTGATTTATTTGAACGCAATAAAATTAATTTACTGCTACGGCACGCATATTTTTCTATCCTACCGGAACAAAAAACTGCACTCTGGGGCTAAAAATGCCGCAAAAGATCAATTGACACTATTACCTCACGCGTATGCAAAGCACTTTTAATAGTTTTCTTTGGTCGTCCGAAAATTAAAATTAAAGGATCTGAAAATCACTGCAAAACAAGAAACGTAAACCGCTTTTCTTGATCTGAAAGTCATGTTTGGGAGCCAAAAAAGCGACACGGCACTGGTTTATTAGAGTACGATGCGTTGTCGTTATGGGAGAGCAGCTTTTTCGCTCTACACGAGATTTAGCCAACAAAATACTGCTGCATTTCTTTGTGAACGTTCTTCTATCCTAGATAAAAATTTGTGTTGATCACCCCTTCCGAGTCCCCAAAATTGAAACAAAAGGCTTGCCCATAAGATCGTCCTGAGCAGTACCCGATGTTTCCCACATGTTCATATAATCTCTTGATATGCCCTTCACCACTCCTATCTGCCTTGATTCCATTCATTGATCGGCTACCACGAGGTCATGGACAGCGTCGATCACTTCCTCATTTGGGCGGATCTGGGAACTCGCTCATCCAGAATCTGATCATGGAAAACGAGTGATTGCGTGCCCTAAAAGTTACATAGATTTGTTGATCAAACTTGGAAGGAGCGTTGGCGGCGAAAGCTTCGAAAACCTAACTGGAAATGATAGTCGCTGCAAGTTGTCGGATTTCCATGCTGCCAATTGAACTGAAGGAAGAAATTCGCGAAGAAAGCAAATGGACGTTAAGCTGCTGCTAAAAGTGCAAGGAATCAAAAACCACTCATAAGTTTAGTGATAGAAATGAGCACCATTTGTTCACGCGCAGTTTTTTACAGGAGAGTTTTAAATTCTCAATTGCTTTCAGTGGTTTTGTGGCAAGCATTTTCCACGATTTAAAAACTGTGATGTTCCCCACCCTATACATGTAACATTTTTCGTATTTTATGAATATTTGGAACATATTTCCCACTATCCAAGGACACTGAACCCCGACATTCGCGAATTCAACATCCCTCGCGAATGTCGGGGGTTCACTAGAACGTTTATTTATTGTTCTTCACCATCCAATTCCATCCATTCCGTCCATCCAATTCTCTCTCGAATTGGACAGCAGATTGAAATCATAATGGTTTCCACGATTTCCATCATGGAAATAATTATTAATTTCTCTAAATTGCTCAATTAAAAAAAAATCGCAATTTCTGATGAAACAACGAATTTGCACTTTCGTCGTTCTTCTGTATATACGATATCTTCTTTATCAAACTCTAATTTCGTCGCTTTCCAACCTACAAAAGGATATGCTCAAAAGAGAAAATTAAAAAAAGAGTACTTTACCCCAGATGGGACTCGAACCCACAATCCCCGGCTTAGGAGGCCGATGCCTTATCCATTAGGCCACTGGGGCATGTTTCGTAATGTCATTTTACGGTTACTTCTACCGGTCGATATAGAATTGCAGTTCTATCGCAAACCAACGATTGAAAAAGTTCCGTTTTAAGCGATAAAACAACGAATTGATTCAACTGGCAGATAACTTTACATTGTACGAAAATTACGCTTACCTGATTGCTAAATATAGAACATACACATACACCACTCGTTTTCCTTCATTTGCATAACATTTGTTCGGCCAGAACATATGGCAGAACAAAGAAAACTTTTTAACAATGCAACCGCCATCTAGTTAGAAACAATGTGAAGTTTCATGTTTTCGGAACAATATTCACGTGGTCCGAATCCGAATGTCAAATTCGAATTTTGTTTATAAACACAATAGCGAGCGTATGAAAAATTATTGTGCTTTCCTAAAAATTGCTGTGATTTGTGATTTATAAAATAAATATGACAAAGTGCATAACGTGTAGCTGTGAAACGGAAAAATATAAATGTCCGAAATGTCGAGAATATTAGTGAGTATTGATTGAATGAGGAATTTTAGCGCGATGTGAGAGTTAAATTGCAAGTTGGTGTGTGGGAGGAGTTCCTAGAGGAGTTCTTGTCGCCGTAAAAGTGCAAATCCTGTACACTTTTGAATTTATAACTTGCCGTCTGCTACCATCGTGTTGTTTTCATTATCGGGAATATCTGCCTTATCACGCTCTGTGGCGTGGGTCAAGAATAATGCCTATCAACTAGGGAAAAAGTGCTCATATTATGCTATTTTTGTGAATTCATGTTTTCGTCGTTTATTGAAAATATTCTGACGGGAAACAATTTCAAATGAAGAACTCCGTCGGCAGACGGGTCAGATGCCAATCGGTGAATTGATACGAGATCGAAAATGGCAGAAGATAGGAAACACTTTGCAAAAGAGCAATAACTGTGTACCTTTACATGCCATGAAATGGAACCCTGTCTCTGACCAGGCCTCAAACTTACTTGGCGACGTTCGGTGGCAAAAGAGTGTAAAGATCTGGGCATGAATTGTGATCTCCTGATGTAAGTCATCCTGGGCATACACAAGGAGGCGATTAATTAGGAGGCGCATTTCACTTTTATCCTTTCCTGTGGCGAGTACGGTGCAATCGTCAGCATAGGAAATCACTTCAATTCCTTCCGGTGGTATAGGAAGGCCGGACATGTAGATGTTAAACAGAGCGGGGGATAGTACCCCTCCCTGTAAAACTCCTTATTTGATTTTCCTCAGCTTAGAACGTTTGCCTCGAAACTCTGTGAAGGAATGCTGTTGTTGTTGTTGTAGCGGCACAAGAGAGGGGGAGACTTGTATCATCATTCATAAATCGTAGGCATCCTCTCCTCAAGGTCAAGACCTAAGAAGATCGCAACATCGATGGGGTTCTCCCATAGTGCGATAGGTGTTAGATGCGTAGGTGCGGCAGTGCAGTCAAATATATGATCCACGTTGTGTGGGCTGGCTCCACATGCTGGACAAATATTTCCAATGCTGTTGTCAATGCGTGACCAAAACGAATTTAGTCTGGAGCAAAATCCAGAAGGAAGCTGAGCCAAGGTGGTTCGTGTGGCTCTCGGTAGTTGTTGTTCGTCGGCTGAGATGTCGGGTGGTCGAGCGCGAAGGACGCGGTTTACGGATAGCCTATTTGTGGCTTTGGTTACCTCGCTGGTGTGCAGTTGATTAAGGGCCGCCTTGTGTATTTTGGAGTTGTCGAGAGGAACTCGTTTAAACTTTCCATGTCCCTTAACGAACGTCTTACATGACGTGGTGGTGGGGTTTTGTCCATGAGGTCATGATTTGGGTGTAGGCTTCGATAACAACCAACAAGATATTGCTTAGCCAGGAGATCATTGTGTGCCTTGAGGTCTAGCAGCTTAGTTTCTTGGTGCAGGTGGTCTTGAGATGGCATGCGAACGCATTCAGTAATGGTACGCATGGCTGCATTTTGGCATGTTTGAATCCGTTTCCAGTTGGTTTTGCATAGGTTATTTGTCCATATCGGTGCTGCATAATTTACCACAGAACGACTGACGGCTTTGTAGGTGGTGAGTAAAGTCTCCTTATCTGTGCCCCATTTGCTGCCAGCAAGGGACTTCAAGATCTTGTTTCTGCCCTTCATTTTGTCACTAATGTTGTCGGCATGGGTGTTGAATAGGCCGTGATTATCAATTGTGACGCCAAGAATTTTGGGGTGACGGATAGTGGGAACTTCAGTGTCATTTACTCTGATGTTAAGCCGTTGGTTGAATTCTTTGTTGTATGTGGTAAAGAGGGTGGCCGAGGACTTGGGCGCTGATAGCATTAGGTTCTTGTTGTTGAAGAAAAGGTTGAGCTCTTCCAAGTAACCGTTAATGAGATCGCACATGTCGGGAATGTCGTTGCCAGATGTCATTATGGTGCAGTCGTCAGCATAGGATACAATGTCGATTCCTTCAGGTGGGGTGGGAAGCCCTGACATGTATAGGTTGAACAAGGTGGGGGAAAGTACCCGGCCTTGTGGTACGCCTTGTTTTATCCTTCTTAGTTTAGATTTCCCATTTGTACACTCGGTGGCGGATTCACGTCCGGCAAGGTAGTTTGCGATCCATTTGACTATATGCGGCGGTGTGGATGAATTGCGGAGATCCGTCAGTAGGAGCGAGTGGTTCACCGTATCAAACGCTTTCGACAGATCTAAAGCCACAAGAATGGTACGCTTAAACGGCGGGGGCTGGTTGATCCCATTGAAGACCTTAGACATGATTCGGTCTAGTGCAGTGGTGATGCTGTGCATTTTTCGGAAGCCGTGTTGGTGATTAGCGAGTTGTATGTGCGTCGCAAGAGTCTTGTGAATCAGCGATTCCAATATTTTCGCCACAGGGGATAAAAGCGTGATTGGTCGGTAGGATTCTCCTAAGGAGTGTTGTTTACCAGGTTTGGGTAACGGTATGATACGGCCTCTCTTCCAAATTTCTGGTATGATGAATGTTCGTAACGAAAGGTTCATCGTGGTAGTGATATACTCTATGGCCGGTGTGTCGAGGTGTTTGAGCATGATCATTGCTATACCGTCTGGACCAAGTGCTTTTGAGTTTTTGGCATTCTTTATGGCCATTGCAACTTCTGTAGAGGTAATTTGGAGATGTTCATCAACTTTAGTGTTTCGGATGTCTCGTGTGATTTTGCGCTTGAGTTTATCGTTAGTTGGGTGTTCGACGATTTGTTTATTGAATAGGTTTGCGCATTTATTATCGTCGCTCACGGTTGAGTTACCAATCTTGATAGAAACCCTCCCTTGAGTTTTAGTGGGGTTGGATAGGTTTCTAACCGTGCTCCAGAGTTTGCTCACACCAGTGTTGGAATTTAGTTTTCTAAGATGTGATTGCCATATGCCTCTCCTGTGGTCGTTGACCTATTTGACTATGATGTCATTAAGGTCGTTTATCCGTGGGTTTTTGCCAATTTAGCCGCAGATGTTGCGAAGTTGGGTTTTAGGCTGGGAATGCGGCCTGCTGGAATGTATCTCTTAGCTGCAGTGAGAATAATTCGTCTAATTTGTTTTTCAGCCGTACATACGTACGTACATCCCTTGGGGCGGTGAGACTAGCAAAAGCCTCGTTGGTGAACCTTTTAAAGCTGTCCCAGTCAGCTTTGTTGAAGTTGGTGTACGTCTTCTTATCGGGATGGATGAATTTCGACGGCATATCCAGAGTCAGTATAATTGGCAGGTGATCAGATGATGTTGTGAGGATTGGCTCCCATGAATGTCATTAATAAGTCCAGGGCTGGCGATGGAAATGTCAGGTGAACTTGTGCAGGGTCCAGTGATACGGGTCGGTTTTTCGTCATTTAAAGGTCAGAAATCCGAATCATCCAGTTGGTCGGCTATGATGTTACCTCTGGTGTCGTTTTGAAGGTTTGAATGCCATAAATCATGGTGGGCGCTGAAATCACCAAGTAGGAGGCGATATTGTCCGTTTAATAGAGGGCTGATATTGACTTTGTAACCGGTGGGACAGCTGGAGACAGGTGGAATATATATGTTGTAGATTTCAAAGTATAATAATTTCCTGATTTGACGATTATCGCTTGCTGCTCCAAGGTGTTATTGGCGGAAGTGACATCAACGACGCTGTATGGCAAATTATTGTGGATGAGGAAAGCCAAACCTCCTCCTGCGTTCCTATCACGGTCTTGTCTGATGACGTTGTAGTTACCATATGACCTGAGTGAGTGACTAGAGTTGAGTTTGGTTTCCTGTACTGCCGCTATTTGGATGTGGTGTCTGTCCATGAGTGCTATTAGTTCAGCGATTTTGTGCTGGAGTCCATTACAGTTTAGTTGGACTATCCTCGTGCTGGTGTAATTTGCATCGACGATACGTGGAGCTGGGGTCAAATTGGGTGGAGCGGGCCTCACAGCATTTGCAGGGGTGGAAGGTGATGATGGTTGGGAACCTTGGCTAGGCAGCTGGTGACTGGATGAGCTTTGCCTTCTGTTTCCACACCGGATCGCTCTGTAAGATGTTGACCATTGATTGGTGTTGGTGAGTCCCGAGCAGTTCTTGAGGTGGACCCATTGTCCGCAGCATGTGCACTCAACTGACGATTGGACATTGGACCAAATTCTGTTGGCGCAAACCGAGCACATCCATGGACCAGGATTCGTCTCGATGCCGGCACGTATTAGAAGAATGCGGAGCAGCTGGGACGGCCAGAACTGCTCCACAAATGAAAAAACGGTGAATGAATGATGATACAAAGTAGGCCTGTTCGGTACCGAGATTTCAGTACCGGGTTTCGGTTTTTTTCAATACCCGGTACCACAAGCGGTTTCCCTGACTCAGGTTTTTTTTCAGTACCGACGGTTTTTTTTAACCATACGCCGGTTTTTTTGAGTACCGGATTAAAAACCGACTCAGGTTTTTTTTAGTACCGACGGTTTTTTTTAGCCATAAGCCGATTATTTTGAGTACCGGGTTAAAAACCGGTACCAAAAAACCTGAAAAACCGGCTCATGGTTGAAATGAATCGTTCTTTTTAACTCGGTACCAAAAAACCGACTCGTCGGTCGGTTTTTTTTAACTCGGTACCAAAAAAACGGGATATCGTTACTTTAGAATATCGGGTCCGGTACCAAGTGAACACCGGTTTTGTACCGGGATCCCGGTTTTTGGAACAGGCCTAATACAAAGTATCCAACCCCTTCTTGCATCGAAGGGGGTCTTTGCGACTCTTGGCAATGCCTGGGGCATGGCTCGTTCCGGGAAGTAGACCCGGTCGCAGTAGTGTCTCATGATGTAGGTGGTCCTGTGAAAACATCTTTACCCAGCCGGTAACAGTGCGTAGTGCTGCATTTTGACAGGTCTGTATATGACTCCAATTAGTGTTGCAGAGACAATTTCTCCACATAGATGCTGCGTTATTGACTAGGGCGCGGCCAATGGCTTTGTACGTAGCCAATAGCGTTTCTTTGTCTGTACCCTATGTAGTACCGGCAAAGGGCTTTAAGAATTTTGTTTCTGCTCCTAAGTTTGGCGCAAATGTTTTCAGCATAGGTGTTGAATTTGCCGGAGTTGTCAATGGTGACACCAAGGATTTTGGGACATCGTGTAGTTGGTATTATGTGGTTGTCGATATGGATTAGTAGTTGAGTGTTGTACTCCTAGTTCAAGCTGGTGATCAATGTGGCGGAGGACTTGGGCGCTGATAGCTTTAGGTTTTTGTTCGCGAAGAAGTTGTTAAGGAGAAGCAAGTACTCGTTGATGAGATCGCACATTTCGGGAATATCTTTGCCAGTTGCCCTGATGGTACATTCGTCGGCGTAGGAGATGATTTCAGGTCCCATTGGTGGTGTGGGAAGTCATGAAATGTAGAAGTTGAAAGGGTGGAAGATATAACTCCACCCTGCGGTACGCCTTGTTTAATTACATTCGTCGGCGTAGGAGATGATTTCAAGTCCCATTGGTGGTGTGGGAAGTCATGACATGTAGAAGTTGAATAGGGTGGGAGATAGAACTCCACCCTGCGGGACGCCTTTTTTAATTTGTCTGAGCTGAGACTTCACGTTTCTAAACTAGGTGCAGGACTGACGACCGGCATTTTTTTTTTAATTTTGGGATCACCAGGGTGAGCGCGCTTGATGTTATTTCGTTCATCGGGTAATCTGGCGGCACAAGTAAGACAATTAGGCCGAACTTTCGGGATACGTCCTTGAAGAATGTAATGAGCTATATACTTTCGCAATAACGTTCCTAATATTTGCGGGCGACGCAATGTGCCAATATTGACAGACAATTTTTTTATGGTGCATCATACCCCACGCGCACCGCAGGTTTTGACTCAAAGTTTTGAATTGGCGAAGGAGACTAATATTTCTTTTTACGATTGCCTGCTTAAGTTTTCTATATGTTTGTTGGTAGTAGTAAATTCCCCGCAGTAATTACACTTTTTTAGGAGATTAGACTCTCGAAACCTGCTAACATGACAATAGCCCAACTTGCAGTGGGTTCACGCCTAGATTCCTACGGTAGTGCCTTTCACGCTGCTCCCACGAATCTCATTCCGATGGAACTGTCAGGCAACTCTACTGCAGCTGTTACATTCTTATGACTATCATAATGACTACAATATCACAAATAACTCAAAGATAGAAATAAATTAAACATTTTTCGCATTCACAGTTGTTCGCTACAATGCTTCAAAGTCCACAAGGAAACGCCATGCCAATTGCCCGAAGAGAATGTTACAAAAGACGACAATTCCGAACCATCTTTGCATATGCCTTTCAAAACGGAAGATACAGTTAATACAGAAAAACTTGAAGCATTGGGTAAGTTCAAATTCGATTTGCCTAGAATTGACTAACTCATTATTGTTTGGTTTAAATTCAGAACACAGCGAGGGATTGAGGAATCTTTTGTATAATCCACACTTGCGAAATTTCCTGAAAGATGTCGACAGTGCTGAAGATGCTTGGAAAGCCATCCGGACGGCAATGCAAGAACCACTTTTTATTGAATTCGCCGACGAGTGTATGAAAGTTGTCGAACCACCGACTGAAGACGACGAATTTGTATAGTGGTAGTGAAAAGCGATAAGATGGGTTTGTTTTTGTTTTATTTTTAATTTTTACGAAAAACTTTAGTTAAGTTTTACTTACTCTTCAAATTGTATAAAAAATACTTTGCTTTCTGCCTACAACTTATTAAACTTGTTCAAAAATTCATAAAAATACATAAAATAGAAAATTTAACGGAAACTGTTTGCATACAAAAACGGTAAACAATTCAATTCTCTTTTATATATTACTAGAAGTAGTAGAGATCATGATACTTGGTATCAAAAAAGGATTCGCCATCTCAAGACGATACAATAAAGCCTTTTATGTATGTATATTTTTTAGATTTACAATTCGTCATCGGGTCGATGTCTCTTATTTATAACATAGGGGAACAAGTCACTCGGCATTGTACAATTTGCATTTTCTTCCGCACATAGGCCAAAATAACGTTGCCGCAAAATATGCGCTGCAGCTTTCGGTTGTCTGTTTCGCGTGAATATTCCTTTTTTATTGCCCGAGACTCGTGTGGTTGCTGTAGAAAAAAATATTAAAACGTAAAAATGTAGGGATTGGCTATATTAGGCCCACTGATCGGGATTTGCAAAACTGTGTGCAAAAGATCGATAAAACCGCCTGGGAAGGAGAGAAGCGATAGGGGAATTCAATTTCCAAATTTGTTTGATATTCGGTCAACTGCTAGCCATGTGGTTAGGGGAACCCAAGGTATCGATCTTTTGCGCCAGGTTTGGCAAACTCCGCACATTGTCGGGCCGGCATTACATCAACATTTCCTCACTTACATTGTGCCGTCTGGAAATCGGCAAAGTTCCACACAAACTCCCCAATGAACCATCCTAATTTTCGAAGTGCATCAAACGCTTTGAAATGTTCCGAAAGTAATGCAGCCTGATAGTCTTCCGTCCACGACACTTCAGGAAGCTGAAAATATGTTCAGTCATGAAAACTAAACACTTAACCAGAGATCTGTAATCTGTAATTATTTATCTTACCGAATGCAATCCAACAATTGTGTCTGCACCATACTCTGTAATCAGTATTGGCTTAATTTGTTTTTCATGCCAGCTTTTTGCTTCGTTTACAAGATTAGATACAATCATATCAAGACGGCCATTATTTGCATACCAGGCATTGTAACGGTTAAAGCTAACCACATCTAAATAATAAGCCTGTGAAAATAAAAAATCATGGAAATAACTAAGACAAAACAGATCATGCATCTGTCTAATTACAATCTTATCGTTGAATGGTGTTGCTGCTATCGCTGCCGTTACAGGACGGGTAGGGTCTAGTAATTTTGTAAAGGGGGCAATTTTTCTAAAAATGTTCAATGGATCAACCAAAAATTAGAATAAAAGGCCAATCGTATGAGTATTGCTTACTTAAAATAATCTCCGGCACCAAATTCCGTAGCGCTTGGCTCGTTTGCAATTGACCACATTATCACACTGGGATGATTTCGATCGCGTTGAATAAGTTGCTCCATAGCTGATTTGTGATTTTCTAGTAAGTCATTGGTAAAATATCTGAAATAAGATATAAACTGGCCTTAGAGTCATTAATAGTGATTCTCAAAATTACATGCTTACTCTGTATTGACACTTGGACATTCATCAATGATCATGATTCCATGTTCGTCTGCAAATTGCATTGACTCTTCCGAGTACGGATAGTGTGATGTACGATATGCATTGGCACCAATCCATTTGATTAGATTGAAATCTTTTGTTAGTAATGCTAAATCGAGTCCTTTGCCTTTAATCTAGGATAATTATAGTAAAATTTAGAATGTTGACGCAACGGTAATATTTATTTGTGGATGATTCTGAAGAAAGATTTATTTGAATTGACTGTTGTAACTTTTTGCTCCTTATCAGTAATGCTGAATACTGCATAACTTTCCACAGTTCGATTAAAACATGTAAGGGGCGATTTATCGGACTTCTTGCGGAAAAATTTTGCAAATTCACTATTTGCTGAAAATGATGAACGGCTTCCCAGATAAGCGTTCCTTAGTGAAAGTTCATAAATGCAAAATATGTATGTATGTACCTCTCACTAATGCCAGATGTGTTGGAATACACAGTCAATCACGGTCTTAGTGAACGCTCGACAACTCTTGTGTCGAGAAGGATTTGAGGGATTGCCGTTGGACGCAACATCGAACTTATTAGTTGGGCTCGAAAACACCCGATTAGCAGTTCGATTGGAAGAATTGGGAAAAATACAAATAAATTTTTCGCCGTTAGGACTCCTTTGGGATGGACTCGGGAAGAAAGGCATAAATTTGGAGATGAAACCTGTTTATTGGTTGACAACGACGATTACAACGTTCATCTAATTCAACTAATTAATGAATACATCGAAACGGACTGTTTTGGGTTTGTTCCAGACAACTACATTAAATTGGAGCCGGACGAAAACATATGCGCTCGTCGCATGATGAAAGTTAACAATCCATGAAAATGTTATATATCACACTGGCATTCTGATAATTTGGTGTTACCTGCCAACCGGGGAATTGGTTTGGCGGAGGCAAGTTTGTTTCACAACAAAAGCTGAATGATATGTCCTAAGGAACTACATCAATGTCGTGCAACCTGAAAACCAGAAAAGGGACAGAACATAGTACATCCTTCAATCTATTCCATCAATAATCCAAGCAAACTAGATAAGGTACGAATGGTGTAGGACACAGGCGCAACCTATGACAAGGTATTACTTAACTCATTAATATCTGGGCCTGACATGATTTAACTAGAGCGACGGTTCTTAACCGGTGGTCCGCAGACCACTAGTCGTCCCAAGAATTACCATAGGTGGTCCGCGAGCACTTTACTGCGGTTATCAAATGATTAGGTATGAAACATATTATTTAGTGTGTTTTAAAATTTCATTTTTTATCACTTCTAACGGTGCGCAGAATTATTCCCTACGGATCATCAGGAGAGGCATAACACCGGTCTGGGCTGTTTCTTATAATTCTATGCATTGCTACAAAGGTATTTTCTATTGGACATGGAGAGACACGACCGGCTGACCAAGTTAGTGAATTTGTTTCACTCTAGCCAATGGCATGCAAAACATCGTCATCTTTCGGGCGAAAAATCATCCCGCGAACCCTGTGAGAGGAATCGTGGGAGGATATCCGGAAAAAAAACCATGTGTTGTAATTTTTTATGCCATCTCCCTAACCGGTTTTCCATGTCACATGCCGTAACAAATCAAGCACCGTAATGTTGCTGAAATTACAGCATTCATACACACAAATGATTATTCGAATAACACGGTTTACTGGATGATTTACCGTAAGAGAGTAACTACTGTAGAGTAAGCTGCTGTAAAAATCAGCTCATGCAAACTGTGCTAAAAAAATCACAAATCGCAGCTCTCCCGTTTAGGCTCGCTAGTGGCTCCTATTTTCTATATTCCTAAATTTTTATTGCGCTCAACTGCACGATCCCTGCTATCGACTTTATATCTTTCTCAGTGGCACAAACATTGAAGGGGACTTTTGACGTTTGGTTAGGAGCCACAAGAGTTACAAGCAAAGTGTATATTTGAAAGACAAGATTAAGAGTATGTCATTATAGATTTTAAGCGCATCTGGCCAACTCAAAATAATGACTTCCCTTTACAAAACAATAGAACTAATAAAAGTTGTGTCTCATTATTCAGGGCTATAGTTCGTTCGTTCGTTCGTAATTTGGTGGTTCGCAAAATCACCGTGTTTTATCCAGTGGTCCATCCTGTACAGAAGGTTAAGAAACTGAAAGTAAACTAGATATACTAAGATGGCCTTAATTACACTGGGAGCAGCTGGTTCACCATCATTGGCCCAAATTATAAAAAGCACTAATGGAATGACAAATGCAAATTTTCCAAGCCGTCGAGGAGGCGATATCGTTAGCGTAGGCTGTGTGGACCATAGATAAAAAAGGTGGACTCCACATCCAAAAATGTTGGCTATGTAATTGTATCGATACCTTTCGAGAAGAGTGCACAAATTCGGTGACCTAGCGAAGACGGAAATAGACACGATGCACAGAGAGCGCGAGCTACTGAGGAGAGCGGTTTCCGTCAATCACCTCGTATTGATCAGTTATTTGACTGTACTACATGTCTTTATAATTGGGCGGGACGTCTACAGGATGTATCTACATCCCGATTCTGGATGTCAAACATGTTCTGCTTATATAAATCGAAGAATAGAATCCGCTAATTCCACCCCTTGAACATTTTTTTCTTGGGACATATTAGACCGGAACACTGCTTGCATTCGTGAAAATCTTAAAACGTCAGAGAAAGCGGGCATCATCATCACTGAAAAGGAATTGAGGCGGACAAAACTGGACATAATCAGCTACATCCAAAAATCATTACCGTCTTTGCGAAAAAGGATATGGCTAAGTTCAATCCGTTCAAACACGAAAATGGTATTGTCCTAAGCCATGGACCGTACGAGCGGCACATCTGGCATACGATGCAAATTCAACACCAGTCTTTCCATCAAATAACATCGTTACATCGCTTACACTAACTGTACTAGTATGATTTATGAATTGCGTTAGATCTTCCATTAATGAATTGCGTGAATCTTGAGATAAACCGCCCGGCGATATATTGTAACAGTTTTACGTCATGGCCCTAGACAGTCTTGTTGCTCGTCCAGGGATGCCCAGGTTAATACGCTTCGACAAAGTCAAGAATTTGATAGCTGCGAGTCGTTTTTTAAGGACCTAATAGATACCCACCAAGTGGCCGTTCAACTTTCCTATTAAACCGTATTTGAAGCGTTTAACTGGCGTTACGGGCAATTTTTTGACATTACCTCCTGTTTTTGGAGATGACGCCCGAACTGGTTAACTTCCGGCCACTAACAGACATCGTGGACTAGTTTAGAAGTAGCATTAACTCCAAATCATTCTCTGTTGGACACTCCATCGGGAACAAAGGACAATCAGTTGGAAACGTTACACCGGAAGTTTTAGCAATTAATCATACATAAATCAACAAATTCAGTTGGAAGGGAGGCGGCTGTCGGAGACATTTTCCATTATTAACAACTTTTTGAATACCCATGGAGTGGAAGGAACCAGTTTGCTTGGACGGCCGAAAGCTCGCTGTGAGTACTTTTTAGGCGATGGCGCCGACTAGGGCTTCCGGACCTGGAAGAGAAAATACAAGGTTTTATACGTAGGTTTTAATGCCGAACAATTTGCTGTCATATTACGCGCAACATTCCAGACTTGGATTGTAACAGCGTAAATAGTTATCTTAGCTATGAGGTAGGTTTTCGGTTACACTGTTATGTTAGAGCTGGATAACTTAAAGATGTACCGTCCGGTTCTTACTTTTTTATTGAAGCAGAAAGATGTGTTCCCGCTGTGCATTTTTGTGGATTTTATTACGGTTAGTCATCGTTTTTGTTCGTGGTCTCCATAAACGTAGTTGCTGCGATGAGGTTTTACTCGACCCACCGATCGATAAGTACCTATCATGCTTTCTTCATCTTTGCCCCAGTAAACGTAAGGTTGGCATTTTTTTGTTTTTTTTTTTTCTAAATTTTTCAAAAATGCAAAAGGTCAAAATCGCAAAAAAAAAAAAAAAAAGGTCAAAGATATAGCTGTATTTATTCTAGCGATACCACTAAAAGGATTTATGTCTCGGTAGACGAAAAGTCCTATATGTATAAATGTGTGTTTCCAACATAATCCTTGAAAACTTTTCGCAAGAATAATCCGGAAAAATGAAAAATAAAGCATATATTGAAATATTGGAAAAAACTTATTTTGGGAGTTAGTTTATACGAAAGCCCTACGATGTAGTGTTCCGATTCCATACGGTCCTAGGTATGTTTCGAGGCTTCACTAGGGACGCACTTGGGTGAAGTTTGATTAAAAAAAGTAGTTCTTAAGAGAACCTAATTTCAGCCATCTAGATACATATATGTACATATCTTAGCCGCAACTCAGCTGGACAAATTCAAGATTTTTGACGTTTAAACGGCGTTGATTTCGGGTTGGTTTCTATGGCAGCCTGAGGCTATGGTCCGATTCCATTCGTTCCGACAAATATACAGCGTGCAGTAGAAATAAACTTCGAAATTTTAGCCCGTTAACTCCAAATTGAGGGACTAGTTTATACATATAGAAACATAATTCATAGAAATTAAAAACTTACATCCGAATCTTCGTGTCTTCCAAATCCTCTCAAGTATACTCGTTTATTATTGATAAAAAGCGATTTGTAATTCCATTTCAACGATCGTATTCCAATTTTTAGTCTGTAAACGTCAATTATTTCGTCCTTTTCGTCTGCTATGAAAACTTCAAAAGTGTACAGGTATCCAGGATCGGAATGCATAAGATAAGGCCACCATGGATTAATGTTGTCAACGTTGAATTTGCCTTTCAGATCAGAACGTGGGATATCCGATGCTACTTCGTTGCCCAGCTTATCAATGAGCCGTATCCCTATATGAGCGATTCCATCATGTAGTTCTCCTTCTACTTTGATTTGGTAGTGAACCGTGCCTAAACATTAAGAGAGTAGTTACGTATTATTATAAAATTCTAATTACTTTTATGTATCGCAATAAATAGAGTTACACATGCGATCGATCGTCAGATAAACGATTTTCTTTTTATCGTCAGATCGCAATCTATCTGATGGTGGTGATATGGGGAATATTGCATGCAATTTTAATGATTGGATGATAAAGTTAAATTTTGCAATTTTCGTGCGATCTACCCGATGATTGACTTTCAACGTTTTAATCAACAGAACTTTTATTGAAGCATTGATAAAGATTTTAATATGGAAGTTTAAGCAAACAAATGCCATTTTTACAATATGTGTACATATCGCATTACACTGTCATTCGCCGTTCGACCGTACGATGAATTGTATAGTGCATGTGCTGCAAAATCGTAAGATATTTTCATTGCAGTTAATCGGCAGAAAAATTTGATGATAAATCTCATAAGCTAGGCAGAGTGTATGACGACTCCTAGTTCACAATTTTATGTATGCTATCCGATTTTTTTTTATTAAACCAATTCACTGAGTTATTTTATTTTTATTGGACAAATTATAATTCGGAAATGGTGTCATAAACATTTCTCCTCGAAATGCGAATAACGATATAAGTTTTCAATTTACCCAATCTGTCGACTAGATCCGTTTTAACTTCGACATCTGATATGTGCATCCCAGGAGTTGTATAAAGAAACACTGACCGATGTATGCCAGCATAGTTGAAAAAGTCAAAGTCATAATCTTGTGTTACTACAACACCATCATCTCTGTGTATAAAAATAAGACATTATTTTAGTAATGTATCAAAAAAAAAGAAAACAATACAAAAAGAGTATTAAAGTAAAGTCCTACGTTGGACGATCGACTATGCTTCCTTGTGGAATGGTTGTTGCATTTAATCTATTATCACAGAAAACGGTAACCAAATTCTCTTCACCAAATTTCAGCATTTGTGTTATTTCAGCTTCAAACGGCAGATGACCGATTTCATGTTCGACTACTTGGATTCCATTGATCCACTAAGAATAAAATAATTAATATCTGATAATCTTAAGAGTCTGTATAAATATCAAAATTAAATTTACCACAATTGCGCTATAGTGAACACTACCAAAACGTATCCAAACTTTTTGATTAGTCTCCCATCGTTTTGGAACGAAAAATCGTCTATCATACCATACAGTTCCCACATGATCACGCAATTTTGCGTCTACAGTTATATCATTGTAGCTTGCAGGAACGGGCATAGGAATGGTTTTCTTTACCTAAAATTCAAACAGATTTTACTGCATTTATTGAATGATTGAATGAACCATCAAGGCATTGTGCGTGGCTATGATTACACATACATTTTATCCAATAAATAAGCTTAAAGCATTCTATAGCCAGTGTAAACCACCATGCTACAAGTATGCTTTATGCTTAAATTATGGATAAATATGTACGAGTAACCGACACTGCGTATTTTTTACTATTACAAAATTATTGAGTCCCTGTACTCACCTTACTAAGATCACGTTTATACCACATTTCATCTATTCCCTGTCGTGGTAAAAACTGTTCCGATTGAACGAAATTCCATATCCCGTCCAGGCTTCGAACTTCACGCGTTTCCGATTCTTGGGGATAAAGATGTGCCCATCCAGCTTGCGAATTCGGATTTTTGGGGGTCAAGTCAAAAGTGAGGCATATTGTATATGCCAGAGTTGTGAGAATAAGAAAAATGGTCACTGAAAAATACATAGTATTGCATGTTTATTAAATTAAGACAACAAAAATTGTTCTGATGGAAATTTAGAGAAAAAAAAAATATAACGTGAACCGAAAGCGTCAAAATACTGCTGAAGTAAATCGAAAGCCTCGATCACAGACCATAGTTCATCTCAAGAACAACATTCACGACGCCATTGTCAACATACCGATTGATATGCTGCAACGAGTGGAGACGAGCTTCAAAAATCGACATAATCAGTGTATGCCCAATGGGGGTCGCCCATTGCGATATTGTATTTTAAATAAGAAAAGAATTAAAACTGTTATACACTGCGCGACAAATACTTAGGTTCATGGATATTTTCCTTTAAAATTATATAATTTCTATGTACTCTGATCGGAAATAATTTTTAAATAATGCTCTCTCAATTAACGGTTATTTTAATAAATACTGCAATTCCATCAAGCAACTCACATAGCTAACGGAATTTTTAAAATGAAAATCGCAATTTCCACTGCGACAATTGTATAGGTTCACTTACTTTAATCAGTTATCTCGTCGTGGTGGGTAGTTTTTTGGAAACAGTTGTTTTTCGCGTTGTACTCTGTGAGTTATATAGTGGATAATGTCAAAAGGAAAGCAACTTCCATGCCCTGGAAAAGGCGACAATTTCCATACTAAAGCAAGAAGGATATTCAAACCGACAAATGGCAATACGGATTCTGCGGAGCTCGAACCTTGCTAATAATTCTTTACGAGATAGTGAAAATTATGGCCGGCGATACGCAGAAGGCAGAAAAAAAGCGATTTCCGGTGCATTATGGCGACGCCTCTTAAGAGAAGCCTCGAATTCGCTCCTTACTGCGCGTGAGCATGGGGAGAATTTGGGGTTATCAACAAGTGTTAGGACCATCCAACGAGTTCACTGAACCAAATATTTCTTCATATGAACGAATTTTTTTTTCGTAAAATGTTGAATAAAATTTTTATTTGATTTGAATAATAATTTGTTACATTGAATAAATACGGGTAGATTTTTAGAACAAAAGTTACATATTATTCAATATGAAAATTTTGTTTTTTGTTTTATCAAATTAACTAAATTTTCATCAGTTTTATTACTATTCGCTTACAATTTTTTATCAATTTGAAGAAATCGCACTTTGTAAAAGTTTTTCTTCGTATAGAACAAATTATTCAAACTGACGATTTGTTTGCGCTAAATTATTCGAACCAATTGTCAGATTGACAAAAGTTAGTCAAAATAACAAATTCACAATTTGTCAGATTCGTCAAAAGGATAAAACTTAATCAAATGGAAGAATAGCATCATTCTTATATTTTATATATATTATATTTTATCACAATGAATAATTTAGTCATATTGACAAAATCAATTCTTCAATTCTTCTCTTTTACGAAAATTATTCACATAGATTAATAAATAGTAACGCATTTTCTGTAATTTTTCGATTTTTTGAGTAATCTTTGCCTTTAAATTTTAATGGAAATCTCAATTCCAAAAAGAAATTTTTTAATACAATTTGTGAGAAAGAAAAAAAATGTCGTGGCCGAGTCTCAATAAGGTGTCCGCCATGCAGTCTGTATCAAGTAGGTACTGCAGGTCTTGAGAACATTGGAAGTATATTTCCTCTCTGGCGCAGTGGCAACGTGAGTGGACTGGCACGCAAGCGGACCGAGTTCGAATCCTGTGTTAGACACAATGGTAATATGGTTAATTGTATGTAAAAAAAAAGTGTTTAATAAATATTTGAAAGTCTTAAATAAATATAATAATAAATTAAATTAGTTTCAATACGAATAAGACAACACGCAATGTTAATTTTTAATATTTAAAAAAAATAATAGACAATTTCTTCATATTGACAAATTTATTCATCAATTTACAATAATTTCGTAATTATTCAATATAACTGTGGTATTCTTCAATCCAAATAACAGCTTCATTGACCGTATTTTGATGAAATTTTCTTCATATTAAATGTAATTTTGTCGAATTTACGAATTTTTTGGTTCAGTGTTCTTAGATCTTCTTTTTGTTTGAAATGTTTACGGTTAAAGAGAAAACCCGCCTTAACCCCGCAACCCCGCCTACAGCGCCTGGAATTCGCCTCAAGATTGATGAACAAACATCGCAATGGAGACAGGTAATATTTACGGATGAAAAACGGTTTTGTGTGGACGGTCCAGATGAGTTCTCTTACTATTATCATGATATTAGGAAGGAACCTATGTACCTGTCACTCCATCACTCCCGAATAGGTTCCGTTATAGTATGGGGAGCCATATCATATCATGGAACTATCGTCTTGGTCATCCTACGAGGTCGCCAAACGGGTTCATCTTATAAACAGCTCTTAGAAGAGGAAATCCCTAAAATAATTGTTATGGACGAAGGCAACCCTTGGATACTGCAACATGATCTTGTCCCAATTCAAACAGCGAGGGTAGTTAAATCGTTTATTGAGGAAGAAAATGTGACTTTATTAGACTGGGTGCCCAACTCCCCTGACATTAACATATTAGAAAACATTTGGGGGTGGCTTGTTCGGGAGGTTTACAGTAGTGGTAAAGAGTACGACCCTAAAGAAGAGTTAATTCATGGAATTAAGACAGTTTGGTCTAAAATACCGCTATCCGTGCTGCATTCTTTACACGATTCCCTGCCTCGAAGGCTTTATGAAATTATAAATAACAATGGCGGTAATACACATTATTAAATAACAAAAAATGCTCTTGTTTTATGTATTTATCTTCTTTGATAATTTCTGAAATATTTTTCACCGAAAACATTATGTAAAACGGTAAAATCGTCCCTGAACCTAAGCAATTGTCGCACTGGAAATCGACTCTCCGAATGAAATCAATTACTGTAATTTAAGGAAAGTGTCCTGTAGGGAATCGTCCATCCATTTTATTTGTGATATTTAATAGTTTCGAAAGTAACATTTGTTGAACCGATAAGCTTTTATTTTACCGTTTCTTGGAAGGAAATATGTGTGAACCTAAGCATTTGTCGCGCAGTGTATATACTCTAGCACAATATACTGCTACATCTCTAGATAATAGACAAAAAAACGAACTATACGTTAACAATTTACAAATACACATTTGATAGAAGTTCAACTATGATCACAAAAATCATCTACGGATCTTGTACATTTTTTTTTAATTAAGTTCACTTTTTTGCTCTAAATGTGTCCTTAAACAACGCATTAGTTACTAGACGCAGACAAACTGAACTATAAAAACTGACCACCTGTATCCATCACAAACTGGAATGTCTACTACAATAATTAGATCCTTCAACGCATCTTCATTTTAAACCCTTAACCCGAACACTATTCTCGCAACTGCTATTGAAGCTACAAAGAAAATAATCTTAGTCCGGCCAATATCCGTAATAATTCCTAAATCACTTGATTGATTAGAGTAATGAAGATAAGATAACAGACGATGATATCTGAGGTGTTTTGTATAGATTGAAAGGAATTTTGTTGATTTTGTTTTGTTTATGTTCAAATATAGGCGATTACTAAGACGTTCGATTATACCTATGCTATGTGCATAGATATATTGAATAGAATCAATCACACCATTGAAGTAAAACTATAGAGGTACCTGGATAATTATGATCATTATGATAAATATAATAATTATTATATCTAATAGTAAAAGTTTTTAGCAATTTTTTTTCTTACTTACCAATCCATTTCATTCTAACCGTATTATTGTCAAATCTATCTCCATTCGGGAGACTGTTATATCGAAAACGATTGATAGAGTGCATTACGGCCAATTCTGTATTTATCTGCTCCTATTTTCTGCAACACACTTCCGACTAGCTGATATACTCTTGTAATACATTTGCATTGTTTTATTTAAATTAGAATATTCTTTTGCACATTTTTTACACTTTACTCGTAATACTTGCGTTGAACAACTGCGCCCTGTTGTATGTACAATGTCCGTTATCACGTCGCGTCTGTAATCATTATGAATTGAAGCTTTTCCCCATATGTCGATAAGTCTCGATACGATACCAAAGAGTAAAAAGCTAGAAATGCTACGATACGATAACTCATTCCAATAAGTCTTGGGTCATTTTAATCATCTGTTTGGATTCCTTTGAAAATTTGAAATGTTTCCTATTAAAGGGGTTGTGTGGAAAAGATAGGTGTGGAAAATGTATAATACCTATTATAGTACAGTATGTGTGTACATATATTTAAAAATAATATCGGATTTTGGTTTGTGCATACTAATCTTATAGGTTTCGATAAGAAACACCGTCCCAATAGTTCACGTCAAGCCATATAGCGCTCATATTGGGTACGGTTCCGAAACGCACCTGTCGAATATATTTCGACAACATGTTGTTCATTCTGATCCTCTAAATGCGACTTTACGAATAAGAAATGATCTCCGGAACTTTTTGTTTACATATTTCACATAGGCGAAAAGTGGCCACTCTGCTGACGAGACTTTTAAAGCGCAAAAAATTGGTATGGGCCCGTATGGCGTATGGTAATCAACTGTGGCGGCGGCCACTTGGCCGATATCATTTTTGAGACTTGATACAATAAATTCTAAGGGATTAAATAAACGTATTTCATAAGCAAAACCGAAGTTTTTTTTATTAAGAAAAATACAGCAAAAGAACATCGGATGATTACTTTTGCCCCACCTAGTATTTATGGGAGGGGGTTGTTATAGTAAATTGCCTACTTATAGGTTAAATTTGTGTTTTTGCTTAATATCATTCTTATTGTTGACCCTACAGTAAAACGGTAGAGGTTTTCTTTCCAATAAAATAATCTATTCACCGGTACCTTAACAGTATTTGCTATACGAATAGTGCATAGGGCTTTGTAGTTAGTTGCAACTCAAAACACATACATATTAAAATATCCTAACTATATCTCTCTCTCGATTACCGTAACTCCTAGTGGAGCATGGTGCGTTGATGACTACCGTGTGTAGTCATCAACGCAAAGAAGAAGAAAAAGAAGGAAACGAAATATCTGAAAATAAAGGGGACAATTTGATTTTTTTTATAGCTAGCAGTGGCGTTGCAAATTTAGTGTTTGGGGCTGGTATGGTTTAATACTTTTTGCTTTTTCATTGGTTGGAGTATTCAACCGCAATGCACTGGAATACACACTATTTAAAATTTTGTATTTAAATGAATTTACACCACGCAACGCTTTGCAATCCGATTTTAATGTACTTTTTGCAATAGTGTAAATTTTGATGCTGTTGGTATATAGTTATGCAACAGGAACGTTGCTGATTAATTAATTTTAAGCATCTAATAATTTTGTAATTTCGGATTCATTGCCCCCATTTTTCCGACGCCCCTACTACGAACTTACAGCATTAAGCTGCGCATGTGCATGATTTTGTTTACAATTAATTTTCCATATAAAATTCAAATGAGAAATGTCATCTTGTAGCTTCGATCAAGTTACCATAGAAAATATTTTGGTCCCGAAAAAAAGTCGCATATCTAGTGTATTTTGCGGTTATTTGCATTTCCTTTTCAGATTTTCTTATTCATTGCATCAACGTTACAAAGACAATTGAATTCGGAGTGTGATAAGGTTGTCAGCCATACCACTTCCTAGTCGCATTGTTAGTTTATTATTCTACGATAAGAATATTTCTTATCATCTTCTTCTGAATAATAAACTTGCGACGAGTCTTGCCGAGTTTGGAAACTCGTTTCTCTATGAGTGTTTATTTCACAGAGTGGCGACCGAACGATCACGGCCACAGAGCACGACATCCTATCCTAACTATAGAAACTATCATAATTTCCAATTAAAATAAAATTTCAAACAAGTGGCAAAGAGGCGAAAATGGTCAGAAAATTATGACATGCATTTTATTGCTCGAGTAACTTTGAGGTGGGATTAATTAGAAAGTTCTTACCATAGCGAGGTAGTTGGGTTAACATTTGAAAGATACTTTTGTGGGTCTAGGTATGCAGTTAGTTTACAAAAAAAATCTCCTACTTTTCTGGTATTAAAAAAAATGCAAAACCCGTTCTTCTTCGCCTACTTGACGCATGGCATTGATTTAAATACCGTTTGATAGATTATTTGATAAGAAATGAAACCCCTATACACAATTTTACTGAAGGGTCAACAATAAGAATGATATTAAGCAAAAACGAAAATTTAGCCTATAAGTAGGCAATTTACTATAACTACCTCCCTGATATATACGCAACTTCAGATATAGATTTATAACGCATCCCTTAACGACTCCACCGAATTTCAGTCATTACATGTTTTATTTAAGCAAAATATTCCCATTATTGGTACTATTTTAACCTTTAACTGGTCACTATAACGAAACTACTTGACCGATGAAATTAATGTAGGTTCCGTAGGATAGATAATTTGTTTAGAAACAAATGAATGATATTAACGAAAAATTCAAAATTCGCCTATAAGTAGGCAATATACTCCAACTTCCCCACCCCAACGAATACGAAAACTCAGTTTTAGATAAACGGCCGTTTTGTGTCTTTAAATACGTACTAAGTGTAGAATGCAAAAAAATAAAAAAATTAGCTGATTAGCCCATCTTTGGGTAGGTTGTTATCTGCCACCCACACAGCGGCACAAATAGGGTCATATAAATATTTCAAGGCAAGACTGTTTTATGTCTTATCCTTCTTCCAAGAATTCCCGAAAATTCATTTGCCTGCATTCAAAACACATCGTCCTTATCGGGCAATGTTTTCAACTACAGTCAAATATCTACGCGTATTTTATGATATGCATATTATGACCGGAAACATAAAATCTCGCCATAGGTTTATTTTAAAGAGCAAAATAAATTTTATGACTTTAAGGTCTGGATAGACCTCATGCGGAATGAAAATGAAATTTGTGTCCCCTGCAATTTTCTCAATGAAAATGCATGCTTACTGTCGTGGAACATGTCGGAAATGATGGGGAATTCCCTAAGCTACAATCCAATTATGGTTCCAAAATTTTTCTCGGCAATTTTATGTATTATTTTTCGATTCCCCGGTCATTTCACCGTGGAAAATATCTAATATCTAATGGAAATTAAAACTTTCCATTGAATTCGCTGATGCGACATATTTTTTACCACCGTCAAAACTAAACTACAGATGGTACACGGGAATCGACGTAAGAGATCTCAAATTAATGATAAGTTTTTTGTTTTTGTTTTCATCACTTACCTTTTGGAGTAGTTTATGATTACCTCCTTTAAACCTCCTTACACACTGCGCAGCCGAAAGATTCAATTCAAGTTCAATTAGCCGGATCTCTTCCCGGACGGATTTTAAAATCAGAACTAGTTAATTCGGGGAACCTAGCCAAATCCAGGTAATAGCATTATAAGATAGCGGTAGGCAGTGAGTATACTGTGTCCCCATATCCCATCTGGCTGAAATTCGAATTTGTCCGTTCAATATTAAACTAATCGCGACGAAGTTCAATTGCTGCAAAAGATGGATGGATAACTTCTAAAACGACTTGAAAAATTAGCGATGGTATTGGCTATTTTGGATATAAAATTTCTCACATGCGAGTTTTTTTAAACGGTTTTATGTGCTGGGCGCTCACGCGATTCCTTACTTCTCATTTCATATGAATTTGTCCGGGGGTTCAACTTTCAAAAGATGCAGCTGATAAATAAAAAACAAATCTTTAACACGTTTTTTTTAATTGTTTCTTTGACTTTTTTTACCTAAAACATTATTCCCCAGTTTATTAAAAAAAAAATGCCACAACAGTTGGAAAATGTTTTATGTTGGTTTTCTGCCTTACGACATTTCATTTCGCCCGTTCCATATTATGAACAAACTGCAATATATCAGATTGGACGGGCTAACATTTTGGTTTCATCTGCAGTTTCTGTGGTTTCCTTTACACTAAATCGAAGTTGATACAAATTTTTCCTTTTTTTTTCTTGTTTATTTGAGTGCTATTCAAAACGCGCGCCGCCCCCTATGGGAAAGAAACAACATCTACATCGACACCATATTGTATTATTTTTAACTTTTTTTTTATTTCGCTTATAAAAAAACAATAGTTCGATGTTAAATCTACTTAAATATCTAATGACAAAAAATATAATGTTAAAACGCGTTAAATTAAAAAATAATAATATCAACACAAATGCTACAGTTCGCTACGATCGTGTAAGTGTTGAAGGCGTTCCGTCGTATACAGGAAGAGATCATGAGGCATACTGCAATTCTGTTTTTGCTCTTCGTCACACAATCCGAAATAGCGTTGTCGCAATAAATGCGCGGCGGCTTTAGGCTGTCGATTTCGTGTGAAGATTCCTTTCTTGTTTCCACCCACCCGGGTTGTGGCTGTAGATTAGATGAATAGAAAAAAAGAAACGTTAATTTTTTGATGACAGTTACGCTTGGCATTTTTCTGAAAATTGGAGATTTTATTTTAGCATTTGGACAATTTGTCGTGCTGATATGTCTAGATGGGTGGGGTTATGAAACAAAAGGTCCGGTTTTTCCGTGAACTGTGTTCCATTCTGCTCTGTAAACGTCGTATCACTTGTAAACTGTCAAATGGCCTTGGGGAACATGAGTTAACGAAAAGAACCGGAGACAATTTCTGATCGGCAGAATAGCGCTTAAGGGATTGAAACGACAACGTGTTTGCGGAACAGACGGAACTATTTTGTTCTATAACCCCGCCCATTGACTTCACGTCGGTGTTATCGCGTAATCAAATTCTCATGAGAATTGCTGCAGTTGTAATTTATGAACTCAGCCATTTTACTAAAAACTTACTTTGTGCTGTTTTAAAATCAGCAAAATTCCATACAAATTCTCCAATAAACCATCCTTTCTTTTTCAGTATATCGAAAGCTTTGAAATGATGAGAAAGCACTTGTGCCTGATATTCTTCGGTCCAAACAAAGGCAGGTAACTAAAAAAATTTTATTGGTCAGAAGTGTTGGTACAAATATAATTAGAAATTTTTATTGGAAGACACCTACCAAATGCAGTCCTTCAACCGTGTCTGCACCATACTCAGACATCAGGACAGGCTTGTCGTGTTTACGATTCCACGCCGAGGCTTCTTCGACGACTTTGGATGTGATCATATCTAGACGGCCGGCATTCGAATACCAGCCATTATAACGATTGAAACTAATTATATCTAAATGCTTAGCCTGAACAATGAGGGGAGAAATACATAAAATATTTAAAATAAAATCAAAAACATATTAAAAAAAATTATACGTACAGCCTTATCGTCAAATACATTTACAGCTATTGCGGCAGTGATAGGGCGAGTTTGGTCCAGTGATTTAGTGAAATTTGCGACTTTTCTAAAAAAGAATGCGAAGGGAAATTTAATGATGAAGTGGTCATAATATGAGAGTTTTGTCTTGTATGCAAGGATGCGCCCGAATTGCTATTCAATTTCTCAAACTTACTCGAAGTATGAATCGGCATTGAATTGTCCAGTTCTTGGTTCATTGGCAATGGACCACATCACAACACTTGGATGATTTTTGTCACGATGAATCAATTGCTCAATTGATGATTTGTGCTTGTCCAATAGGGCTTGACTGTAGTTTCTATAAAACGAAAAATTGCCAATGTAATTTTTCAATTGATAATTACAGAATAAATTCTTACTCTGTATCAACACTTGGACACTCATCGATAATCATAATTCCATGCTCGTCGGCAAATTGCATTGATTCCTCAGAGTATGGATAATGTGAAGTACGATATGCATTGGCACCTATCCACTTGATCAGGTTGAAGTCCTTTGTGAGCAATGCTAAGTCTAAGCCCTTTCCTCTTATCTGCAGAATTAACAACGCAGTAACATTAAACAAATGTTTGCCTGAGTTTCAAGGCTACTATAAAAAGAATTCGATCTGCTTCCTCCTCCAAGGAAATATAATGTTTCATCGTGCAATTCATACGGAAGTAGATCGCGTTCGGTTTGCAGAAGCCTTAAGTCTTTTCCAACTTACATCTGAATCTTCATGACGACCGAAACCCTTGAAATAAACTGGCAGCCCATTTATATAGAATTGCCTCCTGTCCCACGATAATGTCCTAATGCCTACTTTAAGTCTGTAGATGTCAATATTTTGGCTCTCGTCATTACATAATGCTATTTCTAATGTATAAAGGTAGCCCGGATCCGGATGCATAAGATAAGGCCACCACGGATTCACGTTGTCAATTGTAAGTACACCTCTAAGCTCGGGACCAGAATTTCCGGTGGCCACAATATCGCCTTCTCTATTGCGCAAATAAACGTTAACATAAGTGAGCCAATTGCCCTTTT
Organism: Microchrysa polita; assembly: GCA_949715475.1. NCBI lineage: Eukaryota > Metazoa > Arthropoda > Insecta > Diptera > Stratiomyidae > Microchrysa > Microchrysa polita. The sequence continues at coordinate 117,887,996 of OX454415.1, forward strand.
CGCCATTTATTTTTGTTTCATAGTACACGACACCTGGAATTGAGAAATATTAGCAAATGCAAGGATTTTCGAATTTTTAAATTAAAATTCCAATAAAACATTTACCTTGCCCATCAACAGTTAAGTCCGTTGTGACCGTCACGTCTTCAATATAAAGTCTTGGAGTTGTATACAGGACAACAGGTCTATGTATACCGGCATAGTTGAAAAAATCGAATGTGTATGATTGTATCAAAGTGACGCCATAATCCCTAAAATTGGAAAAGTATTAAAATAATAAATTAATTGAATGATTAATATTTATATCCACAACTAACGTTGGCATCTCTAAAATTTTCCCTTGAGGCACTGTAGTCTGCAATAGTGCATTATCACATAAAACGGTTATCAAATTCTCCTCCCCATATTTCACTTGTTTTGTAATATCAGCCTCGAATGGCAAATGTCCGATTTCGTGCTTTACCACTTGTTCACCATTAACCCACTGTAAAGATATAAAATTAAAATGTATCATCTTGAATTGAAATTATAAACAAGATTTTTTGCATTTTTGATACGGGTTTTTGCATATGATAAATTGCCGCTGAGTAGAGTAAAGAAAATCGAATGCTCGACACTTAAGAAGTCACAAAATTGCCAACATAGTGAGTTGGAAAACATTTACAATAAAAAATCCAAACTTACCACAATTGCATCATAGTGAACACTACCGAACCGAACCCAAACCAAATTCTGATTCTTCCAATGACGTGGCACAAAAAATCGTCGATCATACCACACTGTACCAACATGGTCTCGCAGTTCCATCTGCTCCGTAATGTCATTGTAACTTGCCGGTACCGGCATGGGAATGGTTTTCCTTACCTACAAGAAAATAGAGAAAACAATAAGGTACCATTCCGAGTGCTAAGTTGCACAGTTAGTTCATACTTTACTAAGATCATTTTTGTACCAGTGCTCTCGTACGCCTTGTGTCACATTGTACTGATCGGATTGTACAAAATTCCATATGCCGTCCAAACTGCGAACTTCACGTGTTTCGGACTCGTGCGGATATAGGAGTCCAGTCGTTTGTCGTATTGTTGAATTCATAAGTACAAGACCAAACGCAAAGTTTACGACATATGCTACGGCGCCCATAGCAAGCAACGAGAATGCTGAAAAGGCAGAAAAATAAATAATTAGTAAGGTATGTTAATTTTTCTTCTTTTTAAATTTTTGACTATTTGTTTTTGTTTTAGCGAGGGAGAAGAGCATAATCTTACCCAGAGAAATCTCTGAGCAGTTTTTTTTTATGACATTATAAAACGGAAACATCGAAATTGGAAGAAGATTAGTAGGCGGACCGGGAGTATCTGCCAGACCATCTCCACGACCATCTTTGTAGTCTGATATAAGTCCACCTATTAAAGGGTCGAGATGTTAGTCAGATTTTAAACTTCACTATCTTTGTCCTTTATGTAAGAGAGGCAGTGACGGGAACACATTCAATATATAAATCAATTATAAAACACTGTTCGACAAAAAAATTCTGCTTCTGACACCATTTCTGATGATTTTGATGTAAAATAGCCCCCTGAGTCTGAATATAAGGTTACCCCCAAAAACCCACTGTTTTCGAGATAGGTCCTCGTCCCATTTTACACTTAAGTAGGTTATTTTGACCGGTAAAATATACTAGGCCTGTCATATTAATTTTAGAGTAGATTTGGTTAGTTTTTCTCACTCGAGATGATTAGTTGACATTTCCTTGGATCTTATTCTTATTCCGCGGACCTCTAGATTACTAGCATCGTAGAGTGCGACTAGACCAAGTGAGCCATAGAGCGTAGTTTTGAATGAAACCTTACTCATATGTATTTAATCATTTCCGAAAAACGTCTATCAAGAACTTTAGGGTTTCAAATTTAATGCACGTGTATAGCGCATATAAGATCTTATAGAAAATTCTCTAAAAGAGAAATAATCCGTACGCAGAACGAATCACTGGCGAGTATCAAGGCGGCTTCAGACCTGGGCGCTATATGAACAGCAGCGGAACGCTACTCAGCAAGTCGACTTAATTAGTAGCGTACGCCGACGATATCAACATCATGTCTCGAAGATTGGGTGATGCAAAAAGCCTTCTGCATAACCTCAATAACGCCGCAAAGGAAGTTGGACTACATATCAACGAAAGCAAAACAAAGGCCACGATGCAATCGAAAACAAGGACGCCAGCAAATTCAAGCATCATAGTGGAGGACCTTAATATCGAGTATGTAGACAACTTCAACTATCTGGGTTGTAACTTATCTAAGGACGCCAATGAAACGGACGAAATTAAGCGACGGATACAACTAGCCAATAAGACATATTTCTCGGTCCTCCCTATAATTAATTCGAAACTTGCGCACAGGAACACGAAGCTCCGCGTGTACAAAACGATCATCCGACCCGTGCTATGTTATGGCTGGGAAACATGGACCCTCACCCAAGCCTCCGAAATTTTGCTAGACCGATTCGAACGAAAGGTCCTCCGGCGAATTTTCGGGGCCGTACGCGAGCGAGATCAATGGCGTATCCGGTACAACCATGAGTTGTATCAATGTACGATGAGCTGGAAGTATCGAAAATCGTAAAGCTTCAACGTTTGCAATGGGCGGGGCATGTACAACGGATGGACGATAATCGCATGCCAAAGAAAGTGATGAACGCACAACGTATTGACGGAGCGAGGTTGCGTGGACGACCGAGAGCTCGCTGGGAGAACTCCGTAGGTGAAGACGCCCACCAGCTGCTGGGCTTCCGAAACTGGAGGACAAGGTCACGTAACTGCGACAATTGGAGGTCAACGATTCAGGCGGCCAAGGCCCGACGTCGGGCTATCGTGCCACATTGATGATGATGTATAGCGCAAAAATTATTTACATAAGTTTAATGTACCAGTAAATTTATGTAAAGATTTTAATTAAGATCTTTCCGGCAAATATCAACAAGAATAATATCCATACGTGATAGCATATAATTTGTCTGTGAAATTTCATAAATGCGTGGATAATGGCTTATAAATCCGAGGATGTATCCTGTAGACCTCACTTTACTAACATCTTACTTCGTTACCGTTGCTTAAAGTCAGAAAAAAGATTGAGTACCTGCACAACCCTCTACAATAAATTTGTTTACCGCTTTATTTACTCTTTCAGGACACCCTTTTCGTCTAACACTACTAACTTAAAACCTTTTCGTACCAAAGGTCCTTTTCCATTCTACATAGTTTCTACAAAATTTCACGGCAATTGGTTGCGCCGTTCCCTGAACGGACTTTGTTCCATATCATCTTTTTTCGCTAACTATTCAACATAATAGGAAAAGCAACAATGATCGATATCACCTTCTTCCACTAATTTGCTTATCACATAATGTTACTTATAAGCTTTGAGTTTTTTTTCTTGGAAATGATGAGTTTAGGAGGTTTTCAAACTTACGGCCAGATTACGTAATCTGTGCAAATTACTCAATTTGAGCTGTCAAATTCCATACATTTTTAAACTCACCACACGTAATCTGGACAGATTAAGTACAAGTGTGAAAACCTCCTTAAGTGATATTATTTTATTAAATAATAAAAACGATTTCTGAAAATTTGTTTGTTATACCCTTTATCCACTCACGTCTTCATTTGTCTTCAAGTAATGGAATATGTATAAAAGTTGGTAATAACTTAAACATATTTTGTTAAAATTCTTCTTCTTCAGTTTAACAATTGAGGGCGTCTCCTGCTATTATTGAGCAAATAATGGCCCAAATCAAAACCTTCTCTATTACAAGCCGTGAACCACCGAAAGAAACTGACGAAATCGGGTCATGTTTGCCTGGCAATACACGTCAAAATCGATACGATACCTTAGAGCACAATAGTGCTTTTCGACTTACTGGATTATTTCCAGATTTATTGGAAATCCCATACAAAATGATCCTGGAAATTGATCCAGGGTATGACTTGGATCATCTGCCAAACTAATCCCCCAGATGTCTCCGCGAACAATTTCCCAGAAATTTCCCGTATGTCATTTTAGTGCTCTTCGACCTACTGGATCATTTCTACATTTATTGGAAATCCCATACAAAATGATGATCCTGGAAATTGATCCAGGGTATGACTTGGATCATCTGCCAAACTAATCCCCCAGATGTCTCCGCGAACAATTTCACTGAAATTTCCCGTATGTCATTTTGTTATTCAGTATTTTTGGTTTGTAAACTTTATTCCGAGTTAATCATTTTAATATTTTCCTTTTAATTGTATTTCGCACGGTGCATAATTACAAATGCAATTTATAACTCAAAATATCGCATTGGGGACTGATGACACGATAGTCAGCTGCTACCGAATTGGGAAATTTTGATCCGATTTCATTCGACTTGGACAATGATCCTGTCCGCGTGAGTCGAAAGACCCTAATAGTGCTGAGTCCATTTTTCAATATTTGGGGAAAACGCGAAAATAAAGTTTCAAACCCCTAGATAACTTTTTTTTTGAAAATATTTTTAGCTTTTCAAGCAGGTTACATTGTATAAGGGCAACATGTGGAATGTTTTTTGCATGTTGAATTGGATAGCGGGACGAGACATACGACGATTTGTCGAATTACGTTGCCCCAATACGATGGCTATGTGATCATGCAACAATGTTATGATCGAAGGCAGGCGCGCACAGAGGGTGGGGCAAAAGGGGCAATTTGCCCCGGGCCCCGCGTTGGAGAGGGCCCCGCAAGGACAGTGGTCTCGTAGTGCGCATACGTCTGCAAAATCATTACACGAATTGATGCCAGATAAACTTTATTTAAATCTCTATTTATCTTGTTTTGCGTTATTCAAAGCATTTCTAGGACCTTATAGGATTTCCCTTCACCTACTTTTTTTCAATTAAAATTGCTAAATCTAAAATTGGCACTGATCTTGATATATTTTAGGTGTTGAAATCAACAGCACACTCTGCCGAAATTGATCTAATTAATCGGTATTCTCTTAAAATCTGAGTGTCCTCGAACTATGTGTGTTTTATAGAGGAAGTGCTAACCAAGAAACTGAAAACGATGGATACCCTTTAAATTACTACTTCTTATTTAGTTTCCATAAATTTATATTTATTCAAGTCTCTCTCTGATTGTTGTTAACTCATTGTAGTCTTATCTGTAACTATGCTCTCGAACTAGCAAAATTCCTCAACGTTTTCTACTGGTTTGGTTTTAGACTTTTGTTCTCCTATGGATCAGTGCACACTCGGTCTTAGTAACGTTTATGAAGAGACAAGAATTTCGATTTTTGCAATGCCATCAGCAGTGACGGAACCACTTTACTCTGGGCCCTGCCGCCAACTTCTTGAGTGGGCCCCCTACACTGAGAAAAAAAGTAGAGTGAAATCAATCGAAAACACACTTTTCAGTCATTTGTCACAGTCACTTTCCATACAAGTTAATTGATTGACTGACAATCTGTCAATTTGAATGAGAAATTACTGTGACTGTGACTGATGACTAAAAAGTGTGGATCGATCTTAAACCAAGTATTTTGAAACATGATTTTGACGTTTCAGTTTTTCTACTAAAATTAAGAACATCGTACTTAAAATAACTTTGCTAAGAGCTACTTTGACTCTTTGCATACTTACATTGAGAATAGCGTTCTTGTTGTAACGTTTATTAAATTAATGATTTCATCAATTGTTCTTTTTTTCTGATAAAAATGCTCACGCAGCGCAGCATTGACCTCTATAGGTGTTAGTGATGTTTAAGCATAGAAAATTACCTGCGCCTACAATGAGATTCGATCCCGCGAACCTATGATTCGAAGACGAGCGCCCTATCTATCTACCCTAATGCCGCTCTCTCAGGTACCAGCATCCTGGCATCCTGTAGTAGGAACAACATTTATAGAGTTTCCAAGGACAAATGTTCTTTTTCTCAAAGGGGCCACTTTTATTTATATGCCCCGGGCCCCGTAAATCCCCTGTGCGTGCCTGATCGAAGGTGTTGCCCAAAAGTTCCTGCAGTGGAGTTCAATAAGATTGCCAGAATGACATCCTTTAAAACAACTGATTAATAAATGTATGATTTGGACATATCTCGTAGTAACCTCGGCTACCTCCCAGCTACTCTGGGAATCGTATGATATGTGAAAATTAGAAGAAAGATACAATCCTATAATTTCACCATAGGTGGTAGTGATAATAATAATAAGTACATGAACTAGAAGAGCATGAATTAATCCCAAACGACTTACCCTTTCTTTTGAATTGAATGCAATTTTGAATGTAGCTTCGACTCGAATATTATATTTTATATTATATATTATACATATTATCATACAAACTCGAGACACTTATTAATATTAAGCACGTACATAAATAGTTATACATTTATTTTTTATTTGGCATCCAATCCCCAAGTCCTAAATTGGTTAATTCAACAGTGGTTTTTATTCCCATAATTGGGCACTTGTTTACCATAATGAGACCGTATTCCGCCACTTGGATTGTGAATTGGAAAATTATTATATACCACGACACTGAGGTTCGAAGGCGAGCACACTATTCGCTGCACCGGCCACTGTTTAACGAATGCGAATGCCTGATTTCAAGCTAAACTGTAGGTTATAGAAAGGGATGGCCTATACAAAATTAAAATTTTAATTTTAATTTTTGTGGAGCAAATATAGACATTCCAAATTAAACTATTTGATGTAAGGGCTTACAGGGACCACCAGTATTGTCATTTGATCCGTTCTATCGAACGTAGACGATCCTTCAGTAGGCTTTTACCCATTTTAAAATGTGCAATTTGGCAGATTTCGAGTTCACTTTGTATGGGAAGTACCCTTAGTTTTGATCCGATCGATGTAATTTTGGTCGAGAGTATAATGGGGCTTGCTCTAGACACTCCACCAAATTTTATTCACCTTGCGTAATTTAGAGAGAAGTTACAGGCATAACCTTTTGAGAAATGTTAACCGTGGAACATGGGAGATGTTCTTAGCCGGAGCAAGCGCATTTTTGAAATAAGTAAAGTACATTTAATTGGCAGCATCTTCACCAATTATCACTCTACCTTTACTGTATTAAAAGTTACCGTGCGAAATGTAAATCTAAAAAAATGTAAATTCTACATAATACTTCTGGGTTTAGGGTATAATTTTTCAGGAAAAGGTCCAAAGTATGTATTAGATACCATTGCAAAGAAAATTAAACGTAGTTTATTTTCTCCACAGAACATTTTGCGATCGGACTAATAGTTTTCCAGATATTTGTGAAAAAGAAAAATGTCGCCTGTATAGAGGGGAGGGTGTGCAACAATTTGGCATCAAAACTTTCCCCTTTTTGTGGATGTTTGGGTTTTCTGGCCCTTTTTCGGATTAATTTCACTATTCTACAAGGGCATCACTATACCAAAACATTCTTATCTGTTACTGTTTTGTTAACTCTTTTAGAGTCTATATAAATGGAAATGTTACCAATGACTCCACTAGAAAAAATATCGCGAGAAAGGGAAATTTTGCATACGTGTTTTTGTCCTTTTGAAAACTCTGCGCGTAAGATTTTTTATAGCAAAACGAAATGCAACATCTTGAATGTCAGAAGATTCTAAAAACTAATGTAAATAGTTACATCATATTGTTTTTGCGTACATAGCACTAGGAAGAAAAAAATTAAAAATGTGAGAGCACTAAAATGTTGCCCTTTTAACCCAATTTACGCAGGTTTGGGTCCTTGAAATTAAGAAAATCAGATTGTGATGTACTCGATATTTGATATGATACTCAACCCATACCATACATTCCTATTATCGGGAAAGGAAACATTCGTGCCATTTTTTGTCCTTTTTGAAACCTTTGGAAAAAATTTTCCTAGTAAAGTGAATTTTAGTCTCCTGGGACCCTATTTGGAGCCCTATATTGTTATAAAATGACTATATTAGATGGTTTCCATGTGCAGAATTGCATAGCCAAAATGATTAATTATCATTAAACTTTAGGAGTCGTTTTCGAAATCAACTCTGAAATCTATGTAGCAGATCCAGTAGAATTCGATACTGGCAGTCGTCTTCGTAAAATAGTGGAGCAGTCCGCATTTCATTCCGTTCAAAATCTCTCAGCTGGTAAGATGTAAAAGTTCACGATTGAACACAATTCTTTAGTTGACCTGGTTTGAAAAATGGAAGGAAATTACCGAAAACGACTCCTAAATTTCAGCAATGGAAACGTGCACTATTCTTTGGCATACAATTTTTCATCGAGGACTTGTCTAAAATCCTGTTTTAGTGGCAAATAAATTGTGTAATTTTTATGGAATTTTACAAGTCGTTAACTTGCAGTTTCCACCCTGTGGTGTATCTTCGACTATGATCAGCGCATGCATAACTTGTATGTATATCCTTTTCACATCATTTTACTAAATTAGTGGGTTTCGAACAGGTGAATTTTATACCAACCATTGACACATTGAAAATGATAGAAATATTTCCAACTCATAGGTTATATTTTTTAATTTTAGAAATTTTATTAAAAACGTAATACTCACACGATAGTATTTGGCCTATTTTGGAAAGATGGATTTAACTACTAAAGCAGAAGATACACAATTTTGTTCCACATTCAGAGCTAAAACAATTATCAAAATATTTCGCCAAATGTCATAAACACAATTTCAGAAACATTTATCTTCGATTCGGCATTTTCTTACAGAATTTTTCACTCACTGCATTTCACTCTATAGTTACACAAAAATAATTATAAAAATTATATTATATTCGTAAAAGCAATAACTGGTATTTTCACATTGTATTGAATAATACGAGTGTAACGATGCGATAGGTGTTGTCACCATTCATTTATCATTCGTGCGAAATAGCTAGAGCCTAGAGCCTCTGAACTGTTTGTTTAGAAAAACCTTTGGAATCCGTAAAAAGGATTTGTTGTTCAACCGTTAGCCATGTTCGGATATAAAAAGCACTTGACGCGAGATAATACCGCCCCGGTTGAAGTAAGAAACGCATCTACTGCATAAATGACGATTACAAAGAAGTGTGCCGTCAAGAAATTGTATAGCCTTAGCATTGAAATTATGACGCCATACCTCGCTTATATCCATATGGATTTATTTTATTCTTGTACGAATGCATATAGCACATGTATTGTTAGTGGCTTTTATAAGTTATGTTAAATGTATGCAATTTAGTTTTGCTAATAAACGTTCAAGCATTTAGCATTGCTTTATGCTTAGTGGGTGGATAATTAACGCCGTTTGAAAAGACGCTGTTGTTAGTGGCGGAGCTACCTTCTCTGCTCTACTACAAAAGAGCCGAGAGGAATTCTGGATGTTGACCTTTCATGGGGAGTTGAATTACACACGAGTTAACGGTTAGGATGGACAAAATATATCTAATTACTGATGTAGTCATGTATGTTTTGTCATCTTGTCATTATAATCTAATCACACTCTAAAGGAGAGCATACACTCCCAATCAATAGGATAGTTCCACTTGTAAAATGGCTGTATCTCGGTAAGTGATAACGGCATTTTCTTAAAACTTGGTGACAATATTTTCAGTATCCTGCTTGTTCTTTGCATAACATAAGGTCTCAAATCCGGTGTCCCGTTAGGATTTTCTTACGATAATTCTTAACAACAGTACAAATAGTGAAGTCAATAGGATAGTTCCAGTGGAAATAAAATATCAAATAACGGTACGAAAGGATAATTTTACTTTAAAAAATGTAGCTGGTAACAAGCAGGACTTTTTTTAAGTAATTTAAGCTCAAAAAGATAATCTGGGATAGAATTGTATAGGTTTTAACGGTAAATCAAATTAGTTTCGCCCCAAGCTCCTCTAAACGTTATCAGAAGATCTTCAGTGTATTTAAACTATCGTCTAACGGTATATGATCTTCCTTGTCACTCATCCCCACACAATTTTGATGGTATTTAAATCTAGGAAGTATGGGAGGTCTTTCCAAAACCTTGATTAGTTGGTCTTGAAACCAATCTTTTATCAGTCTTGCTCCATGATTGATGCCATTATCTTGTTAAAGTCTCAAAGATGTTGCATGGAAAATGTCGGTAATTTTAAGAATTATATCACCCAGAATATTTTTGTAAGATTGGACGTTGTGAATATCTCTAATTTGCACAAGCTCAATAGTTCCACACCGAGATAGTCAACCCCATACATCGACATTTCTTACTCTGAGTGATGTGTCTACAAAATTAATTTTTTTTTGCTCAAATCGTGGAAATAATACCTAAATCCATCTGAACCGACGAGATTTAATCTTTCCCGTCAGTAAAAATAACGCGTTTGACAAATCCATACAGTTTCTATATTGGGGTTGAATATCTTGGTATGGAACTATTGAGCTCTTTTAAATTAGAGGTATTCAGAGTACCCAGGCTTTCAAAGATATTCTTCCTAATGTGTTGCCTAAAACTTCCGACATTTTCCATGCCATGCCTATAAGATTTTAACAAGATAATGATAGCAATTATGATGCAAGGCTGATAAAAGATTGATTTCAAGACCAACTAATCAAGGTTATGGAAAGACCTTCATACTTCCTAGATCTAAATATCTTCAAAAATGTGTGGGAATGAATGACAAGGAAGATCTATACCGTTAGACAATAGTTTAAGAACACTGAAGCTCTTTGGCGAACGTTGAGAGGAGCTTTGGACGAAATCAGCTTAATTTGCCGTTAAAACCTATACAATTATATCCCCGATTAACTTTTTGAGCTCAAATTACTTAAATAAAGTTCTACTTATTACCAGCTACATTTTTCCAAGTAAAATTATCCTTTCTTACCGTTGTTTGATGTTTTATTTCCACTGGAACTATCCTATTGACTTCACCATTTGTACTGTTTTTAAGAATTCTCGTAAGAAAATCCTAACCGGACTCCGGATTAACTGGACGATTTCAAACATAGCTTCTCTTAATCTGGCTGGTGTATAGAAGCGAGACCCTCGGTACTCAGGGTCATGGCTCATGGGTTAGAGACTCACTCCGAACGAATTCAGTTTATAGTGTTTTTCGAACTCACAATCCATATGACGGACTATGATCTCACTCAGATGTTAAACAATTACCCATTTAGGGGGATAAATAACACTACTGAGCGTGCTGTTGAACTCAACACCTCAACAAAAAAACAGTTAAGATGTTGGAAATTGAATGTCACTAACACATCTGCGGCCTTAGTCCAATGCTGAACTGTCGCGCCTGTTATTTATTTTCTCTTGGTCCTCCTGATCATGATTAATTTGTTTCTAAATAATCTAAACCGGTTTAGAAGTGAATGGGTCCCTTTAGATTTCCACATAACTGTCTCGATTATGAATGCGTTTGATTACCTTTTTAATCATGTTGGAAAAATCACAACAAACTATGTTACGCAGCATCATACATCATACATGCGTATTAAGATGCATCTAAACTGGCTTCTAAAAGGAGGCGCGTCCAAAAACTGGCGTCGCGGACCGCCATTCGGCAGCTACTTAGCATCTACACTAGCCACCAAATGGAGGCTGAAAATGATATAACCAAACTTTCATTTTGAAGATTTATATACCCTTCGCTCATAGAGTGAAAGGGTATATTAACTTTGTCATGAAGTTTGTAACGCATTGAAGGAAGCATATGATCAGCATGACGAGATGAGTCGACTGGACGATGTCCGTCTGTCTGTCCGTCTGTTGCAGCGCGTTTTTCTCGGCCACTATAAAAGCTACGGAGCTGAAATTTTGCACACGTGCTTATTATTGTTGCAGGCTGTTTGTATGTTTGAATCACCGAAATTGGATCACTGGGGGCTGCCATACAAACCAACCCCCCAATATAAGTTCTTCGAGGAAAAACTTTTTTATTTGTGCACCAATTTCAACCAAATTTCGCACAAATATGTTTCTCCTGATGAGACAAAACATATCTAAGAATGGATCACATCGTATAATGGGGTCATGGGGCTGCCATACAAACCTAACATCCAAAATTAGGTTCTTCTATAGAATAAGAAAAACTTTTTTATTTGTGCACTAATTTCAACCCAATTTCACACAAATGTGTTTTTCTTGAAAACACAAAGCATATCTAAGGACGAACCAAATCGGATAATGGGGTCATGGGGCTGCTAACCCCCCAAATTAGGTTCTTCTAAGAAAAACTTTTTTATTTGTGCACCAATTCTAACCAAATTTCACCAAAAAAAAAGTTTTTCTCTTGATGACACGAAACGGGTTCTATACAAAATCCACAAAGTCAAAATCCACAAGTCAAAATCCAAAAGTCATAATCCATAAATACAAAATCCAAAAAGAGAAAATCCATAAAGTCAAAATCCACAAGTCAAAATCCATAGAGGCAAAATCCACAAAGTCAAAATCCATTAAGACAAAATCCATAAATTTTTGTATGAAGAGAGCCATAATGCTTATTGCCTGGGCTCCGATTCGGGGATGTCAGTGCGGATTTTGTTTTTTTACAAAAATAATCATGAAATCATCCAAAACGTTAATTTCCGGTGGCGGAGCTTGAGAAAGTGTAGCGTTTTTTTTTTTAAGTAAAAAACCAAAAGTGAGAGCGAGCGGTGATGGGGAGATTGGAATTTTCGTTTCCCGGAAGGTGATTAAGATTCTTCTACTGTATATTTGTAGCGTTTACTCAATGAGCAGCAAAAATCTCTTTTTCTTAAAAGGTTCCTTGGAAAAATTCAGTGTTTTTTATAGCCAAAATTTTTTTCAATATTTAGTTCCCCTGTTCTGCATGGAATGAGTACATATTTTGAATCGTTTGTTTTTTTTACGGCTAAATTGGTGGTACATATTTAAGTATAAAACTAATATTCCAAGTGTCCGGACCAGATTTTTTGCTGACCATTGATCAAACGCTACAAATATACAGTAGAACAATCTTAATCAACTTCCGGGAAACGAAAATTCCAATCTCCTCATCACCACTCGCTCGCACCTCTGGTTTTTAACTAAAAAAAACGCTGAACTTTCTCAAGCTCCGCCACTGGAAATTAACGTTTTGGACCATTTCATGATTATTTTTGTAAAAAAAAACAAAGCCCGCACTGGCATCACCGAATCGGAGCCCACGCAATAAGCATTAGGCTCTCTTCATACAAAAAATTATGGATGTTGTCTTCATGGATTTTGACTTTGTGGATTTTGACTTTGTGGATTTTGACTTTATGGATTTTGTCTTTATGGATTTTGTCTTTATGGATTATGACTTTTGGATTTTGACTTGTGAATTTTGACTTTGTGGATTTTGTATAGAACCCATGGAATCGTACTGTGGGGTCATGCTCCCGCAACCCCAATAAAATTTTCTGAGTAAATATTTTTATTTGCCCGCACTTATTTCAACCAAGCCCAAAACGTTTGTCAAGACGGAAGAAAAAAAAATGAGGAGGGGGATTAAATACAAGTCATTGGTACGCCCGAAAAAACTTTTAGCCCAGGGAGAGCGAAGGGTATCCTAATTTCGGCTGCACCCGAAATTAGCATCGCCCTCGGGGGTTGGCGAGCGTAGCGAGCAGGGGGCGAAGCCCCCTAGTTTTAAATTTAATTATCGAAATTGGACTCTGCGCGTTTGAATCACTACTCTGCCATTCAATAAATCATTCACTTTCACACAAAAAAGGAACAAAGGTTGCGAAATTGCAGCAAAATTGTCTCTTTGAATTCGACAAGCGGTTGTCAAATCGTCAGCTGGCATATGATTGAGTTGCCATATTGAATATCAAAACTGGACAGACCACGAAATGGCGGTCAGTTTGAATGGACCTTTAAATGCACAGAAATAAACCATTAGTATCCTTCTCCTTTTCGAAAACGGCAGGCCGATGCATAAGAAAAATTGGGCAGAATTTCAGTACACAAATTGGCGACTCAGCAGTTATTTTTCCACAAAAAAATAATTTTAAAATTTTTTAATGCTACCGTTATCAAGATTTCCATAGAAACCGGTGTATGCGGGTGTTTGACCCTCTACACCGCCGCAGGTTTTTGGGTCTTGTTTAAATCCTCAAAAGTAGCTTTCCCCTAATAGTAGAAGAATCAAAGGCAGATTCGCTGTTTACTAACAAACAAATACAAATACGTAATGGCTTAAATTTTGCCTGGATATCAGGGAGCATGTCCTTTATCTAAAAGTTTTCGTATTCGAGGGAGTGGGGGTAGTAACGGTAAATTGCATTTTTATATGTGCAGTCTTTTTTGCTTGATATCTTTCTTACTGTTGACCCTGCAGTTAAGTATTGTAAATATGTTTTATTAGGAATTAAATTATCTACTCAACGGTACCTAAATCGTCACCCTAGAAGCGCTAGGTGAAGCACTTGGATCACAGTGACCGGTCAAAGTTTGAAAATGATGATTGGGTTTTATGTTATCAAAAAAAAAAGTTTTTCACCTATCACCTACATATTAATAAAAAACATTTCAACAGGAAACTCAAGCACGTTCCCAAAATATGTAGTTTTTCCGCAATCGCAAGCCAAAATCTGACCCTTTACCGGAGGCTGCAATTGACATATGACCTTGATTCAGGTAGCGTTGCACAGATAAATTTAATTAGCAATAAAACTTGTATACGACACATATTTCTAGGATCACTAACTAGAAAGAAATTGATAAAAATCACTCAATTCGCCTATAAATAGGCAATTCCCTATAACTTCCCCCACCCCGACGAATACGAAAACTCAGTGTGATGAGCCCCAGAAGGCTTGGTCTTCTATATAACAATTTCTGACAAAAGTGTGGGGATGAAGAGGAGGGTTTATTTTCTTTATGGTTGCCCAGGTTTATCATAGAGAAAAAGTTTAAATCCCGGAGCATACTTTTTTATGAAATTTGAAGACCTGAAAACGATTAACGGTCAGATTGTTTAGAGGCATAAGATGACGGTTCCGTTCCAATCCATTTCTGAGTTCAAGGATTTTGTCACGCTATTTCAATGCAATTTCCTTCTCAACACCGGATGTACACAACATTACACATAATTCCCATAAAACTGAATGCAATAATGGAAGACAATAACTGAAGAAATGCGGAACCAATTAGAATAAGCTCCCAGCTAAGAACACATGAATACACACTTTGCTGAGCATAAACAAATTGATTCTTCCGTTTTGGTTTTCTTTTCTGTTTCTTTGAAAAACCTATTGACTTGTGAAACACTAGAAAAGGCCTTTCTAATAGGTTTATAAACCAACCGGAATTCCATATGACAGACGACACGTATGTATGGTATCTCTTCTTCGTGGCGATGGATATGATTCTAGAATATCGAAACATGCTCTATGACAGACAACAATGTTGATTCTTTCATAATACGGATATCAGTATCGGATCTTTTCTCTTTTCTTTTCCATACATGTTTGGATGTATGGTTGCATGAAGGAAATAGTCTTTTCACTGCCAAGTGTATAATAAGAGTGTAATATGCTGTTGAGACGGTAATATTGTTCCTCATGATTTGAGCCGCTTATTTTGAAAGTGGCATAAGTCCACTTTTTATGAAAATTGAGTTAATGATGGCATTATCTTGTCTTTGGCAGTTTCTTTCTATGACAAAAAAACCAAACGAAAATTTCAAAAATGTACTGTTATTTTCATAGTCACAAAATTGGAGACTTAACAGCAACTTCAAAGTGTTTATTTTGAAACTGGCGTAAGTCCATCCGTGTGACTTACTCCACTTTCAAAATTAACATTCTTAGGGCAACAATAAATTATCTTCTGATCAGAAAATATGATAGAATTTTGATTTTATGTAAATTATTTCTAATGTGCTTGTCAAAATTTTATAATATTTTTCAGTAAAATTAAATGGGATTTTTCTGAGAAATTTCATCAGAATAAAATGAAAATATGAAAGAAAATGTCTTGAAATATAGTGAAGTTAATAGCCCATCAAACTTTTAATTAAAATGACTGACAATATAAATTGAATGAATGAATTGTTTAGAAGCATTATGCTATTGAAAATCGCAAATTGACATCAGCTTGGGCTAGTATTTGATAATGATGCGTGGAAGAAATTCGAAGCCCATTGGACCCTTAAGTTCTCAAATGCCTAGGAAAATTACGTATATCAGGTTTTGTAATTCGGCTTGGTTTTTTTTGACAATAACCATGATTTTCCTTTCTTTTGTGTCCCTAAGAATCTTTTACGTATTTTTAGAGTTATATACGACCAAAAGAAATTAGAAAATGCAAACCTTGCTGATATTTTTAATGTAACTGTAAATCATAATTTAAAAAAAAATGTTTCTATAAAAAAAAAAATGTTTTGGTTTTGAAACAAATATGTATCACCTTCTCTTTGTGAAATCGAGTGTCCAAACTCTTTCTTATGCCTACATTCAAATATGTAACTACTAAAAAAAATTGTCAATTTCGGGTTTGAAAGAGAAATAGAAGTCACCTGTGAACTTTACAGACTTCCAGAGACCTAAAGTTACATTTTGAGTGTTTAAAAAAAGAAATAAAAGGAAATTCCCAATAAAAGTACACTGTTAAAACAAGGTTGAATTTTACATCGAAAACTCGTTGAATTTTACACCTTTTTTCTCGCAAAATTACAGTTAACTTTTATTTTTAAACAAAATTTCTAGTAAACCCACAAAATAGTGTAATATTACACTGATTTTTTAATATTCCTCTATTTTGGAGTAATTTTACACCACATTTGGTGTGAAGATGTGTGATTACTTTATTTCTGTGTAACTTTACATTTTCAGTGTATATCTTCATGTAATATTACGATTTTGGTGTAAAAAATTACACCGAAATTTGTGTAAAACTTAGTGTGTTACAATACTTTTGTGCATTATTGTATTTTCCTGTATCCCAAAAGTGGCTTGTTCTGTTCGCAGAGTCTGTTCCATCCGAAGTGCGTTCCTGTGAGCATCATATTATAGTTATTGTTGTAGCAGCTCTTTGCCGTTGGAATAACCAGGACGATTTACATCGAAGAATATTATTATAAACCCAGATGTAAATTAACATATTAGCCGGTGTAAGTTTACATTTTTTCCAGTGCAAATTTGCTTATTTTTTATTTAAACTTACATATGTAAGTCTAAGCCCAAGTTTACTTATTTATGTGTACAAATTTACTTATTACCGTTTGTAGATTTACACCAATTTTGTAGTAAATATTTACACCGTAAAGCGTAGAATTACTCTCGTTCATATCGTGGTGTAAATTAACTACTATAATAGAAGGAAAAAAGTTTCCTCCTATTATTGGAGTAAAATTTTTTCGAGTGTAGTCATACTGACGCAAATTTGATATCGTTGTGGAATATAGACAAATTGCGCAAACCTTTTTTTAGAACAGTTTGATTTCTCGGTTGCACATAGAAGGTCGCATTTTTCTTAAAACCAAAACGGTTTTTTTTTTAAATAAAACTTGAGAAATATCGGATCGAACAGCAAGTTCTAATTCGACTTTCATTTGATTGCAAAAATACTTTATTATTGTTAGTCTTATCACTAAACGGCCAGAAATGTTGGTATATAAACTATACAATTTCCGTATACATATAAATCCATAAAATTTTCAGATAAATATGTATTGCGCTCTAAAAAAAAGTTTACGAAAATATTATTAATTTTATAACAAAACGGTATAATAATTTCAATACCAGATACTTATTCAAATGTATATGATAAAAGAGTAAGCCAAATTTATACGATTTATCTTCAGTTTGATCTAAATGTTTGTCCTTTTTTCCATTATAGGACCTATTCGCCTTAAATATTTTTTCTAGTAAAATAAGTTTCGAGCCTCCTACGAGTATGCCTATTTCAAGACAACAAAATATAAACGAAGTGTATTTTGTGTTCTTAGTGTGCTGTGTTGACTGGACTACAGACCAAACATTTTTCTTTCACACTTCTTGATTATTAAAAAATGTTAGATTAACAATTTTTAAAATATTCGGCTGTTTGAAGCTGAAACTGATCCATTATAGCGAAAAAAATTACTTGTTTTTATCAAATTGTCGGTTATCTCAAGTTTACCGAATGAAAAATCCCTTATTTCTTTATGGTTATGCAAAATGTTTAACATGGATAAAAAATTTAAGATCCGAAGAATATAAATACAATTTATTCACATCAAATGAAGCTACCTAGATTTTTAAATTTATTGAAACGCAAACCTTTAAATATCTCGATTCTTGAAAAGTTGGACTTACGCCACTTTCAAAATAAGCGCTCCATTTATTGCACGTGATTTTGTTCATGCCTTGCGGTCTGCTTATTATATTGATTGGAGGCACGAGATACGTGTCGATAAGTGTAGAGTGTATTCATGGAAAGGATATAAATAAGTTATCGAAATCGGATAATAGGTTTAGCACCTCGGAATTGTTTGGTAATATTTTGACTTGAACCTGAAGGTAAATTAGAGTTATTATATAATTGTTGATTATCCAAGAAGCAAATCGCTGTTAATGAGTGTATTCACGCACAAGTGTGCGGACCTAAATTTTGATACAAATTCTTCTTATATTTTCCATCACCAGAAGGCACTCGCAAGTTAGCGGCGAAGGTGGTGTGTGAATGCAATGTTGTAACACTAATGTAAAACGACATTCATTATTATGATAAAAATCACATAAAAACATGTAGATGAGCATAATCTGCGTTACATTATTTCCACAATATATTTCTCATAATTTTCAAATTTGTTTTCCCGCCATATACTCTGATATATAGCTACCATAGCTACTTCGTTGCGAAGCGTAGAAATTTTGCGCTAAGTAGAGGACACTGCGCTACGTTTCACATACACTGAGTGCCTTCTGGTGGAGACTAATATAAGTAGAATTTGTGTCAAAATTTTGGTCCGCTCAGTTGTGCGTGAATACACTCAATGTCTACCTTAGATTTTAATACAACAAAAAAAAAATTTTAGAACCGCTTAAGGGGCTTATCGTTTCAATTTTTTATCTATAGATTTGACAGAACGAACTTGTTTGCCATGCCTCTGAATCGCAAATACCATGATTTATACACATTTTGAATTCAAAATTTTGTTTAGAAAGATTTCACAAAATCTGATAAATTCGATCCTCTGGTCTCATCGAAACTTTTAATTAAAAATTTAATTCAATAAGTGATACTATCGATTGTCGTTCGTATCGTGAGGATAATCCAATATTTTGCCCACATTCGCATAATGTTGTTACTTCTATACAAATCGAGAAAACCTTAATCCACAAAAGAATTGGCACACCATCACTGTTGCACTCACACCACACACATTATTGGTATTTTCTATATCGTGTGAACTTTCTATTCACACAAGTATTAAATTGCGTATACAGCACTCTATCTAATCAGGACAATTACCGACTCAGCATATCCTTACCGAGACACTCGAAGCGTCGACACTTTACTCTCACTTTCACTTGCATTCCCGATACTATTCCTTCAGTGGAGCCTTATATTCAAAACACAAAATATTCGTGGGTAAACCATTCAAACTGAAATCTTTTCTCACGTCCGTTAAAGTTGGAAATTTCAAATCGGCCATAGATACGATATTATCCGTTTTCGATTTCTTATGTCGCAGGGATATGTTTGTGTATAGGTGCGACGGTCTAAGGACCAAGGTTCCAAGTTCGCGTTAAGGCCATCCGACCTAGTAGGAATTGCACCGACTAATGACACGACTAGACCCAAGTTGCGAAAGTGAAAACTGAAAATTATAGCTAACGACACTAAAGGGGGTGCTGCACTCTATGCAGCCATATAGAAGCAATGCGGGCTAACCGAACTATAGGCAAACTGAATGAAAATTGTAAAATTGCAACCTTTGATAAATTCGTGGGTAGGATCCAAAACGTATAGTGCGGCTATTGTTATCCCTTCTGGTGGAGAGTACTTTTCTGTGTGTGTTTTTGCTGAAAGTGACGAGTGCACGATTCGCTTCTTTTTGCCTTTTGATGGAACGAAAACAAAGTTAAGTCTACAGTATACTTGTGGGTGGGTTTGGGGCGAGTATTCGTCCACATTATAGAGTGGTAGGGTGTAATCTCTGAAGAAAGGGGTTAGGTTGAAATAACACTGTATTGCATGTTCGTATTTTTTTAGAATAATAGATAGATAATATAAGTGTACCTATATTAATTAAACGCTAATTTTATGTTTCAGTTTCAGTGCGCTTAACGAACTATGCAGGAAGAAGTTTGCACACACACAGAGAATCCATGGATTTTGAATCCAACGAAACTTCATTTAAAAAAAATGGTAATGAGATTCTCCTAGTGTGTGCGTGCCTAGAGTGAGCTCAGGACTTTGATTAAATAGTAGATGGTACTGGTACAGTACCTATCATGGAAACAGTTTTGGATACGCCCCTACAGGGCGTATACTTAAACACGTACATAATTAACCCATCAGTATAGAAATATTCAAATATGTACTAAATTAAATTTCCTCTTACCTTTTCCTCTTATAACTACATACTTACTCCCCCCCCCCCCCATTTCCAAAAAAGAACAGTTGCGTATGTTCCGCAAACATGTTTGCCATTCTGATCCCCTAACTGCCATTTTGCGGATCAGGAATAATCTCCGGTTCTTTTCCTTTGTCTGCCTTTGTGAAAGATGTTAACGAAAAGAACTGGAGATGATTTCTGATCCGCAAAATGGCAGTTAGGGGATCAGAAGGGCAAACATGTTTACGGAACATATACGCAACTGTTCCGTTTTGGAACCTCACCCTACATCGAAACTTTTTCACACCTACTGATAAATTCCTACGCATGAAAAATACTTTCCCCTTTAGTAGTAACATGGTAAAGTTCATTCAAGGCTGGATTAGTGGGTTTTTGTTTCAGTAGACTATACGACTACTATATTCAAGTTTAAATTTGCGAAGGGAAATGCATGCTTCCGCGTTACACATGGTATGTACGTACTAAAGAAATGGCATACATAAAATACTCTTGTTTCAGCAAGAAAACAAAGGAACCTAAACTAAATTTAAAAGTGGGCTTTTCTATTTTTCAGCTTGCCTACAAAGGCCAATTTATTTTTTGTTGCCAGACAAACCCTTCTTGACTTCAGCACGACACGGGTACATGTTTTCTAGCGAGACCGAAATTAGTGGCGTCACTATTAGGTGTCAAGTGAATAAGTACTTCCCCACACATGTCTTTTGAGAGTGATGCCCTCACTGTCAACCGGACAAAAGTGCAGACAAAGGAATAGGATTAGAGATCATTCGCCATAGCATATAGACAAAGACACCTAGATAATGATAAATTAATTGAGTTCATTTTAGGCTTAAGTTGCAGTGAACGGATAATCTATCCTCCTATATTGGTCAACACATAAGTTTTCTTTATAGGCCAATGCAAATTCCATCCTTTGTTTTGAAAAGGTTGCAGACATATAGTCGATAAAAATCATATCAATGTCCTTAAAATATCCTTGAGTAGACATTGATTGGGATAACATTTTCGTGATAATCTACATATATGAAAATGCAGGTCTACAGACTGGTCTATCACGTCCCATCGTAAAGTTCAATGGCTTTTTGATGACCCTAATTGATATGTTTCCTTTCTTGCATATGTGGGGAGCTGGTGGAGACATTTTTTATTAGCTGAAAAAAGAGAAATAGGATATGCATGCGTGGCATAGATATTTTAGTATCCAATTAAAACTGCGAAGAATAACAACATTTTGTAAAGTATATTATCCGTATCGAATTAATTAGCATTAATCTTTTTAACACTCAAATGATAAGGGATTGTGATGGTTTTTATTTTATTTTATTATAGTTTAATGAGTACCTGCTTTGTGATTACCACGAATTTGTAAATTGACGAATCTCCCATTGTATGTATTTGTCAAAAGCCTAATGAGAATGCATTGAAAGAAGCAGTAAAGGAGTAGAAGATGCTACTCCAATTCGTTTTTATTTTGCGCTTTCGTGTTTTTTTTTGTTAAAGTAAGTGAAAATCAAGACGTGTCTCGTTAAAATTTAAAAATTTACTCCCCCTTTAATCTTTTCACATAAAGTGACATTTTTTTGCGGTTTCAAATACATAATAACGTTGCTGCCAAGGTCAATAGTTAATTCAAACTTTTGGTAAATGTTAAAATTGCATTTTCATTGAAATTCGAAATACAAGTTTCATAACGGCCCGCTCTGTGGCTCACTTGGTTGAGTCGCACTCCACGATGCTAGTAATCTAGAGGTCCCGAGATCGAATCTCGGCGTGGTCCAAAATTTCCGTACATGTGCGGATAGGAAATATATAGAATATAGTGCTTGCAAGCTTATATCAAGTTGACTAAGCACTATCTGAAAAACCATTACGGAATAGTATTGATCGGCTGCAAATCGTTAGCTCGTATTTGATATAGCTATCAATCCCTTTCTATTGATACCACATTTATACCCATACGATATGTTTTGAACATGCTTAGCCAACTTGATACTCCGAATGCTTAACTTACTATAATTAAATAAACTAGAGGGTGTCGCCCCCTACTCGCTACGCTCGAAAGAGAAATTTCACAATTGATTTTTCACTGAAACTTCAAACACAAATTTGATAACGGTACTTTCAACCGTCAAATTTGTGTTTGAAGTCTCAGCGAAAATAAATTTTGAAATTTCCATAAAGTTTGAATACCTATATCTTGGCAGCAGCGCTATTATTTAAATTAACGGGATAGGTCATGATTTTCGTCGACTTCCACAAAAACACGACAGCACGATAACGGTAAAATTGTTGCCGAATCTATTGGTGGCGTTTGAAACTCAAACAAATTGTTCTATCGACCCTTATAGTGTTGACCGGTATTGACCACCCAATGCGGAATAAATATCATTGTCCCAAAAAAAGCTATTTCTTCAGCTAGAAATCTTAACCAGATTTTTTTAGGTCTATGCTATTTTTCTAATAAAGAAAAAAAACAGTTTTAGTAACAATTCTGGTGTTTTTTTTTAGTGAATTATCTGGGTCGTATTTCGTTGAATCGACGCAGAAATAAATCTTAAAAGAAAGGTCATTGTGAACGGTTCGTCGAATTTCAATGCTCTACACACGGTGCTAAAAATAAAACCGGACACTTTATTCTGCCACAATTTGTCCTTTTCTAACTGAAGGTCCCTCGATGAAAGGATATTAACTACTTTCCCACGAGGTGCCTCCCCCCCCTTCTCTCGCTACAGCACCCCAAATTGATAGTTTTCAGTACTGAAAGGGACCAGATTGAAATTACAGTTTCCGTCACGCCTAGTGAAATTGGTGTCATTCGAATGGATCCGAAAACATTTTTCCCATAGTCAGTCACCACCACCGGTGACTGCCTATGGCTACACCGACAATGTTCTCCTTTGAAATCTTTGAAATGCACAGAAGACATCACGATTTTTCCCAGAGTAATTTACATCATCTACAAACGACAGTTTGTCACTTCCGAAAATTGTTAAATGTTCAGCTGAATATTTTGAATTGGTTGAGATAATGATTGTTATGGTCCAAAAAATCATTACCACACTCGTTGTCGTTGTCGTGTCGTATCGAAAATCACCAGAAATTTGAGCAAAGGGAGTATATAAAAATTATACGTAAATTTTAATAACGGTCACACTTAACCTCTGAAAACTTACATTTTCTAAAGTTTGCACTTATATGATTCTACCTACGTTTCCAATTATGATTTTTCCCGGATGGGACGCAAAAACCTTTCGGAGTGGCCCGCGGGCCGTATGCTGGGCAACTTTTGGTTAACCCTAAACATTTTAACCGACTGTTCAAATCATTACGAAACAAAATATGTAGCGTACGTGTTAGCGGGCTCTATTTATCTACTCTATCCGTACAAATTGTTAAATTTTTATTTTGTAATATTTGACCATATTTTTCTGTCAAATATTCTAATATTGCACATCACTAAATAAATGCTCCGTACGCAAATGTATACAGGGTGTCCCGTTCATGGTGGAGAATCTTTTAATGGTAGATAGTGTGGCTTATTTGGGGAAAATTAATGTTCTACCAGACACCTCTATTTTGAACCGTTACAATGTAAAAGCACTTTTTGTAAATTGTGTCAAAATACCTGACTTGCCGAACTAAATCAAAATTTGCCAAACCACCAAACATGTCATCCGAGATATGACTTCACTTTCCGAAACTACATAAAATTTCCTATAAAACGACACCTCGTCCGTTACGAAGTTGCTCGTATCTTCCGAGATACACCAGTTCAAACTTTGAAGAAATTTTAAAATCGGTTTTTCATGCAAAATTCAAATGATAAAATCGTAACGGTACTTTGAACTGACAAATCCGCAAAGTTGAAAAAAGCTGCCTCATTATGTTAGCTCTCGAACAACATATAAAAATTAAGGGCTCACGATTTAAAAATTTGCGAATTTAACGTTTCAAAGGTAAAAAAATGTGGTTTCAATGTAAAGTTTTTTCGCCCAACCCAATGAACTGTGTTGATCGTACAAATAAGATATCAGATGATTTGCATTACACAAAAACCACATTTTTTTACCTTTGAAAGCCTACCTCGGAAAGTGAAGTCATATCTCGGATGACATGTTTGGTGGTTTGGCAAATTTTGATTTAGTTCGGCAAGTCAGGTATTTTGACACAATTTACAAAAAGTGCTTTTACATTGTAACGGTTCAAAATAGAGGTGTCTCGTAGAACATTAATTTTCCCCAAATGAGCCACACTATCTACCATTAAAAGATTCTCCACCATGAACGGGACACCCTGTATAAATGAAATTTAATTTTTCTTTTTACATATTTGAACAAATGCAAACTACATACATTCAAACCTCTCTAGCTCGAATTACAACTTGCCAAGACAAAATGTTTGATTAAGGAAAAGTTAGACTAATGGAAATAAATTGTGAAGCCATCAAAGAAGAATTTTGTACGAGTATCTATTAATTTCGTAAAAAATAATGCAAATTATAATACATATTAGACTCATATGAAAAGTTTTTCACAAATACATAGGACACAATTTTCGTATCAAAATGCATTTTCAATCTTCCACCGAACGATTTAGTCTATTCAGTAGAATTAGTAGTACAAATAAGTCATATAAATTCTGCTTGAAAAAATTCGTGAACTTTTCAGAAAATAATTTTCGAATTAATTAATTTATTTACAGGAACAGGCTGTTGGGTCTCCAAAAACCTCAAGGATGCTGAAGTTCCTCTTGTCCTCAACATCCAGCCAATGAGTCCCGAAGCTTTACTCTAAGGCCGCGCGCAGACGTATTGGGCGACAGGTTTTACGATACGCTACGCTCCAATATGCCTTTAGTCTGCGCGCGGCCTAAGTCGAGGCCCTTTTATCCCCGACTGTTCTTGCATACTTGCAAGTGTTACCCTTCTTTCCTATCATCTTATTTCCTTTTTACTTTTCCTACTCTTACAACTGAAAATTTAGGTGAGCCTAGAAAACAATCATCCCGGCTTGAGAAACATTCGCAAAAAGCTTCTAATTTGACGCGAAAAGGATGTTGTTTCGACATAATGGAAGTAAAGTTGTAAGCAATAGCATTGTGGTGGACAATTTTTATACAGCTTTAAGTATCGCTATTAAATAGTTTTTTATAATTTTAATCTCACATAACTTTAAAATTTCTCGTTTGTTAGGATAGCTGGTATGTTAGCAGCAACGTTAACATTTGAGACCACAAGAAAGTCGGATTATGTAGTTTCAAAAACTGAAATCAAATATTTTTCATTTATTCATTAGGGTAGTCGTAAATTTTATTTACCTATAGGAAAAATCGTGATTTTCATTGATTTACATAATAAAAAAACAGTAGTACGATAAGAGCTGAATAATTTTAACCGATTCTGTTGATGGCGTTTTTGTGCAAACAAATTACCAAATTATCAATTCTCTCATTGGGTGGGGTTCCAAAACGGAACAGTTCCGCAAACATGTTTGCCACTCTTATCCCCTAACTGTCATTTTGCGGATCAGAAATCATCTCCAGTTCTTTTCGTTAACATATTTCACAAAGGCAGAAAAATGGAAAGAACCGGAGATTATTCCTGATCCGGAAAATGGCAGTTAGGGGATCAGAATGGCAAACATGTATGCGGAACATAGGCAACTGTTCCGTTTTGGAACCCCATCCAATGGAGTTACTCTGTAATTGTTTCGGCATGTATGGTAACTTGGCCACACTTTTTTGAGTTAAAACTATTGCCAAATTTGTTAATTCCTAAGTCACTCCTGATAAAAATGAATGGTGGTATTAGACCGACTGTCTCTTAAATGGCTCCCGCAAGGGGGTCAGTGTCCTCGTGGCATAGGCCTTTGGTGGGTTGCGACACCACGTACCTGAGCAGCGCAGGGAGGCCCCTGGTATGGTTGATACGCCATGGCGTGTACAAAGACCGTCGGGCGATGACGTTCCCGAGCTCCCTAGTCATGTATGGGTGACACAGCATGGCTGACTTTTTCCCTATTCCTTCGAAAAGTCAGCCATACCAGCTTACACGACGCAGTGCTTCCTCGTACGTGTCCAGTCTCGGAGCTGGCGGCTTCGCATAACCCAAGCCACGAAGGGGCTAGTTAGGGAGAATGGCCTATGCACATATACCTAGCTGGTTTGTGGATTGATGACCACACGGCCTGAGTGAAATTGCTACTTAGTTAACGGACGGGGGCCAGACCTATGTGAACGGTACCGCTACGAGTCTGCTTTAAGCCGACGAGTAGTAAACAGGCATAACGATCCTGCGGCTGGCAAGCCGAATTCGTTAGGTCTACCGAAAGGGGGCCAAAGGAGGATCACACCTGCTATTGAGAAATCTTTAGCGAATAGTGTACCTCGGGGATGGGCGTGCCCAATGGACCATGGTCCCTACCCATCTAGGCGTTGGACTCGAGGGGGTTTGTGGTGTTAGACAAGCCGACCAGCTAGAGTCGCATCCCAAGGTGGGGTTCCAAAGGGAGGCATCCCGGCGGAGAACACCATTCCGGCTATCAGCCGGATAAATCTTGTCGTCCCGGGAGGGAGGTTATGGCCACCTGGCTCAGGAACTCTCAATGACAAATGCGAGGTAGACGCAGGATGGATGGATGTCTCTTAAATGGAACCTATTTGGAGATTTCACAGTCTAGAACCTGTATTTTTAACAATCTCAATGACTATAGAAGTCGAAAATAATAAGTAAATAAACTTAAATCCATGAACGCTCTAAACGCGACAAGATTTGTAAAAACTTCACAGTTCGTATCTACATATAGAAAAATTTATGAGTCCATTACTTCTATAGATATATATATATATGTAGGAATGAAGATTTCTCTAAGATGCGAAGATCTAATAATAAAACCTTAAATCGAAGGGGAGTTCCTTAGGCGCAAAACTTGAGATTTGTTTTTCTGAATAGAAACGAAAATCGGAAAATTTAAAATAGTATATTCTAAAAATATTTGGCTACAAATCAGATATGTATAAATGTCACCATTAAGGATTAAGTCAAAATATAAACGGCGTATAGCGAACACTTAGAATATTATAGTTGTGTATGATATAATAGTTATTGGCTTAGTATGGGTATTCATTAAAAGGTTTTCAAATACAGCTTGGGTCGAAAACAATTATTATTATCATTAAATATACAGTGGATATCGTTTATAACGACGTCGGCTATAATGACGGAAATTCCAAGTCCCAAGACCTAAGAGGCTTGTGTGGTACAATTTTTGATGTATATAGCGACTATCGCTATAACGACCGATCGGTTATAACGACTGAATTTTTCCGACTCGAGAGGCGAAGTAAACGGATATAACGACGAACGCTCGACACAAGTAATTTTTTGTATGTGAAATGATTGCTTTTCCGGCATGCAAAGATCAAGTTCGAGTTGGAAATTAAATTCAGTGCGGTAGTTCACTTATATGTAAAAAAAAGTTACAAAATGATACGACATCGCATCGCAATGGCACTCAACCTGAAGCTTTTTAAAACGTCGTAAGAAATAGTAAACTCATGTTACGAAATTTTGTTTGCAATAAAACAATCCACACAGTAGAGGATTCAAGACAACTCCCCTGTGAAAATTTCACGCCAAAATATCGTGCTCAAAATTAGTTTTCTACATTTTGCTTTGCGACAGGGACATATCGTGATACAAGATTCGACGACGTCCCAGTCCGTTCCCTGATTTACCAGCTCTGACTTTATTATTTTAAGCCCTTGAAATCAAGCATTTATAAAAATAAACTACGCGCGTTGAGAAAAATTAAGGAGTCTACCGAAGAATTAAAGTTTATCTGCTGTCAAAAGTGGGCCGAAATTGCCGAAAATGACTCCAAATGTTTAATGAGGAAAAAGTGCAAACTTCTTCGGCAAGCTTTCTGTGTGCAACCCTGTAGAGTAGTCTCTAACACAACAAAACAGGTCCAGCTTCAGGTTTTGTCGACGAGAAAATCAAATCCTATTTGAGAATTTGTTGATTTGTTTAAATATTAACTATTGGTCTATAAGAAAAGTCCTTGCAATTGGGTTGGGAAAAAAGACTACAAAACCACAATTTGGGAATTTGCTCACTTTTCCATTTATGGCCTTATTGGTATTTATAATGTTCTCCTGTATTTCTTATTTCCGAGAAATAATTTAAACAAAATTCAGAAGTCGAACGGGAAATGACCGCGTATAACATCGCTATATTAGGACTGAGCGAAACAAGATGGCTCGGATCAGGAGCGACTTTATCACCAAGCTCTCATACTGTTTTATTGTACTCTGGAAATGATGACCAAAATGCTCCTCGGCAGGCAGGCGTCGGAATCCTCTTGACAAGGGATGCACGTCGATCCCTTATCGATTGGAAACCAGTTTCCGACCGTATTATCACCGCCCGATTCAAATCCAGAAAACGAAATATCACGATAATTCAGTGTTACGCACCAACCGAACCAGCTTATCAAGCTGATAAAGACGTCTTCTACCAACGACTTGGCGACACCTTTGATAGGGCTCCCAGAGGTGACATTAAAATCATAATGGGGGATCTCAACGCTAAAGTCGGGTCAGATAACCAAGGATTGGAACATCTTATGGGAAATCATGGGTTAGGCGACAGAAACCAGAATGGCGAGATGTTTATAGAGTTTTGTAACTCTCGTCAGCTCGTCATTGGTGGGACTCTGTTTAAACACAAAGATTGCCACTTATCAACCTGGACTTCTCCAAATGGCAGAACTGAGAACCAGATAGACCATATTGCTGTTTCCAAAACGTGGAGAAACTGTGTCCTGGACGTTAGGGCGAAACGTGGTGCTTATATTGGCAGTGACCACCATCTTGTCATCGCAAAAATGCGCTTACGAACGGCAGCAATCCAGCGTCCTAACCGTGCAAATATTTGCCCTAGGTATAATGTGCAGAAGCTCAAAATTCCATCAACCAAGCGTGCGTTCTCCACCGCTTTGCACGAAAAAGCTAATGCACCACCACCAAATGAGAATCCGACAATTGAAGATAGATGGAAAGTCGCTAAGGATTCATTTATTTCATGTGGCGAACAAATTTTAGGACGATTGGATCGCGGTAGGAGACCATTTATTAGCGACTCTACTTCGTCTCTTATCTCAGCACGCAAGAGAGTTAAGGAGCAGTTTAACTCAGCTGCTGACGACTCAGCTAAAGAACGATACAGAGCTGAATACCGTTCGCTCCAAAAAGGCGTTCAGAGGAGTGTAAGACGTGATAAGCGTAACAATATCAACGCACTTGCGAAGGAGGCAGAGGATGCGGCTCTCTGCGGTGGCAGTGGAACACTCTTCAAACTTATTAAGCCATTAACTGGCAGATCTTTATTAACGGAACATCCTGTGAAAGATAAGGAAGGTGTTCTGCTCGTTACCGAAGAACAACAGCTACAAAGATGGAGAGAACACTTTTTAGAGGTCCTGAATAACACTTTCGGGCCTGCAAGTGTATCTTCGTTGCCAGCAGAAGACGTCCCTCAAATAGACGGCATTAGTTCCGGTCCACCATCCAAAAAGGAACTAACAGACGCTATCAAATCATTGGACCCCGGTAAAGCCCCGGGGATTGATGGAATTCCGACAGAATTTTTAAAAGCGGATGTTGGGAAACTGAAACTCTTCCCAGTGAGTGGAAAAAGGGCCTAATTATTAAAATTCCGAAGAAAGGTGACCTGAAGAATTGTAATAATTGGCGTGGGATCTGTATATTTCCTGCAATTTCCAAGTTGATGGCTAAGATTGTTTTAGGACGAATCAAGGAAAAAGTCGATAGCACATTGAACGATGAACAGGCTGGCTTTCGCGAAGGGTTCTCCTGTAGCGACCACATTAACACCCTCCGTATTATCATCGAGCAATCCGCGGAGTGGAGATCCCCATTACATCTCATGTTCATCGACTTTGAAAAAGCCTTCGATAGTGTTGATCGTCAGTACATCTGGGATGCCTTACGAAGACGAAATATTCCAGATAAGATAATCTCCATCATTAAGGAATCCTACAATGGAGCCCAATGTCACGTCTTGCATAAGGGCAAGCTTTCAGATCCTTTTGAGGTACACAGTGGAGTGAGACAAGGCTGCATTTTGTCACCTATTCTCTTCCTCCTTATTGTCATTAGTGATGTACTCGGCTCCGCACTTCAATTACATCGTAACAAAGGTATCAGATGGAAATTGTTTGATCACCTTCAACATCTTGACTACGCTGACGACATTTGTCTTCTATCAACTAATACGGATGATGTCGCTCAAATGACAGAAGCTCTAAATTGCGCAAGTCGTAATGCGGGGCTGAAAATCAATGCTGCCAAGACTAAGTTCTTGAGCACATATCCAGGGGGGCAAAGCGGAATTTGTATTTCGGGACAGGCAGTCGAAAAAGTTGATGAATTTTGCTATCTCGGGAGCGTAGTTACAGCAGATGGTGGAGCGGATGCTGATGTAAAATCACGGATAAACAAGGCTAGGGCGGCTTTCTTCAATTTGACTCCTTTCTGGCTAAACAACAATATTTCCAGACGCACCAAACTTCGAGTCTTCAATTCCAATGTGAAATCCGTGCTGCTATATGGCTGTTCAACCTGGAAGGTGACTAAAGAGATTACTGATAAGTTGCAAACTTTTGTAAATCAGTGTCTACGGCGCATCCTACATATTCGTTGGCCGGAGATCATTTCGAACGAGGATCTCCTCACTATAACTGGCCAAGAAAGGATAGGCACTTCGATCAAAAGACTTAAGTGGCAATGGATAGGTCACACCTTCCGAAGAGGGCCCAATAACATCGCAAAAAAGGCCCTGAACTGAAATCCACAGGATTCCGGAGCAAGACGCCGTGTTGGACGGCCAAGGAACACATGGAGAAGATCGGTAACAAGCGAGGCGAAGACGCTAAATCTTACATGGTCACAGCTAGCGCCGTTGGCGCAAAACAGAACGAGGTGGAGAGTAGGCGTAGTTAATGCCCTATGCCCCACAAGGGGTTGACAGGAACTAGAGAGAAAATTCAGAAGCAGCTATTCCGTTTATTTGTGTGACACACAAGGATTTTTCTACTGGCAGACGTTTTCGATTGAAAAAAAGGCTAAACCCTTGCATGTTCTGCTAAATTGTAAGTTTAGGTTTGGTTTCATAATGGTGCATGTTTTGAAAATCATTCAAGATGGCCCCAAACAAAAGAAAGTTACCGATTGCGACGAAAATATTAAGTCATTTATAAATACCGGCAGTAATTTACAAACGGATAATAGCAGTGTTGAATTGGAATTAGGCGAAGAATGTGATAATAGTGAAAAAGTTACTTGAGAAGATGAAGAGCTTCAGATGCTCATGGAATAATTTGTTTTGAAGCAGCTTTACGCCAAATACGGAACAATAAAAAAAAATCAAGTAGCGATTACATTGCATTTGACCATTTGAAACATTTGAAGACCCATTTCCAAAACTGTCTAATAGAGCAAAAAAGGCAAAATTGAGCTAAACCACTGTCCTCGATTTTATCAAATAACATACATGATTAACTTTTCAAAAATTAACGAAAACAATGTGTATGCGAAAATGTTAACATGTTAGCAACTGAATTAATAAAAATACAAATGAATTGATTTGGTTTATTTTTTTATCCGGCAATATTATTTTCAATCTATCCAATAACCAGACATCTCTCTTAAGCGGACAAAAATAGGGGACCGTGACTGTCCGCTTATGAAAGCTTTCACTGTACACTGTAAAAGTGGACCACCGTAAGTTCGTGGTCGTTATAAACGATATGAGCGGATATAACGACGATCGGCTATAACGACATAAAATAGTCCCTTTGATGTCGTTATAAACGATATCTAGTAGTTTAATTTAACCTTTGAATAGCAGTATGCAAGTTATGGACAAATCCTTTCGTTTATCGAAATAAAAGTGTAATTATCAGAATAGGGACATATCATAAGCGCGATGGCTTACCAAACCGATTCACCGAGCAAGTTATTTAGTAGGAGGTTGGATGAATAAGCTTTGTTTCCTACAACGCGATTTTTCTTTTCATAAAAAAGAGAACACCCTAACAATATTGCCTCAGTCTCATTTCTTTTAAACATAACGACAAGTGTCATTGTTATAATTGTTATGTTTCTTCGACAATTGATTTAGAAGAAAGATTCGGTTGTTATAAATAAATAATAATAAGTAAGGTTTTTTTTGTAGTGCTTAGTTTTGAACACTCGTTTCACTGTGAATCTCTAGAATTTGCAGAGTCATAGAGAGCTCATCAAAAGTAAAATAGATAAAAAGTATGTTTTTATTGCGAATTTTAGCGAAATTTCTGATATCAAAAATTAGTTTATTATGTATGATATTGCAGTTTTTCTTTTATTTTCGAAATGTCCGATCCTCTACTTATAAACCTTTATGTACTTAATGTGTGATTTTATTTGTAATCCTCGATAGTATAGTGGTCAGTATCTCCACAGAATAAACATCAGATCAATTCCTAATTAGAAAGATTCGTGTATCTTTTTACACCATACAATTCTTGCTTATCATTTTCAAAAGACTATACATGAATTAAATATGCATATAGGTAAATACTATACTGTAATGTACACATATATTATACCATAGGCATATGCATACAGAGATAGCATTACAGTACTCCTACGCATGTTTGAGAACTGTCAAATCGCTCACGAATGATAAAAATGAATGGAAACAACAACACAGACACGCCGGTGAAAAAATATCTAAAAATCTAAAATGTTCACTTGATCTCTATAGCAAAATCGTTTTCATTACTTTGTTGATGAATGGACGTTTGTGTTTCACTTTTACGAATACAAAAACATTCTAAAACCGCAATTGACACACAATTCGCGAATGACGCCCCTTTTCGGCGACAATCAATAACCCGAAATCAATGCGAATAACACTCAACAGAGACAATACATATTCAATTATCACAAATTTTATTAGATAAGATAAAATAACGTCACTCAACTCCCGAAATGGCAAAAAGTTCTTTTCTTGAACAGCACACGTTCCGAACCGGACGATACTCAATTCAATTGTGAGCCGTGTCTGGAAATCTGGCCGTGAATTATGTCAATTTTTCTCGCATGCGAGAAATCTTTTTCAAGTATTCCTACACATGTGTATGTAAAGTTGGCGGTCTACCAACACACACTAATCTTAACATGCCGGTTTTAAAGACCGTGAGAAGTTGTTTACATGAATGACGTCATCAATATGAGCGCAAAATCTCAGTAAAATCACATGTTCTGCTTTTTATAACGTGCACATGTTTGTGTTGTTGTTGTTGATATTGTGATGAATAAAATTGAAAGGACAGAAGAGACGACTACGTCGACGTCATTATTGAAAATGAAAGTGACAGTAATTTTGTATGAATTGCAAAATATTCATAAGAATGAAGATTAGAATGGATGTATAAGGTGTATGGTCTACACTCTACGTTACTAACGTCTTATAACGAAACAATAAAACAAATGCATAAAAGCGTTGATAGTGTATGAAAATATTGATAAGCTACTCGTAATTTTAGAGGACGTTCAATTAATTATCAATCATTTCAATAATACAAGAATCAAATAAATAAATTTGCAAATTTGCTTAGCTCCAAAACTAGCTTCTTGCATTTCTAAAAGATATCAATGTCCAAGCGAGGAAATTATTAACATATTCGCCATCGTTAAGCGAGTAAAAATTACTGTCGCAAACGAAGAAATTAGGTGCGCAAATTTAGGAAAAAATTGCTGGAGAAAATACCTACAGAAATAATATTTGTCAAAATTAACAAAGTATCGAGATTCGATTCTGCGATTACTTTTGGACATAATGATCTTACAATGAGTTTATTATTATTATACCATTCAAATAAATTTTGAAGTTAAAATGAGTGAAAATCAAGCTTTAAGTCGGCAAGAAAATGATTTTTTCAAAAATCTTCAAATGTCTGTGGCTGCTAAAGGGTTAAGATAAGGGGGTATGTTCCATACAACTTTTTTGCTGAAAATCAACTGGAGAATCATAATCCGGCGCGTTTATGCGGCAGTTTCCGGACACCCTGTATAGCATTTTCACGTCAAGTAAAAAAAATTTTGAGTCTAATAGATAAATGTCCGTATCAAATAGATAAATTTCCGAAACAAGGAAATACGTTTCCGGATCTAAAAAATAATTTTCCAGAACAAAAAATACGATTCCGAATTAACAAAACACGTTTCAGATCAAATATATAAATATCCGAACCAAAAAAATTAATTCCTAAATGAAAAAAAAAAATGGATAAACATTTCATAACAATAAATTTACAAATCAAAAAAATAAATGTCCAAAGCAGAAAAATAAATGTACAATTCAAATAAAAATTGTCCAAAACAGAAAAATAAATTTACAAATCAAATAAATGATTTTTTCCATCAAAAACATATTTTACAAATTAAATAAAAATTATTTCAATCTGAGCGAGATTTTGTTAATTCAAAACGTCATATACATACCTATGTTTCTATGTACACACTTTTGGAATAGGACGATAGAAATTGATTACTTAGATGTTATTTGCCATCTCTAAACTACCATAACTCCCCCAAAACTCAAGTCACACCAGTACAACTTTCTACAATCGAAGCTGGAGGTGACTTCAGAATGATAGAGGTTCGGGAACATAACGGAATCTGGAGGATGAGGGAGGGTGGTAATTCAGGGGAACAAACCCGAACAAATAATTACGGGAAAAATGCGGGAGAGTCTGCATCCCAAGCAGAACAGAGACCAAAAACAGCTTCTTGGCGCAGCTATCGATATTGCCGCATTCGGGATTAGCCTTGGCGAATAAGAAAGAATGTTCTCTTTACTTATCGCGGCAATTATGCCATCAAATACCCCGTGAAGTGTTTAGATAGTACAAAGTACAACACAAATAAAGAACACTCGAGACGCAAATTGAAAACGTATTTTTCGATAAAAATTTTTTTTACCGTACACAGAAAAAAGGAGTCGAAAAATTTCAACTTTAATCGCGACACGACAGTCTCCACTATTTAAAAAACCGTAAGAAAAAATACTTACGCCTACTTGGTACAAGCAAAATTGTTTATACTGTTTTGTTTACGCTACACAAGCGAATTTTTCCTTTAGGATCTCATAGACGTTAACGTAAGTTGTACGACATGCTATAACTCTCAAACTGTCTCTCTCATTGTTAATTTTTAAACAAACTGTCAAAAGTATTTTTTTTTTAAATCAACTAAAGGTCCATCTAGATTAGTCGCCAAATGGCGTCACGTGCAGCCAAATGGCTGTTGTCATTCCATCCAAACTAGTCGCCATTTGGCTGTGCGTCCAGTTTTGATATTCAATATGGCAACTCAACCAACCGCTTGTCAAATTCAAAGTGACGATTTTTCAAGTTTTGTTCGTTCTTTTGTGTGAAATTGAATAATTCTTGAATGGCCGTGTAATAATTCAAACGTGCAGAGTCCGATTTTGATAATTAAATGTCAAAAATCACCAAAATGCAATTTTGGTTAGGCCATTTTCTGTCTGCATTTCGCTGCTAGGGTTGATGCTAAGTAGCAACCAAATGGCTGTACGCGATGCCAGTTTTTGGACGCGCAGCCATTTGGCGACTAATTTTAAATGGACCTTAAGATTTCTTATTTGACTTTTTTGTTTCTTGCTTTTTAATGGCATTTCAATAATTTGAATTCTGTTTATGTAATTATGGTTATATTGTGTTTATTGAATTTTGAATTAATTATTGTTGTTTCTTGATTTGCATTTCCATTTCATTTTATACTTTATACTTATTTTGTTTTATAATTGGGGCATTTTTTATTATTACGAGAATATTATTAACTTGATTTGGAAATGTATTTATTTGATTTACTCTTTTGGCATGTAAAAATATTTACTATTCGAAATTTATATGTTTGATTTGGAAATTATTTTTTTTTATTTAGACATTTAATTACTTTCATTTAATTCGTCCGGAAATTTATTTATTTGATCCGGAAATTTATTTTGTTGATCCGGAAGCATATTTCATTGATTCGGATTGTTATTTTATGATTCGGAAATTAATCTATTTGCTTCGGAGTTATTTACTTGACCTGAAAATGCCATATAATTTAATTGAGGATCCTAATTAAAGTAATTGACAAAAAATTAATTAAAAAAATTAAAAATTCAAATTTATTTTTCAAATATGAACAAAATTTTTAAGGATTATCCTAAGAGTTTCCTTAAGTATAAGTGAGTACTATGAATTTCGCCCTAGAATATTTCTTTTATCATTTTTGCAATTAGCGACAAAAATCCACTAATTTAAGACAATTTTAAAATCTTCGCTAAATTTGCATACGGAAACGCGATGATAAAATCACTCTATCATAAATTTCCAAAACAAAAAAGAAACATTTTTACCTGCCAAATCTATTTCATGGCTTTCCAAAAAACAGTTTGCTCTTGTGACGATATGTGGCTTTTGTATTTCATATACTTTTCTATACTAATTGACGATCAACTATGCAAATTATCTACTATAAGGAAATACATAGAATGAATATCAATGCGAAAACTTATCTGTTTTGTTTTGGTTTTGTGCTGAAATATTTTAAAATATGTTGTTAGTATGTCAGATGATATCTGGGTGGATTTTTGAATTGAATTTTCAAATAAGATATTGTAGGCGGATAAAATATGAGTTATGATAAACGCCGCTTTAGATTTTTTTATTTTTTTTTTGTGTTTTTTGAAAATACGCAGCTTTTGACGGCAATTGATACCAATAATTCCAATAGGTAGCATATGATTCATATATGGATTCGACTATAGACCTAGTCAATCAATGCATTATGTAATTATATTGATTGACTACCCTACTAACCATGGTATGATGAATGCATCGATGCCGGCATCATGAATCTCTGGATGAACCGTATCATTCCATTTGTTCTAGCCGCGGTACTGAATTCCCTTATATATTTTTCAAAGATGTGGTGAACGACTGCATGAAGACCACGTGAACCCAAACATGACTTTCCCTAATGATTTCATTAGAGAGGTACTGATGATATCTGCAGTGCGGATCATCAATGAATTCATCAGAAAGGATCTGATCAAAAGTACGATGAGTTTCACTGGCGAATTCATCATGCTGGAACTGATGACAAATTTAATGAAGTTCATCAAGTTCGCCTTAATGAAATAATCGATGAATTTCATTCATGCGTTCTGAGATGAACAACGTATGAAATAGTCGATTAGTTTCATTAATTATATTTCATCAGTATTCATTTAGCACGCTCTGTGGCTCACTTGGTTGAGTCGCATTCTTACGACGCTAATAATTTAGACGTTGGGAGATGGAATCTCCGCGTGATTCAAAATTTCCGTACATGTGCGGATAGGAAATATATAGTGCTTGCAACAAGCACTCCGAAGCTGTATGCAATGTAACGTTGACTTGAAATAGCCTACAAACGGCTGAGTGAACGCACCATGCCCTACAAGGGGTTACGGTACAGAGAAGAAGAAGAATTTATTCATTTATTCAAATTACTCGATGCAGAGGCACACACTACGAAGGTCAACTTTAAAGTGAAAAAGGTTCCGCTATACGAAGAAAAATATTACCCATCGGCGCAAAATGACGACAAGGAACCGAAACTGACCGAAATTTCAAGAAAATGTCTCTCGATGAATTGGCATCGATTCTTCATCGAGACAGTCAATGGGTGATGGAGATTCAGTCGAAGTACATATAGTGTACAGAAGCCAACCCGTGTGGATGAGAGAGAGTTCACGAATACTACGACAATTTTTGCATTCCCCTGTCTCTTTGGATTTATCGTTCACCGATTATGGCTAGCAGGGTAGGTCTATACCCTTTTACCCATCTGCGTATGTAATTTGTATCGTACAGTGGGGTTATGAGACTGCGATAGAAACCTTACTTTCAAAATTGGTTCTTCTGAGAAAAACTTGTTTCTTTAAGAACCAATCTTAAGACCGCACACACACGGAATCCATGGATTTCGCGAATCTAACGAAGCACAACATCGTTATATGGCTGTAATAGACACGTCATCCTTCAATATTAAATAGGGTATATGTTTTGAAGTTAAATAAACAATAGACAGCCGTTTGAAAGAATCTTCTGTTTTTTGTCAGTTCGACACAACGCGTTCAAAAATTTTAGCTAGAAATGGCACAAGAGAAAACGTAAACAATTTTTTTTAAATTTTTAAGCTAGAAAACAAGATAAAATTATTTTTTGGAGTATTTGTAAAGATCATAAGCCAATGTTAACTAACTGCAATTCACTTAGTTTCATAATTTTAGCTTCTCTCAACTTTAGAAATTTACCAGTTCTCAAAGTATCGTTATAACATTTTTGTCAGAATTTTCAAAGAGAAATCAGTTTTGAGATTTTTCTAAAACTTTAATAAATAAATATTTCTGTGAAGCGATTTTTGCTATTTGAAGTCAAAGAAAGAAATATTTTGTGAAGTTTCATGAAGATGAAACTTAAAATAAATTCAATAGGGTCAAAAGTTTTAATTAAAAAAAAAAAACGCTATACCAGGATAATAGAATGAATTATACATACATATACGCATATACCAATTCTATTGATTGTGATTATGCTCGAACAAATTGCACATGCTCACCATTATAGATAAGACAAATCAAGTCGTTTATCACATTAACTTTTATAATAAAAATAAATAAATAAAACAAATTAAGGGAAAAACGAGACCGAGGCTAATTTCGGGCGCGGCCGAAATTTGAATACCCTCCACTCTCCTCGGGCTAAAAGTTTTTTGGGGCAAACCTATGACGTGTATTTAATCCTTCCCCATTCTTTTCTTTCTGTTTTCGCATAATATTTGACATTGACAAATTCTGTGGCGTCGATAAAACAATATTTGTGTGAGGTTTGGTTGGAATAAGTGGTAAAATAAAAAAAAATATCTCAGAAAACTTTATTGGGGGGATGCGGGAGCATGGCCCCATAGTACGATTCCATTTGTTTTACTTTTTTTCTGTTTTGATAAAGACGCATTGAGGTTTTTTTTTTTAAATTGGTGTAGAAAAAATGTTTCTTAGAAGATCCAAAATGGGGAGGTTGGGCTTGTATGGTAGCCCCATGACTCCATAGTCCGATTATTTATGGCATCAATTGAAGTGCACTTTTACGAGTTTTGGTTGAAAGTGGTGCACAAATAAAAAAGTTGTTCGTAGAAGAACTCAATTTAGGGGGTTGGCTTTGTATGATAGCCCCATGACCCCATCGTCCGATTCCATTCATTTTTACACATGTTTTGTGGCATCAAATGAAATGCACTTTTATGAGGTTTGATTGAAATTGGTGGACAAATAAAAAAGTTTTTCTTAGAAAAACTCAATTTGGGGGCTGGGTTTGTATGACAGCCCCATGACCCCACAGTCTGATTCCATTTATTCTTACATATATTTTGTGGCATCAATAGTTGTGTGAAATTTGGTTCAAATTGGTGCACAAATGAAAAAGTTTTTCTTAGAAGAACCTAATTTGGGGGGTTAGGTTTGTATGGCAGCCCCATGACCTCATGGTCCGATTTGATCCATTCTTACATATGTTTTGTGTTATCAGTAGAAACACATTTGTGTGAAATTTCGTTGAAATTAGTAAACACATTAAAAAGTTTTTCTTAGAAAAAACAAATTGGGGGGGTTAGGTTTGTATGGCAGCCCCATGACCCCACGGTCCGATTTTAGCGATTCAAACATACAAACTGCCTGCAATAAAAAGAAACATGTGTGCAAAATTTCAGCTCGATAGCTTTTAAACTGGCCGAGTAAAACGCGTAGCAACAGACGGACAGACGGACAGACAGACAGACGGACATCGCCCAATCGACTCAGCTCGTCATGCTGATCATATATATACATATTTTATATGGTCGGAGATGCTTCCTTCAATGCGTTACAAACTTCATGACAAAGTTAATATACCGTTTACTCTACGAGTGAAGGGTATAATAAGGATTAATTGTGGCCTTTAAAAATGGAGTTGTAAAAAGTAAAATTTCACTCAAATCTTTGGAAAAATTGAGAATGATCAAGTACCTTTCATAATAATGTAACGATATACGTACCAAATTGAGACGAATGTTTAAAGATTTAACTGTCATCACAAAAAATAGAAAAAACTTCGGATGGGACTAAAATTTTACCTCTGTCCCCTTGCATTGAATTTTGCCCTGTGATAAAATTTGAGGAACACTCAGGACCTGCGAAGCGAAAAGCTCGAAGCTCATACGAACATACTAATTAGCACAATTTGATTTGGAATGCATTCTTTCACCACTGTATACCTACTTGTAGAGATCGGTAGAAGCAGACATAATGTAAGCAGCCTACTGGCGGCAAATAAGCCGATCCGCCACTGACCAGTTCTTGAGTAATATTACTTTTAAAATATGTATAACTATATATCTGAGTCACTAATAATATCAAGATTATATCCTTTCAAAACGCCATCTTTTGAAAATGTTCTTCAAAATTACAAATTTTAGACAAAAAATT
Source organism: Microchrysa polita (assembly GCA_949715475.1). NCBI lineage: Eukaryota > Metazoa > Arthropoda > Insecta > Diptera > Stratiomyidae > Microchrysa > Microchrysa polita. The sequence goes on from OX454415.1 coordinate 117,929,162, forward strand.
ATAACTTCAAAATTTGGGTCGGTAACCACATTCGTGAATCCATTCCGCTAAATTTTAAACAGTGGTCAAAACATTGTAGCACCGACCAAAATAACCTTGAGAGCCAAAATTGTTAGGCTGCCATCAATTGACTTCGTGGCTGAAAATTTGTTTGTGATGTGGTGTGAAACGAACTCATGCGCCCATAAAGCTTAATACGTACACATGTGCACACAGCGTTCCTCCCTGTTCACGTCTATGAGTCATATGTGACTCAAAAATGTATATATATATTCGGATGCCAGGCGTGGAGGTAATGTCGGCGAAAACCGGCTAGACAGTGAACGTAATATAATAATAAGCTAAAAGGCAAAAAATCGGGTACTTGGACTGGAATTGTCATTTTTACAAAATTTACATGACTTCCTGACCGAATACATGACTATAGAGGAAGATTTAGAAAATACGTAATTCACGCTTGCATAAGCCACCGACTTCTCAAAAAGTTTAAGTAAATTTCAACACAATTTTTTTTAATTTTTACGCATTTGTGCTGATATACATTGTGTTTCTTTGATCTGAACGCGGGCCGCACAACACTTCGGGGTTGGCCGCGGGTTTGGCATGCCTCTTCTATACCATCTTTTAATTAATTTATTTTAGGGCCTTTGCCCACATTCTGAAATAACTCAAGGGCCAGATTAAAAACCTGCGCGGGCCATATGTTGGACAAGCAAATCCTATCCGAATAGGGCACTGCCTCTTGGTCCTCCTCTGTGAAAAAATCTCGCTCGCTGAGCTGAGTAGATGGCGTTGGTTGAGTGAAGTTGACGTCACAACTAATCTCTTTTTCCTTAATAATTCCTGTATCCTTCCGTTTCCAGGATGAACAAACGCCCTACAAAATGAACAAACGTCTGGCTTTCGATTGATACCAAACCTATACCTTTCCGACCCATATTTAAAAATGACTGGCTAAGTTCACACTCACAATTTTAAAGCTGCTATAATTAAATAATTAGAGAAGAACAAACGATATTAATTGGCGAACAATCAAGCACAAACGTAGCCGCTGTAGAACAAACGGTTCACCGAGCAAAAGGACCTAATTTCAAAAAATGACTGGCTAACTTCACACAGCCATGAGTGCCTGAGTGCCGAATAGAAGTGATATATATTATTTTTGCAACTGATGAATTGCAATACTGAATATCAAAAGTGATACAACGGGAGGATGCGCCTGATGTCTAGAACAGGTTGTATAGAGACTAATGAATACCCTGCACTCCATCGGACAAAACAAACATGATTCAATTTTTATGTTTAGACAATTCATATGGATTATTATGTTTAGATAGAAAACAGGGAAGATAAACTGCCCTAAATATTTCATATTATTAAATATATACTTAAGTCAAGGTTTTCCCCTATATATGTATTCCATTAATCATTTATTTGAAATTTCGGTTTATTTTCATGCAGCATCTGAGCATGAGTTTATTTGTTTTTCTACTCTGTAACCGCATCCATATTTCAACTTGCGCCAATACGATTCCAAAAGCTCGGAAAATACAGATATTTTTCTAGTATAGGCCAATAGTAGATAACGAGAATATTTTTTTTTTCGTCAATGCTAATAGTATTTTCAAATACAATCTTTTGTTTCTATGTTTCATGTATAAAAAGAAAGATTTGTTCCAAGTCCTCGGTAGTATAGTGGTCAGTATCCCCGCCTGTCACGCGGGAGACCGGGGTTCGATTCCCCGCCGGGGAGGATTTATTTTTTATGTGTTAATTGTTTTTTTTTTGAGACACATTTTTGAGAACGGAAAAGATATCTTTGCGATTGAATAAACTTTTCCATTCATTTGGCAATGCATTATGCAGATACATATATTTTTATATGAAGCTCTTGGAGTAAGAAGGCATTTAGTTAAAAATTCGTCGAAATTATTTTATCTCTTGTGAATTACTTATTTTTTACATTCGGTGTAGGCATATGACTTTCTTTATTTCTTATGGGAAAAAATATATAATATAGCTTCACAATTTACTTGTATTAAAAAAAATGTAGAATTCACATTTTTCTAGTAAAAAATGTAAAACTAACCATTAACAAATTAAAGCGAGCATGAAATGCGCTATAAGAAAAGAATATATCGTGGCTACAATGATGGTATGCTGCAAGCGAAAATAACTCAAGGATTTCTTCTAGCATTTAATCTTATACGTTCTTAATCGGTGCATACATAAAACTAGATTTACATAAATATTTGTATGATCTCTCATATAAAAAAAAAGTCATTGTCATTATCACGGCCAGATATCATAAAAAACATCTTTTCGCACTGAACTGTTGATATCTTTTTGATTTATAGATGACAATCGATAAAAAAAACCCTTCAATTTAAACAATTCATATTTTTTCACATTGATCAATGACTGAATCGATGAGAACACCTTTATGAAACATACACACTAAAAATAAATTTGCATTACAGTGATAAATGGTATGTAGGTAATAAAACTGGCAAAACATTCAATTCATACCATCAGCAAATGATGGTCTTTTTTCAAATATCAAATAAATTAACACGACTATTGTGGGTGTATCATAATCATGTTTTCCTTCCGCAATGCACCTAACAATATCTGCGAGTATAGACCGATATCGAAAGATATTTGTTGTAGTACAGTAGACTCGCGAAAACGTGAACTAATTAAAACCGCGAGTGTTCTCCTTAACGGGGGTTCATGTTATGCAGTTGTCCATAAACATTCCTTTTTTATTTCAAAATAGGTACATATTTAGAACGCGCCAAGGCATCTTGTAGTAGTAGTCTGGCTGGTCTAGCGGTTAGTGCGCGCAACTTCGGTGCACATGAGTTCGAATCTCACCGTGGATCATGGTGTTTTTCGAACTCACGAGCTTGTGACGGACTATGATCTCACTCAGATGTTAAACGAGTACCCATTTATGGGGATAAATAACACTGCTGAGCGTGATGCTGATCGAGGTAATGAGATCAGCATCACGCTGAGAAGATCTTGGAAATAGGATGTCACTAACACATCCTGCGGCCTTAGTCCAATGCTGGATTTTATTTAAGGCATCTTGGCCAGATTTCTGGATGTCGGACGAAAAATGGCAGCAGATTGTAGAAAGGAAACAGATAAAAGTGAATCAGCCTTTGTTCCTAGATGACAATTGTCACAACTTTGAGTTCCAATATTGTTTGAAAGCTTGAGAAGTTGGAGGAAGCTGAATGAAACGATGATTTAAACACCTTATACGAGTCGAACCCATAGAGCAATGGGAATTGGCTGCGGTGGATAGGGACATTGTTCGACAAGGTATCTGTTAGAGGCACATCTCCTAACTAATATGCAAGTTGTGTTACTGTTAGCGCATCGCAACGTATACGCAATGTTTGTTTCATATTTATAGCACCACGATTACCTATTGAACAGGATCTTCTTTGAGTTTATTTTAAAGTTAAAAACATGTCTGCAGTTCACACTTCACACAATCTTTAGATAAAATCCTCTGAGCTCCAAAATATTCCAGACATCTAACAGAATAGATCATCAATGGTTCAGATACGCTCTCTTTGAACGATAAAATTGATTTTATTGGTAAAGTCACTTCTTAACATTAAGGGGCATCCTGAACGGAGTCTTATTCTTGACAATTCAACATTATCGAAACGGGAAAACTACAGACTCTACTTTTACTTAAGGCAGCATCCCCATAAACAGTCTTAAGCATTACTTTCAAAAGCTTCCCCGCTCGCCTAGTAGAAAAACCAAATTTCACAGACACACAATTCTCTCTAAAATTGACACCTCGAAATGGGAAAAGTTGTTTCCCTAAAAAAAAAAACGAAAGGGGCCAACCAGTGCAGTTACAGCAATGCAACTTCGCGCAAAAACTCAGGAGATCTGTGCCTAACGGATACCTCGTTCCCTAATGCAGCTCAATTTCAGTGTTGCGTAGATTCTGGTATAGCGCCATCAAGGAATGTAAATTTGGTAATAGCTCCTATTAACACCAAGTGAAAGATAGTGATTTAACGCTACTTAGAAAATGCAAAAACCAGTTGAGGCGTTGTGTTGTGTATGACAGTCGGTATACGGAAAACTTTTCTCATATACAGCTGCCTAATACACGTATATATCAACGATTCCCCGAATTAAAGTCTGCGAGGATTGATGCAATGTCGGCTGTAAATTCTGGTTCTCCTGTCGAAACATACCAAAGAGCCTCAGATCTTACATCAACAGCATACAGTCATAGAAAGAGCGTTGGACAAAGAAGTTTGATTTCAAGAAGGTTTTCGACAATGTGAACAAAAATTGAGGGCGGATTTACGCAAGAAAGGTGCCCCATACAAAGAAAGTAGTGGCTATTATTAATGTAACTTACGTCAGTGCCAACTTACTCCATAGTGTCGGGAGATTGTAATTTCGTATGCAATACATAAAAGATACACAAAATTTTCGCTCTCACCTACCGGAAACATTATAATATAATAATAATATGACACTAATAAAGGGACAGTCGGCTGAAGACATTTAGAGGCGTTTCTTTTATGAGTAAATGCTCTTTAGCTGCTCCTCTTCATTACAATAGGAGTCCAAACTCTTAAGCTCCTGCTCGTCATTCAACTGCTCCTCTTCATTCAAATTGGAGTCCAAGGTCCTTAGCTGCTCCTGTTCTCAACCCAGCTGCTCCTCCAAGCTTCAACAATGACATCGTGATTCCCAGCTAACCAGCTGCTTTCGAGAACTTGAGGAAAATCCGACAGTAAAGTTCATAACCAAGTTAGGCAGGATTGCATCCTGTGTTCGATCCTAGCTTTTTTGATGATTCGATTTTATCCGCGCGACGCCGTGGAATTCTTATGATTAAGGTTCGACATTTAAGTAGGTACTGGATCTCGAGAAGGAGTCAAATGCAGTCAGGCTAAAGATAAAATGAATTAAGACCAAAGTGCTTAGTCGGGCTGGAAATTCAACTCCACCCATAAATATTAATTTCTCTATTTAGACAGCATTGTTGCAGTTGATGACGGTATCAAGAGTATTTCACGTTGCATCAAACAAGCCTAGTGCCTTCGGGGGGTTGTCCAAAATTTGGCAAACGATACTGTAAAAAACAAACCTGGCTTATTCCGCTCCCTATTTCTCCCTGCTGTTGCATGGGAGAAGTACTTGGAAAGCTGCCACTACAGTTACCGAAAAGCAGCAATCGTCAATTCCTATGTCTTCGTCGAAACCTAAGATCTCAAATGCCAATTAGCGAATTAAATCGCAAGCGAAAGTGACAGTGGATTGGTTATACATTACGTACCTACAATGCTGTTGGAGATGCAAACAGGCCGAAAAACACGCTATTTTCCACAAGGGGGTAAAGCACCCTACAGTAGAAATTACAAAGTTTTGCACATTTTACATTGCTACTTAAATTAAATAGCTAATAAATAAGTTATTTTACCAAACATTTAAGTGTTCATGTTTTAGGGCTTTCAAGGCTTGTTCACGTTTCAGAGTCGTCTGGGTTAACATAAAATTGTTCACCTAAGCGGGTGTTCATGTTTGGCGCAGTTCACGTTTATGCGAGTCTACTGTATAAACTATTTCGGTAATACCGGATATCTACGAGTATTTATGTATTTAGAAGCAGAAAAAAATCATACTTCGACAAAAAAGGGAATTTCTTTGAAGCGGTGTACACATTAGACTATGCAAATGAATTTATTCATTACTTACTTACTTGGTTTGTTATGAGTACATAGAAAGACAAATACACCGTGTGTACTCGGATAAAAAAAAATTAATAAAATCTAGCATTATCTTAAAAAGAACTTGCAAAAGAAAAAACAGGTGTAAAAGTAAAAAAGACAAGAATCGATAGAGAGCGATACATAACCTGTTTTCTTGACATTGAACTTGACCAAAGAAGTTTGCAGCCACTTAATCTCTTATGCTCAGAACAGTTTGTCTAACTACGATCGATGAGCGATCATCACATGAGTCATGTCTACGAACACAAACCTTAATAATCGCTGGGCGATAATCGCGTGGGTCGCCTGAGGGATATTGACCTGTACACGGTGCATTCATTTTTATAGGGTTGTATTGCCTTAACCTATATTCGATACTTGGAAGAATGTCTTATAAAAAAAAGTATGAAAATCACGCTCCAGGATGCTTTAGGAACAATAATCGCTCAGAGATCGTCGCGTGAGTCAGTCGCTTATAACAGTAACTTTTTCCTAGTTGGCTAGTGAGCAGCCTGTTAGATTTTGAGACTGAGTAGCCGGTAAACCAACTCAAAGTAATGCTGGTTAAAGCACATAATATTTATGTAATGTACCTAAAAGGGTGTAAAAACTATAAATCTGAAATTTTGCTTATCACATCGATGGCAATGACATCTTACTACCAAAACGAACATTCTCGCACTTAACACTGAATACAGAATTTTAATAAACTCTCGCATTCTATGAAATAAATAAAATTATCAAAAATTTAATTACATTTTCTCATTGTATATTTTAAACTATATCCAGGTTCTAAGAATCACATTAATATTGCACTTTGTCTAATGTGTCTTTCGGGTAGTTGTTTCGCGAATAGAAGCCGGTTAGGGCTACAAAACTTAACTATTTTACACAATACGCGACGCGCGCGATTATCAGACTCAACTTCACGATCACGCTGTTAACACTCAACTAACTAACGATAATGGACTTATCTTTGGGGCCTGGTGGAAGTTGGACACAGCAGGTTAAAAAAATGTGGATTGATAGTATGTATGTAAATTAGGGGCGACTGACTTTTTATGTTTGTATTGTCGCTTCGTTTTATTTGTTTTTCACGTTCTTGTTTTTGTTTGCTTTCTATCATTGAAGCGACACAATTATTCGACATTTGCATAATAGTTCTGATAAACGACGAATGGGTTAATTTTAAATTCCAAAAAATTGAGAAAGAGTCCATCGATGTTTTGGTTTCATTCAGAATTTTTTTTCGAAGGTGCTCCTTTTCTGAATTTTTTTTTCTGCTCTACTATACCTAATCCTTGCCGTATGAGCTAAATTAAAAGGAAAAATCCATAGGTTACTAACGAACTAACTAAAACTGGAGATGCATACTCCAGCGAGTTGCGGCACACAGAGTGCATTTCGAGCCGGTTTCGAACTAGTATTACATGGCGCGCTGCAATTCTCATCAGATGCCTCTACTCTACGTATGCAGCGCGTCATGTAATACCAGGAGAGGCATTACCGGACTCAACCAGGCAAAGGTGTACGATCCTCTTATATAGGACACGAAATACACCCTGGTATCGAATCATTTTTAAATGGGGCTAGGCAATGGCTAGCCACCGATTCGATACGGCCGCGTTTCTAAACTATGTGTCAGAGAACGGGTTTAAACAAAGCAACAAAAACATTGTTGTTGGACGGTGGATGTTGCATGCTCAAAAAATGATTTGAGTTATCCACCGTCCAGTAATACCGCCATGTAATACTAGTTCGAAGCCGGCTCGAAATGCACTCTGTGTGCCGCAACTCGCTGGAGTATGCAATACTATTGTGCTGTGCTGTCCCACTATGGGCAAACTGGACGGTGGATAACTCAAATCATTTTTTGAGCATGCAACATCCACCGTCCAACAACAATGTTTTTGTTGCTTTGTTTAAAACTGGAGAATCTACTAAATACCTTAACCCGATACTTTTGGTTTCCTTTCTATACATATACTTCATATTTTAATACCCATTAAATTAAAATTATAGTAAAAGGAACGAGTTCTCCATCCTATAACACCACTAACCTCTATTCGCAGGATATTGACTGGAAAAGGACGATTTACAACCTTGACATTCATAATTTCACGATTCATATACTAATTCGTCATTTAGTGTTTCTTCCCTTACAATACTGAAACTAATTACATAGTGCTTCCTTCAAGCACCCCAAAAAAAATCAGTTCGTCTTACGTTCGCAAGAAAGAAGAATGCAAAAATCTGATATGTATACATATTTTATTTATAAGCTTAATAAATTACAATACATCCTTCCAGTGGCACACAAAATGATAGACGACGATTCCAATCTATGCAAATGTCGGCTGACGACACACACAAAAATCATAATGACTTTTGTGGTTCCTGTGGCCGCGACGTGACGTGTGCATATCAATACAGGACACAGGTTGAAATGAATGTCAACGGTAGCCTAGTAGCGTGCGGTTCGCTTTTATAGTTTTATCGATGAAGTCGATAAGTTTTTCGTTAATCATAATGACATCACATTCTAGAGCTCTAGTGTTTAGTTGAAAGGAAGATTTGATTCGGTGCTTTTTTTGCATGTACCTACTGAGTCATTGATGAGAATTAGGAAAAGTGCCAATTAATTTGTGGTATTTGACATTGATTTTGATTTCTTTCATGGAATGAATTATTCGAATTGGATGTATGGTTTTGATTACATTTAGAATTTTCGTTAACGATTCGCGGACTGGGAGAGGAATTTGGTCCTGGATATATTGACGAATATATCTTATTATGTGTTTCGGGCAGAAATAAATGCAATTAATTGTAACAATAATACCGGAATACTTCAAAGAGCTGGTGACTGTTATCATATATTTTTTAAGGGAATTTGGTAGACTTCTTCCCATATACCGTTACTGCATTCCTCCACCCATAACTATGTCGACCCTACCACCCAAATTGTATTACTTTCATTGCACTATTTATTATACTTTTTTTAAATCCAAAATAATTTCCCCTATGGTGCTCTGTGGCCGTGATCGTTCGGTCACTGTGAAATAGATACTCATAGAGAAACGAGTTTCCAAACTCGGCACGACTCGTCGCAAGTTTATTATTCAGAAGAAGATGATAAGAAATATTCTTATCGTAGAATAATAAACAACAATGCGACTAGGAAGTGGTATGGCTGACAACCGTATCACACTCCGAATTCAGATGTCTTTGTAACGTTGATGGACTACACACGGTAGCCATCAACGCACCAAGCTCCACTAGGAGATACGGTAATCGAGAGAGATGGTTGTTGTATCCTATCTTTATCAAAGAAATTGTAGCGGTAATTTCTCTTCGTAGACATCCTACTCAAATAGTATATACGGCATGGCAGTGACGGCAGCACGTAGATCATCTGAAATATATTCTGACCTGAAAATCTCCCTTAAGATCAGATTATATGACCACATACCTATAAATAGATTCTGGACAATCATTAAATCGTTCAGAATGAGAAAAGGTAGTTCAGTTTTCAGCCAAAGAAAGTATAATTTGTACATTGAACAGAGTTTTGCTGTGGACCTGTCTGTCGGTGATAAGTGAATGGGATAATGCGGAAACCGCTGCCGATGCTAAATCCAAATATATAATTCTTGTTTGTCTCCTCCATTTCTCGTTGCACTGCGGTGTATCGGTTCTATTTTCGCTATATGTCAACCTATCACACGGCAGCTACAATCGGAAACTATATCAGCAAATCCCTACTGATTTTACAGATACAGAAGGTGCCGTAAAAACCAATGCGATCACAAGCTTCAGCCAAATGTTCAGTGAAGTTCAATCTCTGTGCTTAGAAAGGTCGACAGACGCACAGAAACAACGTCCCAGCTGATAATGCAGAAGTTTTTAACCGACGATTAGTGGATTTGCCATTTCTGTCTTCAGCAATAGCCAAAATCCAAGAACGGCTCACAGTGCTCCAGTGGCACATTTTTTTAGGAAGTTGTGAAGATCCTTTGAAAGCATCTGTGATGCGCTTATAGAATCTGTATTCGCCGCAGGCATTTCCTAACATCAGTATGCTGCTGCTGGCTACTTTGCCAGTAACTTCGCGCTCACCGGAAAGGTGCTTCAACACTCTAAAGCACCTAAAATCATGCCTCCGTTGCACAATGTTCGAGGAGCGACTAAATGGGCTCACTCATCTCTACGTTTATGAATGATGCTCCTAGAAAGAAGTGCTGGAGCATATTGTCTAAAATTACAGCCTTAAGAAGCTTGGATACTATTTGAAATAAAATACATATATATATATATACAGGAACTTAATAGCCGTAACCACGTTTATGCAGCGTAAGAAATGCACGCTTTACACTAATAACACGCGCTATACAGAGTGGGCTGTTTGTTAGTGTCATGCGTGCATTTCTTACACTGGATAAGTCTGCTCACTAAAAATATCGGAAAGGAGCATTGCATAATGCATAATGCTTTAGATAATAAAAAATACAAATCGCAAAAATGTATTTGAGTTCATTTATTTTTGTATAAAGTCAAAATAAATGTAGTATAAGAGATAATAAGATTATTTTAAGCAAAATTACGAACTTGTTACATTCAAAATCCGTTGTTTATAAGAATACTTAAGCAAATAATGTTTGATTGTTACGTTAAATATACATTTAAGACTATGATGAAGCAATTAAAGAAAATAACGACAAATTTTGTTGGAATTAGATCGTTTAACATAAAGCAGATTAAAGCAAAGTTAAATATGTATTCTAAATTGCCCTACTCTCCTTCCCGTATACCAAAGTTCCATATCACACCGCCTTATATACCACTGCCCTCTTATATCGGCATTCCTCCCAACGTGTATAAAAATTGACCAAAACACCCCCCTCCCCCCTGGGGTGTCCTCTAGTTACGCGCCTCCTATTGTGCTATTGGGGTAGTCATTAAACTCTCAAGAAATGGCCTCCATTTATCCAAGATTTGTTCCACACTTTCCCTAAACTTAAACTTTTGGAAGATAACGTTTGATCAATTAGGCTATGGCATAAAACACGAAACGGGTGGAATCACTACAGTGGCGGCTCGTGCCTATGGAAAAAGGTGAGGCCAACAAAAGCGCAATGAAAGGGGGTTGTTACATTCATAGAGAATAATTTTACAAAATTGTTACAAAAAAATAGATTCATTTACGATACATGCAATTACATTACTCAACTTTATTGAACGCATCATAATCCTAAATTAAAATAATTTTTTTTGGCGATATTGAAATCTTTCCTAAATGAACAGTGACAAAAACAGCAACTATTTTACCCTTTTTGAAATCATATCCAACACCATCTAATACTGTCTTTTTCCATTTCAAACAAAATACGATAGAAAACCGAAACTATGCTCAGTAAGTTCTTATCGCAACTTCATTTTGCAGAACTACATTTCCACGCAAAGCATACAACAAAGCGAGAACAAATCATCGCACTGTTTCGATTCAGATACTCACGCTGAGGCGAATCCTGTGTCGCCTCACTGGTGTTTTTCTTCCCGTATATTATATTCTCCCGTACAGAATCGGTCGAGTGTATTGCTACGCGTTGAGTTTTTGTTCCTTATCGTGCGGCGGAAAAATTGTATGAATTAATGCACAGAAATGATGTTAGGGATTTTGCGGTTATGTAAAGGAATTTGTAAGTGAGTTTAAAGATAACTTTAGAACTTTTTGCCATATTTGATGGATCATGTTGTTGTTGAATTATGTTTTTTTTTGGCCGGTTTTCCCAACACTGGTGCACGGGTTTTTTTTTAACCATGGGTCGGCTTTTTCCAACACCAGTGCACCGGTTTTTTTCACAAACACCGGTGCACCGGTACTTGAAAAAAAACGGGTCATGGTAAAAAAACGGTTCTGAAAAAACCGGCTCATGGTTGAAAAAATACCGGCGTACAGAGGGCTGCGCCCGCAATACGAGGGTTTTTTAGAATTTTAATGCATAGTGAATATTTTTTGTACATATATTTTATAAGCAATAAATAAGTATTGTGCACAACATTAATGAAATGCTTCCTGTAAATCTATTTTTGGATTAGTCTAAATAAACGCGTTCCAGAATGAAAGGCGGTAGCCTTTCATTCTGTTCCACCTTTAATTAGACCAATCCAAAAATAGATTTACTATTTACCCAGTTTGTATAAAAGTACTCCAAGGCAAATCTAAAGGCAACGATTTAAGATTTCTGATGGCCTTTGACCAAAAAGAAACTCAGGCAAACGTAAGGATGGCTTGGCTTTATATATGAACTGAATTATTAGCTGTAAATCTACTGTTACTGTTTTTTAATCAAGGAAAAGCAACCTTATACAAAATGATTCCATTGTGTTCCCTGTCATAAGAGCCAACGGAAGCTTTCCTATGAGTATTGAACAAGTATACTTTTGCAGCTATTCAGGGACACCCTGTTAACTTGGTTCTCTCTCTCTCTTGATTACCGTAACTCCTAGTGGAGCATGGTGCGTTGATGACTACCGAGTGTAGTCATCAACGTTACAAAGACAACTGAATTCGGAGTGTGATACGGTTGTCAGCCATACCACTTCCTAGTCGCATTGTTAGTTTATTATTCTACGATAAGAATATTTCTTATCATCTTCTTCTGAATAATAAACTTGGTTCTACTAACTTCAAAAATTTGTGTGTCAAACACTATTACCATTCTATGCATTTCCACCAAATTTCATGTTCATTGTTTCATCAAGTTAAAAGATATACATTGAAGAAATGTTTAAGAGGCTTGCATTGTGAAAGGCCCTTACTAAATACTTATTTGGCTATATTTCCGGTTTGGATACAGTTATTCGAATGAAAATTCGTAGACATATTCTATATGTAATTTTCTAAAAACCCTTAGCAGCATTTTCATATTTGGAAACCTAAGAGGGGCTACACACGAACAAATTGAAATTTTACAAATTTACTGTTACAGTGCGTACTCGATAATCCGGACTATTGAAAACCAAGGTCGATCCGGACTACAGAGGAATTCGGACTAGTGGAAGCCTTTAATTTGCTCTAAATTTCGAGGAAATGGACGAATTTAATCAAATTGTTCGAAGAATCTGTTTTCTATTTTCGAAGAATTTCACTCTGTTATTCTAGTTTTTGTTTTTTCCAAGAACAAAGAAAACTGTTGTTTTTATTTCGGACGATAATATCACTGTTATTATGGGAAAAAAGTCAGATTCGGATTAGAGAAGCTCTTGAAATTCGGACTACAGAGTGAACAATGTAATCTTTGAGGTGATCCGGATTACTGGAAATTCGAGGTTTCGAGGCTTCGGATTATCGAGTACGCACTGTATTTACTTTTCCTTTGCAAAAGTCAACAGTCTTAATATTTAACGTATATAAGGCCCTACCGACCAATCTTTATGCAAAGTTTCATACCGATCCCTATAACGGTTTAGAAAAACGGAGCTCGAAAAGGAAGTTTAACTTTAAACGACAATAACTTTTTTACCGTTACTCGAAACTGGAAAATTTTATCTGATATGAGGTGTACTCGTTTAGATCTTTGATTTAAATACCCATACGTCAATCTCCGATAAAAACTAAAAAAGTCGACTTTTTTCAAACGTTCGGGACACCCTGTTGTCTTCTTTCTACCAACTTCTATATGTGCCAAAGACTGTAACCATTCTACACATTCCTACCAAATTTCATGACAATCGGTTGAGCCGTTCGCGAGTTATTTAGTGAACAGACGAACAGACGGACGGACGGACAGACGGACGGACGGACAAAATCGATTTCATAAGGGTTTTTTGAAAAAAATACAGTGGGTGCCGGTGCACCGGGTGTTGAAGAAATCCGGTATCCGATGCTGAAATATTGACCTGCCTTAATCTAGATCTGATTTCACGCTTAGAAAGCTATTTTCTGATTAATATTCAACAAATACTTTGTAATTATGTATATCTGTAAAATTGGCACTTTGATTCGTTGGTCTCTAAACAAAAACAATAAAATAATACTCAACAAGAAGAGATAGTGTAAAAATACCATAACAATACTTTCCACGACAATGACCGTGCATTCCAATGAAGTTAGAAGTGCAGTCAGTGGGCTGTCCACTGACACTGCAAAAGTGGGTTATGGCTATGGATGGACTCTTAAAATACATAATGTATGTTATTGAATCTTATCGCTTGTTGAAATGCAATTATTTATACATAGTTTGTTTACGATGCGACACTTTTTAGATCATGTTGTGCACAATATGCCTGCAATGCCAAATTTAAATACATATTTACAAATTTTCCGCCTGTAGGCTTTTCACATTTCACCGCCCCTATATCAACGTCTACAAGTACATATTTTGCTGAAGAAATGTAAAAAATTTAATAAATATCGTAAATAACAACACAGAGTCAGTGGCGTAGATAAAGGGGACCTGCATCTGGGTCGCAAATAAATATTACATTTTTGATAAAAAACAAAATGTCAGCGCTGAATTACAGATTCCTCAAGTTTAAGATGTTAAAATGGATTTTAACTCTTGTAAGAAGCGAAAGCAATGCAAAGCTTTCACTGATTGATTAGCTAACTAAAAGTAAGAATAACTTCTAGAGCCCGTTTTGCTACATATTTTTGTCAGTCTGCCTAAGAGACTACCGATTACTCCGTTACCGTTACTCGAACCCGAAAAAAGTAACTGATATACATACATAATATGAAGTTCTCGTGGAGGTCTTTGATTTGAGTACTCACACGCCCATCTCCGATTAAAAATTAAAAAGACGACTATTTGTACTCTTCGGAACATAACCTGTTATCATCTTTGCCTTACCCACTTCTAAGGTATTCGTGCCAAAGACTGTTACCATTCTGCATATTCCTACCAAATTTCATATCATTTAGTAGACGGACGGAAAATATGGATTTAAAAGTTTTTTTTTTTTGTAAATTAAAAAAAATAACTATAAAACCACTAAATTTTTGGGACAAAAAGCTTTAAAAAAAGATACATAGTGCATTTTTAGAGGCGCCACAGACACAGATCGATCGGCCAAATAAACGTTGGTGAGATTTTTTGCTTGCGAGATAAATCGGAAGGTGAATGGGACCATCGGAGTCAATATTTTGATTTGACGTGTGGAACATATTGCCAATGCAATTTTCCGTACAAGCTGTCATGAAAATCATGTGTTCTCAGTTGCTGATTTTTTGCCATAATTTTTTGCCTGTGGTCGTTCTTCATGCTATGGTTGTGGCGGTCATTCTCCATCAAAAGTAGCAATGGATATCCATTTTACATCGCCAAAAATGGTATAATTTTTGCTATTTTGTGTTGTGTCTACACGGTTAAAAAATGGTATAAACTTTATAAATTTTGGTATACATATAGTTCCATAGACTTTCTGTATAAAAATTATACCAAGCTTCTTTATTAATTGAAGTTATCAGTTGAAGCTATACAGTTCATGCTAATCGCGTATAAAATATTTTGATAAGCTAACAATATAAAAATAGTCCGAATAAGGTGTAAATAGTATTTATCCAGATATATGATAAAAACTATAAAAAATTTTTATTCAAAATTTAACGACATTCATTTACATCTGAAGGATAATGTATGCCTGCAGAAAACCCCTTCTGGGACATACTGTTGCAGGCACTATACTCGTATATTTCCTATCCGCACATACAGAAATGTTTGACCACGCCGAGATTCGATCTCCGCACCTTTAGATTACTAGCATGCACTCTCAAACAGGTGCGCCACAGCGATGCACGAAGTCCACATTTCCAAATGCGAATGCAATGATTTTTTTTTAGAAATGTACAATATAGGATAAACTTTACCTCACTTTGGTATAAAATTTTTCTATCAGTTCAATATTATTAAACAAATTCTCGATTGGTATGCAAGTTGTAATTTATAGTATAAAATCAATAACACGTTCTGATAAAAGATTCATATAAATGCTGCATAATTTTCATTAGTAGTTTTGGATTAATTTTGTAACAGCTTCGTATAATTTTTATACAAACATCTCGAATTCACTATTTTAATACAAACCTCGGATAAATTTAATAAAAATTCAAACAAAATTTATACATCGCTTTTGTATACAATTCATACTAAAAAATGTATACATGAGCTTTATACCATCAGTTGGTATAAAAAATACACCAGAATTTTTAACCGTGTAGTGGACCGTGAGACTGTCAATTTCCGATTGCCCGATAAATTACCTAATGTATGTGCTGTATGGGCGGCAGATCGATTGTGGCCAATCGATCCGCCGAGAAATCGTCAGGTTTGTGGCGCCCTTTAGAAATTGTTTGATTATTTTTATTGTTCGTAATTTTCTACAGGGCTCTCACTTTTTTCGGGATAACACTGGTCTGCCCTACTTGCTCAGCCAGATATTAATGAGATGGCTGAAGCTCCATTGGAGGACTGTCTATACAACATAAAAATTGAAATAATTTTTTTTAAACCTGATACCGCCTAAATTGTGGATAATGGATCGAAAGAAGAAACACTACAAAAAAATCCTGACGAAGAAATAGATAAAATTGTGGCAGGTGACAGAAGAGGAAATTAAGCCTCAACTCAACGAAAACTTATTTTCTAGATGTCAATTGGTACAAAAAACGATTTGTGATCAAATAGAGAAAAGGCAATCGCACTCTTTTTCGAAACTTTGTTACTATAATTAGGGACAGGTACAATGGGTATATTGGGAGGGATGTAGTACACAAAGTGCTGGCCATCAGAAGTATTAAAGTTTTCCTGCTTTAGGAGTGGGAGCATAACGGTATATTTTAATGTTGAATAATTATTAATATGTAGTTATCCTCTGTAGCGTTCTACTGAGATGTTTGGCTGACACGAATTTTTATGCTGTGAAACGTCAGTAATCGGTAAACTTTGGAGAACCTATTTTATTGATAGAAACTGAAATCCTATCCATAGCGAAACGGTTGGTACCACATCATCAATATCAATAACAACAATTTGAGGTAAAATCAATCGTCTTTTTTGTTTTTTTTTAAGAGTAATATAATAACATTACCATGCCAAGTCTTAAGGCCGAACCAGATAGCTTACGTGACATCGCGTTACGATATGTCCCGTTCCGGATGAATGGCCAGAAGACTTCCGTGCCGAACACCTGTCAAAGTTCATCCAATGGAATAAGCTTTATTATCCAGCGAAAGTCCCTGGAGTTTAATGCGGGCTTCACTGAATTTAATCTAGTGCTATTTAGTGATGGGATGAATCAATCGAAAGCGCTTATTAGCCACTGGGTTTTTTTGGGGTTTCATAAACAATTGGAAATCTATTCACATTGGCAAAGTTATCTTGAATGGGGTTGATAGGGTTCTTTCAAGATCCAGGTTCTCACTGTAAATTGGAACAAGAACAGATACCTAAGCAATATAAGTGGATCCACCATATGAACAATTAACCCAGTTTACTGGGTCTGAGTTTTAATCGGTTTCGCTGAACTTTGTTCAATTCTTAACGAATTAAATATTTTAAGGATGCCTAATGACATTGAACTAAACACTGAATCACTTTTTCAGACAAAAACAATAAATTATAGCAAACCACATACCTATCACTAATACTCGTCCTATTTTTCCAACAAATGCATCTTTCACCTTTTTCACTAGCATACCACTAAACCGCACCAGACACGTCCACAAACTGCAAAGCATTGCCACTCTGTTTCCTGTTGCGCAAAAATATTCCTCTGCTCATTATCACATTAGCATTTCATACTTTTTTCACTTTTCAAATGAAACATGTCAGCACAAAAAAAGCGCGCGCCTTCCCTTAATTGAAGCAATTGATCAATTATTGTCCATAATAAACGGCCAGCGATGTATAGCGCACCTTAAGAAAGATGATGGATAGATGATAGATTATTATTATTATGGACAATAGATATCCATTGCAAATAAACGTTGGTGTTGTGCACTCGTGTGTCATGTCGAGGACACATTTTCCTTCGAGTTAACATTCAGTGAAGCGGATCACTCCTTTACGTGTAGACATCATATCCTTGACGAGAGACGGTTGCGACCGTTTGAAACTATTTTTGTACTATGTCTCAAAGGACTAAGGAGTTAGACCTATGCTTGCTAGCTAGACGGTTTTCATAGTAAGACTGAATATGGTAGTAGTAACATTCGAATGAATTCCTTACGATTTACCGATAACACTCGGCGAACTTTATGTCGGTTCATGACATTAAAGAGCGATTCCTTAATGCACACACAGCATGGATAGGCAATAATTTTGTTAGACGGAATCGATTAAAACAGATAGAGGTCTATATCAGGTGGGAAAAAGTCGTTACTGAATATACCTACAGCTGGGTAACTACAGCAAATTAATTAAGTAGAAGAAAAACTACTGGGGTGCAGGGACGTAGCCAGGATTTTGTTTCGGGAGGGGTCCAACGGAATTTTCAGACGCGCGACAAATTTATTGTTGAAAAAGTGGATACACTAAATATTAGACTGGTATGTTATGAAACGTTGAGAATAGCTGGAACCGCGTAACCTGGCTTTTTAGTGTAATTATAACCATCATGAGTGAAAAGGATGTACCAGTGCCTCTTGCAGAACGCATCATTATTTGTTTTTTAGTCAAAGCAAATATAAAATCCGCGGAAACTTACCAAAAAGCACTAGAGAAGTTCCAGAATGAGTGCCTCTCTAAGACCCATGTGTATGAATGTTTTGAAAAGGCCGAAAAGTTGCCACATGCACGCCACCTAGTGTCACCGATGAAAACGTAAGCGCCGCCACCGTTGAAAAACTCATTGTGGAAGACCGACGAAGTAATGTACGCTACATGACTGGGGAATTGGGCATAAACGTAAGTAGTATAGGGAAAATATTCATGAGCAACTAGGCTATCGAAAATCTCCAGCAGATGAGTGCTAAAACCTCTGAATATTAAGTATAAATTCTGTCGCTCGGAAGTTTGTACACATCTTCTACAGAATTGAACGAATTGAGAAAGTTCCAAAAGCTATGAAGAAGTAAAATTGTTTGTGCGAAAATGAGTCCGTGAAAAGCCGCGAGACTTTTACGAAAAAGATATCCAAAAGCTTGTCGGGAGGTGGCGAATATGCATACAGTGGTGTAGGGGAGACTAATTAGAAAAACTAATTTTTACCATTTGTATCTTTAAAATTGTTTTGCTTCGTTAAAACTTGAGCGTTTCGTCATAAAAAAGGCTTAACTACATAACTATTACTTGCACAGACTATTAAAGCAAGCGTATATATTTCATTTTTCAATAAAAGTAACAGATGCAAACTCTCACTTCATTCTTTATCTACGGGCTTCATGTACCTTTATATCTCCGCGATTACCTTAGCCGAGCGAGAGCTAAGTTTCCGTTTAGTCCAACAATCGCCATGC
Organism: Microchrysa polita; assembly: GCA_949715475.1. Lineage (NCBI taxonomy): Eukaryota > Metazoa > Arthropoda > Insecta > Diptera > Stratiomyidae > Microchrysa > Microchrysa polita. Next base: position 117,948,383 of record OX454415.1, read on the forward strand.
GCAAAATATTTGGGAGCTTATCTTTCACTCGACCCCAAGGGCCGATAATCGCACGTAATTATTTTTGTTTTTACAAAAAAAAACACAAGTCATCACGTACCTTCACGATTGATATTAGTCAAAATTTTCAAAGAAATTGTTTCCTTGTAAAAAAAGCTCTGTTTAAAGACTATTTTATAGCATTCTCTATTTTTGTAGTAATGCTCAGAAGATGCGCAGCGGAAAGTTTAAAGTTCCAAGCTCGCATGAAAGCACGTCCATACGTCCAATAAATAAAATCAGAGTGAATAATAATTTTCGACAACAGACATTTTTTTGCATAGATTCCGCGCAATTTATTTTGAAGGGTTGTGTTCAGAGAAGTGTGTATTGATATTCGGATTTATCTAGTTTTGAAAAGAAAACCTCCCTTAAACCAATAAATTTTCCATTTCGGATATTTTTTATGATGTTCAGTCCCACAGAATATAGGGAAAAATATGTTACCAACCGAATATTTTGATATTTTATACTGTAATCACTAAAAATTCCGTTATAATTGAAAACATTTCGGGAGGGGTCCGGACCCCATGGACCCCTCCCCTGGCTACGTGCCTGCTGGGGTGTTCTATATTCGATACAGGGTATACTCGTAAGCAACATTAGGCTTGTGGGAACGAAGGAGGGTTTTAAATTTTTCATTTGTTTCAATGAATATTTCAAACTTTGAATAGATATTTCATTCGGGTCGCAGAAATTATCCATTTGTTTTCTAAAATTCTTACTGATTTCGCTCAAAAATTTCGCACTGTCATCGTCTGAACTTAAGTCTAAAATAGTCACGAATTTCTCATTATACACTTTTCTATTGGATTTTTACAATCCTGATTTCGTTATATCAGTCGAAAGCACCTTTTTGCACGCATTTCCATTCAAGTGAGTTTCCATAAATGCACTCGGGAAATCCGTTAAGGCCACTTAGCATATTTGTAAAGGTCAGAACCGAACAGGCACATGTTACTTACGGATGACGACGCTATTTATAGTATGGTACGGTTTGCACAATGTCTATCCGTTCTCAACGAGCGCCAGAAGGTGTCCGCGTCCACCCAATATAATTATTATATCCTGGCAGTTCCTATTGTAAACTCCACCTTTGTGTCTATTAGCCACGAAACAGTTAAAAGTGCGGATAGAAGGGTCATCGGTCAAACGGCGTTTTTGATAAAGAAAGAAACATTCCTGTGAACTTTCTTACAAGGATATTCTATTCGTGGAAATAGTCTTTCACAAACAAGCGAGCGACTTATCATATATAAATCGATTAAGGTGAGACATAAAATTTGTATGAGTATGGGCGAGGTACCACGACCGCCTTTTGTTGCCTCCTTTTTGCTGGACAATGTTATGGTCAACTGTTGTATACTGTTGGTTGATAATTGTGATCAGGACGTATTTATCAGAAGTTTAGTTTTCTTACAGGGCAATGGTTGATGAACGGACTCAGTTCTATGAACCCACTTTTAATACATCAAAAGTATTGTGTCAACACAAGGGGGTATTTCATGACAGGGGTAGAATTTTGATTAAAGTTTAATGATTGTCATAACTAGAGCCCGGATTCTCGTGCAATTGCATGTTAATGCGCGAAATTGCATTTTCAGGATATATTGCACGAAATTGCACGTTTTAGGGTTTTTTTTAATGAAAACGTACATTTCAATTTTTAGCCTCATTCATGTCATTTGTTTCCGGAAATATGGAAATGTGCAGAATTTTTCGATAGGCAGAGAAGGGAATAAAAGCAATGGGAAAGAAACAACAAGTTGAAAAACAATAAAACTAAACAAAACCCATCGCCATAAGGAAATTTCGTCAAATACCAGTTGTTTTGCAGCTGTGGTTTGTGAAGTGCATGTTAATTAACTGGTGGTTACCTAAACTTAAATACAAATAGGAACGTCTGCCCCTTAGAAAACGAATCATTCACGAATTAGATAAAGCCAAAGGCTGTGCGATGGATCCTAAACTAATAAACCTAATTGAAATGAGCTAATCTAGAGAGCATTTTATGGGGTTACGTTACGTTAGGTTAAAATATTGAAAGTGCATTTAAATAATTTTTTTTTTTTAATTTTTAGAGCTAGTCCTCATGAAGTATACTTTTCCTTCGTCGACTGCTCCAAATTCTGAACTTCTAAAAGCCTATAAAACAGTTTTTTTTATATAACACGCAAAATGCGCATTTGGGAATATTGCACGATTTTGCACGTTTTTCAATTTTTTACTGCACGAAAAACCGGGCTCTAGTCGTAAAAAAGTAGTGGGTTCTTGTGGCAAGGGCTTTGTTTGTATTCATATGAATGCTTTGTGGTGAATAGTAAATTATAGAGTGGATGATAAATTGACGAAAACTTGAATGGTTTTATTGAGAATCACTTTGGTCCGAATTGTGTAAATGCATGTGGCTACATACTTATTCTATATTTTTAATTGGATAGGAAACTACTTCCGAAATAGAAATAATTAAACGGTGTAGGGTAATAATTAATCGAGTAGTGTAATGCACTCATTTGCGTTTTTTACAACATTGAAAATTAATCACTAGATCCTCATTACTTAAAAATTTAATCGTCCTTAAAGAAGGTTATGGCTCACCTCCATACAAGCTTTAGGCAGCAAATATACATATGTTCCCGGAGTCCAACGAAACTCCATATAAAAAAACTGTGTTTGACAGAATGAAGAGTCCAAAAATGGATTTGGACACATCGTGTGTCCCGCCCTTATAAAATCAAGTCATGTCCAACAAAAACACAGCACACACTAACTATAAAAAATCTGTATCAATTTCATTTTTTCCCATACTTAAAAAGACTGTTTTTATCGTATAACGTATACATAGTTCTTTAACAGATTGTTTCTGACAATTACACATTAAATACAGTAAAACACGGTTAAGTGCAAAATTTTTTCCTGGACTTATCAGTGCTCCGTGCAGAGTTAAGGCCTGAATAGACCTCGGGCGGAATGAAAATGAAATTTTTGTCCGCTGCGATTTTCTCAATGAAAATGCATGCTTACTGTCGTGGAACATGTCGGTAATGATGGGGAATTCCATAAGCTACAATCCGAATATGGTTCCAAAATTTTTCTCGGCCATTTTATGTATTATTTTTCGATTCCCCCGTCATTAGATATTTTTCACGGTGAAATGACCGGGGAATCGAAAAATAATACATAAAATGGACGAGAAAAATGTTGGAACCATATTCGGATTGTAGCTTATGGAATTCCCCATCATTTCCGACATGTTCCACGACAGTAAGCATGCATTTTCATTGAAAAAATCGCAGCGGACAAAAATTTCATTTTCATTCCGCCCGAGGTCTATACTGCGCTTTACGTAGATAAATAATTTCGTAATTTACATAGATAAATGGAAACTATTGTGATATTAACTGACTTTTTTTTTTGAGAATTGTAAGTAAGTTGGAAATTCTATATATACATATGTATATATAAAAGAAAGTCGTGTTAGTTACTCCATTTATAACTCAAGAACAGCTGGACTGATTTCCATAATTTTGGGTTTGTTGGATTAGGCTCTGGCCGGATAGCAGAATAACTATTGAAACACTCGAAAAATTCACAATGAACAAGAATTTACAATGTTTTTTTTTTGCCTCTCACACCTTCAATGGCCACCGCCTCGAATCGATCATTAAACATTTGAAAAATTGTCCGGGAAAAATGTTGAGGTAGTTCATTTTCCTCTGCTTTTGTCAATATGTTTTGATCGACTTAACATATTTCAGTAAATTCCTATTCTCGGCCCCTTATCTTGAAGGACTTCCATCTATGATGAAAGAGACAGAATTGACAGAAAATTGTACAAGAGAATATTTTGAAGGCAGATAATTTTCTATCATACGTTTTACTCCACCCTCTCCTGCTAAATGACCCTCAATGGCTTAACAATTGATGGGAAATTGACCCTGACTTCTCTAATGTCCACCACCAATAGCTTATGAATCATCTGGAAAATTGGCCATGAAAGGCGGATTAACGAAGAGCAGAAGCATACGGAAAAATTAAAGTGAGCAAAATTTTGAAGGCAGCCACCATTTTTTGGTGACTTTGACCAGAACAGCAGACAATTGCTCCTCACATTTTTTGCCTATCTCTGCTAAACAGCTTAGCAGATTTCGGTAAATTCTACCCTACAACTATATTTCTTGATCAGATTACCGTGTTTCAGTAAATTACACTGACGGTACATTACGCTTTTAGGTCCCCAAGGGAAATTTTTGATATTTCCGTTATTTTCCGCTATGTGTCCACTATATGGCGGACGGTAAGATAAGTGTCGCTAGTGTCGATAAGAAGAACAAGAAAAATTTCCCTTGGGGACCTGAAAGCGTAATATACCAAATTCTACAACAACCCGCATCTGAATGAGTTCTACACCCAATAAAAGAGACTTAGAAATTTGGTTAGGAGTCAAATTATGAAGGAAGCTTATTTTCTCAAGTTTTTGTCTATTCTTCCTAAACTTACATTTACCGCATTTCTCAAAATTCACATTTTATCCTGTTTTTGCCTATATCCCTTGAATGGAACGCCCCCTCCTTCCCGGAATTGACTTCCACACTCAATAGCAGAACAAATCTTCACAAACCTTGAAAATTGGCCAGTAGACTGCAATTGAAGCCATTCCTTGAACAAAATAGCGTATTTCAGTAAAGTTCCATATCTGCGAAATTGACCAGAAGAAACAGCTAATTTTATCAGCAGTTTTTACCTATATTTTGTTTGATAGGTTTAGCGCATTTCAGCAAATTGCATCATCTCTCTCCGCTGAATGGTTTCCAACCATAGTAATAAGAATAACTCTTGGCGCATCTGAAAAATGGCCAAATGCGTGCTCTTAACAGTAGTGCGCCTATTCGCATTGAATGGGATGATTGCACATTGCACTGAAGCGTATTGCACTTATCCGTGTTTTACTGCACTTGAATTAAATTACATATTAGCTGCCGGTGATTCGGATGCTTGAACCCTTGAACCATGCTTCTAGGAGCCATTTCGTGCTTCAAGAATGCTTAAAGTGTGATTGTAGTTTGGTACAATTTACGAGTGAATGGCCCTAAAGCTATTTAAACTGATTTAGCCTATGTATTGAAATCGAATTGAATTTAAGTCGAATTACAAGAACAGTTTCAGTTTTTTCTTACTAAACATTTTAAATATATACGCAATAAAAACGAACCAGTATGCCATAAAAACGGAGCTTTTCGAAAGCTTCAATTACGCCCTGCCGGTAAAAATTATAACTATCATCGTATCGGATAAAAGGTTTGAGCCGCGGATAGATACTGGTTCAAAGATACAATTGACTAACATGAACTATTCAACACCAGAGGGCTTGTGGATATTTTTAAGTGTTACCATAATTTAATTTTCTAAGTAATGTTTCTAAATATTGTACATAATTCAGAAAAACTATGAATGCACTGAGTCAATGTTTCCTTCAATGATTTCTTCCACAGGTTTCAATAGTTATTTTGGGTGAATTCACTATGAAATACGTTAATTCGTTAATTTATGGAACAGAAATAGATAAATCTAATAAATTGTCAAATTTAATATACATACCAGGCCAAAATTCCGTATTTCGTCCTTATTTGTCTAATTTTTTACCCAGATGTAAAACTCGAATTTTTAGCCTAGGGAAGAAATCCAGAGAATTGTAGGTAATGAAACATTCGCCCAATTTAAGGAAAAAAATGGATTCAAAAGTTTTTAAGGATCGCAAGAAGGGATTTCAGAACCGCCGGTACCCGGTTTTTGGGGTATTTTTGAAGACTGTTAGACCGTCCAGCTAAAAATCGGATAGAAAGTACCGGACATACGATTAACCGGGATACGTAGGCTACTAATAAAGATTTTAGATTAGGCATGTTATAGTACGTTTTCGTCAAATATGTTATTTCCATCAGAAAGTTTGACCTTTATTTTAGCATATACCTGCTCAAAACACTTTGATGACAAGTGATACTCGTGGATGTTACAGTTAGTTTAAAAAAACCAGTTTAGCAAAAAATGGAATTAACACTTGAAAATTTTCGTGCAACGATTTTCTACGATTTGAAAGTTGGATTTATCACATGAACAGTGATTCGATCGGCTTTATTTTGCATTCGGGGATGAAGCACCATCTCGTCCGACAATTTATAACTGGTTTAACGAGTTCAAACGTGGGCGTAATTCGCGGAAGGACGAGTTTCCTGAAGTTCGTACAAAAACTGCCATTGTGCCGCAAAACGTGGATGCCGTGCGTGAAATGATTACGCAAGACTGGCATGTGACATACCGTGAGATAGAGGCATCCTTGGGCGTTTCTCCCCGATCTTACGGATGGTTTTTGGGGGTTCAAACCCCCTCCGAAATTTTCAGATATATTAATGTAATATTTTTTAGACAGTAGGTTGGTTGGCATAGTGGCGAGAGTAATCGCCTTCGAGGCACAGGGCAGTGGTTTCGAAACTGTAGGCAGATTCTTTTTATGATAGTTTTGGAATTCATCATGTGACGGACTATGACTTCACTGAGGTGCTAAATGAGTACTTCTTTATAATACGAAGACGGAAAGAGAAGATATTCCAAACCCGCCATCGAAGTCATTTATGAAGAAATTTTATCGACAATGTGCAAGGGAATCAGTACTCGGTAAGTTGCGGGCAATATGTTCCTGCTCTTCTGAAGGTTAAGAGGAGCTAGTGCCAGGAAGGCACTACGAACAAATCTACAGTAGAATACTTTGACCCAGCTCTGACTAGCGAAGAAAGATTACGTGTATATTTATAATTGCTTTTAAGTTTTATAATTTTGCCACTAACTTCAGATTAAGACGAACAGCCTCAGTTAATTTATCACGCTACTACCTACAAACGAGCGGAGCGAGGGGGGTGGGGTTGACGAGCGTTGCGAGTAGGGGGCGAAGCCCCCTAGTAAACTGAAAAAAAAACTTATATAACTAGGGCCAGTCGTCAGAGTTTATAAACCGAGCTAATTGTCCGAAATTTGGATTTCAAAATTAGTCCACCGAAATTTCCTAAGGAGCAAAATTTTTTATTATCATCCGCCATCTTAAATATAGGACATTTCAGTTCTAAGTGGTTGAATTAGTTTAGAGTTTCAGAGATATACCCCAATAGAACCAAACCTTTTCAAATGGATGCCGGAATAAGACCTTATCTTTGTTAACATTATGTAATTGCACTGTGCCCTTGATTTAAGCGAATTTGCGCAGCATACGGTTCCAATTTTCAAGGTTTTCCTACGATGAGTGCCATTGAATTGCCTAGCCGAATTATTGTATAATAAAATTTCTTTTATAAGGTTTTTGAAGGCTAAGGTTATGGACGAACCTAAATCTCTGAAATAGGTCAGGTTAAGGTCAAGACTCGCCATTACGATATTTCAACTAGACCAGGGCCGTCTTCTACTTATTACTAAAACAGAAGATTATTGTGCTCTTTATATAATAGCTGGAAATGTGCGGGTTATTTCGATATTCCCCAGTTTAAAATTCGAATATGTTAGTTTCAATTTATGGAGGTTGCTTTCCGCATCAGAGTAAGGATTAGATAATGCGTATAGTCAAAGTCCTTTATATGCAAAGTCAGGAAGTAGCGATAATATCAAATGTAACGGTGAGTGATTTTCTAACTCTTGTCCAAAGTTTTGATGTCTATAGTATACAAATATAGGCTGGTTCTTTCCACAGCTAAAGCTGTTTGTCTTGTAGGGTGGCTTTCGAGGGGAGGTGTTTTAAAGTATGATTGACTGTCGAAATCATAAAGGGCGCAAAGTTTCAACAGTTTTGTAACTTCTTCTGGGGCCTTGTACTTATGTAAGACAATCCTTGAAGACGTGGAATTCGGATTGTTCTTGAAAAATAGAAGACAGACTTATCGAGGGCAACAAAGTCTCAAGTTCACCCTTAATTAGATAAATCGCAAATAAACCCTCTTATAATTACAGTTACAATGAATTATTATATATGAAAAGGTCTCAAACCCAACGGCGACATCCTATTTACTTTATTTTTTCTCGAAGATACATATATCAAAGCATACATATGTTCACGTCAACAAAATATTACGTTCACACATGGGGGTCCAGAAGAAGTGAATCAATTGTAAAAACATAAAACCGACCCTACCCATAGTACTTTGTATTTAAATTCTTTCGATGAATCAATTTAGCTGTCCTGGCTGATTACATTGTAGCGCTAGCCTCTCATACTTTGAATATAGACTTTTTGTCGTGAAGTGTAACTTACAGAAACTACATAATATTCAAATATGACCTCTTGTATTCTGTTAACCATAACCTTCCTATACTTGCGCCATACCAACGAAATAGTCATCTGTCTGTCATACCGACGAAAAAGTTTAATATAATGATGAACATAGTAAAGGCTTGTTTGACGTGGGCGGATATTGTGGTTTGTGCTGTTATTCAAGGAAAAAGCCAAAAAAAGAGCGAAAACAGGGTTGAAGCAAACCCGAACCGAACCGAATTCGATCGGTAATTGAGCCACCATATGGGCGTACCCTTAAGTGTTCCCCTATCGAGTGACTATGAATCGCTAATTGCATAAAGGGGACATGTCCCTGAAAGTTAATTTTACAGGAGGAATAAAAAACTAATTTCTGCCGTTCTTAGTTCATGAATCACCACGAAGAACAAGTATAGGATGCAGATGCGCCTCAACTATATTTTTAAAGAATTCATACCTTAAAATGGAGAAGCGTTTAGATTTTGGAGGCGTTTTTATAATGTGGACGTGTTCCCTTTGTGCACTCAACGGCTTTCACGACCATAAGAAAAGTTTTAAGATGAAAACAACGATCGTGTAGTTAATTCGTTTTATTGTTTATTTGTAGGGATAATTAAAAACATAATATTTTAATTAAATTTTAATTTTAATTTCATGAAGACAAGTTTAAATAAACAAAAATCGAAAAAAGTTAAATACATAAGTAATTCAATAAAAGAAGAAACTAATAAATACCTATCGGTTGGGCCTGGATTTATTTCAACACCAGCGCGAATACATAATTCAAATTGAGAGCAGCCGCGCTGAGATGTAATGCTCCCAATATGAAGAAAAAACACATATCTCGAATCCACACCTATACACAGACAAACACAACCTTCCTGCATCCAACCTTCAGGGTTGTTGCCAGGGAGGCTTTTGGCATTTCTTATGGCCGTTTTTGAGTAGTAGAGGCTGAAATTGCTGTAAGCAGCAAAGTTGCCGTAGGATCACTGTAGAAGTTCATCGTCGTCGCTGTATAGCCTCCGATTCCATGAGGCCTGGTAGATAAAGATCTGGCTCATCTTTTGTTGAGAGCTTGTAAAATAGTTGCCTCGAAGCTTTCAATTGACTTTGATCGATGCCGCCTAAGCACTTTTGCTTGCAACTATAAAATCAAAAATATACCAATACCAAATAAATTATAATAATCGAATAACTAATCAATAACTTCTATATTCGTGAAATCGTCCAAATTCTTCCCTGGAATTTCAACCCCTCTAGAAGTTTCGACCCGGGCGTTTTTCCTCCGATTTCGTTCATATTGGTCAGAACGACAAATTACCCTTTGTCGGCTCTTTACTACATAGATTAAAAATTTCACTTAGACTTTCCTCAGATCCACCCATTTTAATGCAAAACTCGAAACCATTGGCGAAGCCAGAGGTGGGCAGGGAGGGGCGCTTGCGCTTGCCAGTTGAATGTAATCAGAATCACCAGTAAAAGTGTGAACACGTGCAGGGCCATTTTTCGTTAAATGGCGTAGAAAATCATTCTGGACTGCCCTTTATTAAATTTGGCTCTAAAATTAGCCTGATAATATTTTCGCGACCGAGAAAAGTCCTAAGAAAATCATGATGTTGAAAAAATTTCGGGCTTGCCCCTCCCTGATCGAAATCCTGGCTACACCCATGCTCGAAACTTCAAATTAACGCACTAAACAAGTCCCTATTATTATTGATTTTGACAACAAAAAGAAGACTAGGCCATAATATTGCAAATTATACGATATCAAACCGTTATTTTATCTGGAATTTCTAGTTTCTAGTTGTTGAGTGCATAAAGGGGACATGTCCGGACATGTCCCATTTTTACACTTAAGCGAAAATTTCAATCAAAATTACATGGGAAGTGACGGTAGGACATGTCCCCTTTTCATTCGTAATATGCATCTAGGTGAAATAAATAATAATCTATTGTCGGCTCATTTTCGACAAATTGTGGACATGTTCCCTTTCTGCAATTGGCGATTCTGAAGAGTCACTTAAGGGTTTCCTTAAGTTTAAGTGAGGATTATGAATCCCGACCTAAAATTTTTAATTAAGGAGGAAAAACGAAAACTAAAAAAAAATGCAGAGACGTGGCAATTTATTATTAATATATATATTTCAGTGGTACCCAACTGACAATTGACATTTTCCTAATTTTTCTTAATTCTTCGCGAAAGATTCACGTGTTCGGTGCATGATTGTTTTTACAATGGAATTGTCAAATTCTTTTAAGAAACAATGCAGACAATAAAAAAAAATAGAACACTGAACCTGCTAAATTAAAGAAAATATGGCTAAAATCAAGAAAAAAAAGACAACAAAAAACAGCCAAGGAATATTTCTCTTTATTTGAGAATTAGTCCCATTGATCCAAGTCAAATGCAATTACATCGCTTTAAGGAAAAGTAACCTTAAATCAAGCAAACTTTTCTTATGAAAAAAAAACAAGAGAATCTAAACAAAAATTTAAAAAAAATATGGACTTGCAGCCAAATAACTTCGAACTCGTAACCCCATTCTTTCCACTCACACGCTCTACCCATTACACCAGAGACACTACTGAATAATCCACTACAATGCTACAATATAAGCTAAAGCTATAATAAAGCTTTTCCAGAAGCTTTACTCGGAAAATGACAAAAATTTCTGTTATTAACCCTTTCCCGGACAGAACGTCTATAGACGTCCAATTTTGAGCATTTGACATACAAATCGTGTCAAATTTTGGCGTTGTGTCCGGCAATGAGTTAAGCATTTGTTTGCTTGAATTCAGGAAAATAGTTTGTGCTTAAATCTTGAATCTGTTTCTCAAAACTAAAGGTTTGTGTTCGTAGAGACGACTCATGGGATCATCGCTCAGCGATCGAACTGAAACCACCGGTTTTGAGCACTATATGGGTATATTTTCTATATTTTCGTGTTCCTTTAGTCCATAGTCGATACTAAGAAAGTACAACAATTCAAAAAATATTTAAATACGGCTCGAAATTTGATGCAAAACTACGATCGCTGACCGATGATCGCATGAGTCGTCTCTACGAACACAAACCTTAAGACTTGTAAAAGGGATCATTTCAAGAACAAATTTGTAAAGTTTGCCTAGATTTGAGGATTTTGCAAACATGAAAGCTATTTCTTCATATTAGATTGCTTTATTTTTTCCGTGAACCACTTACCTAATTGTATTATTTTAAAAATGCACTGCGCTGCATAGATAATAAAATTGGTCTGTGAGCAAACATTTTTGTCCAAAAATTTTATACATTGCATTTCAAATGAAACAGGCAGAACAGTTTCGCTTACAAATTGTTCATAAATTTGGGACCGCATTTTTGGGGAAAAATGTGCTTTGGTGAGGAGCATTTACAATTTGTTGTACACGCAATTTGGAAGGCACATTTGATTTTTACAAAAGTCTGCAGAGCGTCCCGTGGACTACTTACGGGTTTCTCTATTGGGTAATACTGATTTTAATAAATACGCATTTGCAAATGTTAAAATACATCTGCATCCGCGAATTGAAAGTTTTACTTATCCGAATTCGCTAAACCACACATTCACAACATCCCTACTAGTTTGTTAGATTCGTGAGTTTGGCAAACAGGCGAAAATTTGTGACATTATTAGAGCACTGTACCTTCTACTAAATCTAATCCATATGTTTTCTGATTCAGCCAATGGTCATTTCCGTGTAAAACACATCTTTATTTTTTGCACACATTCAAGATTTTCGCTTGAGCTCAAGCCAATGTCTACTACGAAAGCTAATTTCATTGACTCACATTCATTTTACGTTTTCATTCATAACCATCGAGGGATTCCCCAATACCCAGAAAGCTTTCACTTACCGACTCATTCATTCACCATAGTACCTATATTATTCACATTTTTTTTAATTCTGCGAAAGATAACACCACTAACGATTAATACGATCGCTTGCTGCAGACCGTGATCCATAAAACATAAACATAAAAAAAAATACTATAAAAGCGATGACTTTGACTCTTTGACGTCATAAATGTTGATTATGATCGCGATCAGTAACCTTATCAAGATCGTCTGCAAACATTTGTTTATTTTTGAATTTTTTATATCACATTGGGGAAAGTTGAGTAGTCGAACATAGGTCACAACAATAATGCCCGTATTTCGCGAAAAGCGGAATTGACGTGATATTATGATAATCAGTAGCATAAATATTAAGCGTAGTTCAGTAACATGTTGATTTTTTCTAATCTTTAAACAGCTCTGAATTTAGGCAATAAATTTACCTTTTTATGATGTTATGACTCATCCTAATAAATTAACGAGTTAGGGCTAATGAATCACTCGGAAGTCGATTCATTGATTTATGATGATTGCTGATATGATTAGCCTCAGTTTTGTACTTATGTCATATTGTTTTGTGAATAACATTTTTTAGATTGAAAGTATGATTAAAAAATTATTCAAATTAATTTACCATGTCAAAGGAAATTGGATTTGACTATGTGAAAGTCTTTGCTCTCTGCAATTTTGATGCATTCAAATAGCTTTGCTTCTTATTTGTACCTAATTTATTGCTTGAAGCACGACAGCAACAATTTACGAAGTGCATTGGAATTTTTTGTTTCAAGTACTTAAAGGACTGTCTTTTGTGTCGATGACACTAACAGGCGGCACCAAAATTCTATCTTAGAAGCGTATTGGAAATTTCTGGAATCACAAAAATTATGTCATCGTACTCGAAAATGCTTAAATAATGCTGTTTAAAATTGCCAGTGAATTTTGCACGGATTAAAATCATAGTTATACACTTTTCTAGATTTCTCCTTCGAATTATGGCGTTTCTCTACTTTTCCATTGTATACAAACATTTCCCGCGTATAATTGCATTAATTTAAAATTCAACAATGCCACGCATTAATTTATAAAGTGACAATTTATCGTCTAATTAAATCAAAAGTGCAACAACAGACCACGCGATGTGCGCGATCACCATTGAATTTCTTTCAAATCACCGTCTATTCTGTTCTGTTAGTCATTTACTGAAGTTTAGAAAACTCGAAACAAAACCACAAAGGAAATTTACATCATAGCTATGCCGCAGTTATTAGTGAGCAATTTTGAATCGTTTTCCGGGAATCCATTACACCGTCTTGAAAGTAAGGTTCTCGTGTAAATGCTTATAGGATTCCTAAAATTTTTCAGTAATTTTCCGAAATCACTTTACACCTTTATACGTATATGCGTCTAAGGTGAAATTCTTCTGTAAAATGAATCGATTACGCGAAACCACAATTAATCATAATGGGCTCGCCACCTTGGCTCACAGTCATCATCATTTATGTCCAATGGGTTGGTTACCTACTGGGCTGTCGGACTATACATACCCAGACATTTATATTAATCCTATACTCGTCTCATACCTTCTCCACACAGCACAAAAAAAAATCCTTTTGAATTTTTCACATTTTCTTTGGCATAGCGCGCATTCCCATATTTATATCGTGCTGTACATGTTTCCCTAGACTCTGGAATGTGCTGCCTTTAAGCCTTAAAGTCGGACGTTATAATCGGATAATACTGGTTTATTACCATATACTACTCGTACTACTACTCCCGGAGGTCGAATATCAACCGCTCCCATATTTACAAACAGAGAGGGTATGGTATGGAATATGGATGTGTCGAAATATCCTTGTTTTTGCGTCAACTACTACTATACCGGACAGCGTACACTATGTTCGCAGTTTGTCGTTTGGCTCTTTCCAATCGCTATCATATAGCTTTTGCCCGTCCTCTAATCCTCCGAGGACTACCTCGATTAATTAACTTTTTTTTTCTGTCCGGTCCTCACTTTGTTGTCCAGACGGTATAGGTACAATGTAAAGTTGTCGGACTGGGGGACTCTATATGTGAAAATAATAATTCGTGTCGACAATTTCAGCTTCACTTTTAATCGGCGAGATGTTTTCGCAGCGGAATGCACGAGGATACGTATGGTTGTTCTCGGAGTTGTTGAGTTAGTAATGTCGGCATCAAGCAGTGCACTACAGGAATGAGATGACTTTGTATTTGGAAAAAATATCAAAGATGACATCTCAAGTTATTTTGTACGAGCAGAAAATTTATTTAATGCGTTCAAAGTGTTTAATTGGTTCTCTGTTATGAGAGTTCGTTGTGAGTTCATTTCGCGTGTATAATAACTCGAGGACGTATCTGATCTGGACATATCTTATCTGAAAATAATGAAAATGAAAATCATCTATTATGTTTGTAAGACAGAATAATTTGTTGATGTTTACGAATAGAATGGAGTAGTCTGGACGTGAAATATGACAGTAATGAGAAAATATATGTATGTATTTGTTCATATATTTCTAGTCTCGTTGGTGTAGTGGCTAGTGCGCTCTCCTTCAAAACACGGGGTTCGAATACCACAGTCAGCAGATTCAGTTTATGATATTGATTTTAACGAGGTGTTGACTTTATTTTATAGAAACAGTACTACCCACGGAGCGGAACATTAGAGCAGCTGAAAAGGACTGCAATTGACAAAGCCTTTTGTTGCCGTTACCGTGCAAAAAGAAAATTTGTGAAATAGATACGTCGTCGCTACAGTGCATGAACAATTACAAGCAGGACCCCAGCTAGACAATTGTCTCCGATACCCAACGGAATCGATAAGTCCTCGATTATATAGCGATAGCTGCCATCGAAATGTCTCCAATAACATACTGAATCGATAAGTCATCGATACCACAGCGAAAAAAGCGAAAAAAGTCACTGAATTGTCTACTATACTAATGTAATCGACAAGCCTTCCATCCAATTTCGATTATTTACATCAGATTGTCTCCGATACACAACAGAATCTCGAAATGTCTTCGATCCCAAGTCGAAGAACTACATTCAGTTGTCTTCGATACCATTGGCATCAAAAAGTAATCGATCCGAAAACGATGATTTTTATCCATTTGACTCAGATACCATGTAATCGAAATTTCTTCGATCACATATCGACGACTTTTATCTAAATGTCTCTGAATTAGATTGAAATTGTCAAAAAATAAAACGACTAATTTATTCTCATAATTAGTAATCTTGCATAGCTCAGGTGTAGAACGTAGGGCTACGAAACAATAGGTGCCCGGTTCGATTCCCAAGTAAAAGCAAAGTGGTAGAAAGTTAAATTAAGGTAACAACAAAGTTAAGTATAAAATATGTAGATAAAAAAAAATTCACCACAGTCATCGTTTTTCATAAATTCTTCATAGTCCGCAGTGGTCGATTATACATCAACGATAGTCTTCGGAATAAGATCGATTCCAGTTCTCACTTTCAGTAAACGGCCAAGCCCATACATAGTTTGATCGATAAGGTCATCGATTCCTTAGTAGACGGTTTTCGATGAATTGTCGATTCTTTTCTAACTGGGACGCGACTTTCTTTTAATTGCGTATAACTGTAAAAATAGGTGACGCACCCAATGCCATCAATCGCACCGCTTTGACGGTGACTTTTGGGACACCCTATAGGTGCACGCAATGAACATAATTCAATCAATTTACCATCGAAAAAACATAGAAGCAAAAATACATATTATGACATAAGAACATCGATATTTTGGTCCTTATGAGTACTCAATAGAAATTATAAGATTTGGAGCTATTCATAAAAAAAGCTATATGTATGTACCCAAATCATTCATTTATTTTAGCTGTCTAGCGAATAGCATTAATTTTGAGTTGAACGTACGTGTGTGGTTCGATACCCGATGTTTTTTAATCGACGTCAAAAAAATTATCCCTCACCGAAAGAAAAACCTTGGTAAAATCAACAATTTTTCTTAGTTGTTTTTGCGTCAAACACGGAAAATTGTTAAATTAACAATTTAGAAGTTGTTGTTTGCTATTTTTGCAATCTACAACGATCCGTTGTTAAACCAGCATAATAATAGTAAGCCCACAACTAATCGTACTTATTGCACTATATCTGTAGTTTTTGGGTAACAATATTCGTAGTTGATGAACTAATATGTGGATTGGCCATTATTCATAGTATGAGTACATTTTTAGGTATTTAGTTTTCTACCTAATTTAAATACTTGTTCTATGTATTAATATATGTACATACATAGAAAAATAACACGCTATACATAAAGAATACAGACAAGTAGTCTGTTTTTTTATGACATGTGAAAATCTCGCCTGATGTGATACCTAAAGGAAGAGGAGGAAAACAGCGTATCTAGGGTTGTTTCTTTCAGCAAGAATGCGCTCCCTTCATCTGAAATAAAAGTGTGTGACAAAAAACACTGTATAATCGTATTATATTTTTATTTCCATATACATAACAATAAGTTACAATAAAGTGTTATTAAATTTTTTCACAATAATTACAATTAACATTTATTTTGATTTTTAAGAATTAAAAAAAAAACAAATGAATCCACTGGTCCTGATGTAATGAAGTGGCCCGACAGCGTGTCCATGGGAAATGACTCCTGCGTTTCTGTTGCAAATTGTCCACACTTGACACTAAATTGTACGTTAAACTAATGTAGCCGTTCACACCAAAATGGATTATTAAAAACTATCATTTCAATATATTTTTTTTTCGCGATCCACTCTACAACAATAACCGAACGAGACTAAATTCACTTCCCGAAGATAACGATACTTATTGACTTGTAAACGTAAGTCGTCAGCGGCATCGTCGACAAGATTCATTGTTCAATCGTTGTTCTTTTACTGCGAAAAATCGTTGATAATTAATTAACTTGTTAAGCGACACAATTTGATATTGTTATTTTTCCAATAAAAATTGGTAACCAACAATAAATGATGATTGTTACACTTTTTTTTTAATATTTGGAGTTCAATGACAATTTTTGTAGTATATTGACAATTTTTCAATCGATTTGGTTGTATAAGGGCAATTTTTCGTAATTATTCCTACAATATCTACAGAAAATTAGCAAATTTACAATCAACAATTTTCAAATTGTTAAATCAACAATTCGCAAGTAGTAAAATCAACAATATTTCTTGCTTAATATCACAGTTTTTCATCAATTGTGGGAGCATCACAGAAAATTGTTGATTCAACAATGGATTTTTCTTTCAGTGCTCACCGAAGAATGTTTCTCAAGTACATACTAACCTCTGCTGATTTCAAATAAGCTAAATTTGTTCCTGTTTTGCAAAGGAATTTTAAATCAAAAGTACAACCACCAAAAAAGTTTAAGTTTAAACAACACTTGAAAGTAGAAAATGAAAAATCGCTTGAAAAACAGCATCAAGCAAGCAGTTTTTTGTTTTCGTTCATCTCACCAATTTTAAGTGCAGAACAAAACCATCCTTCCTCATTTAGGCTTTGCGTACAAGGAAGATTAAAGTTACTCGATTAAAAAAAAAATCCAAAGCCTTTCTGTCATATGTACCACAAAAGCATCAATACCGACCAAATGAATGGTATTCAAGATCGAAAGATCGAAAATCGAGATCGATACCACTCAAATAAGTGCTTTAAAACTTTCGATAGTTTTACTTATATACTGATATGAGGACTGTGATACACTAGTGTTAATAAGGAGCCATTGGCTGAATTCAAATTGTAAGACGAAACCGGACGGGTAAACTTGCAAGATAGTGCAGTTAAAATATCCCATTTCAGGCCTCCAAATAGAAAAAAATAGAGTAAGGCTATTTTTTTGTGGTTTTTGAATCAGCGAGCTCCCAGGAATCTAAAACTCATTTTGCTAAAAAAAATTTTGATCGGAAAGGTCCCAAAAAGGATAAAAAAGGATAATCTTTAATCCTTGGCCGGAGGTCAGCATGTGGGGTATCAAATCAAAGGGGACGTCGAGTACATTACATATCCGGTGTTTGTTTCCTGTTTCAAGGACCCTCAACGGAATAAATCGAGATTAAATCGAAAATTTGTGTGTTTTCCGTGTATCTTTCCAAAGCCATAACTACGAGAATAATCCAAGTTGTCACTACGTTTCTCACTTTTCCGAATCTATGATAGGTTAAGATTCTACCATTAAATTTAAGAAAAAAATTATCGGAATGTTTTTAAAAAGGACATTAAAGGACACTAATTACAAAACTTTATTGAAAGTGAGCATGCGGGGTGTCATGTCAAAGAGGACGTCGAGTGCATTGCATATTCGGTTTTTGTTTCCTGTTTCAAAGACACTAAATGGAAAAATTCCGGCTAAAACGAAAAATTACGGCTTTGGAAAGATACATATACGAGAAACATGAAAATTTTCCATTGGATCCCAATTTTCTCCTGTGAGGGTCCTTGAAACAAGTAATAAACGCCAAATTTGGATACAAATTCGATAAATTTAATTGCTCGATAATTTGAAGTTGCCATCCAGAATTCTCGGTAAATTGAAAAAAATGTAAAAAATTCCATATATGTATTTATGTACTCTCGATAATTTAAAAGCGGCAATGATTTTTCATTGTTTTATAATTTGAAATAAGTTGAATCCAGTGCTCGGTAAATTGAATTCAAGATGTATTCAGCGTTCTATAAATTTTGTTTGCCGCTCTATAAATTGAAATTTAGTAATTTTACAAGTCTGAATTCAGAAGGACAGCACTGAAATTTTTACCAGTGAAAGTACCATTTTTTCCCAGAACTCAAATTTATTGAATGATTTGAATTTAGTTTCCCATGAGCTACTTAAAGATTGAGTTCAAATTAGCGTATATGGTTCCGTGTGTCAATAAGTGCTTGTCGATCCTGGGAAAAAAGAAGCTTATTCAAGCGGTTGAAGCAGGAGCTTCAAAGAAGCAGATGGCCCTTCACGCTCTTAAACTTATTATAAAATAAAAAAAATAAATTGTTGGCCGCCATGGAGATCTCATTGGACATTGCACGCTGATCAACTCTTAAGCAAAAGAAAATTCCCGATTATATAAAATCGTCAAATTAAATGTTTTTTCTGTCCTAAAGGTCTCAAATCAATATTATAAACGTACTTTAAAGTCGAAACTGTATTAATATAAGTAATATAGTAATATTTTGTTTTCAATATACACGTAAAAACTTGAAGAACAAATATTCTTTACTCAGGCATATTAATATCTTATTTCGCTACCGTTCTCAACATACTTCTAAAAAAACTTTTGATAATTAAATCTCTCGATAAATTGAATAAAAATAGTTGTCTCTTGAATTTCAAATTATCGAGAGTCGACTCTATTTCATTTTAATATTTGGCGCCCAAACTTTTCAAATTGATTTTGAATTATTATTAATTTATGCCGAAACGCCAAATATTTAAAATGGGATATTATGATGCGTTGAATAAATTTGTAATTGTAAAAGTATCCTCTATCAATGGATGGGGTTCCAAAAAGGAACAGTTGCGTATATTCCGCAAACATGTTTGCCATTCTGATCCCCTAACTGCCATTTTGCAGATCAGGAATAATCTCCGATGCTTTTTCTTTGTGAAATACGTTAACGAAAAGAACTGGAGATGGTTTCTGATCCGCAAAATGGCAGTTAGGGGATCAGAATGGCAAACATGTTTGCGGAACATACTCAACTGTTCCGTTTTGGAACCCCATCCAATGTAATAACCCCCTTCCAATATGTTTTTGTTTTTTCGCCTCACCTATTTCCATAGGCACGAGCCGCCACTGATATCTTGGTATGGAACTACTGAGCTTTCTTAAATTAGGGGTATTCAGAGTACCCAGGCTTTTAAAGATATTCTTCCTAATGTATTGCCTAAGACTTCCGACATTTTCCATGCCATTCCTATAAGATTTTAGCAAGATAATGGCATCAGCCAAGGAGCAAGACTGATAAAAGATTTGTTTCAAGACCAACTTATCAAGGTTTGGGAAAGACCTCCATACTTCCTAGATCTAAATACCATCAAAAATGTGTGAGGATGAATGTGCCTGTCTAGACAGTTTCAACTTTCGTTCGTCTTCATCATTTTGACAATTGAAACTTGAGATGTCTGCGCTATTGAAGAAACGCATTCATTCTTGAACGCAATTGTTAATGTTAAATATTAACAAAACATCATCTATTCATACTATTCATAAATGAATTTATCATTTACCCGTCCTGACCAAAGCCGCGACCCATATCTAACGATAAATAATGAACCGATCTGGATAGAATGAGACATTGATC
This sequence comes from Microchrysa polita, assembly GCA_949715475.1. Classification (NCBI taxonomy): domain Eukaryota; kingdom Metazoa; phylum Arthropoda; class Insecta; order Diptera; family Stratiomyidae; genus Microchrysa; species Microchrysa polita. The sequence continues at coordinate 117,968,900 of OX454415.1, forward strand.
TCTTCTGTTCACTTGACGCAATCAATGACATGTTCAATGTTGAAAGTGGATACGGAGGTTGAAGACGATAGGGAAGACGAAAGCGCACATGTGTGGACATAGCCAATGACAACGAAGATCTATACCGTTAGACAATAGTTTAACCCTTTGAGCCCTGAATTTAAACGTTGCACATTTTTTTAAATTTTTTATATAAATATGAACAAAAATGTAATTCAGAAAACATTTCTTGGAATTTGATTAAAAAAATTTCAGTCCAAAGTGTTGTTTTGAGGTGGTTCCATGGTGAAACCACCAGGGCTTAAGTGTGAAATTGTGCAAACCAATTTTTTTCTGTAGTCAAACACAATCCAACGTTGCATGTGTTACAAGCCCACCTCCTTCGAAGGGGATGCGTTTTTATCCTACAATGAGCGCATCTGCGCGATGTCCCACGTCTGGGCATGTGCGCTGTAGAGTCAAGCCTCTTTTTCTGAGGCACATTTCCTCGAAAATTGAACATTTTTCTGACACTCTTACGCCTAGCTCGGGTGCCCGACTCTGCGCCCACCAATCCGGATACCACGGCTAGCCTAAAAGATTTCATACTCTTCGCCGTCCCATTCAATTTCTTGAATTTGGGGCTCCAGAACGTTTCCATCCAAATTGGGCGCTAAAGGATTCTCGTAGTTATCTTCCTCATAATTCATGCCATTTGAGACAGCAGAGGTGAATGATTCGTTGTCGGAAGGTATGTCCTCAAAGAATTGTTGAAACTCTACCAAAGACATAATTTCTATTGTGGAAAATTTCCACGACGTACGCGCGCCTAGAGCAAAAAAAAGAGCTCTGTAGTCCGAGTGGTTACACAGTGAAATCACCAACTTCCGGCGTGAACAAAACAAATACATCGCAACTTGGACGACTTTCAAAATTGGTTTATTTTCTATGGATGGGTTTCTGCTAGATTTATATATTATTACCTGCCATTTTCTTAATATTTTACCAAATACAAAAAGAAACAATGAGCTTGTCACCAATTTTACATTTTTCCCTCAAATGACTCTATTCATTCTAGACGGCTTGAATGATATCCAGACACTAAATTTAAAAAACAACCGGTTTCATCGGTGGCTAGCCATTGCCTAGCCCCATTGAAAAATGATTCGATACCAGGGTGTATTTCGTGTCCTATATAAGAGGATCGTACACCTTTGCCTGGTTGAGTCCGGTAATGCCTCTCCTGGTATTACATGACGCGCTGCATACGTAGAGGCATCTGATGAGAATTGCAGCGCGCCATGTAATACTAGTTCGAAACCGGCTCGAAATGCACTCTGTGTGCCGCAACTCGCTGGAGTATGCATACTATGATACGAATGATGAATGTTTGCGGTGGTCGTGTGCCGTAACCACTCGGGCTTAACGTACTCATAGTTTTAGTAGGTGGTTTCATGGTGAAACCACTAGGGCTGAAAGGGTTAAGGACACTGAAGCTCTTTGGCGTACGTTTAGAGGAGCTCGGGACGAAATCAACTTAATTTGCCGCTAAAACCTATACAATTCTATCCCAGATTAAGTTTTTGAGCTCAAATTATTAAAATAAAGTTTTTCTTATTACCAGCTTCATTTTCCAAAGTAAAATTATCCTTTCTTACCGTTATTTGATGTTTTATTTCCACTGGAACTATCCTATTGACTTCACCATTTGTACTGTTTTTAAGAATTCTCGTAAGAAAATCCTAACGGGACTCCGGATTTGAGACATCATGTTATTCAATAAATATTGTCACCAAGTTTGAAGAAAATACCGTTATCATTTACCGAGATACAGCCATTCTTCAAGTGGAACTATCCTATTGATTGGGAGTGTATTCGCCAATTAACCACCAAAAATGGTTTCAAAGGCAGAACAATAGGGCCGAACAATGTTTATTTTACAAATTATTTATAACAGTAAAAAAATACACAGAACAAGCTCCCAATAAATAATTGTATTTATGACTTAAGTCAAACATTACTTAAACATGAATGAGTTAATCATAAAGTACTATCATACTTGTATACTGCATTTAAGTTCAATATCCAGATTTCTCACGATTTATGAAATGGCAATCCACAATTGCTTACCACAGAAGCCCATTTTATATCTAGAGTTGTTGACATTTATTCAACAGAAAAACAAAATATAACAGGAAATTTATTAATCAATATAAATAATAATTCAAGAGTATGCACTATACTACATTTTCTTTTTTATTCTACCGGAAGGTTAAGCAATTTTGATATCGGTGTCTCTTTGAAATTCGTATGTACCACTAAAGGTATGTATTTTTAAGTATGGACGTACATTGTAACAATAAAACTGAGTATTACTTATGATTTACTTCATTCCATTCAATGTAAACAAGAAAAAGGAATACAAAATGTAAATATTTCCAGATTTTACTTGAATCATGATCAACACTACTGCATCTGGTTTCTAGATAGTATGTATATCTCCGATATCCTTCACCTCTTGTTCGAAGTTGTAAACAAATAATGTTTACATCAACTCAGTTTTTTTTTCTTACATATTTGTATGTTATAATTGGCATATTTAAGAATCAATATTAAGTATTCTTGGATATGCAAATTTCTCAGATTTTGTTTTCTTTTAGGTTCACATTGGGTTAACAAACTCCTCCATCCAGCAGAATACCTTTGTATACGACCAATGAATAAACACACTAATTCTGTCACTATCGCATTAAACATGTCACCACAATAAGAATCTCTTTCAAATGAAATAAGGTAAGTAAGACAAGATAATTGTACACAATTTTTTTCGCTAATCTTGAGATGATAAATGAAAAATTATGGACTTGGTTGGAGATTGGAGTAGGTATACACTCTTGTCCACACTCATTGAAAACAGTGAAACTTTGCTACTACATTTGTCGGAAAAAAATAATGTTGGGCGGTTGGTCTTTTTATACCCTTCGCTCATAGAGTGAAAGGGTATATTAACTTTGTCATGAAGTTTGTAACGCATTGAAGGAAGCATCTCCGACCATATAAAATATGTGTATATATGATCAGCGTGACGAGCTGCGTCGATTGGACGATGTCCGTCTGTCCGTCTGTCTGTCTGTTGCGACGCGTTTTGCTCGGCCAGTCTAAAAGCTATGGAGCTGAAACTTTGCACACATGCTTCTTTTTGTTGCAGGCAGTTTGTATGTTTGAATCGCTGAAATCCGACAAGGGGGTCGTGGGGCTGCCATACAAACCTACCCCCCAAAATTAGGTTCTTCTTAGAAAAACTTTTTTATTTAGGCATCAATTTCAATAAAATTTCACACAAATGTGTTTTCATTGCTGACGCACAATATATGTAAAAATCGACCAAATCGGACAATGGGGTCGTGGGGCTGCCATACAAACCTAGACCCCCAAATTAGGTTCTTCTAAGGAAAACTTTTTTATTTTCTCATCGATTTCAATCAAATTACGCACAAATGTGTTTCAAATTATATCACAAAACATATGTGAAAATTGAACAAATCAGACCATGGGATCATGGGGCTGTCATACAAACCTAGCTCCCCAAATTAAGCTCTTCTAAGAAATTTTTTGTTATTTATACACCAATTTCAACAAAACTTCACACAAATGTGTTTCTATTGATGACACAAAACATATGTATGAATAGATGGAGTCGGACCATGTGGTCATGGGGCTACCATACAAACCTAGCCCCCCAAATCAAATTTTTCAAAGCAAAAACGTTTTTATTTGCACACCAATTTCAATCAAACCTCAGAAAATTATATTTCTATTTATGCCACATAACAAACGTGGAAATAAATGAAATCGGACTATGGGGTCGTGGGGCTGGCATATAAACCCAACCCCAAAATTAGGTTCTTCGAAGAAAAACTTTTTTATGTATCCACCATTTTCAACCAAATCTCATAGAAATGTGTTTTAATTGATGCCACAAACATACGTAAAAATTTATGGAAAGGCCATGCGTTCGAAGGGCTGCCGTGCACCCCCCCCCCTTTGGTTCTTCTAAGAAACCCACATCCCCCGCTTCTCCCATTCAATCTTCGCCACGGAACTTATGTAAAAATTCAAGGAAAAGCATGGAAGCGGGGAGGACTAAACACAAGTCAAAGTCATAGATACGCCCCAAAAAACTTTTAGCCCGAGGGGAGCGAAGGGTATCCAAATTTCGGCCGCGCCCGAAATTAGCCTCGGTCTCGTTGAAAACCGCAATTTGGTATGTGTCATACAAGAGAGTACGCTCTTTGGATTTTCCCACATAATAGAAAAAATAATAATTTGCAAAAAGGCAGAACATGTTGATTATTCTTTAAACATGCTGACCGTTTTTGCATCTGTAATGAGTCAGCATTATCTGGTGAATGAAATGTGGCACCACGACCACAGCAGCCGTCTATATGGAATGGACCAATGATGTTTTTCTTTTGGATGGGAGAAAGCAAAGGAGAAATTTCTTTCTTACTTTTTTTTAACTTTAAATAAAGGCTTGACATTAGTCTAGTCTCTAGTCTGCAGTACACACTATGAATAATCATTTTGTTCTAATTTTAAGTACATCTATCTATTTGTGCGTATAAGAGCAGCCGCGCAAGAATGTCGCACAGGAAATGATGACGTTGGGATGGGACATTAATTTTTTGTTATTGAACATACGGGAGAAATTTTTATTTTATATGAGTGAAATGAAAGTTTGGACGCCTTTTATATCCAACTATCTGAAAGTTGATTTAATGAAAGTAAAAACAAGTGGTTTGACACTAAAAACCCGTTCTTATTTCTGTTTTCAAATAGTTTTTATCAAATTGAAAACACCAAGACGTAGGTCTTGTACTAGCTCTGTATTTAATTAGTTTTTAGTTGAAAACAAAAAGGAAAGAATAGTACTGAAAATACTTCGGTAGAGTATGATGTTAAAATTAATGATTTAATAAAAAAATAGTTTATATGTAATCAATAATCATATTAAAAGATCAGATAATGCGTCATACAACATCGATCGAGGCTCATTTCGGGTGCGGCCGAAAATTGGATACCCATCACTCCCCTTTTTTGGAAAAGTCCAATTTTTTGAACATTTTCGTAATAAACTGAACTATTTTAGTCATAAACAAAAACGAAAATTTGGCTTTTCCTGCCTTTGCTCGATTATAATAAAAATTTGGAAATAGACAAACTGAACTTTACCTTATGAATGAGAGACCAGATAAATTAAGCCAAAGTATTATCTGACGCCAAAAATCATGTATCTTAGATTTTTTGGCAGGTTTGTTAGGGGCGGTATCCTATGAAGAAAGAGCTATACCTGTACAAGTTTTCAGTTTTTTTGCGATTTTATTTTCAAAGTAATAAAAGCTATAGCAAAATGTTTCCGGTTTCGAGCGACAGTACACGGAGTGTCTCATCAGATGCCTTTTCTGTCGCTCTACTCTACTGCAGCGAAAGTGCCCGTTCACACGGGAACCGATGCGATGCGGCGAGAGGTGAAAAGAAAAACTTCCCGCATTGCCGCCGCTGAAATCGCCTACCAGCGATGAAAGATCGACATGAGAGACATGATTTGCATTCAGATCGGCTTCGTAGTGGAGTGGCATGGCGTATTCCGTATTGTATGTACCTACATATACAGTAGAACCTCGATTATCCGAGGTGGACGGGGTTGGACGCCCCTCGGATAATCGGTTTCATCGGATAATCGAAATAAAGAAATAATTTACACATCTGATGGGGAATAATACATATAGCGTACATGTATAGATATAAAAGTAGTATTTTGTTAGTAAATGTTATTTTGGGGTATTTGCTCGCATCTGGGCTACGTAATTGCGCCATTTTTTTATAGTTAGAATATATGAAGAAGTTGCTGAAGGCTGTTCTTCAACATATTTCAGAGCAGTCTCTAGAGCTTCCAATCCTGATTCATGCATGACCTCTTGATCGCTGTCATTGAATTGTCCCCGACAACCATTTCTAACATTTCGTCATCCCCGAGAATATTCTCTTCGTCATCGTTTAAGACCCAATGTTCGACATCTTCTTTGGAGGCATCTAAACCGGGTATTTGATTCGCAATCTAATACACGTCAACAGGAGCTCCTTCTACGTCGTCATTTTATTTTTCGAGGATTTTATTCTTCAAAGGTTGAACACTGGACTATGGCTTTCCAAGCTTCAGCACACCAATAAAACACATTTTTTAAGTTAATACTTTTTAAAAGTTCTTGTTCTCACCTTGTACAGTAGAAAGTCTCCATAAATGTATATAGCAATCATTTCCCCAATAAGCATTATTTTAAGCAAAGACTTTTATTGTAACAAGAAGATACATGTTTAATCAGGAAAAATTATTCCTTGGCTGTTTTTTGTTGTATTTTTTACTTGTTTTAAGCAAATTATTTTTTTTCAGTGTAGCCAACTCTGAGGTACTTGTGCGGCCACTTGCGAAAGGAATCTGTGCATATAAACCCGTTGCAATTTTTGTAACGTTTTCCGTATATAGGTGCATATGCGTTAATATTTAAGTTTTGTTATCAAAATAATATTCATGCGTGCATTGTATTTTAACTTTTACGCTTTGAACTCGGTTAATTCAAAATTAACCAAGGTTAATGCATCGGTTAATTGAAAGATATCCGATCTTAATTTAAGCTCGGTTAATCGAGATCTCGGTTAATCGGTCCTCGGATAATCGGGGTTCTACTGTAAATGGATTGGTTGATTTCGTGGTGTTTGGCGATATTTGATACTGATAGGCGCAGAGAATGGCATGATTTGTGATTTCAGGTCTGCTACATGACATATGGCGCTTTGTGTTTGCTTTACCACTAAATTTCCATACGTGTTTTATGTACATAGTGTTGTAGATATTAAATACATGTAATGATTGATTGGTCTACAAAATAGCCTTTGTGGAAATTAGCAGTGCTGTACAGCACGGTTTGTAGCTTACGCGTACGCGTACCAAAAAATAGGCCGCATTCGAATTTGTCGGTACCAAACACCGACTCGTCTGTCGGTTTTTAACCCGGTAGCAAAAAAAAACCTGAAAAAACCGGCTCATGGTTGAAGTGAATCGGTACCAAAATCGACTCGTCGGTCGGTTTTTTTTAAATCTGTTTTCTTAACACGGTTTTTTTTTAAATCGGTACCAAAAAACCGACTCGTCGGTCGTTTTTTAACTCGGTACAAAAAAACCGACTCGTCGGTCGGTTTTTAACTCGGTACAAAAACCGACTCGTCGGTCGGTTTTATTAACACGGTTTTTTTTTTAATCGGTACCAAACAACCGAGTCGTTGGTCAGTTTTTAACCCGGTACCAAAAAACTGACTCGTCAGTCGGTTTTTAACTCGGTGCAAAAAACCGACTCGTCGGTCGGTACTCAAAAAAAAACCGGCTTATATGGTTAAAAAAACCGTCGGTACTGAAAAAAAACCTGAGTCAGGGAAACCGCTTGTGGTACCGGGTATTGAAAAAACAGAAACCCGGTACTGAAATCTCGAAATTTGACAAGAATTGTTTTTTATATCTGTAAATCGGTTACAGAAGTAACATTTGTAGAAACAAGCAGTGCAGCGGTTTGTAGCGTACGCGTACGATTTCGGAAGGTAAAAAAAATTAAGAAATAAACAGGTGGCACACGGGATCATAAGAAATCGAAAATTAATGCGAACAATTTTTTCTCCACACATTTTAAAAAAACTCCGCTCTGAAAAATTGTCTGCCAATGAATGGGGCTAGTATTCATTATTAATCTTTTGAAGTAGTTTTCGATAATCTTCTTATACTCTGCGCAGTAGATAAATTTCAATTAGTTTAGATTTCTGAAAAAAATCATCGTATACGTGAGAAAAAGATAATAAAGTCGGAGCGAATAAAATCGGGGGAACCAAGGCAAATCCCGATAATAGCATACCCGCAAACAATTTAGGGAGGATTGCTATTGCGGTCTTGGCAGGGTTAAGGTACTGTGGCTCCATATCGCTCAAAATTTGTCCTCACAATGAATGACAAATCAAAGCAATTGAACCAAACTGAAGGATCCATCAGCGAAAGTATTGGGCGAATTAAAAATGAATTGCTGCTAAATGAATCATTTTATTTCGCCATTCTGGCTAGTTTATTTTTGGAGGCCTAAATCGTGTAAGAAAATGAATTTTTCAAAAATCTTCAAATGACTGTAGCAGCTAAAGGTTTGAGAATCGGAGATATGCCCTGTACACCTTTTTTCGCTGAAAATCACATGAGGAATTAATTCCAATGGTAAAACACTCGAAGCGCCGATCTGAAAACACAAATCATATGCGTCTATCAGCATCATACAGCACGAATCAGCGTCGTATAAAATTAGGTTTTCTAACCATCGAAACAAATCGCATTAGTCTGGCATCGTTTGGCACATCGTCGCGTTGTAAATACGATCCGGTCCGAAGGTATGACCGGGCAGTTTCCAGCCAGGTGAATCTCCCGCTTTTATAATGTCGACAAACACTAAAGTCTATTAAAAAAAAAAAAAAAAATTGGACCATCACTTCTAAAAATTTAAACTGAGCCATGACATTTTTTGCAAGCATATGTAGATAGTTTTTGCTCCCATTGCTATTGTCCTCCATTTATATAATTTGTAAAGGCTTATCACCGTAACTCCCCAAAGTTACAGGAGGCAGCTACTTATTGGTTTGCCGTAAAGGCGTAAAGGCTAGCGTACATTTAATCCCCACCAAGTGGGGGTACGTGTATGGAGCGATAAAATTTTTAGCAAAAATGATTTAGAATTTGAAAATAAATTTCATGGATTGCAACCCATGGGTTCTACGATCCTACTTAGGTGTTTTGGAGGTTCAAACCCCTTTCCTTTTTTTTTTTTGAATGTACGGCAGTTTTAACATTCGTGAAAGGGATTATCTGAAGCAATATAATTAATAACAAGCATTGGATTTACCATCAAAAGAATAGTACAGTTTTTCTCCTATTCTGAGAAACCTTCTAGAACCTCGAATTTTCAAGTTGATTATTGTGACCTAGCATTGATCAGCGAAGAGCTAAAGATTTATAGATACTGTCCCTGGGAAGTGAGACAACTGAAACTGGTAAAATTAAAAACTTCCAAATTTTGCCATTTTTCCAATTTTTAGGCGCATTATTGGACGGCTGTAGCTCGTTAACAGGACTCAAAGGACTTTCTAGGGCTCTAAGGTTTTTTTTGTTAAAGTGCGATTAGTTTGCACTAATTAGATCAGCTACAGTGACAGCTAGGACTCTAAGGTGTTCAGCAAAATGTTCGCTCCTCTACATCGGCTTTCGAATCATAAAAACATAAGAGTGCGATTAAATTGCTTATAATTTAGAGATGACTAACCAAACATTAATATCATTCTGCTTTGACCTTGTTTGAAATGAAAATTTTAGGTGATTTGTATATTACTAGCAAATTGCCTAAAATTTTCATTTTGACCGGTAAAAAAATAGAAGAAATAAAAAAATAGAAAATCAAGACAATATAATATTTTCATTTTTATAAATTTTTACAGACGAGTACGGATGAGTTCGGTAATGGAGTTTTTTTTTCCTTGAAGTTTTTAAATGAATTTCGTGAATTCCTTTGCCAATTTCAGGAGATTCGTCGGTCTTAGTACCGCGAGAATCTGCGGCTGGGACTTCCGGACCGATGTCATATTCTTTCATAAACCCATAAATGGGTACTCGTTTAACATTTGAGTTAGATCATAGTCCGTCACATGGGTCGTGCGTGCGAAAAACACTATTAACTGACACTAGGTTTTCCTTTTTTTGGAATGTTGCTCTTCGAGCGATTTCCCGATTTACGGGCATATCCACTCGGAGAGTGCAAAAATAATGACACTCGTCGGTTTCGATCGAATGCATATGACACGGCACTCTCATCAGGTGCCGTCGACGGTGGCACTCTCCGAGTGGATATGCCCGGATATGCCTGTAAATCGTTCGGAGAGAAACATTTCAAAAAAACCTACTTGTGTATGATTGTGTGCCCGCAATAAAGGGAAACGGGACGGCAGCGGAGGACCCTACGGCTGTTTCGTGGGATGCGGAGGCTGGTGTGCGCACTCATCACAACACCAACCAGACTATACTATTCAAAATATAATAGTACATTTATCAAGAGATTGAGAATGTATCTGAGTTTTGTATGGCATTATACAGCCATACACATACACCTCCGTGGTAATTATTGCAATTATTTTAATAATACCAAATTAAAATGGATTTTCATGGTTTAAATTTTAAAATAATAGCTGATGTATCAGATTCTGGATGTAATTTTATAATTGGAGAATTTGTGAGATAAATTATTATTAAAGTATGCAAAGACACGTTCTTAGTGAACTTTATACTAGTATGAATAAAGTTTAAAATGACTAGACTAATGCTCATTTTCCCGATGCTTTTATTGGCAAGTGTTCCTACCGATCAAGTGAGCTGTATTTAATGCTATTTTATCCTTATTCCTTTAAACACCATTTTGACATTTCTTTTCTGTATTAATTTCTCGTAGTCATGCTTCACACCAGTTGTATCCAATTTTCGCTATGGCTTCAATCGACTATATAATACATTCGAGCTAATATTTCAGAATGAAACTTATCTGCATCTCAAAATAAATATCATGCAAAAAGTAACAAATCCTATATGGGATGTAAAAATATTTAGTATGTCCGCGGGAAAAATCATAAAAACATATTTCAATACGACATTTCAAGTTTGCCAAATGGCTCGTACGGGTCCACGTACCTTGTTAATGACAACGATATCGTCCGTAATGTCATATGTTACAAACTTTACACTACAGTGTCCGTATGAGAGGAATTCGTATTATATCATAGTACCGTATTCGTATGCAAATCAAATTGTTCCGGTTCGATATTTTTATGTACCAAACACACAGCTCATTATTCTGTTTAACTTCTATCAAGGACATCAAGGTGGAAAGAATAGGACGTTTATTTCAATGTATCGATCGGCTGGTCTGGTAAAGAATACGTGTCAGAAAAAAAGACAGTGATCAATCTTAGTTTTTCCGATTTTCGTATATTTAAAAGAATACAGTTTAAAATCGAAAATTGTAACAAATATACAGCTCCCATTTGAAAATTTTGTAAAATTTGGCAGTGAATTTTCTAACGAAATTTTATTTTAATAAAAACATTCAAATTTTGGTGAAAAAAAAATTTAAAGGATTCAAGAAATAAATACTACATTTAACACTATATTTATATCCATACATACTTAAATGAAATTTCAATACGTCTGAATGTATGTATACAATTGTCATTAAATTCTTTTACGTTTTGAATTAATGACTTTCTCATACTAAGAAGCATTCAAATCACAAGCTTTTGTTAATCAATGATACTGGCAGTCTATGTTTAGGATAACTAAAATTTATAAAATTGATAAATTGACAACTGTCTGAACTATAAAAAAACTGAGGAGAAATATATATTTATACCCTTCGCTCATAGAGTGAAAGGGTATATTAACTTTGTTTTTATTGTTTTTGCTATGTTTCAAGACATTCTATTGTGTGGTACTATATGTACGAGTACTTTGCATTAGTCGCATCATTCTATAGATACATTATAAGATTTAATAAAAAAATTTCGGAGAATGTATTATTTAACAAAAGTGCAAATTCAAACGAAACACTTGTACGTTTGAATCATTCGTTTTATAATTTAAAACATCCCTTTGTTTAAAAACTACGCATCCGTTTACCTTCTTTAGTGACGCATATACAAAATTTAATCAGATAGAACGTGACACCTTATGAATTCAGCAAACTTACAAGATAACATCCTCGCGCGACCAAGGTCTAATGTCAATGAAATTATGATTTTAAACTAATAAAACTAAACTACAGAAAAGCTGCACAAGTGAATTTTATACGTATGTGTAAAAATCGACTTAAAAAACAGAATTCCGTCCATTGTTTTTGTATACTTCTATGTTTGTAAATAAATTTAGTTGCAGCATACTAACAATCCGATCATTGTTTTCACCTATTAGACCTAGCGCCGTAGTATAAGTTATTTGCAAGTATTTCCTCACATTTGGAATACGTGTATTACGGAAAAGTACTTGATATGAAGAGGTGAACGAAAATTATGTTCTGCCAATAGGTCTGTCAAGTAGACGAGGTTTAAGGGGTGTATAATTCGAGTATTTGCAACTATTTCCTCACTGTTCATGTTTTATATGATCGTTGCACTTGGTCACTGCATTGCATATCAATTTATCATTGATAGCGCTTCTTTTATAAACTGACTGAACAGAACTTTGGCACGAACCCTTATTGAAAAGTGTGAAAATATTAAGTTTATTTCATACCTATATGCTTCATATGTAGTTATGGAGTTAGCGGCATAGTTATGGAGTTAGCGGCATAGTTATGGAGTTCAATACAAATTTCACAATTTGGTGCTCGTCTGCCAACGCTTTGTTTTCATTACCGCGACCAAGTACATAAAACGATTATGCAAGGCATGAGAAGTGAGGAAATAGTTATCACCTCCAATTTTATACCCCCTTTAGCCCCACACAGCGTTCATTTTCAAACCATCATTTTCATTAAGAAATACTTGCAAATAACCTGTACTACGGCTCTTAGACTATCTGATGCGTGTGCATTACCAGGAGCTACACTTTCATACTTACAGATGGCAAAGTACGAGAGCATACAAATTGATATGAATTGCAGACTTATTGACAGTGTTGCAAAATTCGTCGAACATTTAAATTGTTTCGCTATAGATATAGATGTAATCGGAACACTACGTCATAGGGTTGTCATACAAACAAACCCCAGAAAATTAAATTCTTGTGAGAAAAACTTTTATTCTTTTAAACCAATTTTAACAAAACTTCACCCCAGACCCTAGTGCGTTCCTATTAAAGTCTCAAAACATATTCAGGAACAGATTGAATCGGAACAAGTCATAGGGCTGCGGTAGAAATTATTAACACAAAAGAAGCTTAAAGCGCTTTACACATATAGCCGCAAAATCTACGTAGATTATGTAATCTCGTATGCTGTTCACACTATGGTCCAAATCTTGTTCCACGACTTGACAGTACAGTACAACCCGTCTAAATTGCAAACTCCGACAATTTCATGCACGACTGAAATTGTTATTTATATTAATTTGTTAATACAAGCAGCAGAATCTATCTTATAGAAATTATGTCAATGATTTATGTTCGTCAATAGGTGAAAACATCACTTTTGGTTCAAAGCCATGTGCCAAGCGAAAATGGATGAGATGACCTCTACTGTAGAATTGTCAAATGCGAAGCTCACCACACTTCACCATGATTTTGTAAAGATTTTCTCCGAGATTTTGGTTATAATCTCCGTACAAAATCTATGAAAATGTATGGAAAATCTACAAGATTTTCGCCTAGATTTTGTAAAATCTCAAGATTATGCAAAATCTTCTATAGTGTCTAAAGAGCTTAAGTTTAATTCAAATGTGACGGGTATTCAAATTTCGGCCGCGCCCGAAATTAGCCTCGGCCTTGTTTTCCATTATCAGTTTCTGGATGAGCGAGTTAAAACGAGGCCGAAGAAGGCCCCACAACTGGACTCCGAAACGACTCCAAATAAGGAAATGATCGGCACAGGCCATGATCTCGGTATCGCCGATCAACAAAAGTAGTTTGATCAAATTAGAGAGGTCAGGAGCAGATCATATGAACCACTGCAAAACATCGGATACGACCATGACATGAACAAGCTGTTTGCGCAATGGACCGCATTTGTTAAGTACAAACCACAAATGAAATTGTGTGATCACTTTGCGCCAATTGATGATCGAAACAGAAATAACGAAAACAGAGGAGGTGCAAGGTAAATCTGCTCAGATGCAGAAAAAGACGATTCCGTGGCTGAAAAGTGCCTTTGTACACTTTTGAGAATTAGAAATGGATATCCCACACAGATTTTCTTCGGGTGTAAAGAACTGTTCAGCTATAAATGCTGTAGTCATTTATTGGCTCAATTAAATGCCATATTTAAGGAGACACGGATTCATTTAGAGCGCGGAAAAATACAGCCCCATAATGAAAACTGCTCCGGCTCATTCATCTCGACTTACCTCGGCCTAAATTGTAGAATAGAGCTACTATGAGGTTGCACTGTATACTCGAACTGATAACCTGATTCCGAGTGACTGTTTTTGACTTCCAAACATTAAGTCTTGGATCACCGAAAGCCGGTAACGTTAAATGTCGAGGTCAAAGTATCGTGTTTTTAAGTGATTCCAAAATCGTATAATTCTGAAGGTGTGAAAAAACTGGAGGACGGCTGGGCAAAGTGTATCGGCCTGAAATAGTTGGAGTTGCCCTACCATGGTCAAAAGATCCCGATGAGTCCTACACAGGTATTCTCCTTAATGGTACAAATGAGTGAGCGTGAGTTTCTTGATTTGAAGCGCTTGGCGGGATCACTTTTATAAGGCTGCAGTTAGGATATTTAGCGAATTGGTTTAACTACTTGCATTTGCGTTAAATTTAGTATGAAAGGTAAAATCAGACAATCGTCAAGACATACGCGCTTTAAGTGCGTTTTTCGTAACACCAAGTAATTTTTCTATGGTTTCAGACTCCGTATTTCGTCTCGAATATTCTGCATCATTAACTGTCATATAGTCTTCAGTCCTTTAGATAGCTACGTTCCACAAAACGCCCGAGCGAGCTTCCAATAATGAAGGTTGTATGAATTGATATTGAATTAAAATATTGACCATGTTATTGTCGCTGCATCAGAATAATAGATCAAGAATAGAGATTTGATGTGTGCTGTATGGATCCATTATAAATTATTATGGATCCAAATAAATTAGCAGCAAAAATAAATAAAAGTAAAATATGTCTAATAAAAAAGTTATTCGTATTTAACATTGCTTTGCCTTGATTGGGCTCACTCTGTATATCATAAATGACACAGAAGGTATGTCTTATTGGCTTCTGTACTGGACAGAAAAGAACAACTTTCATACAAATTTGACAGGAGTTGTTCTATAGAACAGCAACAGGAGTTGTTCTACTCGTATATAGATCAGGTACAGCAAATGTCAAATTTGAACAGAAGTTGTGCTGTTCTGTCCTGTGTTGGGCCCAATAAAACGACCCTAACATGGCAACACTATTACATTCTGCTATGCATCATTGTGCAGTTTAATAACCGATATGATTGTATGACGTATTCAAACGTACAAAACGATTATTATGAATCGGTTGATTAAAACTAAGAACAAAGCCCTCATGCATTTTTGCAATTTTCAAGGGCACCACGTCGATGTGCGCCAACATTTATTACGATCCAATAAGGAACAATAATGCCATTTTACACTCAATACGATCACCCCAGAGCCCGTACGCATGATATTAATAATTTTCTTTTATACGTGAAGTAACTGTACACATAAGATTCTTGATTAATTTCATTACCATAAGTTGAAAGCACGTCAATGTCGTATCAATTAATCATTGCGAAAAGAAAGTGCATCGAAAAGTCTTCCTAACAAGAAGTATGGATTTTCTTTCATCATAAAAATTCCTTTAACTCAAAATAGCATAATAAAATAGCAAATTGGGCTAATAACTAGATAAAAGTGCATTTTAGTGTCTTAAAGATTATTAAAAAAATGTTTACGGTTAAGTTGAAACAAATCCATTAAATGAAGACACGTCAAAAATTAAGATATATGTTTATTGAAAAAAACAAGGTTATGCCAATGTTTTTCCTTGTGTTCAGTCTATGAGTACCAATATATACATATGTACATTTATTGATCATAAGGACAATAAATTGGTAGATAGGTAAATGGACTTAGATACTGTGGTGATGGTCAAAGAAAAATACAACACATGGTCGGAAAAAATCATGTACATATATACATATCTGGATTTTTGCAGGATTGCTCTGATTATGGGGAACAAAGTCCTGACCGATAGGGTGTCCGCAACGTGGAAAAAGAGGGAAATGGACTACTGTTTGAGTACTTTTGAAGAAAATTTAGTTGCTTCGATCATGTATACCCATTAACCCCCATTTAAATTTTGCAAAACGGCATGCCGATAGCAAAGTTGCCGCGGAAATCTAAATTTAAGTTTATCGCCATTGTTTATCCATTGTTAATCCCAACACAACTTAGATTCTCAATACTCGTCGATTTATCAAATGAGTAGTGCGCTGGTCACTTTGTATGGTTAGCATGTCTGTTTCGTCTTCAACTCAATTAAAAAAAAAATCATCTTCAACCTGATATGAATACTCACCTTGAATTTTTTCAAGAATTATGGAGCCTTTTAAAAAAATCTAAAACCCTAATTATTTTTTTTTTAGTCTAGTGCCTAATTTTTTAAATAATCGCTAGAAACTAAAAAAAAATACCTCCTTCTGATTTTAAATACCTCTATAGATCCGCAAGGATTGTAAATACCTCTATAGGTCTCATGGAAAACTCCTCAGAAGAAAACCTGACTTTGGATATAGATTTGCCAGAAAAAGAAAGTATTTTTCTTCCCAGGAAGGCAGCCAGGGGTTCAGGGGTCCAGGCCCTTCTAGAAATTATTTCAAAAAGCAAAGCTTATGATTATATAAAAACAAAATTATGCTCGATTGAATATTATTGTCATTTGTCATTTAAGTTATTTTTTCTTTACTCGGAGAAACCGCAACAGATTTACAGCAAATAAATTCAACTTATATGTATGTGTTATACACTGAAAAAAAGGCACCCTGAAACAATAAAATTGTTCATTAAAGTAATGAATATTTACACCGATATCCCACCGAAGACGGCTTTCATCAGCCTTATGAATTTGTTGTTATCAAAACAACGAACAAAAAGTTCATTAAAATTATGAACTAATTCATAAAATTAACAACTTGTTCATTGATATAATTACTAAGTTCATCAATTAAAAAAAAAAACTGGCGCAGGCCGGCATTTAGGTTCATAACTGTTGACGACATTCATTCTACATTTGACCTCTGCTCTGAAAACCCATAAAAATTTCCTACCTACCTACAGTGGGAATCGATCCCAGGACGCTATGATTTGCAGACAGACGCCCTACCTACTACACCACGCAGACTATACGTGATGAAGGTTTATAAAATACACTTAAAGCGATAACGACATCGTTCATAGTAGTACATATTTCTATGAACGATGTCATGTAATTAATGAACAATAACATCAAATATTGTTTTATTTACTTACATTGCGGCTAATATATGGGTTCATAGCCGGAATGTACAATGCATTAGATTCTACTGGAAGTTCACTGTGTTCATGATCGCTTTACATTAAGTTGAAGTTTTGTTTTCGTTATACTAACGACCGGTGTTTCCTAAAATAGATGAACTCTGTATTATCTTAAGGAAGAGAAGGTTTATTTACTTGGAACTAATTCATCATGGTAATGAAAAAAGTCTATGCTCCTAGTTCATTAATATTATGATGATTTTTTTTTCAGTGTATCCTTACGTTTGCCTGAATTTCTTTTTGTTGAGAGCTCATCAGAAATAATAAATCCAAAAATGTCTGTTCATTTGCCGTTGAGTACTTTTATTTAAACTGGATACATAGTAAATCTATTTTTGGATTAATTAAAAGTGATACTAACGCCTTTCATCCTGGAACTAATAAATAAATAATTTAGACTAATCCAAAAATAGATTTACAGGAAGAATTGCATCAATGTTGTGCACAATTCTTATTTATTGCCTATAAAATATATGTACAAAAAATATTCACTATGCATTAAAATTCTAAAAAAAAAAACCCGCGTGTTGCGGGCGCAGCCCTCTGTACGCTCGGTATTTTTTTGTTATTAATTTTAAGTTAGTGGCAGAAAAGGAATAAAAAACAAATCCTTACGAAAAATAAGAACCTGCTCATTATCCGCTTTAAAGTTTATACCGACAGGGACTAAAAAAATAGATGAGCGCCATCTGCGTTTTCTGGTACCTTGGCATTGTTTTGTCCTAGTTGCTATTAATGACTGCCTATTTCGTGTATTACAATAATAATAAATGCAATCAAAATGGGGAATAACAAGGTAAAAGAGGATGTACTTATTTTTTGTCCATATGTATATAATGGCCAGACACGAAAAGAAAATGTTGTCCTCACTATAATCTGCGACAGGACACGGCCATTTAACTATAACATAAGTGACCTACCTAACAAATTCGTAACGTGTACATACAGGAAGATATCTTCCCTTATGTACATGTTACATACAGCACACACGCAAAGGTAAAATGTTGTTCAGTAGGTTTTAATGTTATTTGGAGTTCCATCTCTATTCCAATTTCTTACTTTATGCTATTATGCCTTAAGTGTAGCTGAATCTTCTGTGAAATCAATCTTATTTTTTGAGGAGGTCTAATTTTGGTTCTAGAAACAGTTTACATACTATGTTTTACGATGATACGCCGTTTTTTCGTTTCTTTAGACATAGTTTATATTTCGCCGAACGTTTGATCGCATTTGTGGCGGTCAGTTCCATTGAAATATATATGCTAAGGGCTGGGAAATATTGTTGAACGATATTTTTCATCAAAATATAGAACCAATGGTATGTCTAGGTCTATGTGCCAGCTGAAGGGTTAATTACGTTACGGTTACGCTGATTTTATATTCTCAATTGTAAACAAAAAATAGTGCAATAGTGTGAAAACGGTGCCATTTTTATTTTCTGATGCCTACTCTGGACTAACGCATGCTTTCTCTAAGGTTTGAATGTACATTTATAAGTTTTTATGCAATGTCATTTCAAATGTCAAAATTCTCAAATTTCCTGAAGAAATACACAAATCTTGAAATTGAGAATATTTTCATGGCTTTATGTTGCTGCATTTTGAGTCTACTTTAACGTTATATATAACTCAGTGTAATATTTTTTAGTTGAACAATATTTATTAATTACTTACTATCCATAAAAACATTTTTTAGGCATCGCATGCACTTTGCTTGTACATATTCCAAATCTAATTCATTGTTTTTACAAATAACACATTTCGTAAAAAAAGATAAATCTTATCTGAAAATTATTTCGGTGGCTATACATATCTCTTAAGTCTAAAAAGATGAATGGCTCAAAACACACTGCATGTGTGTACTACAAAACCACACACTATGGAATACGCGGCATATCACCCACCAGCAAACCAGCTGATAGAGCGAGTTGAGTTTGTTTGAGACTTTCTTGATCTCGGCGTGTATATTTCCCTCGCCATAATACAAAACATATGAACAGCGAAAACGACAACGATTTACTATACAACTTGAATTTCAAGTCTTTAGATTTCAGTCCGCGTTGAATTCGTGCCCAATGTACATAGCGATTGTTTGTGCGGCCGTTTTGTTCGAGTCCCGCCTCGTAAATATTAGATTTTTCCTTCGAGATACGCGAGTCAAGTAGTTTTTCTATGGGCACATACTCGTAGCTTTTTTACTAGCCCAATCGTTGTTTATCGTGACAATTACTTGATAGGCGTCAAATAATAGTTTATTAAAAACGTAAAATACGCTTTAGCATTTTTTTTTTAGTTTTATCCGGTCGATAGTACTGATGCAATAGATACGGAAAAAAATCTATCATCAGTCCGGTTACCCTAATTAGAACGCCTCTATTATACGATATTTCACTCGGAAAGTTCATAGACCCGGCACCGTAACGGACGTTTGCATAAAGATACTCATCAGGTCATACAACAGGAAGGAGACTTTATCGACCGTATACTCGTTGAACGTAAGGACGAACCCACATTCGTGTACGTACGATTGATGAATGAGCCTCACGCTTTTTACTTTTACCATCGGACGAACTAAGGATTATACTACTGTTGGCATTGTCACTATTGTTTGTTGTCGAAGAAGTTGCCTATGGAAACGACTGAAAGTTGAAAGCACCAAAACAGTCAACAGGCTCGCGAAAAATCGAAAGACTTCATCAACTATACAGTCCCATCGTTGCCGGTCGTGAGGGAAAAAGGACTCTCTCAATATTTCCTTGGAAATTTTTCGGTCGGTATCGGTAAATGCCAGCTGATGCGCCAGAAATTTTTTTTCGTAACATTCAACTCGGTACTCATCATCGACCACCGTCAAGTTGACCATATCCTTGTGTAGTTGTCCTTTGAGGGTGAACATATGACTGTAATCATATCCGTTCCGGCGCGATATTGTTACAAAAGTGTGCTGTTGTCGGTTTTCGTGGTTTGTGTCATCATTTTTGCCGGCTTATGAGTGAAAGTATCGCCGATGTCCTTAATTCATAGTGTGGTGTACAAGTGCGGTCTGAAAAGCAAATTTTTAAAAATTTGTTTTATTTATTCGTAATTTATGTATGTCGTCCTCAGTGGACTGAAAAGTGTGTTTACTGTGATTTCGTGAATGTAAGTGCAAAATGAAAATGTTGAAAATAAGTTTTCACCGTCAAGCGACCGCATTGAAAATGATTCACGTACTTATGGGAGCGATGATGGTCGTTGAATTCATCTCGGTCTCGGTTGACGCTAGTTGGACGAGGATACGAGGAGCCAAAGGAAATGTGTCG
Source organism: Microchrysa polita (assembly GCA_949715475.1). NCBI lineage: Eukaryota > Metazoa > Arthropoda > Insecta > Diptera > Stratiomyidae > Microchrysa > Microchrysa polita. The sequence goes on from OX454415.1 coordinate 117,989,535, forward strand.
CAAGATGAAATGGTGAGTGTTTGTTTTTTGAGAGGGGTTGTGTGTACATTTGTTCTCTTGCAATCAATATAGAACATTTTTGTTCGCAGTCATAGACGCGCGGTCAACATAAAATCCTCCGAGTGTTTGAAGGGATGTTTGGAGGATGTGACGTTTGCGTTGTCTATGTTTACACTATACGAGAATAGTTTGACTCTAATAAGGATGAATGACTCATCCGTTTTGTTTTGAGAATGAGATAGACCGCCTGTTGGGCGATGCAAATTTGACATGCGGACTGAATGGCATGTGTAGGGACAAAGCACAGAGGATACATTTAGAGAGCATGTGTTGGGAAGATTGATGAGGGTATAGGAATGTGTCTTAATTGGTTCATCAAAGTTAATTTGAATACTTTTTTTTGTGTGGTGCAACCCAAGTGGTGTTGTTGCGATTATGAGGCTTATTAACAAACAATATTATGTATGTATAAAATATTTTTTGAATATGAAGTCGATGTATGTATCTGGTCCTTACTTGCCTTAATGAGTATGAATATCACTGAACCAGGTCAAATTAAATAAATCCAATTTAGTTCGAAGTCGGCTTAAAAATGGCTAACAATTGAATACTCTCCACATTTGAATAAAATTAAGGGCGGAATTCATAGTCCCCACTTATAATTAAGGGAATCCTTATTTATTTTGCAATTCTATTCGTTCATATTAAAAAAAAATGAATTTTACTCCTACTAGATACATTTTTATATTTATGTGTCAGGTACTTTATTTCGGCTCCTGAATGGACAATCGAAAAGTGAGGCTGGTATATGTTCTTCTAGTCTGGTTGTCATTCAAGTACATTGGTTGTGTTGTATTTTAGTCTCGGCAAGGGAGTCGGGTAAAAGCGCCCATTTGTATAAAATGATGAAATGAAATCGTTAATATGGCGAAAAGGCAAGTTTGTTTTAAGAACATATAGGTCACATGAATGCTACGTGCTCTTTAAGCGATTTAAAACATTAATACTGAATTCACTGACCCACCTATATAAACATGTCGACGCCACTGCCATTATGAATGAGATAGCAAATGGTTACACATTTTCTGATCTGAGTTTATCCTTACAGTATGTACCTACTTATTGCTCAAGGGGATCCATGTTCCATAAATGAGGACAATGAATTTCGCCCTTTTGCGCTAAGTTTATACCGCGGCCTTATGACCTAGTGTGCTGATTACATTCGTTTCTAAATATTTTTGCAGGCTTTGATGTAATGTTTTGTTAATATTGGTCCACCAGAAAATTAGTGTCAAAAAACCAGATTTTTTAAATTGATTACCTATACCAGCCATATGACGTAGTGTTCCGATTCCACCCATTTTTGTACAGGGTACAAAAGGTTGGTACACGTGAACCTGAAGATTTTTAAATTGATGTAAAGACACATTCGACATTCGGACAGCAACACATTCGATAGAAGTTAGGTACAAGCGAAAAAAAAAACGTTTTCCTTGAAATTGCTACGTTTTTTGATTCAGCTACTTTAGTATCGTGCTCTGTGGCCGTGATCGTTCGGTCGCCACTCTGTGATATAGAGATTCATTGAAAAACGAGTTTTAATACTCGGCATGGCTCGTCGCACGTTTATTATTCAGAAGAAGATATAAGAACTGTTATTATCATAGAATATTAAACAAAAATGCGACAAGGAAGTGGCATGGCTGACAACCGCATCACACTCCGAATTCAGTTGTCGTTGAAACGTTGAAGACTACACACAGTAGTCGTTAAGGCGCCATACCAACGCCATGTAGATACATCAAGGCCGTAACTCAGCTGTACCGTTTGCCTACTAAATTGTGGACAGATACGAACAAACAACAAGCATATGACGTAATTAAAAGGAACAACAAAACAGTGCAAATTTAGTAGGCGATTTGACGTTTAAGATTCTACATTCGGGCCTTAATATCTAGACGGAATTGGCCATACACCACTAGGAAGTAGGGCGAATCAAGAAGAAGACTTCAGTGAGTATTTTTCCCCCGTTTATTTTTTGGTACTAAATCATACTCGAGTCATCGATGGCTACTGAAATGACCGTTTAGAAAGTTCAAATATCTAAGGTTATGTGGCACCGAATCTTATCTTCTCTTTGTGGGACATGGGTGCGTTCACTCGGCCGTTTCGAGTCAACGTTTCATTGCATATAATTTCGGAGTGTATATACTCGTAATGTTGCAAGCATTATATATTTCCTTAACGCACATGATTGCAGAATTCGGGTTTCAGGCAAATCCTCAGCCATATTTGGATTTCTTCAAGCGTTGTTTTTCAGATAGTGCGACTGCCACAAGATCAGATCACAAATTTAATAAGAAAATTTTGTGATGACATGAGTGGCTTCAACTTGAACAATACTGCAGCAGTTATGTAGGATTTTTCACACACACATCTCGTTCACTCATCCGCCGGATCATCCTTCGGTATTAGTTGACAGAGGCTGCCTCAACGTATTTACGTCCTGCTTCCTCGCTCTGCAGAACTGTATTGTATGCTGCAGACAAACTACTCATTGAGACCTATGTTTACCATATCCATCTCCAGTGTGGGAACAATTCTTAACATTTGTGCTCGATATTGGAGACGAACCTTCAATTTTAAGTTCACCCCACAACAATATTTGCTTCGCTGTGTCGAACATACTCCTCCGGAATTTCAGCTTAACAGGAAAAATTGAAACAATTTCAAAATCGGCCCATTTTTCGATCTCGTTAGCAGACCTTAAACGACTAAAGAAAATTGTTATTCGGTATAAAAGCATACACGGAGAGAAATTTCTGTAGTAAATTTTATCAAAACGTGTAATAAAATTCATTAAAAACTTATTAATTAATATTCATTACATTATTAATAAATTTGTATCGGTTTACTACAAAATGTTGTGAACTAGACATATCTGTTCCTAATACAATTTTCATTACGTTGTAATGAAAATAGTTATTACACTCTATTCCAGTAAAATTTAATTACAGATACAATACATTTCACTGAATTTTAGTTAAAATTGAAATGTCAATAAAAATATTTTTATTTGAAGTCTGGTGTCGTGTCGGGAAGTTTTAATTGCAGAATTTTCCCTCAATTTAGCCGCGTAATCTGTGGTAAGTAAAAAAGATGTACCGTTTTACGTTTATTATTATATTTCTGATTAAAATTATTACTTAAATACAGGAAATCCATTGAATCGACTGGTGGAGTGAGAACAAAAATTAGGCGGCCTTATATTCAGAACAGACGCAGACTAACCGTACAAATTGCTAATGGAGGCGGATTTCATTATACATATATTAAGGTGATTTATAAATTCATTTTAATAATTTCAAGTGCTTAGCCCGATTTTTTTTTTTATACCGAATTCGACTTTTTGCCTAATTTTTCCAAATTTAATTGGTTGCTTTTTCTATCTAGGAGAGAACACGAATAGAAATAGAAGCTTATAAATTCAACGGAAGTCCTCGTATGCAGAAAGGTGATTCACTGAAGAAATAAAAGAGGATTATTTCTTCAAAATAGATAGATCCTTCCTTAATTTAGTTTGGATTATCAATGTATGTATTATATTAAAATAGGTATGATAACTATTTACATATAATTAACTTTTCACAATGTGAATTTTCTTATTTGTATAATGTATGCAATAAATAAACAAATGAAAAAAATAAATTTTGATTTTTTATTTACTGTAAAATGTGATGAAATTTTATCATTTTTAATTGTAATTATTACTACTTTCGTCGTGAAAATTTACAATAAAAATAGTTAACTTTATTAATTTGTAATGAAAATCGAACTGTCATATGGTTAGCTTTCATTATTATCAACGATTAATTGTTACTACTGTGTAGTGTAATTTTACAACAAAGGAAAGTTAACTTTACTACTTTGTAATAAAGTTTTTCACAACGCGAATAGTTAATTTTACTACAAATGCGATGGGGTCAAAATTAATTACAATTCAGTAAAATTTACAACGGATTTAATGAAATTTCACTATTTTTTTCTCTCCGTGTAGAAACAAGATTGTGTTGACTATTCTTTAAATTCCTTATTTTTAACCCCTGAGTTTAATGCTTTTCTCCTATGTTAAAAGAAAATAATTCTGATCACTGATCCCCTCCCCCTTCGAAAAGCTATCTACGCCACTGGTTCTATTTGACAAAAAATCATCAGCATGTCAAGGACAAATGTATGTTTTAACAACAAAATCTATTACAGGGAACAGTACTTGAAATAAGATTAGGTATATAAAACAAAACATAGAATTCAGAAATATCATATTTCTGTAAGGACAGTTTTACGATAAATTAAAATCTTATGACGGCTGTAATTTTGAAACTTTGAAGCTAGAGCCAAATATGGGCAGCGAAGTGCTCTACAAATCTGCCAAATTTCAAAATTTCGCTTGAGAATTTCCGAGTTATGGACAATTTTCGATTGGAAAACACAAAAGCGCGACTTGGGCTGTAACTTCCAAGCGCGGATAGATAGGACCTTGAAACTTGGAGGAAATGTGCGTCAAGCGGCTTTACAAGTGAGCCAAATTTCAGAAATTTCGCTTGATTCTCGAGTTATGGATAATTAATGATTGGCAAACATAAAAGCACGATTATCTCGCTTAATATCGATGGTACCGGGGTCAAACTTGACACCTTAAATCGTATCTTTCGACGGCTGTAACTACTGAGCCTTGACAGCTAGAGCCTTGAAATTTTTACCAAAAATGAATAGTACGGTGCTATAATTTTTTTTTTAAATTTCAACTAGGTTTCATTGTGTGTCATGGTGAATGCTGTAGATTTTGCTATACATTTGCATGATGCTGTACGACAGATCAAAATGCTGTACATCTGGTCATTTTAACTTAACCCGAAATTGCTCACAAATTTGATGGCATTCACAATTTGTGTTAATATTCATCTATCTGAACACCTTGTTTAACAATTTTAGGATCGGTACAGTGGCGGATTTACCAGTAGGCTGAGTAGGCTGGAGCCTAGGGCGGCAGATTTTGTGGGGGCGGCAAATTTGGAGCAAATAACAAATTTCAACCCATGCCATATACCACTTATTCTTCTCGTAAAGTGTGTTTGTACCTCAGTGAGACACATAAGTGAAGAACTGTTTGTCACCGTTATCTCAGAGCTTCAGACAACGAAACGATTTATTATTAAAGACGAAAAGCGAAAAGATCTCTTATAATTTGCTTGCAGGCTAAAACTCACAACAAAGGTCTTTTGTAGGGGTTTTAAGATATTTTTTTTAAAACCTTTATGAAATCGATATGGTCCGTCCGTCTATCCCTCCGCCAATTCACTTAGAATTTGGTAGGAATGTGTAGAATGGTAACAGTCTTCGGCACGAGTACCTTAGAAGTTGGTAGGAAAAAGATAACAGGGTGTTCCAAAGAGGTGACTTTTTTATTTCTTATCGGAGATGGACGTATGGATAATCAAATCAAAGTATTCGCACTCATCGAGTCCTTTGATTTGATTTATATCTGTTACTTTTTTCCAGTTTAAAGTAACGGTAATGAAGTTATGGGCGTTTGTTAACGTTAAGCTTACGATATCACCTCGGTTTTTCTAAACAGTTATGGGGGTACCGATATGAAACTTTACATAAAATTAATATGAACTGATATATGTTAAATACTAAGTCTGTTTACATTTGGTAAGAAAACGTAAATAACGGTAAATTTTTGAAAAATAGCGATTCAAATATTTGGTAAGGGCGTTTCACAATAGGGCAATACTAGCATTTGTTCCGTGAATTTAAAACTGTATTTGAGAAGTGACGTTGATAGAAAGTATTTGAAATTGTTGTCGACGTTGACAGAAAAGTATTTGAAATTTTAGTTTCAAATCCGGATTTGTTCTTGTCAATATGTTTGTAAAATTTGTATGGAAGGTGAGCTGTTCTGTCCTGTACTCGGCCCAATAAAAAAGTTCAAAATTATCGGCAAAAAAGCGTCAAAATGAAAGAAATGGATTGTTGAGCTCAAGTCTAAAAATTTACAAAAGCTTGTAAAATAGGTGGCTAATAATATGTTCAGAGTGCACAAAAAAATGTGATTTGGGCAAACATTCAAAAAAAAAAATTTTCCAAAGAAAATGTGTAAAAACCCGGTCTCAAACTTGATTCCCCTATTCAGCCCATTTTGGCTCACTCCGATATTTTAACTGACACCCGAAAAAAATTGTTCAGCTTGGTGTGTTACCACTTTTCTTAATTTTCCCAAAATCTTATTTGGACGGTCAGTTTTAAGTTACCAGCCCATTTTTTTATAACTTAGAACGATTTAAAGGCAAAATAATAATGTTGGTTTGTGATATGAAATCACGAATATTTTCGGTGATTTTTGAAATCGAGAGGCGAAATCAAAACCACTGGAAACATATTATTATGCAAGATTAAAATATATATTTTACAAATATATAATTTGTATATTTGTTTAGGGCAGCCATTTTGTGCAGGCAAAATATCTCCTTGGTGAAGTGGTTTTGTCCCGAGATTCGGCTCAGAAAAATGGTATTGGCTCTGCCGAAACCGATATTCATTTGCTACGTTTGCAACATAATTTGTTCGCAACCTTTCAGAGTATGGGACAAGAGTATCTTGGACAAATATTTATTTTAAAAAAATACCCCGATCGTTTGATAAGAAAATAGTAAATTTCGGATACATTGCAATTTCATTCCAAGTACCCAATTTTTTGCTAAGTTTTACTGGTGCATGCGTTTTTCACACCACCTCACAAACTAATTTTTGCTTATTTAAAACCACCTTTCGGTCCGAAGTTTACTTGTGTTTTCTGCCTAACAAAAAAAAGTTGTTACTGACGGATCAAACAAATTTTTGCCTTTTAATTTCTTGTTTAAAATTTTTTAATTCGATTGAAGTTCATTTTTCAATAATTCCGATGTCATTAGTGCCTCAGATTTATAGCCATAGTATTTTAAAGGAAATCAAATTTGTAATAATACTCGTAAATTTTTGTAGATGTTTCCGTATTTTTGATCCTGCGCCCCACTCAAACTGAAAGACAGTGATATTTTTTGGCCCAAACCAGGTTTTGAGCTTGACGCCCCTCTCGTAGAGCTTGGTAGGGGCGGCAAAATGTCAACAGCCTACTAGCGGCAAATGTGTAAATCCGCCACTGGATCGGTAAAAAAGAAAACATTGCCTAAAAAGTAAGTAATCCTCGTAACATGTTATAATAACACCCATAACCGATACCGCACAACCTCACCTATTTGACCTTTCTCAACGGTCATTTCCATAGCTATCGATGACTATGCCATATAGATACACAGGTCGGATTATCAGCTGATCTGTCAGTCGTCATGCAACACAAGTACTGCCATGGTGGGACAATCCACAATCCACAAATTGTCTACAATCCAAATATCAGTGGCTGTCAGCCTGTCATTTCGTGTCATTTGCTATCACTGCCGCTCGGGACATTTGAACATTTGGGTTCAGAAGCACTTGAGCTGTGGGTTTTAGAAATGTCAACTGTCACTCGTCAGGAACGCACATGTCCACTTGTGGACGATAAAATTTCTGCAGTTCGGCCTGTCTATCTAGATGGCAGTGGTCGAGCTCGACAGTGGACCATTTGAAATTCGAAACGTCAAAAGTTGACTATATGAGGGGTAGCTTTGTAACTATCGGGGTTTTGAAACAACGGAAAATAAACCTGAGTAACTATTTTGACTCAGATCGCATAAAAGGAACGCGCTCCTGACTTTCAATGCAAAACTGAGAGAATTCAAATTTAATTAAAAAAATTTAACCATACTACACATTGTTTGTTTGTTTGAGATTTTAGTTTGTTTTTAATTATGTAATTAAGTCGAAGGAAAGATATATATAACATTTTTGTCTGCATTCCATTTGCATACTCGATTGAAGTGCATTCCAACAGCTTTGATGCTTCTTGCTCGGTTGATCAGAGTCCGCTTTTTGACATTTTCCTCGGTTTTTTGTTACGTAATTTTCGCAATTTTCTAGCCACGGCCTTCGGAAAATATTTTTTTTATTTTATTTTGCAATAATTTGTTAACAAGGTTCAGGTTTCAGTGTAGCAGCGTCATTGTTCCCGGATGTCAACAAAATCTATAAAAACTAAAAATGTTTGTCCTTGCTGACATACATCCCTTATTTCTCATTCAAAAGCTTCACAACTTGTTGGTATAGAAAAAAACAGACTGAAACACTATACACAATATGCAGGATTGCATTTTATCGTATGGATGCCTTAATCCAACTTGAGCCGAAATACTTCCACGTACCGTAGCTTCCTGGAGGCTACGATGCAAAAAAAAAGAAAAACAAGCATCACGACAGAAAAAAAGTTCCAAAACTAATAACGGCCGATCAATCAATGGACGGGCGCCATCTGTAGCAAGCAATTTTACACATTGTATAGTTTGTGACTAACTATCGTTACGTTGGCCATGAACGACGACCGTTATGACTACAAATACATACCAGCGTTACTTACATGGGTGACATTTTGTGCAATTCGATTTTTTTTTTGCAGGCGCCAATAGGTATATGGATCTTGCTGGGTGGTCATTTGTATGCGTGACCCGTTTTCGAGGTTTTCGTTTTTGCCATTGGCTTTCTCGCTATCGCTTCAGCGAATTCTTACATGGGTGTCAGTTATAAATACGCATGGATATGCAAAATGGAAGCCAATTGGAAGAACTAACAGGCAATTAAGAAATCTAACTAACTTTCAACCGAAGAATGTTCTAATAAAATTGTTTCTGTCGATGATTATGCAGTAGAACCGTCCTAAGTTGACCATTCTGTATCATGTTTATGACCAACTCCTTAAATTAAGCTTATTTTTTCTGTCGTTGTATTTTCAACATTACTTTGAAAGAGTTTTCGCAAGTTTACCACTCTCATTATCTTGACCGAAAATTGTCTGCAGTGCCGGATTTGTACTCTATGGCGCCCTTGGGCAGTCGTTAAATTTTCGCTCAGTGGCGTAGATAGCTTTTTGGAAAAGAAGAGAATCATTTTGCAAGATTGCTTATTTTTTTTTTGGTTACTCATATAAAATTTTGAATGTCAGAATAAAAATTTCAGTACAAAGCAGCAAATTTTGATGCAAAATGGAGAACAATTTTTAAACGAAAAAAAAAAACAAGTAAATCTGCCACTAGCAATAAACAAGATTTCGTAAATTTTTATTTATTTCTCAGAGTTTAAGGAAAATCTGGCACTGATTATCCACCCTAAGTTTGATGGAAGGTAAACTAATAAAGGTTCTACTATACGTTAACAGCAATCAACGTTCAGTTGAAGATGCAAGGTCAGAAAAAATGGTCAATTTTTGAAGAACAGCGGTGAACTTTGTGTGGTTCCACTGTATTTTACATGCATCTATGTATGTATATGTATTTGAAAAGAACCGAACGACCCACATTCAATGCACTGAAATTCTTTAGCTATGAGAGTAACAAAAAGTTATACCCAAAGAAAAGGTGAACTCCCATCTTTGGATATAGCCAATGTGTTATAAATTCAACGGCAGGTGCTAATTAACATGCTAATGGTGTTGATTATAACTGCAATAATAATCGACAGTGCTTACGAATACTTTTTGATGAGTTAACGACCAATTGTCTGCAACTATAACAAGATCTACTGAACGAACACGTCATAGACCTTCCGGATTCACGGTCAGTAGTGTGTGCGTAGATGATTTAGATAGACGTAGAAATTTGACGTTAATACAGAGTTTCTGATACTTTTTCGGTTCAGTTGGAATGATAGACCATTTTCCCCAGATGTTTTTGACAATCAGACATTTCTATGGACTTTTTCTACTCTTCGTGGTGGCTATCCATACCATTCGGTGAAGAAACCTTCATTTAAATCATCAGCTTTCTGTCAATTGCCGTTTTATGGAAGAATCTTTAGGTAGCTTGTTAAAAAAAATGGTACTAGATCATCTTTGGACGATAATCTTCTGCCAGTTCTTTAAAAACAAACATCATTGTCGATCTCGCTGATAATGATGCTAAGCGGAATGGTCCCATTAGGATCAAGATATGGTATCATCACAAATAACTACGTACCAAGTAGGCGTTAAATTCCTTTCAATCAGTTCACTTTTTCAGCTCCAATACGACATAAATCTTATCCCGCGATGTGCAGCGCCCCATACAAAAATCCAAAGGACTGGTCCACTGTAACGTAGCAATAACTTTTGTCACATAAAAAAGTGCACTCTGCAATTTGGGATAATGAACCATTCACGCAAATCCCTTTCAGTTTGATGGAAGGACAACGAAGAATATACGACTGTAAAGGAAGCGACCTTTTTTGTAGGCTCTGTCAAAGACGATCGCATTTGGATTCTCCTTATAAATAATTCTGCGCTGATGTGGTACAGACTTCTATGCATAAAAATGTTTCGATATATGTATCTACACATAAAATTGCATCTTGCTTAATGCATAGCATGTGCTCGGCATTGCAGATTCACCATGTGGGCGATCAGCCAAAGCAAAGATCACTGACTTCTTACAGTACGTATGCACGCTTACTCCACCGGCCGGGCTGTGCCGACCATATGTTGAAAACATGTATATTTTGGCGCCCATAATTTACATTACACCACAACCGTACAAAAGATATTAAGATTATCTCCTGTCGAGTGAAATCTTAATTTTGGAAAGGTGCCAAAAAGGAAAAGTAAAAAAAATTCCCCCATGATACGATTATTCATATTATATACTCCTCGTATAGTTTACACAATTTATTGCTCTGAGGTATTTTAAGTAGATTAAATTTTTTAAATTTAGAAAAATCGACTTCTAAATAAATTAGTGGGTGGGAATTTCCGCAAATGATTGCAGAATATTTCTTGTTTGGAAAGCTTGCCGTAGGTAAGGAAACACTCGCTTGATGCAATAATAGCAGTAGGTTTGCCGCAGGGAAATTTTGACTCAGTTGCAGATAGAAATCATCAAATTTATTTATTGATGCTTTGTGTTATCCTGTATGGCTAAACATTATAGTGACCATATAGTGTGCTGACGCATATGACTCCCACTTTGTCTTTTAATACCGAAAGAATAAATCAATTTCAGATTATTCACTTGTGAAAGTCTGTGTCTACGATGCAGAGAATCCGGAAAACATCTAAAAAGATATTGTTCGTTCATATAAACAAACTAACAAAGTCGCTAACGATATCTTTCATATGTTCTCAGATCGAGCCGCGCCGCGAGATCGTTATAAACTGAACAAGTATAAACAAAAACGAATTTTAATTGCATGAATGTAATAATCAGTTTTTGCATGAAAACATAATGTTTGATGAAACAAATATGTATGCACAAGCATGGTATTCTGACTTGTATGTGCTTTAGATTTTAGTTCTTTTAGTCCTCCAAGACAGTGGCGGAACCACGGAAGAGACTAATCCTAAATTGGGAAAGGAAAATTACAAAATGAAAACAGGTATATTTTTGCGCAAGCATCATATTCGTAAAATTTGGTGCGAAAAATTATTTTAAAAATTTTACACAAAAATGTTCACAAAAATCAACCACATAAAATAGAACGAAATCAATCAGATTTCTCTATGGTTTTCATCCAAGAAGACAGTCTAATTAAAACCATAGTGAAAATCTTATTGAAATGTTCAAAGGGAAATCTTAATATAAAAATCAGAATTCTTCTGAAAATACAAAGAAATGCATATTAAAAATAGATTTGGCTTATGTATGTAGCCACAGTAAGGCGTCTTCTTCACTTCTTTAACTGGCCTATTTTCTGTAACTGCTTTGAGTATGTTCTAGGTTTAGTCTACTATATCTGTAGCGGAAGTCCTTTTTCACTGCACATCCGCCCTATATTTTACAATAGGTCTGACTTCTATAAGACCTTATTTTTTCGCCAAGTTGACACTGATTGAATCCTCTTATGCGATCAAAATGAAACGAAACGCACCGGTCGCATATGTTCCGACAACATGTTGTCCATTCCATTCTAACTGCGATTTTACGAATAAGAAATGATCTCTGGAACTTTCGTATTATTTTTTTATTTAATCATTTCCATATCCTTTTGATAAAAGCGTTAGGATTACGTATATTTTGTAAAAAGAAAAAAGAAATTAAATGGGGATGAACTGTGCGATGCAACACTTACGTGATTCGTTGAGACACCGTTTCTTCCGCTTAGGCTTAACCTATGTATGGTATTCGCATTGGCCTCTAGGACAGTGCTTCCCAAACGGGTTTCTGCGGAAAATTTACAAAAATAGGAAACATGTAAATATGAAGAAATTGCTCTTGATTGAAAAAGTTCATGCAATGCATACGAAAAAAATATTTGTCAATCAATCAATTTATGTCATAGTATAAGATAATGCTGTTTAACAAGATCTTCAATTAGATTTCGGCATGAAACCGTAACTCTATAATCTTAAATATTTTTAACAAGCAATTCAGATTATTTAGTTTAAGTGACTAAGCAGAGTACAGGTTGAAGGAAAAAGCTTGCAAACCTTATAATGACAAAAAAGAAGGATATGTTAACCCTCGGATGGTTCAGGTAAATTTCACATACGTAAATGGTTCAGTGGGGTCTGACAGACCCCAAGGCAAAAATCGCTCTTAAACTAAAATTTTTGCTTTTTTGGCATATTCGTTTGAACTAGAAGTAACTGTGAAGCCTTTTGATTAAGTGGTATATAACAAAAATGGAATTCGGACAGTAGCTTTTAGTACGTGGAAGAAAAAAATAGGTGGTGTCAAATTTGAGGGTAATTTGAACTTATCACAAAAAAATCAATATAAAAACTAAAATTTTAACAAAATATTATTTTCATTAGTCAAAAGGTATTTAATACTAATTAACAAAGATAAGTGCATCAACATTTTTTTGCTAAGGTTAATATTTTTTCTTAAATCGGGATAAAAAGTTAGTCAATATTTAGAGCATTCTTCTTCACAGCTTTTTCCTCGATGGTCTTCGTAGATTGGCTTTTTGCACTCGTTGCAATTGTATTTTGTCTTTCGATCATTTGCTCGTGGGCATAGAAAACATGTTTGCCTCTTTGGGGGACCATCTGACCACATTGGGGGACCTGGGGCATCAGCCCCCAAAGGGGGGTGGCAAGCTGAACAATGCTCAAAATGTCTTCAATATTTTGCACGGTGCTTCGGCGAATATTGCCCGTTGATTTCCACCTTCTTAGAAGAGGTTCGACAAGTGTATAGCCAAGTTCGCTGAGGAAGCTTTATGTATTATGTAAAATACCCACCTAATTATTACGCTCATAAAAGTCATTAATTTATGTCTTGACTTAAAAAACATATGGTAAGGACACAATAGTGAAAGGAGATCCTCAAAAATGAAAACCAGGTAAGAAACAGCATAATTTTGAATGAATCGAGTAAAAAAATTAAAAACCCCTAATTCAAAACACCCTAAATTTTTCATTTCTTTCAAAATTAACATATCTAATTTCGCAAATGTACTCTAATTACAAAGTTTCAACCGTTCCCGACTATTATTATTACATTTGATCGTTTTCCAAATAACATACTTTGAAAATTTCCCACAAAACGAAAAATTTACTTTTGAAAAAAAGACATACGTAAATGGTTCGTGGGGTCTGACAGACCCCAGAGCACTTTCAAACTGCTATAACTTACTAACAAAATCACAAATTCAAACAAATTCATGCTTAAATGAACGTATGTGACACATACTTAAATTACATATACATAAAAATACCATTCAACAAGTTTTTCTATGAAAATTTTAATATTTAAATTTCTCTGGGGTCTGTCAGACCCCACTGAACCATCCGAGGGAACTTAACTATAACTATATGTTAACTTAACCTAGATTTCTTAGCCCTTTCCTTAAAACCAAGTGCTATGTTCTAAGTAAAGATAAGATAATACTATTGTCTATGTGAGAGCAATTCGCGATAATTCTAGATAAAATTCTGTTAATAATTTTTTTGGTTGTTCTGACTTTAGTTTTATTATGCAACCCTATGGTAGAATAGAAGAAAGGCATATTGGGAATATCAGTGCCGTAACGTACGCTGTTCCATGTGCTTGGTCGAACACGGGTCCCAACCACCAGGCGCCCCCTAGCAATGTGACGAGGAGTGGAAAATTTTGGACTATGGTTTCAAAAGAAAAACTTTTTGTAGATTTCGGGGTCATTGGAATATTGAATTTTATTTATCGGATCAACAAGTTGGGAGTGCTCTTGAGCGAAGCGTTTTTTTGTTTCGAGAACTTTGAAACGCATTTTACTCTTCGTTGCGCTGAAGAGCTGCATTCTTGTCACCAGAAATGGCCTCAGCTTTTGGTCGAGTCTCCGGGAGAAAAAAAATTAGTGCAAATTAGTATTTCCACTCAAAGAAGAAATGGAAAAAATAGAAAATAGAAAATAGAAAAAAATCCACTCGGCTAAAATCCACCAACTTTTTTGTAATTAAGTAAAGCAGATTTCCTGCATACATTTTCACGATTTCAACGAAAATCTTAAACCAAATCTATGCGAATTCGTGATAGAGTGTGGTGAACTCCGCATGAGTGCATGCAACACACACATCATTGAATAAAAAAAATTACATTGCGTGGGAACCCCCATTTCCATCTCGAACACAAGATTTTTTCGAAACGTTACACCACTGGGTAATATGTTTAAAATGTGTTGTTATAACATTTGAAAGTTTAGGCGTTACTACCGGAATGAGCATGATCCAAATTTATGAAACCAACAGAAATCCGTCTGATAGATGTTATTTCGAATGTTTTTTTTTGTGAGTGAAAAGCAGTGATACAGCTGTCAAAATTGGAAGTAATGGCGGAAAATCTTAAATAAGATATTTGTAACTTAAGAGCTGGGATTAAAATCGAAAAAAATAAAACAAATTTTCGCCATTATTCCTTTATTCCTTACATTCTTCCGAAATTTTGTACAGTTAGTGAGCACATAATTGTGTGCCGGACGTGACAAAATCCTAAAAATATTTCTGGTGCTATAATATAAAGCTCACTCTTCAGCGCCTAAAATTTGTTAGTCTTAACATTCATCTGCTTTTAAATCCTTAATCCAAATCCTGATGAGTGAAGTAATTTTCTTTTGATTTATCTTTATTTATCAGAACACCTTCGGGTTTTGGTAGTTCCAGTAACAGCACTTCTTTACTTATTGTCGTATCGCTGAGCCAAAAAAAACCGTAAACATCCAAATCCTCACCGAAAATAAGTCTGGTTACTATTATGAACTCCGACGGAAATCATGTTGCGGATTTTTCGAAAATGTCCAAAAGCTACAAAACACGGGTTTCACTAGCAAAGAATTCTGTTTTTGCCATGCTGGATTGAGATATGATTGAACAATTTTTTTGGCATTATGGTCATAATTTCTATTACAAAAAAATTAATCTACACTTCTGTCCAAGATCAGTATGTGATTCATCATCATCAATGTGGCACGATAGCCCGACGTCGGGCCTTGGCCGCCTGAATCGTTGACCTCCAATTGTCGCGGTTACGTGACCTCGTCCTCCAGTTTCGGAAGCCCAGCAGCTGGTGGGCGTCTTCACCTACGGAGTTCTCCCAGCGAGCTCTCGGTCGTCCACGCAACCTCGCTCCGTCAATTCGTTGTGCGTTCATCACTTTCTTTGGCATGCGATTATCGTCCATCCGTTGTACATGCCCCGCCCATTGCAAACGTTGAAGCTTCACGATTTTCGATACTTCCAGTTCATCGTACAATTGATACAACTCATGGTTGTACCGGATACGCCATTGGTCTCGCTCGCGAACGGCCCCGAAAATTCGCCGAAGGACCTTTCGTTCGAATCGGTCTAGCAACATTTCGGAGGCTTGGGTGAGGGTCCATGTTTCGCAGCCATAACATAGCACGGGTCGGATGATCGTTTTGTACACGCGGAGCTTCGTGTTCCTGTGCGCAAGTTTCGAATTAATTATAGGGAGGACCGAGAAATATGTCTTATTGGCTACTTGTATCCGTCGCTTAATTTCGTCGGTTTCGTTGGCGTCCTTTGATAAGTTACAACCCAGATAGTTGAAGTTGTCTACATACTCGATATTAAGGTCCCCCACTGTGATGCTTGAATTTGTTGGCGTCCTTGTTTTCGATTGCATCATGGCCTTTGTTTTGCTTTCGTTGATATGTAGTCCAACTTCATTTGAGGCGTTATTGAGGTTATGCAGAAGGCTTTCTGCATCACCCAACCTTCGAGACATGATGTTGATATCGTCGGCGTACGCTACTAATTGAGTCGACTTGATGAGTAGCGTTCCGCTGCTGTCCATATTCATGGCTCGAATTACATACTCCAAAGCAAGGTTGAAGAGCGTCGGCGCCAGCCCGTCGCCCTGCTTGAGTCCAGTACGAGTTTCAAATAGGTCAGTGAGTCGATTCTGCACTCTGACCTGCGAGACGGTATTAGTCATCGTCATCCTTGTGAGTCGCACTAACTTTGCCGGTATACCAAAATTCAGCATAATGTTGTACAGTACACTTCGATCGATACTGTCGTATGCCTGCTTGAAGTCGACAAAGATTTGGTATACGTCGATGTTATATTCCCAGCACTTTTGGAGTAGTAGCTTCACTGTGAAAAGCTGATCGGTCGTTGATCGACCAGGTCTGAAGCCGCCTTGATACTCGCCAATGATTCGTTCTGCGTACGGATTAATTCTCTTTTCAAGAATTTTAGATAATATCTTATAGGCCGTACAAACTAATGATATGCCCCTGTAATTCTCCTACTTCAGCTTGTCACCCTTTTTGTGGATTGGGCAGATTATGCTTTTGCGCCAATCTTCGGGGATTTCCTCGTCGTTCCATATTTTCAGCAGTAGCACATGTATTGCGTTGGTCAGGCACGTTCCACCATGCTTCAGCAGTTCTGCTGGGATCTCGTCAGCGCCGGGCGCTTTATTATTTTGAAGCGACTGTATGGCAAGACTCACCTCCTCTACTGTTGGGAGTAGAACGGGAGGGCCTGGTTCGGCTAACTGCTCAAGAGCTGGCTCCGCGGGGGATGTTGATGGTGCATTGAGGAGCTCTTCAAAATGCGAGGCCCATCGTTTGTTGACGCTTTCGATGTCGCTGATGATGTTACCATCCTTGTCCTTACATAGGCTTGTCCTGGGTTGATATCCGTTCTTAACATTATTTATAAGTTTGTACGCCTGTCGAATGTTCTTACTGGCTAATCTTTGGTTTATTTGCTGTAACTGCTCGTCAAAATGTTTGCGTTTCTTACGTCTAATTAACTTATTAGATACTCGCCGAAGCTCGTTATATCTTTCTTTCTTGGCTCGGGATGCGCGTTGTGTGTATTGGCGATAGGCTTCATTTTTCGCCTCAATCGAGGCCCTGCATTCTTCGTCGAACCAGTCTGCTCGTCTGCGCCGGCCTTTATAGCCCACGACCTCTTCTGCGACCCCCTTGATGCTGTCTTTGAGCTCCTCCCAGAACTCATGGATGTCTAAATTGTTGATGTCATCAAGCATGGGCGACAGTTTTTCCTCTAGTGCTGTTGTATACGCAGCCGCCGTGGCATCATCAATCAAATTGTCAACCTCGAAGATCTTGGCAGGGTTGATTCTCGTTAGGTGCACCGAAGAGATTCTGCACCTGTAGGTCGTCTTCACCAAATAGTGATCGGTGTCGCAGTTGGCTCCTCGATAGGATCGAACATCTAGGAAATTAGAAGCCCATCTCTTGCTGGTCAGTACGTGGTCGATCTGGTTCACGGTGTATTCATCTGGAGACTTTCAGGTCTGCTTGTGGATTCGTCGATGAGGGAAGCATGTAGAGCTTATTATCAGGTTTCTGCCGCTCGCGAAGTCGATAAGTCGCTGACCGTTGTTGTTGTTTTCGTCGTGGAGGCTATGACCTCCAGTAGTTCCCCTATGCCAGCTTTCATTTCCGACGTTGGCGTTAAAGTCTCCTAGCAGCAGCTTGACGTCGTTTGATGGAAGTGAGTCGAAGAGTGTTTCTAGGTCGTTGTAGAACTCGTCCTTAATCGCGTCTTCTTTTACTTCTGTAGGGGCATGCGCATTAATGAGCCAGAGATTAGCGAAACGGGTCTTAATGCGGATCGCACATAGCCGCTCGTTGATGGGTTTGAAGCCGATAACGTGGTCCTTGAGCTGCTTATTCACGATGAAAGCTACTCCAAACTCCTTGTTGCCCTCCTCTTTACCACTCGTAAAAATAATGTGCGAATTGAGGTCGTTAATCTCGCTTTTGAGCCATTTAGTTTCCTGGATTGCAACTATGCTCAGCTTGTATTATTCTACCTGATCCAGGAGGGCCCTTAAGGCCCCCGGTCTATTCAGGGAGCGTACATTCCAGGATCCGAAAGAGTAATCAGTTGTTCGTTTGCGGGGTCGTCGTTGTTTTGTATCCGTCCAATCCGAGGCTTTTGTTTCAGGTTTCTTGACTTGAAGTATGTGATTGCTCAAATGAAATTTCTTTCAAAAGATATGGCCGGTTGTTGTAACTTTGTAAGTAAGTTGGATGGTTGTTTTGCTCAGACCTATGCCAAGTTTCATCAATTATTATTTCACGAAATGCCCAATTGGGCCATTTTCGATAGCGTCCAAAGTTATACACAAGCAAACATCGGTCCAGAATTTCAAAGCACTAGCTTCATTATTTCTTTTAACATTTTATATGGGTATAAAAAATGTATCAACGTATTGTATACAAACAACGGATGAACTTAACCCCTACAAGGCACCTTAAAACAATTTTAAATAATATTTTTTTGCTTTAATTCACTTTCATAGCACATAAAATCGTCGTTTGTGTAACGAAAACCATTATAACAACCAAATTGGTGTTCATTTAGCAGAAACGAGTATAAAATCTAGGAAAGAACTCATTTAAGACCCTTTCTCAGTTTTGGAAAATCTACCGCTGGTAAAGAGAATGGTTCGTTGAAAAATGGTGTTGTATGTATACAACAAATGGATAAAAGGGTAAAGGAGCGTTAAGATCGGCCCTTCTTTTTTAAATGTCACCTTTGGTTCGCCAAGTTGCCATCCTTTGCAGATTGGTTGTTGATGTTGTCGTAGTCGCAATTTAAGTGTTTTTTTTTTCTCTTGTATCGAGGGAGTTTCGGCAGTTTTTCTTCCGTTGCAATAACAAAACTCAGAACTGACTGATATATTCTTAGCGGAAACAATTATGACGTCTTCCTACCAAAGTGTGGTAAAGTTTTTTTCTCTTGTATCGAGGGAGTTTTGGCAGTTTTTCTTCCGTTGCAATAACAAAACTCAGAACTGACTGATATATTCTTAGCGGAAACAATTATGACGTCTTCCTACCAAAGTGTGGTAAAGTCGTTCCTGTTTGAAGATTTTTTCCTTGACCTCACCATACAATCTATGTTACGCTCCCTGTAAGAAGCTGAAATTTATGACACCCTGTATGTGCCTATAATGCATTTGGAATGACCAACACATGTCGCGAGATAACGTTTCGGAAAATCTGGTAAGGTGTTGATAAAAAAAAAAAACAAATTAATACATGGGCTTACCATATTAAAGGGATTTCCACATTATACGTACTTTTTTTTATTCCAGCCCAGATTTCTCGCGATAGTATTCTATCACGATGCTAAGAAGTACAACACTGGCACAAAACGTTTGACTCACTAAATTTTGTTTATTATTCACTCGCTTTCAGTTTTTTTTTCAGTCAGACGGATTTACGCTTATGTGATTTCCTACTTTTAGTTGATTGAAAAAAAAGACCAAAGCTTTATCCAAAATGACACCTCTATGTTAAATTAAGCGTAACCGTTGTGGAGATTTGAATTATGTATTGTGTTATGTATGATGTAGTGAGAAACTGAAATGGAAATTATTGTATGCTAAATGTCGTTTTATTTGTGTCGATGAACTTTAAAAGATTTGTGTGTATCCATACATACAGGAGAATGTATTTATAGAAGTTTCACTCGAACCTATATTTTTTCGTATAAATTCATACCTACAGTCAAAACTCGATAACACGATACTCTATTTCTTCAGTCCCTTGCAATTTCCCTATACAAATTTTAATATAATTCGAATTTTTCGATATATCGTAACAATTTGTCGGTCCCAAAACGTCTTCTGAATTCGATGAGCCGGATCAACTACCGATTTTCTCCAACAACCTATAACAATTCGCTGATTTTGAACGATTGTGAATTCGATTAGCAGAGTTTTTATAAGTTTTGCCCTCTACTTATACATATTGTGACTTCAATAACCCGAATGACTGCCCAAGTACAACAAGCGGATAGAGTAAGGGTCTGCCGATTACCAACGAATTTTGTTTCCGGATTTCCCAAAAGAGAAAAATTTACGGTTCATAATTTTTGGTTTTGAGTAGGTATTGCAAATTATGAAGTATACATGAAAAGCATAGATCAGAGAGCAATTATTGAAATGTTCAAAAACATTTGTACAACATATGTATGTCATCAATTAGCCTAATTGGTATCTATCACCAAATTTTTTGTTTCATTGTTTTCGATTATCCGAATTTTCGATATCTCGAACTGTTCTTCTGAGTTTATTGAGTTTTGACTGTTTAACAATAATATGGTATCATAATTGGTTGCGATTTAGTGACTAAGATAAACCTCGTTTACAATTTCTACTAAAATCTATTTGGAAATTATATAAATGTATTAACCCCTTATTTAAAGGGTGCATTTATTATTCTTCCTCCTCGAATTTTTCAATACTTCCAATCACATCATTAGCCTCGTTAATGATTTCCGTTTATGCATTCTTCAAAGATACGCTACTCACTCCTCCGACAAAACATGTCCACTAAACAATTGAACACTCTGTTCACTGTCTTGTATTGTTTCTTTAAACATGGCTGAACACCTTCAACAATGGCATTAAGGTTCAAAGGAAAGAACAGTCACGTCTTTCAGCAGCTTGACCGTCTTAGCGTAAAAGCCAGGTGGACAATTTCCACTTTGACGCTATGTGTATGTTGTTCAAGCACAAATACGACTTTTCTAAACATTCTCGTGCATAAGCATACATATAGAACCAATTCATGCATGCTTGTTGGCCCTACATCAGCATAATAAATAAATATGTAGCTCGAAAGCTAAGGTGCAACCGAAGAAGAAAAATCCAATTGTCAACCGTGTGGAGGCACTATGACGTGTAGTTACTGTGTGTAGAGTCTACTTGGCACCGTATCCTAAGAAATAGGCACCATACAGGCCTATCCTATACCACCAGCAAGGAGCGGAAGTCTTGTGCCGTACATAATGATAAGCCTTGTATAGTTCAAGCGGCTGGGGGATTATCGCGCGGTTTGGCTCGGCACTGCTTCTACAACAAATCAAACATGCATATTGTTCATGTGCATGTATGTGCACTTCTTTGGTGAATTATGTATATACTGTGTACATTATGGCATGCAACCCAATCCATCTTCAGAGTGAAACCGCACAGCAAACTTTTGGACAAACAAACATCAAGTGCCTACAACTTACAGTTGGCCACTTAACACGCATCTGGATTCAAATATTATATGAGTCGAGTCCTTCTGAAATTACAGTACTTAGCGAGTCACTTTTTTTTAATTATTTATACAAAGTGCGAGATTTTGTAGGACACGACTGTACACATATACATATCCATAATAAATTACAAGTGTATACAGACATACATGCAGCATGCATATATTTTGGCTCCACACACATTATTTTCCTACACATTTTTTCAAGGCGTAAGACGAAAAAGCGCACTCTTGGACTTGGTGCTCTAGTAAACGTAAAACTGCAGTTTGCTCCAGAATAGAGTTTAGATAGGCTTTCAGATGCAAACTTGATGTATGAAAGCAAGTGCAGTCTATACATGCTGCATGCATACGATTCCATATAAACAGCCTCTATACATACTGACTGGCTTCCATATTTTCCATTTTGAAATTTTCTTCGTCGCACTCGATTCGACATGCGTGAAATCTTTTATTCTTATTCAGAATATGTATAATGCAGCACATACATACTCATAATCTGTAATTTGATAACCAAAGAGTTCCCTTCTTCGTGGAGGGCATTAAACGATTAGAACTCTGAACGTATCCATATGCGATCTGCATGGATGTACATAATGTCGAAGTCGGAGCCCCTCTGTTCTGTAATACGAAAATAACAAAACCGTTTCAAAATGAAAAACCATAAGAATCATAATGAGATTGGTAATTGTACGCTTCATTTCCCATATACGGCGAGAGACGATAGGGATGTGCTTGTATGAAAAAAAAAGATATGGGAAATAGGTTTTTTGTGTATAGGTCAGTTTTCATTCATAGATTGGTCTTGTGTGTTGTATCTGTATACTTAGAAGTCGATACATTGCGGATACTTAATCGGATATACAAGCTTTTTTGATTTTTTTTTTTAATTGACAGATCTAGGCCTAATTGCCAAATACATATACAGTTTCACAAAAAACTTTAATCTGTCATGACTATATAGGGCTGTTACTGCTGATAGATATAAATTTATTCGCTTCAAATCCTAGGAATTATTTTAACTCAATTTACAAAGTAAAAGATTTTCAGCTTATGTAATAGCCCCCTTTGGAAATTTTCTTTCCGGGGTGCTTCTGGAAATATGAGCCAACCGATCTGTCAAAATCGCCAGTCGGTCTCCAAAATTTCGCAATCACTCCCCAGTTCCCCCGGCTGTCAGCCGTCCGCAATTCTTACAATCGCCGCCAGTAATGTCGACATCTGCTAAGGTCTCCTGTTAACTCTACAGAAGGTCAATGTAAATTATTTTATAAATAATTCGGCAACTTTACAAATATTATAGGGGATTCACACTCCCGACAGGATTTTTTAAATCTTCGATTTGATTAACAACTGTACCATTAGGCCAATCAAAGAAAACATTATAGAGAACATCGAAGAGGGTGACGATTTTTTTCTTCGGTATTTTGTTAGGAGTAGTTAGGAGGTAAACGTACTAATTTTACTCGGAGCTGAGGGGTGCGCTAACGCGGGGAGGTTAAAGGTGCAATTTTTGGTGTTTTGAGCAATATCTCGAAAACGGTGAGTCGCAGAGAAAAAAAGTTGTGAGTAAGCAGTAAAGCTATAAATATCCTATTTATTTGCCCATACTTGCATAAGTAAAACTCCTAACGATTCTTCCGATATTGTTTAATAAAAGTCGATAATTTTTTTTTTGCATTCTATTGACTCTGGTGTCTCTCCGAATTGTTTTCCAAAAAGCTTTTGTAGGGAAAAGTTAGTAAGTGTTAAATTTGCATTAATTTGATACACTTCTTCTTGGCTTGTCTCCTATGATTCGAGAGTTAAAAGAGTCTAAACGAAGTACAGTCAAACCTGTCTAATCGGACCACTGACGGGACCGATCAAATTTGGTCCGATTAGCAGGTGGTCCGATTACTAAGGGATGCTAGAAAAGTACATAAAATTAAGGAAATAATTTATGAACGTTATTCATGAACATTGTACAAAGGTCACCTATGCCCTATGCAATTAATGTTTTGAAACCGCTCATCAGAGTAACTGCTTTGTGATATTGTTAACCAGCTTCCTTATTATAAAGTCTCCCTACACTCAGTTCCACCGAAATTTTGAATATTCTTCAATATTTTGCAAAGCATTTCTATAATCAAAGTCATGGTTAATGGTTCAATCAATCTTCCCTTTCACTTCACTTGTATGTATCTTCTTGTCGCAGAAAGTCCAGAATTGTCTCACCCAACACTGATGCAATGGTTGATGCTGTCTAACGAAATGAATGTTGTAACGAAATTTCTAAGATTTTTTTTTGAACAACAAAATATCTTGCCATGCTAGGAAGTACTCCGTAAAGTAAATTATTGTCTGTTGGTCCGTGTGGTGAATTTTACCTCGTACTGCTCAAGTAAGTAATCAATTTGAAGTTTTGGTCCGATTTTGGAGATTTATCCAGTGGTTGGTCCGATTGTGGAGGTACGTCTAGTACTGATCCATCCAATTGGAGTCGCCGATCGTGGTCCATGGTCCGATTAAGAGGTGGTCCGTTTAGAAAGGTTATTTTGTATGAAAAACCAAATAAAAATGACCAAGGGTGGTCCAATTAGAAGGTGGTCCGATTATAGAGTGGTCCGATTAACAGGTTTGACATATTCTATATTCATCACTTCATCAGAATGAAGACAACCATTGTGGAAAATCGGGATTGGGTTTTTTATTTCACGGATCTATAAGAGAGGGGAGGGGGGCTTTAGGATACATTTTTGCAGGTTTTCGACTTAATCTCGGAAATAACTCGGAAGCGATGAGTCCTCCTGAGTGTATTTGTGTGGCAGTATTAAAGCCCATTAAATTTCCAAAAACTTTTTTGAACATACAAATGCCGAATTCCTAACGGTTCCCCCGATACAGGTTATTGAAATCCGAAAATTGTTAAAAAAAGTTGTTTTTTTTCTTTCATTTGTTTGGCTCTGGTATCTCTCGGGATCGTTTTTGAGTAAAACGTTGAAAGACAATTTTATATGCAGTGTGCAATTTGATTTTATTTGATATACTTCCTGTTGCCTGGTCTTAAATCAGTCAAAACTGCAAGAGCTTAAACCAAACTTCCAAATTTAATTTTTCCCATTTATAAGTATAAAGACCAACATTGTGGAAAATCGGGAGGGGGTGACGGTTTTTTATTTCATGAATTTATAAGGGGTGGTTACGAGGAAAACATACTAAAAGCACGCGGTGGGGAGTGCGCGCTAACGTTGGAAGAGCTTCGAAGCGGTTTCGGAGATATAGCGGGGATACAGCTGATAAGCACAAGAATGGGATATTTGAACCCGCTCTCCCTACGTTAGCGCACTTCCTACCAAGGACCGAAAAAAAATAGTCACCCCCTTCGATGTTCTCTACACCCCCTTTTATGCATTAATTGATTGGCCTACATAGTGTACTGCAATTTGAATAGTGCAAGTATTATATATATATTATATGTACGATGCATTTTGAATTTAGTGACATTTGACATACGTTTCGGTCTTAGGCCTGTTCCAAAAACCGGGATCCCGGTACAAACCCGGTGTTCACTTGGTACCGGACCCGATATTCTAAAGTACCGATATCCCGGTTTTTTTGGTACCGAGTTAAAAAAACCGACCGACGAGTCGGTTTTTTGGTACCGAGTTAAAAAGAACGATTCATTTCAACCATGAGCCGGTTTTTTCGGGTTTTTTGGTACCGATTTTTAACCCGGTACTCAAAAAAACCGGCTTATGGTTGAAAAAACCGTCGGGACTGAAAAAAAACCTGAGTCGGTTTTTAACCCGGTACTCAAAAAAACCGGCTTATGGTTAAAAAAACCGTCGGTACTGAAAAAAAAACCTGAGTCAGGGAAACCGCATGTGGTACCGGGTATTGAAAAAAACCGAAACCCGGTACTGAAATCTCGGTACCGAACAGGCCTAGGTCTAGTATCCAGGGTTTTGACTGCATTGATTTTAATCTACACCAGGATTTGTTGGTAGTCTGTTTCGGCTATTACTGAGTTGTAATTAATTATAAAAGAGATTTATTTGGGCAAGCCCAGCAATTTGCATCGGAAACAGTAAATTGCCCAACAATGCCGTCATAAACCGGCGATATAGTCCAAAATAATGTTTATTTCATGAATGATGACTAAACATGATGTATCTAGAGTGCGCTCTGGAAGTATGAATGCCATTATTCAGTATTCTCTACAAATATAGCTGTTTCTTCTATTTTTATTAGTGAACGAATTGCTTGAATTAGAGAAATATAGGGTTGCTTTTTAGCTCCGAAATTATTCGCAAACTTGTCGCAGTCTTCTTTTTCTTCCACATAATGCCCCAGTGTGTCTATAATTCCCGCTAAATCAAAAATTGGCCCGCTTTGAAACCATTTCTCCTTATTATGCAAAATATAATCAACATCTTCACGTGGGAATCTTTATGGATTAATTTCGTGGTATGTATTTCTTATTTATCACGAATGATACATCATTCATTTATTTCGCGCAATTCATGAATATTTTTCACGAGAGAAGCATTAAGAATATTTTACATAATCATTAACACACAACCTTTATAAGTAACAAAGATGTAATTTTTTCGCATAATAAGGAGTAATGATATAGGAGGACATTGACACTTCATGAAGTTAGTATTAAATCATGTAAGGGAAATATCCGTAAATAATAATTTTTTTAACTAATCACACAAGTACAGGGTGCCCCATTTAAATATTTACGATTTGAACTATAGTTATAAACTTTTTTGTTTGTTAATCGATTTTTTTTCTTGAAACTTTATAAATAAAAAAAAACCTTTAAAAATAAATAAACACTTGGGAGACTAGTTGAATAAAGCACATAATGCTGATTCGTAGCTTTAAAAAAGACAATTAATCAGACCAAAACTCATTATAGCATTTTCGATTATCTGTACTGTTTTTAATGCCAGAAATTATCAAACAAGAATAAATGATGTGAGAGGTACAAAGTTTAGTTTAGAAAAATTGTTTGTGAAGTTCGGCACAAATTGAACCGCTTATCCGATTTTAGCGAAGATATTTTTTTTCTTAGGAAAAATTATTGACTACGATAATAATTTTCAGTATCCTAGCTAGGGTAGTTTCAGTGATATTAAAGTTTTATGAATGAATGAATTTTTTTTAAATGTGGAAAGTAAAATCTGTGGTATGTCTCCTGCACCTTATTTGATGGGAGTCATATGTGAATTATTTTTCCGCTGCATTTATGCACAACCTGTACAAATGCAAACTTCAAGGAAAAAAACGCACACTAATGCAAGGTGTGCAATGTCCAAATATTTTCCAACAATATCCATAATTAGCGGAAATAAAATAAACCAAAACATGGTCATCAAAATGCACAAATAAAACATCTCTGGATTTTTCAGGATGGTTTGGGATGGCCCCGTGGTTATGGGGAAAAGTCCTGACCGATTGGGGGTCCAAAACCTTAAAAAGAAGGGGGTCGCGAATTTTTTCTAGTTTTTGGCGATTTGTTACAAAACGGCAGAAGATACAGAAAAGTAGTCTGAAAACGAAAAGAATTACAAAAATGTCCTTTGCAATGATATCAACACCCTAGACCATTTTTGGAAAAATATGGCACTAGACTACAAAATAAATTAGAAAAATTTCAGTTTTTACCTTGTTTAAAAGCTCCATAACTCTTCGAAAGAACGAATGTTAGACTATGAAATTTTGTAGATTTTGCCGCAAATTGAGTCGTTCCGATTAAGAACCTCAATCAGCCGCCCCCACCCCCTTTGAATTGTCGCAACGGCATGTCTTCCTAAAAAGATGGAGCTGCCAGATCAGCGAAACTTTAATAGCCATATAACGAAACAAATATCAGAACCGCAAATCTCCTATTTCCATAGAACGGACAAAATGCCAGAACCACGAAAATCCACTGTAGCCTTTGTTTTTTTTTGTGACTTGAACTAGACTATCTATACCCACGCAAATACTAATATTTCAGAAAAATGTGTGGGCTAGATGAATTTTTATTATTTCAGAGCAAATTGAAGCTTCAGATTGTTTTTTTTTTCCTTTAAAAACAATGAAAAATTTATGACGATATATTGTTTGCATGAAAACGTGCCAAATCACTCACGTGTCG
This sequence comes from Microchrysa polita, assembly GCA_949715475.1. Classification (NCBI taxonomy): domain Eukaryota; kingdom Metazoa; phylum Arthropoda; class Insecta; order Diptera; family Stratiomyidae; genus Microchrysa; species Microchrysa polita. The sequence goes on from OX454415.1 coordinate 118,017,304, forward strand.
TGCATGAATGATGGGTCACACATGTGTTTTTTTTGCAGAGTGGAGCACTTATATGTGTTAAGCCGTAGCAGTCTCGTTTTCATTTGTTTTTTTTTTTCGCTGTATCACTTCAGTGTCCAAAGCAATATTACTATTTGCTAATTTATCGTAGAATCATCAATTCATATAATCTCGCTGAGGTATTGTTTCTTTTCCTGTGATTTCACATAAAAACAAAACTCGCGCGATTAATTTTCAGACAACAGTGTCCCTGATTTTCTCAGGCAAATACTCGTCCAATCGGCGTAGTAACACTAAGGTAATTCTAGATGGTTGATTTCAAAATTGAGGTCATAAACAAGACAAAAAATATAATGCTTGTCCACCCCAGTATCCCGGTTATCTCAAGGAAAAACAATTATCAAAAAACCTGGGAAAATGGCGAAAAGCCCAATTTTGAAGGACTGTAAAATATTACTGTCCTCATAAACCTGAAAAATGCATTGAACAGGTTCTAAAAAAAAACTGCAACTGCTAATTAGGAATACTGTAGGATAGGATTGTGGATGTCGATGCATGGTTAAAAGACGGCACATTTGTTTTCAATATCCCGCCAGTTAACGAATTCTGCTCAATTAAAATCCACTGAATTTTAAACAACATTCATTTGCATAAACGGAACCTTTAATTTGTAAGACATAAAAAACACTAAGACATAAAAAACCTACCCTCTACGACTTTGCGCAAAATCCTTGAAATGGATCCAATGAACTTGATTTTACCCAAGTACAATATTCAAAATTCAAACCCAGGTTATTACACACCTTTATTACACACACCGCATCAGTTAGTTTTTGTTCTCATCAAATAGTCGCGACTTGACCTCTAAATGTCCTTTCTACCATCATAATTACGAGTATGTTAGAAACATTGACATGCAACCATAATGAGAACAAAAATGAACTGCAATTGCATCAACTAATCCAACATTACTGCAACTTCTTGCCCAACAAGTTGCCTTTATGACCACACCGATCGGTATCAGCAGCATAAGCAGTAGCACCAGCCATCCGATTAGCATTATCCATTAGTGTAACAGTGCAATAGGTGGATTAGCACACGGTTGTACTACGTACGTTATGCTAATCTCAACCTGGCATCACTTTGACCATTATTGGCTGTGCGAAATGTTATCGCTGTTGTTGCTGTAATTTTCACTATTATATTTCAGGATTAAACTCTCGGATTCAGTATGGTAGGAGCGAACTCATGATGACTACATATTAGTTCGAGCGAACTGCTCTGCTACTATGAAGATGGGATGAAGTGGGAGATTCCTCGTCCTGGTAGGGCACGATTATTATACATAATTGCATAAATACAGATACATGGTAACTAGGTGATACATGCGAAAACGAGTACCATAGTACGACGTAACCCGAGTTGATTGCACTTTTTTGCGATAAGTTAAAAACAGCCAAGCGAACACATGTAAACAACAACTCAATGTTAATTGCATGTAATTTTTTCAATTTATACTTTCACCTTTGATTCACGTAAAATTTTATGTCTTTTTTCCGTGTTGTTGGCTTTACACCTTACTTTACATCGAACATTGCTAAGTGATATTGTTGTCTACTTTTCGATTCGTTGCGAATATATGTACTTTTGGGGTAGGTCTGGAAAATTCGTGTCCAGATTGATTGAAATAAAATTAAATTAACAGAAGCAATTGATGTCGTCGTGAAAGATATGTGATGGGTTGATTTCTCGTTCAAACAATAAAAACCGAAAAAAGAATCTATATAGGGTGTCCGGAAACTGCCGCATAAACGCATCGGATTATGACTCCTCATATGATTTCCAGCAAAAAAGTTGTACGGAACATACCCCCTTAGCTTAACCCTTTAGCTGCTACAGGCATTTGAAGATTTTTGTAAAAATAATTTTCTCGCACGACTTAAAGCTCAATATCTCCAAAGGTGGACCAGCTAGAATAGTGAATCAAGGGATATTACAGCCAACAAATTTACCTATAAAATAAAACTAACCACACTAAAATCCGATAAGAGGTTTGGTTTTTACAGAGCTTCAAAATCAAATTTGTGTGATTTGACCCAAAAACAAATAGTTTTTTCATCTCAATTTTCTCCAACTTCTGCCAAGGAAAGGTGCTTGTAAGTTTTTGTTTAAATTGGCGCATAGTCTTACGATCATATCTTTCTCACTCCATTTTATTCTAGCTCCATTATTTCTAACAGTTTTTATACGTTAAGTGTAGAAAACAAGGGTTAATTTTACCTCGAGTTCAATACAATTCAATTCACACTGCTCCTAAAGATCTGCAATTGGTAAAATCTATTCAAAGTATGTCGAAATCGAGCCAAAATTAACCCTAGTTTTTTGCACTTAAGGCATTAAAACTGTTAGAAATAACGAAGCTAGAATAAAATCATGTAAGATAGAAATGATGGTTAGACTATGCGCCAATTTATGAAAGAATCGTACAAGCACCTCACCTTAGCGGAAGTTCGAGAAAATTGAGATGGAAAAACTATTCTCGCTAGTCTAGCCTTTGAGATATTGAATTTTTAGTCGTACAAGAAAATGATTTTTTCAAAAATCTTCAAATGCCTGTGGCACCTAAAGGGTTAAGCCAAGGGGGTATGTTCCGTACAACTTTTTTGCTGGAAATCACAATTCAGTGCGTTTATGCGGCAGTTTCCGGACACCCTATATACAGTCGATAACGCATAACTGCAAAACGCTTAAGTGCAAAAAAGCATTTCTGCAAAATTTTTGAAAGCGATGGGGCTTGGCATGGTTTTCATATAAAATTATCTATAAGATAAGTGCAAAACGCATAAGTGCAAATTTCGCCTAAGTGCAACGAAAATGTATGAAAGGTGATGCACACACGTAAGGTGCAACGGATAAGTGCAACATACGAATTTCGATGTCGTGCACTCGTTTTGCACTTAATTTAACAAGCGTTTTAAAATCGAAACTCGCAAATAATAGTGCCTTTCGACAGGATAAAACATGATACATACTATGAGTGGCAAATTTATTGACCCGGAGACACTCCTAAAATAACTAAATTCGAATGAATAACAAGCAAATAGAAGGAAACGTGGTAAATTAATTTTTGCATATGCCTACCTATTTGAAATGAAAATGGAAATATGTATTGCCAAAGTTTAAGCAGTAACATTTGTTTTGAATTTTGATTATCATTGATGATGGCAATTCATTGACTTAATTAAAAATTAGGGCCTTTCCGCCTCGATTTTGACATTGTATCATTTGCATTCTAATGAAAATTACATTCTGATTTATTCAGCATTGCTTGTTTGGACAATTTGGAGCTAATTAAAATTAAAACAAAATTTTATTGCATAATTTTTTTTTACTAAATCACCAAAATCGAAGTACATATCCTTCCTTTCCAATCAAATTACTGAACCATCCTCATGGTAAAGTCAAAATTGGACGCTGAATATCTGCATAGCTACAATGATCATAGACTAAAAGGGATTGCAGATTCGATTGTTTCAGGCTAACATTAATACAATGCCATGATCAACATTTGAGGACTCTGGGAATTATATTTCAAGGCTTTCTGAATTTTTCTATCGAAAGGTTTTAATCTGCAAGGATGAATTTATCGGCGCTTTATCCTGTTTTCTAGACGAAATTAATCCTGATAACTTCTGATTAGGTACGGCGATCGGAGCAACATCATTTCTACTACACAGAGAAAAAAAATTAGAATGGTTATCTAAAGAAATAGTCGAATTCATCTAAAGTTCGCGTTGATTTTCAGCTTATGATTCTATGTAGTTGAAACAGTTACGAAGATATGGATAATTTTTCTATTCGTCATTAGTTGAAACATCTACTATATTTGCAAATTCATTTAATTCATTTGTAAAGATAGCTATTCATTATCTATAAATTGTTATATGTTGGATAGCTAAATTGTGTTGAAGAAAAAAGAACGATTGTTTGTAGTTAAATTTTATATTTGAATAGTACAATCAACAACTTTTGTGGAAGAATTGACTAATCTTTTTCTTCTAATCTTGCGTGGTTAAATGAACGAATTTAATAGTATTTTCATCTACGAAGATTAGAGAAGCTATTTCTTTGGTAAAACTATCTAAATTTAAGTCAACTACTTCACTTTAGATAAAAAGTCTAAACCATTTTTTTCAGTGTATAGGAGAATCTTACATACGGATCTGCATAATATGCAATCACATATTGTACCTTTACCATCCTTGCCTTTCGATACACAGGCGTTTGTCCTTTTTTATTTTTAGTTAATTCTTTGAAAGAATCTTTAATTAATCCTGTAATTTAGCTCTGCCAGTATTTTCGTTTGTCCTTTTTTATTTTTAGTTAATTCTTTGAAAGAATCTTTAATTAATCCTGTAATTTAGCTCTGCCAGTATTTTCGATGCCTAATTTCAATATTGTCGTGCTCTGTGGCTGTGATCGTTTGGTCGGCACACTGTGATATAGAGATGCATAGAGAAACGAGTTTCCAAACTCGGCACGACTCGTCGCAAGCTTATTAAACTCAGAAGAAGATAAAAGATGATAAGAAATATTTTTATCGTAGAATAATAAACTAACAATGCGACTAGAAAGTGGTATGGCTGACAACCGTATCACACTCCGAATTCAGTTGTTTTTGTAACGACGCACCATGCTCCACTATAGTGGTGCATGGAGTTAGGGTAATCAGGAGAGAATTTCAATATTGTTCTTCTTGCAACGGAACCATTTTTTATTTATCTTTTCTTCTTTCACACTTCTAAAACATTGAAAATGATGTCCAATATGTGTTTTCATTTATGTGGCCTCTCCAGTATTTATATTTTGGAATTAAAAAGACGATAAAAGGAATATATTCCATTGTGTCGATAAATTTACCACTCATAGTATAGGAAACTAATGTAATGTAAAACTGGAACGCTGAGAGCAATTTAGATATTGAAAATGTCTGAAAAGGGCAATTTACTAAATGATTAAGAGCTACTCAGCCTAACACACACTTTCATACACTTTTTGCACGCTTAATATCCTTTAATCTAAAATTATGTTTTTTGTGCCAATCTGTCCGAAAACGGATGAGTAAAAAAGAACGGATAAGTGCAATTTTTCTTGCCGCCGGAGACGATTGCACTTATCCGTTCTCGACTGTACATGATTACTGGTAAATCGATGCATTCCCTGAAACACGTTATGATAGGGCCGAAAATATATATGTAAATGTTGGACTTATTTTCAGTGTTTTCTAAGATATTTCAATTTTTTGTGTTTTTTTTAAGCAAATCGCGGACATTCAAATTTGAAATAACATTGCGAAAAAAATATTTTAAATAATTTAATAAAACTTATTTGTTTTTCTATTACACGGTCGGAAATTTGGTTTCTTTTTAAGACTTTTATAGTAAACCGAAAAAGTTTACTCCATATTTTAAACAAATTTTGTTTCAAATCGAAACAATTCAATTGTTTCATTAATTTTAGTGAAATTCGGTTTATTTTTTACGGAATCCTAAAGTTTTACAAATTTTTAAGACTAAAAGTATTAGAAAGTAAACCAATTGGACCTTAATAATTAAAATTTTTCAATAAAACCAGACTTATATTAAAGTGTAAACTAAAAGTTTAAAATTGAGACTAAAAGTTTAAATTGGAAACTCAGAGTTGAAAATCCAAACTAAGAGTTTAAAATTCAATCTTTTGGATTAAAATTTTAACTTTAAACCAAAAACAGTTTTAAGTTCTTGCCAAATGGCCAATTATTCATGGGATAATAAACAATCATGAGGTATAAGCCCTCTGTGGCGCATGTACAATGCAAATAAACTCAAGGAGACCTTGAGTCAAGGATGCCGAAATTAAAAAAGCTTAAATGTCATTTCCATACTTTTTCATAGAAATCACTTATATTCAAGAGTCAATGCATCTTGATTTAAGGAGAAACTCAATGGAGACCTTGAAATTTTATATATAGTCAACCTCACTTGAAATATTATATTTCAAGTCTATTGAAAACTTAAGATCTCCTTGAGTTTCGCCTTAAACCAAGGATGCATTGACTCCTGAATATAAATGATTTCTATCAAAAAATATGGGAAATGACATTTGATTTGAATTTCGGCATCCTTGACTCAAGGTCTCCTTGAGTTAAGGTATGTTCATAAATACGGGCCTGAAACTTTTATTTTATTAAAACATATAACGTATAAATGTATTAAAATCAAATACAGTAGAGCGTCGATTATCCGAACTACTTAATGTCGACAAATAGTTCAGTAATATCGTGTCGATTTAGTACCAATCCGTCAAAAAAATACAGAAGTTTTTTTCACACTCTTTCTTTATGTATTATGGGGCGCTGATTCCGATTATGAACTTTGCACCCTAAAAAAAGTGCCGCAACCTTTAAAAAAGGGGGGAAAGGGGGGCATTTTTTCGGTTTTTTGCGATTATTTCAAAAACGGTAAGAGATACAGAAAAATGGTCTGAGGACGAAAAAAACTACATAAAATTATCTTTGCAATGATTTATAACACATAAGAGTTTAATTGAATATTTCGGCGTTAGAATAGAACATAAGTTAGAATATTTTCATTTTAGACCTTTTTTAAAAGCTCCATAACTTTTGAAAGAACGCCAGTTCATCCGTATAATTTTATATAAGTACTCACAACAAGTTTAATATAATTTTAACGTAACCATTGAGTCGCTCCGGTCAAGGACCTCCATTATCCCCCCCATTTAAATTTTCAAAACTGCATATCCATAACTCCCCCCAAAATTGGAGCAGAGTGCTAAATTTTGGTTTGTTGCGATTGGAGGTCATAGCCACCCCACCCACCAAAAATCAGCTCATTCGGATAAAAACTAAGGGTATCCCCCATACAAAGTGTTTCTAACGCCGAAATATGCAATTAAACTCTAATGTGTTAAATATCATTGCACAGATGATTTTATGTAGTTTTTTTCGTCCTCAGAGCATTTTTCTGTATCTCTTACCGTTTTTGAAATAATCGCAAAAAACCGAAAAAATGCCCCCCTTTCCCCCCTTTTTTAAAGGTTGCGGCACGTTTTTTAGGGTGCAAAGTTGATATTCGGAATCAGCGCCCCAAAATACATATAACAAAATTGAGAAATAAACTTCTGTATTTTTTTCCTGACGAAAATACGATATTATTGGACTAAAAGGTGGTTCGGATAAACGAAAGTTCGGCTAATCGAGGTTCCATAGAAAAATTAGAAAATAGCCCAAATGTGAAATTAACCGACACCTGAAAATATTCAAAACGACTAGAACTGAACAAAAGTAAAAAAAATTGAGGTAATTTTAGCGATGCAGATGAGAGATTGCTTCCTTCAAACCCTTGATTTTTCATTTAATTCGAAGTCTGCCATATGAAAAGAAGCTGATTACCTGGTTCGGTTAATTGAATGTTCGGATAATCGACGTTCGGATAATCGACGCTATACTGTATAATGCAAAGTTTTGTATTTAAACTATTCAGTTTTATTAAGGTGTAAACGATCGAAAAGTAAACTTACTGAAATCCTGTAATTCGCTCAAGAAAGACAGAAAGAAGTACATATACGAAAAAGAATTGTGTAATAGTACCCCATTGTGAATTTTTCATATGTCTCGATACTTAGTTGTCCTGTTACTTTGGTCTCTACCCATAATCCTGTGGAAGAAATTTCCTAAAATCAGCTCATATGTTAAAGAAATACACGCAGAAATAGGTTAAAAAAGAACCCACTGGGAATTTTAGTTCATTGTGAATTTAAAAAGTTTGCTGTGTCGGTATACGTGTTTATATCCATGTCAAACACCAAAATCTTAATTTTTTCCTCGAAAAATGTATACCGCCGAAAGCTCGTGTTATAGATTATTTGACCTCGGATTATTGAGACTTTGCTGTATTATGTACTCCTTCATAATTTATTTTTCTTGCAATCTTAATTGAATCGAATACCAAACGATATGTAACCTCATAAATTCAGTTCGTTTGATCTCTATTTGTTTTCCAAGAAATCAAATTATCTTTTTGCTCGTATCTACGAGTATGTCATATTTCACAAGAACGGATTCTTTCGGCTCATATCCAATGAAGCATAATTCTATCATATGGCAATTTTAACCAATTGATATTGCATATCTCATTCCACCCGGGTATGAGGATTGCAACTTCACCCTGACTGACTCTGTGAATGCGAATCTTTATTACGGCTAACAGATGGTTGACACTTCAGGCTTAAACACTACACGCTCTTCTATGCAATCCACGCGAAAAGCGCAAAAAAAAAATGAAAATATAAACGACTTTGTCTGCAAGTCTAGTCATGGTTGTCATAAGAGAATCTTTTTCCAATTAATCTTCAATTCACACCAGCAAAGTGTAATGCATATACTGGAAATAATGACGCGGGATTAGATGGCGCCAATTATATGTATACGAGATCTTATCCTTTAATTTAGTCTAAACTGTCGATTATGAGTCTTCATACATTGGTTGCTATTGCTATTATAACAAATGCCTCTGATCTGTTTAGATAAAAGTCTGTTGCACTTCATTTCCATAGAATGCATCAATTGAATCTAATGCATTTGCTTGCAAAATATGTAAACGCAATATTAATTTTTCATGCACGTAGTAGAATATCTAAATTGTATGATATGTATTGTATTATGTGTATCTTATTTTAAATCTTTGAATTTATTATATTCTTCGGTCGACTATCAGCAAACTATGAGCGACTATAGGCGACTCGACTCGATATATTGCACTTCTATGGGTCATGAAGTCTGCACTCTCTCCAGGGATCCTCAGCATTTTCAAAGACATATTCCATATTTGGATGCATATCCTTCTTTTTTGAAAAACATTTTTTTTTTTGTTAAAACCCCTTAAGATGCAGTTCATTTACCCGGTTTGACTGATCTTTCCCTTGTCATGTAGAACCATTATTAAAATAATTTTAGATATGTAATCCATAGTTTCTATTTCTAAAACTATATATGTAGTCATATAACAATAACAATAATCATCAAACTATCACTTGTGACTTGATAGGTAATTATCCAGCTCTTGATGACTTGAACTTAGAAATGTCATCGTTTCATGGTTTCGATGTGTCGACTCCTACATGACATGTATCACGCATCCATCACGCTAATACACTCTCGTAATTTCATCCACTTAATAATAAAATAGTCCCGAACATCATACAGTTTTATTAGACACACATATGATTTAAAAATAACTCTGAAAGATGTAGATGAGAGATCGTGAATTAGAATCAGACGACTGCCGACCTAAAATGCACTTTTGAATAAATTTAAATATAGTGGTTGTAGGTTGATAACCTACTCATCGCGCATAGTGTGCTAAAGTGTATGGGGAAATATTCTTTTTGTTTTTATGTCGGGAGTCGAGTATAGTTAGTGAAGCTGCTTCTATTCCTGAATAGCAGAAATTACCTTTCATATGAGTGTATGTACTTAAGAACTCTGCAGTCAGACAGTCGTATGAACCACCAACACCAAACTGTCTGCTGCAACAGTTGCATCTCATCATTTTATCATCACAAGATACATTTCATACATATTCATCTCGCAAGATTTCTAGTCTCATTGCAAAAGTTCACAGATGATTATTACAAAATTATGGGTTGTGGTGTTTTTCTTGCTTATCCTGTTCCGAAATAGGCATAGAAAAGCGAGCCCACTTTATACTAAGCTAGATTTCCCCATCGAAGACAAGACATAACAACATTTCCTTAGGCCAGGGGTTTCTTTTAGCTGGCCGTTAATCTTATGGTCGGGTTTTTGCTTTATAAATGGTCTATTGATTCTGTAGATCCCAAGTTCTAGACGCTCCCTGAAGAATATGCATGTAAGAAACGTCTTGGGGATTTGTTCTTTTCAGACGATATGGATGTCGTACTTTTCTTTTAATTTTTTTCCATACAGTTGTCTTAATCGTTCATCATTGAGAATGAATGTTTATAGAATTTGTTTACCGGAAGCCGGCAGTAAAATAATGTGTAGTTTTTCATTTTATTTGTATGGGAAAGTTGAACGACGCACCGGCGCGCAGCGTCCGTATGTGTATTTTTATGCATGTCTCGGACTTTGTATTTTCTAGATTAAATTAAGGCGATCAACTATCTTTGAAGCCGATGCGGGACAAATTGCCAAAACACATACTTTCTTCATTAAGTTTATAAGGTTTTGAAGAGAGCATCTCAAAAAACACAATTTAGCAGGATTTTTTTTCCATGATTGAATTATCAAAATGGAATCATAAGGGGTTTGTCATGCAGACCAATTCCCGAAAATTATGATTTCTAAACAAAAAACAATGCTTTCAAACTTCATGTCAAAGTTAATATACCCTTTCATTCTATGAGCGAAGGATATAAAAGCTTCATGATATTTCAAAAGAAACCACACCCCTAAACGCAAATTTGTCTAAGAGAAACTTTTTTATTTATGGTGCAATCTTCACCACCTAATAAAAAAAAAACTAGGGGGCTTCGCCCCCTGCTCGCTTCGCTCGTCAACCCCCGGGGCCGAGGCTAATTTCGGGCGCGGCCGAAATTTAGATACCCTTCGCTTGGGCTAAAAGTTTTTTCGGGCGTACCTATGACTTGTATTTAATCTCCCTCCTCATTCTTTTTCTTCTTGACAAAAGTTTTGGGCTTGGTTGAAATAAGTGGGCAAATAAAAATTTTTACTCGGAAAATTTTATTGGGGTTGCCGGAGCATGACCCCACAGTACGATTCCATTCGTTTTGAACTTTTTAGTTGCTTTGATGAAGACACATTAATTCAAGGTTTTGTGAAATTGGTGTAAAAAACGTTTCTTAGAAGAACCAATATGGGGGGTTTGGTTTGTATGGCAGCCCCATGACCCCATGGTCCGATTTGATTCAATCTAACATATGTTTTGTGTCATCAATAGAAATACATTTGTGTGAAATTTGGTTGAAATTGGTCCACAAATAAAAAAGTTTTTCCTAGAAGAACCTAATTTGGGGGGTTGGATTTGTATGGCAGCCCCATGACTCCATGGTCCGATTTTATCAATTCTTACATTTGTTTTGTATCAACAACAGAAATAGATTTGTGTGAAATTTGGTTAAAATTGGTGCACAAATAGAAAAGTTTTTCTTAGAAGAACCTAATTTGGGGGTTAAGTTTGTATGGCAGCCCCATGAGCCCATGGTCCGATTTGATCCATTCTTGCATATATTTTGTGTTATCTATTGAAACACATTTGTGTGAAATTTGGTTGAAATTGGTACACAAATAAAAAAGTTTTTCTTAGAAGAACTCAAATTGGGGAGCTAGGTTTGTATGGCAGCCCCATGACCCAGTGATCCAATTTGGGTGAATCAAACATACAAACAGCCTGCAACAATAAGAAGCACGTGTGCAAAATTTCAACTTGCTAGCTTCAATACCCGCCGAGTAAAACGCGTCGCAACAGACAGACAGACAGACAGACGGACATGCTGCAATCGACTCCCCAAGTCATGCTGATCATATATGTATACTTTTTATATGGTCGGAGATGCTTCCTTTAATGCGTTACAAACTTCATGACAAAGTTAATATACCCTTTCACTCTATGAGCGAAGGGTATAATGAATATGTAAAAACTGACCAAATTGAACTTAGGTACATGGTACTGTCATAAAAACCCCACCCCAAAAGAAGGGTTTTTAATTTTCTGTGTGTAAACGCATTTCGGCAAGAATACAGTCACAATTCAAAATTCATAGTTTTTGGAAAACTCAATTTTAAGATTTGAAACGATATTAAAACCTTCAACTTGCTTGTAGGATTGCGACTACCAATTTCTTAGCATTCGAAAAGTACTAACGGACACTCTACTTTTATAAAAAGAAATATTTGAAAAAAAAAAAAAATAATAAAAAAAAAGTTTTGAGTTAGAACGTTATTTTTGACGGAATTTTGATTTTCCGAAAGTAATGTGGCTGTATAGTTCCAAAAGATTTTGAGTTATAACAGTATACCTGACATTGAGATTATCGTTCTCCAAAATTATTACAGTATCGAACCTAAAATATTTTAGTTACGACACTATTGTTGCGTCATTAAAAAAAACAACCAAGTTGAATTAAAATCGGAGTTATGACTTTCGCTGTTCTACGATGACCCTTTATGCAGTTATGTGGCGAGTCCGGCGACACCTCAGTCGTGTCGCTCCGCCAAAGGATTGCGGAGGTATCGACGGATTTCCGAAGTAGTCCGAAATTGGTTGTGAAATTGCTGTGGCCAACATCCAGGATGTATGTACAAAAAACGTTGTCTCCTTGAATACAATTCATCGGAGATTTCGACGGATTTTCGCGGTTTTTGTGGCGAGTCCGGCGACACCTCAATCGTGTCGCTCCGCCAAGGGATTGCGACGGTGGCAACACCTAAAAAATGGTAAATAACCGCATTTCGATGCATAATTAATCCGGCGTTAATCGCCTTGACCAAAAGCAGTGACCAGCTGCTAATAAACATAACTGGTTAAATCATCCTATCCCTCTTTCCTTTCATTTCAATGTTGTTTCTATCGGCGACACCTCAATCCGGTCCGGCGACACCTCAATCATGTCGTTCCGCCAAAGGATTGCAGAGATATCGATGGATATCCGAAGTAGTACAAAGTTGTTTTGTGAAATTGCTGTGACAACATCCCCCCGCAGGGGGCAGCGCAAGGGGGCCCCTGGTACAGTTGATACGCCATGGCGAGGATCTGTACAAAGACCATTCGGGCGGTAACGTTCCCGAGCTCCTGAGTTATGTACGGGTGGCTCTTGGCGTGACCTACCTCCTCCCATGACTTACGGGAGGGAAGTCACTAAAGGCCAAGCACGATCATGGTGAATGTGAAAAGCAGCGCTACGAGTCTCACACAGGCTCGTAGTAACAGCTCAAACGAGCCTGGGATGTGCACATCTGAATTCTCACGTGAGGCTTAACCAACGGACCAAAGGCCGAAGGAGGATCACACCTGCTATAGAGAAGTCTATAGCGAATAGTGAACTACGGGGATGGGTGTGCCCAGGGGACCATGGTCCTTTCCCATCAAGGCGTTGACTTCGTAGTGGCTGGAGGTCATCCAGCCCGGGGTTGGGTTCCTGAAGGTGAGTGCATTCGCCGGATGGAGAAATCCCCATCTGACAATAAGACCTTGTCAAAGGCTAGGTGCTCCCCTGATGGTATACCTCGTAGATGGTTTGCTTGTAGCAACATCTAGGATGTATGTACGTAAAAACGTAGTCACCTTCAATAGAATTTATCGGAGTTCCATTGTATTTGATCCTATGACAACTAAATATTCCCATTAAATTTAAATGTTGTCGATGAAAACTTGATTGCAACAGGTGACTCTCATACAAAATGGAGTTTCGATTAACCGCCATTTTGACATTTTCTCGGTCTATAAACCTTCTCCAGCGTAAGACGGATTAAAAAAAGAATCATCCAAATCGGTCCAGTGGTTTAGACGCCTATAAGTAACAGACACAAATACACATTCATTTTTATATACATATACAGTCAAACCTGTCTAATCGGACCACTGACGGGAACGATCAAATTTGGTCCGATTAGCAGGTGGTCCGATTACTAAGGGATGCCAGAAAAGTACAAAAAATTAATGAAATAATTTTTAAACGTTATTCATGAGCATTTTACTTGTACAAATGTCACCTATGCCCTATGCAATTAATGTTTTGAAACCGCTCAACAGCGTAACTCCTTTGTGATTTTTTTTATTATAAATTCTCCCCACACTCAGTTCCACCGAAATTTTGAATATTCTTCAATATTTTATCAAGCGTTTCTATAATCGAAGTCATGATTAATGGTTCAAGCAATCCTCCCTTTAACTTCACTTGCATCTTCTTGTCTCAGAAACTCCAGAATTGTTTCACCGCACTTCATCTACCCAACACTGATTCAATGGTTGATGCTGTCTACGAAATTTCCCGTGGTCATGGGAAATAATATAGCTCATCATTGTAATCGGAACTGAAGTGAATGTAGTAACGAAATTTCTAAGATTTTTTTTAGCCAACAAAATGTCTTGCCACGTTGCCTGTCTGTTGGTAAAAAATTTCCTCGTACTGCTCAAATAAGAATCAATTTGAAGTTTTGGTCCGATTTTGGAGATTTATCCAGTGGTTGGTCCGATTGTTGAGGTACGTCTAGTACTGATCCATCTAATTCGAGTCACCGATCGTGGTCCATGGTCCGATTAAGAGGTGGTCCGTTTATAAAGGTTATTTTGTATGAAAAACCAAATAAAATTGACCAAGGGTGGTCCAATTAGAAGGTGGTCCGATTATAGAGTGGTCCGATTAACAGGTTTGACTGTATAGATATATATAGCTGAAAAAAAAGTAAAGAACAACTGCAATTTTCAACCAATTTTAAACGCAAAGTAGCTAAAGTATTCCAACTAAAAAGTTGTTTAACATTGATCACTATCAGCAACTTTCAAATCTTTTCAACAATAGTGTCACAACTCAAAACCATAGTGACCCATCTACTGTTCAACAAAATTATATGCCGCAAGAATAGTGTTCTAATTCAAAATGTAACACTATTGACTTACCACGATGCGTGTTTTCTTCTCAGCGTCCAGGTGCTAACTGCTAACTGAATTGAGTGAGACGTTGTTCTTGCTTTATCAGTAGCAAATTTGTCTTAGAACTATAGTGTCACTAGCGAACCAGGCGGAATTGGAAGGAAGGCGGAAGGTAGACTTGAAACCGTGTTTCCTAACGAAAAAGGCGTGTTGTTTTGTGGGTGGGTGCGAATGTACTCGAAATCATAATGGTTCAAATACATTTCCCGCGTCAGCATCAGCATTGGCAGAGGCATCGGCATCAGCAGAAAAATTTCAATTTAGAACACACGCATTTGCCACATTGACAGCAGAAGCAGAAAAAATGGTTCTGCCGCTACTGCTGTGCATGAAGGCACGTTTTCGCTTCACGCGTCTCCATGTCAGATTTCAATCCACAGTTGGGTGGTACAGTACAGAGACGGTCGGTGCCAACATAATTTGGGCCCCTTTTCATACCATTCGACATTTGTTGTTGCACTTGTTGTTGTAGTAGATATTTAAGCATTTTTTTTTTGTCTGTTGAATCAAAGGGGATGGAGAGCTGGTGGCTTTGTTGTACGAAAATGAGCAAAGGCTAGCTCCAGGACGATTTTTTGCGTAGATCTGGCTGCTATAGGAGCATGTTAAAGCCAACTTAAACATCCATGAAGGATTCGAACCCACGCTCCGGCAACTCAGAGATAGAGTGTCATCTTTTCCACTGAGGCAACGAATGTCCTATTTGTTCCGAACGAACAGAGACAGGTTCTTTTTATGAAAATACATGTGTATCTAACTTCACGTGGAATCTGAATAAGAAAGCTATGAAGAGAAATTGGAAGGTGGTGGGTGGTAATTTTTGTGAAAATGCTGAACCCTAGTTTTTTCTTCTTTGGATATGTTTACTGTTTTTAGTACAAATTGAATTTTAACGAGATTATTATATCATAGATAAGAGAATTTCAATTTGAATTTTTTATCTGAAGAGAAAAATGGAGTGAAGAACTATAGTTCTGGCCAGACCTATTGGGTATCAAAAAGAACTATAAATTAAATCTCGTAAAAAACATGCCCAAAACTTCAAACGATTTGTTCAAATTTTTGGAAAATGCTTCCCAACATATTATTTTAGGATATCGTGAAGTCTGAAGTCGCTGTGATTACATCTTCTATACTTTTTTAGCCGAAATATAGTGCCAAAGGTCTGGCCAGACCTTTGCCGACAGAAGGGTTAAATTGAATGCATAGATAAAAATTTTATCATTTCAACTTACTTTCAATCTGCATTCAATTTCAACTACATATATAGATACCACATTTTCAATATGCTCACTTTCTCGTTAAATAATAATGCAGTATGCACATATTTTAATTTTTTTTAAATAAATTTAACCTCAACATAATTTTCGACTGTTTTTGATTGACATTACTTTGTTTTTGTTTTTTTTTTCAGGTAAGACGATATTTTTTTGAATCGGTTTCTTGTCGATTTATAAGCGTTTTTTTTTTGCAATCTATGCTCTATATTTAAGGTAAGTTAAGGTTATATATAAGAAGTGGTTGCAACAAATTTTTTAAATTACAGTAAAACACGGATAAGTGCACATCGATAATGCACAATTTTTTCGTGCACTTAAGCGTGTTGTGCACTTATCAGTGCTCCATACAAACTATCTAATTTACATAATGGAAACTAGAGGTAGCAACTGATATTGAAACAATTGGAAAAAGTTAGAAACTAACTAAATAATAGCTAAAATATACTTGCTAGGAAAATGTTCCAGTTTATAGCAAAAAAAATTTGTCTATTTGTACTTTTGGTAGCAGAAAAGCTAAGGATGTGGGTTGAGTTCTTCCGGGACACTTCTTTTACAGACACAAGTGGCATGTTAGCAATTGGCTGCACTCAATTTATTTTAATACCAATTCCTATCAAAAGGGTCAATAATTTCTAATATTGTATTACCCCTCTCACTCATATGACCCTAAATAAAACATAATGACTCCATTTATAAACATCTCGATCTCTCATTCCTAAATTACAACCAACGGGACAGCCAGGGTGGTTACGAATGTGCTCCTTGAATAAGACAGCTCAAACAGAAAAAACTTTACTTTACTTAAATCCCACCATGTTTAGGACCATGTTTTCCAAACCGTGTGTTCGCTGTAAAACTGCCCGAAAAAAAATTATTGAAAATTATAACTCACAATTTAATATTTCTCGACGAACAAAGCCGGTACCGAATTTGAACACAAAGTTGATGTGGAATCCATTCTAACCTTTGTTTAGACCACGGTTTCGCAACAGGTGGATCGTCGGTGGTCCGTGAGATCCCCGTAGGTGGTCCGCGGGGAGACCCTGGAGACTTGTTACAAAAAAGTTATATTTTTTCTGACTAATTAAAGTCACATGCCAAACACGCGCTCTCATCGTCATGTAACAGATTATCCAGTAATTACTTTGCTGCATGATCCGTGAGGGAAGGCGATGGGTTGCTTATGTTCGTTGCTTATAAGCCCAATTTCAAAATTATTGGAACTTATTCGATAGCAAAAATTCAAACGGGTTTTCGCGCTGAACATTGTCACAAATCCCAGTCTAAAGACCGAGCTATACCGATTACTGGATAACTTTTAATCGAAGTTAGCTCTTTGAGACAAGACACATATGCAATTAAAATTTTAACTGGTTAGGCTAGTGTTGACGCGAACAAAACAGTTTTTCTCCCTTCTCTCAACCTGGCAAACATGGAAAATCTTAAATCATGCTCCCTAACAAGTTGGTGTTAGTATTCAAATTCCAGCGTAATGACGATCGGTTGCATCAGGAACTTCTGGACTCCGAATTCGAAGAGATTTATGCCGAAACTAATTCTCAGTAAGTCATTTTCCTCAAACTATAGCACCAAGATGACGTATGTATGTATTATACGAATAATTTTTATATGATCCATGCTTTTCCACTTTTTTATGAAGTACGAAATAACAAACAAACAAAATAATATGAACAATTTGCAATGGGAGATAGAGCGTAAGCTTTTGAATACAATACCTCGGCCAACAAAATTTAAACCTTAATTCGTTTCATTATTATTGAAAATGGTGGTCCGTCGAGATCCATTTTCAGGATAAGTGGTCCGCAGACGTTTCTGAGTTGGGAACCACTGGTTTAGATCAACAATAATTCTACTAATACCTTGCAAAAGACGGAACAAACTATCTCCGATGCAGGACTATAAGTCTTTTGTGGGCCAAGTAACGCAATAGTTTTCAACAATTAAATTTGACATGTACAAGCAACTTTGCAAAGCTTTCGAACCTTGGCAAGATATATTAACAAATGGGAACTACCCATCTTTTTGAAATGTGACCCCTGCCACCATTATTAAACTAAGAGCTGATTGCAACAATCCTGTCAAGGGTGCCGGCTTTGAGGGAGAACATCGAGGCAAGAGCATCGAACATAGATGTTGCGAATCAAGCTTTTTGTAGGCTTTTAGGACGTCAAGATTATTGTGTGTAGCCTAAAATATTTTTCTTTACATTTTCAATTACAATTTATGGATGTCAAAATTATCACATGCTTGCAGAAATGGGAAAACAACATCCAAAAAAATTTTGTTGGCAACAAAAGAAAAACCAAATTTTTTTAACAACCTAACGACTATCTTAGTGGTGTCCTGCGATCTTATCGAGGAGACTGTCTGAGACTGCTAACATCAACGCTGGAATGACAAAGATACTGCCACCTTTGCTATACATTTTTCATTCATTTGCAATTTTTAACTCACTCTCATTATTTACCTACTTAAAGACAAAAATTATCCAGTAGACCTGATTTCCCTTTCTTCTACATTTTCATAAATTGAATCAATAAATATTAGGTATCTCCAGCTAGGATCGCATAAATTCTTAAAATAGTCCACTAGTTCGAAACGTCTGCACTAATAAATTTTTCAAATGCTCATATGCACTTATCCGTCATAAATCGTGTCCAAATGTTGTTAACCCTACCAAAAGAATTGCGTGCACTTAAGCGTGTTGTGCACTTATCCGTGTTGCACTTATCCGTTTTGAAATGTATTGAAAATCGCATTGAATGGATGATGCATGAAAATTGTGTGCTCTTATCCGAGTTTTGCACTTAAGCGTGTTGCACTTAACCGTGTTTTACTGTATTTTATGAATTCGTAGGGAATTAATTTTTTCCCATACTCGTCGCTTAATTGCCACAGCTTTACTTCCACTATACTCTACACATGAAATATCATTTAAACATCATTTGATTAACGATTTTCGCGACACAAAACGCAACAAAATTTAGTACATATTTCGCACATTCAAATACTCCTATGTTAAAGTGTTTTTATTGAGTCGCTCGTATACATGGGACCGGACATGTCTTTGTCACACGACAAACACCATACCATGTTCGCGTCTCGCGTGCATTCTATATTATAAAATGGTCTAAATTTATGCATATGTTTTCCGATTCCACGAAATATCCATTGTTTGGCGGCTAATTACGGTGTAGTATGTATACTGAAACAGGCGTCACAGTCTGATGTTTCCTTTGAGTTGAGCGAGCACACGATTTTAATGTTCACCGACCATATCCGTTTGCTGAATTCAGTTCATCTGAGTGAGTCAGTCAAACATATGCAGAAAACAGATGAACAAACGAAGAGGTTCCAAAAATGAGTGCGAGAAAGGTATCGATTACGAAAATTGTCATAAAAGTCATTGAATTTTCTAAGACTTGGACCTTGATGCATAATGATTAATAAATTTTATTAAAACTCTTACTAGATACATATTCATAAAATATAGGAGTCATGGTATTTTTCCGGAAATATAATGACTATAATTGAAAATTTGCTAATGCGCATTTTGTTTTTAATTTTTTTTATAACTATGCAAATACATATGGTGCTCAAAAAGTTGTCATAAATCGTTGAATTTTTTCTCCTTAATTTGAAAACTATTCTTGAGATTATCCATCATCAAAACTGCAGAAACTTGTGTGTGTGTATGGTTTTGCATAATTTTTTGAACCAGGATCAAGAGTTGTGTCTCTATGCCAATGACATTAGCATCTACACTATTTGATCCATTAAGGCTTCTTTTCCTATTTTTTATTCCTTTTCTTTAAAAACTCATCATGATCCTACATTGTTAAATTGACTAAATATACAAATGTGTATCGTCTTTGTTAGAGACTAACAAATATAATTCATTAGTACAAGGAAAGCATATTCTTTGTCCTATTGCATTTTTATTTGAATGTTCGCCAAGCAAATTCATAAACGCCTTTGGAAATACATTCATATGTATATATATGTAAAATGTAAGGAGATACACATAAAAGTATGTAATATAATGTGCATTATGGACGATACGCAGTTTATATTGCAAATTATACAGCTCTGTCGAATTAACAAAGCTCTTGCAAGACAAAGATCCGCGTATTTGACAAAAAGTAGACATATTAAATGCATAATCCTCTTTCTTCATATAATTTTAAAAAGACGAACGAAACAAGTGGTTTTTGTGAGCATGACGCATATTGTTCGATGATTGCAACAGTCCTGTAAGCATTAATTATAACATAATCGAAGGGCTTGAAATATTGTGTGACATTTTTATTAGAAATGGTCATCATATCGCCTGTCGGCATGAATAGTGACACAACTCAAAATCATCAATTTTTACAGTAGAGCAAAAACAAATTTCGCATGATTTTAAAGTGTGAAAAACGGGTTAAGTGTGTGTTTGAACTTATTTATTGTTTTTACAAAGTTCTTACAAATAACATTAACTACTAATTACTTGAGAGAAAAATAAAAAAAAATGTCGGTATATTATAGTTAGTGTTACATGTGTCGTTTTTTTTGCTTGAAAAGAATCATTTTTTGATATTGTGTCGTTTTTGCGTAGGAACCACGACGAGTAAAAATTTATTCAGAATTTGAAGGGAATCAAAAAATATTTATAATAATGAGAGATTATTCCCGAGTTAACTAAAGACAGACAGTAATCTTTTTTCCTTTCATTAATAAGAAATTTACTGTTGTACGCTTTCGTTAAATTGAAATTTCTTCCCTGATTACGCGTACATTGTCGGACAATAACTTGCCTGAAGTTTTCTTCATTGTATGAATATTTATAATGAAATGTTAATCTAAGAAAATTGGGCCAAAATATTACCATCGAACGGTAAAAATCCTAATTCGGAATTTTTTTTTTTTATTATGGTTGGGGATGGTCACCAGATGAGGGCATCAAAAGTCCCAACCGATTGGGGGTCTGCAACCTTTTAAGGTAAACATTGAAATAGTTTTTATCCGAATGGACTGATTTTTGGTGGGTGGGGTGACTATGACCTCCAATCGCAACAAACCAAAATTTAGCACTCTGCTCTAGCTTTGGGGGAGTTATGGACATGCCGTTTTGACAAATTTAAATGGAGGGATAATGGGGGTCCTTGACCGGAGCGACTCAATGTTTACCTTAAAATGATCTTGAATTTATTGTGAATACTTATACAAAATTTTACGGCTGAAGTAGTATTCTTTCAAAAGTTTGGAGCTTTTAAAAAAAGTCTAAAATGAAAATATTCTAATTTCTTTTCTAGTCTAACGCCGAAATATTCAATTAGACTATAATGTGTTATATATCACTGCAAAGATAATTTTATGTAGTTTTTTTTTCGCACTCAGACCATTTTTCAGTATCTCTTACCGTTTTTGAAATAATCGCAAAAAAAAACGAAAAAATGCCCTTGTTCCCCCTTTTTTAAAAGGTTGTGGACCACTAATCGGTTGGGACTTTTAATGCCATCATCTGGGGACCATCCCCAAGCATAATTAAAAAAAAATTCCGATGTAGGATTTTTGCCGACTAAATTTGCCATTTTTCTTAGACTATGTGAAGGTTTTTTCTTTTTCGTATTTTATTATTTGTTTTGCTGAGTTGGATTTTGTTACCCTCGCTGTCCTTAGTAAATGATCCGAGTTAGTCCCTCAAGTTCTTTAAATCATAAAAGTCTTGATGTGACATTTCATTTACATTATAGGGTGATCCTCGTTTCTTGGCACTTCGTTACTTTCACTAGAAGGATTTTCTTCGTATTCAGGGTCAGCTTCCGAATCGTCGAATGGTGAAGTGGACCGATTTGATAAAGAATCAAAAGGGTCTTAAAACTGGTTGTGAAGACGATGCGGAATACCATTCATTTCATGAATGGAAGAACTGGGCTGACCTCGAGACATCTGCAATTTATTATCATTATAATATCACCGAAGAACAAACTACGTTACAAAAGCAATTTCATAAAGAGCTGCGTGGTTTATAATAAATTTGAACCCATTCATACCGCATTTACTTTCATGAACTTTAAAACAATCAAAAGTAAAAGAAAAGCGCTTAGCGTGAGATGGTGACAGAAAAATACACAAAAATACAAGGAAAATAATATGAAATATAACTGTAACATTTTGATGCCCAGAATCGTTTTTATTATACAATGTAACGGCCACACAACTCATTTTTATGATATTTCATACTATTAATAATAAAAAATCCCTCACCTTTGGCAAAATTATTGAAAAAGACCTGAAATACTACAGATAAACTAAATAGATTTTCGGATTCGGCGTGAAATATTTAGGTACTGTTTTTCAAGTAAAACGACAATTCTTTAACGATCGCACAGTGAGGACAACAAAGATGTGACACTATTCCCGCTTAATGATATTCATTCATAGTGGTGTTAATAGTGTCACCTGTTGTTTTTTAGTAAAAACTATATAAACCATTTGTTTGTGAGTTTTAGGGATTAAAATTCATGAATTGTGAAGTGAATCTATGAATGAATATCATTGAGCGGGAATAGTGTCACATCTTTGTTATCCTCAATCTGCGATCGTTAAAGAATCGTTGTTTTGCTTGCGAAACAGTAAATATTTCACGGCAAATCTAGAAATAATAATTAAGTTGTGTGACCTTGTATAATAAAGACGATTCTGGGCGTCAAAATGTATTTTTTTTGTATTTTTTGTGAATTTTGTTGTCACATTGTCACGCTGAGCGATTTTCTTTTATTTTTGATGGTTTTAAAGTTCATGCAAGTAAATGCGGTGATAATGGGTTCGAATTGATTAAAAACCACGCAGCTCTTTATTATATTGCATTTGTGAGTAATTTGGTCTTCGGTGATATTATAATGATAATAATCAATTGCAGATGTCTCGAGGTCAGTCCAGCTCTTCCATTCCCGAAACGGTCTTCCGCATCGTCTTCACAATCAGGTTTGGAAGACTCTTTTGAGTTTTTATCAAATCGGCCAACTTCACCATTCGACGATACAGAAACTGACCCTGAATACTAAGAAAATCCTTCTAGTTAAAGTGACGATGAGGTTTTTTGACGATTTTTGATCGGATCAGGGAGATAACTCTTCTTCAAGTAACCTGGAGGATAGTTATGAAAGTGACTGCATCATTATCAATCCTGGTAGTGGTAGGAAAAGATTACTTCAAACTTGCGAAATGAAATGATAAGAGTTTGTAAATTGTTTTTGAAGAACACTTTTGGAAATAACGATAGGCATATTCGCACTGTTATTGAAAAGGAAACGAATGGTTTTACTCCAGAAGATAAAAGAGGAAAACATGAGCACCACAAAAAAATATACGAAAATATGAAAATCGCTGTACGTGAGCATACTAAGTCTATTCCTAGAATAGAAAGTCATTACACTCGCGCCAACTCCTCTCGATAGCATATTTTAGGCGAAAAATGCTTCTCTGATCTGTTCAGGGACTAAAAAAAATGCAAGAAGTAAGAAATGAACCAGTTGCGGATTTCACGATGTAGCTATAGCCGAACTTTTCGAAATTTACTCAACATTTCCTTTTTCTCCCCAAAAAAAGGATTTATGCATTTTATATCAGCAATTTATAAATTTATTTAGATAATGGAGAATTAAAAAAAAGTTGGATAAAAAAATTTAAGTAGACTATCAAAAGACGAAGACGAGAAAAAATTTTCGGAGAAGTTTTTTCGTTGCAAAGTCTTTCGAGGGATATATTTTTGACAAAGTGACAGAAAAATAGTAAAAAATGCAAAAGACATAATATGAAATATAAGTGTACTGTACATTTTGAGATAGATTTCCAGATTCGACGCAAATAAATATTGTTTTTCCGGTAAAACTTTGTATCGACCGCACGTTGAGTACAAAAAGATGTGACTCTATTCACGCTCAATAATATTCATTCATTCGGCATCAATAGTGTCACATGTCGGTTTCTAGCGAAAACTATACTAAATATTTATTCCTGATTTTTACAGGATAAAATTCATGAATTTTGCTATCTGTTAGTACCATAATCTCTAAAGTGAAAAATTTTGAGTTGTGTCACTATTCTTGCCGGAAGGCGATATGTTTTTTTTTGTACTCACCAGTTCAATTAAAGTAATTAATTATAAGTCAAAAAATGAGTTTTTCGTGTTGCGTAATCGTGCTCTGTGGCCGTGATCGTTCGGTCGCCATTCTGTGAAATAGACACTCATAGAGAAACGAGTTTCCAAACTCGGCACTCGTCGTAAGTTTATTATTCAGAAGAAGATGATAAGATTTCTTATCGTAGAATAATAAATTAACAATGCGACTAGGAAGTCGTATGACTGACAACCGTATCACACTCCGAATTCAATTGTCTTTGTAACGTTGATGACTACACACGGTAGTCATCAACGCACCATGCTCACCTAGGAGTTACGGTAGTCGAGAGAGAGAGAATCCAAAAGGACAATGGAAAAAATCCTAAATTGAAAACCTTGTAAGAGCAAAAAAAATTCTCAAAATCGGTATTCTTTTTTAAAACGCACAAATTTCCTAACAGATAGTCAGTTTGGTTCCCAAAAAGAGAAATCACTGAAGATGCATTGTTATCTTTAAGCAATATTTTTGATGGAATTAACAAAGGTACACTTTCTGCAGTTTTTGTTTTTTGTTGATATTAAGAAAATCACTTTCGACCACGAATTATTGCTGAAAGAAAATCTTTGGAATTTTGGTTTTACAGGATTTATCTAGGAGTGATTTTCTTCGTCCTTATCAAACAGAATATACAATGCGTGAAAATTGGTCGTGTTTGCAGTAAGTCTAGAGCAGCGTTGTCCAATTTAATTTTTAAGCGGGCCACACTATAAGAGTGTTGCTGATTTCAATGTTTTTTGTTTTAAATCATGTCAGTCAGCAGGCCTAGAAGGCACGCAAAACATAAAATTTACAATTTAATTTTTTTTGTAGGGGTGGAGGGGGTATATGAGTCGGATCTGGTGCACTTTTAATATCTTAAAGGGACTTCCAAAAACTACAATTTGACACAAATTTGAAGTGTTTCGCGACATTCTAAGGGGTGGTAGGGGCAGTAGTGGTAAGGCCTTGTTTACTTTCCATCAACACAAAGTATATTTCATAATAAGGCATTAATCAAAATTTGTGTTCGCTAGCGATATTTTGTCGAAAGTTATGACCGAATGAAAATATCAAGGAGGAGTCATTTGTATGGGGGGTAGGCAACCCTTGGTCCGATTTGGCCCATTTTCAATACCGTCCAAGATATGATAAAAAGAAACATCTGACCAAAAGTTCAAACCGCTGGCTTCATTATTTCGGGAGTTAACGTGCGAACAGACAGTCATGGCTCAATCGAACCAGGGACCGACCCTGATCATTTATATATATACTTTGCCATACCTCCGGTGGCTCTTTAGAGGTGTTACATAATACGGCGTAACAAAAACAATATACCCTAGGTTAATTAAGACAAGAAGCGAAAACGTGAAAATATGATTGATCTTCAAGTAACCACTTTTTGTTAATTGCATGTTTTGCGCCAAATTTTGGACAGGTGATTAAAAAAAGCAACAGTCGTCCAGGTAGCCCAAAAAAACATTAAATTAATTGAAATTAATTTCAGCAGAAAGGTGGCTAAAAGAGACAAAAAGTAGTTTGTGATGCGGTTTTAAACAAACTCATGCACCAATACAGCTTGATGTTTAGGTCTAAAAATCAGGCACTTGGGCTCTAATTATTATGTTGGAATTTCATATCCAGGTGATTTAGTCACAAATTCCAAGATTTCCGTAGTTTTTAAAGCTTTGCCATTTTTCCAAATAAATCTCAATTCATGGTCGGTAAAGCCCACCAATTTTTGATTAACTGCATTTCAGGACAGAACAGTTTCATGAAGAGTAGTATTGAGAGTAGTATTGTCCTGTACAAAAAAGATGAGCTGTGTAATAAAAGCAATTACTGACGAGTTTCAGTCATTTTTGTAGACTTGAGTTCAACGACTGGATTTTTTCACCTTACCAATTTCACTATTTTTGTGTTGATACAGATTACAGATTGTGCTGCTTCGACATGGCCGCATAGAACTGCAAGGAGGGTTGCATGCGGCCCGCGGGCCGCGAGTTTGACACCTCTGCTCTAGATGATTAGCTGGAAATCCTCGAAACTTATTCAATGTTAGAAGAACTTTTTTTCGAGTCAGGAATCAGGATAATCATAAAAAAAATTTTGGTCGTCTAACTTGCACTTCTGCCTTCAGTTTTAAATGCTAATTTTACCAAAACTTTTGAAACTGATTGTAAGAGTCAAGGGTAGTTTATTATTTATTATAATAAAAATAAGAAAAAGTATCATAAATGGATTTTGCATTTGTTAAATGTCTTTTACCCCATTTTTGAGATTTTTTCCTATTTTTTTAACACCAAATAATAAACAATTAGCCTTATTATTCTCAAGCAGGACTTTCTCATTTAAATGGCATTAGTAAAACGTAAAACTTAACTGAGGGCAGAAATGCTAAGTGGGAGAAGATCAACATTTTTTGACAAATATCCTGAATCCTAATCCGCAATAAAGTTCGTTCTTTCTGCACAACATTGATTAAGATTCAAGGACGCTTGTCATCTAGTCTAGAGCAAGGGTGTCCAACAAATTGTACGCGGGCCACATTGTTGTTTTGAGAAGCCAAAAATTTTATCGTAGGAGAAAAAGCATTCATGCATGCCTTTTTACGTTGTTTGTAATGTAAAAAATAAGCATTTCTGATAAAGCAAAATTTCATCGCTACTTAAATAAATATAATGGTCCAATTTAGACGCAAATCAGGTTTCAATTTTAAAATTCGCTCAGCGAAATTTTTGATTAACCTATTTTCAAATTACTAATATTTGTGAAAGTTCCATTAAATTTAAAAATTGTTTTTTTTTCGTGTATAAAGTATCTATTATAGTGTTTTTGTTCGGGAAGTGGTTTTCAGAATGGAATTTGACATTTGAACAAATGAAGGACCTGTTTTTGGAATTATGGCATTTTAGAGTTAACACGAGAGGTCACTTTTTGCCTAGCAAGCTTAGAGAAGTTCCGATTTGTGACGTCTGAGATCTGGCCCATTTCAGTTTTTTCGATAATTGTAAATTGCGCATTTCATGTTAGTTCAAATTGTCTTTGGTGTTACATTTTTAATGTATTAGATGTAGACCAGACGCTGGCATTTGACCGAAATATGTTGGTCGTCTGTAAAAAATACCGCCTTTTTATACCCGTCACTATGTGAAAGTAGGCTTCTTCCAAAAACCGGGATCCCGGTACAAAACCGGTGTTCACTTGGTACCGGACCCGATATTCTAAAATACCGATATCCCGGTTTTTTGGTACCGAGTTAAAAAAAAAAAACCGACCGACGATTCGGTTTTTTGGTACCGAGTTAAAAAGAACGATTCATTTCAACCATGAGCCGGTTTTTTAAGGTTTTTTGGTACCGGTTTTTAACCGGGTACTAAAAAAAACGGCTTATGGTTAAAAAAAACCGTCGGTACTGACAAAAAAACCTGGGTCGGTTTTTAACCCGGTACTCAAAAAAACCGGCTTATGGTTAAAAAAACCTGAGTCAGGGAAACCGCTTGTGGTACCGGGTATTGAAAAAACCCGAAACCCGGTACTGAAATCTTGTTACCGAACGGGCCTATGTGAAAGGGTATATTAACTTTTCATGAAGTTTGCAACGCACAGAAGGAAGCGCCTCCGACAATTTGTATATTATTGATCAGTGTGAAGAGAGGAATCTATTGAGCGATGCCCGTCCGTCTGTCTGTCTGTCTGTCCGTCTGTTGCAACGCAGACTAGTCCCTCGCTGTGTATATGTCGGAACGAATGGAATCGGACCATGGTGTCATGGGGCTGTCCCTGCAAATTAGGTTCTTCTAAGAAAAACTTTTTTCTTTATGTACCAATCGTAACCAAACTTCACCCAAGTGTGTTCCTGATAAAGCTTCAAAACATATCTATGAACGGATGAAATCGGAACATTACGTCATAGGGCTGCCATACAAACAATCCGTGAAAATTAAGTCCTTCTGAGAAAAACTTTTTCTATTTTAATCCGACGTTAACCAATTTTTACCCAAATGTGTTCCTAGTAAAGCCTCACAAGATATCTAGGAACGGCTGAAATCGGAGCACTACGTCATAAGGCTGTCATACAAATAAACCCTTGCAAATTTGGTTCTTCTAAGAAAAACTTTTTTCCTTTATGAACCAATCTTAACCAAACTTCACCCAAATGTGTTCATGATTAAGCCTCAAAACATATCTAGGAATGGATGGAATCGGAACATTACCTCATAGGGCTGTCATACAAACCAACCCCCAAATATTAGGTTCTTGTATGAAAAACTTTTTTTCTTTTTGAATCTTAACCAAAATTCATCCAAGTGTTGTCCTGAATTAGCCTCAACGCAGCCAGGAACAAATGGAATCGGAACACGTGGTAGAAATTTTTAAGTAAAAAGAAGCTTAAGTTGCATTTAAATGTGACGCGTATTCAATTTTCGGC
Source organism: Microchrysa polita (assembly GCA_949715475.1). Classification (NCBI taxonomy): domain Eukaryota; kingdom Metazoa; phylum Arthropoda; class Insecta; order Diptera; family Stratiomyidae; genus Microchrysa; species Microchrysa polita. The sequence goes on from OX454415.1 coordinate 118,045,892, forward strand.
TGCGCTCGATATTAGCCTCCTTTATTTTTTTTTTTTTCAGAGTAAAAAACTTTTAACTAAGTCGTCCCGCGAAACTATGCTTGAAAGCCTTGTCATGTTGTATACTCGCCGTTACCAATTAGTCTTCAAAGTTTCATACTAAAAATCTGCTTCTTTCTTTTAAGATCACGTTTAACCAACCAACCCAATTGTAATGGATCAATTCAGACTCATAAGTGTCAATTTTTGAATTCGCTTGATTTTTGAAAATGTCTTTGATCCGATCTATTTCGAATCGTTGACATTTGTAAAAATCCCGCTCTAATTCAAAAATCGACATTTGTGAGTGTGACATGATCCTAAGGCACCAGCTGTTTTGGTGTGGGCTGCCACATTGTAAAGTGAGCAATTATGCCATTTTTCAATTGGCGGCCATTAAAAAAAGAGGGATTGGTGACTGAGATCGGGGAGGGAGAACTGTCACGGGGAGATTGCTGTCAACTAACGGAGAAAGGACGGACGTTTTTCTTTTGGGTGTTTTTTTTTTAAGTAAAAGGAGTGCTTATGGATTTTTCTTTCTTTGTGTTGAAAAACAAAGCGTGATGGCGAAAATGGTTGCCTCGTCTCATTGAAAAAGTGCCCGTAGGACAAGGCCGTCACAGTCCCCGTTTTGCCGTGAAACGTGAAAAGAAAAGGGCAGATAAGTTTTCTGTGGTGTGGAGTAGTTATGATATTTCGTCTTTATTTGTATGTATGTTTGTAGAAACAAAAACTCACTGGCCACATATTACGCCTCCTCCGGCACCCAGCTTTTTTTTTTTAAATTGTTCTTTGGGCCCCTGATCGGCATAATGAACGTCACGGTTTAGAGGTTATGAAACAAAACAAAAATCCCAATTTTAATCCTAACATTTGTGCTCGTTAATTTATGGGCATGCGAGATCCCTATTTTGATGTATAGGACAAGGGGCAACGGGCAGCGCAAAACCTGCCCAACCCTACCGCTCTGAGCTACAGCAAGCGCATGCCGCTGCACGCTCGTTGAGGAGCCCTTTCGTTGGACTAACCTGCACGGTTAAAGAGGCATTGGCTCCGTCCCCTGGGACATCTCTGGATGTCCAGCGTCCTCCATTACACAATTATAGGTAAAGAGGAATCGCGATTCAACAAGGAAATGTTGCCAGTACATCTCAGGCAAAATGATTATCGAAACAGTTAAACGATTTTTGTGAAGCTTTCATTATTCACAAGTAATTTTTTATGTAAAAAAAAGTACCTCTGACTTTCAACTTTGTGGACAAAAATTTATTTTTATCCTAATTTTTTTTTTTCAAAATTTTCTCTAAAATGAACCGTTTATGGTTGAATTGATATAAATCTGTGGTGATTATGAAAAACAGCTTAAGTCGATTTAAGCCGAAATTGAGTTAATACCACCACTGTGTTGTCTATACTGAAAGGCTGTCAAAATTTTTGTGATTTCAGGAATTTATTAAGCGAGTTATTAAGTTTAGGTTTTCTGCTTATCTCAGATTAGCCTCTTAATGATAAAGGGAATATTGACCTTACTCAATTTATTTTTTACAAAATAGTTTCTTTTAACTGGAAAAAGGGCTTAAACTGGAAAAAGGGCTTCAGTTAATCGAAGCTATTTTTTGCTTATTCTGAATGAACTCATTAAGGTACAATTTTAAACAAGAATTTAAAACAGTTTTGCAACAAAATAACATATGGTAAATCTGGTTTCAATATAAGCTATTATTCCTGTTGAAACATTACCCATAGAGAAAGCTAAAAAATAGTTAAACATATTCTCGATATTCAGTGCAAAACAAAACAAAAAAAACAAAACAAAAAAACAAGTGCTTATCCACACCTATTTGTTTTTACATTACTATAATATATACTATGGAAAGACAATTAAACAGGATACCATTATAACCAAAACAAAGCTGTCAAATGCTACATTTGAAAAGCTGCAAAATTTGATCAGAAAGATAATTCAAGTTTAAAATAATTATACTCAAAAATCAAGAAATCCAACTTATAGCGGATACAGATTACTAACAAATCCTCCACTTGATTTAAATTAATCCAGTCAAAACCCTGGATAAATAGATCGTAACGAATTTCACTTAATTCAAAATGCATCGTAGAATGTATGTACTTGAATTGTTCAAATTGCGGTACAATATGGTACAATCGCTAATCAAATCTATACGTTTTGGTAAATAGTGTCGCAAGTGTATTAAATATAAATAATAAATATTATCTGATAATCAGTTCGGTTTTAGAAGAGGACTAAGCACGGAAGACGCAATCCTAAAAGTTACAGATTTTGTGAATTCAGAATTAGAAATAGACAAGAAACCTATTGCGATTTTCATGGATATTGCCAAGGCATTTGACACTATACCACATAATTTACTTAGAAGGAAACTTTTGAAAATCGGGTTACGCGGTGCGGCATATAAGCTTTTTTCTAGTTATCTAGAAAGTCGTAGGCAAACCGTTAAAATTGAAGATACTTACAGCGAATGGATACAAAAGCAACATTTCGGTCTCCCTCAAGGCACTGTTCTATCACCATTACTGTATCTTATATTTGCGAATGACTTATGCAAAATGAATTTTTATAACAGCAAAATAATTGCTTTCGCAGATGACACGGTACTCATTACGTCTTCTAATTCTTGGCGACAAACCTTTCTATTTGCTCAACAAGACTTTGAGTTAGTAAAAAGTTGGTTCGATTCACAATACCTTCAATTAAATATGAACAAAACCAAGGCTTTAACGTTTTCATTGAATATTTCTGGGCAACCGAGCCGTAGTTCAATGAAAATTCATATTAATGACTGCAGTATGCAATCATTCCAGCACGATTACGAAAATTTATGCAATTGTCCACATATAGATTGTGTCGATAGTGTCAAATACCTTGGAGTGCACATGGATAAATTTCTTAAATGGAACATTCATATCAACCATTTAGTAAAAAAAATTCGCAAAACCTTATACATTTTTAAAGTAATAAGATCTACTCTTACAGTAACACAAATCAGGAAGGTATATTTCGCCTTAGTTCAATCTATTTTACAGTACGCTATTACCGCATGGGGTGGTGCCTACGATAATCATTTAAAAACTTTAGTAACCACCCAAAAGCTGATCTTAAAAACTGCATTTTATCTACCAATGTCTTTCCCTTCAGAGCTCGTCTATGCAATTGCTAATGTTCTTCACATAAAGAAATTATATGTAAAAAGCTCACTCTATTATTTATGCCATCACTCTAATTTCAATTTTATTCCACATCAATCAAACACGCGTCATAGTTACAACAGACTTATAATCCCCCGAGTAAAGAAAACATCTTCTCAAAGATACCATACTTATACCGGGCCATATTTTTTTAATGCTCTGCCAAATCACATCAGATTAGATATAAACAATGTTCAACGATTCAAAGTAACTTTAAAATTTTGGCTACTTAACCTGACCTTAAGCCTATTTTATCAAATATTTCAACATCATTGTAATAGAAATTGTTTGTACTAAAGCTTTTAACCTTTCGATTATATTTATCTTTCTATTTTTTACTGTGTATTTTTTTTAAATCTTCTTCGTATTCTGAATTATGAATTAATTATCTGAATTATTATTTTATTTTATTTTTATAAGTGTAAGTTATTTTTATGGAAAACCAAAGTTGTCACTTAGCCTACAATAACATTTAAGATTAATTTTCTTCTCGCACAAGCGCTAAGCTTTAGTGAAGAAAAGCAAAGAAAAATTATGTACACTATTGTTACCATTGATGAAATTATTACTGCAATAAACTTTTTTGAATTTGAAAAAAAAAAAAAAAAAAAAAAAAAGTGTGAATCCCCCTCTTAATCGGTTATTCATTAAAAACAAAAAAAAAAACAGATTTGTGACAATTATTTTATGAATTTTAAATAATTTACATCTGGATCCGTATTTTCAAATTTTATCACATCTGCATCCGCATCCGCAAATGGAAGGTTTTCTGATACGCATTTCCATCCTTACTAGCGTGAATCATAGTAAATTTTTGGCAACTTTTGTCGATAGTGGCTCTGCGAATGCTACCCATTTCTTGTCTCGTGCACGCCTGTACGTTTTAACAATATGTGAATGCACGATTTCGGGCACCTACACAAATAAAAGCCGCCCTCTAAAATTTGATCCATAGCCAACTTAGTGGAGGAAAGCTTTATTTTTCAACGTTTCCATGGTTTTATCGAACACTTATATGTACGAGTATATAAGTACATTTCTACATACTGCTCAACATAGGCATCATCATCATAACCATAAACCATAAAAACAAAGCTTTATTGTCCACTAAAATATCCATTTCGTATGCCCTTACCACCACACCATGAGGGAAACGACCCCAACCTAATTAGGAAATAACATAAAAGTCCGGAAAATATTAATGTGATAAAATGCGATAAATTTTGACTAAACGCAGAGAGTTATCGTGATTAAATGTAGTAGACTTGTTGGTATCCAAAATAACATTAGTCGGTATTCCAAAATAACATAGGAACACGACTATTAGCACGAACTTGGACAATGTTTAAAGGATTAAACAGTTCGGTAAACATAGTATACTACGTATAGGTATAAATGTAATCTGTGAAAATTATCAAAATTCAATACTTGACGACGACTCACGATATGTTTTTTATTTTTTTTTATTTTTTATTTAAATTCATGCATTGTACAAAAGCGAGAAAAACAAATCGTTGGAACACTATATTGCCGTATCGCTTAAATTTTTTGATAACTATTGATATTTCCCAATCCTTAAAGTCTTATCGTTCATAGCGTTCCAGCTCGTCACTTTTATGATCACCATTTGACACTCACTTAAACAAAGGTAATCTGTACTGTACCCACAATTTCAACCCAGAAAAGCGCGGGAGGGTGTCCCGCGCCTTACGTATATAAACACTGATCCTTCAAATAAAAGTTGAAAATCTCAACTGTATACACTCGCACGATATTTATCGGCCTTTTGAGATTACTCTCTTAAGTCTTATATCCTTCCTTCCTTGAACACCCACCAACAACGTGTAATATAGCGAGTCCATCATTTAAGGATTCATCGTCATTTGTGGTGTATAACACGCACCCATATCGTAACCTGTTGACTTTCATCATCATATACTATACCTGGTTGGGGTCTGCGGTCTGGTCTGCGCGTATATCCTTATGCCATTATAGATGAATTTTATGCCACACCTTTTGCGAAAGGGTGGACGAGACGAATAGCCGGGCGTCTTCTCTAACATATAACAGCTACACCTTTTACATGCTATTGAATTTCTCGCGGGCACAACCGTCTCTAGAAAATAAACTGTTTGTTCAGGATGGCAATAGAATTCTCCATAAATTTTATCGTACGTTCGTAATTCACCGCGTTGCTGCTTCGTTCGATAGATTCATGTCCTGAGCCGTTTTGTTTTTGTTTTTCTGCTTATTCAGTACGGCTTTAACGGACAAGGTAGGTATTGGATATTAGACTGGTGACTGCTATAGGATATATTGGTTGGATATTGTCGACGTTGATATGGTTCGATCGTGTTCGTGCGGTATCCATTGGAGTGTGGGATGATGTTAGATTGGATGTTATATATTTTGTCGATGTCCTTCGACAAGATATGGTAACAAACAAGTTTAATAGAAGTCGAACTTAAATCTTGTATACCTCCCACAGGTATTTATACTGAACTTAAGGACTTTCGGACATTCATAATGTTGGAACGAGTATTATCAACGGAACGGACAATTCTAATTAATCACCCCATTTTCATTCTTACAAATTACAATTACCTCCCAATTTAAAAACCATTCACTCACGCATACACGACGATGTTTCACATAGCTCACCCATAGTATTCGATATGAGTTCGTTCTCGATATCTCAATACGAACAGCTGGAGATGAATGGACCATTGTTGACGATGGTCTCCTTTTTCTTAAAGAAAATGTCCTCCATCTCGGCTATTATTCCCTTGTCCGTTGTAGGACTCGTATGAAAGTACCATACGGTTCGGCCCGGCTAATAAACCAATGAATTATAGATTTGTGGTTGGTTCCCATTGAATTATTGTTTGACAATAAAAGGAGTGTTCAAAAAAAAAAAAAAGAAAAAAATTGGAAATTCATGTTCTATGACTTCATGCAGACAGACTTCGCGCAGTCACGTTAAAATGCAATTGGTATTATCCTCGCAAAGGAGCCATATAATATGTATACAGGCGTCCAATTCAAACGGCCAGGGTGTTGTGCGACGACGACGGTGATATAATGATAACATCACGTAGCTAACGCTTGTGTAGTGCGACAAGAGGATGGCATATGGCACACTTGTTAGGTTCGAATTTAATAAAAAAAAAGAAAAAAGAAGAAAGAAATCGAAAATGTTATTGTGTGTGGTTTTGTTCGTGAATCAAGGCGTTGTGGGTGTCCTGTCACCTGCTTTTATACATTTTTTCGTAGGTTGTTTTGGGTTGTTGTTTGAATGTTTTCCGTTGATATTTTGATTTTTTCCTCTTTTAGCTTTTACTAAATAAAAATTTGTCATAACTTTTTGTTTAAAGATAGGCGAAGACGAAAGAAAACGATCCTTTGATAGTGATTTGATAGTAAGATTTAGTAAGGAATACTAAGGCTATTTCCGAAACCTATTCCTCAAGCCACCCAAAGGGTGTAGGTGAGGGCTTGGGAATCCGTTCATATGACAATCTTGGCGCCTGGTTTTTAGATTTTGGTATGAAACACCCAAGCCAATGGAATACCAGCCGAATCGGTTGTCATGTAATCTGACCTACTGACCGTGTCGGATCCAGGCCGCAAAGATACCATCCATGCAGGTGTCTTGACAGTCCCAGAAACACTAAGCTGTGTGCATCTCAGATTGTGCGGCGGCAAGTGCAAGTCCAAGTGCAAAAGTGCACTGCCGTTCAAAGGAAACGTTGGAGCAACGGAAGCCAACCTTTAACAATACCAAGTGAATAGAAGTATTTGAGTTTGAAAATCGTTTTACTTTTACTTGTGGTAAGAAATGCTTTCAAGTTCAGAATCGCCGCATATGATCTCAGCAGTGTTTCGACTTTACCACTTTTGTGCTAGATCTAGCATTTTTTCAGAAAATGTGACAATCTACAACTCTACCGCTAATTTCCAAAATTAGACGCATTTTTCTTAAATTTTGTTTACTTTGCGAAACCAAATTCCTACATCGAAGTATTTATTCACAACATTGCAAACTGCTACCCGAGCAAATGAAACAATTTTTTACTACATTTTCCCGTTAAAACTTATTGGTTTCACAAACCAACAAACAAATGTTTGTACACAGGAGTTACCATGTATGTGCGTCTAGATGCAAAAAAATGCAGGATCTCAAGGAAAATAAAAATAAAAATATTCTTGATCGATTTTTAACATTTAAAAAGCTATTTTCGAAAGTTAAAAAATAAGTCGAAACACTAGATCACAGAAAATTCCTTTCTTTGAAATTAATACACACTAATTAAAGCCTGTCCGCAGTACATATCGAAAAAGGATCCTGTGGCTCTGTGGTTAGCGTTGTGCTACCAATCTCTCTCTTTCGATAGGGCGGTGGTTTACTAACAGAAGGGGCAAGAAGAAAGTAATCTCTTTTAGCATTTGAAAAATTAATATTATATTGTAAATCAAAAATGGCTTATCCGAGTTTGTCGTCGGGATAGATGAGTTCATAAAAAATAAAACGTACATTTTCACACTCAAAAATTACTACCAATTCGAACGATTTGGTTGGATTTTGCTCGAAAAACAATTAGGTCATCAAGTAGCTCAGACAAGCGAATTTGAATTTGTTTTATTTAAGTAAAAGATACAACCATTGTAAAACTGATATCAAACAGATGCTACTTGGACTGGTCAAAAGAAATTTACGCGAACACATTGATTTCTTTATTCCTTAGACACATAGACATTAAACATAGTTATGGTTGTTAGGTCCTTTGCAATAGTGCTTATGTTAACCGCCTTAAATCGAAGAAAACCCGATTCCCCAGCGCTTTCGAACAATAAAAAATTATAACTCGAAGTTAAATTCTTTGTTTGGCAGTCGACGAGACTCTACTAGTCAAAGTATTTATATGAAAGATTTTATAAGTTGAAGTTTCTCATTATCGTTTTAAAATAAATATTCAATTCGCTGAAGTTATTACATAAAACGATTATCCGCTTTACATCGTTGCCTCGTAGAATCCATAGTCATCCTGAAATTTAATAAAAATTCTTAGATAAAGTCTAAGGGTCTCTTTTCGTTGCAAAAATTACTTTTAATAAAATGCTCAGAAAAATATATTAAAAGCACCGGATATCTCGAACTTTCTTAAAATCACACTCGATAACTTGAAAACTCGATACCTCGATAACTCCATAACTCGAAGTAAAATACATTCTCCTTCAGCTTTGGGTTATTGAATTTCCACTGTATTATCATTTTAGTATCTTTTAAATCTGTCAACGTCCTGTTATTGCTCTGTTAACAGTATGTTAACGTTCTGTTAACGGTCTGTTAATGTTCTTTTAACATTCTGTTAATGCTCCGTTAACGTTCTGTTAATGGTCCGATAACTTTCTGTCAACGGTCTGCCAACATTCTGGTAAAACTCTGTAAACGTTCTGGAAACGCTATGTTAATAGTTTGTTAACACTCTGTTAGTGTAATGTTAAAAGTTAACAATGTTATGTTAATGCTATGTTAATGTTACATTATTGAACTGTATACGTTATGTTAACTTTATCCTCATGTTATGTAGAAGGTATATTAGAGTTATGCTATACTCATGTAATGCAATAACTTATGTCATCTTACTCATTTAAACTTTCGTTACGTTTTTTCCTTACGCTTCACATCTCTATTTCACAGAATGTATATCAGATACTGGCTTCATCAAGAGACGCGGGAGCGTCTCGCCCGCCAAAGGAAAAAGAAAAACGAAAGCGAACAAGTCTATGATTACCGGAGACAACTTGCTTTTTTTGTTTGACCAGGCTACAGCCTTCCAGGCAACAGCCCCCAAAAATTTTTTTTTACTAAAATATTCCACATGTCCTGTTCTAGTGCCTTTCCATATAAAATCTTCGATCGGCACAATAACGGGTAAGATATATGCAATAAACGGTGAAATTTTCACCCTCACAGACTTAAGCGAGTAACCCAATTTCAGAATGAAGTCTACAGTTGCAGAAAGACTTGCTTCTACTGTCTCTCTTCGTGATGGGATTTTTATGAAATTTGGAACGAATGATCCTCTGGTGGTCCTTCTAAAGAATCAATGTCTTCCATTTAGATAAGTGTATAAGATAACGGTAAATTAATAGGTAAAGTTAACAAAAGATTTCCAACAATTGCGTCTATCGGCTCATCGAATTGATAATTTTTTAAAACACACTGCGGCATTGGGAAATTTGGATATTGGGACACCGGGAGACTAGGATCTTGGGGTAGTGGGATATTAGGGTCTTGGGACATTAGGACATTGGGGCATTAGGCACAATGGGGAAACAGGGACGTGGGGACATCGGGATATTGGGGCATTGGGACATCGGGATATTGGGGCATTGGGACATCAGGATATTGGGACAATGGGACATTGGGATATTGGGACATTAGGACACTGGGAGACTGGGACATTAGGACACTGGGATATTAGGACATTGGGACATTATGACCTTGGGACAATCGGACATTGGGACATTGGGACACTGGTACATAGGGGCATTGGACCACTGAGACATTGGAATGTTGTGACATTGGGACATCGGGATATTCGCACATAGGGGCACTGGGATATAACAACATGTGAACATTAGGGTCTTGGGTCATTAGGACATTGGGATATTAGGACATCAACACATTAGGACATTGGGACATTAGGTACACTGGGGAAACTGGGACGTGGGAACATTGGGGCACTGGGACATCGGGATATTAGAACATTGTAACATTGGGATATTGGCACATTGGGATATTGGAACATTGGGATACTGGGACATTAGGGCACTGAGATACAGGGACATTGGGGCACTGGGATATTAGGACATTAGGCTATTGGGACCTTGGGACACTTGGTATACTGCGACATTGGGACACTGACCACTGGTACATTAGGACATTGGGCCATTGGGATATTATCACATTAGGATACTGGGACATTTGGGACATTGGGGTACTGGGATATTAGGAAATTGGGGCATTAGGACCTTGGGACATTAGGACAGTTAGACATTGGGATATTAGGACATTAGGTGGGAGACTGGGACATTGGGATATTCCGATACTGGGACATTGGGACACTAGGGTAGTGGGACATTCGGACATTAAACCATTGGGGCACTGTGATATTTGCACATTGGGACAATAGGACCTAAATTGGGACACTGGGACATCAGGATATTGGGACATTGGCACATTAGGATATTAGGACATTGGGACACTGGGATATTAGAACATTGGGACATGAGGACACTGTGACAATGGACCTTAGGGCATTAGGACATTGGAACATTGGGACACTGTGACATTGGGACAATGTGACATTGGGACACTGGGTCAGGGGGGCATTAAGACAAATCAGTAACAGAACGTTAACAAAGCGTTGGCAAGGCAACAACAGAGCGTTAGCAGATCGTTAATAGAGTGTTAACAGAAAATTAACAGAGCCTTAACAGAACGTTAACAGAACGTAAATCGAGTAATAAAAGAAAGGTAACAGACCGTTTACAGAGCGTTAGCTGATTAAAGAGAATTAAGAGAACATTAACAGAACGTTAACAGAGCATTAACGAAAAGAGAACGTTAATAGAGCATTAACAGAGTTAACAAAAAATTAACAGATTACTAACAGAATGTTAGCAGAGCCATAACACAAAGATAACACAAATCTATTTTGCACAAAATACATATTAATAAACTATACCCATTTCATCCCAAAATTATTTTTAAAAAAGCTCAGCAACAGCCATTTGTGGCGTATTTGCAATTGCGTTTGCAGTATCTATTTATTTTAAAGAAGACCCTGTGAATATAACTTATGATATTAAATTTATGGAATATGCTGAACAAAAACCTATTGAAACTTTTCCCAAAACAAAAATATTAGTTGGCTATTTAAGTATGCAAAAATATATGATATCTGACCAAAAACAACAAAGTTGTAAAAGTTACCCCGCCAAAGAAAAATTCATCTGCCGCAAAAAGAATACATATCACTCCAATCTGCTGCTCATATCTAATTTTGTTTGCTGGATGTACTTTTGTTTTGGGTGTAAATGCTGGAGAAGTTTAAATGTACAGGACTACTTCTTAAAGTTATTTGGAGGGAGCCGTCAAACTGGCACTGAATAAAATGTTAAAGCTCCCACCAAATTGCTTTAAGAAGTAGTCCTGTACATTTAAACTTCTCCAGCATTTACACCTAAAACAAAAGTACATCCAGCAAACAAAATTAGATATGAGCAGCGGATTGGAGTGATATGTATTCTTTTTGCGGCAGATGAATTTTTCTTTGGCGGGGTAACTTTTACAACTTTGTTGTTTTTGGTCAGATATACATATACATGTCAAAATAAGCCATTTTAGTTAGAATTAGCTACGAGCCACGAAAAGGAAGAATGCCAAATCATCCAAAACATAGTGTTAGCAATGGTCTTCCTAGACCATGAATACTTAAAAGAGAGCTACGTTAATATTCTAGTCTCATTCAGGGTTAACCGCTGCTCTGCTAATAATCTTTGTTTGAACACTGGAAGCCCATTCATGAGCTTTATCTCTTGTGTGGAATGTAATATTCTAGTCTGAAAGTGGCCTAATCCATCAGTTCTGCAGTCTGCGAATGTCAAAAACCGCAACGGCACACTGTTTTCGGTTTTCCCAGTTTCTTATCAAGACGGTTAGACTGTCCGGTTTAAAACCGGATAGAAATTACCGTTGTCCAGTTAATCCAGTCATTTTATCTAATTGAATTTAAGGCTGATCAAAATTATGAAATTAGAGTAAATATGGCCCTGTATGTTTATTGCTCAGCATTGCTTTGCCTTGTAGTCTGGCTGGTCTAGCGGTTAGTGCGCGCACCTTCGGTGCACAGGGTCATGAGTTCGAATCTCACCGTGGATCATGGTGATTTTCGAACTATGAACTATGATATCACTCAAATGTTAAACGAGTACCCATTTATGGGGGTAAATAACACTACTGAGCGTGATGCTGATCTCATTACCTAAACAAAAAGCAGATAAGATCTTGGAAATACGATGTCACTAACACATCCCGCGGCCTTAGTCCAATGTTGGATTGTCGCGCCTGTTATTTATTTTTATTAATTGCTTTGCTAATTAACCCTCTAAAGCAGTGGTTCCCAATATTTTTCAGCTCGTGCCCCCCTTGCGAGATCTGCTGATCCTGGCGCACTCCGAAGAAATGTTGGCCAAAAACCGGAAATAAATGCAAAAATTGCCATGGGCAAGGAATGCTTTTAATTTTGGCCTTAAGTTCATAATCCATTGTCGCAATTTAAGTTGTTTGAATATTTTGTTTGTTAGTGCAGCCCATATTTTGGCACTGCTAAAATTTTTTGGGAAGTATTATTTAAATTTCATGATTTCCGCATCCTGAATCGATGTGAGTTCGGCCGTCATTATACGTCGAGCAGCAAAATTATTTAGTAGCGAATTAATTGACGAAAATTCAATTTTTGGCATTTCGCAACATTTCGTTTTGCAATAACCGATTACCCCTGGCGTATTTCGAAAGAAATTCGCAAGAAAACCATAAATTCGTTAATGGCAAGCAGATCATAATTTATTAATGACATGAATAGTAGAGTTGTGCCCGCGCCCCCCCCCCCCTTCCCTGATCGTCACGCCTCCCTAGGAGGAGAGGACCCTGTTTGGGAATCACTCCTCTAAAGTATCGAGAAATTACGTCAATATCTGTGAATGCGTAATTTTTTTTTAATAAAATGCCAAAGATAGAAGACAGCTTGATGTTGCTACGATCAGTAACGGATTAATGAACGAAATTAATATTCGGCAAGATCATTCAAAGGCCCTTATAGATATATAACATTCAGCTTTTGTAGTTGTACCATAATTTTTTTTGTGAATCCACTTTTTTGTTGAACCAACATTTTGGCTTAAGAAAGGCGATATGGTTTGCCAGAGGAAAATTTTAATTACTTCCAAGCGCGAGCCTCTTTCACTCAGAAACTATGAGATTCACTGAAGCACATGTATAGTCAAGTTTCTGTCGTTTAAGGCTTTTTCCACAACGCGCGTATGTCTTCCGATTGTAAACCCATAAGATAACTTTAAGTTTGGTCTACCATTATTCTAGTAGGTATATGTACTTGCTTTCTGCAGATAATGAGCTTTTAAACGTTATTGAAATATCTTAAGGTGATCCTTCTTCCCGAGTTGTTCTTTATCTTAGCCAATCTGATGCAGTATTCTATTGTTAAAGTCAAAAATGGCGAAACTGTTCTGTTTCTACTAAATGATCTAACAGCAAACGTTGTTGGGTATATCAATAGTCAATAGGCAGTGCAGAGCTATTCCACTGCAGAGCCCTTGGGGGTAATTTAATGTTGATACGATTTCGCCAATAAGAATAATTCATCTGTAACAATTATGCCTTCTGAGCCGAAGCTCAGAGGTCGTGAATACCGAAATGTGACACAATTGTCGAAACCTTCTTAGCCAGTGACAAATTGAGGAATTTCTGATACTACTAAATAGAATGTTTACATTAGAGTGACTATAAAAAAAATACCGGTGTACAGAGGGCTGCGCCCGCAATACGAGGGTTTTTTAGAATTTTGATGCATAGTGAATATTTTTTGTACGTATATTTTATAAGCAATAGATAAGAATTGTGCACAGCATTAATGGAATGCTTCCTGTAAATCTATTTTTGGATTGGTCTAAATAAACGCGTTCCACCTTTAATTAGACCAATCCAAAAATAGATTTACAATTTACCCAGTTTGTATAAAAGTACTCCAAGGCAAATCTACAGGCATTTTTCGATTTAAGATTTCTGATGGCCTTTGAGCAAAAAGAAACTCAGGCAAAGGTAAGGATGGCTTGGCTTTATATATGAACTGAATTATTAGCTGCAAATCTACTGTTACTGTTTTTTAAATCAAGGAAAAGCAACTTATATTAAATGATTCCATTGTGTCCCTTGACATAAGAGCCCACTCAAGCTTTCTTATGAGTATTGAACAAGTATACTTTTGCAGCTATTCAGGGACACCCTGTTAACTTGGTCCTCAAAAATATTTGTGGCAAACACTATTGCCATTCTATGCATTTCCACCGAATTCCATGTTCATTGTTTCATCAAGTTAAAAGATATGCATTGAAGAAATGCTTAAGAGGCTTCCCTTGCATTGTGAAAGGCCCTTACTAAATACTTACTTGGCTATATTTCCGGTTTGGATTCAGTTATTCTCATGAAAATTCGTAGACATATTCCCTATGAAATTTTCTAAAAATCCTTAAAAGAATTTCCATATATGGAAACCTAAGAGGGGCTACACACGAACAAATTGAAATTTTACAAATTTACTGTTATTTATTTTTCCTTAGCAAAAGACAACAGTCTTAATATTTAACGTATATAAGGCCACACTGACCAATCTTTGTGCAAAGTTTCATATCGATCCCTATAACGGTTTAGAAAAACGGAGCTCGAAAAGGAAGTTTAACTTTAAACGCCAATAAGTTTTTTACCGTTACTCGAAACTGATTTGAGATGTACTCGTTTAGATCTTTGATTTAAATACCCATACGTCAATCTCCGATACAAACTAAAAAAGTCAAACGTTCAGGACACCCTGTTATCTTCTTCCTACCAACTTCTATATGTGCCAAAGACTGTAACCATTCTACACATTCCTACCAAATTTCATGACAATCGGTTGAGCCGTTCGCGAGTTATTTAGTGAACAGACGGACGGACGGACGGACGGACAGACAAAATCGATTTCATAAGGGTTTTTTGAAAAAATTCTAAAAAACCCTAAAAAAGGTACCGACGTTATGTGTTTTGGCGATTACATTCACTATCTGAAGAGGCTGGTTTCTAATGGTGGTGCAAGACTCGAATCAGAAAAAGTTTGGTGCTGACTTGTCTCGAACAAGTTCTTGAAGTCCCAGTGAGCGTCGAAAATGCGCATCTATTTTGGAATTGACTTCTGAATCGACACCATCAACCGTTTCGCGATCGGAATTTGAAATATGATTTTTGACTATTGCTGGGTCGTGCAGCCAAAGCGGTGACAAAGGTTCATCCGGGAAGACGGCCGGCGTCCTCGTTGCTCCTAACGTGCCATATCCCTGCATGTAATCATATTACAAATCAGGGGATTTTTATTCAAATCTACAAATCAGCTGGGACTCTAACTCCAAGACCCACATCTCATCTCAATTGTAATTATTTTGGAAATATGGGAATTCATATTCCGGTTAAGACCGAAGAATTAAACAACTGTCCGGGATGTCCGTTCTGAAAGTATCGGTTTTCGACATCCCTACTTCGGTCACATTAAGTTTGTAATAGTTTTTTTATTATAAGTACACTTACATATTTTAATAAATTCAAGTACATACAACCGTTCTTTGTGCACTATTTCACTGATAAGAGCAAACAATGATCTGCGCTATCTGCTCAACTCTATCGGCTTATTTAGTTTTCGAAACAAGAGTAAGAATACGTCTTATAATATTATGAAGCACGATTCAAAACGTGATGCAGTAAAAAACGATTTTGAATAGAATCTAGAAGTTTATGAATCTGTCATCATGGGGGTCATGTTTATAAGAATTTACGATGGACATAATTAACCCAGTCACGGTAGTTCAACGTCGTTCTCTTATCAGCTCATTTGTTATTCTTCGTAACTTAATTTTGATTTAATATGAAGACAACGTATTTAATGATGGAAAGAATTAATCGTTAATGGTTTCACTTATCAATGAATTTCTATCAGATGAAAGCGCAAGCGGTCATTATAATATTCTTCAGATATGCACAAGCACATAAATAAAAATAAAGTTTGTGTTATTAACACAAATATTGTTTATTTTGTTACAAGTGGCCAAGAAACTTTGTTGAACAACTAAACAAAAATTAAAATCATCAAAACTCTGTCGGTTCGTTATTTTATAAAGTTCATTACACATACGTGCCTTCTTCTTAATTTAGAACAACAACAATCCAAATCAGTTTTCTTGAAATATCCCATAAAATGCATAATCTCATTCTGCCGTTCGATACACATTTCTTCGAAAACGTACATACGAGTTGCATCCGCAATATTGAGAAATTAACACATGAGGTCAACCATGACCAAACCCAGTTACCCTCGAATGAACTTCTACTTGAATATGCACTCTACTGATGTGTGTTGTATCGAATCGCTTACTAAACGAAACATCCATACTGACAACTGGCAACTTCTAGGGCCTATAGGCAGAGGCAATCATAAACATGGCTAATAGATTGGTCATCCGAATATGCATTCAGTATACGACACACGACGATATTTACTGAGTGTACGGAAGTGCAATCCTCTTTGCATTTGCAGTGATGTTCCGGGACTTGGGTCATTTAACACCCAAGCATTGATGGGCACAATATGTATGGATAGGAGTATGGTAAAGCTAATGAACACCGACAAGCATTACAGCGGAACACACTGCACTAGTGACTAGTAACTTCTTTGTATTTGATCTGAACACTGAACATTGTCATCATCATAGGATGGAGTATAACATTTTTTGCATGCATTTGCTCGAAATGCGGATAACGAGGATTGAGCTTTTCCGATAGGTTCTGTGAAATGATTAGCATCCCGACAAACGAGAGATCGTGCGTCCAATGTCGATAACGACAAGTTCAAATCAAAATAGAGACAGAGAGACAAACCCTTAACCCGAAAATCCAATCCGCATGAAGCACCCATTTACGAATCTCGGTCTGTTGTCGACAAAATTTGTTGGAGATTCTCCGAACGGACAAATACCTATAGTAGATACGAAAGCGCCTTTCCGGCATACGCAATGCTATTTTGGTTAATTAAGGACAAACCCAGGTGAATATCAAAGATGCAATGCAGTCTTCGTACGAGTTCGAGTACTACTGTAAACGGTGGCGCGGAGTTGATTGGATATCTTCAATGTTGGCTACGTGTGATTGCTGATTGCAGCTAAAGCCAAATCTTAGTAAGGGGTAACGAAGGGTGTTTTTGTTAATGTATCAGGATTTAGGCCAGGGGTGTCCAACACACTTTTTAAACGGGTCATATAGGCCAGTCAATAAACCGAAAAATAAGGCGTTAGGTCGCAAAAAATTGCTCGGCTCTGGTTTTTTTGGGATATTGTTAGGATAGATACCAGAAGTGTACCACCAAGTTTGCAACTTCGAAAAACCTGTGCTAACTCCATGACCCTCAAAAAACCTCAAAATTTTCGGACTTTTTCCATATTTTTGATTGTAATTTCTAAAAGGTGCTTCCTACAAGTAAGTTGTCCACTGCACTGTTAAAGCTAAGAAAATCTTCTTTAATTAGAGTGCAACCCCAGCTTTGTAGGCGCAAAGGATCCCAAAATACAGCACTTTAAACATTATTAAAAAAAAAAAAAAAGTTCGACATTGTAATTTCAGTCATGTTCCGAGCTGAATATCGGCTTAAATGCGCATTTTACAGAGAAAGTCATGTGAAATGAAGTTATAAACCAGTTCCTTAGCTGTATATATGGCGGAACGAATGGAATCAGACCATGGGGTCTGAAAATTAGGTTCTTCTAAGAAAAACTTTTTTCATTATGTACCAATATTAACCAAACTTCACCCAAGTATGTTGCTGGTTACGCCTAAAAAAATATCTAGGAACGGATGAAATCGGAACACTACACAGAGAAAAAAATTAGAATGGTTATCTAAAGAAATAGTCGAATTCATCTAAAGTTCGCGTTGATTTTCAGCTTATGATTCTATGTAGTTGAAACAGTTACGAAGATATGGATAATTCTTCTATTCGTCATTAGTTGAAACATCTACTATGCAAATTCAATTAATTCATTTGTAAAGACAGCTATTCATTATCTATAAATTGTTAAATGTTGGATAGCAAAATTGTGTAGAAGAAAAAAGGACGATTGTTTGTAGTTAAATTTTATATTTGAGTAGTACAATCAACAACTTTTGTGGAAGAATTGACTAAACTCTTTCTTCTAATCTTGCGTGGTTAAATGAACGAATTTAATAGTATTTTCAGCTACGAAGATTAGAGAAATCAGCTATTTCTTTGGTAAAACTATCTAAATTTAAGTCAACTACTTCACTTTAGATAAAAAGTCTAAACCATTTTTTTCAGTGTACGTTATAGGGCTGTCATACAAACCAACTTCTGGAAATTAGGTTCTTCTAAGAAAAACTTTTTTCTTTATGAACCAATCTTAACCACCCTTCCCCAAATGTGTTTTTTAGTAAAGCTTCAAAACATATCTAGAAACGGATAAAATCGGAACACTAGGTCATAGGGCTGTCATACAAACCAACCCCTGATAAGCAGGTTCTTCCAAGAAAAACTTTTTTCTTTATGAACCAAATGTGTTCCTAGTAAAGCCTCAAAACATATCTAGGAATGGATGGAATCGGAACATTACGTCATAGGCCTGTCATACAAACCTCCTAAAATACAATTTCGGACTTTTTTTTTACAAAAAAATCACATTTTTTAAAGTGCTTTATCTTGGGATCCTTTGCACCTACAAAGCTGGAGTTACACTGAAATTAAAAAAGATTTTCTTAGCTTTAAAAGTGCAGTGGACGACTTACTTGTAGGAAGCACCTTTTAGAAATTACAAACAAAAATATGAAAAAAGTCCGAAAATTTTGAGGTTTTTTGAGGGTCACGGGGTTAGCACAAGTTTTTCGAAGTTGCAAACTTAGTGGTACACTTCTGGTATCTATCCTAACAACATCCCAAAAAACCAGACCCGAGCAATTTTTTGCGACCTAAAATCGGTAATTGACTGGCCTAATATTGTTGGTTTGAAAAGCGATGGCGGGCCAAACATTTTCTCATAGAAGTTGCTAGTAACGTAAAGAAGAAGCACTTCTACGTATGAACAAACTCATTGCTACTTAGATACGTCTGTGAACTGCCCGAATTGCCAAAGAAGCAACAGCTGGAGTGCGTTGCATTAACCCTTCGTTAGGCGCGCACCCAATTGTCACGTGGTTAGGCGCGCGGGCTACAATTGTAGCCCAAATTAAAAATTATATAACAAATATTGTTCAATTTCAATTTTTTTTTCTTGCTCGGTTTGTGGTCTCTTGATTACTGTACAGATTAAAAAAAATAAAATTCTTAATTTTTTATTAAAATATATATAATAAAAGAGGGCAAAATGCAGATTAGTCCTATTTTTAGTCTTTTTTCACATTAACTTACTTAGGTGAACAAAATAGTTACTTTTCAAAATGAAAACCACAAAAAAGTTTTTATTCTCAGAAATCAACGATAAATCTTCGAAATGGAACACTGAGCGAGAGAATGCGGTTAAAAATGACCAGTTTGTGGAATTCCAAACTTAGCCCATTTTTGGGTACCCAATATTCACAATTTTTTAAACTGGGAGTACAGTTTCTTGCTAGAAAGCTAAATATATAGTAAGTCAAACTGATTGATTTTTTACTCAAAATATTCATATTAACTGTTCTCGCAATATTTACGCTAGAATTGATAAAAATTCCATCCAGAAACTAAGTAATGTTAGCAACAGGTAACATATCCACGCTGTAAGAAATGACTTTGACTTCAACTCCAGGTTTTTCGTTAAAATAGTAATCTAATTTTTGTACATTTATCTTGAAACCCTTTTTCTTTGTCAAACACTTTACTGTTGCTATTCTCTACAATGTTTTATAATAATATTTTTATTTTAATGGATATCTATGAGTACCAAAAAAGTAACATGATTGGGCGCACGAGCTACACTTGTAGCCCAGTGAACTTTGATCGCAAAAAAATATTAGTTTCTAGGCTCAATAAATATCAACAATATTCTTATTCGATTAAGAAGCAACATTTTAACAGCTACTGAGCAGTTCGAATGAATTCGGTTTATATCCTGAAAATGATCGCCATTTAAAAGAGTGTGGGCTACAATCGTAGCCCGCGCGCCCACTGAAGGGTTAATCACTCATAGCCATCTCTGACTTCCATCAGAGTTGTGAAAGAGCTCTTAGGGGAACAGATGAAAATGGTACAAAAGCCATTGAATGCAAAAAAGATTTTAAAAAAACCTTAGGGGGGTAGCTATTTGCAACTATCGGAATTTTAGAACGACGGTGAGTGAATGTGAGTACTTATACTTTTACCCAAATCGTATTAATGGAACTCACTCCTGCTTTCGCAAATGTCGGCAGGATGCTGGCTGGAGTTTTTCGTGAGAGTTGGGAGACGGTTTTCGACGAGGATTGAAGAAGAAACTAGCTAGTAGTGTTAGGGAATGGAACAGACTCGACAGTGTTGGCTGATAAACATGAAGGACCTCCTTTTCAAAATAAGAATGTCGGTATTAACACGAGAGGTGGAAATCGCTTTTCGCCTAGCAAGCCCAGCGAAATCCTGATTGATGACAGCTTAGCTTCGTATGCCGATTGCAATATTGGTGGTGCTGATTAGTTTTCCGGGCAGGAGCGTTATTTTTTGTTTGTTTTGTTTTTTAAGAGGAATCATTAAGGCCGGCCAACATAATCTGGCCTTCCGGGCTATTCGTATTGAAAAACCTGTTTCGCGTTATTATTTTTAAGTCGCTAACCAGTGGCGTAGCGTACGCTGTTCCATGTGTTCGGTGGAACACGGGCCCCAACCATTAGGTGCCCCCTAGCGTAGTTACGAAGCGTGACAAATTTTAGACTGTTTTTTTGGATTTCAGGAACATATAAATTGTGGAACAAATTTGAAGTGCTCTACTGTGCTACGAAGCAGCTTTAAGCGAGAGTTTTAAGCCTAGTGCTGTGGTGAGATGAGAGGCCTAGGCAACTGCGCGGTCCTGAGTAATTGCCCGGCTTGGTACTCCCTAAACCTGTTATTGTCTGTTAAATTTGTCCGCTTTGATTAAATTCGAAATATTTTATGTGGAATTTCTGCCTTGGGGAAAATATTGAAAACAAAGCAAAAAAATGTTGAAATTGCCCGAAAGCTAAAAAACACCAGACCGAGTGTATTTTTACGCCGAGTGTTTCCATCAATTTTAGTAGTGGATTTTGATAAGGTGAAATCCTAGCAATTTTAAACACGTTTCACAATAATGAAATCTTCGTACATTAGCAAAACCTCGCATTATCAAATAAGTGAAAAAAAAAACCTCACACTGGCATGCCCATCAATAAATGAACCGAGCACCAAAACCTTGAAAAATACATACAGCTATGCGAATAATAAAATAGCAATAGGGGATTGCGACTTACTTATTTCTCTGAAAACAGTTATTGGGTAGTATTACAGATGCTGGTTGTACCTATAGTAACGTAAAAATTGTTTACTTTTTGAAACTGATATAATGGTTGTTGATAGGTTAACAGTGCTTTCCTATCCATTGGCGTAGATAAGGGGACTATCAAAAGAATCATTCCCCCCATGTCAGGAGATCATATATCTGCTTAGCAAAAAAGAATGTAAATTTAATGTCAGCACTCAATTAGGTAAAATAAAAAAAAAATACATTTCCCAATTTTTCGATTGTTATGGTTGGCAACCTTTGTATGAGGCGAAAGCAATGCGAGTAGCAAAATTTCGACTGTGTAATTTGCATGATGATGAGGGGTGTAATATAGCGATGTTTAAATTTAAATTGTGTCGCAATGAAAAATAGGTCCAGGAAACCTTCACAAATACAAATGCACTCCCGTTTTGTGCAACGATTCCGCTTCAAATTTTTGCATAAAAATTTGTGCAAAAAACTACGTAGATTCAGGCCGCACAAACATTTCTTAAGACTTTGTATTTTTCTACAACATTTTCGTTTGCACAATATGTTGCGGGACTAAATTTTGTGAAATTATGTACTCCTTTAACTTTTGTATTCCTTTAAATTGCAAGATCCCCTTTCTCTCCGAAAAGGAATCTACGCCACTGGTCCTATAAAAAAAAGAGTATACCAATCGCTGCAATAAAAATAAAAGCTAATTTGAAAAGTTTAGCTTCAAATGTTGTCCAAAACATTTATTTTTCAGAATTAATCTTTTACAGGATACAAGTATTCGTGTGGCGGCGTTTCGGTAAACGGCAGTGCTAAATTTTAATCTGTATCAATTCGTACTCTTTCACTTAAACGCCTATTTAGAAATATAACGTTTATTCTTTCAGCTAAAAAAAAATATTTATTATACAGTACAGCAGGAACTGTAAAATTGCTCCATAATTATTTTTTAAGAGAAATAATTAAATTTTCGTGGTCAGTGCTTTTATATATTCAGAAACTGTAAATGGTAAATCCTATATCGGACAAACAATATTGGCTAACAATAGATTATTTTGTGTGGGGCCCCCATTGGGTTTTCGAACACAGATATTTTAGAAACGTTTCGCCACTGTCGCTCACTTAGCGATATATGGACTTATCGACCGAAGTAGGCGGAGAACGGAAGTCGTATGCCATCGAATTGTAGCACCCTATTATAAGACAGATATTTTGCACCAAAAAGCTGTTGCTGATATTGATGCTCTTTTCTTTTAAGATCACGTACACCAATTATTCCAATTATAAAAGGATCTCACACACGCGATTCAGCTGGAAAATATTGAGATCCCGGCAAACATTATCCAAGCTGTTGAACAACTTTTGTGAAACTTTCAATAAGTTGGACATTTTTTCTGTGCAAAAAAATACTTCTAACTTGCAGTTTTGTGTCCAAAGATTTTATTTTTTTTACTCTTTTTTTTTTTGTTAATGAAAATTTGTTCCCAAATTGTGCTTAAATGAGCCGCTTATGACTACTGTTCTCCGAGTCCCTCGCGGGCCAGATAAGAATCTTTCGCGGGACGAATTATGATCCGCGAGCCGTATGTTGGAGAAGCCTGATTTAGGTA
This sequence comes from Microchrysa polita, assembly GCA_949715475.1. Taxonomy (NCBI): domain Eukaryota; kingdom Metazoa; phylum Arthropoda; class Insecta; order Diptera; family Stratiomyidae; genus Microchrysa; species Microchrysa polita. Next base: position 118,069,078 of record OX454415.1, read on the forward strand.
TCCGCCTATTACATGTTTCTAGCTGGATAAATTCATTGTCAATTGATAATCTTTTTAAGAAATATCAATCCTAGTAGAGAATCGATTTCCGAACTAATGTCAATAGGGATGGTTCCGATAACCGAAAGTTTGGTCAATTGAGTTATTATAGAAAAATTAGAGCAATGCCGGAAAAGTAATTTAAGCCACAAATCGAAAGTAAGCGGAACCCAACCAAAACTTACGATCATAATAATCATAATCAACCAAATGTTCGGATAATTGACGCTCTAGTGTATAGCGAACAACAGATAGCACGTTACACTCAATCTCGTTTTACAATTATTCTAAGAACGTACACTTTCCGTAGATGCTACAGAAACCTATCTGATATCGAGCAATTTATTGTCCTACTTGGAAAACTAATGCAATCGATTGCATCGAAATTTGAAAACAACAATCAATGAATTTTAATCGTCCTACCAGCTACCACCATCATTGTTTTCCCCTGTGATACCCCACGTGTTCTATTTGATATTCCTGTCAGAGAGCTATTTCTACTCAGGCACACTGTCGTATCATGTCTACCAAAATAAATTGACGTACAGACGTGTAACCCATATGCATGCATGCATATGTCGCGTCGCTATATATTTTGCAGTAAATTGTGAAAGAAAACTTATTATTCATGAGAACACTGAATATACGAGTAGGCGCCACCGCCTAACCAACTAGAACAAAACTTCTTCGTCCCAAGATTAAGAGCAAAAACGAGAGAGAAAGAGAGAGTCAGTCACATGTCAAAGCCGATCTTATGCATTTTACATTTTAATGACACTGTTTCGATGTTGTATAGAGGTTTTTGCAAACAAACATTGCATAGGTACTGTACAATGTATAGAGCCTCCTGTACTTTCCACATTTCCAATCTGTTTCACACATCTAATCGACTCCACCTCATCTCACAAAACCACAAGAAATTGCCAATTTACAGGTAAACACGTAAGTGACGTATAAGGATGGTAAAAGGTTAAATGGTATGTGGAGACCTATAGTAGATGAGCGGATAATTGTGTGTATTGCAACGACATTGTATGGCATAATGATGGTAAAGTTGAAATGACACTTTGGTCCTGCTGACAGAATGGCAAAAGGTAAATAGTTATGTAGGTAAATTTTTAGGATAGACATGGATATAAAATATTACAACACCTGTATGATGTACCCAGGTGCAGGTACCTATAATAGTAGGTTCTTACTTATTTTCTTGCCAATTGATATGGCAAATCTTGGCTGGCCCTGATTCTGTTACATTTAAAATAATTTTCATAAAAGTAAATTTCTACATTAGTTACACACTTCCCATGTACATAAACTGCAAAAACTATGACGCAAATCAAATCTACTCGAATTCCAAGTTGCATTTTGCATATCTAAACATATTTTTCAAAAATAAGAAATTTTCTAGATTCTATACGCAAAACAAACTGCATCCGCATCCATAGAGTGAATCATATAGACGCGTGAGGATTCATCTTTCATTTCATCTCAACGAACTGGAAACTTTAACGCGTTCTGACGGTGTTATCAGCTTTATCCAAAGTCAAGAGGCGCCTTGTATAGTGATATGCACATTTCAGTGTGTGTAGGAAGATAGACCACCCCCTACACAAGACAGTTCATATCCGCATGCCAGGACGGGTTGATCATAACACCACACTCGATAAATGTTTGTCGATACGTTTGGAAATGACCGTTTTTTTCTTAACTTATTTTCTCATGCTGTTAGAAGAACTACGACGACGACAGTTTTATTGAGTCAAATGCCATTCACATAAAATGCATAGTGAAACTTCTGTAGCCTAGGGGGTTAACAAGGCGACGAGTCCTTGTCGATTAAATAGAATTACACGATGCATGCATCATGAAGGAGAGCAAGTAAAGTAAAGTAAAGTGGTTCAATGGCTTAATTAAGTTCATTGATAGATTGCGAGCTAATGAAACTATTCGCGATTTGAATGAAATTTTCGGAAAAAGATATCGAACTAATTAAGCCTATTTTCAAATACACATCAATAAAGACACCTAGTATTTGAAAAGGGGAGCAAACCAAAGCCAACGATATTGTAAGCAATAAGAAAGAGAGAACTACTGTTTGTCTACTATTACCCGACTTAAAGATAAGTTTTAATGCATAATTGTACTTTTGTTAAATTTTGTCTGGAAATCATGCTTATTATCCTTATAAAGGTTGCTTTTTTTCAATATCTATGAAATAAGAAAATAAAATTAATTTGAAAACTTTGACAATTATCTAATCACGATTTAAATTTAAATCAAATGGACGTCAAATCTACCTCTTACGTGACGCGTAACTTTCCCACACTTGTCGGAAATCAAGCATGCTGCATTTAGGTAATTAAATTACACATGGAACTCGGATGTGTCTATGCTTGGGATATGGTTTTCCTTTCACAAGCTTGTGACAATAAAGACCATAAGATGAAGAAAAAGTTACAGTTCAGTGGTCCTTACGAGATCGTTGAAGCTATAATCCATTATGTTTTTGGACATTTAAATCAGTGGCTCCCAACTCGCGGATGTCTGCGGACCACTTAGTATGAAAGTGAATCACCGCGGCCCACCCATATTACATCATCAGAAAAAATTTCATATTTTATTATTATTACTATTAGCTAAGAACAACTTCAATTTTGATAAAAAAGATATTTATTTTTCAAACACATGAATAACATACTCGTACAAACATATAAATTCTCATTTCTCACACGGTCGGAAATTTAGTTTATTTATTAAACCTTTTTTGATTGTATATAGTTCCAATAGAAAAAAGTTTAATTTTTAAACTTTTCAATTGTTTACACCTAAATAAAACTGAATAGTTTAAATAAAAAACTTTGCATTATATTATAACTAAATTTCCGACCGTGCAGATCGTTGGCTACATTTGTAGGTAGTATATCACAAAAACAAAGTCATCACTCATAACAAATTAATTTTTCAAAAATTAAATGTTAAACTTAAAAATTTAAAAAACTTGCATGATTTTCGGAACAAAATTTGCGAGTATGTATATCTCAAATAAAAAAAAAAAACAAAATCCATAAAAAATTCAATCAATTCAAAATAGGTTTTTTCAAAAACGAATGGTTATAGTAAAATTAGACAACAACCTATACTAGACTCAATATCGCAAAATAAAAAAAAATATCACCAAATTCAAATGTGATTGTAACAAATCAATTTCAAATTGAAAAATAGAAAAACAATATTACAAACTATATTATTTTCAGATTACAGGCAATGCATCCTACATTACAAAGAAATTATTTCAATTTTTAAGTTTAAGAAACAGTTGCCTATCTGAAAATAATGGAAAAAGTTTTTTTTTTTCTTCAATGAGACTTCTGTGCACGAAATTGTTTAACTAGATGAATTCTAGGACTTAGGCTCTTACTAATTGCTACTCTCAAGTCGCTGCTTGCACTTAGCCGATTTCGCTGTTTGTTTTTAATAAATAACAAAGTAGAAAACCCTTCCATACAATGTTAAGAATGTTGTTGCTCTCCGAGCGATTTCCCGATTTACGGGCATATCGACTCGGAGAGTGCAAAAATTGACATTCGTCGGTTTCGATCGAATGCATATGACACAGCACTCTCATCAGGTGCCGTCGCTAGTGCTGTGTCATATGCATTCGAGGACGGCACGACCTAGAATGCACTGGCTGGTTGTTGTTCAACCGTATATAAACTAACAAAAATCAATCGTTGCCACGGATCACATTTGAGGCGAATAGCAACTTACTATTTCAGTGATCCGTCCAACATCCCACTTTTTGGCCAAAACGCCAATGGTTCACATAGAATCAAGATATGTGTGTTGGGACGCAGCCTCCGCTTCCCACGAAACCGACGAATGTCAATTTTTGCACTCTCCGAGTCGATATGCCCGTAAATCGGGAAATCGCTCGGAGAGCAACAACATTCTTAACATTGTATGTATGATTAAGTGTACCCGCACTGAATGGGAACAGGGACGGCAGCGGAGGGCTCCACGGCTGTTTCGTGGGAAGCGGAGGCTGCGTCCCAACACACATATCTTGATTCTATGTGAACCATTGGCGTTTTGGCCAAAAAGTGGGATGTTGGACGGATCACTGAAATAGTAAGTTGCTATTCGCCTCAAATGTGATCCGTGGCAACGATTGATTTTTGTTAGTTTATATACGGTTGAACAACAACCAGCCAGTGCATTCTAGGTCGTGCCGTCCTCGAATGCATATGACACAGCACTAGCGACGGCACCTGATGAGAGTGCTGTGTCATATGCATTCGATCGAAAACCGACGAATGTCAATTTTTGCACTCTCCGAGTCGATATGCCCGTAAATCGGGAAATCGCTCGGAGAGCAACAACATTCTTAACATTGTATGTATGATTAAGTGTACCCGCACTGAATGGGAACAGGGACGGCAGCGGAGGGCTCCACGGCTGTTTCGTGGGAAGCGGAGGCTGCGTCCCAACACACATATCTTGATTCTATAAGAAAACCCTTGCTCACACAAATTGGTCGTGGAAAATATAATAAGATAGCACAAAGCTATATGACGAATTTTGGGAAAGGCAAGGGCTTTCATACTCCATAATTCTTCTAAAGTGGTACCGGATTCAAAATAGTCTTTAAAATTACTGTCATTTTGGGGATCGATAAGCTCTTCATGAATTTATTCAGAAAGATCTGAAGGCTTCACATTAAAAGGGTTTCCAATAAGTCTTTTCATCAAATGTGTCGTACTTCCATCATAATTTGGAAAATAGCGAGTAAACTCGCTTCTCAAGGAACTTAAATGCCTGATTATAATATCCTTAATGTGATCTGATACACTTTTGTTATTTGCGAGAGATTTGAAGTTTGGGAATGATTTCCCTACCCACAGATCAATGTTGCAAATAAACGCACGAAATTTGTCCTCGAACACAAACACATTACATCAACAAGATAGCCAGTTGCAGTTCAAAAATGGGATCATCCAATTGTTTCGAAAAATGTTCCATCTTGTCTTTGAATATAGACCCCATACAGGAGATCTATATGTGGCTATTGGTTGGATAACCATTTTATAGATAAGAAGTTTATTATCTAACGGTAGTTGAGATTTCTTGTTCAAAAGTGGATATAATGAGCAGTAAGATTTTACCATTTTTTCACTTGTTATTTCAAAAAAAATCTTGTCCCGTTAACTTCTTGTCAAAAGCTAATCCTAGGTATGTTAAGCTTTTCTTCCAATTTATATTGTCGCCTAGAAACTTTAGGGGTGAGTCAGGTAGTTTTTCTCTTTTCCTTTTCTTCGTAAAGAAGGCGGCTTGAGTCTTGGATTTATTAAGTTTGATTTTCCACCTAAAGTAAAATTGGTATAATAATTCTAAGTGACGTTCTAGGTTTTCCGCAATAACTACCGGATCGTCATTCGCAGAATATAAGCTGACGTCATCTGCAAAGCATGATATTTCACATTCGTTCGTAGTGGGAATGTCCGCAGTGAAGATGTTAAAAAGTATAGGGCTTAAGCATGAGCCCTGCGGAACGCCTGCAGGTATTGGTTTGGATGTGGACTCTGATTCTCCGACCTTTACGGAAAACGTCCGGTTTGCTAGAAAGGATTGAATAAGTTTAACCAAGTACGTTGGAAAACCAAAACTCATTAATTTGAACAAAAGTCCATCATGCCATACGGCGTGTCGTGCTCTGTGGCCGTGATCGTTCGGTCGCCACTCTGTGAAATAGACACTCATAGAGAAACGAGTTTCCAAACTCGGCACGACTCGTCGCAAGTTTATTATTCAGAAGAAGATGATAAGAAATATTCTTATCGTAGAATAATAAACTAACAATGCGACTAGGAAGTGGTATGGCTGACAACCATATGAGACTCCAAATTCAGTTGTCTTTGTAACGTTGATAACTACACATGGTAGTCATCAACGCACCATGCTCCACTAGGAGTTACGGTAATAAAGAGAGATGCCATACGGAGTCAAACGCCTTTTGAATGTCGAATGCAACTACCCCAACCGATTTTTTTGATTGAAACGACTCTTTAATGTATTTATTAAGACGAAACGCTGGATGAGCTGTTGAGTGTTTCTCTCTAAAACCAAACTGAAAGTCGGGAATGACTTTTTGTCTTTCAACTACCTCGTTTATAGGGGATAGTACTATTTTTTCCAGTATTTTGCTAATAGCTGGCAGGAGGCTGACTGGTCTATAGCTATCGGGCATTCCGTGATCCTTTCCAGTTTTTGGGATGGGTATAACAACTGCATGTTTCCAGCATGAAGGGAAATACGATGTTATTATGCATGCATTGATCAACAAATTAAGTTTAACCAGAGCCTTCCTCGTTAAATTTTTCAATACTAAATTTGAAATCTTGTCAAAACCCGGAGCTTTGTTACTTTTGATGGACTGGAGTATTTTTCTAATTTCTCTGGGTAAAGAAAGACGGATTGAATTCCAGTCATAGGTAGTATTAGAGAAGTCCCTGATACGATTATGCACCATTCCGTTAAGGATTGGGCTTCCCAAGTGCGATGAGTATGTGCTTTAGAAAATATGTCAGATATTATCTCTGCTTTATCAGTGTTGTCAAACACCAGAGTTTTATTAGCGTTAAATAGTGGTGGCATCGATTTGCACCGGCGGAAAATTTTGTTTAGCTTCCAAATAGTTTTGCTGTTTTTCGGAAGCCTGTTTAGCATGCAGTTCCATTTTTCATTGCGATTGTTAAACATTCTTTGTTTAATTTCTCTTGAGAGTTGGTTTACCGTTGATTTGAGAGAGGGAGTTCTATATCTCTGCCACATAAGCCGTAAATAATTACGAAACTGAATGAGAGTTTTAGTTCTATCATCGCTTAATTTATTGTTAATTAGATTTTTCTCGACTTTTATTGTCGATGAGTCTAGAGCAGCATTAATTGCTGAATAGAAATCATCTACGAGGGTATCCACTTGCTGAGGATTTTCTATCATGGACAGGTTTTGAGAGTTTAAAGTAATGTTTAAAAATACTTTTAACTCCTCTCTCTTAACTCGTATAAGCGTGCCAACATACTTCCCTTTGATAGCCAACACATCTCGGTATGATAAAGCAGTGTTTCATGCTCAGACTCCAATAAGCCGCATACCTTCTTGAAAATTCCTGTATTTTTGGCACTACCTTTTACAGAGTTTACAATCTTAATGGCTATTTTCATGGTATCTAATAATTCTTCAGGCATGGTTTTCGACGCAAATTTCTGGCGATGTATAATGCACTGCATTGTAATTGTATTAGGGTTTTTTCTTTTATTAACGTTGCCAACCCTGATCGCGATCCCATCATAGCAGGTGCTCCATCTGTACAAAATCCTGCAAGCTTGTTCCACTTAAGGGCATGTTTCTCAAAGTAATTACTTATGATTTTTATAACGTATTTTCCTTTGGAAGTTGTTTCCAATTCCTGTGTTCTTCTTTGATTTAATTTTCATCCCCCAAATATCGGACAAAAACCAGCAATTGGCTGCATTGAGATACATCGGTGCTTTCATCACACTGCAAACTAAAAAAAGGCGATTTTTTAATTTCACAAATCAGTTGCTCTTGCTCAATGTCAGTCAACATGGTGTCAATTCGCGCCTTCTCTGTATTGTTTGATAAGGGAATATCTTGCATTTTCTTAGAAGCTTCTATGCCTAAAATTTCTTTGATCATCGCTATTAAATAAGAAATTTCGAATGAAGCGGAGAGTAACTTTTCGGATGATTCGTACGCAGCACCGGTTTTTCCTAATTTCATTTTCTTAAAGTTCTCTAATTTTCCAGCGAAAAATTCTGGTGGACGATCACTTAGGTTAGAATGTACAGTTTTTAAATAGCGTTCAAGCTTTGTGAGTTTTAAAGCTTCATTGCTAAGAACAGCGGCAAAAATCACGCACTGAGGTCTGACCTCTTTATTTACTTCAATTTCCGTAAATCCGAACTTGATGTAACCACTGTCGTATTTCCGTTTTGGGGGCATTTTCGAAGGTATTACACAAACAAAAAAAGTAATTGCACACAAAAATATCGAACAAGTTATTGAGTAAAAAACACAATTCCGAAACTCAACCGCACTGCTCAGAAGACTCTTTGTTAAGAAGGGCACCGTGGTGTTGACACTGAATGCAGATTATTTGTGCGACGCACGCTGACAGCAACGAAATGTACACATGTTCCAAACTTTGTATAAACATGTTCTTAGCATGAATTATACTATGAATATGTTACGGTATATTCTTTTCGATTTTTGAATTATTATGTGTGACTATCTAAAAAAAATCGTTTAGCTAACTACTAAATAATAATTGCAACATTGCAATTGCATAGGCCTTTAATTTTTAGTGAAAAACAATCCGTTTTGGATTTATTCACGAAAAAAAATACTTTTAATAGATTGTCACCATCATCCCTCGCGGACCACCGCCGACGCTCTCGCGGACTACCTGTTGGAAAACAGTGATCTAAATGGTCACAATATTACAGACAAATGTGTGCGGTATAAATATCTGGCACTGAGTTCCAAAACTCGCTTCTTGCATTTCTAAAAAAAATATCAATGTCCAAGTTTCAAGTTTCTTTCAATATATTTCAATATATTCCACAAACAGTAATTAGTTTATGATGTAAAAATTTTAGAGAAAAAGCAAAGTTATACTTTAATTATTATTTTCAAAAAACCAAATCTACCTTGAAATTTTCCAAAATGCAAGGAGCGAGTTTTGGAAATAAGTGCCTCATATATAAATGACTAAGATTGCGATATTTTCCATACAACTCCTAAAGGATTTCTACAAGATATTGCCCCGTTTATAATGGAAGACTAATAAAAGACTGGTTTCGATATCAATTCATAAAAGATTTACTAATTTCATTACTACCCATATTTTATTTCATTACGTCACATTTTCCCGAAATTTCTAAAAATAAGAAGAAACAAGGCCCAGAACGCCATTTTCCTATTTTAGTTTTTTCTTCTATCATATGTATGTTTCTCTTTTTTTTTATATTTTAGAAATATCATATTAAATTCAATGTATTTCATAAAATTTTAAATTAAACTTTAAATTAAAAAAAATCACAGGGGTTCAAAATTTATCTTGTTAATCGCTTACTTAGAAACGTCCTTTTTCAGAATCAACCAATAGTCAAGCAAGCATATTAACCGTATAAAGGTATAAGAGTGAGGGAGGTAATTAGGAACAACAGTTTTATTGTTTTTTACTTTTATTGATCTGAGACAAATAAGTGTAGCACTTAATTTTATATGCAAATACCTCAACGGGTTTTTTTGTTTTGGCATTTACATTATATATATGCTTTCAGATAAAAATCATCTTCGAAAAACGTAGTAACTATAATATAAATAAGAGAACTATCTCGTTTAATGCAAATTAAGTCAATTAATTGCACATTTTGACAATTTTACATCGACCTATTAATAGAAAAGAGACCATCTCAGTCAAAAGCTTTTTAATAGTCCCCATACGAATTATTTTGAGTGAAATTACCATAGGGGAAATACTTGTCAGCACAAAAAATAGTGAAAAGTAGGATGAAAAAGTTAAATTTGCCTATTTTTAACTGATGATTTTTGACTAGCCTATATTTAATGGATTTTTTTATTATTTTTCCCGGCCAAGAACTTTATTTTTTAGTATTAAAAATAAAAATAGTTGCAATTAAATCTGTTAAAAAAAACATTGCTGAGAATATTTTAGGTCGATAAAACATTAAGAAATCACTTGATAACCGTACCAGCTGGCTAGTCTTTGCAGGAGTACAAGGATCCTTGCGGATTGTGGTCGCTCCAGTAATGGCAATTTCGGTTCTCGACTAGTATGGCAAAAGCTTTGAAGATGGCCGAACCTATGACGGAATTCAAGATGCGAAAATCACGGATTTAAAAAATAATTTCCAGTGGTTCACAAATTTAAGCTGTACATACTAGCAAACAATCGTTCTTTTTTTTAAGGAGTGAGATATGGGTTCCACCACCGTTTTATTGTTTAAGTTGTGACTTGCATATTTTGAATTGTTTAACCAGCTAACTCTAAGCATTGAATCTAGTCTTAGTTTAAATTGTGATTTAAATCACACTTTTACATTTTTCCACACCTAATATTGGTTTTCGGCTAAAATTGTCTCGGGGGTGCCAGACTGAGCAGACCTTGCGCGGTTCTGGCATCTTAACCCCCAAAGCGACTATCAGCGGATACAATATGAAAACGACATACAAATTGTTTAAAAATACAATGCGATGAATATTCAGATCCAGTCTGATATTAGTCCAGTACAATTGGTTCAAAATAGCCCCAAACCTAAACATCCAAAAAGAAAAGAAATTTTTGATGCCAAATTGTTGAATACACTGCCTAATATACGCAGTAAAAAGTTACATTAATTTGCGCCATGGGTTAAGGGGGGAGGGGGTGGTAAAGGGGTGAAAATTCAGATTCTTGCAAATATCTGGAAAACTATGAGTCGGACCTTAAAATGTCCTGAGGACGAAACAAACTACATAAAATTACCTTTGCAATGATATATAACGGTCTAGAGATTTTCTCAGAAAATTATACTCTAGACCCAAAAGTATTATAGTGAATTTACATTTTTTTAGTTTTACATTTTGCATTGTAACTCTTGATAAAATAGATTTAGGATCATAAGATCTTGTCCATATATTGTTAACAAAACTTGTTTGATTTGTACCAAAAATTGAAGTGCTCCGCCCATTGACGCCCCCCTCACTCCTCCTAGCATTTTTCAAAAAGGCATGCCTGTAGCTCCATTTCAAATTAAGCTAGGCAGATCAAATTTGGTGGGGTGCCTAGTCTAAGCCCCATTATGCTCCTTACTAAAAATTATTAGCATCCGATCAAAACTAAGGGTACCCCCCATCAGGGCCGGCCTTAGCATTCTGGTGGCCCTGGGCCAAATCGATGATGGTGGCCCCTACCAACACCGAAAAAATAATTTGTTATAGAGACGACATAGTTTAAATTGTGTATTTTCATTCACCATTTTTTCGTTTATCCATGAGCAATCATGTTAATGTGATACATCCTTTATTTTAAGGAAATCTATAGACATCGCTGCTTGTTTGAAGGGAGTTGTTTCGTTACAATTTCATTATCTCTTAGTTAGTACAATTGTAGCAAACATTTCCTTAAATGCCAGTTCCTTTCAGGAAATGAACCAAATTCATTCGTGCTGCTCAGTAGCTGTCAAAATGTTGCCTCAATCGAATAGGAGTGTTTTGTATAGTTTTAAGCGTAGAAACGAATATTTTCTTTTTCGATAAAAGTCCACTGGGCTACAAGTGTAGCCCGCCTCCCCAATCATGTATCTTTTGTGGTAGTCTTCGATATCCTTTAAGAATAAAAATATGATTATTAAACATTTTAGAAAATAGCAGCAGTAAAATGTTTGAGGGCTCCAGTACACAGTCATATTTGTCCATATTTCTATTATAATATGCTTAAGCCTACTTGATTTCGCTTACTGTACGTCTAAAAATTTATACTGAATTAATCGAGTAGGCTTCGGCATATGACAATGGAGGCCTGACAAATAAAAGGCTTTCAGGATAAACGTACAAAAACTAGATTGTTTTTTTTTTAATGAAAAACCTGGAGTCGAACGTCTAAATTTCTTCCTGTGTGTATATGTCACCTGATGCTATCATAGCTTAGTTTCTGGATAGAATTTTTATCAATTATCTTAAATAGGGAACAGTTAATATAAATATTGTGAGTAAAATTTCAATCACCATGATTCAATATTTGTAGCTTCTTAGGAAGTAACTGTACTCTCAGTTTAAAAAATTGTGAAAATTTGGTACTCAAAAATAGTTCGCAATTCCACAAAGCATTTTACACTACATTCTCTCGCTTGATGTTTCATTTCAAAGGTTTTTTGGTTGGTTTTTGAGAATATAAATATTTTTTATATTACGCCTAACCACGTGGCAAATAGGTGCGTGCCAAACGAATGTTTAATACTGATCCATTTGTGAGCTGTTTACTCGGGATAATTTTTTTCCGGGAGTCCTCTTTTTTTTCAGTGAAGTTTTTTATATCTCTCGTGACATCTGCGAATTTCACCTGGTTGATGCTTTTAGCTCAGCTATTTTTTCCATACTCAATTCCAAAATGCCAAATTCAAGAATTTATAAAAAGGGACAATCCGTTTTAGGTCTTCTGCAAGTTTCTTCAGCTCCCGAACGACTAATACTCCTATAGCGTCATCTCCGTCCAGTTGTTGCGGAGCTATACGTTCGAGAATAATTTTAAAAAGACAATACTCTCGTCAATTCGTCACCAACAAATTGTTTTCTCTATTAAGCTCATTGGTATTACTGACTTCCGATATAGGTACTTAAAGCGTAAGTTGGATGATAAAATTACCAATTTAGAGATTCATTACTGCTCACAGAAATTGTCCTTTCATTGTTTGTCTTCTGGAATAGAAGTATCTTTTCATACTCGGTAAGGTCTATCGCACGTTGGCAATTACACACGGTAGTCGTCAGCGCACAATGCTCCTCAGGAGTTAGAGCAAAACAAGAAAACAAACCGTCCACATTATGCTTGCATTGTTTTTTTAATTACTTAATTCAATATCCGATTATGGATGCTGACAAAATTGTCTTTGTGCACAGGGAAAACCTACACCTCAAGCTTACTAGTTATTCTAGTGTAACAAAACTATAATAAGCAAATTTAAAACCAAAAAATTGGGAATCGAACATTGGCAAACTTTTCGATCAATTCCGAGAATGAGCAGAAATGTTTAATTTATTATCGCATAAAATCATCATTATTACGCTTTGTATTAGCTGCAATATAGTTTTATATTTCAAAAGAGTATTGCATGGAGGCCCCTTGAGAAAACTGCCCATTCCGAGTGGTGGCCCCCGGAGTGCAAACGTTCCTGGAGAGTGGTGGCCCCTTCAAAGTGGTGGCCCTGGGCGACCGCCCAGTTCGCCCACCCCTAGGGCCGGCCCTGCCCCCCATACAAAGTGACCCAAATTTCTAACAAATTTTACATTTTTTCACTTCTAAATTCTACCTAAAATAGAAAAAAAAATTATCTCTTAGAACGTCCTTATAACAGTTAATTGTAGTCTTCTGAATGTATATCCAAAAGTTTGTAAAAGAGCGTGCCTTAGAAGTACGAAAAATCGAGTTTGAAGGTTGCTAGTACACGTTACTCGAAATATTCGCAAATAGTCTTAGAACTGGTATCACTGACCTTCAAACCGAATTTTTTGATACTTGTAGCGTACGCCTTGGTACAACCTTTTGAATATACATTCACAAGACTACAATTAACTGTTATAATGACGTTCTAAGAGATAAATTTTTTTCTTGTATTTTACATAGAATTTAGAAGTGAAAAAACGTGAAATTTCTTAGAATTTTCGTTCACTTTGTATGGGGGGTACCCTTAGTTTTGATCCGATGGTATTAATTTTTGGTGGGGAGGATAATGGAGCTTAGAATAGGCATCCCACCAAATTTGATCAGCCTGGCTCAATTTACAAAGAAGCTACAGGCATGCCTTTTTGAAAAATGTTAGGAGGAGTGAGGGGGGCGTTAATGATCGGAGCACTCCAATTTTTGGTACAAATCAAAAACATTTTGTTATCAATATATGGACAAGATCTTATGACGGTAGGTATATTCTATCAAGAGTTACAGTGCGAAATGTAAAACTAAAAAAATGTAAATTCACTATAATACTTTTGGGTCTAAGGTATAATTTTCTGAGAAAATCTCTAGACTGTTATATATCATTACAAAGGTAATTTTATGTAGTTTGTTTCGTCCTTAGGACATTTTAAGGTCAGACTCATAGTTTTCCAGATATTTTCAAGAAACTGAATTTTCACCACTTTGCTACCCCCTACCCCCTTAACCCAAGGCGCAAATTATTGTAACTTTTTACTGCGTATATTAGGCAGTGTATTCAACAATTTGGCATCAAAAATTACTTTTTCTTTTGGATGTTTGGGTTTTGAGCTATCTGTACTAGACTATATGACAACGCGGTGTACAAATGGATTGACAGTATGGTGCCCACGCCTTGTTCGACGCTTACCTTAAACAAATTCAGTTTATGGTGTTTTTCGAGCTCATGACCCATGTGACGAACTATGATCTCACTCAGATGTTAAACGAGTTCCCATTTATGAGGATAAATAATACTGGTAGCACGCTCACAATTGATTTCAACACCTCAACAAAAAAGCAGCAAGGTCTTGAAAATTGGATGTCACACATCTGCGGCGTTCGTCCAATGTCGGACTTTCACGCCTGTTATTTATTTGTAATAAACTAGAGCTCGCTACGCTCGCGTTGTTCACTTCACGAACAACTTATTCATAACTCAAGTAATTTCCATAATTAATGATTAAAAATGAAAATCATTCCTCCTTATTAACAAAAATCGGTTATTAAAGCTTTTTCACAAAAATTTTACAAAATATAAAAACAACTGAGCAAAGAAAATTTATATATAAAGGAAGTACGGCTTTATTCTAACCAAGTTAAGCAACTTGCTCTTTAATGACGCGGAAAAATAAATAAATCTGTTAAAGTACTACCTCGAAAATAGCGATTACTAACAAAATTTCATACTCAATTCTCTTGGAACTGAATCTTTTATGTTCATTATATTTTCTTTTATATTTTTTCACATAATCTTATTTTAATGTTGCTCTCTTTCTGAGTTCAATTCCTTGAAGACAGATTGGTAGAAGCTAAACAAATTTCGTGATTCTTGACATGGTTTTCTTGAAAGTTCATTAGCCGAAAATACCTGATTTGGAACTCTCAAAGTTTGGTGTCCGGGACGACCACCTAGTTCGCCCGGGCTTGCTTATTGATAGATTCCTGGAATTCGCTTAGACGTTTGACCAATTCTAGGTAGTTTTGGGGGCAACCATCGACGGGAACTTTCGGTGTTTTTTGCAGCTGTAAAGGCTTCAAATTCGTTATAAATATACAATTTCGAAAATTACTTCTCAGAAGGCGAATAATTTATCATTTTGGAAGACCGTGGCTCCCTTTTATTAATTCAAATCGATCAGGACTTTTGATTTTGGTTCACTGAAGATACAGATTCGTTACAGAATATTTTTGCGATTACGTTACTGTTATCAAGATACTCACGTCCAGGATGATCCCTTGCAGGGACGTAGCGAAGGTGGGGTATGGGGGGTCTCACCCCCCCCCCCCCCAACATTTGTAATTTTCATCTGCAATCGGCAAATTTGACCTCAGTAGGTATATGTAGGATTGCGATTTTCGGCATTAATAAATTTGCAAAAGAATACCTGTCGATGTTTAAGGATATAAACATTTGAAAGTTGCAATATTAAAAGTATGCAATTGAATGTATCTACACTTACATACTTATTAACCCTTCTGTCGGCACACATTTTGATCAAAAAAGTATAGAAGGTGAAATCGCAGCGACTTCATACTTCATGATATCCTAAAATAATATGTTTAGAAGCATTTTGCAAAAATTCGAAAAAATCGTTTTAAGTTTTGAGCATGTTTTTGACGAATTTCAATTTATAGTGCTTTTTGATACCCAATAGGTCTGGCCAGACCTATAGTCTGTCTCAGCATCTGTTTCTTCTGGAACACAGGAATATTGAAAATAGAGGTTCAACTGCAAGAAAGAATACTTGAAGGCACTTGAGCAAAATGGAGCCGTTTTGAGCCACTTCTCTGAGTATTGAATGCTGAAATGAAGATGGCTGTTGGATCAGAGGAAACAAATGCGCAGTAAAAGCTGTTGAAAATAAGAAAAGGTTAAACCGTTGACTGAACTGCGGTTGCTATTATTATAGTGCTTCGATGAGGTCGAAGTAAGAATGTTTTTGCTAAACTAACTGCCGAAGCCCAGTCCGTTAACGTAGGTGCCTATGGATTGTCTGTCTGCCCAGGACTCGAAAGCTATAAATTTAGCTAAGAAAAGAGGAATAAATTGATAAACTCTTGAGTCTGGCTAATGGAACCGGTAGTCCGTAGCCACCAAAAGGAAGTTTTTATGACCATGTAAATTGTACTACTCCTGAAAGATTATTATTAAAATTTTATTTTTGTGTCGACAAATTGGAAAATATTGGGACATGTCCCTAATAGAGAAGATTCTGACATTAACGTATACGCTTGGTTACGTATTAGTAAATTAAATGTTGGGGTCCTCATTTCGATTTCGAACACAGAAATTTGAGAAACGTTACGCCACTGAAAACCCCTATCTACAGACTGAGAGAACATGTTAGTTCTGTAGTCGTTACTGCTGACGAAGTATTTTACTGGTGGAAAAATATTCTGCCGGCGAAATAGACAAACTATTTTACTAGAATATGTATAATCCCCAAGATAATCTAATGGCGGTGACATGACAGATAGAGCAGGACTCACATATATGTATAACGCCTAAGCATTGGTAACCTCACGGGCCACTACACAGAGAAAAAAAATTAGAATGGTTATCTAAAGAAATAGTCGAATTTATCTAAAGTTCGCGTTGATTTTCAGCTTATGATTCTATGTAGTTGAAACAGTTACGAAGATATGGATAATTTTTCTATTCGTCATTAGTTGAAACATCTACTATATTTGCAAATTCAATTAATTCATTTGTAAAGACAGCTATTCATTATCTATAAATTGTTAAATGTTGGATAGCTAAATTGTGTTGAAGAAAAAAGAACGATTGTTTGTAGTTAAATTTTATATTTGAATAGTACAATCAACAACTTTTGTGGAAGAATTGACTAAACTTTTTCTTCTAATCTTGCGTGGTTAAATGAACGAATTTAATAGTATTTTCCGCTACGAAGATTAGAGAAATCAGCTATTTCTTTGGTAAAACTATCTAAATTTAAGTCAACTACTTCACTTTAGATAAAAAGTCTAAACCATTTTTTTCAGTGTAGTGAGTCAAAAACCTATTGCATCGGTGAATGCTAGGCCATTCATCAGTTCAGGTTTGGGGGATTAGTTGAGGCTCTAACATAATAAACCATTTCCTCATTTTCGGGGCTTTGCTAGCTTTACTAAAAATGAATGCCTAATATAGAAACAATTCATTTATCGGGACCAAATTTACTTTCAAATTAACCGAATCAAAGGTGGCTATCGGTTACCCAAGGTTGATGCTGCTCACTTACCAGTGTTTTAGTTTGGTTTTATTTTTATGAAGTGCTAGCCAAAATGCCACCCCACAAACTCGGCGCCCCGGGCGACCGCCCGGCTTGCCCCTTCCTAGAGCGGGCGCTGCGTCTGAACAGAAGTTATACACCTTCTGTGAGATACTCTAGTTCGGCAGGGGTTAGCTTTTCGAGGGAATAAGGAAGTGGACAACCAAAACAATGGAAATTTTCATCAAATTGTTCACTTGGTTTCCTGTCATTGTGCTGTTCTGATGAAATGGATAGAAAATATCATCACGTAAGCTACTTGAGTAGTACATCTCAAAACGAATTACCGCTTTATTGGGAAAGAAGAACATATAATTTGTGAAATTCAACGATCTGAAATATACGGCGTTATCGCCGATACGACATTGCATTTGTCGCACTCAGACAGACTTGCACTTAATGTACGCTACTTGATTCATACGCCATCTGGACCAATTGGTGTGGAACGTTTACTGAAAATGGATGTCATTTTGGAGAATAAAACTGGCGCAGAAATCGCGAAAAAGAGTTTTAGTTGTTTAAATTCTGTAGAATTATCACCAGATAATTTGAATTGAATTGGAAAATATGTACGTATTTTTTTCGGGGAGCACCAAACGTTTCAAATGTTTGAAAAACGATCTGAAACCAATCGAGAACGCGCTGCAATTAAAGAGTTTGTCGAAAACACGTTGGACAGCTAGAGCGGTATCAGTAAAATTTGTGTCAATTGCATACGAAACAATACTAGATGTTCTTCAAAAATTTATATCTTCACCTGATGTTGATACAAATACGCGATAAAGCCAATAGTTTGTTCAAAAAAATGCAGAATTTTGATTTCATTTGCTCGCTCTTATTTATGAAAAACATAATCTTTAAATTGAAAATTTGGAAGCTGAGGACCATAACATTATTGACGCTATAAAACTTATTCGCAGTACAAGCCTTTTAAAGACATTAACAACGACAGCGAAATCAACGCGTTAGAGCAAAGCTCCATGATTTTCGCAAGAAAATTATATTTTGACGCTGAATCGGACTACAAAAAACAACACCGAACTCGTGCTCCGAAAAAAATGGACGAATCATCTCAAACTACAGCCGAAATATACATTATGCAACACTTTACCGAAAGATTACAAGATTATTCAGCTTATTTTGACATGGCCAGTAACATCAGCTTCGAGCGAACGATCATTTTAAGACTAATAAATCAATCATTTACGAACGTTAATGGGGGATGAACGTTTAGACAATTTGATGCTAATGTTTTCTGCAAAGCATATTGTGGATAAAATTAATTTACATCGAATTGTTGAGCGATGGTCCAAAATCAAGTTACGGTGGGTCACAACTTAACTGGTTGAATTAAATCCTTCGTGTATCTGTCTTTGTATTTTTCGATGTTTACGTGAACCCTTAAAAAATATTTTATAATAGGAGAGTTTTCGAAAGTAGTCGGCAAATTTTACTTTTCACCCCCTAACAAATGTTGCTCGGTACGTCCCTGATCTCTTGTTACTCCCTTATGCACACGGATCGTTATGAAGTTTGAATATTTTAAGAGCTGTACGAGCTACAAATTTATTAAATTTTACTTTTTAATACACGTTGCTCTTATAGATACCTTCCCAAAAACCTGTACATAAACGATCAACCCTACATAATTCTCTTTTGGAGTCACGCATCGATAGGGACTTTTGTCATTATATTTTATATTCACCAAAATGACAAAAAATCCCGACGAATATAGGCAAGAAGTATCCGAGTGAAATTGGGTGAATTTCCTTAAAGCTCTTTTATCACCGTTAGGAGAGCGCAAATCGGTTGAGACCTTTTGACACTTCCCTTATACATAGTTACAAAAAGCTTTGTCAGACATCACTTTTCAGTGGACACGTGTTACCGTTACCGAAATTTTCCCAAAAAACATTTTTTGCAAGTGTTTGATCCCATATGTAGCGAGCATCACTAGCGGCACATGTACTGAAGGGCACTTTTAAGGGTCTTGTTAAGAACCTCAAAAGGAAAGCTCATGCATAAATGGAGTTTTCCCCAAATTTTTCCCGAAATGAAATGCTAAGTTTCATATAGCTCTGCTATTTCTACAACGGCGTACTAGGCCTACTATCACACACACATTTAATTACAAAATAAAAAAAATACTTATTGATATTGTCCACAATTTAGCAATGAGTTGTCACCATATCTGTAATACATATCAGTATCAGAAGATATTACACATTGAAGTGTTTATTTGTTTTACCGTAGATATGTTTCTTTAGTCTGATTAGAGCGTTTAATCTTATCAGGTGAATGTCTTGAGTTTTGAAACTTGAATTATATTCGAACCCTCTCATGCACCATTCATACGATTATTCATAATTCCAATATTAATTCCAAGTGTAAAAAACGACGCTAGTTTTATACTATGAAAGGTATAAACAAAATCAGGCAAGATATTCGAAGGATGGGTATAACTATAGAACGAGCGCTGCTTTTCATTTCACTTTAATCATTTGCCCATTACAAATTTCGTATTTATGCTAATCTGATTACAACTAAACTACATATGTATATCACTCAAGTAAAGTATGTTTTGTATCTGAAATTATGAGAGCAACAAAACTTCCGAGGACCCTAAAATACAGTTTCAAACCGTTCCGCAGTGTTCCTCATCGATTAATTTTTCCCTGAGCAACATTTTTTTTCCAAAAGAACCACAATTCGAAATTTGCACAAAACGCTGATTCATCAGCTGTACATCACTCCAGTGGACTTTTAAATGAGTTCATTGAAGCTTTAAAGTTCAGACAATGCCTTCAGTGTTGCCACGAGAGTTCACTTTAATAATAATCAAAAATAAAACATATCCAATTTTGGCGCAACAATCTTAATCCATTTTTATATGAGGCTATGAGCTCGTACCTTTTTCGATGTATGTATTAGTTTGAACTGCGAAACACAGGTCATTGGCTAAAAACCCACTATAGAAGCGGGAAGTTTGCTATGGTGTGGTTTCAAATCAGAGGATGCTAAATAATTCAGTAGAGCATACTGATAATCACAACACCTCTAAAAAAAAACCCGCGAGATCAAGTAAATGGGATAGCACATATTGTTGCTCCTATATGTTCGATTTTGGACTTAGGTGCCAGTTTTTGTTTTTTTTTTTACATTTATGTGATGATGATTTTCCTCCAATCCTTCACTTCAAGGCTGGTAATATCTACGCAAGTACATGCACACCCTAAGTACATTTTTAGACCATTCAAAGACGCCAATTATTCATGACATGATGACAACTATAAGGGGAAGATTTCGCGGTCTCAAGTGAACCTTGGCTTATGCTCGTCGTCAGCATCATGCTGAACATTTTCAACATTTTGCAAAAAGGCGAGAAAACCATAAGATCCCTCTTGAATTTGTCGTCTTTAAATTCTCTTCTTTTCAAATGACATTTTATGAGAGTCTCCTGTTACTATCTCCGTCCGTATATATTATATGTACGTAAGTATAGCCTCTAACAATAACTACTTTTTTCGCTTGGCGCGGAAAGACTTCTGATGTAATGGAGTTACAATATATGCCCCCAACGCTATATTATAGCATATACGAGTGGGTCGTCAACACGAGCGTATGCGGTGCAAGGATATTCGCGTTCATACAAATGTTTTATATATAGGACTAGGACACGGTGTAGGACCGTTGTGTGGAGATCCTTGGAGATTGGTCATAGAACATAGGGACTGACTGAGCGCGTATATAGCCTCGTACATGATACTTGAGCTGTTTTACTGCTCGAGTGCAAGTCAAGAGGTTTCGAACTCCAACCGTACGTACTTACTCGGTACTCATGTTGTAACGTTTTGTCGGAAACACTTAAAATTCTACGAAGAGACAATGTTATTCTTTGTATTACATTAAGCCTGAACTGAAATTGGCTACAGAGCGAATACATCATGATGATGGTTGTTGGTTGTGTATGGCGTAACATTTATGCTTGTTGTAGGTTGGATTGTCGCCCTTATGGCGTGAAAAAATCGATTTATATTCGCGAGATTGTAAAAAAAACGTGTCATAGCAAGAGTTTTGTTGGTTAAACGTTTACGAAGAGCTTGCAGCTCGTTTTCGAAAAAGAGAGAGGAATATGCTCTATTATCAAGGAATTAAAACTGTTTAGGTTTATGGTAAATGATATGCCATATTCCATAATTTTTTTTATCACATCCACTAACACATTTGTATATTCATTGTATGTATAAGTTTTGTTTAAATGTATCTAGACATCTTTTTTTGCATTCACTTTATCTCAATTGATTAAATATAATTCCTCACCCTAAGCCTATTTAATGTACTCGTAAGTAACATAAGTAACTTCACTAAATACTGAAGAAGCGGCCTGTTTTTAGAAGCACTGCCACCATGAAGATGGAAAGACATTTGAAATGAAATGAATCATATGCTCCAGAACTCCAGATTCAGATTGCAAATAGCGTTCAAACAAGGGGTGAGTGATGCAAAAGACTAAGGAGGAATTAGTGCGATTGCATTTCTATTTTAATGTTGTCACGCGCATTAAACGATCTAAGAAATGTCATTCTGAACACCAGAGATAACCTACATTAAATCATGACAAGATTCTAATGAAAACAATTATAGGAATGTTCACTTTGTTCTAAATGCAATTTAGTTCAAAATACCGATGAGTGACAAGAAAATCCATTACATGTTACCACAGAAAGCCAATCTTTTGCTTTACTAGACTGACAGTACTAATAACATAGAACATAACCAAAATCAACAAAAACATCTTTGTATCAATTTTTGTTTAAGAATCAAATCCTTTTTTTTTCAACTTAACCAAAGCGTACATTTGACTATCTAACAAATTCATTTCACCAAATAATTTAAAATAAAGATACGTTTTTTTAGAAAAAATAACTGAAAGGTTTTCCCCTGTTACTTTTGTCACATTAAATTACCAAACCACCTTCAGCTTACATTATTCATTTACTAAGTCAACTTCCAAATGTGAACATTTTAGCCGTATACTGTTCCCTACGTGAAAATCACAAAAAAAATCTATTTTAAGAATATTTTCCAAATATGTATGTACGTGCAAGTCTATTTAAGTACAAATGGGTGTTTCTTTTTTAAAACTGTCGGTAACCTAATTTCAACATTTTCTTTCTCCAAATATCCCATAAACAATGTTTTCGAGCGGGGAAATAAGCAATAATAAGACGAGAAAAATCCACTTGGCGCTCCTGAATGATTCAATAGCTTCCTGAAACGTACATATATGTATGTATAATGTATGTGTGCTTATGTAGCGTATGGACTCGTTGTCGTGTGGTACTAGGAATCATACACACATGCTAACATTCAAACATCTCGACTATGTTCAAAATTAATGAATGAATATTTTCTAAAAAAAAAAACAGAATTTATTGAATATTACTTAACAGTATGGGATATGATTGAAAAATGCAAACGAGTCAATAATATATATCAAGTTGAAAGAGCATTCGATTTAATTTACGAGCACACATAAACGGTATACAAGCTTTCATAATGCAACTACGTTATAAAATATAGACTTTATTTCGTATCGCCTAATAAATAATAATTCCACTTTATCAGGGTTTCTACTGTTAGCGTGCGTGAAAAGAGAGGCCATGTATAGTGATATGATTCTTGGGTTATTGACCGCCTGCATCGTTGACCTCCAAATGTTACGGACATGCGACCTTGTCCCTAGTTACGGAAGCCCAGCATCTGGTGGGCTCTTCTACTGATTATTTCCATCGAGCTCTCGATTGTCCACGCAATCTTCTGCGATTATAGCCCATTCGTTTTGCAATCGTTTCAATTTCACGATTTTTGTCATAATAATTTCGAATAATTCTGGACTAAGGGGAAAAAATATAAAAACCGCCATAAACTCATTTTTAAACTGCGGAAATCGATAAAATTTAGGGATAGTGATCAAGAGTGGTAACTTTATGCTTAACTTGAGCACTAGATATCGGTGCGATGTGTGATGATTCGTTATTGTTACATGACCTCGTTAGAATTCTAATACCCTGCCAAATTCAATTGGAAAATTGTACTGCATTCTCCATATTCTCCTGGCTTTGTACAGGAACATTATTTTCTGTTTCTGCGGTTGAAAAAGGACATATTATGCGATTAATTCAAAATTGTACAAAGTGACTTAAACTACTTTCGAAAACAGGCACGAAGAGTGGTCCCAACAAGTTTATCAAAGATTAAATACATGGTATGGATGCAGAACACTGGTCAAGTCGCACTCTACGATGCTAGTAATCTAGAGGTCCGGAGATCGAATCTCGGCGTGGTCCAGGAAATATACAGGGTGTCCGGAAACTGCCGCATAAACGCACCGGATTATGATTCCTCAGTTGATTTCCAGCAAAAAAGTTGTATAGAACATACCCCCTCAGCTTAACCCTTTAGCTACCACAGACATTTAAAGATTTTTGAAAAAATAATTTTCTTGCACGACTTAAAGCCTAATATCTCCAAAGCTAGACCGGCTAGAATAGCGAAATAAAATGATTATTACAGCCAACAAATTTACCTGTAAAATAAAACTAACCACACTAAAATCGAATACGAGGTTTGATTTTAGCAGAGCTCCAAAGTCAAATTTGCGTGATTTGACCCAAAAACAATCTTTTTTTCCGTATCAATTTTCTCCAACTTCTGCCAGAGTGAGGTGCTTGTACGATTCTTTTAAAAATTGGCGCATAGTCTTACGTTCATATCTTTCTTACATCATTTTGATCTAGCTCTATTACTTCTAACAGTTTTTATACGTTAATTGTAGAAAACTAGGGTTAATTTTAGCTCGAATTCAACACAATTCAATTCACACTGCCCCTAAAGATCTGCAATTAGTAAAATCTATTCAAAGTATGTCGAAATCGAGCCAAAATTAACCCTAGTTTTCTGCACTTAAGGTACTAAAACGGTTAGAAATAATGGAGCTAGAGTAAAATGATGTAAGAAAGATATGATTGCAAGACTTTGCGCCAATTTTTAAAATAATCGTACAAGCACCTCACCTTGGTAGAAGTTGGAGAAAATTGCGATGCAAAAAAAGATTGTTTTTGGGTCAAATCACGCAAATTTGACTTTGAAGCTCTGTAAAAACCAAACCTCTTATCTGATTTTAGTATGGTTAGCTTTATTTTATAGGTCAATTTGTTGGCTGTAATAATTATTTTATTTGCTATGCTAGCTGGTCTAGCTTTGGAGATATTAGGCTTTGAGTTGTGCAAGAAAATGATTTTTTCAATAATCTTTAAATGCCTGTGGCAGCTAAAGGGTTAAGCTGAGGGGGTATGTTCAGTACAACTTTTTTGCTGGAAATCCACTGAGAAATCGTAATCTGGTGCGTTTATGCGGCAGTTTGCGGACACCCTGTATAGTGCTTGCAACATTATAATTAGAGTCCGGATTCTCGTGCAATTGCTCGTTAATGCACGAAATTGCATTTTTCAGGGATATTGCATGAAATTGCACCTTTTTGGGGTTTTTAATATAAACGTACATTTGCATTTTTTTTCCAGAAAAATGGAAATGTGCGCAATTTTTCGATTGACAGAAAAGAGAATAAAAGTAATGAGAAAGAAACAACAAGTGAAAAACAATAAAACTATACAAAATCCATCGCCATATGGAAATTTCTTCAAACGCCAGTTGATTTTTATAAAATCGTGCAGCTGTTGTTTGTGGAGTGTTAATTAACTGGTGGTTAACTAAACTTAAATACAAATAGGAACATTTCCCCCTTTAGAAAACGATTTATTTACGAATTAGATAAAGACAAAGGCTGTGCGATGGATACTAAACTAATAATTTTAGAGGTAGCCCTCTTAAATTATAATTTTCCTTCGCCGATTACTCCAAAGTATGAGCTTTGGATTTCGCCGATAAAAAATGAGATTTTTGATATTACACTCAAAATCCACATTTGGGAATTTATATTGCACGATTAGGCACGTTTCGGCATTTTTACTGCACGTTTTTAAATTTTTTACTGCACGAAAATCCGGGCTCTAATTATAATACACTCCTCTATATGCAATGTAGCGTTGACTCTAAGTAGCCTATAAACGGCTGAGGGAACGCACTATGCCCCACAAGGGGTTACGGTACAGACAGAAGAAGCAGGATGCAGGAGGATTTCATGTTGAAGGAAAATAATATAAGATTGACAATTTCTGGAAAATGTTTGCCTCTACTAGGTAGAAGTCATTCGACTCTCTGTCTCACCATCGTTTTTCAAACTAAAATGTAGCCCGCTCAAAAATCAAGTTGGACACCCTTGAGCTAAACGAATATAATTAGACCCCTATAGCTGAAGTTATAAAAAAACTCATTCTGATAAATAACAAAAAAACAAAAAAAAAATGTGGGTCCGATATGATTTTCTATGTCCAAACTTTGCGTTTTGCGTTTTCCCTATCGTTTTTGTGTTCCTCTTTCTCCTTCAACGTTGAACCTGGCATTGATTTCATCAAGCGAACAGAAAGGGGGAGTTAGTTTAATAGTTAATTTCGTAGACGGTGTGTTTCGTGCGAGCAGGAGCAGATTCGGCAATACTAGTGTTTATTTTGAAATTAAGGGCGGAATTCATAGTCCCCACTTAAGTAATAAGAATTCCCTTAAGGAATAAGGGGTTTCCCTATATAAGTGAGCCCTTAAGGGAGCTTCGTATTCATAGACATCACTTATTAGGGCGTTGCCTCATTAAATAAACGATTCACTTATTTGCCATATCTATTGGAAGTGACAAATAAAATATAAAACGAGACCGAGGCTAATTTCGGGCGCGGCCGAAATTTGAATACCCTTCACTCTCCTCGGGCTAAAAGTTTTTTGGGGCAAACCTATGACTTGTATTTAATCCTTCCCCATTCTTTTCCTTCTGTTTTCGCATAATATTTGATATTGACAAATTCTGTGGCGTCGATAAAACAATATTTGTGTAAGGTTTGGTTGGAATAAGTGGTAAAATAAAAAAAATATCTCAGAAAACTTTATTGGGGGGATGCGGGAGCATGGCCCCATAGTACGATTCCATTTGTTTTACTTTTTTTTTTTGATAAAGACGCATTGAGGTTTTTTTAAATTGGTGTAGAAAAAATGTTTCTTAGAAGATCCAAAATGGGGAGGTTGAGCTTGTATGGTAGCCCCATGACTCCATAGTCCGATAATTTATGGCATCAATTGAAGTGCACTTTTACGAGTTTTGGTTGAAAGTGGTGCACAAATAAAAAAGTTGTTCGTAGAAGAACTCAATTTAGGGGGTTGGCTTTGTATGATAGCCCCATGACCCCATTGTCCGATTACATTCATTTTTACACATGTTTTGTGGCATCAAATGAAATGCACTTTTATGAGGTTTGATTGAAATTGGTGGACAAATAAAAAAGTTTTTCTTAGAAAAACTCAATTTGGGGGCTGGGTTTGTATGACAGCCCCATGACCCCACAGTCTGATTCCATTTATTCTTACGTATATTATGTGGCATCAATAGAAACACATTTGTGTGAAATTTGGTTTAAATTGGTGCACAAATGAAAAAGTTTTTCTTAGAAGAACCTAATTTGGGGGGTTAGGTTTGTATGGCAGCCCCATGACCCCATGATCTGATTTGATCCATTCTTACATATGTTTTGTGTTATCAATAGAAACACATTTGTGTGAAATTTCGTTGAAATTAGTAAACACATGAAAAAGTTTTTCTTAGAAAAACCAAATTGGGGGGGTTAGGTTTGTATGGCAGCCCCATGACCCCACGGTCCGATTTTAGCGATTCAAACATACAAACTGCCTGCAATAAAAAGAAACATGTGTGCAAAATTTCAGCTCGATAGCTTTTAAACTGGCCGAGTAAAACGCGTAGCAACAGACGGACAGACGGACAGACGGACAGACAGACAGACGGACATCGCCCAATCGACTCAGCTCGTCATGCTGATCATATATATACATATTTTATATGGTCGGAGATGCTTCCTTCAATGCGTTACAAACTTCATGACAAAGTTAATATACCCTTTACTCTACGAGTGAAGGGTATAAAAATATCAAGTAGTTAAAAATTCAAAATTAAAAAAAAAATTTTAAGTGTTCAAATAAGGATATGTCAACAAATATATGAGTTCATAAGGTTACTAGATATGAACCTTAATGAATAAGGGAACCCTTTAGGAAACCCTTAAGCGTTTGCTTTTTGAGTGACTATGAATAGCGTCAGTCCCTTAAGGGTTCCCTTAAGTATAAGTGAGGACTATGAATTCCGCCCTAAGTGTCAAAATATTTTACTATTATTCTAATCGCTCAGAAAACAAAACACGCTATTCTCACGTCGCAGACACTTAAACTCCGGCAAATTTTACTCCAGCATCCTCCCACACAGACAATTTAAGAATCTGAAAAGAGAAGACGGTTGCAAACCCCACTGGAGTGGGTTGCTATTTCCCATCCATTCCTCTTCGATTTTGACATATTCGACATTGCGGTAATCATTACAAGATTGAATTCCTCTTTTCAATAGCGCAGACATCCCAAGTTTCAATTGCCAATTTGACGAAGACGAAAAAAATGAAAATGGTGTGGACAGAGGCCTATTGGCATTCTACGCGGATTTCCTTGTTTTCAACAGACTATCTATCTAGGTCCGAAAGTCACTTTCATTATACAAAAAAAAAAAAATATTGGAGATCGATTCTTAAAAAACAACAGGCGTGACAGTCCAACATTGGACTAAGGCCGCAGGATATGTTAGTGACATCCTATTTCCAAGATCTTATCTGCTTTTTTGTGAATGTCGGAGTACACCAGGGCAGTGTATTGAGTCCGTGGCTCTTCAACATCATCATGTGCTACTTATTAACACGTGTCTCCGACGGCCTAGAAATATCTCTTCTTTTTGCTGATGATATAGTCCTCAGTAGCCCAAACATCGTTGCCTTGCAAGCTGCGCTTACAAAATGGTGTGGCATTCTGGAGGAGCATGGACTGAGGGTAAGTATAACAAAGACTGAGTTCTTATGCTGCCAATTCTCAGACCCAAATGCACCGATACCAGAAATGTACGTCAAAGGAGAGCAGCTTAAGTCTTGTACCAAGTTCAAGTACCTTGGCTCGATGGTGAACAGCGGAGCTACATGCGATGATGATATCAAACATCGCACAAAGGTTGGGTGGATGAGGTGGCGAGAAAACTCTGGAGTTTTCTGCGATAAGAAAATGCCACTGAAGCTAAAGGGCAAGTTGTACAAAACGGTTGTACGTCCCGCACTCATGTATGGATCAGAATGCTGGACCATGTATGAAGGTTACGCGAAAGAAATGACAGCGACTGAAATGAAAATGTTACGCATGTCAGTTAGTGTAACCAAAAGGGACCACATCAGGAGTAGCTACATCCGAGGCAGCTTGTCCATAGACCAATCAATCACCGAAAAGCTCGAAGACCGACGAATGGATTGGTATTGCCATGTTCAAAGGCGTCCGCCTGAGAACCCCGCAAAGAGAGCGATATCAATGGAAGTTCCACTTGATGGACCCAAGGCCAGAGGCAGACCGAAGAACACCTGGATGTGTCAAATGAAAAAGCAACAACAACGCATTGGTCTCGGCGATGACACGATCCAAGATAGAGCTGCCTGTAGAAATATGCTGAGAAATTATCGCCAAAACGGGCGATGTGCCTACACCGCAGGTCGAGCAACGCGGAACCATGGAGCGGTATAAAGAACGAGGCAAGGAAGAAGAAGATCTGCTTTTTTGTTGAGGTAATGAGATCAGCATCACGCTCAGCAGTGTTATTTATCCCCAGACAGAGATCGATTTTTGGGGTAGTAAAAATGATCAATGATACAATGCTAAACATTAAACCAACAATTCGTCGCTATGAAACAAAACCGGCATAAGTGCAAAAATTTAGTTTTTGAGTTTTTGATATCAAAAAAATTGTTTTTTTTCTCTATTTTTCTGTCATACCGGCACATTGTATAGTTGAGTAAAAATACATCAAATGGGGTTGTGCCGGTGTTCATTTCGGCGCAAATTGCCCTTCAATTTAGTAAAAGACAGATCTATCGGGCAATACGCCAATCGCTTCAAAAATTTCCGAAGAAAAACTGTTCATAAACTGAATTATCCTACAATATTCCTTATAAAATACTGTGCAACAGTGCAAACAGTGCCCCTGTTTTTAAATCAAACTGGCATAACTGCTCTGATTTTAAAACCAAACTGGCATATCTGCAGATTTCTTCTAAATTAAGCATTTTTTAATTTATCTAGGGACGCGGTAGCGTCCCGCCCGCCAAAGAAAAAAGAAGAAATTTGAACAAATCAAAAGTGAAAAGCGACTAAGACTATGTTTACACGACGGAACAAGTACGGGTTTTCGGACCTCTGTAGCTCCGACCCTGGTTGGTCGTGAGTGTTCAAATTCGGTATATATAGGTTGTCACTCGCGCCGTCTTACGAAGTGTAGAAAATTTCAAGAAGATACGATCAAAAACACCGGAGATATAAGAGCTGGAAATTGCATTTTTTCGAAAATCTTGTTCTCGTTGTTCTTGTTGTTCATTGACAGGGCTACAGCCTTGCAGAGAGCATCTCGGGATTTGGTATCTTTTCCCATTGATAGAGTCTGTCCTCAAGGTGTGCATAGGATATCGTTTGCTCCGATCCGTGGAGTAAAAAAAAAGATACTGCGGTAAATGTGAAAAAACGCATAGAGTTCCTCGCTTAAATCTTTTCATATGATTTAAAGGAAGCATTTTGCAAAACTCGGGGATAGGCCCGAAAAATGCCAAGAGAAGAATCGTAAAGTTTTGTGATTTGGCAGGACTGTTTCGAACAATCCCTTGTATATGTTCTCTAAAGTTTTCAGTTGTAAAGCGTCTGCGAGAGCGGCGGCAAGGGGTCACAGTTCCAGTTTTTATTCGTCTTTTATATGAGTACGTAAATATTACTATAATATTGGATGAACAAATAACATCCCGATGAGCCTAAAGCTTCCAGCAAACGGTAGAGGTTCACAAAACACACACAACTCAGGTTACGAAGGAGGGTAAGGTTATCAAGGGCACAAAGCTTACCAAGAGGGTTGTTATTGTTATTATGTTCTCAAACAAAGTCGTGACAATAGGTCAGTGAATATTGAAAACTGCAAAAAAGAATTGATATCTCACAAAAACAACTCTGTTGTAAAAAGTTTCCGCCAAAGAAAAAGTTGTCAGCCGCAAAAAGGATTGATATAATACAATCCCGCCAAAAATTTCGCAAGGATATTCATTCAAAAGTGATTGAATTAGTTTATAGTTTCCACCAAATCAGCGTGATGCGTCAGAATTTGTGAAATAATTTCCGCCGCGGTAGACCACGCTGAATTTGCCAATTCGTGTGGAGTCTGTGTTGTGTGTACCGAGTACCGCACCCGCGCTGGTTTGGTAGAAGCTAACTTCTTGCAATGGTGTTGGGCGGGGAGTTTTCATAGGAGTAATTGCAGGATAAAACCAATCTTAAGAAAATTACGAAAGAACTTTATTGTTTAAAAAAGTCGTCTATACGAAGGAAAGCAAAAAAGTTTGTAAGACATTTTATTTACAAGGCTGGATAAGATTCGAGATTAAATCTGATCAGAAAAGAGCATAGCAGCAAATAGCACCCTCGTCAAGCTCCCCGCCAATAAGCGTTGAAAGAAATTAACTTCCACCAAACCAGCGCGGGTGCGGTACGCGGTACACACAACACAGACTCCACACGAATTGGCAAATTCAGCGTGGTCTACCGCGGCGGAAATTATTTCACAAATTCTGACGCGTACCGCACCACGCTGGTTTGGTGGAAACTATAAACTAATTCAATCACTTTTGAATGCATATCCTTGCGAGCTTTTTGGCGGGATTGTATTATATCAATCCTTTTTGCGGCTGACAACTTTTTCTTTGGCGGAAACTTTTTACAACAGAGTTGTTTTTGTGAAATTTGTAACTACTACTTCAATAATAACAGTATGCATATAAACTTAATCCAATTTTGTGTGACTTTGTGGTGCATCGAACGGACGTTTATATTAAAATACCGTTGACAAAAACTTCAAAACCCTCTGGTGTAAAATATGGATTTTGCAGATATGCCGGTTTTGTTTTACAGCGACGAATTGTACACTTCTCAAGGGGTGACAGTAACGAAAGGCATTTTCTTCCTTCGGAAATTTCCGCGTAAATTTCCTTGAAAATTATTTCGGGTTTTAAATCTGTCATTATTGACAAAAATTTAAGTTGCCTGTTGCAATTTTGCTTAAGTAGCCGTACCATATAATTTATGTTTCAGTCCAACTTGTATGTTACTAATTTCTTATATAAATAAAAAGAAATATAAAAATAACTAACTCAATTATATTTTATTATATCTTTTCAGGTAAGATTGACCGCAGTTACGCAGTTCATCCGTTTAACTTTCCACTGGCTATTGTCTTCTTGGACGTTAGTATTAAATCACGTACATTTCAATACTGTAATTGGACGTGTGGTTAAAGAATAAATATTGATTGTATACATCAATTAGCCTATATTAGTCAGATGTCTTAACCACAAAAAAATCAACAACCATACTCCCAATTATTTGGTTCAAAATGCAGAAAATATATTAAATAACTTTTATACGAGCATGCATGTAAGTACATACATTTAAGTATATATATGTACATACCTACATATACAGTTTTGTATTGAAATGCTCATTGGTCTTTCTTCTGGGTTGAATGACTGACAGAATGACAACTATACTTTCGGAAATCGCAAGGCTCTCATCGCGGAACAATGATGTTCTGTTCTCTCTTTGTGGTTAATATCAAATCAAAATACGTCAATCAATGAATAAATGGTTGAATGGCGCGGTATGTCCCAATTAGGAAATGTTTGGTGAAATTTATTAACGTATCTTGTGATTGATTTATTTATTTTTAAATATATAAAAATAACTACTTGTAAGTGATTTGTAGAAAGTGTGACTGTCTATTCGCTTATTAAGCGAAAAGGGTATATTAACTTTGTCATGACGTTTGTAACGCATTAAAGGAGGCATCTCCGACCATATAAAATATGTATATATGATCAGCGTGACGAACTAAATCGATTGGACGACGGCGACGTCAGTCTGTCCGTCTGTTGCGACGTGTTTTGCTCGGCCAGTTTAAAAGCTATGGAGCTAAAATTTTGTACACATGCTTCTTTTTGTTGCAGGCAGTTTGTATGTTTGAATCGCTGAAATCTGACAAGGGGCTCGTGGGGCTGCCATACAAACCAAACCCCTAAAATTAGGTTCTTCTTAGAAAAACTTTTTTTTATGCACCAATTTCAATAAAATTTCCCACAAATGTGTTTTCATTGCTGACACACAACATATGTAAAAATCGACCAAATCGGACAATGGGGTCGTGGGGCTGCCATACAAACCTAGGCCCCCGAATTAGGTTCTTCTAAGAAAAACTTTTTTATTTTCTCATCATTTTCAATCAAATTTTGCACAAATGTGTTTCTAGTGATACCACAATATGGACCAAATCGGACAATGGGCTCATGGGGCTGTCATACAAACCTAGCTCCCCAAATTAAGTTCTTCTAAGAATTTTTTTTTAATTTATACCCTAATTTCAACCAAACTTCACACAAATGTGTTTCTATTGATGACACAAAACATATGTATGAATAGATGGAGTCGGACCATGTGGTCATGGGGCCACCATACAAACCTAGCCCCCCAAATCAAATTTTTCTAAGAAAACACATTTTTATTTGCACACCAATTTTAATCAAACCTCATAAAATTATATTTCTATTGATGCCACATAACAAACGTGAAAATAAATGAAATCGGACTATGGGGTGGTGGGGCTGGTATATAAACCCAACCCCCAAATTAGGTTCTTCGAAGAAAAACTTTTTTATTTGTCTACCAATTTCAACCAAATCTTATAATTGATGCCTCAAACATTCGTAAAAATTGATGGATAGGCCATGCGTTCATAAGGCTGCCGTACAACCCCCCCCCCTTTTTGGTTTTTCTAAGAAGCCCATGTCCCCCGCTTCCCCCAATAAATCTTCGCCCCTGCACTTGTGTCAAAATTCAAGGAAAAGCATGGAAGCGGGGACGACTGAACGCAAACTTCTAGCCCGAGGGAAGCGAAGAGTATCCAAATATCGGCCGCGCTCGAAATTAGCCTCGGTCTCGTTTAATTTAAAATTAAAGCAATACAAATTGGTGTTTTTTTTTTAGATTCGACGTTATAATTAAACAAAGGCAAACTGATGCCTATCTTAAAACTGAAACATTGGCTAGACTCGTTGTAAACACAAAACCATCAAATCATTGTCGGCAATCAAAGTTTGCGAAACTATCAACCGCTTAAATTAATATCCACTTCACACATCAGTCGTGAAACTTTCACTTCCAACTGATTAAATTCCGTATGTTGTGATGGTGTCAAGTTCTCATAATAATAATTATACTGATTTGGTTCTTAACCATTTCCGTTTAATTTCATTTAACAAACCTTTCTTAAACGTAGGCTGCCTTATGTGTGCTGAATATCTGTAATACGGTATCTCTCAGTGCATTCATTCTAATTGTTCGTATAATACATTCTTTTGTCGTAAGCCAAAAAAAAAATAAACGGAGCACGGAAACTTCTATACGATGGAATTCCTGGGAAGTTTTCTGACGTGATTGCTTTTGATTAATACAATTTCCGATATAATTGACGTCGTGAAAAGAGATTCTCAAAATCCCCAGAAAGGAAACGTTCCAAGAGTGCATATAATACAGAAATGGTAGAAGTATGCTCCTCATACTTCTTATAATTCGTCACTTGTACCATATACGTCCATCCGTACGTTCGCTTCAAGGATATATAAATGAATTATGCGAAGTCAAACTTGAAATATCCCATGGGACGATAAAATGGGATGAATGTATGAGTTTTGATTCATCTTTATGGGTTTATGGATGTTTAACCCAAATTCTCGATATTTTATCTTCGATAATATCTGCTAAGTAAGTCGCTGGGCCAGGATGATGTGAAAAGCTCAATTGAACCATATCCTTTTTCAGGATGACTCTCCTAGCACCCTACACTGCATTCAACTAATAAAATTTTATATTTGTCTTATGCCAAAACTGTCCGTTAAAAATTCAATAAGGCCACTTGAAACTATACTATCGCAGGGTTAAATCACATAGAGATGAAAACAACTTTATATAGCATCAATATCGTGAATCCTGTTTGAAAATATTATTGGAAAATACATCAGACTAATGCCTGGCTAGGATCTTAGAGTTGTTTGATTCTCATGAATTTTTTATTTCCATATCTCTGTTCTATACGGTCACATTACACAGATATATTTGAGTAGGATATAGACATTTCTGAAAATCGACAGGACACATATAAGGACACCTTACCGTACCCGATATAGTATGTCGGACTAATATATAGTCAAAGTGTCGAACCAATAATATTTAGGAATTCACCATGCTGCTTCTACCCTGTCACAGGAATGCTTGAGTTCTGTGTGAAATTTTAACATATCAAAAGCAAACTCAAGGAGCTGCCATACGATATAGCACGAGAGATGCTTGATTGTACGCGAATCTATAATATGCTCCATGGCTCAGTGTTCATTTGAAATTTTAATTCATCTACCATTTATGGTATCTTGATTTGTTGTTTCTTGGATTTGTCAGAGATATTTATGTGTAGTCGTTCGACTTCGAACTGTACAGACAAGCACAAGACGGAAAATACGTTCCTTTTCATTTCGTTTTTGATATAATGTATACGATTCCAAGTTCTATGCTATACGGTTCAATGCATCTCTGGAAAATGCATTTTGAGTTCATAGCCGATCAGATACAAGTACACACATAATGATTGCGCTACTTGTTGTTGGCTTATCGATAAATCTTATACAATTTGTGTTGCATTGAGTGGCAGAGTGTGTAGCGCGTTTCTAATGGAAGCGAATGATCAGCGTGTTTGTGTAATGGATACTGAATAGGATACGAAAACACAATCGTAGATATAATTATTCTTGAAATACTGAAATTATATTGGATAATAATTATTCAGGAAATGTATTGAAAAGAAAATTACCTTTTAAGCATAAATATTTAACCTTAGAACGAATATTGACAAAAGATGCTGATTTGCTGAAGTTGTGGTGCTGGGAATGGAAGAATGGATTGGCTCAGGTCTTACATGTGAGTCTTTTTACAAAAATGGCGAGAGGGGTTTTAAATATGGATTTGTATACAGTGTACACTAGGCATGTCAAACTCTCTCGCACAAAAATGCGCGGCCCGCGGCAATGTGTTAAAGTCGGTAGCTTATGCAAGCATAAACTATGTATTTTCAAAATCTGTCTCTATTTTTTAAAAACAAATTTCTGACGGATAATTGAGGTACATTTGTTAAAGGCGGCTTTTTTTGAGCAGGGAAATGTAAGGCTCCTTCGTGAAATTGATTTGTCCCGAAATTCGGTTCAGAAAAAAAGTTGTTGACTTTGCCGAACCTTAAAATTATTTGCCACGGTTGCATTATAATTCGCGTGCACATGTTTCAGGCTATGTGACAAGAACAGTGGCGCAACCAGGATCTTGTCTAGGAGGAGGCTAAGAAGGCCATCTATATTACTGGTTGAGTCAAGGTGCTATTTTCCAGTAATGGAACAACGGCGGTGTTCTAAGCTCCCATTGCAACCACGCTCTTCTATTAAACCGAAACGTTATGGCAAGGTTTCACAAGTAAAGTCACAACGAGCAACTGGGTATAGTGAAACAAATGTCGCACCGCAATTAGAAAATAATTTGTGAATACCCGCACTACACGAAAAAATAGGAATTTAGACACAAACAGAATCCGGACCGAAATTAAACTTACGTCAATCTAATAATCTAATGGCTCCACAGAATTTAATTTAGTGCGCTGACAGGGCTCTGTCTTGCAAATAAGTAATTGATACTGGAGGCGAATTACTGCGATGGCGGCTGATTACACAGGTCTACAAAATTAAAAAAAAAATTTGGTGCCGCTGCGATTCAAGCATAATTTTAAAGCATCGGTCCTGTCAATACTCTCAGTGCCATTTTTTCATAAATGCTACATGTAGTTTTTAGTTTACGCAAATTAATGAAATTGCATGGTAATCGACGGCCACGAGCGTTCCTAGATCGACTAAATATATCTTAAATCATTTGAATTGCTAAATATATACAGTTTGTGCATCTCATGTTCAGACGAAATAATATTTGACGTTTTGATGTAGTCCTGAATTTTTTCTGTTGTGATTTACCGTTACTTTCAGGTAAAAGTTCAAATTGGGACTCATGAAGCAATTTGTTAAGGCTTTGGACAAAAATGGTAGTTGTGGTAGCTGGGTTAAGAACAGAGAAGCTTAAGGCAGGCATTTTTGACGGCCCTCAAATAAGACTTTTAATAAAAGATACCAGTTTTGGGCATTCGATGAATGATTTAGAGTCATTAGCGTGGATTTCTTTCGTCGACGTTGTGAAAAACTTTCTCGGCAATCATAAGGCTGAAAATTATCGGATTTTAGTGCAAAATATGCTGGAAAATTTCAGAAATCTTGGTTGTAATATGAGTACCAAGATGCACTACCTCCATGGTCATTTGGATAAATTTCCAGTAAACCTAGGGTCTTATAGTGTGGAACAAGGCGAACGATTCCACCAGGACCTGAAAATTGTGGCAAATCGTTATCAAGGTCGATAGGATGAACATATGATGGCAGATTGCTGTTGGAGTATCATGCGTGAGTCCCCTGGAAGGTCTCATCTCAAGAAATCTCGAAAAATAAGCTTCCTTCATGTCTGAATAGTTATCAACATACATATTTTGGAACATTTCATCATTTCATCATATCTCGAAAACTACGTGTAGGATTTAAAAAATTTATATACCGTTAGAATCAGTATAGCAAGGCTACTCAAAAACAGTTTGAATCTCCCCGGCACCAAAACCCGTGTAGACCTGTGTTATGATACAATAAGGAATATAACGATAGCCACAATATTTTTTCTAGAAAATATTTGCACAACAACTTCTACGAAATTTTGTACAGAAATATGTTGTATCGATGGCTCCTTCCTTTTATATAAATCATGTACTCTCTGCCACCAGAATGAATTTAAAATTCTTCCACAATTTTAATTGTAATGAAAAATTTAAATTTTTGTCTTACACATGCAAAATATTTAGCTTCTGGTAAGGATGTTTTGTCTTGCGCAGGCCATCAAAGCTGATGAATAATTAATGGTAAAAGAAAAAGTCACATTTTCACAAAATCTGCAACGAAATGCATTGCTACATGTTTTGTTCCTTCCTCAATTTATGGCCCCTCCCGTGGTTGCGCCACTGAACAAGAACATCTTGGATTGGGATTTATTTGAAAAGAAGTCGAAGCTTTAAAGACGCCGAATTCTTGTATTTGGTAAGGACATCTCCTGGATGTGAAATTCATAAACATAACAATATCAGTCCATTACCCGATTTTTTTTTGCTGCTTTGCTTAGCTTATGAAGATTTTCACACCACATTAGAAATAAACCTTTGTGTATTTTTAGCCACACTTCTGTCTGAAATTAATGTATCTCAGCCTAACAACTTTGGCTTCCAAGGTTGTTTTGGACAAACTGGATGTTTCTAGACTACCGGAGTTGTTGCAACCTTTTGTCTGAAGTTTCTAAATGTTTTTGAAGAACATTTTCATGAGGTTACATTTCTAAAGAATCGATATAATCTTGAGGTCATTAGTGACTCTAATGTACATATATTAATATTTTAAAAGAATTTTTCTGTGATTTATGATTTCTGAATTTTAAAAAAAATTGTCTGTCGGCATTTTTCATCCTGTGGCCTGCTCAAACCTAAAGACGTTGATATATGGCCCGGGCCAGGTTTTGAGTTTGACATCCCTGGTGAACGCAATGTGTCTATCATCCAGTATTCAAAAGTTTTAAAGTTGTTTTTTTTTTTTTTTTTTTGTAAGTGGTTTCTACGAACCAGTAGCGTAACGTATGGTGTCCCGTGTGTTTATTGCATGAAACACGGTCCCCCAAACGAAGAGGGCCCCCGGAGGCAGCAAGCCATATTTATATCAAATATAAATGCTCATTAGGCAAAAACAGAAAAACGTAGTCAACACAAAGGATCAGTACAATGCTAATCCTTCCGATTTATGCAATAAGTGAAAGTTAGTAATTTCTAGATCAAATTGATGATTTTCAAAATCATGTTTTATTGCGAATTGACAAATTTCCTTATTCATTGACGAATTTGGAAATAT
Source organism: Microchrysa polita (assembly GCA_949715475.1). Classification (NCBI taxonomy): domain Eukaryota; kingdom Metazoa; phylum Arthropoda; class Insecta; order Diptera; family Stratiomyidae; genus Microchrysa; species Microchrysa polita. The sequence goes on from OX454415.1 coordinate 118,107,795, forward strand.
GATGAATGAGTTCCCGTTACAAATTGACGAATTCCCATTACAAACTGAAGAGTTTCAATTATAAATTGGCAAATCAAGACGGAATTTTAATGGACATGAAAATTCTTCAACACGATTTTGAAATTCTCGGATTTTACATAGAAATTATTGAATTTGTACCGAAATCTCGTCAAAGCGATTTTGAAATGGAAATTCGACTATTAGTTCGTCGATTTGATATGGAAATCGGTAAATTTAACATGGAATTCTGTCAATTTGAAATGAATGAAAATTCGACAATTTGTATTGGGAATTTTTCTACAACATTTTAAATTTCATCAATATGAAATGGAAATTATCATCATCATTTACATGCGCCAACACGATTTTGAAAATCGCCAATGGAAATTCGGCAACAACAAACAACAACAAAATTCGTAAATTTGAACTGCAAACTCGTCAAATTAGCAAGAAACTTCGTCAATTTGAAATGAATGGAAATTTGACAACATATTTTTTGAAATTCGTCAACTTGACTCGCAAATTCATTAAATTTATCTTCAAGAGAATTTTTATCTTTTGAGTGGAAGGGAGCTTTTGTCAGCTCTTAAGCCTTGAAAGAATGAGTATGATTTATGTGCATTGAAAAACATGATCAGGCTGCCGTAGGAGGGGCATTTGCTTTATGAAGACAACACAAACATTCACTCTGACCTTGGGACAACAAATAAATGAAAAATTTGATTGTACCTATATAAAGAAAGAGCTCCTGCTTTGTGACGTTTATTTTCGAGTTCGTAAGTGTAAATCCATGATGATGATGCATCAAGTTAGTTCCTGCGACGAAGCAATCTTGAGTCCTTTGACACCATTTGACTCAAGTTGTTTTCTGTTCTTTTGTCACGAGATGCGGTATCCAACGGGAAAAAAGCCTTTATAGTTTTTAGGCACAATTCTTCATGGGGAATTTCTTCATGATGCCTCAATCTCAAGATATTCTACATGCCTACTTTCAATGCGCACATCCTTAATGTTTTCTTATGATTGACTGTTGTTTTTCGAGCACCTGCCCTTAGATCGTCGTTAAGCTCACTTGCCCAAATTCGAATTATGCACATCAACGGGAAATAGTCGTCCGGTGTTCGAGACAGATAAGAAGAAAACTGGAAAAGTGATTCTTGTTATGATAATTATCTTCGAAAGTTATAAAAAATTATAGCGCAAACATTTTCTTAATATAATTCCATAATTCGTGTAGCTCGGCTTGGAAAATCCGCTGTAACTCTAACACTAAATGTATCGCACAAAGGCTTTGGACTTAGGTTAATTGTAGACCGAACTTAATATTTACTACTTAATATACTTTGTGCAAAATTTAAAAGGCTGCCTCCGTAAAAATATTTTCACGTACATAGAATTTTGCAATTATTTCCAACTTGCGCGACACCCCCAAAAACACTTTAAAAACAACATCCTTTCTAGCTAATGAAAACAACTTCTGGGAAACTTTATTACCGAGAGACGCTATTAAATAACAATAATAAATAGAACCGAAGTATAATAAACGTATTATGATCACAATCATCACCTTTCACTGCACCCATTGCCCGGAGAGAATAAAACGGTCTAATAGCCCAGTTTTGATGAAATCCTTTCAATTCAATGATCGATAGACGCAATTTCATTCATCCTTCTGTCCGGCTTCAGGGACTACTTGCCTAATAAATTACAAAACTTCTGCTATATAAAATCTTCACACAAAAACTGACAAACAGAAAGACGAGGCGAGAAAAAAAACTTTAATTTCGGAACTTGCTATTGAAACTGATCAATGAAGAAGAAAATTTGCTGGAAAAAAGGGAAGCCGAACCAAGTGTCCGTGAATGCATGAAAAAGTCATCGCTTTTTTTGTTGGACGGTATTTTTCCCCTATAGAGTTGAATGAGAGTTTCTGCTTTTATTGGATCATAGGCGACCAGGACCACAGCATTCCGGATACAATATTATGGTCAAAACTTCCCTTCAAGCAATCCATCTGAGTAGTAAGAAGTTGTTCCGATTTTGGCCACATGAAGTATGTTTGGAATTCCGGAAGGGCATCGCACATCTTTTAATAGTACTCGTACCTACATTTACTTCTCGGCATGGCACCGATAAATCATCTTTTAATGGAATATAGAAAGTCCATGGCTGACATGAATCTCCACTTATGTCAGATTGGATGAAATTGCAATGGTGCCATTTCTCTTTTTTTTTTGTTCTCGCAGCCACGACGACGACGCGACACCGCACCGAAAATAATTCGAGGAGAAAGTCCTTAAATGTGGATTTTGTATATTGGTGGTCGTTCAATGTCCACTTTTCTTCTCTTGTTTGTTCGGTTAATTTGTATGTGGAATGTGGTAGGAATTTGATGTATTGCTATAAAAAGGGAAAACTTTGAAATATTCATAAAAATAATACCGTTTTAATGGCGACAACGTAATGGTAAGAAAAAAATAAATTACTTTAGAGAATGAGAAGGGAAGAGAATACATTCAGTATCTAGATACGTATGTATACATATGTATGTAATAATAGAGAGTTAAACTTATCGTTTGAAATAAAAGGACACAATTTGACATTCCATATAAAATTTCGCTTGCTTACCGTATACGAAACAATATATCTTAATTTTGCATGTCCTAAGTAGGCATAGGTGTAAAATCACGACAAATTATTTCGCCAATTTCAACTGTTTCCAGAGCATCAAATATACGGAAATACACCCCTGCCTACTTGGGACATGCAAAATTAAGATACATACATATATTGTTTCGAATTTTTATATGGAATGTCAAATTGTGTCGTTTCATTTAAAACGATAAGCCAAAACGATCTAATGACGCAACGAAGACCTTATTCTGATTCTCGATAGTTGAATTTTTACTAGGTAGGAAGTCAGGAATAATTCAAAAGAAATAAATTTTTGAAAATTCAGAAAAACTATTTCAGCACTCACGTTTTTACGAGTTCTAGTATATAGCACTATAGCACAGCTGTCAAAATCCACTTTTCTATAACCAAAGCGAAAACTACTTTCCTATCTGCAAAGCACATTTCTGCTTTAGTTATTGTTCAAAAAGCTAAAATTTTAACTGGATAAATGTTGAGAAAAAAAAATACAAATAAAAAAAAATTGTTTGTAAAGAAGTAAATCGCAGCATTTTTTTTGTCAATGAAAATGTGTAATGGAATATGTCAGAAACGCTGGCGAATTCCATCAACTAAAATCCGAAAATAGTTTGACAATTTTTTATGGCTGTTGTGTGTATGAATATTCGATACCTCGGTTGCATGATGAGTTTATCATCGAGATTGGATAATAATCGAAAATTCATATCTACCTAAAATGGCTGAAACAACTTGTGGAAACATCTTCGGATTTTAGTCTTTGAATGAAATTCCCCAGCGATTCCGAAATTTTCGACGACAGCAGTGGCGTAGATAAGGGGGAATCAAGGGGTCACATACTGAGAGTATACCACTTAGCGGCAACAAACTACCTATACTATTTTTGATACATTTAAAGATAAACCTGTTGGTTTCTTACCGTAGTTATGTATAATTGGTTCTTGCCAATTGGTTTCTCATTTTATGGGAAAATATCTTCCAAAACGCTCTAGGAAGATTTCGTCTGAACCTGGACCTCGTCCAGAATTTTAAAGACTCGGCTTATAGGCTCCATAGGCCCAATATATTCTTTCTCCTATCTTACAGAAATAATGAAGACAAAGAAAAAACGATGTAAGAAAGTTTTAGTTGTAATAAAATGCGGAAACAAAATAGGGAAAATTCTAATTAAAATAAGAAGAAAATGTTTTGGGGCAATATAAAAAATTTGGCTTAAATTTGTTTTTACAACGCAGTGAAAATAGAAGAAAAATCAAATGTTCTCTACTCAATTTATTACATTTTGCCTGTGGGATGAAAAAAAATGTGTACGGAAAACAGATTTCCTTCCCCTTTGAAAAACTATCTACGCCACTGCACGACAATATGTATGCATATATTTTCATTGAAAAAAAAAAAAATGCAGCGGGGAAAAAATCGTTTTCACCCGGAGTGTATTAAAAAGTAACACGATTGAATTTATTGGAGAAAGCATTTTCGGAATAATTAAATTTTATTTTTCCTTCACTCTTTTTAATTTATCAACGATTAAAATATTATCGCCATTTTCTTTTTCTTGTTTTAAAAAATGTACTTTGTATGATTTTTATAAAATCAGTTTGCTAAAAATAGTAATAAACACACTCCTTTCCTATATCGATGCGCACTTTTTCTCTGTCCACCAGTTTTCTCGCTTTTATTTGCCGAACTCTTTTTGTTTTGGCATGAATGCATTACAGGCTATTGTCAGTTTTTCAGCAAGTTGCAAAGCTCTGGTCTGGTCTGATCTGTGAATTGTCAAATTGTGGATTTGACAGATAATTTTCCCTCTGGTCGAAAATCTACGAGCTGCAATGTTAATTTATTGATACTCGTACAAGAATGCGATTCTTTTGAAATGCAGTTTTGTCTAAAAATAAAAATAATAAAGTTTTTGTTCGTTATCCGAAATTTCGTTCGCTTACCGAAAAATTTTCTACAAGAAAATTTCGTTCGTTATACGAAATGTTCGCTTTCCGAAGTGTTCATTAACCGAGGGTCCACTGTACATGGTGCTAAACGGTGCCTCATCGAAACGTCTTGTTGTCGATCCCATGACTGGAAACCCAACCCAGCGCAAAAGATCGGCCCAAGATCGGTTCGGTACCTTGGATTCCCCTAAAGGTTTGTGTTCGTAGAGACGACTCATGGGATGATCGCTCAGCGATCGAAGTTAAACCTCCAGTTTTGAGTGCTATCTGCGAAAATTTTCTATACAGACATGTTCCTTTAGTCCATCGTCGATACTAGGAAAGTAGAACCATTCAAAAAATATTTAAATACGGCTCGAAGTTGGATGCAAAACTACGATCGCTGAGCGATCATCACATGAATTGTCTCTACGAACACGTACCTTAACGACACTGCTAGCAGTTGACCGAATATACAAAAGAAAATAAAATGAAAAAAGTCCGTTAGCTCTACGTCGGGCGTCAAATAAAGGCACGGTAGACCCAATCATACAACGTTTCTCATTTGTTGATTATAATGATTCTTTCAAAGGGTTATATCAGCTTTTTAAGTTAACAATCGATATTTTTGTTGAAATGTATAAAAAAGGAATTGAAAAATAGTCCTTCTTCCTTATTACGCGAATAACTTCCAAGGAAAGAAAATTTCACTTTACTGGGAGAGAGAGAGAGAGAGAGAGTCAAAGATTCATGTCTCTTTTCTATATTCTATGAATTTTATGCGAATCTCGAACAATTGCCCGAGTTATGAATAATGCAGATCCGTTTTCGAAAACATGAACGGACAGTTTGGCTGTCTTATACATTTTACAAACAGTACCTACATCTAGCTAGCGTATAACGGCCTTCAAGCTTCAACTACTGTTCGTGCATATACTTTCTTATTCTACTCTGTCGATACAAATGCAAAAAACTTTTGGCATTTTAAATGTTTGAATACGTTTCAAGCATTTTAAGCGAGGCTTCTTCTTTGTATTGTACAGAAAACTGCAAATGTAATTTTCAAAATGAACTTCAAATTTGTGTAAAATTGAATTGAGTGAAGCGCAGAGAGTTTTGTGAATCAAAGTTGTATAGCAAACAATACAACAGAAGTAGCAGCAGTAGGTACTTTTGTATAACAAAACGACTGTTTTAATGTTTAATTGTAGCCGAGGGAAAACTGCATTTGTCCGGACTCGATGCAGCACCGGAGAGAAATTATTTTCTATTCGTTTTTCTTTCATGCGACATGTTTTATAAGAAATGCGAAAACGAAAACGTATAACGTCACATGATTTTCCCGGAAGTTATGCAATGAAGCTGAGTGTCGACTGTAGAGTTGGACTTTTCAGAATGGAAGAACAAAATTATGTTAACAACAAAACACAAATTGAAGTTCAAATGTAAAGAAAATGCTCTTGTCGATTATTAGAAGTTATTTAACCCTTTAATTTATGTTAAACAATATATTTTAAAGCAGTTTTTCGCAGCTATCCGTAACGATCAGTGTCAAGAAGTATGAATTTGTAAACTGTTTTAGCCAACCAAAGTAATGGTCTAGTCTTTATTTTGTGTGTTGACTGATTAGCAAATTTTTGGGGGTGGCAAATTGTGTAACTTCGAAAAAAGGATTTTGCACCTCAACATTAACTCAGTGCTTAGACCCAAAGTTTGAATATTTAGATAACACATTCATTCCCAGACGAACTATTTCCTGCTATGTATTTCTTTGCTTTTCATCACAACGCACTGTTTGTTCAATTCAACCGAAATGTAAATGCATCAATCACCTCACAGCACGACAGCGCAATTCTACAATTTCATCCTATATCGTCGTACACATCGTCCTTGCCCGACTTTTTATAAGCACGGCGAACGGAAGAGGCTAACAACAAGTTGCTGTAGCTAGGCTATCCGCCTCACCCCACTTATACTACTCGTACGACTACGAGTCTATTTTACTTCAATTTCCCCGGTCGCAATTAATGCAAGCAATTGAATTAGAGTTGATTGCTTTCAGAAAAAGGCACTCTATATTGGCTATGAAATAACCGCGGACTTCATCTTGAGCCTGTATATGTACTACAGAATACAATTTTATTGGAGAGAGAAAGCGCCTTAAGATAAGCGGACAGGCCACATGACGCCACAGTTGAATGTCGATTGTCGAAGAATAAAGAAAGCTAATTTCACTCATTTCATCTAATTACGATATGGCTTTTCGATGTGTAGGGCCAACGAAGGCGAAACATTGCCAAGTGAATGCCCGGTCCGGGGATATTTTCATTCAGGAATAAGCCGAGAAGGGATCTTGATATTAGGGTTTGATTAGATGTAATTGCTTTTCAATATTTCTGCGATACTTTAATGGTAGACGTATATGGTTTGCAATTACCACTAAGCAGAAACGTTGTTAGTACAGCTGCGGTTGAAAAATTATCGGCAGGATAACGATCCACGTAGGCAGGGCCGGCCTTAGCACTCTGGTGGCCCTGGGTCAGATCCATAATAGTTGCTCCTACCAACATCCAAACCCCTACCATAAACCAACACAAAATTTCTTTCAGAGACCACAATTTTCAAATTTTGTTTATTTTCAATTATGTGACTTTTCAACTACATATGTACTTATATGCTATGATAAAGATATACTACGCAGTGGCGTATTTAGAAAATTCTCAATACTTTTTTTTTAAGATTGATGAATCATGTTTACGGGAATTTCGAGCAAAAATTTCCCATTTTTGCGAACAGATGCGAAGTGTTCTAATTTGTACAATGTGAATCTCAAGAATTTCCAGTTTAATAGACAGTTTAACAGCAAAAAATGTTCAAAATTATGTTTTAATGTGAAATTTCTAATATTCGAAATTAGTTTATGCGAAATTCCTGTTTTTCATTTGCGAACTTTCCGTAACCATGTTAAAGTCATAAAGCCAGCGAAATATCCTTTATAGGACTTATTAACCTTTTTCTTTTTTCCAAACATGATTTCTATATATGTATTTTAGTTTTAATAAATTTGAAAACTTTCACTCGATTTCTTATTATTCCGTCAGATATACATACAACCTTTGGGAGTTGTTTTATTTAAACTGCATATTAATTGACTGATCCGCAATGTATCCCAATTTAATGGTCGCGTTATTTGTGAACTCTGTACTCTCGATAATTTTTCTTCGGGAGTCCTCTTTTCCAGTGGTTATTCTTTTAGATCTTCCTTGACCTCTGCGAATTTCACCTGGTTGGAAATTTTCTTCTTCGCATGCATTTTATATCGTGGCTGAGAACTGTCCTCTTTTGATTCTTTCAGGTCAGCTGATTTATTCTACTCTCCATCAGAGCTCCGCATTGATTTCTAAAGTTACACCCGCTTTTAGCGGCAACGTTTCTTTATGCCCTGAATGACCAACACTTCCATAGCAAGTTGTTGGGGAGCTGCGTCCTAGGGTCATTTAATAGACAATACGGTGGACATTTGAGCCTAATCTACTAAATTATTGAAAAAGTTTTTCAGTTTCAGGCATGCTGATAGGGAGTATCCAAGGAAATTGACAATGTATAGGATCAACGGGTTGATAAATTTAAGACATTTCCTTCTAATACTCTATTCTCTCTCGTTTTCTTTTTAATCTTTTAACTCACGAGTGAAATGTGTGTTTTGGGACGCATCCTTCGCACCCTGTCAATTACGAGGGGTCACTCGCTGCCGTCCATTTGTCCATAATGACAACACTTTCAAATGTACCTGCGAATTGTGTTGAGAATGTCTTATCCCCTTTCGCGGACGCAAAAATGCTCGTCGACCAGTTTCGACCGGCAGTGCATACAGCGTCCAATTAGATGCCTCTCTATGTTCTGCCGCGGAAGGTATGATCGGGACAGGGGACGAAAAAACATTTTTCGCGAGCACGAACAGGGGGGTTGGCTCACGTAGTGACCAGGGGGCGAAGCCGCCTAGTGTTCATAATGTGGACAACACGTTCAAATATACCCGCAAATTGTGTTGAGAATGGCTGCATTCAGCGAACGAAAAATGTAGCAGAAACGCTCTCTTCCAATTAGATTTATCATTCTGCTTGAGGGCTTTTCAGCGGAAGAAGAGGTCGGTGGCGGGTAATTCTTGTAGCATTTCCAGTGTTTTTCCAGTAAATTTCATTCATTGAATGCAGTAAATGTCTTGCCCCCTTTCGGGCCCCGCAGGGGGGTCTGTGTCCGTGTGACACTCAGCTTGGAAGGCTGTTTGTAGTCGGACAGGGATCTTTGGTGACTTACGACACCACGGACCTAGTAGCGCAAGGGGGCCCCTGGTACAGTTGATACGCCATGGCGAGGATCTGTACAAAGACCATTCGGGCGTTAACGGTCCCGTGCTCCTGAGTTATGCACGGGTGGCTCTTGGCGTGCCTACCTCCCCCCATAGTTTGCGGGAGGGAAGCACTAAAGGCCTAGCACGATTTTGATGTCCCCTGGTGGGGGGGTGCATCATACGGAAGTCGTGTGAGCTTCGGAGGTGACGGCTCCGCATGACCCGAGTCAAGAAGGGGCTAGCTAGGGAGAACGGCCTTGGTGGAAAATGCCTACGCGCCTATATCTAGCTAGTTTGTGGATTGATGACCACACTGCCTGAGTCGCATTGCTGACTAGTAAACTGAAGGGGCCGCCTGGATGTGAAAAGCAGCGCTTCGTTGTCTGCACAGACGCGGAGTCACAGGTCCAACGAGCCTGGGGTGTGCATGCCCGAATTCGACGTAAGGCTTAACCAATAGGGGGCCGAAGGAGGATCACACCTGCTATGGAGAAGTCCATAGCGAATAGTGTACTACGGGGATGGGTGTGCCCAGGGGACCATGGTCCTTGCCCATCAAGGTGTTGGACTCGTAGTGGCTGGAGGTTGTTACCCAAGTCATCCAGCTAGTGATGCAATCCCGGGGTTGGATTCCGGATGGTGTGTGCATGCGCCTGATGGAGAAATCTCCGTCTGACAACAACACCTTGTCAGTAAAAAGCCGAAGGTCCAAACTTTTTAGCGGGACCGGGAGATAAAGGCCGAAAGGCTAGGTGCTCCCCTGACGGTATACCTGTAGATGGTTTGCTTGCCCCCTTTCGGGGACGCAAAAATGCTCGTCGACCGGTTTCGACCGGCCGGCGTCCCAACACACACATTTCACTCGTGAGCGTGTTGTTGAGTGGCCGTGGCGGGTCTTGAGACTGATAACTACAGAAATGAGTAATATACCTCCAAATTTAGAACGTTTTTAATCCAGCTTACGCTTCCTTATCCGAAGCCAGTAATACCAGGGCTTCGGATAAGGAAACCTAACCTGGATGCAGCATGCTGGCATACTTCAGCCAGTCAGGAAATTAAAACTCGAAGCGAGCTTTATCAAATTATTAAGGCAAAACAATCTTTTTTTTCAAATTGTTTATTCAGGTTTCGTATTCTACTGACAAAACCTCTTGTCTTAATTTGTCATTTCTATTTCAGCAAATTTTAAGTTATTAGTGCAGCTCCTCTAAGCTCACTAGTTACTTAGTTAGGTGTCACAGTGGCGTAACGTACGGTTATCAATGTGTTCGGTGGAACACGGGCACCTAGTCTAGGGGCCCCGCCCAAATGAAAGTTTCAAATAGCAGATGGACACTCGGTTACATTTTTATTTCACAATAAGCGAGACTTACAAGTACATACTCGTAAAATACATAAAGAACTTTTATCTCAGTTTTAATTCCGGAATTGGGGAAAAATTATAGTAGATTTATATTCAAAGCGGTTTTTTATTCAGATCCTTTCTGCCGGGGCGGTTCACGTTCAGCTCTAGTCGGAGTAAGCCAATATGCCAATATGTCCTTCAAAGGCGAAAAAGAAATTCGTCATTCGCCATCAAAATGTATCAAATTAAAAATTCTTCAAATTCTAGATTTTAAACAAAGGTCGTTTATTTGCTCTGCAGGAGTGATACGAGAGTCATCTTTTGTTTGATTCGATTGTAATGAAATCGATTACAGTATTCCAAAACAAGAATTTTTCAGAATTTATCATTTAGGCCCGTATTTATGAACGTTCTTTAAGGAAGTCTTAACTCAAGTCGACCTTAGGTCAAGGAAACCTTAAGTAAAGGAATGAAATGTCATTTTCAATACTTGATTAGCCAAGAAATTCATTTTTACTAGTTTATTTGTTTAAATTTGCATAGTTCGGTAAAAAATATTAATGCTCATCCAAGAGAAGATAATACAAAATCTGTATCCGTATAATCAAAAAGTATCTAAAGGTTTGTATTCGTAGAGACGACTCATGGGATCATCGTTCAGCGATCGAAGTTAAACCACCGGTTTTGAGCACTATATGGGTATATATTTTCTATACAGACATGTTCCTTTAATCCACTGTTTCCCAACAGGTGCTCCGCGGACCGGAGGTGGTCCGTGAGGCACCCGTAGGTGGTCCACGGGGATACTCTAGACACTTCTTACAAAACGTTATATTTTCTTGTCACTAATTAAAGCCATATGCCCAACACGCGCCCTCATTACCATGTAACATACACTCGAAAAAAATTTACTCTAATAATAGGAGGAAACTTTTTTTTCGTTCTATTATAGTAGTAAATTTACACCACGAAATGAACGAGAGTAATTTTACGCTTTACGGTGTTAATATTTATAAACAAAATTGGTGTAAATCTACAAACAATTTGCACTGGATAAAAATGTAAATTTACACCGGCAAATATGTAAATTTACATTCGGGTTTATAATAATATTTACGGGAGCCAGTTCTTCGATCTAAATCGTCCTTCTTGAGATACCCGTTATTCCAAAGGCCAAGAGCTGCCACACCCCCTTTGGTTCAAGAGCAAAAAAGCGCTACAACACAACAGTAATATGATGCTCACACGAACGCACTTCGGACGGAACAGACTAACTTCACACAGAGCAAGCCACTTGTCAGATACAGCAAAATGCAATAATGTACAAAAGTATTGTAACACACTCAGTTTTACACAAATGTAGGTGTAACTTTTTACACCAAAATCGTAATATTACATGAAAATTTCCTTAAAATTACAACTTCCAATTGGTAAATATACACTGAAAATGTAAAGTTACACTAAAATAAAGTAATGACACATCTTCACACCAAATGTGGTGTAAAATTACACCAAAATAGAGTAATATTAAAAAATCTGTGTAGTATTACACTATTTTGTGGGTATACTAGAAATTTTGTTGAAAAATAAACGTTTACTGTAATTTTGCGAGAAAAAAGGTGTAAAATTCAACGAGTTTTCGATGTAAAATTCAACCTTGTTTTTACAGTGTATTATCCAGTAAACAATTTGCTACTGTTATTATAAGAAGGCTTTGTTGCTTACAGCTCAATCACGAAATTATTAAAACCAATTATTAAAATTCCAACACCATTGCAAAAATTCCAGACCAAAAGACACCTATTCCTGCGCGAGAAGAAACCTCAGCTGGTGATGACGCCCTCGGCTCTCAATCTGACAAATTTGCAAATCTTAAAACATTGCTTCCTACAAGATGGTGTTAGCCCAATGACAATCAATTGGAGTTTGTGGACTGCGCCATCGAAGACTGGAAGCCGAACCTAATTTTCAATAAATCATCTTCCTCAAACTAAAGCACCAAGATAACATATATATGTGTTATGCGAAGGATTTTTGTATGATCAGTGGTTTTCTACTTTGTTATTAAGTAGGAAAAAGCAAACAATAAAATTATAAGGAAAATTTGTGATGGGGAGTGCGAGCTTCTGAATACAATACCTCGAGAAAAAAAATCGAAACCTTAATTTCATTATTATTGTATGGTGGTCCGTCGAGATCCATTTTCATCCTAAGTGGTCCGCAGAAGTTTCTGAGTTGGGAACCACTGCTTTAATCCATAGTCGATACTAGGAAACCCGATCAATTAAAAAAATATTTAAATGCGGCTCGATATTGGATGCAAAAGTGCAATCGCTGAGCGACGATCCCATGAGTCGTCTCTACGAACACAAACCTTTAACGAACCCTTGGGCGCCTTAACCCTTAATTCAATACATACGACCTTAACTCAAGGAATCCTTAAGTGAAGGAATGCCATGCTGATTCAGATGATTTAAAAATGTTCACTAATTTGACAAGCTTTATGTCAATCTCTTGCAAGAAACATAATAAATTCACATAAAAGTTGAATTTCCCTAAATTTAATAAGAAAAACAGTGTGGAGAAGTAGGAATGTAGGAAAGAGGCTACCTCGACTTCAAGTGAGAGTGACTGTGGAAATTTCAAGAATTCATTTTCTTTAGATGGCCAATATATTTCGGGCTAAAAGACCATCATCAGGGTCTTATATCTTTCACTTTCGCGGATCTACAGAGGCAACACAACAAAGAACATCGTATTTCAAGAATTCCTTGTCATCGAACATAACTCGATTTCAAGAAATGTTCATCAATTCAAGTACGTTAAAGAACTCATTTAAGGCCGCTTTAAATGAAAGGGGCGTTTTGAGTGTAAAAAAAAATAAAAAATGTCAGGCGCGACAATCCAACATTGGACTAAGGCCGCAGGATCTTATCTGTTTGTTGTTGAGGTTATGAGATCAGCATCACGCTCAGCAGTGATTCCCATAAATGGGTACTCGTTTAGCATCTGAGTGAGATCATAGTCCTTCACAAGCTCGTGAGTTTGAAAAACACCATGGGACACGGTGAGATTCGAACTCATGACCCTGCGTACACTGAAGGCGCGCGCACTAACCGCTAGACCAGCCAGACTACGTTTTGAGTATACGGACTATTTTTTCAATTTATTTATCTTCCGTGAAGAGCACACTAATAAATTTTCAGTAAATAATTCATGTTTGCACTAAAATACTTGTAAAAATAAATTATTTGGATAAAAAAGTTACTGAAAATGATATTTAATTTGTCACTTAAGATCTCTTTAAGTATTTCCTTAACTTAGGTCGCCCTCAGGAAGGGTTTCCTTAAGGTACGTTTATAAATACGGGCCTTAGACCATTAAATAGGCGAGAAGGAAATAGTGATATTATCGACCAACAAACACAATAATGATTGAATTTAAAAAAATAAGTGTTGTTTTCCATCGATCAGAAAATCTTTTTCTTTAGTCTCCGGGTGGTCCGACTACCCTCTGGACCCGATTTTTTCACACAACTTTGTGCCTGCTTTTTTATAGAACAGGATCGCAGGTTCAAATCCCGTTGTGAACGAATTGTGGATGTCGAGTCGAATCCACACCATTTATGGGTGTAAAACATTTCGGTAATGCATCCTGTTGATTACATTTGAGATTGAGATGTTTTTAACTCAATTCGTGACCTAGGCTCAAAATAGATACTATGGTGCCAGTTATTACTATTTTTATTTAGCTTAACCCTCATCCAGCGGGATAGGTACAGGTGTACCTTTTTCGTTTTTAAAACACCGTAACTTTTTTGCTATGGGTCCGATCGGTCTGAAACTTTCTGACATCTCTACGATTTTAGTTTAAAATATGTATTCCAAATTTCAGAAATGTGTGACCACCCATCCCCAAGTTAGGGAGCAAAATTAATCTTACACCCTTTAACTGCGGCAAAGGTACATTTGTACCTTCATACATTTTGTATGAAAGAAATTTTACAAAAGACGAAAATAAAATATTTTTGGTGAATGCTCATGCTTAGAGAGACTTATTATAGCATCAATAAGTTGAGAATCGAGTGATGTACAGAAGTATTCGATTTACGATTTTTATTTATATTTGATCAAGGTCCTTGGAGATATCGATTTATAAGGACTAAGCTAACTCATACAGCGGTTTTTGGTTATTTCACATCAATCTGAAGACTTTTACTGGCATACCAAACTTTTTGAAGTAATGGCTTGGGGCAACCAATACAATGTATTACGCCTTCTTTCCCCATAACATCTAGTGAAAATTAGGTTTGTAGCAAATGCTGAAATTTTAGATTTTAGCGGTTTATTTTCTGCATCACAAATTCCCATAATTTGTATTCCATCACCTAATATTTATTATTTGTGTAATTCAGGACGTCCACCTGAGCTCCTTTTTGAAGGTTAAGCTGAAAACCAGCAAAAGCATTAAACCAAATTTATAAAATTGGATGTTTGGTGGGTATATAAACTTAGTTGAATTGTATACGTCGGTACCATAGAGATACCGATAACTGCTATAGATTATGCCACATGCCCACATGTCTTCGGTTTCTTGTTTTAATTTTTCAATTGATCCTTGGATTTAATTACATATTTGAGAAAATATTTTGCAATTAACCAACAACAATCACAATTGCTATTTTAGATATTTTTCTACTATAGGAATTTGCCTGAGTTTAGATTTACAAAGATTATATAGAGACTGAAAATTATCCTAACCGATTCTACTTGCTTGTTGCTTGACAGGACCTGTCTTTCATATAATAACACATTTAATCATTTCTCCAATACATTTATTGTTTCAAGCATTGTTGTTTTGTGGACAATAACGAGAATGTGATAATTATTGATGTTTTTTCGTTAGCGGTATCGAGTTCTAGTAACAGAATAATATATTGGGGGTAGGGGGGTAAATTTAAACCAAAGATTCCACAATTCGCAAATCAAACATACTAAATTATTCCAAAATCATTAATGACTTAATTTGAACCGTTTTATACTTTTCATTTGTAAATTAATTTTAGATTTCGTCAAATTAAAATTCCAAGCAACCCATTTTTTCAATTCTCCTTTCAAAATTTTGCCTATTTTCTAAATTGACCCACTCCAAAAATTAAATCCAAATAAACCCAACTTCTTAAAACATCCAATTCCGCAAAAACAGTTACTAATTTGTGACTAGTCAACATAATATAACGGTTTTACGGCCAAAATTCATACAAATAGTGAAGATTTTCATACAAAATGTACTAAGGTACAGGTGTACCTTTGCCGCCGGCAAGCGTTGTAAAAATCTGCCGCTGGATGAGGGTTGAAGTTCTCAAGTCACAAAATATATTGTGAATTGATAAAGAACATTTTTCCAGCCTAGCTGATTTTAAGTTATACTACTTAGCAAATTTACCTCACCGCCAGCATTTCAATGTGTACAAGCCTCGATGCCTCTCATTCGCCTATAGTAGCCTAACAAATTTAATTATATTAATTTTAATTGTTTCTCGTGAATGATTCACATTTGAAAACACACTCGCGCTCGTACATATGGTGTCAATTGGCAATCATTAAAAATGCCATTTAAGTTTTCATCCGACAGCAAGCGTCGCGTCGCCTCGTCGACATATCCGCATATATCGTCAAATGAGCATAACATTTTTATTTGATTGAATGGCGACAACGACCAATGCGTCTTCGAACGTCGTCTTTTCTCACTGCTAATAAAAAAACATTTATTTCTGTCACGTAGCATTTATCTTATATGAGAATTAATCATTTCACATTTCCAATCAATTGAGTGAAATCAAAATTATTTAGTGACATCCTTCCGAAGCAAACGGACGAACGACCAAGAGAACAGCGGAAGTGTCGCTAGCATAACGATGAGATGAGATTTGTAAGTTTTATTTTTCGGTAGTATACACGTCATTGTAGGTGGTTTCTCGTGCTTAATCAGATGGTGACATCAGGATAAAAATAATGTTGTAAGTTTCCTTTCTTAGTGGATATAATCGATGCTCAAGCATATGTTATAGGGGGAGACATAAATTTAAATTATGACAAAAATTATGTATTCTTGACGCATTTCACGATACAACATATGATAGTATTTCTTCAGATACATATCGTGAAAATTGATCAAGACTATTTCTATCGCTTCCTTGTTGGGTAATGGCGTTTCCGAATGGGTTAACTTTAATTTGTTTTGTCCCGTAATTGCGGACATTACATGCAATATAACCGAAAATGAAATTCTACAAGTTCAACGCCCCTGGAAGTTTTTTTTTATCGTCTCTGCATTTTTCGATATGATATATCGGATAGGGCTCATAGAGATGTAATAAATCAATTAAAAAAGCACTAAGAAAAATTAATCTCACTTCGATACGATGTTTGATGAAAATGTTATCCAGAAATGTTCGATATCTCATTTTAATTGGCTACCAATACGATACGACTGCCTATATCGTAATAATAAATTAAAGAATGCAGTAGAATTACGTTATGAACCTTGTGCTTAGACTCTCTGAAATATTTTTATGATAAATATTGGTCTCTTTGTCGAAGTATGGAAAATATCACCGAATTTTATTATTATTTAATTTATCGTCTTAATTTATGTGACTTTAAGGCAAATGAACTTGTGTAAAAGTACATGCTTTTCATAAAAATTAATTATGCTATGGAATTGTATTTTGTAATAAACGGCGTTTAACGTTTTTCCGAATTATTTTTCACTATCTATTGCGAAGTGGGAGTTAATAAATAAATAAATAACAGGCGCGACAATCCAACATTGGACTAAGAACGCAGGATGTGTTAGTGACATTCTATTTCCAAGATCTTATCTGCTTTTTGTTGAGGCAATGAGATCAGCATCACGCTCAGCAGTGTTATTTATCCCCATAAATGGGTACTCGTTTAACATCTGAGTGAGATCATAGTCCGTCACAAGCTCGTGAGTTCAAAAAACACCATGGGACAAGGTGAGATTCGAACTCATGACCCTGTGCACCGAAGGTGCGCGCACTAACCGCTAGACCATCCAGACTACTGAAGTGGGAATTGGTATGTAATTTAATTGAAGAGAATGTGGATTTGTCCTGGATGATGTATGATTATGTGAGATACTTTATTTTAATTAATAATACTGATTTAAAAGGCGTTATTATGTTAACTTATTGGGCTATAAGAAATCTGTCTTTCTTTTGGATGTCCAGAAATTGATTAATAGACAATTCCCGTGCTGATTATGTCGCCATAGGTACTTTTGAACACCTGAAGGCAAATCCTTCATATAATAAGCCAAGCCATAAATTACAGCTCATTCGAATGTTTCTCAAATGATGAATCGTAGGAAGAGATTATATCATTATTACAGTAGTGTCCCCAATAGGCGGGTACGCATTCCATTCAATTGATTGTATTTCATTCATTTTTACAGCTCATATTATGTACATACATACATACATATTACAACAAATAGTAAGTTACCGTACATAATGTACCACCTATTTAAAATATCTCGTCATAGATACATACTACTTGCAAAAATGTTGGATTTATCTTTCACAACAAACCCATCATCATTATGCGCCCTATGACATAGACGACAAAATGCCAACTTTATCGAAGCTATCACAACATAAGGAATTTTTGCAATGTTTGAGACTTCCTTTTCCGCTGCCTGCGTCTATGATGCTACTCGCTGATGACAATGCTAACAGCGCCTTATCACGGGCGGTCGTATGATATGCGTAACGCATGCGTTTTAATAAGCGCATATCTAAACGTTTAATGCTAGATGCTGTCGTCTATTTTCATTACATACAAAGTATGAAGAGATACCTCGTATAAATAGTACTATACTCTCCCATTTTATAAGACTTTGCATATTAAAAGCGCTCGGTGCTGTACTTATTATTATATACATATAGTATAAATTTACGCTTAGGGCCTTGTCTTGGTAGATGAAACGTCAATTGCCCACATGATTCATTGAAAATAATCGTCTGCATTTTATGATAACGAATGATAAAAAAGGAATTGGCTTGACTCTCAATAATGAGTTGATAAATAAACTCCAGAATTGAAATGATTGGGATTGCTGTCTCCTTTTGACACTTGACCGCATGTATTGTTGATCCAATCGTCCACGCAATCTGGCTCTCTAATTTGTCCAACAGATCTTTAGGGCTATGAGTTAGGATCCATGATTCGCAGTCATAGCAAAGCACAGGTTAGATAATGGTTTTATACATGCATGTGAGCTTCGTGCTCCTGGCGCACCAAGTTCGATTTCATCATTAATCCATTCGCGTAGATATTGCACATACCGGTTGTTAAAAATTAGGGTAAGTTAGAGAAGCCGAAGCTCTGAGTTGGCTTCATCAAAATTTCTTTTCGAAAGAATAACATTTTGATTAAAATCTTACCAAAGGCAGTTGAAATAGTAACACACACACTAAATTAAGTTTTTTCCCCTTCCAAAATATTATTTGATTAGATTTTGCATCTATTAATTTAAAGTGTAGGTACATGCTTAGGTACATATGTCAGTTATTTTGTTTTTTTTTTTTCGTTTAATATGTTTTTGCACGAAATGTTTGTTACAGACTAGCGTGATTATTATGTATTTGGTAATAGAAATGTGCATTTTTTTCTTTATCTCCACATCGCTTGATCAATTTTCGTGGTTTCTTGGCGAATTTTATTTTATATTTGTTAAATTAATTTTTACGTTTTTTACCCTTAATTGTTGGTTTCAAACCGCAACAACTTTTTAAAAGAAAATTTCTATCAAATCGTTCAACCTTCTCAATTTTTCACCATCCCGAAAATACTCATTTCCTTTGTTTCTTTTTAATATTATATAATTTTCACTGGTCGACATACATATATATTTTGAGATCTCGTACTTTTCATTGTTTCCTTAACACTTTTCTGTTTGATTGATTTTCGCGAAAATTACCACCATGTCTGGTATCCGATAATCCATACATTTATGAGTCACATGTGACTCATAGCCGTGAACGGTAAGGAACGCTGTGTGCACAAGTGACACATAGACAGTGAACGTGTTAAAACCCACGCAGAACCAATGTTTTACAAGGGTTCGCGGCGATCTATAACATAGGTATGTACATTACTTCACAACCGATTTCAGAACGCACTCCTTTCTGTCAAAACGCGTGTTCATCCCGCATTTTTTTGAATGCGAGCTACGAAAATATATTGAAATCACGGACACAGATCGCGTTTTGTTTGACGGAGCCTTGAAACCTGGAGGGAATAACTGTAATCTCTTTAAAAAAAAAATTATCTGACTTTGTTATAACAGTTATCCCCTTAAGTTATGTTATGTATAACTAATCAATGCCACGCAATTTTTCGGTCAAGTTCATAACTTTGGAACTTCAATTTCGTAATTGTGGAACTTGAAGATCGTATCTTTGTACTAAAAGTCAATGCGCATTGGACAAGTGAGTGAACTGGATAAATTTTAATAAAAATATAAAATTAGCCATGTAAGATAATAGTAAAGACTATAGATAACCCAATTGTCTATAGTCACAGATTTGATGTTCCTTTGTTACGAATTTGATAGTCTACAAAATTACACTAAAATTCGGCAATGCAAATATAAGCATTGCAGAATTTTAGGGAAACACGCATTGAATGGTAAAAATCAAGGCTTCAGTGGAATCGCTAACCATTTTCCCTTCAAGGGCTGAACTAAGATCGAGAGCGGAAAAATTCGCTGCGATTTGATTAATAAAAATGCACACATACTATCGTGGAAAAAGTCACAAACGGTGAAGAATTCCATAAGCTACGATCCGAGACCGGTTTCATAATTCTCCTCGGCCATTTTATGTATTATTTTTCGATTTTTCGATTCACGATGAAATAACCGGGGGAATCGGATAAAAATACATCAAATGGCCGAGAAAAATTATGGAACTGTTTTCGGATTGTAGCTTATGAAATTTCCCAGCATTCCCCACATATTCCACGACAGTATGAATACATTTTCATTGAAAAAATCAGAGCGGATAAAAATTTCACTCTCGATGTCAGTAGGTACTAGGCTTTACTCGAAAAAAGACAAACAAAGGCTATTATATGTAATTCGGTATAGAATCTTGCTACATTATTTTGACCAGAACTGTAACATATTTGAAATTTTGTACATTGTTTGGCAAATGCAACGGTACTTATAACTGTTAAAATTTAATATTTGCTATTTATGGCAGATAGATGGGTGCCCCGCTCATAATGCGAGATCTATCAAAGCATATTTGGAATACGAATTTCCCGGAAAGTGGATTGGCAGATTTGGGACAGTTGCATGGCCTGTGAGAAGTCCCGTTCCGATTTTTATTTATGGGGTAACTTAAAAAACAATGCCTATTTCGAGCCGATTACATCCCGGGAACAGATGCTGCAGCGAATTAATGATGCTTGTGACAACATAAAGGAAACGCCGCCTGAAGTCCTTCGGGATGTTTCTTCCATGCGGCCGAAGGCGTCGAGTCTGCTTACAAAATGGAGGAGGCCAATTCCAGCAGCATTATTCCAATTCATCAATCAGATCCATTTAATCATTAGTAAATATTTTTAGTTTATTGCTTATTTCTCATATTAAAAACTTTATTTTCATTTTTATTTAACAAATATAAAAAATAAATGAATAAAATTTCAGTTTGAATAATCCGATGAAAAAATAATTAATAATTACCTTCACATGCAATATGTGTAATTCCCAAATCCCGCAATGTAAATATGAAAAGTGATATACCGTTGGAAAGCCAACACGTTGAAGCAACTTTTATCAACTTAGCAGAGTTGTACGTATAAAGCACCGTTACGAAATTAATGTTTAAATTTTCGATGAAAAATCTATTTTAAAATTTCAATTAACTTTGAGTAACTCACAGTCGAAAAAATTGGTTCAATATGAAAATTTATCTATATAAATCTATCTAATTTTTGTATAGAAATAATAAAGCATGGTTATATTGAAAAGAGAATAATAAGAATAAGAATAGAAAGTACACCACAAATAGTGTCAGTTATTTCGACACAATAACTAGTAGATTTGATAAGAAAGTAAGGTAAAAACAATAGATTATTTCAAAAAGACACCAATTTCATCAACACCCGAAACTATACTGTCTTTCCCTGTACCGTAACCCCTTGGTGCGTTCACTCAGACGTTTATAGGCAATTTCGAGTCAACGTTACATTGCATATCATTTCGGAGTCTATATAATGTTGCAAGGACTATATATTTCCTATCCACACATTTACGGAAATTTTTAACCACGCCGAGATTCGATCTCCGGACCTCTAGATTACTAGCATCGTTGAGTGCGACTCAACCAAGTGCGCCACAGAGGAACTGTACTGCACGCAACATTAACTTGCCCGTGTTCCATATCGTTAACGATACACTTCAGGGATGAAATTAACCTTAATTTTGGGTAGAAATTAAATTTTTATCTAAAATCTGTATCGAATTGATTCACTTACATAGATAAAACGGAAACTCGATTTGATATTTGACTTTGCTACCGCGTAAAAATGATAAGCACATTATTATTGGATATCCTGACTTCTTTGCACTTATAGAATTGATACAAAATTTGGGGTACCCTTCGTGGTTAGAACAAATGGTTTTATAGAAAAAATATTAAAATTTGAGTAGAATCATCATCTATCAAAAAGATAGATAAAAATGATCCACTTTTTGTATAAATATGTTTTACTCCCGTTGAGTTTATAAAGAGAATTCAAAATTTCGTATGCATGCTTGTTATAAACTATGTTGAGTTAAAATTATCCAAAAAGTTACACCATTTTTTCAACGGTGATGTATTTTGAAAGTGGCAATAATGTTGGCAACAGGAAAAACTTCAGTTTCAGTGCAATTTTATGTAGTGTCCGAAACTGAAATCAAATTTTGGATAAAGTCATCAGGAGGGCTGCAAATTATGATTTTGCATGGCAAGTCACGATTTTCGATGACTTTCACAAAAATAGCGATATCAAGATAACGGTTAAAAAAAATTCCGATTGTATTGGTAATTTTCTTGCTGAAACAAGTTGCGCTGTCAACCCTTACAGTATTGACCACCTAATGCGGGACACCCTGTATATGTATATATGATCAGCATGACTTGGGGAGTCGATATGGGTGATGTCCGTCTGTCTGTCTGTCTGTCCGTCTGTTGCGACGCGTTTTACTCGGCCAATTTAAAAGCTATGAAGTTGAAATTTTGCACAAATGCTTCTTTTTGCTGCAAGCAGTTTGTATGTTTCAATCGGTAAAATCGGACAATGGGGTCATGGGGCTGCCTTACAAAAAACAACTCCCCAAATTAGGTTCTTCTAAGCAAATTTTTTTTATTTGTGTACCAATTTCAACCAAATTTCACACAAATGTGTTTCTATTGATAACACAAAACATATGTCAGGAAGGATCAAGTCGGGCCATGGGGTCATAGGGCTGCCATACAAACCCAAACCCCCCATTTTGGTTCTTCTAAGAAACATTTTTTACAACAATTTC
The DNA here is from genome assembly GCA_949715475.1 of Microchrysa polita. NCBI lineage: Eukaryota > Metazoa > Arthropoda > Insecta > Diptera > Stratiomyidae > Microchrysa > Microchrysa polita. The sequence goes on from OX454415.1 coordinate 118,130,680, forward strand.
AGAAAACCTTAAATTAATGTGTCTTTATCAAAGCAACGAAAAAGGTTAAAACGGGTTGGGTACGATATCCCGCCCATCATATTCCCGTTTTTTAAAATCCCGACATTCAATATCCCGCCAATTAAAAATCCCGCTCAATTAGAATCCCGTCTAATCAAAATCCCGCCAATCCAAAATCCCGCCATTTCAATAACCCGCTTATTCAAAATTCCGCTTTTCAATATCCCGTCACAAAAGGTAAGTATTCTTTCATAAATCGCGCGCGCGATTTTTGAAAAGCGGGAAAGTCGGGAAAGCCAGGAAAACCAAGGTATCTGCCTAAGTGCTGGAGTATTGTTGACGCAGTTGCAGCAAATTTTCCAAGAACTCAAAATATTGTTGAGGCTTGGCACAGACGATTTAACTTTATCACAAGGAAAAGCCATATCGGTCTGTACCGGCTGGTGGAATTACTAGGTAAAGAATTGCTACTAGCTAAAAACTGAGTTGAGCCGTCCCGATCCTCTCTAGACGTAACCAGCAGTTAAGGAATATATTTGCATCTAAAGAGGACTATGAAAAAACGGATTTTTTGAAAAACTTGACGCATAAACTAATGTAAATAATTGATAAGTCGAACGCATATCTATATGTTTTGTTAACAATAAAAAAAAAAATTTGGCGGTATTTTTTTAGTATTTAATAGCGGGATTTTGAAATGGCGGGATTTTGGAATGGCGGGATTTTGAGGTGGCGGGATTTTGATATGGCGGGATTTTGGAATGGCGGGATTTTGATATGGGGGGATTTTGTAATGTCGGGATAAAGTAAAGCGGGATTTTTTTTTAAAAAGCGGGATTATGAACGGGCGGTATTTTGTTTTTCGGGATTATGTAGGTATCCCGGTTAAAACAAATGGAATCGTACTATGTGGCTTTATGTGCTTTATAGGATTTAAAATTTGTCGGTCCTGGCTTGCAGCCATTAGAAAAACGTCAGAACACGACCAATTTTCCTCAATTTCGAGCAAAATATGGATTGAGTGAATTCACGTTGAACTGAGAATTTCCCAATTTAGGAGCAATATCTGTTTATCTTCTTTCCCACCAGATAGCACACAAGTCAGATTTTTTTGTTACAAAAATGTTGCCGCAGATTTATGGTTATCTTTACATTTTTATGATTGATGCCATGCTAATCGGACAAAACTTTTTTCTAGCATGTGTTTTCGTTTCGGAGACCTTTTTAAAATTCTTATAATATGGAGTGCTTTTTAGAATGGGTGAGGTTACTTTAGAACGATTCGGCTCATCTTCCATACTATTTGATGTTGTACGAATACGAATAAATTTGATAAAAATTTCGCAGAGATAGACCTTTCCTTTCCACTGGTTTCCTAGCGAGGGTGACCACAATGCTATTTTGAGGCATTATGCAATGTGATGAGTTTCATATCCAGAAAGTCGTATACAGGATCTGCTATGAATGCGCGTGATTTTTTCGTGACAATGCAACCGGTGGTAAATCCACTCTTGATACCCTTAGCTTGTCCATATTTTTGGTTCATGGGTTGAGAATCTCGTAACTGCAGTCACACGACCTTTGTTGTGATAAATTCTATGGCCCGAAGTTCACACAGTCCTTTAGAGTCCCAAATTGGCAAAATGTGAATTTTTCGGACTTAAAATTAAAGATTTGAAATTTAAACAGTGGCAGTCGCAGGAAAACATTCAAAAGTACTTTATTATGTTTTTCAGAGACACTCTCTTCAATGAACTTCTGGGTGAGGAAAGACATCTCTTTGAAAGTATACTCGTGTTTGAAGTGAGTATATTAGCATTTGTACCGAAAGGATTAGTCAACCTATTATTCGCAGAATATGGTCATTAGTTTTATGACAGACCCGGTATATACAACTTTTAATTTCGTCATAACCTGAAACAAAATTTGTATCTCATCGATTGACTTAAGTTCATTTTGGTCAACCTCATTGGCTAAATTTTCAAACTATGTAAAACAATCTAGACTAGAATAAAATTCCGGTTTTCAATTTTTTTAATAATTCAACAGAACCGTGGACTGCGCTTTTGCTAATTTAATGCATTGTGCTAACCAAAATATTAAACATCTATGGAGCAAAGCCTTTCGTCACTTGCTCTGGGTTTGAACCCATTTCATTCATTGTTTTTTTGATTAGTTTTCGGTTTTATTTAAATCTAAACTACCGCTAACAAAATACCGATAAATCGATACTCAAATCACCATCACTTTATGCACTGAAACTGAAGATATGTAGGTAGTATCCTTTTCCGAATCTATAAATACAGTAGCTGTAATAAAGTCAAAATACAATTTAATTTTAAAACTTAATCTCCCCATTCTCAAATGTTTTTTGCATCAATTAATAAACACATTCTTCAAGTTAAATCCAGATTCCAATATTATAAAGAAAAACTTTGAATGCAAAATATTCTCATCAGATTGAGAGGTACCGTACAAAAGCAATACAACCCGAAAGGAAGGAATACCTGATCTATACGTTTTTTCACCCTGTAAAATATGGAAAAATATTTTGACAAAAATTACGAATAATGAATCAAATGTCATACCGATATGAAATCGAAAAAACAAAATCCCGCCTTTTAGTCAAAATGCCGGTTTACATTTATCCGACATTTCCGCCACTTAAAAATCCCGTCATTATAAAATCTTACTAGTACAATAAATTCCCTACAAAAACACCGCTAGTGGATATTAAAAAAACCGTCAAAATACCGCCAAACAATTTTTTTCGTTCTTAACTATAAATTTGCATGTTCATACTTACCACATACTTATTATACAAATTGGACAGTTGAAATTTTGAATTAGAGTGTTAATGAAATGGCGGGCTATTAAGATGACGAGCTTTTGATTAGGCTGGATTTTAATTGAAAGGGATTTTCAACTGTCGTAATTATGTCGTTCTATTTGCAACGACATGCTAAAATCCTCTATTACGTCAGGACATATTTGATTTAGCATAGGGCATTGCGAGGCCACCAAATTAATCGACCAATTTTTGCAAAGAATAAAATGATAAGTTTGTTACGCTTTTAAATTCTTGTTTCCACAGTTTTCTTGATTCGAAAAGTGTGAGATAGGTAAGGCACATCCACTCGCGATGCATTAATTACAGAAAATTGTTGTATCTCCTCGAGGGCGACGTTTTCCTTTTATGTATAATGTAGTATTAGTAAGATTTGTTAACTAAACTTATATTATGCTTATATGCACAGTTTTTTTGTGTCATTTGAATCTCTTGTTAAACTTTCTGACTCATCATACACATCTTACGACAATTACAGAGCTATTTGAATACAAGTTTGAATACACACACATAGTCATATTGACTGCACAAAAGCACTTATGTCTAGCAATTGTTAATTATGGTCAGAGATCAATTGAAGTTCAATGCTTTCAAAATCAGAACCGATGAGTGCATGGGAAATTGATTCAAACTGAAATTAGCTTTATTGTTACATTATGCTGACGTGTGCGTACTAGAGTTTTTGCTGCTTCTGCATTATTAGGGGGAACCGCGCGATACAAAATATCAAATTGTTGACAACACACGCCTTGAAGGGACAGAGAGGATGAGAGGAGATTTTCATTTTTGGATCTACCATATCAGTAAATTTTGATTTATGCGATAATTTTCATGCAACGTTTGTATAACGTTAACTTTTATAAATATAGTATGTATAGCAAATTTTTTCAATCGTAAAATTACATTTTTTCTAAATATTTGTATCCTTCTAATTTAAAAATAAGATAAAATAAATATTTAAAGGTTACATAAAGACGGAGTTGACAATAACATGCTAATTTTCCTGAATGACTTGGGAAACTCTAAAATCCCCTGAATTCAGTCTAGATTTATGGCATGAAAACGTGACCGCATAAATTGCATGCCGATAAACATGGCTCGATGGCCGGTGAATTTTCGAACAAGAAATGCACACAAAATGCTCGGTCTATTGCATGATAGAAGTCCCTATAAATGCGCAAGTTCACAATTTACGGATACAGTTTAGTTGTGCAAAACACGTGACTAATTACATTTATTCAACTCAACTGCTACGTTTCTGGCGGACATTGCGATCTTAAATCAGATCCTTGTTCCTCCAGTAAGCCCATCCGTTGCAATAGTGCAACTAAACATTCACATACATGACAATTAGTCATTATTATATTTGTGTTGTTTTCCATGGCAGAATTTCCCTGTGTGGTATGCATGCACAACATACATTCACAATATTATTGGCGTACGACAACAAACAATCTGTGTTGCACTGTACGGGCTTTAGGACGGCAACAAGCCAAACCTCAAGATGACCACTTCACTTTGTAATGAGCCAACAGTTTCACCATTCTTTGGCTTCCTGTTGTAAAACCTCTTAAAAAACTTCTTTTCAACTTTTTCTTGTGGCCTGAACGTTGTCGACATCGTCTTCGTCGTCGACTTGCCATATACGATTCAACAGCAACACCACAACCTTGCCGACTGCTGAAGTGTTCAATTTGTGTTGCGCACAATTGTTTCACCATAGCACAAGTTTATCCTTTGAAAGTACCAACTAGCAACTACACTTCCTTTTCGTTGCAATGACCAGAGCTATTTAGTTTAAGTGCTAGGAAAAAAATGGATGTTTGTTACTGATTTGTTGAAGACACAGCATAAAAAAAATAAATTGAGAAGGACCGAAGAATAACAAATGATTCTAATGTTTTTCTTTCTATCTCATTACAGCACAATTACCTAATGGAGTTTGGATATCTCCCAAAGTCGGACATTGAAACGGGCAGTTTAAGGACGGAAGAGCAATTTCGTGATGCTATTAGAAATTTGCAGGTAAGATTAATGTACAATTTCAATCAATTATTTTGAATTATTGGGCTAAAATTGAAAATAGGATTGATAAAAATTCAACGGAAACTCGAAAGTTTGTATTTTTCTTGATTACATTACATCACAGTTTTGTTACGCTAATTAATCCCTGTTTCCACAATAAGATCAGTGCGATATCAATACAAAATGCAACCACTCCTTCATACCTGTGCACATACTCACTAATCAATCCTTATTGTATAAATATTTCATATATCCTCTTTATTTTCCTTTCACAGCGATTCGGTAATGTACCGGTAACAGGACAGATTGATGCAACAACAGTTAAACTTTTACGAAGACCACGTTGTGGATTACCGGATCGAAACGATACGCTTGAATTTACATCAGACAATCGAAATCATCAAAAAAGATTTAAACGTTACATCATACAGGGACCGAAGTGGGAGCACACAGATTTAACATGGAGGTATGTTTTCTGCAGAAATTTTCAGTAAGCCAATTAAGAACAAAATACTTTCCAATCAGAGCGATATATTGCCAAAGGTTATATTATGTGTTTCAAATACCTGAACATTTAAAAAAAATCATGGATTAAAATCATGAATATGAAATCACATTACATAGGTACTGGGATAAGCTATCACAGTTTGCGGTGTCCGATATCTCGTTTCGGGAATATTGACACAAACAAGACCCGAGTAAAATAGTCCCATTTTACAGAGGTTGGTTGTCATATTTTTTGTCAGCAAACCCAGCTAGCAAAAATTCAGAGGAGGTAGCTGCACAGACATTCTGCACTGAAAGAAAAAGGTGCCCTGAAATAATGAAATTGTTCATTAAAGTAATGAATATTTACACCGATATCCCACCGAAGACGGATTTCATCATTCCAATGAATCTGATTTTATCAAAACAACGAAAAAAAAATCTCATTAAAATTATGAACAAATTCATAAAATTAACAACTTGTTAATTGATATAATTACTGAGTTCGTCAATAAAAAAAAAAAACTGGCGTAGTCCGGCATCCAGCTTCATAAGTGTTGACGACATTTATTTTACCTCTGCTTTGAATAGTCTTCAAAAATTACCTACCTATCTACAGTGGGAATCGATCCCGAGACCCTACCTAACTACACCTTACAGACTATACGTTACGAAGGTTCATAAAATACACTTAAAGCGATAATGACATCGTTCATAGTAGTACATATTACTATGAACGATCTTCTTCGAAGATACAGTTGATAAAAACAACAAAAAATTCAACATGATTTTTAATCCAATAATTTATCTAAAAACCTATTCCAACGAATTAAAAGAATAATTTGCAGCAACGGTTGTAAAATTCCAGTCCTGCCTTGCGGTATTTTATTTGGCTCCATTTTATTCCATTTAAAGTTAGTTTCTACAGTTTCCTTTCCACGAAATCGCAGTTGATCTTGGATGTTTTTTTTTATTCGAGTGTTAACCAAAAAGCCACCTCGGGCGACCGCCCAGCTTCTTCCCCCCAGTAACGAGCGGTAAAATTTTTCATTAGGGATGCGTCTAAATCTGAAAGAACTATATAATCATTACTCCTGGTACATTACCCCCTCCGAAACTTTCATATAAAAAGAATGTAGTGGTGGTTGCATATAAATAACAGTGGCGTAACGTACCATAATCTATGTGTTATGTGCCTCGTAGGTAGATGGTAAACTTGTCACCATATGAATGTTTGTGTTGTCTTTATAAAGAAAATGCTCCTGCGGCAACCTGACGGCAAATTGCCGAATTCCTAAATACGCCAGGAAATTTGAACAAAAATTTGGCCAAACTTCGGAAAAATTAAGGGAAAGCTGGATTTTTGCATGAGCCTTCCTTTCGAGGTCCTAAACATGTCCCTAAAAGTCCCCGTCCCTACGAGTGCCGCTAGCGGTGCTACAGAGGGTCAAAGACCCTCGAAAACAGGTTTCTCTGAATATTTCGATAACGGTAGCATAGATAAAAAAGCGTTGTATGGCAAATTTAAAGCTCTTATAAGTTCTCAATAAACGATGCAAAGACCGAATACTTTCGGGCACTCCTAACGGCGCCAAGAGGTCTAACGGTATTTTTAACAAGGTTTCATTAAAATCTCTATAACGGTAACTCCTACTAAGAACTTTTGTATCGAAAATTTGTAGCCTATGAGGTTTTGAAGAAAGTGGACAAACTTCATATCAATATGAACAGCCTTAAGGGCGCTATGGGGGTTCAAACCTTAAAAAAACGTGTTTTTTGAGGTTTTTCGTAAATGGTGCTAAGACGAGGGAGTGCGCTCTAAGGTGTTCTAGGAGAAATTTGTAGCTTCTGTGGCTGTTAGTAAGACGCCAAAAGTCCCCAAAGATGGGAGCCCCCCTAACGAAGTTATGAGGGTCCAAACATTCAATTAAGCAGTTTTTGGGGAATATCTCTATAACGGTAACGTGCACCGAAAGCTGGTATACGGCAAATATGTAGCCTATATAACACTTAATTAAATATCTGAATTTCAGATTGATGCGTGCAATACTAGGGGCGCTATGAGGGTATAAACCGTACAATAACGGTATTTTTTCGTTATTTTCGTGGATTTCTTCATAACGGGAACGCATTAGGTTGGGAAGCCGGTAACAATTTGTTGCTTCTATAACGTCAACTTAAAATGCCAAAACAACTTATCTATGCGGGCACCCCTAAGGAAGCTATGAGGGGTCAAAACTAAACAACTAACTAAACAAAAAAACCGTTTCTCGGATTTTTTTGATAACGGGAACCTCTAGAGGGAACCCATCTGAAATAAATTTGTAGCTCCTGTTGCCGTTACTCTTCTTCTTCCTTGCCTCGTTCTTTATACCGCTCCATGGTTCCGCGTTGCTCGACCTGCGGTGTAGGCACATCGCCCGTTTTGGCGATAATTTCTCAGCATATTTCTACAGGCAGCTCTATCTTGGATCGTGTCATCGCCGAGACCAATGCGTTGTTGTTGCTTTTTCATTTGACACATCCAGGTGTTCTTTGGTCTGCCTCTGGCCTTGGGTCCATCAAGTGGAACTTCCATTGATATCGCTCTCTTTGCGGGGTTCTCAGGCGGACGCCTTTGAACATGGCAATACCAATCCATTCGTCGGTCTTCGAGCTTTTCGGTGATTGGTTGGTCTATGGACAAGCTGCCTCGGATGTAGCTACTCTTGATGTGGTCCCTTTTGGTTACACCAACTGACATGCGTAACATTTTCATTTCAGTCGCTGTCATTTCTTTCGCGTAACCTTCATACATGGTCCAGCATTCTGATCCATACATGAGTGCGGGACGTACAACCGTTTTGTACAACTTGCCCTTTAGCTTCAGTGGCATTTTCTTATCGCAGAAAACTCCAGAGTTTTCTCGCCACCTCATCCACCCAACCTTTGTGCGATGTTTGATGTCATCATCGCATGTAGCTCCGCTGTTCACCATCGAGCCGAGGTACTTGAACTTGGTACAAGACTTAAGCTGCTCTCCTTTGACGCACATTTCTGGTATCGGTGCATTTGGGTCTGAGAATTGGCAGCATAAGAACTCAGTCTTTGTTATACTTACCCTCAGATCACGAGGTATTCTATCGAATGCCTTCTCCAAATCGATGAACACAAAATACAAGTCCTTTCGTGCTGTTCTATACTTTTCCATCGCAATACGAATGCACTGAATCGCATCGACTGTAGATCGACCTTCAACAAAAAAAAAAAAACAAAAAAAAAATGGAAAATGTCGGGCTTAGTTGGCTCACAGTTCTCTTCAACAAAATCAAAGGTGGGCAACCGATGTTGCTGTTACTAAGACGCCAAAAGTCCCCAAATATGGGAGCCCCTCTATCGAAGTTATGAGGGTCCAAACATTCAATTAAGCAGTTTCTGGGGAATATCTCTATAACGGTTACGTGCACTGAAAACTGTTATACGGCAAATTGGTAGCTTATATACCGCTTAATTAAATATCTGAATTTCGGATTGATGCGTGAAATGCTAAGGGCGCTATGAGGGTCCGAACCGTACAATAACGGTATTTTTCGTTCTTCATAACGGGAACGCATTTGGGAGAGAAGCCTGTAAATGTTTGTTGCTTCTGTAACTTCAAATTCAAACGCCAAACCAAGTCATCTATGCGAACACCCCCAAGGAAGCTATTAGAGGTCAAAATTAAACAAAACTAGGGGGCTTCGCCCCCTGCTCGCTTCGCTCGCCAACCCCGGGGCCGAGGCTAATTTCGGGCGCGGCCGAAATTTGGATACCCTTCGCTTGGGCTAAAAGTTCTTTCGGGCGTACCTATGACTTGCATTTAATCCCCCTCCTCATTCTTTTTCTTCCGTCTTGACAAAAGTTTTGGGCTTGGTTGAAATTAGTGGCCAAATAAAAATATTTACTCGGAAAATTTTATTGGGGTTTGCCGGAGCACGATTCCATTCGTTTTGAATTTTTAGTTGCTTTGCTAAAGACACATTGATTCAAGGTTTTGTGAAATTGGTGTAAAAAATGTTTCTTAGAAGAACCAATATGGGGGGTCTGGTTTGTATGGCAGCCCCATGACCCCATGGTCCGATTTGATTCAATCTTACATATGTTTTGTGTCATCAATAGAAATACATTTGTGTGAAATTTGGTTGAAATTGGTGTACAAATAAAAAAGTTTTTCTTAGAATAACCTAATTTGCGGGGTTAAGTTTGTATGGCAGCCCCATGACCCCATGGTCCGATTTGATCCATTCTTGCATATATTTTGTGTTATTTATAGAAACATATTTGTGTGAAATTTGGTTGAAATTGGTACACAAATAAAAAAGTTTTTCTTAGAAGAACTCAAATTGGGGAGCTAGGTTTGTATGGCAGCCCCATGACCCAGTGATCCAATTTGAGTGAATCAAACATACAAAGAGCCTGCAACGATAAGAAGCACGTGTGCAAAACTTCAGCTTGCTAACTTCAATACCCGCCGAGTAAAACGCGTCGCAACAGACAGACAGACAGACGGATATGCTCCAATCGACTCCCCAAGTCATGCTGATCATATATGTATACTTTTTGTATGGTCGGAGATGCTTCCTTTAATGCGTTACAAACTTAATGACAAAGTTACGAGACCGAGTTCTAATCGTGCGAATAGCACGATGAGTGTATACCCTATACCCATGTACAGACCTAGAAGGCACGCAAAACCCAAAATATTCAATTTCATATTTTTTGTTGGGGAGGGAGGGGTAGATGGGTCGGACCTGACACATCTTTATTACCTTGTCAAGACATCCAACGGCTACCATTTGATATTAATTTGAAGTTTTTCGTGACATTCTATCAAAAGATATGACTGAATATAACTTTGTAGGGGAAGTAGGGGTAGGGGTAGTCGGACCTAATCCACTTTCCATCAACTCAAAGTATATGTCAGAATGAGACATTGATCAAAATTTCAAGTCGATAGCGATATTCTACCGAAAGTTATGACCGAATTAAAATATCAAGGAGGGGTAGTTTGTATGGGAGGTAGGGGAACCCGTGGTCCGATTTGGCCCATTTTCAATACCGTCCAAGATTTTAGTAAAACAAACATTTGACCAAAATTTCAAACCGCTAGCTTCATTATTTCGGGAGTTATCGTGCTAACAGACAGACACACGGACAGACAGACAGACAGACAGACAGACATGGCTTATTCGATTCAGGGACCGACCCTGATCATTTATATATATACTTTGCCATACCTCCGGTGGCTCCTTTGAGGTGTTACATAATATCGGCGTAACAAAAACAATATACCCTTTCACTCTATGAGCGAAGGGTATAAAAACCGTTTCTCGGAAATTTTTTGATAACGGGAACATCTAGAGGGAACCCACCTGAGGCAAATTTGTAGCTCGTGTGTCTGTTAGTGTGACATCAAAAGTCCCCAACGATGGGAGCCCCCCTAGGGAAGTTATGAGGGTCCAAACATCCAAATAAGCAGTTTTTAGTGAATATCTCTATAACGGTAATGTGCACCGAAAACTGTTATATGGCGAATTTGAAGTTTTTACAACGCTTAACTTAATGTTCAAATTTCAGATCGATACGTGCAGTACTAAGGGCGCTATGAGGTTCCAAAACTTGCAATTTCGGTATTTTTGGTTATTTTCGTGAAAATCTCCTTAACGGTAACGTATACCGGAAGCAGTCTGTACAAATCTGTTGTTTCTATGATTTCAAATAAAATGCTCCATCGATTTATATGCACCTGGAGCCACCATACGGGCATTATAACGTTTTAATAAACTAATTTTTAAAGAAGGTATGGGGGGGTCCATATGGGCTTAAAAATTAGTTAATTTATACGTTATAATGCACGTATGGGGGCTCCACGTGCATACAACTCCGTGGAGCCTTTTACTTGGAAACATAGAAACAACAAATTTTTACAGACTGCTTCCGGTATACGTTACCGTTGAGGAGATTTTCACGAAAATAACCAAAAATACCGAAATTGCAAGTTTTGGAACCACATAGCGCCCTTAGTACTGCACGTATGGATCTGAAATTTGAACATTAAGTTAAGCGTTGTAAAAACTTCAAATTCGCCATATAACAGTTTTCGGTGCACATTACCGTTATAGAGATATTCACTAAAAACTGCTTATTTGGATATTTGGACCCTCATAACATCCCTAGGGGGGCTCCCATCGTTGGGGACTTTTGATGTCACACTAACAGACACACGAGCTACAAATTTGCCTCAGTGGGATTCCCTCTAGATGTTCCCGTTATAAAAAAATTTCCGAGAAACGGTTTTTTTGTTTAATTTTGACCCCTAATAGCTTCCTTGGGGGTGTTCGCATAGATGACTTGTTTTGGCGTTTGAATTTGAAGTTACAGAAGCAACAAACAATTACAGGCTTCTCTCCCAAATGCGTTCCCGTTATGAAGAAATTCACGAAAATAACGAAAAATACCGTTATTGTACGGTTCGGACCCTCATAGCGCCCTTAGCATTTCACGCATCAATCCGAAATTCAGATATTTAATTAAGCGGTATATAAGCTACGAATTTGCCGTATAACAGTTTTCAGTGCACGTTACCGTTATAGAGATATTCCCCAGAAACTGCTTAATTGAATGTTTGGACCCTCATAACTTCGATAGAGGGGCTCCCATATTTAGGGACTTTTGGCGTCTTAGTAACAGCAACAGGAGCTTCAAATTTATTTCAGATGGGTTCCCTCTAGAGGTTCCCGTTATCAAAAAAATCCGAGAAACGGTTTTTTTGTTTAGTTAGTTGTTTAGTTTTGACCCCTCATAGCTTCCTTAGGGGTGCCCGAATAGATAAGTTGTTTTGGCATTTTAAGTTGACGTTATAGAAGCAACAAATTGTTACAGGCTTCCCAACCTAATGCGTTCCCGTTATGAAGAAATCCACGAAAATAACGAAAAAATACCGTTATTGTACGGTTCATACCCTCATAGGGCCCTTAGTATTGCACGCATCAATCTGAAATTCAGATATTTAATTAAGCGTTATATAGGCTACACATTTGCCGTATAACAGCTTTCGGTGCACGTTACCGTTATAGAGATATTCCCCAAAAACTGCTTAATTGAATGTTTGGACCCTCATAACTTCGTTAGGGGGGCTCCCATCTTTGGGGACTTTTGGCGTCTTACTAACAGCCACAGAAGCTACAAATTTCTCCTAGAACACCTTAGAGAACACTCCCTCGTCTTAGCACCATTTACGAAAAACCTCAAAAAACACGTTTTTTTAAGGTTTGAACCCCCATAGCACCCTTAAGGCTGTTCATATTGATATGAAATTTGGCCACTTTCTTCAAAACCCCATAGGCTACAAATTTTCCATACAAAAGTTCTTAGTAGGAGTTACCGTTATAGAGATTTTAATAAAACCTTGTTAAAAATACCGTTAGACCTCTTGGCGCCGTTAGGAGTGCCCGAAAGTATTCGGTCTTTGCATCGTTTATTGAGAACTTATAAGAGCTTTAAATTTGCCATACAACGCTTTTTTATCTATGCTACCGTTATCGAAATATTCAGAGAAACCTGTTTTCGAGGGTCTTTTGACCCTCTGTAGCACCGCTAGCGGCACTCGTAGGGACGGGGACTTTTAGGGACTTGTTTAGGACCTCGAAAGGAAGGCTCATGCAAAAATCCAGCTTTTCCTTAATTTTTCCGAAGTGAAATGCCAATTTTCCTGGGGTAAAATAAGTTTACGAGTTTCCATGTTCAATTGAATAATTTCAAAATTGTGTTAATCGATTTAAATTACAAACTGATACATTTCCAGATCAAATTGACAAATTTTCATTATAATTTTTGGATTTCAACATCATGTTGACTAATTTCCATTACAAATTAGATAATTTTAAAATCATGTTGACGAATTGTCATATCATACTTTACGAATTGTCAAATCATTTTGACGAATTTATATATCAAATTGACGAATTTGCATTTCAAATTATTCTTGATTTGTCAAGATTTTTGTCAATATGTGATGGTGATTCGTCAATTTGTATCGGAAATTCGTTCACAATATTTTGAAATTCGTCAATTTTACATGGATCTTCCTCACTAGGACATGGGAAATCGTCAATTTCTAATGGAAATTCGTCAACATCATTTTTAAATTTGCCAGTTTGTCATTAAAATTCGTCAAACATGCTCCAAGTTTGTGTCAATACTTTTAACTAAGCATAAGTATTAACTCTAGCTTAAGGCAAAAATCGGCGGGAAAAGTTCGTCACTTTTGTTCCTGGGGCTTGTGTACGTTTTTGTGCTCTTGACTAATAAGTTGAGGGGGCCGTGTTCCAATCAACACATGGCTTCCGAAACTACTAATTTTGTATACGGGGATGCTTGAACTCCGAAGCATTTAACTATCGATACGAAAGTCACAAGCTTATTGACTGGGGATTTGTCTAAATATCAGCTTTTCTGAGTTGAAGAGATATAAAGGTGCGACTTGCAAAAAGGAGTGTTTATCTTAAAGGCTCTTGTGATCCAGTTCGTTGAGTTTTTGAATACTGAAAAAAGACTCCTCCATCATGAAAATTATGTTCACAATGTTGTGGATCTACTTGTCGAATGTTCGTTCATTAAGTCAAAAAGTTTTTGTTTGATATAGAAGTCATAAAATCAAGAAATATATGCATTCCCTCAAGCCCCTCTGTCCATATAACGGTATTTTCTCCTTCAAAACACAATTTTCTTTGGAGGAACTCTACCATGAATTTCATTTCAATCGATGAAATTCGCCATGGATACGCCAACGACTTAACTTAGCCAGGGTCGTCAGAGCTGTGAGTTAGTTGACTTGATCCTTAGATTTAGGGTAAAAGCGTCTAGTCTAGGATCAATGACAGTTATACGAAACAGGCATGTAGACGGACTGCTCGAGGTGGTGTTTTTTTTAGTAGCTTATATTTAGCCTAGTGATAAATAGTCAAATAGGATATGTAGATGATCTTTACAAATTCTCCAGTATATTTATAGTCTAAGAAAAATGGCATATTTGGTCGGCAAAAATCCTACATCGGAAATTTCTTTGGATTATGGTTGGGAATGGTCCCCAGATTATGGCATTAAAAGTCCCAACCGATCGGGGGTCCGCAACCTTAAAAAAAGGGGGAAAGGGGGGCATTTTTTCGTTTTTTTGCGATTATTTCAAAAATGGTAAGAGATACAGAAAAATGTTCTGAGGACGAGAAAAACTACATAAAATTATCTTTGCAATGATATATGTATAACACATTAGAGTTTAAATTAATATTCGGCGTTAGAATAGAACATAAATTAGAATATTTTCATTTTAGACCTTTTTTAAAAGTTCCATAACTTTTTAAAGAACGCTAGTTCAGCCGTAAAATTTTGTATAAGTATTAACAACAAGCTTAAAATAATTTTAACGTAAACATTGAGTCGCTCCGGTCAAGGACCTCCATTATCCCCCCATTAAAATTTTTCAAAACGGCATATCCATAACTCCCCCCAAAATTGGAGCAGAGTGCTAAATTTTGGTTTGTTGCGATTGGAGGTCATAGTCACCCCACCCACCAAAAATCAGCTCATTCGGATAAAAACTGAGGGTATCTCCCATACAAAGTGACCCATCAGGAGTTTGTTCTACGTACTACTCAATTTATAAACTGTAGAACAAAGTTGTCATGGGTCACAATTTCGGGGGGAGTTATGGAAATGCCGTTTGCCAAATTTAAATGGGGGGATAATGGGGGTCCTTGACCGGAGCGACTCAGTGTTTACGTTAAAATTATCTTAAACTTCTTGTGAATACTTGTACAAAATTTTACGGCTGAACTAACATTCTTTCAAAAGTTATGGAGCTTTTAAAAAATGTCTAAAATGAAAATATTCTAATTTATGTTCTATTCTATGTAACGCCGAAATATTCATTTAAACTCCAATGTGTTATATATCATTGCAAAGATAATTTTATGTTGTTTTTTTCGTCCTCAGACCATTTTTCTGTATCTCTTACCGTTTTTGCAATAATTTCAAAAAACCAAAAAAAGGCGCCCTTTTCCCCCCTTATTTTAAGGTTGCGGACCCCCGATCGGTTGGGACTTTCTATGCCATCATCTCGGGACCATCCCCAACCATAATCAAAAAAAATTCCGATGTAGGATTTTTGCCGTTCGATGGCCATATTTTGGTCCAATTTTCTTAGACTATTATTCAAATTTAAATTGTTGTCTTAAATTATTAAATTGTGGAACATGTTGCTTAAAACAGAAGATTATCGTTGCTATTGCTCATTTGCGGACTTCTGCAGGTAAATGTGATTTATATATTTCCTGCGGTTAAAAACTCGTACTCGTACGTGTGGAAGCCCACACTCCCAATTTCGAATACAAAAAATTCGGAAAACGTTATGTCACTGATAAATAACGTTATTTGTTTGCTGAATTCTCCCATACGTCTCTGTCTCTTCCAAGCGTGTGTTGTCCATAACTTTGATCTTTTGTACCGCACGGTTTGGCAACCTTCGGACAGTGTGAGGCCGGTATAAAACGGATCAAAATCCGCGCAGGTGTGACTGTAGCGGATTAAAATGACCTCCTTTCTATAACTGCGAAGTATCCCTTACTCCTGCAAAACGCAAGATATTCGCTTGTTTTGATGGGCCGCGCAAATAATGGTGATGTTTCTAAACCTTTGTGTTCTAAATCTGATTTTGCATATTTTTTCTAGAATTCAAAATAGGTCCATTTTAATGGGTATAGAGGTACTGGAAATAATAGCACAACTTCCATATAAACTCGACAGAAGTTGTTCTATACAGAAGTTTTGCTTTTCTGTCCTGAACTTGATCTAGTAAAACGGACCTAGTAATTATTTATTAATCCAAAAGCGGATTATTCGGTGTGGCTGATGGGAGTATAAGAGTGTAGCCTTCTGTTGCCTACCTATGACATTACACTCGAGTTTAAACGAAGCGAAATAGTGGTTAAAATGTAGGGGTTTTAAAGGTACACACAATACGCGGCAGTAATTCAACACGCTCTCTGGCTCACTTGGTTGTAGTAATCTAGAGGTCCGGAGATCGAATCTCGGAGCGGTCTAAAATTTCCGTACATTTACGGATGGGAAATATATAGTGCTTGTAACATTATACGAGGGCGGTTCAAATATGATCAAGACAAATGCTCTGACACGTTTATTTACTATAGAGAAAAATTACAAAAAATTACAGTTTTTCTAGGTAGGTACTCCCCCTCACTAGTTACACATATTTTCCACCTCTCCGGAAGCTTTTTGATGCCGGTATCGGAAAATTCGGACATCCATGTGCGCACAAACTCCTCTGCCTCATCTTCGGTGTTCAATTATTTTACCTCCGAGGGCTTCTTTCAGAGGTCCAAACATATCGCAGGGTAATAATCCGGACTGTAGGGGGAGTGCTCCAGTACCTCCCACCCCAATTCCGATATTGTATCGAGCGTAAGACGCGCAGTATGAGGACGCGCGTAATCCTGGAGAAGTTCAATAGTTTGAGAATCCATCGCACCGTTATTTTGCGATATTGAAGGTGTTCGTGGATGAGAGACTCTAAACTACCAATAATAGAGCCGAGTTCAGCCGAATTGTCTCGAACATTCATCCTACGGTCCTCCGAAATGAGATGTTCTACGCGGCGAATGTTGTCTGGTGCGATGCTGGTTGGCGGTCGGCAATCATGCGGCTCATTCTCGACGGTTTCACGGCCACCATTGACCGCTTTGGCCCATTTAAACACAGCAGTCCTATTCAGGCACTCACTACCGAACGGATTGTGCAAACGCAGAAAAATTTCCATACTCTTAACGCCTTCCCTCACGTAAAAACGAATGACAATACGTTGCGCAATGGCGGTCGGCACTTGACGTTCACTCATGGTCGTAGCACAAGCGTAAAATATCCCTTCGCGACGAAAACTATGCCACTCTGTTCGTAAGGGAATGATTGACTATCATATACTCAAGCCACGACTTTCAAAACATACATGCGCGCCATCTACAGCGTTTGTCTCGATCATATTTGAACCACCCTCGTATACACTCTGAAATGATATGCAATGTAACGTTGACTCGAAATTGCCTATAAACGGCTGAGTTAACGCACCATAGGCCCACATGGGGCTATTCAGTATGAGAAGAAGAATTTAACGAGACTCAGCCGAGGGCTTTGAATACCTTTGTTTTGGTTTAACCAATTTTTTTTGCGACCTAGCGAGCGGTGTAGACGGATGGATATTATGACTATATGTATTTTGCCCTTGTAGGGGAAGTAGGAGTAGCGGTAGTCCTAGACCTACTTCTTTTCCATCAACTTCAAGTATATGTCAGAATTAGTCCTTGATCAAAATTTCAGGTCGCTAGCGATATTCTGTTGAAAGTTATGGACGAACTAAAATATCAAGGAAGGGTAATCTGTATGGGAGGTAGAGGAACCATTGGTCTGATTTGGCCCATTTTCAATTTCCTCCAAGGTTTTATCAAAACAAACATCTAACTAAAATTTCAAAATGCCAGCTTCATTATTTCGGGAGTTATCGTGCGAACTGACAGACAGACATGGCTTATTCGAATCAGGGACCAACAAAAGTGTTACATAATATTGGCGTAGCAAAAACAATATACCCTATACTATTTTATGGGTATAGGGTATAATGAGTATATTTCACTCAATCAAAGCATAAAGCTAACTAAAAACCATTTGCCAAATTTACGAACACCTTTCTCGATTTGATTACAATCCCAACACTTTATTAGCATACTTCATATTTTCCAATAGCACTTTATTCAATTAAATTAAATTCACTCCATGCATGTGCAATTCTATTCATTTTCCGCTAGTTACTCCTTTTGAACATTTATATACAGTGTGTAACGTGCACTTTCCTTAACGTCCTATGACTTCGCCATATAAACCATATTCATGCGTATTCGCCCGACGAACATTACGAGGAGTCCAATTTCAAGTGAAATGCAATCCCTGCACAATTTTATTTCGCAATAAGGTTAACTACTCATGGGATTTCTTATTGCATAACACTTGTTAGTGCCGTAGCAGATTCTGCCAACCAGGCAGGATAGCATGTAGGATGCCTTCACTTTTGGATATGAGGAGAGGAAGATGTTCATTTCAATTAGATTTCTTCATTCACGTGTCGCATACGGATGTTATACGAATATCCGAACGAACCCAAACAAATGTCAGACGAAGGAGCTCTACACTCGTGCATGAGCATCCCTCCTCGCATGCATCTATGTACATATAGTCGAGGATGTCGTTCCACAAATAAAAGCGAAATGCACTGTATAAATCAAATCCTTAATTGCTGAAATGTGTATATGCAAGGAAAACACAAAGCTGATGTGTGGATTAAAATTCACAGGATATGCATGACTATACACATCATATTGGTGACGCGGACGGACGATATTAGTTTAGTGTAGTTTTACGTTAGATTTTGATTGAATGCAAATCATGCATATGGAATATGGCACTCGTTACTCTTTTATCTCTAATCTCTCACGTTGACATAAAACGGTCATTCGCAACAACAATGGATTTTCGCATCACCTATGGCACCCGCCTATGGAGCAAATAGGTCAAAGCCGGAAACTAAACATACACGTACCTCCAAAGGATATGCATATCCTGCGAGTGAAAAAAGAAACATATTGCTATTTTCCACAATAATTCAATTATTCCGCCCACACATCCGCTCGTCTATGCATGCATGCATTGCATGCGAGTGTTTCCCAGTTGTGCAATAACAATATTTCATCAGCGAGCGCAACGGGTATTGCCTTCCTGATTCCATTTAGCGCGCGGAGATGTACCCCCGTGTGTATGTGGCACAAAAACAGAACTTAATCATTTTTGCAGTCAAAGAGCTTCCGTTCAGAACAACTAGCGAACAAGGTGCAAGTGTAGTATATATTTCGCAACCCATATGGCTTAAGGGATGTCACTTTTCAATAATAAAAAAGCCTATGAGGACATTTTCAATAACACAGGTTTTTGTGCATAACGGTTCACCAGGATGTTGAAGGAAAGAAGAAAGAAGTGCTTCATTGAAAATTTGCGCAACAGTTTCCTTCCACATTCCACCCGATAGGATGTAGCTTTTCCAATTGATTTTTAATTTCTCTTAGCTTAGTTTTTAGGTAGCGGAGTTCTATAAAGTGATGCACGAAAATTATACTTTTTAGCATACTATAAACACATCTCAAGGACAACTGTCAATAATGGATCAAATAAATCGATTATTCAAGTTATTAGTTACAAAATCAGGGTACATACATCCATATGGTGCAGAGAAAAAGCCGTATCGATGCATTTATGAACGCAGATGGAAGTACACAAACACCCACATTATACACACAGGCAGGACAATTCGAACGGTTGGATTTCCTCTCCTATGTATACATAGCAACAGAAAAGGCCATCCTTTGGGGTACCTGTTGAATATGGAATGGATATAGGAATAAACCAAGATAACCTACTTTAGTCGTTAAGGGTGCGAGGATTGTCAGATACCGATGATTTCCTCGTATTTTCCTTTGCCAAATAGTTCAGCAAAGCGTATATAATTGACAACTGATAGTGGATTGGTGAGGAGACATTTAGAAGTTTCCTTTTTGTGTTCAATTGAATGGATGTGGGCGCCAACAGGTCGCATTTAACTACACCATGTACACATGTCATGATTTTAGCACAATTATTTTGCCTTATTGATCATGTTCTTTTATAGTAGTGGCGCGCAGTGGCGTGTGTAAAATAAGTTTGTCGAGGAAAATAATTATTGGGATGAGAACGACCGCAGGCAAATATGCTTGCCCGGAAGTTTTTGATATTTGAAATTGTTCACGTGCAAAATATCAAATTACTCTTAAATGAATTTAGTTAAGTAAAAAGTAGTCATAATTCAAGGGGTTGTAAAGGAACGGTAAAATCATAAAACTGTTTGAGGCTAAAAATTCATTTTTATTTTCTTTTTTACATTTGCAAAGTTCGGAGTTAAGAGTCGCGAAAATGAATAGCGTAAGAAGATTCTCGTACTCTTTCCTGTGGAAATGACATTTCACCAATAAAGGCAGTGGCGTAAAGTTTCTGAAATATATTGTTTTCGAGATCGAAATGTGGGTCCCTACACAGTTTAATTTTCAACTAACAAACGCTTCTTTTGTTCGATAATAGTTTGCCAAAATTTCCTACTAAACCCTGTAGAAACAAAAAATATGGGATTTCAGTAAATCTAGAATCAATTTTACAAGATTTTCCATACAATAATTCTCCAAGATTATGTACCCCAGACAGAAGATTCCAATCACCATCGGCCGTTTTATCGGTCCTGTCACTGCAATTTTTACGATTATTTCATAAACCTATACCCATTAAAATAAATTTTCACAAATTGGAATTTTTTTGTAACTGAAATTTCGGCTTGTTCTGCTATCCGTTCTCATAGGGGGAACTTTTGTGTTTCCGATATTTTCCGCCATGTGACCGCTATATGGCGGACGGTAAGATAAGTGTCGCTAGTGTCGATAAGAAGAACAAGAAAATTCTTCTTACTAAAGCTGATAGCGTAATGTTCCGAAATTTCTTATTCCAATGGAAAAAAGTCCATTTTAGCAATGTATCAGAATGACAATGTTACTTTTAATTTCCAGATTAAGATTAAGACGCTAGTGGTAAGAGGATTCCAGATTCACTAATGAGCGAAAAATTAGTTGGTAATTGTAAATCGAGAGTTTAAATGTCTGTTACTGTTAAAAATCCACCCGGACAAAATTCCGTATTTATCCCATTTTCGCTTCAAAGTTAATTTCCGCTTTAATTAAAAAAAAATTGATATGATTTTGATTAGTTGGATTTTTACCGACTGGATTTTTGTTTTGTTTTGAGTAGATTTTAAATTTCGTACCAGAGCCGTTTGTTAATGGATTAAGACACAATTTATTAAAACTTAAAAAAATTTAGCATGAATTAAAATATTTTATTGAATGCGGCAATGCCTTTATAAGAGTATGCTTATACGAATCCATGGATTTTACTAGATTTTAATGAATTCTGGCAAATTAGTCCATTCATAGGCGGATTTGGATTTTGACAGAACGAAAATCCATCGAAATCCATGAATTCGAATCGCTGTATGTGCGGCCTAAGACAGAGTTCATCCTTACTTGTTTCACTATGCTTTATAAATGAAGCGATGCTGAGCAAAAAAAAGTGATACATGTTATTTGCTCCATTTGAAGATGGTAAAGTGACAGAATTGGAAGCATTGTGCACATTGTACTTCTGTAAATGAATGATCAAGTTGTAGATCACTCTTATCTAGAATTAAGTTGCTTCGATCAAGGAACTCCATTATACCCCCATTTGAATTAAGAAAAACGGCATGTCAAGAACTCCCCCACGCGCAATCGAATTAAAGTGACCCACCCGGAGTTTGTTCTACGCTACGCACTACTCATTTGGGTCACTGAGAAGTACCCTTAATTTTAAATTTTTATACGAAAATACCGCTCAGTACTTTTTTCCCCTAATCAGGTTATCATCCCTCACAATCGTGCAAAAAACGTATACGATTTTTCCCCATAAATTTTCTGAGTTTTCCTGTCCCATAAGAAGCATTTGTAAATTGTTTTGAGTTGTAAGGTTCATTTTTTCGGTCAGAGCGGGAAAGAACAGCTTAACTTACATTCGAATTTGACAGGAGTTGTTCTATTTAGAACAGAAACTTGTTGTTCGTTTTTATCATTTATACTTAAAATACATATGAATTACATGCCGTTATTATGTTAAGTCTTTTTGGTAATAAATTCCCTTTCAACCCATACATGCAAATATATTTGCTAACCGAAATGAGGGACTAGTGGAACAATTTTTGATGACACACAAGGCAATAAAACAAAAAACCAAATCACTTCGACCAAAAATGTATGGTCCTCAAAGGGTTAATCAGTGGCGGAACAACTTGACTCGGGGCGTTTTACGTAAAATCCTGTCGAATTTCTGAAACAGACTAAGGCTTTGTTCCGCAAAATAGTTTTTATGGGAAAGTTTGAACACTTAATTGATGATGATCTGAGGAACTTCAAAAAGTTATAGGACAGAATTAAATTTTCTGAACGTACACAGGCTTATGGTCAAAGAGGGACAATAAATTAGGAATTTGTTTTGACTTCGGAAAGTGTATCTCTTTTTGTCTACAAAAAACAATCTAAATTTCTGGAAAGTCGTTTTTCGTTGTCGTGATTTTTTTATGGTTCGAGAAATTTTTCTTGTGGCTTTTTGGTCCCTAAGTCTCGTGGCTCAGCCACCACGCGGGTCCTGCGGGGCCTTATGCGCCGCCTCTGCTTTAGGGACTGTTATATCGTTGCCAATATGCCAGACTCCCAAACTTCAAATTTAGCACTTTTGAGATGAAGCACTTCAAATTTAGCACTTAAATGCAGTATTTTTAGCTTTTAACAAACAAAGTAATCTATTAGCTGTTGTCGCATCATTCTATATAATTATCCTAGTTTGTGCAGTTTATAAATATATTGAGGGTTTAGTTGTCTGGGGAAGGATTATTTCTTAAATTTGTGTCGTCTAAGTAATAGATAATATTTTCGAGAATGCTCTGTCGCGGTACACTTATTTTTTGCTGAAAATCACATGAGGACTCACTTGTACCAGCTGCGAAATCTCCAGTCATTTTTATTAACAGGCCTGAACCACAAAAATCCAGTGGACCCTTCATACATAACATGTTAGAAAATAGATAAAAATTTAGATTTTTCACAGCAAACTAAAAGCTTAGATTTTGTCTAAACTCGAAAATAAAGATTGGTGGGTTTATGGTGGGTCGTCGCTAAGAGGGGGATCGCGACGGGTGTTTAGTTACTAAATGCTAATAATTTGGAAGGCAATTCGGCTCTAATAAACTGGATTACAAATTTTATCAATTTACAAAAAAATATGGAACTATATAGCTGGTAAAAACTAAATTTTATAACGGTCTCGAGGTTAATAAAGGGTGTCCTAGAACGCCGGATTTGAATTTCGCGCTACTGTTAGGTTTTACATGTGATGTGGCCGTACAATTGTTGACAGTATGAGGATATTAAAAATGGAGCCATACATGAAATAACAACGCATTCTCATTTTTTTTTTATTTTCAAAATAGTTAAAGTTTCGCGGCCACAATTCGAAAACTGCGTTCAATTTGGGGTATTAATAATGGGCCAGATGAGGCAACTGTGCGAAGATTAATTAAACAAATTCAATGAAAGAGGGTCTGTTTGTGATGTGAAACCATTAACGCGTGTTCGTCGAGGTCGTTCAAACGAAAATATCGCAGCTGTGGGTGATAGTGTCGCTGAAAGACCAACCACCTAAATTTGACACCGAGACACTCGGTGTTTCCATATCCACTATGCAGCGAATGTTGACAAAAGATTTGCATTTTCATGCGCACAAAGTGACTTCAGAACTGAAGCATGCAGACCAAGCACAGCGAATAGAGTTCATCAATTGGTTCATGGAAAACCAACAAGAAAATGCCGATTTTGAAGACAAAATTATCTTTAGTGGCGAGGCTCATTTTCATCTCGATGGCTTCGTTAACCGGCAACATTTGTTGAAACTTGAAGATATTGATATGGAGGACATCTGGTTTCAACCAGACGGTGCCACATGCCATACAGCACGAGAACGGTTCAATAACTGCATCAGTCCGGTCGTGTTCTCTCGCGTTTTGCTTATCACGATTGGCCGCCTAGATCTTGTGATTTGACGCCTCTGCACTTTTTTGAAGTAACAGGTTTATGCTAAGCCCACGACATTTCAAGCATTGAAACAAGAAATAACACGCTGCAATAAAGAAATATGTAGGTACCCCAACATTTATGCAAAATGGTTAGGGAAAATTTCACGAAAAGAGCGCGTATATTCCAGCAAAGCCGTGGCTGCCATTTAGCCGATGTGTTATTCCATATAATAACCTCATGGTGCCTACTTTGTGTTTCAATAAAAGTTTCATACATTTTCAACAAACAACAGTATTTTACTTGAAAATCAAATCCGGCGCTCTACTTGGGAAACACCCTTTATCACCAGATTGAAAAAATATCGACATGAAGAAAAATTTTATAGGTATTCAGTCGGACTGAAATCTCTGTATTTTTTTTTTTAATTTTTGACCTATAACCAGGCACTATCCGAATTTCAGTGCCCATAAAATCGCATAAAAATTAATCAAAAAAGGTACCGAAAATTTCCGTTGCCCGGGCGCGCGGCCTGAAAAATGTTGCCCTCTTGATGACGATATGCTAGTTTTTGAAGTGAAGAAATCGAAACATAACTTATCAATGAAAAATGTTAGGGTAACACGGGACTATGTTTCCTAGCAAATGTTCCATTACTGTGACACTAAGTGGTATTTGAAAAAAAATTATCAAACAGGGCATATTTTGAGCCATAAATTCCGACATTTCTATATCAAGATCCTCTAGTTTAGACTTTCATAACTGGATTTGCTCATACATATTATATTTGTAGTAAAAATTTATCGATCGATAAGAACTACACTTTTCGAGTTAGATCGCTTTAAATTTCTACTCATGTGCTATATAGAGCTATTCCTGTTATGTTACATAGTCAATCAGTCCTCTACAGAGAAGTTGCTTCCCATTGTGACCACCAGTTGAACTATACAAACCCACCCAGAACATTTTCCACATATCCCGCCAGTGTCCTTCTGCTCATACTCGGGAACTTTAGCTTGAATGAATTCTAATACCATTTTCGCCTAGACATATACTCACGTTAAGTAACAAACTCTCCAGGGAACCTTTTAGAGCCTTCAATTCGTTAATAGAATCCACACGACATGAACGATTCCTGCTTTTGATATTCTGTGTAACATTCGCATAGAGAAACCAAAAAAGCTGTTGCTTACTAAATAAAGCGACAAGTGAGCTAACGACGATAGGACACAAAATTCTTGTATACAACCTTTTAGTTTTATAGGTCCACTTTCAAAAAGGATATTCTAGAGTGGCGTATAACGTCTCATGTCATAATGAAATTTCAAATAAATTTTCATCAATCCCAATGAAACAGCATAATAATTAAAGGGAGTCAATCACAAGAAATAGTACTCAGATCCTTCCTTATTCCTATATTGTACTCTCATGTATCCTGTCTACACCTTCTCCATGAGACAAACGAACGCTTTACGTGTATATACAAGAATCCAAATGCTAATTGAACCCATAGCTTTGAACTGTTCTATTACAGCACTGCGTTGAAATGTACAAGGATGAGTGATACTGGTGAGGAGAGCAAGAAGAGCCCAGGGCATGCTAATAAAATACCATAGGGAGTCCTTCGTCTTCAAAGTCGCATAGTGTCTGGGACCTCGCCTATATAGTTGATGTGAGCAATTCAGGGAGCAATTAAGTTCATTTTACTTTTATTGGTGTTTTAAGTAATCGCTTCGACCAAGTAATTAGATTGAAATGCCAGAGGATGTCAGAGCAAATGTCTCTCCTATGGTGAATGTACCTAGAGGCAGCCCCATGCCAGCCGCCTAGAGCTATGTGTCTTGTAATTGACTGCATGCGATTGCGATCGATATAATTTTAAGATATTGCTTGACAACTGCATTTTATTCTATATCTAAATTGGTAAGCACTAATGGAAACGATATTTAATTGATAGAATATTAGCGGATGTGCTTTGCACTATTATCAAGGACGCTGATATTGTTCCTTTTATAATATTGAATGTAAGTCTAAAAAAAAACTATTGGAAACCAAAAAAAAAATTCACGATGCCTTCCTTGTTGATAATCAAATCAAAGGCAAAGGTACTCGTATTCATCGAAATTATGATCAAAGGATGATTTCGTTTGTACTTCTTACAAGTTGGAGAAGGCTTTAACATGTTCAAATAGACCTTCACGCTTCTGCTTACTTCAAGGTGTGAAGTAAGTTATCAGAATTAAAAAATCTTTACACACCTACATACTTTATTTCCCAAGAATAGAACTCCCTTCTTACATATTTCTTGTTTCTTGATGTACTACAACGTCGCCGGAATGAAATATCTAATGAGAAGCACATCTTCTCATATCCACTTTTCAAAAATCTAAGGCCAACTTGGTCGTCCTTGTACACAACTCATAGCTTTCCGCAACACTGAAAAACGACCATCATCACGTGAATAGACGACACGACAAGTGACAAAAAAGGGGATCGTGCCGCCTGGCGTGGGCTGTGAACATTTCTGTGACTATAGAAGGGTGACGGCACGGCACGGCATATCGTTGAGCAATGACAAGCATAGAATATTTTTGGAGTGCCCTTTTTCCTTGTTATACACGACGAAAAGCCGTAATTAGGTTTTACTTTGCCTCCGAAAAACCCCATAACGAACATTTTCCTGGCGTTTACTCGGAGGTTCCATTAGTTAACATAAGCCCGAAACGTCCTTGAAAGCAATTAACAGTTGCACTCTGTCTTAGTTTAATTATCGTATGCCTTGCTTCATTTACCCCATAACAACACTATAGTCGCTCGGCATCTTCTTGGTCGGATGGAGGAAAGTTGTCTACACTTTCCTTGTATAAGGACGAACGGAACGAGCGCACCGAAACAAGATTGTGCGAGAAGCTTTTCTCCAATTTTGCCACGTCCGGACCGGGCGGGCGTACAGCATGATGAACAGCAAGGACTAACCAAAGTGAATCCCAACAACTATGACGACAACATCATACAACATCTTTATAGAAAGTTACTGGTAACGCTATAACTGTGAAGTCTTTTAGAGACAAAACCTTTTGGGTATACACAGAGAGATACAATAGAGAAGAGAGTGACGAAGAATCCGGTCGGTTGATTCCACTTCCAGGCAAAGTGGTTACGTCTTGAGTTTCTTGATATTGTCCAGTCCTTTAATTATATTTCCGGAAACATGAAAATTGTTCCGAAATTCATTTGTAGAAATGTTTATTGAAAATAACTTAACATTGCCCTGTGTTGGGTAACGTTTTGAAATGCATAAACGGTAAAAGGAAGTAGGGCCTATCTCAGTCTGTGATTTTATTTAATTTTACCAGTCGCAATCGGCCAGGAAAGAAATCGGTAAGCTATACAACAATTAGAGAGAAAATGGAACATCCTATTTGTTGGTCTGAACAGTGCGTTAAAAGTTCAAATTTCTGCGCCATATTGGCATAAAAAAAATTAAAAATTTAATGACGGTAGCTTTGTTAAAAGAAATTTTTCGAAAAAAAATATCAAATTGTTAAGAGCAGTGTATGACAAAATGTTAGCTCAGGTTACACACTACAAGTTGTGCCCAATTTTTATCAGTCCGTGCACACAGACGTCTGCTGAACCTGTCGCCCTCCGAGAAAATATTGGCGAAAAATAGTTGTGAGAAAATTGTCTTGCGCAAGGACAAGTTCCGACTCAATTTTCCCCAATTTAAATTATGACTGGTTCCAATTCTCAGATGTAGCTGGTTACAAACAATTCAAAATATTTGCACACTTTTAGCCTATAAAATAGTCTTCAGAAGCTATAATGTTCTACAAGGCCGCGCACGGCAATTCCATGGAATCTAATCGATAACGAAACTTCATATAAAAAAAATATGAAGTTTCGTTAGGTTCGAAACCATGAATTCGCCGCGTGTGTGTGGCCTAAAAGTGGCCAATATTTTGGTACTAAATTTCGTCATTTTTTCTCGTCCTAAAATATTCTTAGTGGTGTTCATCAAACTGACTTGCTGGTAGCGTTTTTCTTTTTCAATCGAAGAAACTAAAAATTGTTGACTACCTCCGTTGGATTTTGAAAGTGATTTGAGTCGAAATGGTGGTCTTGAAGCAAACGATATATTCATAAACCACATCAATATTTACGAAACCGTCACGCCTCCCTAGCTCTGGTGACGCTAGACTTGAAAAACGTATTTAAATCCAGGAACTGAGGGTGCATTCACGCCGCTCTGCAAAAGATGAATGTATCCGACTACCTCGCCGCGATAAATAATAGCTTCCTATCGCATCGCGTTTTAAATTCGACACTGACGTAGGACACAAGATGTACATGGTAGCTACAGAGATAGCCCACAGGGATCTGTTATTCGCCAAATTCTGTTGAATATATTGTCGCCAGGAACCTAAAGTTGGTCGAAATGTAAGCGCAAGCGAGGTTATCAAAAGTACCAAGCTATGATTGGAAACTATTGGATTAGAGCTCGATGACCAGAAAACTGAGTTACTCCAATTAACAAGCACAGAAAAATGTGTCCTCTGAAAATCAAAATCTGGAAGTGTGTCTTAACCCTCATAACCTAAGTAAGCCATGAGGCACTGGGAGGTTATGATTGAGTCGAGACTAAGCTTTGGAGAGCATATACTTGCGCACTTATACCAGAATTGGTCCGTTGTGATGCCACCGAGATAATCATGCCTACATGTTACCGCCTAGGCCTAACAACAGCCACTGCTAACAATATACTTGTTAAGAAGTTTTGGGCACACATTCCGGAAATCATCAGTATCTTAAAACTACCTCGAACCTAGAAAACGCCTTCGTTTCTCCGCCAAGAGCGGATAGTGACAGAGAAAGTGAAGTTCACTCTCTTCCTTTTCTTTTTTGAGGAATTCGTAGTCTTCCGGCGAGTTCCGGCGTCGTTGACTAAGAATGCACGCCGATCCCTAATCGACTGGAAACCTATTTCCGATCGTATCATTACAGCCAGATTCAAATCCAGGGTACGTAACATCACTGAACTTGCAGATCAATCTGCAAAGGACGTTTTTTTGTC
The DNA here is from genome assembly GCA_949715475.1 of Microchrysa polita. Classification (NCBI taxonomy): domain Eukaryota; kingdom Metazoa; phylum Arthropoda; class Insecta; order Diptera; family Stratiomyidae; genus Microchrysa; species Microchrysa polita. The sequence goes on from OX454415.1 coordinate 118,159,919, forward strand.
AGCCACTAGGTTCCCAGGGGGACATCAAAATTATTATGGGGGATCTCAATGCCAAAGTCAGTACTGATAACTTAGGCTTGGAACACCTTATGGGCAATCACGGGCTTGGCGACAGGAACAATAGTATAATGGTGAAATGTTCGTGGAGTTCTGTAACTCTCGACAACTAGTCATTGGCGGCACCTTGTTCAAGCACCAACTTGGGTTTCTCCTGATGGCAGAACAGAAAACCAAATTGACCATATTGCTGTTTCAAAGACATGGAGAAACTGCCTCTTAGACGTCAGGTCAAAGCGACCACCTGATGTTAGCAGCGCCCACCATCTTGTTATCGCGAAATTACGCTTTCGAACGGCAGCGATCCAACAATCACACACTGCACGAATCTTGCCACGTTTCAATGTGCAAAAGCTAAAAAAACCATCTATTCAGAATCCTACGTGTGCGAAGCGATTGTGGGTCGATTGGATCGACGTAGGAGACTTTTTATCAGTGACGTTACTTGGTCTCTTATCTCAGCACGCAAAAGAGTTAAGGAACACATTAACTCCGGTGCTGATGATTCAGCCAAGTCCGGGCTGAATACCGTTCATTAAAAAAAGGCGTATGCAGAGAAGTGAGGTGTGATAAGCGTACTTAAACGCTTTAGCGAAGGAGGCAAATGATGCGGCTTACCGTGGTGAAAGCGGTACCCTATTTAAGCTAATTAACACACTAAATGGCAAATAGTTCACTACCGACCATCCTGTGAAAGATAAAGAAGGCGCATCCTACAAATCCGCTGGCCTTAGATTATTTTGAATGATGATCTCCTTAATATCACAGGCGTGGATTGGATAGGACTTCTGTCAAAAGACGAAAGTAGCAATGGATAGGTCATACCCTTCGAAGCGGGCCCAAAAAATATTGCAAATCAGGCCCTAGATTGAAACCCACAAGGACCCCATGCAAGACGTCCTGTCGGACGACCAAGAAGCAAGTGGAGAATATCGGTTAATAGCGAGGCTGCCTCATTAAACAAGAGGTGGTCACACCTAACGGCGATGGCACAGAACAGAACGAGGTGGAAAGTAGGCGTAGTTGATGCCCTATGCCCCAAAAAGAGTTAATAGGAACCAGAGAGTAGTCTTCCGGCGAGTTCCCCAATAGGACAATTCCCTGTTATGACCCCCACAAAACGACGAATATGTTTCCTATCCAGTGACCGTAGTATAGTGGAGCGGACAGTGTCAAGTTTATCATCATTAATATCGTGTTCGTCATAGCACAGGTGCTGCCATAGGTACATCTGGCGTTAGTCCTGCGTTCTGCAGCGGCTTCAATGAATGTAGCAGGTCTGATGGGATGTGACACCAACTGGCCGCCCCTGTCTTTTTTCAGACATGGATATATGATTAGGCCGAAAACAAGTATGTGCGAATTACAATATAATCCGGTTCTTAGAAGGCCACTGAGGCTACCAGCAACCTAAAAGATTTTCCCCAATGATCCAGTGGCTGCGGGGAGCTGCGGAGGATGCATAACATGTCCTGTTCGAGTGAGCAAAATTTGGAGATATCCGCAGTCAATCCGCTGATGGCTGATTACTCTCATCCGGAACTGGTCTTGTGAACCACCACCGTAAGATGGACCCGCAAGATATTAAGATGACCAAAGAGGTGCATAGGCTTAGTCGGTACATAGATTGGACATAGCTGCATACTGGCGGTATTTTCTCGTTGTTTTGTCAACAAAAGAGAAGACAAGGATAGATACAAATACTCGATTTAGACGAAGATCAACTGGGTGTCGTTTGGGGCGAATCAAAGTGAACCAAACACTAGACGGATGGAATCACTGAAGCACAGAAATTGCATGCCATGCGAACAAGGTGCTGGAAGGGATATATTAAAGATCGTTTTAAATGTCGACTGTCGTTAGAAGCCATTGGTTCCTCAGTAGTGCATTTGATCAATTCGCTTTAAACTAATCAATACCGTCACCAATATTTTGAAGTCCCGAGGTTCCGGTTTTTTTTCGCAACTGTGGTTATTTCAGTTTCTCAGTTTTCTTCAGGTTTTTATTTGGCCCCTGTTAAGTACCGTTTTTTCAGTTTTTAACACCCGAACCTTCAGTATTGGGTTTTCCAACCTTTTTAGCACCAGTTCAACACCGAATAAATTGAATGCCAGGTTTATTTGTACACTGCGTTTTAGCACGATGTTTTATTTTTAATTTTTATTTTTTATTCTGGCATTTGAAGACTTCATTCATTCAGAAAGGTAAAAAAAAACAAGAAAAAAACAGAGCTGAACAGATGGTAAAAAAAACAGAATTAGAAAACCGACACTGAAATCTAAGCACCGAACCAGCTATGAGACAGTCGCACATTGGGTGGCAAGTAGGTATACTTAGATGCTAAAATCAATCATGCTGTTACCTACTCTTAGTGCACAGAACAATATTCTAACGATGCAATAGTCCTCTTTTGCTTGATTTGTGAAGACAATTCATTCCTTCTGTTCGAACTACATATTTTGAAAGTTTGATTTTATTTCTGGACTTTGTACCAGAGCCAGAGTTTTTTTGTTCCTGTTTTTTTTGGGAGCTCGAAACAATCTCTCAATTTGCTCTGATGTCCCCATTCAATGGACGATTCCATATAGCAAATCAAACCGCGCCATATCCTTCAATATAATCAAATCAAAACAAGTTTTCAAGGATAATTGATTGCCCATATCATGCCAAATCGTATTTATTTTGCACTTGTTTCAGCACAACAAAATCCCGAAACTTTCGGGCGTCCGTCGGTAATCCATCATGTCATTTATGAATGTCAATGAAATCGGAATCCGCGCGCACTCCAAGTAAACAGGACCTAATCAATTACACGAAAGATTTGTTATTTGTACGATTGACTGTACGCGTCAACAGAAAATATTTCCCTTGCATATTTCCGGTTTGTAGCCATTTTCCAGTCGATTTCTTCTTTGGATGGAAACCGCGCGCGGTAAACGTCGAACAGGACATTCTTCCTGCAGGGCATTTGTTGATAAATGAAATAACTCGAGAGAGAGAATGGAAAATGGAATTTCATCAATCGTTTTGCCTGAATCCGAAACGGTCGTAAACGGATGTCATTAGGGGATTTGCTTGTAATCCTGAATTGAATTCATGACAACCGCTTGAGATTTTTTTTTGTGTTTTTCTTAGGCGGATAAGATAGTAATTGTGGTAAAATACCTTCATCATGTAAATGGGGTAAGAGATTGCTATTAGGGATTTAGGTTAGTGGCTGATCAACAAGTAGCGCAGTTACTCCAAAATTTATTTATGATTGGTCAGAGAACTGGGTAATTTACTCAAGCAGTATAGGATCGTTTATGACAGCTCGGTTGGATAGAGGTTAGGTTCCGATTCTAGGATAATACATTTAAAAAATTCCAAAGACCAACGACCGTAAGAATGGGAATCACCTTTTTACTGAAAGTCCACAACGAAACTAACGCCAATCATTTGAATTGCTTCCATAATTCACCAACACTGAAAACATAAGGAAATGAAAATCAAATTTTAATAATATCCTTTCCTATCCCACTTACAAATTCTTTGATTTGATTTCTACAAAACTCGTCGCTTCTACATGAACAAAACTTCTGAAAGCAAGCGACAAAAAATGGAAAAAAATCCCTCAGCATTTATCAAAACGTCCGATCATCGCCATTGCAAAGAAAAAAAAAAACCTTTTTCCACCTTTTGTTAATCCACATGAACCGTCAAAATGGACATCTTCCATACACTGCCCGCTTCTTGGACATCGTTCGTCGTCGTCACTTCAGCCGTTTTTCTTGTCGACATCCTTATGATGATTGTGCCGAATACCAATTCATATAAAAACTTTCTGAATGTGCTACTTTGTCAATAAGAGTGCCGAGACAATTCAAAGAAAGCAAACGATATAGCACTCGAACGCGCAAAAAGGGTAAGTGCGATGACGACGACCGATCTTCAGCAATGGGAAAAATTAATTTAATGATTAGACTACAATATCACACTCCACTAACTCGTCTAACGAATTCCGAAGAAAATAAAACTGAACGAAAAGAAAAAACGACCCGAAAGGATTCCTATCAGAATTTCATGATTCACTTCGTTACAACATGAAACTGGATCTCTGAATGAACAATGAAGAATATGGCTTCCAGCTAGCTGTATAGGCAACTTGCAAAGTTCCTTGCGACCCATAGATCCAGTCTTACGTACATATACAATAGGCAAAAGGAGCGAGCGAGCTGAAAACGATAGGAAAAAAATGGAAACCCTTCTTCCGTTCGCTTTATGCAAGTGTAAATCACATGGAAATGATACTTGGCTTGCCCCTATAGTCGTGGCAGAGGAGTGGACGCGACAATGGGGTCGAATGGATTGAGTTTCGAATCTGGTCAGCGGCAAGCACTATCCCTGGATCGCTCGAAGTTGGGGGAGTCTATATTCTGAGAAGGTGAGAATCCGACCAAGTGCATAATAGTCAACAACAGGAGCTACTAGTATAGCCTTGCAAAAGAACAGCGGCAAAATCGACCAAGGCAATAATATAGCAACAGCACAAGGACACAAACCATAGGAATCACTACACCCTCAACCGTCGTCGTCGTATGAACGTGTAGTTCAGTTGTTCAGTGTTGTAAGGATGAGAAAGCAGGATGGGTTGAATCGGGCTTTGCCGCGAAATAAACGGGTCGATTGTGCAACAACGACGCAACGTTGTTGGGCAGTTGAAGACCGAATGGTTTTCATTATGTAAAACGTACAGCAAGCCATTAATATTTTCAGTGTCTGTCTGTTAATTAAAAGTTTTAATTCCAGTTGCAAAATGTTATCGTGGAAAATTCCAATTTGGTGTTTCGGGGGCAGTTCACTTGATCCCACGGGACAATAACAAGGACTTAAAGTTTCACATTAAGTTATGACTCTATCTGTCGCTGTCTCTTTCGCGGGAATGTGTGGCTTGGAGAAGTCATACCGATTGCCTAAACTTTATACGACCAATGCAAATGAAACAACTTTTTTTTTCGTGAAAACTATTGTCAATCAAGTTGCATCCTTTGTGGTTTTGGTGGCGCGGTGCGCGTTTTGCGGCCATTGAAAAAAAAGATCTTATGACGGGAGGTCTAAAACGTGTGCGAGTGCTGACAAAGCCATAAATGAAAAAGGTTTTCGTAGAAGTTTCTTAGTTTTCTAGGCTCAGTCGAACGCTTCTCTATAGTGAGCTTAGAAAGCAAACAGACAACCCCTCGTCCGGACAGCAGTCAAATGCAAGTAGAGGGATCAGTTTCACCACAACCTTTTTTAAAATGACAAGTACATACATGTATGTATTATTACCACATACCTTTGAAATAAATCATTTGCTCGTCTATACTCTGGTGCCTCTCTTGCTGAAGGCTATTGCAAATGTTTCTCAATTTGTCGAAGAGTGGCCGAATTTTGTATAGTTTGTCGTAGTTACTTGTACGCTTTTTTGGTTGCTGCAAGTTGTCATTCAAATGGACATTTTTTTGTAATTTTTTAAATTACTAAATTCACTTTTGATTTAAATTTCGCGAATCGATTCGAAAATAATTCGGATACAAAAGGCACACTATTTTGTCATTTTAACACGCGCACTCGTCACGAAAAAATAAATGACAAGCTCACACCAGGCACGTAGCTAGAAGAGGGGTCCATGGGGTCCGGACTCCTCGCAAAATTTGTCCAATAATTCTCGAAATTTTAGTTATACAATAAAATAACAAATAATGCTCTCACTTCCATATTTTCCTGTAGACTATGTGCACTGAATATTACAAAAATATCCCAAATGGCAATTAGTTTATGAAACTTTTTTTTTTTAGTGGGAAAATACAAATATTAATAGACAATCCTTAAAAAAAGAAATTGCCCAGGGTCTATGCGAGAACCTGCGAAACAATTTGTGTCGAAAATTTATTAACCACTCCCATCTTATTTATTGGAATTATTTGCGTACCTCTTCCTCGAATGGGCATGTTTTTAAAGTGAGCTTGAAGCTTTAGACGTTCCGCTGATCAGGTCCTGAGCATTTCTACAAAAATAAAAAATTCATTAAACAGACCTTTGCTTTTAACAAAGAGTTTATGTATGCCAACTCGTAGATAGAATGTCGAACAACGGATTTTCCATCATTTCTCTATCACAAATTTCGAGGCCAAAGAAGACGTTGATCTAGCCAGAAGAAGAGCTAATTGATTTTTTGCACCTGAATCCCAACGAGGAATAATTGTTTAACAACATAAAGATATGTGCGTTTCGTTAACATTTTGGAGAGGAAATGGGTTTTGCATTCCATTTATTTGCGAAGGTACGAACAAGGGCTTCTTTCCTTTTGAATACTTGATTAAAGGGTATTATTGCTAAAGCCCATACGTCATATCTCGCACTCATGTCACTTGTCTCTCGATGAAATTATATTATTTTTTTTATTGGGTCAAGTGAAGGGTATTTCAAATAGCTTGCGCTTGGCGATAGCTGGATTCAACGGAAACTTATTTACATACGCGTATAGAGAGGGAGCCAACAGATACAATTTCCCTCCCGAGCCACGAGGCTAATGGGGCCCCCGCAAGGGCCTGCCTTTTTGAAAGACAAAAAAAATTTAAAATAATTTCAACAATAAATAAAACACGTGTTCCCTATTAATTAATTAAATTATAATGTGTTGCTTAATAATGCCGCACCGCTTTTCACCGGTTGTAGTTTTTGATTAGCTATTGGTCCATTTTAGTCTGGCTGCTCTAGCGGTTATGAGTTCGAATCTCACCGTGGATCATGGTGTTTTTCGAACATACGAGCTTGTGACGTACTATGATCTCACTCAGATGTTAAACGAGTACCCATTTATGGGGATAAATAACACTGCTGAGCGTGATGCTGATCTCATTACCTCAACAAAAAGCAGGTAAGATCTTGGAAATAGGATGTCACTAATACATCCTGCGGCCTTAGTCCAATGCTGGATTGTCGCGCCTGTTATTTATTTTATTGGTCCATTTTAAAACCCAAATTTTTCGGACAATCATTTTGCGTATCTGTCCCCTCTCATGAATCTGCTCCGGGCCCCCAAAGTCCTCTGTGCACGCCTGCTTCTTTCTGTCATCATTTAATCGTGAAGCTGATTTGGGATATAGGGAGACGAAACCCATATATTTTATAAATGAAGGGAGGTATTCCTTGCTACTTACAGAAAAAACGCAAGATATTCGCCTGTTTTGATGGCCCATGCAAATAATGGCGATATATCCAAACCTTGGTGTTCTAAACAAGATTTTGTCATTTTTCTAGAATTCAAAACAGTCCATTTCAATTGGTCGAGTATAGGACAGAACAGCACAACTTCCCAATAATTTTGACAGGAGTTGTTCTATACAGAAATGATGCTGTTTTGTCCTGTAATTGATCTATAATAAAACGGACCTAATATTATCTATCGAAAATCGGATTGTTAGGTGTGGCTTATAGGAATATAAAACTAGGGGGCTTCGCCCCCTGCTCGCTTCGCTCGCCAACCCCGGGGCAGATGCTAATTTCGGGCGCGGCCGAAATTTGGATACCCTTCGCTTGGGCTAAAAGTTTTTGGAACATTACGCTATCAGCTCTCACAAGAAGAATTTTCTGGTTCTTGTTACCGACACCAGCGACACTTATCTTAACGTCGGCCATATAGCGGACACATAGCGGAAAATATCGGAAACACAAAAGTTCCCCCTATGAGAACGGATAGCAGAATAAGCCAAGTTTTTTTCGGGCGTACCTGTGACTTGTATTTAATCCCCCTCCTCATTCTTTTTCTTCCGTCTTGACAAAAGTTTTGGGCTTGGTTGAAATAAGTGGGCAAATAAAAATATTTACAGGGAAATTTTATTGGGGTTGCGGGAGCATGACCCCACAGTACGATTCCATTCGTTTTTAACTTTTTTGTTGCGTTGGTAAAGACACATTAATTCAAGGTTTTGTGAAATTGGTGCAGCAAATGTTTCTTAGAAGAACCAAAATCGGGGTTGGGTTTGTATGGCCACCCCATGACCCCATGGTCAGATTTGATCAATCCTTAGATATGTTTTGTGTCATCAAGAGAAACACGTTTGTGTGTAATTTTGTGGAAATTGGTGCACAAATAAAAAAGTTTTTCTTAGAAGAACCTAATTTGGGGGTTGGATTTGTATGGCAGCCCCATGACCCCATGCTCCGATTTTATCCATTCTTGCATATGTTTTGTGTCAACAATAGAAATACATTCGTGTGAAATTTGGTTGAAATTGATGAACGAATAAAAAAGTTTTTCTTGGAAGAACCTAATTTAGGGGGTTAAGTTTGTATGGCAGCCCCATGACCCCATGGTCCGATTTGATCCATTCTTGCATATATTTTGTGTTATCTATAGAAACACATTTGTGTGAAATTTGGTTGAAATTGGTGCACAAATAAAAAAGTTTTTCTTAGAAGAACTCAAATTGGGGAGCTAGGTTTGTATGGCAGCCCCATGACCCAGTGATCCAATTTGGGTGAATCAAACATACAAACAGCCTGCAACAATAAGAAGCACGTGTGCAAAATTTCAGCTACCTAGCGTTTATAGTGGCCGAGAAAAACGCACTGCAATAGACGGACAGACGGACAGACGGACAGACGGACAGACAGACAGACAGACGGACATCGCCCAATCGATTCATCTCGTCATGCTGATCATATATGTATACTTTTTATATGGTCGGAGATGCTTCCTTCAATGCGTTACAAACTTCATGACAAAGTTAATATACCCTTTCACTCTATGAGCGAAGGGTATAAATATAGCCTTCTGCTGCGTGTTTATGACAAACCGCTCGAGTTTTGACGAAGCAAAATACATAGCGGCAGGTCTCTGAAGGGGTTTTAAAGATACGCACAGTAAGCGGCACTAGTTTAACAAGACTCAGCCGAGGGCCTTGAATACCTTGGTGTATTAGGTGGTGACGTTGGAACAACAATTTATGGTCACAGTCACAGCTATCATTCATACTCTTAAGCGCAATTCATCATAGCTCAGCAGGACCTTATAGAGTTTCTTTGGAATTCCCAAATTAAATCTTCCAGAGCTTCATGTCAAAAATCGAAAATGATTGCAAAATTTTATTTTCCATTAAAACACTCAACACATTTTTACAAAACTCTGCTCTCAAAAATGTTGTCTCAGAAAATGATGCTCGCTTTTATTACTAATCTCCTGCAGTTTTTTTTTTCTATAAATTCCTTAAAAAACTGCACAACCGAAAAACTTCAATTAGTCGAATTTATTCACGGTTTTCAACGTATTTATTTCCATAAAAGCGTAATCTCGATAATTTTATAGTGGGTAAGGTCATAACTAGTTAAATCGACATTAGCATGTCCGAACACAAATTAGGCAGCTCTAGTAGTGTGTTCTGTGGTTTGATCTAGGGATGTAACGGATGTTTGCAAATGCGGATGCGGATTAGTTAAAAAAAAATATATGAAATGAATTTTACTAATACCGAAAATCAGATACTATTCAGTTTTCAAGAATATTCGACATGTTAGAAAAAAAAGTACAAGGAAGGGCCAGCTTAACAAAATGTGCAATCCTTTTGAGTGCTGGACAAAGTCATTAGCTTCATTAAAAAGCAGTGTCATAGTCGAAAGCCTTTCTTTTCCATTAAATTTGTTCATTTTGGACCTTTTTTATATAAACTCCATAACTTTTTAAAGAATGCTATTTCAGCCGTAAAATTTTGTATACGTATTCACAATAAGTTCAAGATAATTTTAAGGTAAACATTGAGTCGCTCCGGTCAAGGACACCCATTATCCCACCATTTGTATTTGTGAAAACGGCATGTCCATAACTCCCCCTAAAATTGGAGCAGAGTGCTAAATTTTGGTTTGTTGCAATTGGTGGTCATAGTCACCCCCACCCATCAAAAATCGGCTCATTTGGATAAAAACTGAGGGTATCTCCCATACAAAGTGATCCATCAGCAGTTTGTTCTACGTACTACTCATTTTATAATCTGTAGACAAAGTTGTCTTGGGTCACTAATAATTTGATGTAGTTTTTTTTCGTCCTCAGACCATTTTTCTGTATCTCTTGCCGTTTTTGAAATAATCGCAAAAAAAAACGAAAAAAATGCCCCCTTTTCACCCCTTTTTTAAGGTTACGGACCTCCAATCGGTTGGGACTTTTAATGCCATAATCTGGGGACCATCCCCAACCATAATCAAAAAGAAATTTCCGATGTAGGAATTTTGCCGTTCGATGGCCATATTTTGGCCCAATTTTCTTAGACTAATATCTACATGCATTAGATTTGGTTTCTATGAGTGGTTTAGAATGTAGATGATTAGATGGGAAATTTGTTTTTTATTGATATCCGCATCATATCCGCATACAAAAATGCGGATTGCGGATGCGGATGAGGATGTCAACATGAGGATGCGGATGCGGATGTAGAATTTGATGCGGATTATCCGCAGTTGCGGTGCGGATGCGGATATCCGCAACATCCCTAGTTTGATCCCTCATCTTGCTGAAACCCAAGCCACCTTGTTCGTTGTTCATCCTTGTGCGCATAGCCTCACAAGAAATACGTATCTTCAAACGCAACGCACAGAAGGAAGCACTTCCGACTATACATACATATAAAGTATTATTATTATTGATCAGTGTGACGAGATAAATCGATTGAGCGATGTCCGTCTGTCCGTCTGTCCGTCTGTCTGTCTGTCCGTGTGTTTCAATACAAACTAGTCCCTCTGTATATATTTCGGAACGAATGGAAACGGACCATGGGGTCATGGGGCTGCCATAGAAACAAACCTCTGAAATCTTAACCAAACTTTACCCACATGGGTTTCTAGAGAATCCTCAAAACATATATAGGAACGGGTGAAATCGGAACACTACGTCATAGTGCTGTAATACAAACCAACCCCTAAATATTAGGTTCTTGAAAGTTAAACTTTTTTTTTGAATTTTAATCAAAATTCATTCAAGTGTGTTCCTGAATTAGCATCAATGCATCCAGGAACAGATGGAATCGAAACACGTCATAGGGCTGCGATAGAAATTGTTTACACAAAATGAGATTAAGTTTCATGCAAATCTGACAGGTATTCAAATTTCGGCGCGCCCAAAATTAGCCTCGGTCTCGTTTTTTCATCGATTGCTAGCCGCCCCTAAAATTTCACTCCCTGGGCGATCACTCGGCTTGGCCTTCCTTAAGCCCCGGATAGAGTTCGAGCGGAATGAAAATGAAACGGTAATGAACCGGCATAAAAACCTTGGTGAATTTAAAATTTTAGCTTCGAAAATTGCTGCAAAGGCGTTTTACGTCCTAAATCATCTTAAAAAAACCTTAAAAAATATTTCCCCCTTGTCCGAATGCATTTTCAACGTGAAAATGAGTCGACTCTGTAGCATATTCTCCGTCGGGCGTGGTGAATTTTGCAAACGTCAAACCGATTCACTGTCCACGAGTTCATCGCGGAAATTATCTAATGACCGGGGAATCGAAAAATAACACATAAAATGGCAGAGACAAATTGTGAAACCATTCTCGGATTTTAGTTTATGGAATTCCCCATCATTTACCACATATTCCACGACAGTAAGTATGCATTTTCATTGAGAAAATCGCCGCGGACAAAAATTTCATTTTCATTCCGCCCGAGGTCTATTCAGGCCTTTAGAGCGGGTGCTGCACTTAATTTAAAATGTATTGCAGAATGTAGGGAAATTATTCAAACTGCAGTATAATTTGTACAACTGGAAATCCTGTTCGTAATGTGAATTCCCCTTAACAATTACTTGTTCATAATCGGATTTATATTTTCCCTATTTGAATGTAGGTATTAGTGTGAAATATTAGAAGAAATTTGTAAAAATGTTAAATTTACAAAAATTTTAAATAATGTTACGATTTGGTCTGGAAACTTATTAAGTAGATGCAGAAATTCTATACAAAATGAAATTATGTATGCCATAAAACTATGTAATTTTAATCTGAAATCATTTTCATCTGGCAATGACAAATATGTATCTTTATTTATTCAAATTATTGCATAACCTTAGGCGACTTCATATTCAAGATTTTATAGTTTATCTCAAGACGCTACTCTGAAATAATTCAATCCGGCTAGTAGTAGGCAAAATGTAGATATAATTTTAATCAGAAAATACGGTGTTGACCATTCTTTGCATCCAGAGCAGAACAGGAATGTCTACTGCCTTTTCATCGTCAAATGGGTGGTCTGTTTGATATTCCTATTAAAATGAAAACGACTGTTTTTCACGGATAGGTTTTAAATTTTTTTTTCTTTTGTATGCAGTATTAAATATCAAAACTGATTACTTGATACAGCGATATTTAATATGAAGTTCTCATCTGTTTCATAAATAAATAACAGGCGCGACAATCCAGCATTGGACTAAGGCCGCAGGATGTGTTAGTGACATCCTATTTCCAAGATCTTATCTGCTTTTTGTTGAGGTAATCAGATCAGCATCACGCTCAGCATCACGCTCAGCATTGTTTTTTATCCCCATAAATGGGTTTCGTCGTGATCCATGGTGAGATTCGAACTCATGACCCTGTGCACCGAAGGTGCGCGCACTAACCGCTAGACCAGCCAGACTACTTCTATCTATTTCATGTATTGTATGTATAAAAAAAAAATACAAAGTGTAATGAAAGGGAACTTTTAAAAGAATTTGGTTATTTATTATATACACACCTATTTGACTAAAATAGGTATAATCTTCAAATAAATCACCACACAACTGTCATAAAGCAAGCAAACACATACACATCTATAACTTCGAACTAGAATATATCAGCATCACAACACATTTCTATGAATACTAATCCAATCGTATTGTCTACTAATGCAATACGGTTTCAAATAAATAACAGACACAAACTTCACCGCAACAAAACGAAACTTTCATCTTGTCATCCGCGCTGTGTTATCATCATCCACAACGCCCTCGTCATCATCAACCAACATCATCATCATGGGTTATCATCGCCATGGCTGTCATCATCAACAAAACCACCGCTTCCTCTAGCTCTGTTATCAAATCACCAGCGAATTCATCAATAGCTTGTCAGGAAAATGAGATGGTTTTGTCGTGGCGTAGTAAGCGCGGTTATAGGGCAAATGTTCCTCTTCTTCCAATAAATTCGGTGACTATAGCCTTTTTAAGAGCGCAGAGCACTTTGAGTATCTCGGAATGTCGTTAGTGGGTGCGTACGTAAGTACATATCATGTTACAACCACCATTCATAATGAACTTTGGTTAGCGATAGAAAGCCTTTAATTTTCATGCGATTCGAAAGTATGGATGAGGTAGGTGTAGACGTTGTTGGTGATAGGGAAGCGGAATTGGTACGCTTTCAAGAATTTTTCTTCGACAAAATTACATTCAACTGAAATAATGTATAAATCGTATAGTTTGTATTTTTTGTATTCTGATGGAGCAAAATGTACCCTCTCTCTGAACCACACGGGCTCAATTTCCGGTCGTGATGAAACCTATCTGCAGTCTGTATTTGCTTTAAGAAGTCCTACCAATTGTTTGTCGATGCTATCGACGAATCTGTCATCGTGGTCGTCCTCGCCATTCGCGTGTACAGGACTCAACGAAATATAAATGAATAAACAAAACTCGGTCGATGTGGCGCCAGCAAACTTGTTACGCATCAAAATGGGATACGGGTGACTTGGCATTCAACGAACACTTGCGGGTGGCATAGCCCCCTACACTCTATACTTTCATCACTTCATCATCATCCTTGTTCGTACCATCTATATACTTTCCTAGTATAGCATCACAGCACGTTTTAACTTAAAGACACAGAAGAAAAGGATATTATCCTGCGAAGCTATCGTACGACGACAACAACAACGTTCTAGCGCTAGACACTAAGAAATGCCGTCTGATTTGAATAAATGTATGTACGAGTATGTACACATTGAATGTCCTTAACGAAAATAGAGAGAGAAGCAACAGGACGACAAATTCGTGTAATAGTCACATTATTGAAGCTCTATTCGACTATAATGTAGTAGCTATGGCTAGTAGGGGGATAAATTGTTAAATGGATGAATGTATACACGCTGCATCAAGAGGGTTTGAATAATTTTTGTATTTTCAAACAGAAACGATTCAAATGAGCACACAGCACAGTCTGGCTAAAAAAGGATATAATTTTATTGAATGAACAAAATTGCTAAGAGCTGATCGGCGAACCGTAAGAAAGTAATTGCATGAGTGATCTATTGGAAATTATAATGTTTTTTGCAAAAATGCAGACCGTTGTCTGTCATAGCATCCAGCATTCAACTAAAAAGCTGTGAAACTTTGGAGTTAATCAAGAGACACGGAAGCATCTCGCCCGGCAAAGAAAAATGAGATGCTGTTTGCAGTAAGATTACCGGACGAACATGGTTTACCGATAGACAGGGCTACATCCTTCGATGCAAATTTCAAGTTTTAGTGCATGAACAAACTCTTCGTTGTGATATCAGGAAAAAATATATGGAAACGGCAATTTTTCCCTTACAGACTCAAGCGGGTAACCCAATTTCAAACTGCATTCTACAGTCGTTGAAAGACTTTCTTCCACTGCAGGGCCGGATTTAGCCTCCTTGGCGCCCCTGGGCAGTAGCCAAATTGCCACTTTCCGCCCAAAAGTAGTCGGAGGCACATGGTAGTTGGGCGTATGTGATTATGTAAATTTTCATTATTTTTTACAATGTGAACTGATGTATTTTATTTGCTTGAAAATATGATATGTTACTTACAGGAACGTAGGCAGGAGAGTTCCATGAGGTCATACCGAAAAAAATGTTTTCAGTTTTGTTTTTCGTTAGAAACTCCAAATTTTACCGCTAACGCGCATTTTGATGTGTGTAACACTTTAACCTCAATTCGGGGGTCGCTTTTGAATAATGTAGTAGCAGTTTTGTGGTCTCAATTGTCTAGTGCAGTTAACCTGGGGTCCAATTTCTACATTTCGGTGGAAAAAAGTCGTGTTATATTTTAAGTTAAAAATATTGGTAAACACGAAATTTGTTTTTTAAGAATTTCCATTTCAAATTGGCGAATTAGAAAACCACTTTGACGAATATCATCTTCAAATTGACGCATTTCCATTAAAAATAGACGAATAAAATTGACGAATTTTCAAAGTAATGAATTTTCAACTCCAATGTTGACAAATTTCCATTACGAATAGACGAATTTCAATATTAAATACATAAATTTCAATTTCAAATTTACGCATTTTCCACATATTAGCGAATTTTCAGATAAAAATTACAAATTTTCATTTCAAATTGATGAAATTCCAAATCATATTCTCGAATTTCCATTCGATAGGCGAATCTAAAAATCTGCGTTATGAATTTCTGTTAAAAATTGACGAATTTAAAAAACATGTTGACAAATTTCCACATCTAATTGACTAATTTCAAAAACATATCCTATTTCCTATGTCTAATTGTGATGAATGTTTAAATTTTGTTGTCGAGTTTCTATTTTAAATTTATGATTTTCCATTTATTATTGGGAATTTCCATGTCATATTTGGTAAAATCAATGTCAAATGACAACCAATGACAAATTTCCGAAACATTTTGACGAATTTGGAGATGAAATTGATACTGAGCAAACAAGATCCCAAAGATTCCCAAAGTATTACTCTAAAATTATATGTTCAATGTACAGTACACGCACAATACCGCAAAATAAGAAAAACAAATATAAATCCAGTAGGTTCGACTAGAAAGTTTGCAGGTAGCAGGATTCGATTATAGAAAGGTTGTCTCTTGCATCACATGAGGTTTTGTAACGAAACGATTTCGATACATAGCTGTCTATTTTTGGGTTTGAACTTATTTCAGGAATATTGATGATTTAGATTTATTTTAAATCAATAATATTTTTGAAAATCCCGCCATATTCTAAAATGCATCAACAAGGAGCCACGCGTTTTGAAGTGTTGCGACTTAAGTGCCAGCTGGCTAAAGGATATGTATAAGTATAACCAAGAGATGAATGGCCAGAGTTAATGTAAGATGTGATTTCATCTACATGTTCTGTTTCCTTCATGTAATTTCGCGAAGCTATCTATCCCGTATTGTAACCGCCATTGTCATTATAAATACATTAGATCTTTGGTGATGTGTTTGAAAGAATACGTAAAGGGGTCGCCTAAGGTCGGATTTTTTTTCGCCCAATTTAGTGCTACCTGCCTCCTGCATTATACATATTATCATCCCCTATGTATGTATTTTTTACCCTTGACAGACGATATCCCTTTCAATTGTAAAAGGACAGGGTCAACGAGTGGCATAAATCCCAGCCGTCCCTCCCGAGACTGAGCTACAGCCAGCGCATGTCACTACTCCCTTGTTGAGGCCTATCTTCGTTGTCGAAATTGTACGGCATCGACTCCCGTCTCTTGGGCATTTTTCGATGGCCAAGTCCTCATGTAACAGTTTTGTCAGCCCTTGGTCATTGTAACAATGGGCAGTTCTGGGACAATTTACATCAAAGACCATATTGGCGTAGGCATCCATGGCTCTTGAGTTCTGTCCCGGCAATTAAGAGGTAGAGTGTCTGCTCTTCACACTGATATACAGAATGTCTAAAGCTAGAAAATAACGATTAAGGAACAGAGAATACCAATTCCAGATAGCAGACTATGTCCCATATGGGGATATAATAGGTACCTAAATGGAAAATTACACTGTAGAAAGAAAGGGCCCCGCTTTTAGTTCGAACACAAACAAATTTAAGAACGTTACGCCACTGCTGATGGGATTCAATGGGCATGCAAAAACAGCCCCGGACAACTTCCGATCCTATTTAAAAACCACTTCATGGAGGTTCTAGGACAATTTACTTTCCCTACCGTTTTTACGCTACCTAGGACATAATGGTTCGCATCAATGGCACCATTGTCAAAGGAAGCTGGCTATGGAGGTATTTTGTACAAAAAAGAGTACGCCTATTAGCCTTTCCGCTCGCTTGATGGCTTGCCTGCAACAACAACGTATTGGTATCGGCTATGACACGATCCAAGAGCTACCTGTAGAAATATGCCGATGTGCCTACACCACAGGTCGAGCAACGTGAAACCATGGAGCGGTATAAATAACGAGGCAAGGAAGAAGAAGAAGATGGAATGCCTGCATTCCGTTTTTTCTGGGAGTGACCCTGTTGAACTGGTAATTGATATCTATTGATTTTTGTAATTATTTTGGCGTGATGATTGCATTAAAAAAAAAATTGCCAAAAAAAACAGGAAAAAAATACAACAAAAAACAGCCAAGGAATAATTATTCCTGATTTGAGATGTATTTTCTTGTTTCAGGAAAAGTCTTTGCTCAAAAGAAATAAACAAGCATTACTTTAAGCAAAAACTTTTCTTGGAACAAGGAAATACATCTTAAATGAGGAAAAATTATTCATTGGCTGCTTTTTGTTGTTGTTTTTTTCTTGTTTTTAGCAAATGATTTTTTCAGTGTGTAGAGATTCCTCAGTTTCCCCGAAAGCTAGAGCACACTGCGGTAAACTATCATGTAAAATCCGGAAGATGTGATGATTCCCTATCAACCGTTTCTCAAAAGACTGCTAGCAACCTTGTGATTTGTGGCTTTAATAACTCTAGTCGCATTCATGCCTAGTGGATCTGAGATGGACCTCTACCAAGGTTGAAATGGCAGCAAGGCATAATTCATAATAACTAGATTTTCGTAAAAGGCTTAATAGCCTATTTGAGGCGAAACCTTATCTCTTCAGACAATTTAGATTAGAGATTGGACTTTGCCATTTGACATTAATTAAGCGCTGTGAACGGCTCGGCTCGTTCAACAATTTCTACCCGGTAGTCACCTATGTATGATCCGAGCATAGTCTGAGCTCCACAGAGTTCAGTAGGATCATGAATCTTTTAAAATAATTTTATTATCAACAACGTATGCATATCATTCGTCCATTTATAAAGAACAGTGCATCATTTAAATTCGTCAACCCGCACGTAATTAATCATCATTTCAACAATGTCGGTTACACTTAACTGACACAATATAAACTCCTTTGCATCCACTTTACGAGCTCCTCGTTTCCTTCCGTTTCGTGTTTCACATTAATTGCATTACGAAACAACAACAATGCAACGAAAAACTGTCATAAACCCGATGCAGAAAAATGTGCATAAAGTGCAAAAATGTTAAAGACAATTTTTTCCCGCCCTATGCGCTTTAGCATAATAATTTGTACAATGGTTTGCTCGAAAAAAAATATACAAAATAATAAAAGGATGCTGCTCGTTTCGAAATAATGTGTCTAGAGTCGGAAAAGGGTACTAAGTGCGGACAAACTGAGGTATACACAGCACAGGACCAAAAGACACGCTACGGCAGGGATGGAAAAACAAAAAAAACTGTCAACCAGCAATGAGATAATATCGAGAGCATGGCGACTAAATGGATGCAATGACGAGAACACGACATCACACAATCGACAGCACACCACCATCGCAGCTTCGAGCTTCGAACGTGGTGCAGCTAAAAGGATTTTTATTATTCGAAACATGCAGGACCAAAGTATAAAATTACTTGAGAGAGTGATGTTGGATTTCTTCTTCACATAGCAGGTTTGCAATTTCTTTTCATCTCATCTCCCC
The DNA here is from genome assembly GCA_949715475.1 of Microchrysa polita. Lineage (NCBI taxonomy): Eukaryota > Metazoa > Arthropoda > Insecta > Diptera > Stratiomyidae > Microchrysa > Microchrysa polita. The sequence goes on from OX454415.1 coordinate 118,178,668, forward strand.
AATTCTGTGTGTGTGCGTCGATGCTTTCTTTTTTGTCTTGTATTCAATGTATGTATATGGCATTGGTCCTTTTATCACTTCGGCTCACCATCGTATCGTCTGTCGAACATACATACAACACAATACTCATCTCTCTGGTGCGGACTCGCCCTATTGTCATCACTTTTATTACTTGATGGCCATTAGGATCTGTGTCTCCATTATATCGCACTCGAATGTCTGGTATTTGTCTTAAGAACACTTGGGTAATCGTTATTACAGACAATAGCGAGTACAACGTATAAACGGGTTAAAAGTTTCGACGTGGGGAAAATATTGGGGTGACGACCAAGAAGACAACAAAAAAATGGCATGATATTTGAAGGATCTTTATTCCACTGGACAAGAAATACGAAACGTGTATCCATTATCCTCGGTTCGCACCATCTAAGATGATGGTCGTCTTTTTCTGATATTTTTACTAAATGGAGTGTTACTTATACGCGTTTAACAGGAAATAAAATACAAACTACATACATAATGTAATTTATTCTAGAGATAAAAATGCATATTATAATTTATTTTATTTTTGTATCAAATCTTAAATTTTTCAGAATGTTTATTCATCTGAAATTTATGAAAGTGATTTAAAAGTCTTTATAAATTACTTCGATGGTAATTCATAAGCACTTCGGTTACATTCTCTTGTCAAAAGTTTTTTCTTCCTTATGCGCAGACATAATTTACATATAAGGGTGTTTCCTTATTTAATCATTTGATTGTGGGACGTTATTAAAATGAGTGAGAAAATCAAATGAAACGAATTAACTTTAGAACATTTTTTTTTGTAAATACAACTCGTCCATTTCCTCGAAATTTAGAACAAATTAAAGGCTTCCACTAGCCGGAATTCCTCTGTAGTCCGGATCGACCCCGGATTATCCAGTACGCACTGTATGTACATATTCAAATATTTAATATTCGACCAAGTATGTATTTCGAAAAACTTCTCATTCTCTTAAAGACGTTATAATATGTACTGTTACAAGTTCACATGATTCAAGCCTAAATTTCATCTTTCATATTATGTTAAAAAAAAAATTAAAAAAAATAATAATTAATGACTGAAATAAAGAAACTTTGATATTTCTCGTTCTTTTCAAGCACACTAGTCTAGCATACCTATATATGTTTATATATTCGTAGCAATATTTCTTTAAAAAAAATAGCAAATCATCTTTATTTTCCAAACAAAAAAAAATCATGTTTCCGCCCGGGATCGAACCGGGGACCTTCCGCGTGTTAGGCGGATGTGATAACCACTACACCACGGAAACATATGATGAGTGTTTACCGTTACACCAACAAGGAAGACAATTTCCCACAGATTTATCAGTATCGTTGCCTCGAAGATTTGTGTGTATAAAACTAATTCATATAGCTAATGGCGTCCATACGAAATAAGTGTCGCAGAGTTGCACGTCTTTTACATTATTCAAATCAGATACATTTGAAAAACAAACAAAAAACCAAATGAATGCCAACGAAGAAACAAATCGTATAGAAATCGAAAGTGTTCCATATATTCACTCCTATCAGCATATGCATGAGCATTATTATTCGTATTAGCATCTACAGATTTTTTATTTGAAATATAGATTTTAAAATGTGTGATGTGATAGACGTATTCCATTCCGATACGTATTCAGTAATATTTTCTGATTTATGCCAGATTTAGATAACCGATGTCAGATTTAATAACCGCGATTAAATGGTGCGAGGTGATGACAACGCAATAAAAGATGGCACTATGCTATTTATTTAGAATCGACCGGGACAACGATCCAAGAAAATTCGGATTTAATCAAAATCTCTAGATCTTTTTGTGATTTTTATTCTGACATTAAGGTACAGGGAGGATTTTCATCTTTTTTTTTTATGGATTAGAAGAAATTATTTTTTCGGGATTTAATTGCTGCAAACAAAGGATTCGGCCCTGGTGGAAGATAGCGCTACTGAGTCGAAACACGATGTTATCTTTTTTATTTTATATTCATAAATCGACCGCTTGTTTCGAAAGTGGTGTTGTATGAGCATGAGCCACTCTGAGAATCGAGATATTTAAAGGTTTGCGTTTGAATTCGTTCAAATAGCGTCATTTGATTTTACTCAAATTGTAGTTATAAAGTTCGAATTCTGAATTTTTTTTATCTATATCGATCATTTTGCATAACCACCACAAAATCTGGAATTTCGTACGATAAACTAGAGACAACGGACAATTTCGGAACAGTAGCTAATGGGGCAGGATTAGCTTTAAAAAGTCGAATATATCGAAAATTATAAACTTAAATTTTTTTTATAATACAAGAAGGTCAAGAAGTGTAAAAAAAGTAATTGGCCCGTAGTCGAATCAAATTTGCACATTTGATGCAAAAAAGGCGCTTCGTTTGTATATATTGGCCGTGTTTTTTTACATCGAGGGCAGGTTTGCTAACCCAGACGCGCAAAAAAAACTATCGAGGGTAGCATCCAGGTTAAATTTCAAATTGTCACGTAGGCATTGCCATTAATTTCAAAACATTGCTCAAAAATATTAAAGCCCCGTTTTCACGTTACAAACGCAAAAGTTAACATGTAATTTTTTTTAATGAAAACATATTTTTATGTAGGAATCATAATTTTGTCAGAATAAGAATTCGACGAACAACATTTTTAACATGAATTTACAAACAAAAACTATATTTTTTGCACACACTTGTGTGTTGCATGTAAACTATACCTTAGAGCTTTTCATTTCAAAATTTAATTTTTGCTAGTCATTGGAAAACATACTAGAAAATAATTGGGATTGCATACATTTAGGCGAGGTTTGGAAAGCTCATTAAATTTGGATAGCAATATATATTCTAACCTGAATAAAGTCACAGGTTAGCGTTTGTATGAAAATTACCCCGGATAGTGTAGGTTAGCTAATTAAAAAACACGGCCATTGTTGTCTTGAAAGCGGTATTGTCGTAGAAATGTAAAACTCATTTTACTAGCAAAAATAAATAGGGAAAAAGTCCTATAAGAGCAAAAAAGGTTACAAATACAAATATATGCTAAACTGAAGATTGTTTTCTACTTTATCAAAGGGGACGTCAATGGCATTCCATTTCTGGAGTTATTTTTTAAGTTAATTTAGGCATTAGGGTGACATAAATTGCGTATGTTTCTAATTATTGGGGAATACACAGGGTGTCTCGAAACTCAGCATCAGACGCGAGGCAAATTATATATGAAGCATACGAAGCCCACTACGAAAAACACAAATATTTAAAAAAAAAATAAGTCAAATATTTTTACAGTTATATCAAAAGACAGTTGAAAGTCGATTAATAACTTGCTATGCAATGAAATGCAATGTGAAATTATCCAACTTTTTGGTTTAAAAAAAATTAGTGTGATATTTGGTCGGCAAAAATCCTACATCGGAAATTTTTTGCAGAATGGTTGGTGACGACCCCCAGATTATGGGAAAAAAAGTCCCAGCCGATTGGGGTTCCGCAACCTTAAAAAAAGGGGAAAGGGGGAAATGGGGGTAATTTTTCGTTTTTTTTGCTAGTATTTCAAAAACGACAAAAGATATAGAAAAATAGTCTGAGAACGAAAAAAACTACATAAAATTTATCTTTGCAATGATGTATAACACATTAGAGATCTATCTATTCAACTATTCGGCGCAAGCTTAAAAATAAATTGAACTTTTTCATTTTATACTTTTTTTAAAAGCCCCATAACTCTTGAAAGAATGTTAGTTCAGCCGTAAAATTGCGTATAAGTATTCACAATAAGTTCAATATTATTTTGGGAGAAACATTGAGTCGCTCCGATCAACGACCCCCATTATCCCCCCATTTGAATTTGGCGAACGGACATGTCCATAACTCCCCCCAAAATTAGAGCACAGTGCTAAATTTTGGTTTATTGCTATTGGAGCCCATAAATTAGCTCAGTCGGATAAAAACTAAGGGTGCCTTTCATACAGCAAGCAACTAGCATTTATATGAACAGGGGACTTGTTGATATGCCTTGCACGCCCAATGATGCCATATGGCATTATGCTCATGCAAAACCACTTTATAGGGTTAAAAAAATCGAAAAATCTTTTGATTTTCTCTTACAACAACCTCTTTACAAAATAAAACCAGTAAAATGATTCGCATAAAATGATTATTATCAGGAAATATGGGGAAATGGATAAATCAGTTTTTCGGCTTTACGACAATCGTCAAACATTCTCTAAAATTTCATGAAAAATAACATCCCAAAACCAAAAATTTCACGCTGGAAAAAATTACCTAGGTATTACACTATTGGAAGAGTCTAATATCACACAAAAAGTTGAAATTTATTTCTTACATTTTCTATGAAAAATCATTAAATTTCATGATGCCATATGGCATCATTGGGAGCGATAGGGTTAAAAGCTGACGCCTTGTCTAGATTCCACATTACTTAATATTACTAATTTTAGTCAAACTATCTTTTCAAAAACCAGATTCTAGGCAGGCAGGGAGGGTACAGGGTACAGTTGACAAGACTTCGCCTCTGACTAAAGGCAAGAATCGAATAGATCGAGTATAGTACACTGTCTTATATCTATATTCTCTCAATTATCAAAAATCGAGCAGACCGAGTAATCGAGCAGTCTGAGTAATCGAGCAGTCCGACTGATCCAGCAGACCGAGTAGTAGGGAGAAGCCCAGGTCGCAAGTATCGAGCCAGCACGATTTCATATCGCATACTATTATTGAACGAAACGATTAACCACGTATTCTTTCGAAAATCCGTCGATATCTCTGCAATCCTTTGACGTGGCGACACGATAGAGGTGTCGTTGGACTCACCACTAATGGGTCAACGGATCCTCTTTTTTGGTCAGTGCACAGGGGGATCAGAAATAACTGTCAAACTGGATATTGGCACAAAGCGTTTTCACAATCAGCTTTGTACTACTTTCGAAATTCGACCATATCTTTGGAATCCTTGAGCTGATCGGCACGATCAAGGTGTCGCTGGACTCACAACAAAATTCTCTATAGGGGGGGGGGGGGGGCAAAACTAGATGTTGGTCACAGCAATTATAGGATCGACTTTGTATTCGTGGACTCGGCACAAAATTACCTAAAGGATGTCGAAGCCTGTTTCCCGATTAGTGCACAGGGTGGTAAGAGATAGCCGTCAACCCGAATATTGGCAACAGCAATTCCACAGTCAACTTCGTACTACTTCGGAGATCCGTTGATATCTCTGCAATGCTTTAGTGGAGCGACACGATCGATATGTCAGCGGATTCTCCACACAATTGCCTAGAGTTGTCGAAACCTTTTACCCGTTAGTGCAGTCAGAGATAAACGTCAGCCAAGATACTGAATACAGCAATTGACGATTAACTTCGTACCATGTATATTAGAAAATGGTCGATATCTCTACAATTTGCAGCCGAGCGATACGATTGGGTCTCCGCCTGTCTCGCAATTTAATTGTGTAAAACAGTGTAGAAGATGAGTTCAAGCTCTCCTTCCATCTCTACTGTGTCAGCGACGAACCGTGAATAACCGTGAACTATCGCATTCGAATAGGTTGTTGTTGTAGTTTTTTAAGTGTTTCTTTAAAAGCAACGGTTATTAAGTAACGATTACAAAGTAACGATTACTCGAAACAAATGTAACGAATATAACCGATTACTGAAATGTAACTAAAGTTGACATCACTGCTAATTGGTAGCTCGCGATGCCAATTGGAAGAAGTAGTCGCTTTCACACTAGCAGCAATCGCTTTCGCTGCCAAATTTAGATATCCAATTTATTTATGCAGTATTGTAACATTTAGTTGTCAATTGTACAGTCGTGTACAACAGTCCCAACGGTGTAGCATTTATCGAGTAGTGACAATTTTGCAACTTTTCTTTTTTTTTGTGAAACTGTAATATTATAGAAAGACCTAACGTTAATACAAGCACAGTTTCCAATTTTGATAATTAAATTTATGAAAACTTTCAAAATTAAATTTAGATCGCGTCACTGATGTTTTAGGTCGAAAAGTGACATTAAACAATTCACCTACCAGAAACATTTGAAAATCTGGCCTAAATATTTAAAAAGTTTACCCAGATGTTGGAGCTACATTCCAATTGTTCTAAAAATTAAATGGTCGAGAGATAGCAATACTAAAATATGGTCGATCAAATCTTTGAATTTTAGCCACTAAACCTAGTCCTTAAGATGCATCTAAACTGGCTTCTAAATGGATGCGCGTCCAAAAACTGGCATCGCGGATCGTCTTGGTAGCTACTTAGCATCTATATCAACTACCAAATGGAGGCTGAAAATGACATAACCAAACTTTCATTTTGGAGATTTCTTTAAATTTAGTTACCAAAATCGGACTCAGCGCGTTTGAATCATTACTCTGCCATTCAATAATTATTCACTTTCACCCACAAAAGTTGCAAAATTGCAGCAAAATTGTCACTTTGAATTCGATAAACGGTTGTCAAAGCGTCAGCTGGCATATGATTGAGTTGCCATATTGAATATCAAAATTGGACGGACCACCAAATGGCGGACAGTTTGGATGCAATGGCAACTGCCAGTTGGTAAATTTTTTACAAAACTGAAGTCTCCAAGGAGAAGAGGAGGCCCTGTCCACGAGATATGCCTACAGGGGGCCCACTTCAAAAGTTTGTGGGAATGCCCCGACGCAAGTGGTTCCGCCACTGATATGACACCTTTTCACTGACTCCAATTTCGAATACCCAAACCCAATTTGATCTTCTGAAATTGCGCACTTTGAGAGGCGCTCTCCTAATTGCGAAGATTCCGCAACTTTATTTTTCTATCCAAACATGTGTAAAAATTTAAGGTGATGGGATTTCCATTTGACGTAAACCCCATACTAAGCTCGTTTCACAAAGTGGAGAGAAAGCACCTTAAAAAACATTTTTATGGCGTTTACGAACTGCCTTCAATTTTACACAGCCAGTCCACACGAATATCTCGCGTGCTTTCGTGTCATGTGAGTAGGGTAGTGTGGGGAAGGTAGAAGATATTACAAATTTATGGAAATAAACAAAAATGGTACATTCGAAGAAATACAATCGGGAATTGATTAGGCAAACTAAAATTATTTTATCTTAGACAGTAACGGCTATAATTTCCGAAGCAAAAACGTCAAATGTGGGCCAAATTTCGGCCTTAAGATCGAACCACACTTTTCAGTCACAGCAATTTTCCATACAAGTTGACAGATTATCAGTTAATTAACTGACAAAAATGACAAGATGTTAAGTCTTGCCGATTGTTGCTGCTTTTCTGTAGTTACAGCTTTCCAAGTTCTGCTCCCTTACAACAGCTTTGGTTTTTACAATCTGATTTGCAAAATGTTGGACAACAACTTGGCTGTGGAATGCACTTGATACCGCCATCAACGGCAGCAATACTGTCTAAATAGATAAATAAATTTTTATGGGGGGAGTTGAATTTCCACTCAGACTAAGCATTTTGGTCTTGTTTAATTTTTTTCTTTAACCCGGCTGCATTTGACTCCTGAGATATAAATATCAAATAAAGTCGAATGAGCAAAAAACGGAAATAAAATAATAATAATAAATTCGCAAGTTTTAATTTGATTAAAAAAAAAACAGCTAAATTTAGATATGTGAAATTTATGGGTGTTGTGACGTCAAATTGTAATGATGACGTTTATTTTTTGAGTAGGTAATGTTTTAAATATTAAATTCAGCAAAACTTATTAGCAGAGTAATAAATAAAATGCTGACTTGTTAGCAAAATACTCCATGAAAACTGCATCGGATCATTAAGTTAAAGTGTTTTTGCTCTTATCGTGTCTCATACAACGTAGGTATGTATTTTCTCAAGAAGCTGTTCTGATTTGATATCATTTTTCATAACTTTTTTTTCCATTGGACTAAGTAAGGATGAAAATTTCAATTCAAATTGAGCTCCCAATAGATTAAAAATGGAAAAAAAAACAAACAGTAACTTTACAAAAACACTAACTTAACTAATTGCAATTATCCTGAAGCCAAGATTGGTTCTGCTACAGTATACAGTACAGACAATCTAACAGTTAATGCGTTACAGTAGACTGGACGAAACTTCCAGAAACACCAAACTCTTAACGAAATTGTGCCACTAGCCTGACACAATCAACACTACTAGTCTTGCTACTCTGTATACAATCCAAACCAAATGATTAATGACTTATTGTGTAGTAGGATTATTTAAAAAAGTAATCCCCTAACTTATGGAGAGTTGATAAATGTCTTAATATAGTAGTAACGACTGAGATCTGAGACTATACTCTTGGTACATTCTTCATAATGTCTAGGAGAAAGTTCACTTCTTTTTCCTTTTTTTTTCTTGTCATGTGGATATGGCTTAATGTTCGAATGCATGATATACAACATTTCATTTTTCCTTCTTCACACCAAAGAGGCGGCGAACTTTAGCAACAATCAACCGGAGGGACATACAAGTACAACAGATACTCTGGTCTGATATAGAATTGAAATATCCTTATACCGATGTAACGTGGTGGGAAAATGTAAGACCCTCTCTCCAATGGTCGTAACATGCATACCCGAACACAAATACATTGGCATACAGAAACTGAATGAAGCAAAGGAACAAAGTTTATGGGTAAAACTTGGATTATCCCTAGTGAGACGAGTCATGTAAGCGGAGAAATCACTTTGTTGGAGTTTGAAGATTTAAATAAACTTTTCCGAAGAATTGCATGGTGTATGTGTGAAAATGTACATGCATAGTCATCTCATAGTTACACGACTATATCCATTCCATATTCAAATGGAAAAGGATTATCGGGAATTGAGACAAGGCATGTTCAATAGTTTACTTAAGTATTTATTAAATCTGAAAATATATGCGTCTAGAATTATTGGAAGCGCACTTGTGATAAATGCATATTTGTAGGTCAACATTTATTGTTTCCAAAAATATTCAGACAATGCCTTTTATAAGTAATAAAAATGATACATAATTCTATTTAGTTTTATTCCACATTTTTGTACCCACAAATACAAATTTATTTAATTATAATATTTTCTTCTTTTCTTTCAGGTAAGTTCGTCAACATTGAAGTAGATAGTAAGTGAGTAGCAATGCAGAGTTTTTTTCATATTGTTAGTCAGTCTAATTCACCCATTTTTTCAATTAGTTGGAATCATACAAACAAATTAATCGGTGAAACACCTCGTCAATGCTTGAAATATGTATGTATTGTAGGAAATCCACTAAATAGGTAAATTTTGAACTGGTGGATTTTGATCGTTTCCAGAAAAAAGTTGCAAAAAGCTCGGTGATATTCTATTCAGGGAATATATTAGGTTGTATTAATAAAAAGATTTTTTTGCTCATTACTTGGTTGAACAAGCACAAACAAAAAGAATTTACATTTCAATTGACCGGTTTAGCAGAGTGTTAAGTAAAACATTTTTTTTTATTCATACGACCGATTGTATAGCCAAAATGTTTACCTCTACGTAGCTTAGCTTAACATTGTACAAAATGTGTCGAAAATAAATGCTCAGAACGGAATTATTTTATTTATCCACACTAATTTTCAATTTGTCCTTCTCAAAATTACACGTTCGCTTTCCGCTCCGCGAATTCGGAACATTCTTTATTTTTTATCATAGTGTAAATTCAATGCAAGAAGTAATTATTAATTAATTATTAAAGGGACATATTAAAGTAAACGAAGGAGCAAACGATTTGGTTTGCTTTATCTAAAGTATGATGTAAATGAATTTCATAACGGTATTTTGAACTCGTAAATCTGCAAAGTTCGCGAAAATTCGGCTTTTGACATTTGAAAAACCAACAAAAAACTTGAATGAAAGAATTGTTTCCCTTCCCTCAGACATTTAGCTGAAGTTTGTTTGCTGCTCTGTGCTTGAAAACCTGCATGAAACTCGACATGTTTCATATTTGCAGTTTGAGGAGATAATCCTTTTTTTTATGAAAGTGTCCTACCGCATTGGTCGATTTCATGATTTCAGTTTTTTTTATTTACTCAGAGTTGCTAAAAAAGCTAGTGTATTAAATGCAACCATAGCAGTGATGCGGTGACCACTACTAATTATGTGTATAAAATTACCATTCGCACTCGGAACAGAATTCTCTTTATTAGAGAGAGAGTGATCAAACACTCAGCGCACTTAGACTTAGACCAAAATAGGTCCATTGTGATACCGCCGATTGAAAAGTCCTTGCAGTTAACACCTAAGCCGAGAACCAGCCCGTGCTGGTAATCTATTTGTTGAGCAATAGTGGGGCCAGAGCCGGGCAATGACAGAGAAAATGATGTACACTTTATTCCTCTTCTTCATCATCGCAACTGCGAAAGAAGTAGTTATGGGGAATTTCGAGCCTCCTGGCGTGCTCCCCGATAGGCCAGTGTCCGGTTACAGTCCCGATAACCTTGCCGATATGCTTCCTATCTATTGACAATAGAATAATAGACCTGGCTGCAGTGGCGTAGATAGCTTTTCGTAGAGGAGGGTGATCATTTTGCAAGATTACTTATACTTTTACGGTTATCGAATGTTAAATTTCAGAATAACAATTTCTGTATTTATAACACTTCAAATTGGCAGTTTTTTAGCAAATTTTGGTGGAAAATCAAATTGGCAGAGTTTTAGCAAATTTTGGTGGAAAATAGATAGTGATTTTTTGACACGCAAAAAACTGAGTCCTGAAAATATTCTCACTCATTTACTACGGTGAGTATTAGAATTCTCGTACAAATTTTCGCTACTGTGATTGGAGTATCAGAGCTTTATATTGAGTTGCCAAACTTTTCGGAATCACGGAACACCTAGCATCGCAGGCCGGAACACCTCAAAACAGGGGTTAAAATAAATCATATAGTCATATGTCCAGATAAGGGAAATTGTGAAGACGAGAGCTCGTTGGGAATCCTAGTATATGTGCAGGGCCGGATTTAGCCACCATGGCGCCCCTGGGCAGTAGCCAAATTGCCGCCTTCCGCCGAACCAGTGGCCAGCTTGAAATAGTAGATGTCGCATACACATTGAAAGTAAAACGTAAGCCGGCGTATATCATTATGCAAATTTTATATTTTTATACCCTTCGTTTTCTAAGCGAAAAGTGTTATTAACTTTGTCATGAAGTTTGTTGAACTATCTCCGACCATATGTATGTTTGAATCGCTGAATTAGGAACATTGGTTCATGGGGCTGCCATTCAAACCACACCCCCAAAATTAAGTTCTTCCAGGAAAAAATTGTTTGTTTGTGCAATAATTCCAACCAAACCTTACACAAATATATTTCCAATTATGCCACGAATGATATGTAAAAATGGATGGCATCGGACCATGGCATCATACATACCCAGCCCCCAATTTGGTGCTTCTAAGAAAAACTTCTTTTATATGTGCACCAATTCCAACAAAATTTCATACAAATTACTTTTAGGGATGCGACAAAACATTATTGTAAAACGGAAGGAATCAGATAATGGGGTCATGGGGTTGCAACCTTACGTATAGAATGTGGGTCTATAGAAACCAAAAAAGGTGTTTAAAAACAAATTTCTTAGATTAAAAAGCCAGTTACAAGAATGGTTTAGGAACGGACGGAATCTGAACACAAGTCATAGGGTCGCCGAAAAAACTATTAGTCCGAAAGAAAATGAAGGGTATCAAAATTTCGGTCGCGCCCGTAACCTGGGGACGTAACCATGAAAACTGTAATGATGCACACTCTTTCAATTCGGTTGCACATTTTCCCCAGAAAGCATTCAGAATGTGTTCTAATATTCATTTTACTTTCGAATGTGTTTTTTCATTGTTCATCGTTTTAGAAATCATGAACCTCAATAAATACAATTAGCCATTGGCGTCATATTTGACGGGAAAACTTCATAGAAAAAAAGGGGTTTTCGTGTTCTGTGTTTTTTTCCAGAAACTCCAATTTTACATCCTATTTGGGGCTATCGAATAATGAATCTAGTAGTATTTCTATGCTTTTCTTTGTCTAGTGCAATTAACCTAGGGTCTAATTACAAGTTTTTTTTTGTTTTCGGTTTTTCAAATAAAAAAATAACAGGTGGGTCAGCTACACGGGATGACTCAAAAAAACGTCTTTCATGTAAGGACTCATTGATGTTATTCAGCAAAATTCATTAGGCGCTAATTTTTCTGTGGAATTTTATGTTTTAGGTATAGTTATCAATTCGTTGATTCGCGCAAGTTTTTATATAAAAGAAGTATGTACTAACTTCATAATTTCACGTGAAATTCATGCAAATACTGTCAAAATTTTGATGGTCGTGAAATGGAATTGACTGTTGCAGTGAGTTGCAGTCGAACTTTATTTCACAGTGAAAAGGTGTTATCGAATAAAAATCAGGCCGCGAGTCCCCATTTAATTATTAAAAAATTACTTAAGAAAAGTCAAGTCTTAATGGCACATTTTTCACGGGAGACATAAATGGAAGTGTTTTGCTCGGTAAATATAGTATGTACTTACTTAAAGCTGTAAAAAAATCCCCCGAGGCGATAATAGCTTGCATCTTGGAATTCAGTTTTTCGGATTGTTGAAGCATTATATCTCATCATAAGATAAGACAAAGTAGTATACAAATAAAGAGAGCTAAATTACATTTTCACTGCCAACTGTGATATCTGCAATTCTCCACTTTCGTGCGAGTTGTGAATGCTAATGTTTGCGCGAGAAAGCAAGTTTCAGAAATTTGCCGCCCTTTAAAATCTGCCGCCCTGGGCAGCTGCCCGGGTTGCCCATATGGGAAATCCGGCCCTGGGATAAAGTACATCATTTGTGTTTTTAAATCGAAATTTTCCGATAACTCAGAAATTCGTAAGTAGATATTTCTAAAATTTCCAAACTTCTAGGACATTGTAGCAGCTTATATTTGCTATAAATTTCGAGCTATCAGCCAATTGTTTGAAAAGGATACCAAAAATATGAGTAGGTAGAACTTAAAATTTGGACTGTTAACCATTCGTTTAAAAAAATCGGAGAAAAGTTTTGATTAAAACAAATTTAACCCTCGAATTTATTTCCGCTTTCATTTAAATCCCATAAACTTTGTCACAAACACTATGGACATGCTTTATTTTCTGGTACACACTACTTCCTTCTCCATTTCCTATAGTAGAAAGTTGTAAAAGAAAATCGGTCAAGTCTCTGATGCTGGTCAAATATTTTACTGTGAACTTGATTTCCGGTACATTGTAGCAGACTAAGCTTCGGAATTTGAAAACCTGTTGTTTAAATTTTGCTAATTTTTAGATATCTTTGCGAAACCCCTGAGAGATATTCACGGAACCGTAGGGTACCGCGAAACTCCGTTTGCTTGTTTGTTAATTGTTTTCGAATTACTGCCTGCATATGACTATACATTTTTCAATTCTAGCAAAAAGTTTACTTTTGCTTTGTTTTACGTACCCAAAGTAATAAGAACAAAAGTGTAACACAAGGGGGGGGATTGATCCCCTTAATCCCCCCTTATCAACGCCACTGCCTGGCTGCATTAAGTCGTGGCCAAATCAATCTTGTTGTAGTACATGTAGTACCGTTACATTAGCTCTGTGAATTGCGGTTTTTTGTATTGCCAGTTTACAAGAAGCGATTGGGGCTTTCTAATTTGCCTAAGAGTTTGGTGTTTTGAACTTTCTGCTGCAGGGGTTCTGAAAACGATTTCAGAACGCGATGAAGAATAGCTTAGCCGATACTGGCTGGCTGAGCATTACTAGAAAATTCAGAATGCACCATAACTGAGGTTTCCAGCTCACACCTATTGCTAAATTAATAAACTAGTCATTAAAAATGTGCATGGGATAGGGTGGCCAGACATCACTCTTTAGGTGGATATGTCCTTCTTTTACAGTCTGTGCTCCCCATTCCGAAATTCCACGAACTTAAGTTCGATTACCCGATTCGTTTCCCACGATTCCTTAATAAAAAAAAAAAAAACGGCAGATAGAAAATCATCCGTTGTAGCCTCGCCACATTCCGAATTTAGTAAGCTTAAGCTATATAATTTTGACGGTGGTGTATTATGGATCAATCGACGAACTATTCTCCTGGAGAGTATCAAGGCTTTAGTGAACAAATGGCGAAAAAAAAACAAATGCGACACTGAACTTAGTACCACATTGGTGTCAGGGAAACTCGGCATTTAAATGATGATGTTGACCAAAATTGTCAAACATGCAGCCACAATCAATAATTGCCCTCAAGCTGGAGCTAGTGGCGCAACAAGAGAAGAGGTAGGCCGAGAAATTGGGAAAGGAAAACTGAAAAAATTAAAATAAGAAGTACACAAACTTGTGTACTTCGTAGAAAAATTGGTCTTCAAAATATACCACAATTTCCACTAAAGCTGTGAACCAAAAGTCCCATACTAAAATATGTGTGCTTTTTTGGACAAATATCTCACCAGACTCGCAAATTTGTGGACAAAATGTTCTTTTTCACAAAAACTGTATGCAAATTTTAATGTTAAGCAACCACCATATTAGATTTTTTTTTGGATTGCTGCTTGCTTTGATCCAATTGACTTGTGATTGATAGTGTCCTGTATGTCATCCCAATGTTTGTTTTACCTGCGAAGATAAGGTTTCCTAAAGCCATTAGAAAGATTAGCGCAACATCAGCCCGGTTATTGTTTGTGCATAAATTCCTTTTTTTTTTGCATTTTCTATTCATTTTTTCTAAAATCCGGCTGTTCCCCTTGATCTTACTTGTAGACCGTTGTGGGATAACCCTACTCTCTACAATTGAATCCTCCGGGTGCCCAATGAAAATCTGATTACGGGATCGGTTGTTGCGTACTTCCTATTCTTAGCCGCACCCTTTTGTTTTAGCATTCACTAGGCCTTAAATGTTCGTGAGTGTAATTACTTCTTCTTCTTCTTGTCTATAGAAGTACCTTGGATCACATGTAATACTCGTAGCCACAATATTTCAGATGACGATCAGCTTCTGTTTCATAAACTCGTCGGCCACAATGCTGAAAAGATTAATTAAAAATTGGGTTTTCATAAAAACAAAAAAAAACCGTGTGGATTGCGAGTATGGCATTACGCTGATCTTTTTACGACGCTAAATTACGCAAAAATTTACATCGAAAATTATTGCGAATTCAATGGGAGCTAGATACACCACCGTATAGCATCATTACTAGAAAATGGCACCATCACTCAACTTACGACAGCATCTTCAAATGTCCAGTAACATCGGTGGCCTTAGCACCATTCAGGCTAAGATCCTAGTTAAGCCACTGGTTGGAGCTCTAATATTTTGTTTTTTTTTCTGAACCCTAGTGAAAAAAAACATGAAATTAAAACATATTTTCCGCGAAAATTTAATTTAGCGTAAATCTTCCTTTCGGTGCTTCTAACAAACTCTGTTAAAATTAACCTAATAACACAGAGCATAATTTAAATTTAAAACTCGTTTTTATTTAATTTATAGAAAACAAAAAAATATTTCCTTCGGAAAATTAAAATAGTAATCCAAACATTTGGTAGTACGGCGGCACTATTTGGACCTCTTCCGAAACAAAATCATGGCTACGTCGTCCCTGGAGCTTAGCTTCTTATATGCCAGCACCTATACAATTTGCCGCCCTGGTAGGCTTCAGTTGGCAATTATTTTCATTTCAGTTCTATTCTTTATAGTTCAACATGAGGAATAACTCAACCCGAACTAAATACTTAACGCTAGCGCACTTATCCTTTTCCTACAAATATCAATGATAAGTACATACATAGGATGCACAAATAAGATATGCTTTTATTATTACCTAAATTTTTAAACGGCTTTCCACAAAGCAGCTATTCAATTCAATTGTCTTGGTCGTTATATCCCAAGGACCTTGATTACAAAGTAAACTATACGACCATGTTCCAAAAGTATGGTACTTTTAAGAAACTTTCATAGCAAATGTCGCGCTTCTTCATGGCTCTGCTGAATGGCAAGACCAACACACTACCACGAAACTATTTCCCATCGTCATTGAAACCCATATTCGAAACCTTCCAAGATGATAGCTTATTTTACGCCATTTTCTTCTATAAAGGGTCCATTTCATTCAACTTTTTGGTCAAGCGAAAAATCAGTTCGTGCAGTAGAAAGACGATAAGACGATTTTTTTTATATCATGCTCCTCGCAATGGTGTTCTCGCACCGTCGAATATCGCCCAAGTAACGCGGTCGTTTTACAGCGTGTGATTTGAGCTTATCCGTAACAAAACCGCACCCTCTAAAAAAGCATCTCCACATCCTGCCTGACCATATTGCTGCACGTGAATTTCGCTGAATGTGTAATAAAAATGGATTTAAGGACAACTTTAAAAGTTCACTTCAGGAAAAGATTGTAGGTACCCTATGGTTGACGCCTTGCGCTTATATCGACTTAAGCGCGCCAGGATATACGAGACACGAGTACTACGGCGTACGTGTGATTGGTATGTCGTTAAGTGTGCAAAATTATGGGCTGTTTGTATTATGACGAACGACAACAACAACAAAAAATCGTTGTCGATAAACAGAAATCATGAAACGGCAGAAAATAATGGCGTAAACCCTGAACGGCGTTGTATATGGTAATGCCGCGAGCTTTAGCGCGCGCTATTAAACCCGTTCAAGTTATGACATTTTCTGGTTTTAGTGCCACATCAATCACCAAAACATAAGGTTTGATGACATTCAAGCGTGCAATTCGGTGGTCTCAATTCATATTCGAACGAGGTGTTTGTATAGAAACCAAAACCACCCTTGCGTATTATAGTCGTGGTGGCGGGACACTTTCAATCAAATTTTCTTTTTAATTATGCAATGCAAATTAATTACAGCCTCTGAACGATTCATCGCATTTTATACCCCCTATACACCGCAAAAACATAATTATGCCTGCCATCCATTTTCATGTATTATGAACATCATGACACGACAGGAACCTCTGATAGAGAGGATCACCTCATCTGGACGACAGGCGTCACCAATTCTGTATATTTCATTAAAAAAAAATTGGTAAAATAAAAAGTATAAGAGCGACATCAGGCAGGCGCCATTGAAATGAAATGGCGTTGATAATGTCAGGTTTGTATGAAATATATATCCTTGCACAAATCTATAGAACACAAACGAGGTACCTATAGGTTACATATACATTTTCGAGCCAAAAACTGGGAAAGGGAAAATGAGCGTATGAATTACGAACAGCAAGGACAATAAAAATAAAGTGGTGGATTGATTTCAGCGCGATAATAATAATAATCTGACATATGCCACCCATTGTACGCCCCAGGATTCAAGTGGTTTCGACCTATTGTTCGGGCTTAAATGTGTCGAAACTATGACAATTTTAAATGATTTATAAAGTAATGTGGTGGCGAGATTGTTTGGATAATATTTTATTATATTTTGGTAGGCAGAAATTTTAATTTTGCTTTACGCGTTTATGTACCCACTTTCGGGGATGAAATTAATTACATCATTGAATGTTAATGGGAAGCAACAGATGCATACGTAAATATGTACACATAATTGGAAAAGTTTATAAAAAAAAATACAAACAGTAATTAATAATCCTGAAACTTTTAGATTCTCGGCTTCATTTGTCATGATTTTTCATATAGGCAATCGAATCTGTTCTACTCGTATACTCTACTTTACAATCGACACTAAAGGCATTAAAATTTCAGGCGCAAGATACTTTCTTAATTTTAATAAAACTACTATTACTACTACTATTTGCATCCTTATAAAACTGCAAGAAAGTAGTTCTGCAATAAAGCTAGCTCATCACGTGGCCAGCACGAAATGATGATGTTCGCATTTACAGCCGCCTTGCAGTCGGGCATCCCTCCCCCACCTATTCTTACCCGTACTAAAAATCAAAGAGAATCACATCTAGCATTACTGAAGTGTACACCACAGGCTAGGAATCTAGGGGGCTTCCTCCTCCTGGCATAAACTGATTGTTTTTACATCTAAAGCAATTTACTTGGGAAATGCAATGTACCTACCTACAAATAAAATGTTTTATTCTGGTCAACGATTTTATTGCATTTTGTCTTGCGCGTCGGCCGACACTTCTATTGGCTGATTTCAGATTGTAAGACGAAACCGGACGGGTAAACTTGCAAGACAAGAGAGCTTTTGTAGTGGCCAGCAGACAAGCATTGTGCATTTCACATTGTAAGAACGAGTTTTACGAAAGAAAAAAATCGTGACACGATTGTTTTTCTTTCGTAAGAAACGTACGATCGATAAGACGATTGCATCTACCGATAGTTCAGGCGTTCTGCGACGACAATTAGCACGTGTTTTACTTGCATTTTAATCTTGTCGACTCGTCATTTCATTGTACACTAACTTTGGAGCGTGCATGGCAACATTTATACATACTTGCTGTGTGATTATTGTTCGCCGGTCCGTGTTTTGATCGGATAGTGTGAAATGATCATACGATGGTTCTTGTCTTGCAAGTTTACCCGTCCGGTTACTTCTTACAATGTGAATTCACCCATTGCAATGTACCAAGCCCGCCTTGCCACGCCACCGTACGCGATTAATCGAAGTCGAAGCTCTAGGAGTTTTTGTTTTAATTAAAAGGCGGCACGGTGGCGAGCTGACTCATTTCGGCGAGTTAAAATGTTTAATGAATAGTTTAATTGAAAACGTTGTATACTGGATTTAGTTTAATAGTACAGTTGTTGGTAATGTGAGGTCGGATGAAAAGGATTTTTATTGTGCGGTCTATGAAAGAATGAAAGATATGTTTTGGTTTGATTGCTATACGGTTCAGGGAAATCTAGACCAGTGATTCCCAATCCACAAATGTCGGCGAATCATTTAGCCTAAAAGTGAATTGCTGCGAAACACAATTAGAGCAAACTCTTTCTCTAGGATTTTTAATTCTGTATTAGAACGATTCTGGAAAAATTGGAAATTCCATACATATTTTTGGCTGCGTTGACCTCAACATTTTCAGCATTCTTTCTGCCAGATTGATTCGCTCTTTGTCTCCTTCGTAGCCCAAAAATTTCAAAGTTTCGACTGCCGCTCGAGTTCAATGTGAAGTGATAGATGTTCACGATGACTATGAATGGGGAAAAACCATACCGGAATGTCATCTTTCCGGTTAACACTAGCTTTTGTGTCTTTTCACCACAAAGATATATAATTTCAACTGGTTCAAAAGCTATTTAAATATCGCCACTTTAATTTTAATAAAATTGAAATGTTTTTATTGTGTGTCCCGATATTCATTTATAAACGAATAACGAATACCTGTGAGTGTCATGGGCAGGCTTGCCGTTTCCAAATTTCCAAGTGTAACATTTTATTTATAAATGTGTATCATTTCTACGTTCAGTGTAACAAATTTGAGGAACAGTAGTATAACTAAATATTTTGTGACAAAAAAACCTAAATAGCTAGCGTGCAGTCGGGATATTTAGCCTCTTCTTAACTTTTTGCTTCAAATTAAGGACATTTTGTCATAAATTTTACAAGTAAGCATTTGAACTAAATATTTTTGGCATACATTATTTCAATAAAGGATAATATTCCGTTTTTCCTGCGAACATTAATCGTGCAACCTAAAGAGGTATATTGTTCCATAGTCCACTAACCACGCTCTAGTCGATTTCGACCTTCCGTAAACAAAAACCATTTTTTTAGGCCCATCTTGTTGAGATGATACCAGAACCTAATAGTAATTCCGGCAGAGGCGGAAGAGGAAGATTAGAGTAAATGTTTTAGCGTTAAATAGACAATAGAGAGCTGCTTAGTCTAACACGGAAGCTTGTTGTTTGAAGGAATCTTCTGTTGTTTTGTCAGGACGAGACAATGCGTTCAAAAATTAAAGTTGAAAATACGTCAAAAGAAAACATTAAAAAAATGTTTTTTTTTTTTCAGCTAGAAATCAAGATAAAATTATTCTTGAGGCATTTATAAAGATCACAAGCCAATGTTAACGAAATGTGCAACTGCAATTCACTTATGTATTTTCAAAATTTCAAGTTTTTTAAATTTAGAAAAAAAAACAAAATTATTTTTTTCAATTGCCGGATTAATTAAAAACAGAAACTTTAAAATCCATTTATGTGGAAGGATCCGATAAATAAATACTGAAATTTAACCTGTCTAATTTCAAGGAGATTTTCATGCTCAAAAACAGCAAAGCTTCAGTTGTAGAGGTTTCACCCATAGATATACTAAAAAAACTTTTCTCAACTTTAGAAATTTACCAGTTCTCAAAGTACCGTTACAAAAAGTTTTGTCAGAATTTCCAAAGAGATATCCATTTTGAGATTTTTATATAACTTTAATAAAGAAGTATTTCTTTGAAGCGAAGTGAAGTCAAAAAAAGAAATAAACTCATAGTTTTAATTATTTAAAATAAAAAAAAAAACGCTATACCAGGATAATCAAGTTATAATCAATTATATTGAATGGTATTATGCTCAAACAAATTGCACATGCACACTATTATAGATAAGACAAATTAAGTCGTTTATAACTTAAGTAAAATTTCACTGAATTCTTTCGCAAAATTGATTCACAATCATGTTTAAATATTTAACTGCCACCAAAAAAATAGAAACTTCGGATGAGCCTAAAATTTTACCTCTGTCCCCTTACATTGGATATTGGCCTGTGATAACGTTTTAGGAATACTCTGGACCTACGAAAGGAAAAGCTCGGAGCTTATGCGAACATAAATTTGCACAATTAGATTTGGAATGCGTCTCTTCACCACCAAACCTAGTTGTGGTGATGGGCAGTGACGGCATAATGTAAATACCCTACTGGCGGCAAATAAGTTAATCCGCCACTGACCAGTTCTTGAGTTCGTGGCAATCTATAAGATGCTGCAAGTTATGTCCAGTAAGCTCCTTTACCATCGCAAATTTGTTTTTTTTTTTTTGTAGTTTAGATCGATTGGAAATCATTTGTCGGTGATTGTTAGTCACTCGAAAAGATTGTCGGTGCTTAGTTAATTAATTACGGGCTAACAAAGTTTGACATATGAAATGTAATTAACTTTTGAAAAGGTAAAAATATGAATGTATTCGTTTTATACTTTTACTGATTCCCCGGCGTTTTTTTGTGTTTTTGTCACTTTGCGACGTTTATCGGTCCTTAATTACTTAAATAAACGCAAATGAAAAACTTGTTGAAAGTATTAAGTTAGCCTGTTATCACCATCGCGAATTTGGAATGCTTAGATCGGTAATTCGTTGACGTGAAATTCACTATGTATTTTCAAATTTTGACCGTTCCAAGAATGTTTAATTTATTTGATTGGACTGGTGGCAACCCTTTGAAAACCAACTGATAGTATCTCTGAACGGCCTCTAATCTTGAATGAATAGAGAGATAATAAACAATAGCTAGAGGTACGGAAATTTTGCAAATAAAAAATGGGAATTTCGCATAAACTAATTTTGAAAACTATAAATTTCGCTGAAATTCGCATAAAAACGTAATTTTTAACATTTTGTTGCTGTTAAAGTTTATTAAACTAGAAATTCTAGGGAATCACAATGAAACGAATATTCAGATAGCAAAAAAATCGACTAGGAAGTAGTGTGGTTGACAACTGAATCATACTACGAGTTCAGTTGTCGAGAAATGTTTTTGACAATACATACGACCCTCAAGAAGTCCCAGTAAAAAGAGAAACTTCTGAGGTAGAACTCGGTAGTACTGTTTCGCTTTTTTATGTACACATACTGTAGCATATATTAGAATACCTCTACTATCATTAAACATAGATATGGCACTACTATTACTTACACTATTATATTATACCTTTAGATAATAAGTACATACTATTATATTATACTTAACTACACACTACTTATAATAAAGAACACTTGTCAACCTGAAGTCTCCGTGTACAGTCTGATTGCCACATGGCGCAGCCGGTAATAGAAACCGTAATAGTATAAAAATCCGAAATTATTGTGATAATCCGGAAAAACTACCGCCCAAAATAAAAACTAAAGCAGTGAAAAAGTTTTGTAATAAATGATTTTAATATCATATAACGAAAAATTCGTGTAATAATCGAGTAATCGGAAAATAAAGTAATCGTAAAATGGACAACCTACGAAGAATCCAGCCACTCAACATCGAGGGTAATTTGGCCGAAAATTGGAGGCGATTTAGCCCAAACTACAAACTGTTCGAAACAGCGAGCTCAGTCGATAAGAAGTCAGCTGAGGTCCGTGTGTGCACGTTCCTCAATATTATCGGAGAGGATGGATTGGAACTGTTTAATTCTTTTAACATGCCGGACGAGAAGGACGTCGAAAAAATCATGGATGCCTTCGAGAAGCACTGTTGCCCCATCAAAAACAACACTTATGAGCGTTTCAGATTTTTCAGCCGTTCTCAAGGTAAATTAGAACCTTTTGATAACTTTCTAAAGGATTTACGAATTTTAGCAAGAAACTGCGAGTTTGGCACTTTGGAGGAGTCACTGATTCGTGACAGGATTGTGTTGGGCACGAATGACCAAAAAATTCAGCAAAGGCTGTTTTCCGAGAAGGAGTTGACGTTGTCGAAAGCTATTGAGACATGCCGAGCAATCGAAGCATCACATGAGCAAGCCAAGCAAATACACAGGCCAGAAAGTGTGTTAGCCATCAACAAATTCAGATCAAGAACAATGGAATCAACAAGTACATACAATCGTGATATCAATGCTAATCGAAACAAGGTATCCGCAAGTCAAAACAATAATGTAAGTACCAGAAATAATAACAAAAATCACATCGGAGACAGAAACGTAGAATTTAAGTGCAAAAAGTGTAATAGTATGCATGCACCAAAGCGATGCCCTGCATGGGGCA
The DNA here is from genome assembly GCA_949715475.1 of Microchrysa polita. Taxonomy (NCBI): domain Eukaryota; kingdom Metazoa; phylum Arthropoda; class Insecta; order Diptera; family Stratiomyidae; genus Microchrysa; species Microchrysa polita. The sequence goes on from OX454415.1 coordinate 118,201,603, forward strand.
AAACATGCAATAACTGTAAAAAACAAAATCATTTTTCTATTTGTTGTAAATCTAAATATGTTAAATGCGTGGATATTGTAGAAGATGAAAATGATCTCTTCGTTCATTCTATTGGTCGCGGTATTTCGGGAAATGTTTGGACTGAAGAAGTTAGTCTTGAAAACGTAAAAGTGCGCGTAAAAGTTGACACGGGTTCACAAACGAATATTTTGCCAAAAAACAATACTACAGAAGATCGCAGATTCGAGTGTTAAAGTGTACCCAACTAAAGTTATTCTTGAAGCCTATGGCGGACAAAAGATTTTGCCTGTAGGATCGTGTGACTTGAAGTGCACATATAGAAAAACCGAATCCATTCAATCGTTTATAATAATAAAAGAAGATCTGGCTCCAATATTAGGTCTATCTGGATGTATAAGCCTGGGAATTGTTAGGAAAAATGAACACGTAGGCGCGGTTAATACAATCTTCGAGACCTCAAAAGTACTTGAAAAATATCAAGAGTGTTTTGTTGGCCAAGGGCAGTTCCCTCAAAAGTATACAATAACTCTAAATAGTGAAGCAAAACCTAAAATATGTGGTCCGCGTAGAGTGCCGCTTTCTATTAAAGCAAAATTACTGGAGACTCTCAAAGATTTAGAAAATAGGAAAATTATATCCACAGTTAATGAGCCTCGGGATTGGGTGAATAATTTGGTAGTAGTACAAAAACCTAACAAAGAATTACGATTATGCCTTGATCCGGTCCATTTAAATAAATGCATCAAAAAACAGCAGTATCCAATTCCAACTTTTGAAGATATTTGCAGTTGCTTATCTGGATCAGAGTATTACACGGTACTTGATCTTAAGGAAGGATTTTGGCAAGTCTCACTGTCGGAAGAGTCTAGAAAATACTGCACATTTTCTACGCCCTTTGGGTTGTTTCAATTTAATGTGTTGCCCTTCGGGATATGTACTGCACCTGAAATATTTCAACAATTTAACTCCGCAAATTTCGGTAACATAAAAGGTGTAGCAGTATATTTCGACGACTTCCTAATTTACGGCAAGACAGCAGAGGAGCATGACAGAAGTGTTCAGGCTGTTTTGCAGAGAGCAATGGAACTGGGTGTAAAATTTAATCCGAACAAAATTCAATTTCGTCAAAAATCTGTTAAGTTCTTAGGGCATGTTTTTAGTAAGCAAGGTGTTAAGCCGGATGTTAGTAAGACAGAGGCAATCAAGAAGCTAAAGAACCCCAAAAGCAAAAAAGAACTTCAAAAACTGCTAGGAATGGTGAACTATGTCAGACAGTTCATACCCAATTTGTCTCAGCTAACAGCACCGTTGCGAGAATTACTTAAAAAAGATAGTACTTTCTTATGGTTGCCAGTGCATGATGAAACGTTTGAAAAAATAAAACTTAAATTAGATGAAATTTCGTACCTGCATCCATTCAATTCGGATGACCCCATAGTCATTCAGACGGATGCATCTCAGGATGGAATAGGATGCTGTCTTATGCAGAGTGGGTGTCCTGTTTCATATGCTTCTCGTAGTCTGAGCGAAACAGAAAAAAATTATGCACAGATAGAGAAAGAATTTTTAGCGATTGTGTTCGCATGTAAAAAGTTTAGGAATCTTATTTATGGACACAAAGTTTTGGTACAGAGTGACCATAAGCCAATTGAGGCAATCATGAATAAAAACATACATAAAATAATGTCAACAAAACTGCAAAGATTAAGACTTTATTTACTAAATTACGACATTCAAGTGGTGTATACTCCCGGGAAGATGATGCACATTGCTGACTATCTGTCAAGAAACTTTTTAGATAGCCTAGAACCGGAAATAGACGTAGAAGCCGTACTGTCCATTAACGTTAGCGAAGACAAACTTAAAACAAACTTAACACCACCAATTTCGCCTGAGGAGATTAGGCTCCCGAGAGCCACCAGAGTAACACTAGCTCAACTTCGGTCGGGCTTTTGTTCACGCCTTAATTCGTACCTTTCTCGCATAAACCCGGACATCCAAAACATCTGTCCAAACTGCAATGGCACTCCTCATGATGTGGGCCATTTGTTTCAATGCCCCGCTGCGCCCACTGATCTTACCCCTATATCACTGTGGGAAAACCCTATCGCAGCAGCTATGTTTTTGTCCTTAGACCTCACGGACACAAACATTGACGAACCATAAATCGTACCCACATAGATACACAGAGGTTACACACCTTTCTGCACCGCTACAAGAAGAAGAAGAAGACAAACTTAAAATATTCCAAAAAGAAACATTGAAAGACCCTATTTTGAAAGAATTAATTTCTGTTTACAAATCGGGTTGGCCGAAACATAAGAAATCAGTAAAGGCTGATATAAGGGGATACTTCAAGCATCAATCAGATATTCACGTAGAAAATGACTTAGTTTTCCTCAGCAACAAACTTATAGTCCCAGAGACTTTGCGAAAAGAAATGTTACGGCAGATACACGAACCTCACATGGGTATATCTAAATCGAAAGCAAGGGCAAGAGAATTGTTTTACTGGCCTAATATGGGGAGTGAAATCGAAGCCGTTGTTCAAAACTGCTGGATTTGCCAACAGCATAGAAGCGCAAACGTCAAAGAGCCTATCATTTCCCATGAAATTCCAACTATACCCTTTCAAAAAGTAGGTTGTGATATATGTGATTTTGCGGGTAAGACCTATCTAGTTCTAATTGATTATACATCGAAATGGATTGAGGTTGAAAAAATACCGGGAAAAACATCACAAGATGTATGCAATGCTTGGGCTCAGATCTTCTCGCGAGAGGGGATTCCACAAACATTAATTGCAGATAATGTTCCGGCCAATTTCCTGTACTGTCGTTCATTTGCAGAAAAATGGAATTTCGAAATTGTAACAAGCAGTCCACACTATCCAAAGTCGAACGGGCTTGCTGAGCGTGCAATTCAAATAGTAAAAAATTTATTAAAAAAGTCCGACAACACAGAGCAATTTTATTACAGTTTATTAGAATATCGTAACACACCAATAAAAGACATGATTTACTCTCCTGCTCAAATTAATTACAACAAAAGATTGCGAACAAAGTTGCCTTGTCATTTAAAATTGTTAAAGCCAAATATGATTTCAAACTTAAGATCAATGCAAAGAAATAAAACAAAACAAGTCGCTAAATATTACAATAAAAACGCTAAAAGAAGAGAATCAAATTTTAAAGTTGGAGATTCTGTTAGTATATTAACAACTGATAATAAAAAAGAAAAAGGAAAAATAATGAAAAAACTTAAGCAACCGCGATCTTTTGTAGTACAGACCCAAGATGGCAAAACATTCAGAAGAAATAGTCAATTCTTAACCAAAATCCCAGAAAATATCTATGTACCAGACTATAATACTGATTTTTATTACCATTTGGAGGACATTCAACCTTCCACAATATCCCCATCGAATAGAAGTCAGAATACAGTAAGTGAACTCATAAGTCCTTCAAGATTAAGAAGTGGTAGAATATATAGAAATTAAAAAAAAAAAAATATAAATAAAAAACCGTGTTACTAAAATACAAAACTTTATTAAAACTGAATTATGCTATGAACTAGATTACATAAAGTTATGAAATAAAATCAAAAATGTATTATAGATTATTGCTACATGCTTCTATTGAGAAATTACTTGCAAATAAGTTTATTAATAAATAAAAATAACATTATAACCTACACGTGAGAATATATATGAATATAAATTTATTTTCAAATTTGAATTAAAATTATAAATTATGAATTTTTATTTAATTTTCAAAATTGTGTAACATTTTTGTGAGGGGAGATGTAGCATATATTAGAATACCTCTACTATCATTAAACATAGATATGGCACTACTATTACTTACACTATTATATTATACCTTTAGATAATAAGTACATACTATTATATTATACTTAACTACACACTACTTATAATAAAGAACACTTGTCAACCTGAAGTCTCCGTGTACAGTCTGATTGCCACACATACAGTCCATTTGAATTTTGGGGATCGTCGCACCACGAGAAAAGCTTTAGCTTCAAAATTCCCGATGCAAAAAAAAACCTCCGACTAAACACCTTGCTCGGTGTTTGGCAAGCCATCATCGTGCTCGTCTGTATACTCTTGAATTTTTGGAAATTTCTCTATTTCTTATTAATCTTTTGACAAAAAATCAATCTGAGATGAAAAACTATCTTCCAATTAACTTTTCGTGGAAAAAGTACAAGTTCGAACATTTCGCAACCATTCGCAAAAATTAGCAAATTTCGCTGAAATTCTCATCTATTTCGTAAAAACGAAATTTCCGTACCTCTAACAATAGCCCATCTTTGATGGGGCGTCTCGCCTAATCAGTGACACATATACTTGAGGACAAAACTGCAAAAAATATTTAAAATAGCATATTTCTATTGTAACAGTAAAAAACCCTAAAATGTAAATTGGGTTAAACTTTTGCCAATTGTAACAAATATGATGGCGGTGTAACATTGTAGCAAGAAAACTGAAATTGTGACAAAATGTTACAATTGTAACACGAGTGGTCACACTGGTCATGGGCTTTTAACATTGTTTTCAATTTACAGACATTGAAAAAACAAAAAAATTACAAAAGGGAACCCAAAAGGAAACTTGATCGAATTTCCATTTAATTTTTCTAAACAAATTCTATAAAATGCGGTTTGAAGGTCTGCTTAAATTTTTAGTGTCTTAGCATCAGAAGTTACGGCCGTTGAAAGATGCGATCCAAGAAAAAAAAGCAACGCAAAGATGGAACCAAGAGCAAATGAGGCCAAATTTTCATATAGAACCAACGAGTAAACAAAAAATCGTAAAGAGGAAAAATCAAGCGCACACGGGTAAATTTTTCGATTTTTTTTTATAAAAACGCAAGGGGCCAATGTTGCGGTGTTGCCATGGACAGAAGAAAACTGCAAAGTGGTACTAATCATAAACGGGGCATTTTTTCAAAAAGGAAACCGAAGTGCACAGTAAAGGACAGGATAACCTCATTTTCGTTTTGGCTCTCACAAATATAAAAAATTGAACATTCATAACCAATTTGTTTGGTAAAATGTACGTAAGTACGGGTTCTATACAAAATCCACAAAGTCAAAATCCACAAAGTCAAAAACCATGAAGACAAAATCCATAAATTTTTTAATGAAGAGAGCCATAATGCTTATTGCGTGGACTCCGATCCGGTGATGTCAGTGCGGGTTTTCTTTTTTTACAAAAGTAATCATGAAATGGTCCAAAACGTTAACTTCCAGTGGCGGAGCTTGAAAAAGTTCAGCGTTTTTTTAAGTCAAAAAGCAGAGGTGAGAGCTAGCTGTGATGGGGAGATTGGATTTTTTCGTTTCCCGGAAGGTGACTAAGATTCTTCTACTGTATATTTGTAGCGTTTGATCAATGATCAGCAAAAAATCTGGTTCGGGCGCGGGTTCTATACAAAATCCAAAAAGACAAAATCAAAAAAAATGAAAAATCCACAAAGTCAAAATCCACAAAGACAAAATTCACAAAGACAAAATCCATAAAGTCATAATTCACAAAGTCAAAATCCAAAAAGACGAAATCCATAAATTCAAATTTACATCAGTTTGCTTATCACAATTGAATATTGAGAATATTTATGTACGTTATTACGTTAACTAGACAATTACCAAATCCCGGAGCATATGCGCTTTACCTGAAGACACGGAAAGGATTCATCCGTGGCATATACGATTTAGCCGATGACACGGAGAGGAATGCACCGGACCATAAGCGCTTCAGGTAAAGACAGAGACACCTAAAGGCGCATATGCTCCGGGTACATCCTTCTCCGTGTCTTCAGGTAAAGCGCATATGCTCCGGGGTTTGGTAATTGTCTAGTGCCCACGCAATAAGCATTATGGCTCTCTTCATACAAAAATTTATGGATTTTGTCTTGATGGATTTTGACTTTGTGGATTTTGTCTTAATGGATTTTGTCTTTATGGATTATGACTTTTGGATTTTGACTTGTGGATTTTGACTTTGTGGATTTTGTATAGAACCCCCGGGCGCTTGGAATATTAGTTTTATACTTAAATACCACCAATTTAGCCAATCAAAAAACAAACGATTCAAAATTATGTAGTCATTCCATGCAGAACAGGGGAACTAAATATTGAAATTTTTTGGCTATAAAAAACACAGAATTTTTCCAAGGATCCTTTTAAGAAAAAACCTATAGTTTTAGAGGGATTTTCAGAAAATTCGCTTAACTAGACAATTACCAAACCCCGGAGCATATGCGGTATACCTGAAGTCACGGAGAAGGATGCACCCGGATGCGCTTTAGCTGTCTTTACTTGAAGCGCTTATGGTCCGGGTGCATTGCTCTCGTCATCGGCTGAATCGTATATGCTACGGATGAATCCTTTTCCGTGTCTTCAGGTAAAGCGCATATGCTCCGGGATTTGGTAATTGTCTAGTTAACGTAATAACGTACATAATGTACATAAATATTCTCAAAAGTCAATTGTGATAAGCAAACTGATGTAAATTCTTGCTTCTACTGTGAATATGAATTTTATGTATTTTGGCTGTGTGGATTTTGAATTTATGAATTTCGTCTTTATGGATTTTGTCTTTGTGAATTTTGTCTTTGTGGATTTTGACTTTGTGGATTTTTATTTTTTTTTTGGATTTTGTCTTTTTGGATTTTGTATTTTTGGATTTTGTATATAACCCGTACATGGTCAAAGTCGCTGTTGCGTTGGGTGAGAGGGAACCTGGTTCGGAAACTTGCAAATTCAGTTGCAAATTTTTTAAATTCCGAAGTATTATTAGTAGAGCCCAGATTATCGTGCAATTGCACGTTAATGCACCAAATTGCATTTTTCAGGGATATTGCACGAAATTGCACGTTTTAGGGTTTTATAATATAATATAACATTTCCATTTTTTAGCCTCTTTCTTGAATTTTTTTCCAGAGGTATGGAAATGTGCACAACTTTTCGATTGACAGAAAAGAGAATAAAAGTAATGAGAAAGAAACAACAAGTGAACAATAAAACTGTACAAAATCCATCGCCATATGGAAATTTCTTCAAACGCCAGTTGATTTTCATAAAATCTTGCAGCTGTTGTTTGTGGAGTGGATGTTAATTAACTGGTGGTTAACTAAACTTAAATACAAATAGGAACATCTCCCCCTTAGAAAACGATTTATTCACGAATTAGATAAAGACAAAGGCTGTGCGATGGTATGTAAACTAATAAACCTGATTGAAATGAGCTAATATAGAGAGCATTTTATGGAAGAATCTTACGTTAGGTTAAAATTTTGAGTGTCCCGTACTTAAGTAAAAATTATCTAATTTTTTTAGAGCTAGCCCTCTTAAAGTATACGTTTCCTTCGTCAACTACTCCAAAGTCTGAGCTTCTAAAAGTCGATAAAAAATGAGTTTTTTGATATTACACCCAAAATGCACATTTCGACTACTCCAAAGTCTGAGCTTCTAAAAGTCGATAAGAATGAGTTTTTTTATATTACGTTTTTCAATTGTTTACTGCATGCAAATCCTGGCTCTAATTATTAGGTTTAGGTCATTCTCCGAAAATAGAAACAAATATTACACAAAGCATTGCCTAACGAAAATCGTAACATTGATTTCATCACCGAGAAACGTTATATTTTTGTAAGCACCAGCTCCGAGACTCTCACGGACCACCTTCGGTCCGCGAAACAGTGATCTAGACGATTCTCTTCCATTCCATTACATGGAAATGTGATAAAAATAACGGCAGAGGAATAAAGTAGGAACATAGATAATTCAGTTCGAAAACGTGTCATCCTATGCGGATGATTGGAGCTTTATCGCAGGAATAAATAATAATTCAAATGCCAACGAGTACATTAATGGACAACTTAACCCATTTCTTGCCTCTGTTGCGTGTACGCAACATCAGTTTTAGGCTTGGACTTTCGCGTAAAAAAATGTTGATAGAAGTCAACTTGTATGAAAATTTTGTACACAGTTTATTTTTTTTTATTTTTTTTTATTTAAAAATATTTTATTACCTTCGCTTTACTTTCAATTCATTTCGTTGTGTAATGGTATTTATTTACCACTACGCTTAAAGAAAATGTCGGTGCCATACCGTACCGCGCCGTTCTATCCTCCCTGAATTTATTGAAAGTCCACTATGTTTTCTGAAATTGTTTTAAATTTAAAAACATCTTATTACCTTCGCTTTTGTTCCGTTTCATATCGTTCTGTAAAGGTATTTACCGCTATGCTTTAGGAAAACTTTCATGCCGTTTCGTGCCGTACCAAGCCGCTCCGTCCCGAAATTATTGAAACCATATCATTGAAAATTCACTATGTTTTCTTAAATTGTTTTAAATGGAGTGGCAAATGTGCCAGGGAAAAAACTAGATCCGAGGTGAACATTTATCGCACCAAAGGCAAGGCTCTTATACCAGAATTCCAATATTCTTGACAACCTTAAAAGGCATGCAAGTATTACAAAGTCAAGCGTTTGCGCCTTTTTTTCTGGTCGTCCTTTTTTCTGTACTGTTTTTTTTTTATATAGTTGTCCTGGCAAACAACGATATTTGATGGATTTATCCTAGCTTTTCCCGAAAAAAATGCTTGGGACCTGGATGACGGAAGCTATCAATTTCAATTAGTATTACGGCGTATGTACTTTGTGACGAAAAAATATATTTCCGAATGATTGAAATAGATTTCTGTTTCATAATCTGATTATGTTATCAAATAATAACACTCTTTCGTGTCTTTTCCGAACCGAAGGCCTCAGCTCCTCTCCTGTTTATTTGAAAATAAAACATGATCCCTGAAACTAATCATGCTAACACGAAATTAATACGCTATACTACACAACTCAAACATTCAAAGTCCATATTTTCATAATATGTAATAATCCCTTTTCGCTGAAGTACTCTTGCATTTTAATTTAATTCAATTTGCTCCCAATAACGCACACACAACGTATGCTGCAAGCCACCCATAACCCGAACATTCCTCTGCTAACTCAAAACACACTGTAGTAGCAATTTTACGGAGTGGGTTTGTTAAAACGTTTTCGCCTTTGCCCTCGAGGATTTTATTCACTTCCACCCCCGAAAATCATGAGTGTACTACGTATGTAAATTGTTCTGTTTTGGCACTCACAGGAATCAGGATATTGTACAGGATATCGATATTTGTGTATGCGCTATACAGAATAAATGCCAACCAAAATCTTTTAAAAGACATGTTTCGATGCATTTGCCCGGCGGGGGCGTTCAATTTAGTATAATTCAATTTTTGTGTTGTTCGACAGTTTTTTTTTCTTGATGCGATTCAGATAAAATTTGAAATTAATTGAAACAAGGATAGTATGTGCAACAAGTTTGGCGTATGTTCCGAAGAACATGAATTGGGTGAACTGAAATGCATAATTCAGGAGAATTCCACGTGTCGAAAACGCCTTTTCTGTGACTTGATTTGACATCCTTATTTTATACAAATCTATTTCCGTAATTTCCAACTATCCGCGTCGTCTCTAGGAATACGTACGTACACCCTATATGCATCACTGATAACACAAACCCATGGCTGTCGGCAATGGTTAACGTCCACTCAGACGTTGAATGGTCAATATTCTGTGTTTCTGCATTTTGTAAACATTTCAAATTGATTTCATTTCATTCAATTACCGGACGGATGGCGGTAGCAGACACATTTATCCATGTATAAAAAAAAAGTCCTGCGATAATTGGAATGAGTAATACACATACATACAAACACTCCTGCGAACGATTCATCAGCAAAGTGCTAAGGTCCGGTCACTGGCAAAAACAGATGGACAAAAGGTTCCCATCAGGCATAATAGTATAAATCCATACAGAACTTCAATATGGATTGAGAGATTAGCAATGAAGGATCCAAGGGGATCAAGGATCGAGTGTACCCAACCAATTTGACGAGACTTGCACCATCGCCGACCGCGCTGCGCTCTGTAGACACGAGGACATGTAGAATGCATGTCCGCCAAAATGAATAGGGTCTGGGAAAATTGTATGTATGTATGTATAGTCTATGAAGGACGATGACTACTTTTTGGCCCTGAATGCCAACGGTCATGACCTGTATGTGTGAAGGATGTCACTTTCATATTTAAAACACTAGACTAACACTCAATTTGGAATAGAAGATGACCAATGATAGTAGAAATGGAACACAATGCTGCCGTATATGGTGGACGACATGTTGTCGGAATTGCTGTTGCTAGATTGCCGTTAGGACTAAAAGGATGGGTGTGAATATCATAAGTGCGGGATTGCCAATGTGTCATCGCCAGATGAGAAGTACGAGCATGTTGTGTATACAGAACAAAGCAGGGTCACAGCATTTGTATGTTGTATGAATAATATGAAAAAGGGTCCCGGAAAAAATTAGTTTGGATTTTCAGAGATTATTTTTCAGATCAATAGGCAGATATCAAAAGAACGAAATTGAAATGAATTTGTATGCAGCGATATTATTTTCAATGGCACTTCTGATTCAAATAGTTTGTGAAAGCAGCTTAAATTTATGTGTTTTCTATGTTTGTTTAAACTTATAATGCTCTGATGTTACATAATCCTATTAAAGTGGTGTGGAGGCTTGAAAATTGAATATATGTATATCCGATTTTGGGAATATCAAAGCAGCCACTATTGCCGGAATGCTATATTGCTGCAATATTCATATATTTTCCTATTATTTGATAATTATCTAGTAAACGTCTTAAATTGTTTCTGAGATTTGGATTGGAGTCCGCTTACCCATAAATGAATACCCGAGACGGATTATAGGCTACTGTCTGCTAGGTCCCCTTCTCTTCATGCAAATTTCTCTCAGTTAGGTTTTTTTTATGTCGTCCGTTTCTCATCATCATCATGACTAAACCAATATTAAAAGTTGATAAGTGGAATACGATATCGCACCAAAAGCATGTTCATTGATGTATGAGGATAACATAAATGCTTCAGCAATGCCCAGTACTTGGCGTATATAGTACCCGTGCAACCGAATCACTCAATTTTCCTTCGTGGTGGCCACACGTATTACGTCTCGCACATATAGTCTCGGTAGCCTCATAACAATAACCAATCAATATTCGACCGATGAACCATCATCCGCGATGGTGTACAGTTGCTAGGTTCCTAAATGCGGGCATTATGTCCTCCTTAGTCTCTTCACTTTCGATCTTGGACGGTTTTTTTTTCGTTTTACAGCTGCCGTCTCTGTTGTAAGGACCACATTGCCTCATGCATATAGAATATGATGTCTTCTGTTTGCACAAATACCACGAAACGAAAGAATATGAAACCATATTGTTTTTTCGTATATGCTATCAATTTTACACGAACCGAACAGCGACTGTTATTTAATACCCACAATTAAAGTGTGGTCATCAATCATTTGTAAAAAATGGAAAATGATAACTCTGGCTTTTGTAGGAATGCGCGTTCGTCCTATAGGTACATTATTTTCATTGAGTGGACAAGCCAGAGCTTACATGTTTAGGGCTGAAGGATATCATAAAAAAAAATGTAGTCCATTAGGTAGGGAGTTGAATTTCTTGTAAAATATTTGCCTATCGTATTTTTGTATGCATCAGCTTAAGTTTGAATAGCGGTTAGCAATGAGAAGCATTTTGCAGCCTCTATACAGATGCAGAGCCGGCATTCTAAGCCAATAAGCGGCAGTCATTTTAATTTATTGGGTATCGTCTAATAATTCTGAACTAAGTAAGATAGAAGACATTGAATGGATGTGTTATCATCAAAGATAGCAGTTGATCGTAGAATATTCACCTTCATTATATTGACGGCATTGAAGTTAGAATGCACCACCAAAAATGAAAGCGACTGTCGACCATCGCCTCTTGAATGTCACCTCAGGTTTTCTCCGCAATACACCTAGTTTTAAAAAGGACACGAATTTAGTATTAACCAAAAATATCATGCCGGTTATAAAATCAAAAAGGGACATCTATTGCATCGCAATTCTAGCCAACTTTTGTTAGCTTTGAAAATTCAAATTTGAATTCAGTTCAATTTCCCTTAAAAAATGTAAATGAAATTTTGGCATTAAAAGTTAATTTTTTTTTTGCAAAACGCCAACGGTTGTATTGAAAGGTTTGAAATTGATTTTTTTTTGCAATTTTTATGTTTGTTGAAAATATAATTTATGAATTGGGTAACTGAGACAGAAAACTGGAAAATCGAAGTTTATCATCAAAAGCCATTTTTTCAATTCAATACTCCAAATACTCGTAATGCAATTACTTCGGAAAAAATTTCAACATGGAATGGTCGTGCTCCTGCATACATGAAAAGTAAACACTAGTGTGTACCTGTCGCTCTTTTTGGTCCAATTCGCTTGAACAGGTACCGTTTCCATTTGTTCACGTAAGATTGGGAAATACATTCTGCGGTTTTCAGCTGAAATTCCACTCAAATATGTTAATCAACAAAATATAGACCGTTCTCTTAAACAGCACTGTTTTTTTTTACTCAACCTGATTTAAAAGAAACCCCAACTAAATTATTCTCAAAGAACTATCATTTTTTAATTATTATTTTTAACAGTTAAGACATACAAACACACGCTCTGTGGCTCACTTGGTTGAGTCGCACTCTACGATGCTAGTAATCTAGATTCTAGAGGTCCGGAGATCGGTACTGAAAAGAAGAAACACATACAAAAAAAAACTCTGTCTAGATGAACTTTGTACTCATCAATTCAATCTCGTTTTTCACTGCAAAAATATTAAGTTAAGTGACTATATTTTATACAGATTTAACTCGTTCACTGTCTTTGAATCATAAGTGCACACAAAGCCAATCCCCGTACATGTCTGCGAGTCACATATGACTCATGAAAGAGCGGCATAACAAAGGATTTTCGGAAGACAGTGTCGTTAATGTCGACGAAAAAGGGCCAGACACTGAACGTGTTAAGTATACACTAAATATCCTTTCAAACGGCATATAACGGTTAACGGAAAACTATGTCCATACAGCGTTGATATAGGCATATTCACATTTCGCAAGCGAAAAAAGAACGCCCAATGTAATCAAGAAGCTAATTGATAACGAGAATAGCCTTTTTTGTTGATGGTTGATACTTCACCGGATAACGTTTTTTTTTAATTTGAGCGAAAGAAGTTACAAATGCTTAGGCTTATGCAATAGTCCACTTCTGTGGCGTAACGTACGGTGTTCCCGATGTTCCATATGGTCGGCGGGCCACCGCCTAAGTCAGGGGGGCTACGAAGGGTGTGAACGAACAATTTCCTTTCTTTGGAATTTCCGCTTCAGAACTTATGAAACGGTTTGCTACTGTAAAAACTAACTACGGAAACAGACTTAAAAAATATTTAAATTTGATTTTAAAAGTTTTTCACACCTAGAGTGAAAATTACTAGATTACTAAGAATTTTACCCCCTTATCCGAATCAATATGAAAATAAATCTCTTAGGGAACATATTCTGCGGCAAGCGTGGTGAGTTTCAATCCGATTCAAACTGATTATGCGATGACCACGACCAATTGAAAATTAATACATAAAATGACACCATTTTTATTGTACGGTTTGTTTTGTTCGGCAACTTTTACAAACGCGCAATTATTAACAAGTATCTTTCTTTGCTGCTTTGCTCATTCCGAGTCGAAGATATTCATACTGTCGCGAAGAACCAGGCTAAATAAAGAATGAAAGACTTCTTTAATTTATATGTCGTACGTATTATTTTTATGTTATACCTTCATGAATTAATCCCTTCTTTATTCTGTTCTGTTCATAATTACAACACCTTTAGTGTTCGTCGCCTGCATCTCCCAATCTGTGAAGCTTTCTGTTTGGATTTGGATTAATGAAGATTATGGACCGGTTACTCATACATTTTATCCAATAAATAACCTCAAAGCATTTTATATCCAGTGACGATATTTTGCGAACATGCTTTCCCGAACACGGCTGCCTGCAAACGAATAGAATTGTACGTAATTTACCTAAATTAGACCATTTTAGTAAATTTGAAATGAATAAGTTTCAAAATGTTATTACGTTCATAAGGTCTAGAACTAGATAGACCTCGGGCGGAATAAGAATGAAATTTTTGTCCGCTGCGTTTTTCACAATGAAAATGCATACTTACTGTCGTGGAATATGTGGCAAATGCAGGGGAATTCCATAAGCTACAATGCGAAAATGGTTCCAACATTTGGCTGTGTGAAGTTAGCCAGTCATTTTTTTTTTAATTACGCGCTTTTGCTCGATGACTCGTTTGTTCGAATGCGGCTACGTTTGTTCTTCATGGTTCGCCAATTAATATCGATTGTTCTTCTCTAAATATTTAATTATAGCAACTTTAAAATTGTGAGTGTGAACTTAGCCAGTCATTTGTAAATATGGGTCGGGAAGGTATAGGTCTGTTATCAATGGAAAGCCAGACGTTTGTTCGTTTTGTAGGGCGTTTGTTGAACCTGGAAACGGAAGGATACAGGAGCTCGCTACGCTCGCCAACCCCCGGGGCCGAGGCTAATTTCGGGCGCGGCCGAAATTCGGATACCCTTCGCTTGGGCTAAAAGTTTTTTCGGGCGTACCTATGACTTGTATTTAATCCCCCTCCTCATTCTTTTTCTTCCGTCTTGACAAAAGTTTTGGGCTTGGTTGAAATAAGTGGGCAAATACAAATATTCACTCGGAAAATTTTATTGGGGTTGCCGGAGCATGACTCCACAGTACGATTCCATTCGTTTTGAACTTTTTATTTGCGTTGATCTTTATCAACGCATTAATTCAAGGTTTTGTGAAATTGGTGAAAAAAAAATGTTTCTTAGAAGAACCAATATGGGGGGTTTGGTTTGTATGGCAGCCCCATGACCCCATGGTCCGATTTGATTCAATCTTACATATGTTTTGTGTCATCAATAGAAATACATTTGTGTGAAATTTGGTTGATTTTGGTGCATAAATGAAAAACTTTTTCTTAGAAGAACCTAATTTGGGGGGTTGGGTTTGTATGGCAGCCCCATGACACCATGGTCCGATTTGATCCATTCTAGTATATATTTTGTGCTATCTTTAGAAACACATTTGTGTGAAATTTGGTTGAAATTGGTACACAAATAAAAAAGTGTTTCTTAGAAGAACTCAAATTGGGGGGCTAGGTTTGTATGGCAGCCCCATGACCCCATGGATCGATTGGATTCGTTCTTACACATGTTTTGTGTTATCAATAGAAACACATGTGAGCGAAGTCAGATTGAAATTGGTACACAAATAAAAAAGTTTTTCTCAGAAGAACCTAAATTGGAGGGTTGAGTTTGTATGGCAGCCCCATGACCCCCTTGTCCGATTTAAGCGATTCAAACACACAAACAGCCTGCAACAATAATAAGCATGTGTACAAAATTATAGCTCTCTAACTTTTATAGCGGCCGAGAAAAACGCACTGCAACAGACGGACAGACGGACAGACAGACAGACAGACAGACAGACGGACATCGCCCAATCGACTCCCCAAGTCATGCTGATCATATATGTATACTTTTTATATGGTCGGAGATGCCTCCTTCAATGCGTTACAAACTTCATGACAAAGTTAATATACCCTTTCACTCTATGAGGGAAGGGTATAAAAAGAGATTAGTTGTGACGTCATCTACACTCAACCACCGCCATCTATATATTAAGGCCGCAATGTAGACTCGTAAACGTCAAATCTGCCGAATAAATTGCATTGCATTGTTGTTGCTTCTCATAACGTTGTTGTTGTTTGCCCGTGTCCCGCGAACAATTTATGCAAGATCCACACTATCATCGTACAGCTGAGCTGAGTAGATGGCGTTGGTTGAGTGAAGATGACGTCACAACTAATCTCTTTTTCGTTAATAACTCCTGTATCCTTCCGTTTCCAGGATGAACAAACGCCCTACAAAACGAACAAACGTCTGGCTTTCGATTGACACCAAGCCTATACCTTTCCACCCGATATTTACAAATCACTGGCTACTCACTCACAATTTTAAAGTTGCTATAATTAAATAATTAGAGAAGAACAATCGATATTAACTGGCGAACAATGAAGAAAAAACGTAGCCGCATTCGAACAAACGGGTCACCGAGCAAAAGCGCGTAATTTAAAAAAATGACTGGCTAACTTCACACAGCCCCAAACATTTTTCTCGGCCATTTTGGCATAGCTAAGGGTCGGCAGTTATGCCACAACTGAAGAGGATATAGGAATCGGCGGGAGCCTTTTAACCTTTATCTTACCGATTTTAGTTAGTTAGCATTAAGCTCGGAGAAGCCATAGAGAGAGAGTAAAAATAATTTCTTTTCAATTAAATTATTCAACATTTCTATTATTTTATTATTATTTATTTTATTTCTAACCATACTATTCAGAGCGGTAATATATGACAATAGGTGGATAGAAGTAATTTCACGACGCTGATTTTTTTGGTAGTTAAAATAAAATAACAGGGGCGACAATCCAGCATTGGACTAAGGCCGCAGGAGGTGTTAGTGACATCCTATTTCCAAGATCTTATCTGCTTTTTGTTGAGGTAATGAGATCAGCATCACGCTCAGCAGTGTTTTTTATCCCCATAGATGGGTACTCGTTTAACATCTGAGTAAGATCATAGTCCGTTACAAGCTCTTGAGTTCGAAAAACACCATGGGACACGGTGAGATTCGAACTCATGACCCTGTGCACCGAAGGTGCGCGAACTAACCGCTAGACCAGCCAGACTATTAACTTTGGTAGTTAATATAGAAAATTTAGGTTCGCATTTCGATATATTTTCGAAGTAAATTAGATTTTAAAATTTCATAGCATAGAAAAACAACCGAAAAAAGTCAACTCCAGCAAAAAATCCGGATTTTGTAAATTAGACCAGCTTAACAGTCCAATTTGCAGCTAAATTTGGGCGGAAAACACTGGTGGCATACCACCACTACTCACAATTGATTAATAATTTTTCACATCTGTCGATTTTCAATGTTGAATAATATTATTCTTTGAACATTAATTTGATATCTCATGCCCCTGTTATCCTTCAGATGTATGTATATTGATTTTCCAGGTCTGTAGGAATGCGAATATTAGAAAAACAAAAAACAACAGGTTTTTGAGGTATTTACACATAGTTTATAGAAAAAAATTCAAATTCTCCTGGTGCGTTTATGCGCATAGGACATTCAAATGCTTACTATAATTGATTTTAGGGTCAGTGTTAAAATATTGGTTTTTGCAGATGGGTTTAGTTTTCAATAATTTCTTAGTGTATTTAATTTTTTTATTTGCAAGACACGGCTTTTGATTTAATTTCTCTCTCTCTTTGTACCGTTACCCCACGTTGGGCATGGTGCGTTCACTCAGCCGTTTATAGGCTATTTAGAATAAACGTTACATTGCATATAACGTTTACCAAACTTTCAGTCTTAAATCTTAATGCATTGACATGTTTGCATGATATTATTTGCCTTTCAGAAACATGGTTGAATTCATCCTTCAACAGCGGGGAGATTTTGGATGGTTATAACGTATATCGTTCTGATCGGAATTTTGACCTTCATATGAAGTCTGGAGGAGGTGGTGTCCTAAAAGCAGTAAGGAATCACATGGAATGCGCACTAGTGTCTTCGACTAATAATCAGCGTTATGATTGCGTAACCATTAAAATATAATTCTCTTCCAACTTTTCCTTGTTATTATCTTGCATATATGTTCCTTGTAATTCAGCTATGCCTATTCCCTGTTCAATCATCTATCCGATATATGTAACATCTTGCATCCGAGCTCTCCAATAATTATTTGTGGAGACTTAAATATTCCAGGATTAATTTGGCCTAACACCCCCGGCTTTCCGCTTCCCCTTTCATCATCATCAATCAGCTTGCCTATGACTTCTTTTATGAACTTTTGTAATCTGCTGCAATTCAATTTTGTTCACAACTTTATGGGAAGAGTTCTTGACCTTGTCCTTAGTAATCTTGTCTTTGACTTCTCTGTCGCCCGCATATTCTACCTCAGGATATGTTCCGTGTGATCTGTACCACCCAGCTATACTACATGAAATTAACATCAATATTCCGCATTCTCCGCAAAACTGAAAAGCAAGTCGGCTTAATTTTCGCAAAGCCAATTATGATGCCATAAATCTGGAATTGTCAAGGATTGATTGGAGTCAAACGTTTGATGGCCTTAATTGTGAAGCTTCTGTTGAAAAGTTTTACAATATTTTATACAAAATTATTTTCGACTTTGTTCCTTTTTTCACTTCAAAACCACGAAAAGGTCCTATATGGTTTACTTCGCTTATCTATAAAACGATTCGGAGAAAAAATCGTGCACGGACTCGGTATAAGCGGTTTAAGCGGTTATCTTCTATCGTTTCAGAAGCTTAGATCACTGACAAACCGCTTGATCAAGTCTGCGCGATCTACTTACCTCCTAAGTATCGAGAATAGCATAAACCAAAATGAATCTAAACTATTCTGGTCATATGTTAATAACATGCGCTCCTCCTCGACCCGGCCTTTATCTATGACCTATGAAAGTAGGACCGCAAATACTCCGTCGGAAATCTGCGAGCTCTTTGCTTTGTTCTTTTCTAGATCTTTTCGACAGCCACCTTCATCCGTAGTTTCACTTGATTCCCCACGACATTATAATTCTCAATTACCGGTTCCTCCAATATCCTCATCGAACGTCAATCATTAGATCTCAAGCCTTTGAAACCCATCATGATGTGCATGTCATCTATACGGATTTTTCAAAAGCCTTTGATTCGGTCAACCACAAGATTTTACCTGATAAGATCCTCACTCTGAGGTTTCCTCCCCAATTAACCTCTTGGCTATCATCTTACGTTCTCAATCGTTCGTCTTATGTTACCTTCCAAAATTGTCTTTCATCTGTTTTTCATCCCTGCTCAGGCGCTCCACAAGGGTCAATTCTCGGGCCTTTACTTTTTTCATATTACATCAACGATTTACCCTATATACTCAATTGTCGCTGCCTGTTATATGCAGACGACTGCAAACTTATATCCTCTATTTCGCATCCATCAGACTCCATATCCCTTCAGTCAGACGTGGATACTTTGTATTCCTGGTGCGGTTTAAACGATCTTCCGCTTAATACATATATCCAAGTGCTACGCTATGGCTTACTCACTAAAATCTGACCCTGCTTGTTATGTGTATACAATAAATTCTACCCCTATTAAATACGTCGAATCCATCACAGATCTTGGTGTGCAATTTGATACTAAGTTAAAATTCACTGCGCACTACACGTATATATGTAATAAGGCATCTAAAATAGCTGGTTTTGTTTTGCGCTGCTCTGAGGAATTTAGATCCACTCGAACAGGAATACATTTGTATATTTCTCTTGTCTATCTATAACCGTTATAAAGTTATAGAATTTTTTGCAATTCAAAATTTAATTTCTAAAACTGCACAAAATTCTACATAAAACGAGACCGAGCCTAATTTCGGGCGCGGCCGAAATTTGGATACCCTTCGCTCCCCTCTGGCTAAAAGCCTTTTCGGGCGTACCTACGACTTGTATTAAACCCCCCTCCCCCCATTCTTTTCCTTCTGTCTTCACAAAAGTTCCGTTGCGTCGGCAAAACAATATTTGTGTGGGGTTTGGTTGGAATAAGTGGGCATATAAAAATATTTACTCAGAAAATTTATTGGGGGATGCGGGAGCATGGCCCCATAGTACGATTCCATTTGTTTTGACCTTTTCAGTTGCTTTGATAAAGACACATTAATTCAAGGTTTTGTGAAATTGGTGTAAAAAATGTTTCTTAGAAGAACCAAGATGGGGGGTTGGGTTTCTTACATATGTTTTGCGTCATCAATAGAAATACATTTGAGTGAAATTTAATTTAAATTGGTGCACAAATAAAAAAGTTTTTCTTAAAAGAACCTAATTTGGGGGGTTAGGTTTGTATGGCAGCCCCATGACCCCATGGTCCGAATTGATTCATTCTCACACATGTTTTTTGTTATCAATAGAAACACATTTGTGCGAAATTTGATTGAAATTGGTACACAAATAACAAAGTTTTTCTTAGAAGAACTCAGATTGGGGAGCTAGGTTTGTATGGCAGCCCCATGACCCAGTGATCCAATTTGGGTGAATCAAACATACAAACAGCCTGCAACAATAATAAGCACGTGTGCAAAATTTCAGCTCCGTAGCTTTTATAGTGGCCGAGAAAAACGCGCTGCAACAGACGGACAGACAGACAGAGACGGACATCGCCCAATCGTTTCATCTCGTCATGCTTATCATATATGTATACTTTTTATATGGTCGAAGATGCTTCCTTCAATGCGCTACAAACTTCATGAAAAGTTAATATACCCTTTCACTCTATGAGCGAAGGGTATAATGACAAGGATTAACTGTTAATATTACCGTTTTCTCAACAAGTACACTTTCACATTTTTTTGTAACGAAACATCGTCAGGGCAAAGTTCGTTACACCTTAATTTCATAATTTTAGAAACCATTATAAATATTCGAGAGTGTGGCAAATAGTGATTTTGCTCGGCAAGTCGAGGTTTCTGACACTATTAACAAAAAATGCTATAACTTTATAATGGTTAAAGATAGAGGGGTCATCAGGACAAAGACTGAATTGCAATTTGGAAAAAAAAATACCTTAAGGTGCTTTAAAATTTATTAGCACAGTTGCTGTGCAACATAAAAACATAAAAAATTTTAAGGTTACCCAATTTTAGATGGACTGAAAACTATCCAACAGATAAAACGTCCCGGTTGACAGGAAAACCGAAACTTTCCATTCGGTTTTAACTGGACGCTTAACCGCCTTGATAAAAAAAAAACCGAAAACCGAAAATCGAAAATCTAGTACGGGGCCGCTTTTTCACATCATTAATCTTAAGCACTGATTGTGAATGCCATCGAATAATTGTATAAAAATCTTTTTTGAATTTAACAGTCAGTGTTGTTTCCCATATAAGCGCTTCTGGCTACATATAACTGTAATCAGAGATGGCTACAGCTACGATTTCGAGTGAATGATGGAATGCACTTCATTCAAATTCATTAGAAACGGAAATCATGTTTTTCTTGTCTTATTATACCCTTCGCTCATAGAGTGAAAGGGTATATTAACTTTGTCATGAAGTTTGTAACGCAATGAAGGAAGCATCTCCGACCATATAAAAAGTATACATATATGATCAGCATGACGAGATGAATCGATTGGGCGATGTCCGTCTGTCTGTCTGTCTGTCTGTCCGTCTGTCCGTCTGTCCGTCTGTCCGTCTGTCCGTCTGTTGCAGTGCGTTTTTCTCGGCCACTATAAAAGCTACGGAGCTGAAATTTTGCACACGTGCTTCTTATTGCTGCAGGCTGTTTGTATGTTTGATTCACCCAAATTGGATCACTCGGTCATGGGGCTGCCATACAAACCTAGCTCCCCAATTTGAGTTCTTCTAAGAAAAACTTTTTTATTTGTGTACCAATTTCAACCAAATTTCACACAAATGTGTTTCTATAGATAACACAAAACATATGCAAGAATGGATCAAATCGGACCATGGGGCCATGGGGCTGCCATACAAACTTAACCCCCCAAATTAGGTTCTTCTAAGAAAAACTTTTTTATTTGTTCACCAATTTCAACCAAATTTCACAAAAATGTATTTCTATTGTTGACACAAAACATATGTAAGAATGGGGTCATGGGGCTGCCATACAAATCCAACCCCCCAAATTAGGTTCTTCTAAGAAAAACTTTTTTATTTGTGCACCAATTTCAACAAAATTACACACAAACGTGTTTCTCTTGATGACACAAAAGATATCTAAGAATTAATCAAATCTGACCATGGGGTCATGGGGTGGCCATACAAACCCAAACCCCATTTTGGTTCTTCTAAGAAATATTTGTTGCACCAATTTCACAAAACCTTGAATTAATGTGTATACCAAAGTAACAAAAAAGTTAAAAACGAATGGAATCGTACTGTGGGGTCATGCTCCCGCAACCCCAATAAAATTTCCGAGTAAATATTTTTATTTGCCCACTTATTTCAACCTAGCGCAAAACTTTCGTCAAGACGGAAGAAAAAGAATGAGCAGGGGGATTAAATACAAGTCATAGGTACGCCCGAAAAAACTTTTAGCCCAAGCGAAGGGTATCCAAATTTCGGCCGCGCCCGAAATTAGCCTCGGCCCCGGGGTTGGCGAGCGAAGCGAGCAGGGGGCGAAGCCCCCTAGTTTTTCAAATTATAATACTTCATACTTTGTCACAGGTATTCGAGAAAGGAAGCGATTGCCTAGTATACCGGAAATTCAAATACACAATTTTAACCGTATTTAACAAAACTAAATCCAGTCTGTCGTTTTTATTGAGCTCTAATTCCCCGACTCCCATCTTTTAAATAAATCAGAATTTGTCAAACAATTCTCAAAAGTTTCTGCACTCTTTGAAACCATCTCTCGCATTCAACTCTGATTAATTCTATCCAAATTAAAATATCACAAGTCTTTCAATAATCCTCTCAATTATTCGACAAATACTCTCTAAGTGTATAGTCAGTTCGCAGTGTTATAGTCACAAAACGACATAAATGTGTAAAATCCCATTGTTCAAGGATATTGCTTCCTCTCGAGTCTATAGTTCATTGCATCATCACCATCGCTAGCCGCCGTCGCCAACGACTGCGAATTTGTCCAGACACAAACTTGTAGGATATACTCTGTCGTGTGTATTCTATCGTAATATTGTCGTACTACACGCTGAGAGTTCATAAGTCACTGCAAAAGTTTCGACTTATCCTCTCAAAGTCACCATTATCCTAATAAACGACTCTAATTCAACAGCGAGTAAGAGAAGAGTAGGAGGAGGATACTCGATTCGGGCGAATCATTCGTGGAAAATGACCTTTTAAGTCCTTTTAAGTACATACACCATAACTCTGTACTTTGTGTAGTGTGGCATACAAACGACACTGTGTATATGATTGTAATTGTCGGACTGAACTGACTTCGTACAGGAAGAGAACAGTTCGTTCAATCCTGGCTGCGTATCCTCTGTGGAATGCTTTTCCAGGATCGCATCACGCTCAAAGGCAGAAAAAAGTACACGGCGAACAACGCGAAACTTGAAACTTTAAGTGCGAACGGATAATGAAGACTTGTGCGGTGCGATTAGAGTTCATTGAAAACGGGAAGCTATTTTGGTCGGAATGTAGGCGAAAGATGTTGAGAATTGGAATATGGTTGTTACACAGGATACGGAGTTGCCAGGAATTGCGGGTTTCTGGCTTAAGTCATTTGAAATTGTTTTGGCTAGAAATTTGAGTTTCTATCAGCAAATTAACACAAAATATGAATTCCGAAATATGTTCTCCAATGAAATTGGAGAATTGTGCGACATAAATCCGGCTACAACCCTTTTGAACAAACTACATAATGTACTAGGATAACACTTCTGCTCCATTTTTCATAATTGAACTTTGCAGCCCTCGAGGTTGTTCTGTGTGTGACTGCAAAAGTTTATAAAATGTGTATACGCACTCCCCCCAACCAGAGTGAATAATGTACAAGAAGTTATTGAGCCCCCTTTTCTCAAAGGAGAATGTCACAACTCATGCGCTGTTCATTCAATGTCCACGCGATGAGTTCATCGTGAAGGGTGGACTCTGCACACAATAATCGTCTTCGGGCATTGTTCCTTTTTTCTCTTCCGCAAACCTCCCCAAGGAGCTCTATTCGACCTCCTATACGGCTGCTGAACAGTGTACGGGCGATCGAACAAGGCGAGTTTCGCCGTTAGCTGGTCGAAGACGACGACAACGGAATGAGGATGGAAAACGAATATTGCATAGAGCCCGAGCATGGAATGTCTCGACGTCGAGGAACAGGTGCAGAGGATTCGTATTAGAGTACAGCGTCAAGGCTTAGGGGGTGGTCTGCTGATTTGGTTTCGGTGTGACTCGCAGGCTGACGACTATACACATAAGCTTCTCACAGGACATGGCATAGCAATTGAGTGGCTGGCTGGCTGGCTGGTTATCGCGGTCTGTGTGTGAAGCTCCAAGCTTCGAGCCCAAGACAACAACGACGACGAATACACGAGCTACAGCGCCCGCGTCCTCTTAATTGTTCTCGTCGTCATCGTCGTCTTTTTTTTATTATTTGGTTCAGTTCTTTCTGGTGTCGGATTTCAATTTTGCCTCGAGCTTCAGTTCATTCAAATAGAACCGCTCAGCTGAGTTTTCGTTTAGTTGGCGACAAGTGCTTGGACAGCTCAGAAATTCTGTGAAGAACCAGGAGATTCTCTTCCGAACAATTGGAGCGTTCAGTTCAGTTCTGTGTGTTCAGTTTTGTGTCAATGGAACGTTGTTGGGTTTAATTATTTCTGCTCTTTTTTTCTTCCTTCACTCAACTTGTATATAGCAATTATATTGTGCCTATAGTGACTTTGTCGAACAAAAGATATTACATACGGGCCAGTGCATAGTGGACAGTCCAGAAGACAGTTGGTCCAATTATATGAACTTCATTAAAACATCTGAGAATTTGTGATGGTTCAGTTGAGCCACTTGGGACACCGAACCAAGACCAGAAAAACCCCAAAGCAGAATAATTGATTCGGCTTATCTGGCGTAATTCATTTTACACGAGAGAGAGACAATTTATTTGCGTGAAAATTTCAAAGTGAATTTGACGATAAAGTGGAAAAATCGTTTCTAAGTACTAAAGTTGATAAAAATCAGTGTTTGTGGTATGGTGGTGTAAGTATCCACGATGTTGTACAATTGCATGGAAAGGACAACCACGACGACGACAACGAGGCAAACGTTTTTGCCCGGTCATCATGCGGAATGCTGTCTTGCAAAGTTTGCAAGGACGAAGAAGACAACGTACTCTGGCAGGCACCGATTACGATGGTACTCTCGTTATGATCAGTGCTGGAATGTTACGGACGGGTGAATGTGCCCATTGCATTTTTTTTTGTGGGTGATTGAGTGACTGAAGAACTTGAAACAGAACAGAATTTCATTGCCTGTTTGCTCTGTAAAGGATGTTGATATGATAAGAGGAAAATGACGAAAAGTTTTGAGCAATTTTGAAATATTGCGTCAGATTGGGGCGACATTGTGGTCATGTAAAGGAGAACGAAAGGACATTTCGACATGAGAATGGCAAAGGTATGTTTGGTGATATGTTAATTTTTATGTAAATGTTTTATCCGCGAAACTTGTGGAGAGAGTTATGGATATATCCCTATTTAAGATGCTTAAAAGATTTTTTGAAGAGAAGAGCTCTATAATATAGATATTCCGATTTAATAATGTAATTGTTATCATATTACAACATGTATGCAGTCAAACTCGTTTATGAAATATGAATTGATAAAATTTTAATTCGTGCAAATTATTAAACAATTTTTTTTCTGAATTCCTGATACGTTGTTTCTAAAAATAGACAGTCAAAATAAATCGAGATACACACACTTCTAAACTGCTCCACATTTTCATCTTTATCTTAGATACATATTATTTTTCGATGAGAATATATACAAAAAAAATGCCCTTTTTAAAGAAAGAAGAGAGTAACATATCGAAAAATTGAAAAGTAGTATGAACGACGGACTCACGAATGTACAGGTTCGTTGTCTGTTCGTTGTCTTTGTTTCGTATTCAAAAGATGTTCGAATTCGTGTGGCACAAGGGATAATTTACAAGCATAGCAATTTTAAATTGATTTACTAAAACTATCTACTCCTTCACAGTTACAGTTGCAAGTCACTATTTTCGAAGCATGCAATTTCGCAGCTGGAGTTCCACAAGGGTCGGTCTTAATTCCCTATCCTATACCTACTCTGCAGTCTACTCTGTTTTTAATGCTTCTAAGCTGCGAACCGCGATTTATGCTAACGAGACAGCAATTTACTGTACTTCAGAGTCCCGAACCAACAACCATTAACTATTCTAAATTACTTTCATAAAAATGAAAGATTTTGATAAATACTTAAATCATATGTGCCATATTTCCTCAAATATATTTGTCTTAGAGATAGAGGTAGATTCTTAAAACTTTAAATATGTATACATACCAATTTAATTGATCAGAATCTCAAAAACAAAAATATATATTTTTAATAATGAAATAATGATAAAAAAAAAAGGTTTACTTTATCAAACACCCGGCCAGCTATAGAACAAGATAAGCATAGACTTTTTTAGATAAATATAATTAATTGTTGTTTAGTGGTATGCTTATTTCTCCTTGAGATCACGATTATTCAGAATTCATTGGATGAGAAGGCAAATCCTGAATATAGAGTCGTTTATCCGTTCATTTCTTCTTCTGTTTACCGTAACCCCTAGTGGGGCATGGTGCGTTCACTCAGCCGTTTATATGCTACTTCGAGTCAATGATACATTGCATAGAGTTTCGGAGTGAGATCTCCGGACCTCTAGATTACTAGCATCGTAGAGTGCGACTCAACTAAGTGAGCCACAGAGCGGGTTATCCGTTCATTTCATAAGCCCTAAAATCTATCAAATCCCACAACTTGTATACTACAAGCTAGTGCCAGTGGTGCCGCAGACTATTGCCCAGTAACGCCGAAAGTAAATCTTGCCTAGAGAATGACCCAGAAAATTAGCAGCAACTGGTGTCAGACTCATGTTTCGATAACGCTAGAAGGAACTGAAATAATAGAAGTCAATTCCAAAAAAAATCATTTTGAAAAAAAATTTTAAGCGGTTCCAAAAAAGCTTTCTTTGAATTAGTTTGTTGATATAGAATTGTTTGTCGACTGTCGATAATGGAGAATACATGAATCGATGAAATAACCGAATAGTTTACACAGGAAAGAGTAAATAATAAATAAATAATAAAAATCAAAAGTCTGCAAGGGTAATAATGACACACACACCTCCACAGCCTTTGTAATATCCGACCGACCCCAACTCGACAGTATGCTATATGTCAGCTTTTGATAAGTTGAAAACAGTATTGTTTGTCTGTAAAAAGGAGTAATGGAAACTGGAAAATTCATTAATTTCATAAAAGGAAAAATATAATTTTCATGTTGACTAATAAGCAACTTATTTTCTAAAACTTTTTCTCAATGAGTGCTCGTCCTTATTCAATACAACAAAATTGTATTCACCCAAATAAAAATGTAATAAACATTTTATGAAAAAGAAACATTGATATTTGGTTCAGTGTAAGAATACGAAAATGACTAAGATAGAATTCCAAATAATTGAGACAATTTTTTAAATTTTTCCAAAAACAGGATCAGTTTTTCAATTTTGCGGAACTTTTACAAAAATGTCAGTTTTTTTTTATTTACCTACGAATTTAAATTTTGCGATTTTTTTTTCAACAACAGAGTGTCAGTCTTTCAGTTTTTCGAAATGTCCCAAAACAGTCAATTTTTAATTTTTCCAAAAACGGTGTTTTTTCATTTTTCAAGACTGATACAAAAATTTTCCATAAGGGACCGAAGAGCATGCAGCGGTGCACCTTTTCTGAAAATGTCACTTACTTGAAGATACCAGTTGGATAATAATAAACAGAAAATAGTTGAAATGGTGAACAATAGAATTTCAGAAAGCTTAAATAATTAAATTTTTCTAAAAAAAACTCAATACTAAGGATATCTAGTTTCCTTAGATCGGATGGAAAAAATATTAAAACACTGCGGTTTCCGCATCCGCATTACATCTACTTCGATTTTCACTATGGAAGTGAGAACCCTGTTCAGTATGTTCTTACAATAATGGAAATTCATTTTCTGAAATGTTCCAGATTTTTTCAAGCAGAGCTTTAATAGATTATGTTCTACTAATTCGACTAGATAGGCTAAATTTTTAGACGAAAACTTAAAAATACGTTTCAATACGAAAATTGTTTCACATTTGTGAAAAAAAATCAGATGAATTGAATATTGTTATTTGCATTATTTTTTAACGAAATGAATAGATACAAAATGCATCTTTGATGTCTTCACACTTTTCTCTACTCAAACATGGCAAATAGAGGGGTTTGACATCATTGTGGCAGATTTTTTGCTGTTATGAATATTTCAAATCTAAAATCTAAAGGGAAAACAGAAAATGTTGGCTGCTTTTCCAAAAATTCACTGGCTTTCCTTGGGCTTTTACCTGGGGACCTGAAGTGGATTTCTGAATACGAATCAAGTTGTCCGACGAAAATGAAAAGACTTTTTTCCGATGGAGTTCGTTGAAAATGAAAATGCATATAGTTACTATTGTGGAATATTTAGAAAATGCTGCAAAATTTCACAAACTTAAATCCGAGAATGGATCCACAATTTGTCTTTGCCATTTTATGTATAATTTTCGATTTCCTGATTTTCACGTTGAACTATCTTATGGCCGATGAATTGAAAATTAATAGGTAGACGAAATGGCGGAGAAAAATTGTTGAACCACTTGCGGATTTTAATTTAGGGAATTTCCCGGCGTTTCTATTTATTTCTTGAAATTAATTATGCATTTTCTTTGAAAAAATTGCAGCGGAAAATATTCCGATTTCATTTTTACTTGGAGGTCTAACAACATCCTTAAATCCTGGATTGTTCATATCGAACCTCGGCTGAAATAGGATCGTTATGATTTTTATGCGACATCATATTTCACTTGAATGTCAACGAATGCGAGATTTTCTATTCTTTTTTGTTATTTACAACGTTTTCCTTGTATATGATCGACTGCAAAATGTATACCTATGGATATTACTTTTAATCTGTGCGGTAATTTTTAATAAAATTTGATGATCGGCAAAAATTGGACTCACCCAATTACTAAATGATCTGTATTCTTTATGTTTTTTTTGTTTACAGCTTGAGTGACCAAAATTGGGCAGAAAAACTAATCTCGGTTTAAAATGTTTGCTCTGGATAAATACTGCCGCTGAATAACAATTTACTTACAAACTTCAAGAATTTAATTAAAAACAAAATATTCCAAAGTAACCTTTTTATAATTTCCGTGTCTGGAAGTGTAGTCTGCTCAGTCAAAACTGTACGTTTTATGCCATTTCCTTTTCATATAATATTTTAAACTGACTTTATTGGGTTAAAGTTAAAAAAAAGTACACAATTTTCGTCGGTGATCTAATTTAGGACTGAGGTTTTTTTCGTTCAGAAAATCGGGAACAACTTCAGGGATGAAACTTCTATTTCATAGCCATTCTTTTTTTTTTGCATTCCGTCATTCAAGCTGCTAACCAGGTACTGACAACAATAGTACCAGACAATGGTAAACAATTTTCGGTTTTTGAGAACACTCAGTTAGAATTCAACTTAGTTTCCATTTTGATTCATTATAACACATGCGTGTCTTTATACATAAAAGCCCTATGCCTGCTGTTGCCAGACACAGAAACACGTAACTTATATCTAGTTACTAGAGGGTGTTTTTTTAAGAATGATAGAACTTCAAATTGAAAAAAAAAGACACGAAATATTAACTTTTAATCAAATTTTTTCTTTCATTGGAATGATAAATGTCATACATTTAACATTTAAAAACGATTTCAGGCATATGGCCACCGCGGCTGTTCTTAACGAAGTGCATTCTTGACATCCAATTCTAGACCACTTTTTCGAGTACTTCTGGCCGTATATCACCAATAACGCGAACAATATTGGCCTCCAAAGCGTCAATTGTTGCTGGTTTATCAGAATAAACCTGTGATTTAACGTAACCCCACAGGAAATAATCGATAGGTGTTAAATCGCACTACCTTGAAGGTCAATTGACAGGCCCATTTCTTGAAATCAACTTATCACCAAATTTTGATTTTAATGATGGTTGATTTTTTTGATGGTTTCTTCGACGAATGTGTTGGTGTTATTGCCTCATTTAGAGTGTACGTGGTACGAAATCTATTGAAAATTCTACGGTTCTATCAATTTGAAGTTCTATCATTCTTAAAAAAAACACCCTTGATAGCGTTTTACGTGTTTTACGCTTCTCTTGTGTAACAATTATGCGTTCCCTGGTCGATAAAGACACAGACACGTGAAGGTTGCTCCCATCTAAGCTCACACCCCATGTGCTTAGATCCCTGTCGTCCAAAAAAGCTAGCCATAGGCACAACCCGTGTTTTAAATTTTCCACATTTTCGCATGCTGGACATGCAGAGCTATTAGAGAGAATGAAGCAGCGAAGGCTCCAATATAAGGACAAACCTAGGATTCAGGTAAAATCTAGGTATAAATCTCCTCTGGTTTAATGAACATTCATGACGTGATTTTACCTTGACGAACCCATACATAAATTTTCATCAAGATATAACGCGGTCTTCCAGGAGGTCTGTGATTTCACGGTACTAACTTTTCGCTACATAACATTGAAACTTTCGAAAGCGACAAACATCTCCTAAATTCAAATGCAGTATGCCCCGATGCAACCCTTCTAAATCAAGAGTAGAAGCATTGCGTTTTCAGAAGAATACTACGATAAGGAAGCATAAAATCCATGTAAAATACGGATCCGTTAGTTGTACAAGCTTCAAAGGGGTTCCGTCTTCCGACAACCTATTCTGCGGCACAACCTCTTTCCGGCACTTTATTGACAAGTTAACCATCTATGAGGTTAACCGTCAGGGGAGCACCTAGCCTTTCGGCCTTTATCTCCCGGTCCTTCGAACTGTTTGGACCTTCGGCGTTTTACTGGCAAGGTCTTATTGTCAGAAAGGGATTTCTCCATCCGGCGAATTCAATCACCTTCAGGAACCCAACCCCGGGGTTGTATCAATAGCTGGATGACTTGGGTAACAACCTCCAGCCACTACGAGGCCAACACCTTGATGGGCAAGGACCATGGTCCCCTGGGCACACCCATCCCCGTGGTACACTATTCGCTATAGACTTCTCTATAGCAGGTGTGATCCTCCTTCGGCCTCCTATTCGTTAAGCCTCACGTAAGAATTCAGATGTGCACATCCCAGGCTCGTTGGACCTGTGACTACGAGCCTGTGCAGACTCGTAGCGCTGCTTTTCACATCCAGGTGGCCCCTTCAGTTTACTAGTCAGCAATGCGATTCGGGCAGTGTGGTCATCAATCCACAGTTAGATATAGATAGGCGCGTTGGCATTTTCCACCAAGGCCATTCTCCCTAACTAGCCCCTTCAGGGCTCGGGTCATGCGAAGCCGCCAGCTCCGAAGCTCACACGATTAACCATACGATGCACTCCCCCACCAGAGGACACCATTATCGTGCTTGGCCTTTAGTGACTTCCCTCCCGTAAGTCATGGGAGGAGGTAGGTCACGCCATGAGCCACCCGTACATAACTCAGGAGCTCGGGAACGTTACCGCCCGAATGGTTTTTGTACAGATCCACGCCATGGCGTATCAACCATACCTGCACTGCACTGCTAGGTCCGTGGTGTCGCAGCTCACCAAAGATCGTTGTCCCCCTACATACAGCCATTTAACTTCAACTAAATACGTTCTCAGTAATGCCTCGTAACATATACATATGTACATATAGGAATAAAAGTAATCGGAACACTACGTCATAGCTGAAAATTACATTAAGAAGTTTAATTTTTGTTTCAAATCATATATTCGCCTCTCCCGAAATTAGCCTCGGTCTCGTTTTTTTTATCATAGTATGATCATGATGACATCAAACCGTTCCACCCGATCCGATCCATAATCATGTCGCTCCACCGAATGATAAATTTATCAGATAAACATTCTTAATTTTATGCTGGCGGCATTTAAAACAATCATTTGAAAAATATTAATTCCAATGTTCTGAGCAAACACACTGAATTAAATGCTCATATAAAATCGTCTGATATCGGGGGGTCAAACTAGATCAATTTGTTCATTTGATGTGAAGTGTATAGTGTTACAGCGATATACGAATATTCATTAAGAAGACAGAAATGGTCATAAGCATTCTCTGATAAAGTGAGCAACATTGGCGCTGACGTAGCGATGAGCGGCCATATCCACCTCTTTTTCTGGAGCACATATCAATTACATATAAATATTTCTAAAAAAAATGTAGCGATAGTAACGAGACACACCATCAAACCAGTATGCGTATGATTTTAATATCTGCTCAGATGTAAGTTGAATTTAGCCAGACAGTGAAAGCTAAAAACTTTCAAAATCATCTGCGGGAATGGATAAATAACTATATACAGTGTTCCGATAGTGTTTTCGCATAGCAGGGTGATGCCATTAACAGCCATTTCATTCCACATAAAACCACCTAAACTTAAAAATTGTGGATGATATAGCCATCATCATTTCTTCTTAAATACATATATGTACATACATAGAAAAAAAGTATTTATTAAAATTTCCAAAATTTTCCGTAAAAAGTATGTACGAAGACTTTATTGAAGTGTCTCGCAAATTTTAAACTGGTAAATGTTTTAATAAATCATAAAGTAGAGTAGTTTTAGGTGATACAATCAAGGAAATACAGGGTGGCACACGAGAACCTGGTAATTTTTTAAACGACGGAAAAAAATTAAAATTAATTAGATAGCTTTTCGGAGGGGATGGAATCAGTGGTTGGGACTTTATCTTTCTCACAGAGCCAATCTATTTCAGATGATTCAGATGTATACTTTTTAAAGAACCCTTAACTCCAATAAAAATATTAAGAAATAATCTCTAATATTTACCCATATTTGCATCTCGCTCTAAACTTATCAAAGAAGGAGAATCTATGGTCATGACTCATATTGATGAAAATGCACTGCATGTCATAATTATAGCCGCACACAGTTTTTTTCGCCATATCTAAAAGGTGCACAGCATTTCGATAAATCTAATAACAATTTTAAACAGTCAAGATTTAGCTATTGGTTAAATCACAATCCGCTCTTCCGTTTTCGACCATGTCATAGCTATAGGCGCACTCATTTCCCGGTTGCATTTTCTCTGTTGGTCTTTATTAAATGCAAAATAAATATAATAGCTTTTTTGGATTTAAAATACATTTTTTCTAGGAAATTGGACGTCGACTAAGTCGTTCAGATAAAGTTATTCAAAATTTCGATAAAAATCCAGCTGTCTACGGAAAAAATAAAAGGTCCAAAACCGAAGCTTTCGGATAGAGGCAAAGACGGATTATAAACGAAGCAAGTAATTCAATAAAAATTCGACCGACTATATAACCCAGGAAATTGGTCTAAATGTGTCTCAAAGCACAATAAGTCCTTAAACGATCACAACGTATTAAACGACAAAACATGGTGAAGGGACCAAAACTACAACCTCGGGATAAACATGCCCGTGGATTTTGTTAGAAAAAAATCTCCATACCCAGTGAAAGAAAATTATTTTATTTTTACCCTTCAATTTCATCTTCCAATTTTTGGTTTTTTTTTTCTTTTGATGTTATTTTTTTTCAGACGTAAAAAAAATTTAATCCTGGTGGTCCAGACGGATTTGTTTGCTATTGGAGGGACTTGTAGAAGAAACACAAAAATGTATACTCCAACATTTTTTTTTTTATTTCATGCTATTTTACTGTATGATGCCTTTTGTAAGATTTTAGTTAGCTTAAACTTCGGATTTCATTTTTGTTTTGTGCGGCTATAGTTATGACAGGGAGTGTAGATGCTTCGGCCAGCAATCACGTGAAATTAAAGGTTCCTGAGACACCGTCGTCGCCTCGTGCTGGTTTAAACTTTGATCATTCGGCCTTTTCGTTTATCTGAAGTCATATTTATTTGTTCCTTCATTTCGTGAGGTTGTCTCTTGGAATTCGAACTATCAAAAGTCTACATCAATCATCAAAAGCAAATATTCAAATTGTGACAACTTTGTGAACTAATTGAAAATTTCCCGTGACCTGTCCCTTTATCACTACCGAAAGGACACTAAATTAAGTCAATCCCAAGTCTACTAAAAATTTTAAGACTTATTCAACCTATCTAAGGAACAAATTGCCATCGATATGTGATGGAAAATAAAGTGTGCACTTAAAACAACTGACCCTGTTTTAAAATATTTCTAGGAACTGCGTTTCTGAATTTACATAAGTTAGTCAAAAAACTAAATTTTTTAAAGTTAAAATTTATTTTCTTTAAGTTTAGTGATAAAAATGTGCACCACTTTGTCGCATGATCCAAAAATAGTACCCTGGTTGGTGTTGTGGTTAGTGCACACGCCTTCGGTATACAGGGACATGGGTTCGAGTCTCACTGTGAACCAATTCAGTTTATGGTGTTTTTAGAACTTACGACCCATACCCATATGACGGACTATGATCTCACTCAGATGTTAAACGAGTACCAATTTCTCGGAATAAATAACACTGATGAGCATGCTGTTGATCTCAACAGCTCCATACATAAACACAGTCACAGTCAGTCATAACATGCAGTCATGTTTCTTTAAAAACAAAATACATTTCTCATTTTTCTGTGTGCATACTTTAACTAAGTTCATCAATCCTTATTGTGTTATTTCTCATAAACACGATCCGACAAAGAGACAAAAGGTTTGTACATGTTACCTAAAAAAATCCGAAAAAAAAATTTGAATTCACTATGGAATTGTAAAATTACATATTTTGAAATGAAGCCGTAATCTGAAGCAATTCATCTTCCAGGATGTGTTCTTCGAACAATATCTTAAATGGAGAAAAAATATGTACTTCAAACGTATTTTTTCTGTTTTTTTTTTACGAAATTATGTATTTTATGTAGGTACGTGTGCATGTACATGTATTCATATTTCTAAAATATTAAATTTTTCCCATGAAAATATTAAAATAAATCAAAATTGGGTAATTTGATTTTAAATGTGTAGGTATAAGCGCACTGCTCCCTATCGTATGCAAAAAAAAAAACATTAATTTCTCGAGAAAAAGGGAACTTTTCACTATCCTCCTCCTCCCGCTCTCTGAACATTCGCGAACATCTAAATTTATGTAAGCTACTTAAAAGTTTTACTTTTCGAATTTCGCCATCAATTTTTGTTTTATGTGTGTGTAGTACACGTAGGTGTACGCGTGGACATGAAATGGAAGCTCTTTCCGGTCGCGCGAAATGTATGTACGAGTACAACTTTGTACATTTTAAGAATCGACGCCTTAACACCATAAGCGTTCGGAGCTCATAAAACAAAATTGTTCTGTTCGGCAATAAATTTGCTTACATACTCTCTTGCTTGCGCTCTCTTTTAGTGTTAAATCGTATAACATTATCACAATGTTACACATTTTTGTTTTTTCCGCGTGTGGCCGAAATTTCCTGAAAATTTTACATTTTCACAAGGTGTACTCAATAAATGAAGTCGCCAACACTCCATTGTAATGTGTAGGTCGTTTGGTTCTCCGTGTATGTGCATACATATTGCATAAATTCACCGCCAGGCATCCGGTGTGTGTGCAATTCCATTTGTCATGGTGAATTTATTATTCTCCAATCAGGACAATGTCTTGTTGCAATCATTCAGGCAATTTGTCACTACAAATAATCTGAAATTGCACTGCAAATTAGAATTGTCAGGACGAACTAAATTCATTACCGCACCACCACACACTCGGAATCGGAAAATGTACATATACGAAACTGAAAATCTTTATTCAATAAATGCAAGGGGAGTATGTATTTTGCTGGTGGATACCATATACATTTTGTCACATATGCGAATGCGGAATGAAAGGACATGAGCATGTTTTGTAAACATATGGGAAAGGATAGATACATGCATCTATAGGTGAGCATAGCAAAGGAAGACACCATAATTTTAGCACTTATGCTTTTGGAAGGATTCGAAAGTCACATGCGGACACACAAAGTCACTTCGCCTGATGTACACTATACCTACCTAATGGAAGGAAAAAGGAAAGTCGATCTTTTCAGGGAAACACTACACTAGACGTACAACAACGTGTAGAACAATAACGAGTGGAGAGATTTTCATGATGTGTAGCACTTGGAGTGTCGCATACATTTCACCTGCAATGAAGTATATCCTGGTTGGCGCACATTGGATTTTCACGTCCATATCTATTTCCCTTGACACATCCGTTGCAATATATACTTATTTTGGCCAAACAATAATGTTTGCAAACAAAAGAAGAATAAAATCTATTTTTGTACGTATGCAGTACTGCACAATGGTGCAGGGGCGAACCCAGGAATTTATTTCGGGGGGTGATTTGTATTTGCAAAGTGGCTCATGAAATCCAACGCTTTAAATGTTCTTATACCTTAGGCTTAAGAGTGCCCATATACTGTCCGATCGATTGACCAATCGCCCGTACAGCACATACACTATGCAATTTATCGCGCAATCTGAAATGACAATCTCGCGGTCCACACAGACAACACAACATAGCGAAAATTATATATTTTGTGGCGATGGAAGATCCATTGCTACTTTCGATGGAGAATGGGCCTGTCTAGACACTCAATTTTCGTTCGTCTTCGTCATTTTGACAATTGAGACTTCGGATGTCTGCGCTATTAAAGAAAGGTATTCATTCTTGAACGCGATTGCAAATGTTGAATATATCAACAACTCACTATCTATTCATACTATTAACGAAAGAATTGATCATTAATCTGTCCTGAACAAAGCCGCGACACACATCTAACGATAAATAATAAACAGATGTGGATAGAATGAAGCATTCATCTCTTCTGATTACTTGACGCAATGTTGAAAGTGGAAACGGAGCTTGAAGACGATAGGGAAGACAAAAGCGCGCATGTGTGGACATAGCCAACGACCGCCACAAGCACAACATGAAAAATGACCACTGGTTTATTTCAACAAATCAGCAACTGAAAACACATGATTATCATGACAGATTGTATGAAAAATTGCATGGCAATATGTTCCACACGTCCAATAAAAAAAATGGATTAGATGGTCACAAACACCTTCCAATTTATCGGGCAATCAAAAAATTGCTTCAATCGATTGGAAGACCTATGGACACTCTAAAACGATAGTCTGACGTCGGGCATAGTGAAAATCATCACTTAGGTATTTGATTTATCAATAAAGATATGTTGTGTGAATTTTATTCACACCTATAATTTTCATTTTAAAATTTCGGGGGGTGTTTCATCCCCCAAATCCCCCCCTTGGGTTCGCCCCTGCAATGGTGCTTTCAACGTGTTCTGTGTCAGTTTGCATTTTCTCTGTTCAATCAATTTGGCATCTTTCAATACCAGCGGTAGCAAAACAGCAACCCGATTTGATATTGCTTTGAAATGTTTTCAAAACACCATTTGCTATGGACGATTGGTTGACGAACATTTATTTGGTCGGTTGAAAACATGTAAAGTAGGAGAAAATACTGAAATGCAGTATGGTAGAGTCATTTAGGGAAAATTTCATTGAAAGAGAGAACTGTGAACGCTCGATCCTGGTGATTGTGGAATGCAAAATGCAAATGGAAAGGAAATCCTTACGAGAAGCAATCTTTAAATGTAAACCTGCAAAGAAAATAAAATTCTTTGAAATGTGTGCATCAGGTGGGAAGGAATAATTTAATTTTAGATATACATATGTGCAAACATTGCAAAATATAAAAGAACGCTATTACTGTTACAAACACATAGCAGAGGGCGATCTTTTTAGGAAATTAATTTTATTGAATTACAACATGAATATAAACAATTTTAGCACCATTTTCATAATTAATTTTCTTTTTTTCTTACAGGTAAGTGACTTTTTTCAAACTATATGTAAGTATTCAAGTAAGATGTTGCTGGCATTTTCTCGAGATCAAATGATTCTGTTTTTTGGCAATCCTTAGGCAAATATTTAATGCTACTTATACGTAGTCTGGCTGGTCTAGCGGTTAGTGCGCGCACCTTCGGTGCACAGGCTCATGAGTTCGAATCTCACCGTGTTCCATGGTGTTTTTCGAACTCACGAGCTTGTGACGGACTATGATCTCACTCAGATGTTAAACGAGTACCCATTTATGGGGATAAATAACACTGCTGAGCGTGATGCTGATCTCATTACCTCAACAAAAAGCAGATAAGATCTTGGAAATAGGATGTCACTAACACATCCTGCGGCCTTAGTCCAATGCTGGATTGTCGCGCCTGTTATTTATTTATACTACTAAATGACTTGCGTATTTTGAAATGTCTTCGGCACAATTATGACCGCCCTCTGTGATTATATATTTGTGTGCTATAATAATTTACAATTTAAAAAATGCCTTAAAAAAGCTTTTCAGAATTTATTTATAAAATGACAACTGAGTTCTGAGTTCGAATCTCACCGTGGATCATAGTGTTTTTCGAACTCACGAGCTTGTGACGGACTATGATCTCACTCAGATGTTAAACGAGTACCCATTTATGGGGATAAATAACACTGCTGAGCGTGATGCTGATCTCATTACCTCAACAAAAAGCAGATAAGAACTTGGAAATAGGATGTCACTAACACATCCTGCGGCCTTAGTCCAATACTGGATTGTCGCGCCTGTTATTTATTTTTAAGGCTCGTGTGCTGATCGTCCTTTAAGGTTTTTGACTGCCTTTGGAAATATAAGCTTAGCACAGTATTTTCAATGATATACCATTCAGAAGGAATCGCTGCTGAAGGCCATCCGTGTGGTATTAGGGGAAAATGCTACTATTTATAGCATTTTCAGGTCAAGTAAATAACTTTCGGAGTCAAATAGATAAATGTCCGAAACAAATAGGTAAATTTCCGAATCAACAAAACACGTTTGCAGATCAAATAGATAAATGTCCGAAACAAAAAAATGAATTCCTAAATGAAAAAAATTAATAAACAAATCATAAAAATTAATTTCCAAATCAAAAAAATAAATGTCCAATTCAGAAAAATAAATGTACAATTCAAATAAAAAATTGTCCAAAACAAAAAAATAAATTCACAAATCAAAAAAATGATTTTTTCCATCAAAAAACATGTTTCACAAATCAAATAAATAATGCTTTGTATGAAGGAAACGATTTAAAAGATAGTACTTTAATATAGTAAATGATGTGCTTTTATATGAATTTCGTTGAGCATTGCAAAATAATTAATTAATTATTTGAAACTGAATGAGATTTTGTTTATTCAAAATGACGTATATAATTGTCAATTTTACTACACACGCTTGGAATAGAACGATATAATTTGTTCTCTTAGACGTTATTTGCCATTTCTAAACTACCACTGTCAAAACTCATGTCACACCAGCTGAACTTTCTAAAATTTTTATTTTACATTAGAATCGAAGATAGAGGTGACCTCAGAATGATGGAGGTTCGGGAACATAACAGTGTCGGTGCTTAAAAGTTAAAATTACTAGGTCTCGATTGAATTTGAATAAAAGCTCCAAATTAGAAGTGTTTTTATTTTCTTTACAAGAGAACGTTTAGTATTATTGTCATGATCAATTAGATTCCGTTTCTTAAAAAAATATTTCTATCACAATAGGTGAAGAATACCAAGGAGGAGGGAGGGTGGTATTCCAGGGAAATAAAACCGAGCAAATAATCAGGGGAGAGTCGGCACCCTAACACAGCTTTTAGTAACGGTGATCCGATTCAGACAGGAATCTGTTGAATTATACAAATTGTAGTGTTCAGCTGATGTCGTGTACCTTTACTAATAGAGAGTTTTAGCATGTCGTACTATCGTACACATTTCAACTTTAATCGACAGTCCCCGCTGTTTAATGTACAAAAAAACACTTACGCCTACTTTGGACAAGCAAAATTGTGGTATACATTTTTTTTTGCGCGCTAAACAAGCGAATTTTTCTTTTAAAATCTCATACACTTCCACTTCCAACCGCCTGTTAATATATATCTTGGGGTGTCATAAATTAAATATAATTTAATTTTTCTTATTAGAAGAATATTATTAACCCTTGAAAATTTATTTATTTGATTTGGAAATGTATTTATTTGATTTACTTTTTTGGCGTGTAAATATATTTATTCGATTTGGAAATTTATTTATTTGAATTGTAAATTTATTTTCCTGATTTGGACATTTATTTTTTTGATTTGGAAATTTATTTTTTTGTTTTGGTTATTTATTTTTTTCATTTAGAAGCTCATTCATTTCGTCCGGAAATTTATTTATTTGATCCGGAATCGTGTTTTGTTGATTCGGAAATTAATTTTTTTGATCTGGAAATGTATTTATTTGATTCGGAAATTTATCTATTTGTCTCGGAGACTTATTTACTTGACCTGGAAATGGTATATATTCGTTTGCTGTACTATATTGCCTGTGATAAGTAGACAAATTCGATTGATAAATCAACCGGGTTGTAATTGGTATTTGGAAGTGAAATTTGGTTTAAGTACTGAGGGAAGTGTCTGGAAAATATTTAGGCTCTTACTGTACCTATATGATTTAGCATGATGGAGTTAGCGTTATTTTTGTAGAAGCACTTCCCATTTTTCATACAAATTTCAAATTTTGGAGCGTGTCTGCCACCATGATAGCCCCCCAAATTTTTGTCAGCCTTTTGGAGTATACATGCGGGGACGGGGACTCGTCCTCTATGAAATGGTATATGAGTCAAAGGATAGGAAATAGTTGCAAATATTTGCAACTATGAACGACTTTGAAGTTGTCTGCCACCTCTTTAGCCCCACTGTCCAGGAGGCAGACTACCGTTTTGGGGCATCTCCAATCATGCAATTTGCGATAATGCGTAACAGAATGGATAGGAAATAGTTGTAAATAATTTCCACTTGGGCTCTTAGACTAGTAGGTTTGCCACGTTTTTCTCCACATTTTGCTTTATACCACTAAAAATTTCAAATGATCTAAAATCTACCACTAAGTCCAAGCTCAAAGGTCAAAAAAATGACTCTAAATGAAATTTAAAAACCTGTGTTTTCATAAATAATTATAAATCTATCGGAATTTGCGCTAATCATTCTATTACTAAAATTTTAATAAAATTACTCTTTAATATTGTTGAAACAAGTGAGTCATCGAAAGTTTATCAGAATAAATCAATTCTTACATCTAAGCTTCGAGCTTTAAATTTTCCTCTTCATCGGTACTGGGCATTCTTGACGAGTTATTGGGGAATGTGATGAAAAGTTCCTTAGTTGAAGTCCGCTTCACGCTTTTGAGCGTGAAAATGGTGAAATTCGTATAATTCGAATTTTTGTCATTCCTCAGAAACTTTACTTTCGAAATTGCGGACCTTGTAGTATGTCTTGGTGAAAACCTGGATAAAATTAGCCTGGACAAAAGTTAAATTAACTGTCTAAAATTTTATAGCACGTAATTTTAAAAGATGGACTCCTCGCGAAACGGATTCTTGGCTACGTCCCTGCAACAAACGGACCGAGATTTAGCTCCCATCTATGAATCCATCTAACAATTCTGCATCGTAGAAAATTATGTGCTGATAAGATGTCTTCTGCAATTTTGAAACCACAAAAAACAATTAAGTTGATAATGTGTCCCCGTGGCGTAACGTTTCCTCTATTTCTTATGTTCGAACTGGAAAATATTCAATTTTTAGCTAGGAAATAGCAACGTAATTCCACATTTCCAGCCGCTAATTCAAGCAGTTCCCTATCATAAGTAAGAGCGGCTGAACGGATAACCGTCTGTCTCAGCAACATGATGACCAGCGGAAAGTTGAACTATCGGAAACGCCAATTGCACCAGGCCGGCAGCCCCGCCAATATTATGCTTAAAAAACTCTTCTCTATGGACTAGACTACGGTAGACAAATCACTCTAAAAATACGTTCTGACTTAAACCACGCCGTTTTGTTATATTTTTTAACAACCCTACGCGGAATGTAAATATGTTTTCCAGGATGCAGAAATCATATTAAAATACTCAGAGAAGTAGTTCATAACGGCTTCGTTTTCAGCACGTACCTTCAAGAAGCAAGTTAAATCTCTGTTTATTTTCTTGTCACCAGAAACTCAGAAGAAACTAATACTTAGACAGGACCACACCCCATCACACAGTTGCTTTCTGAGTTGGACCTCATTGAATCGTCTTGTCATGGATTTTAGTTTCAAGTTCCACTGTCCACTTCCACTGTCATTGTGTATGATCATTCCACTTGATACAGCAATCACTTTTACTTCAAGACTCGAATACTCATGCAGAGAAGTAGTTCATAGTGGGTAAATTTTACACAAACCTTCAAGAGAGGTGCTCCTCCTTGTAAGTTGAACCTTTCTTTGTCTTCAATAATCTTGTCACTAAAATTCCAGAAGACACTAATATTGAGACAGGTTAACATTTAACAATCTTCGGATACGATTTCTATCTAACAGTCGGCACACATTATCCAATCGATTGAACAATCAAAACTCATTTCTGTGGAAAGGTTCATTTTTTAGGTTCCACTACCGAATTCGCTAAAGCTTTCTCCACAGAAAATGTGCTTTCTCCACAAAAATGAGCTTTGATTGTTCAATCGATTGAGTAAAGGGCCCCATAGACTCAGCGATTTATCGGCCGATCAAAGCTCATTTCTATGGAGAAAGCACATTTTTTAGTTTCCACTACCAAATTCGCAAAGAAAATGAGCTTTTTCCACAGAAAATGTGCTTTCTCCACAGAAATGAGCTTTGATCGGCCGATAAATCGCTGAGTCTATTGGGCCCTTAATGTATGTTATTGATTGTGATTGATTCGATGGTCTCAACTCGAGTGTGATGGATTATATTACAACGGCCATGAGCTGGTAAAATTCTTCAAATCATGATCAAAATTTCTAAATCGCTGCAACCACACTATATTAGTGAGAAGCCTCTGACCAAAGTCTGTTTGATGATGATCGCTGAAATTGTTTTAGGAATAGAGACTGAGGAAAAAAAACAGGAGTGCACTACCTGTTAAACGTAAATGAAATTGAAATGAT
The DNA here is from genome assembly GCA_949715475.1 of Microchrysa polita. NCBI lineage: Eukaryota > Metazoa > Arthropoda > Insecta > Diptera > Stratiomyidae > Microchrysa > Microchrysa polita. The sequence goes on from OX454415.1 coordinate 118,244,561, forward strand.
GCTTCATATAATACATATAGTCACTCAATGATTTCAATTTTGCTTGTTGACGCACCGCTGAGCCAAAAAAAAATGGACCTCGGCAGGGAAAATGAGTTTTTAGTCTAAAACCGGATCTTCAGGCAACATTTTCAGCGCGCAATAACCGTCTTCAATATTCAAATGAGCTAAATGTAAGCATTGGAACTTTGGAATTTAAATTGCGAAAATAGCATCCCTGATCTAATTAGTCCAAAATCTCTATGAGATTTTTCCAATGATGCAAATGTCTCTTATTATTTGTCAACGTGGCGAATTCTTAACAAAAGAAAAAGAATGAACATCCTTTTTCCGTTTTTTAGCGAAATTTTCGTTGGGGCTGCCAGATTCTGCTAACCTTGCAAAGGGGGGGGGCATGTACTGAAAAAGGTTGGGAAGCCCTGCTCTACAGCTATGTTATATCTGCCAGAAGGCCTCCAGTTACCAATAAGAATCAAACACTTAGCAGTTTAAATACAGAGTTGGATAATTTCTTAGAATATTGTTGAACTTTGCCTATGCTATGCTCATTGAATTTATTAGCCTGTCACTTTCATGAATCCAGGATTCAAGGAAACTGTTGCTTTTGCTTATAGTATGAACTAGTAGGAAGTCCGACTAACTTTATCCGAGTAGAAGTTTGTATCATATTCAGAGGGATTCAAAGAGGAGCAAATTGGAGTGACACGAAATTCCAGAGCCACAATAGATTGACTTATGACACCCTTTTACTAAAACACAAAACTGATTTGAAATTAATATTTTGTTACCAAATTTACATTCCAGATTTTATCGATTTACACATTTGAGCAAAAATTTCAAATCGTTAGTGCTATTCCTTCGAGGGATATGACAACTTGTATTGTATGGTACTTAATCCTTCTTTTAATTGCCGTAACCCCGTAGAGGGCAGGGACGTAGCCAAGATTTTGTTTCGTGAATGGTCCATTTCAGAAATTTCTACATTATCAGAAAACCAGATTCCGAAAGGACACCTGTAGAGTTAGTTAATGAAAAATCAATCTTGCCTATAAATTTCATAGTCGGCATTAAAAAAATCAGTTTTATGGAGTTCTGCAGAGGCTCCACATCGGGTATAGTTATGTTTCGAGATTAAATTCTCGGTTGTGAGAACGGCCAGGACACGGACGTAATATTATAATATTATCTTACAGTCAGGCTGGTCTAGCGTAGTCTGGCTGGTCTAGCGGCTAGTGCGCGCACTTTCGGTGCACAGGGTCATGAGCTCGAATCTCACTGTGGATAGTGGTGTTTTTCGAACTCACGAGCTTGTGACGGACTATGATCTCGCTCGGATGTTAAACGAGTACCCATTTATGGGGATAAATAACACTGCTGAGCGCGATGGTGATCTCATTACCTCAACAAAAAGCAGATAAGATCTTGGAAATAGGAGGTCACTTACACATCCTGCGGCCTTAGTCCAATGCTGGATTGTCGCGCCTGTTATTTATTTTATACAATACAATACTTGTCTCACAGTAGTGACATACACCGCGTTGGCCCCCACTTCTAACAACGCTCTGTAAAGGATAATATCGGCGTGAACCAGCATTGCATTGTTGCATTGTTTCTGCAGCGAACGCAATATTTCTTTGGCGGAGCTGTCTCAAAAATTTCACGAGTATTCTTAATGTTTCACATAATCAGAAGCAGACAGTGCGACAAGTATCGAAGGGCTCATGGGCGATATGGTATTAGCGCCTTGCTTCTGCAATTTGCGATATACGACATTTTTCACTTTATTGAGATTCAACGAAACTCTTTTACGAATGTATACAAATTTATATTACCTACCTGAAAAAATTAAAGCGTTACGATCAAGAATTTAAAAAATTAAAACAGTATGCTGCGACTTGCGCTCTCGGTGATCGTGTCGCTTTCGCTCGGCTCTGAGAAAAGCTAGATAGAAACCTCTATAAAGGATATTTCATTTTTTCCCGTTAAAACGAGAGTAAATTTCGTATCATTGAAATGGCAAAGCCCTATGAAATAATTTCGGGAGGGTTCCGGACCGCCTGGACCCCTCCTCTGGCTACGTCCCTGGTGGTGAGAATGGCTCGTCGTCACTTACGAAGTACACACTGTTTCTCGGCGAACTAAATTCAGAGTATGATGTGATTCCTGGCCGCAATATTCGTATTCACATCTGCTTATTATTATTAAGCAATATTACTTGGAATAATAATCAGACTGCGGATCTGAGCCGAAATAGCTCGGTTGTGATGAATCTCTCCAAGAGTTCAAACTATACAAAATCCACACAATAATAATAATTTCCGATTCATCTGGTTGCCACTAATGCCCAGTACGTATATTTAGGATAGCATCCCGATAAGAATATAAAGCTTAAACATAATCCTAAGGCTGTCTACCACCATCATGCCACCGAATCCTATAAGTGTTGTACCTGATCATGATAAATATGATATCGCTCGAATGCCAGGAGGAGTCAGAGTTCTTCCATTCATCTTGTTTCCTGACACTAACGAAGCACACAGATTGAAACACGCCCGCGTCCCCATATAGTTCAGCCAGCTCCTTACTATGTGCAGTACCGTTGCATATTATGGTGCAACAAAACTCCCGATAGCGCCCCGGGCGACAATGTCTACATAGCTCTGTACGAGATTTCGTGGAGAATTGGAAATTTTGCCAGGTATCATAATGTTTACAATCATAATGAATAATTAAACGCTTAAACGTGCTAATTGAAATGTTTCCCGTATTTTAGCCGAAGGATATAAATGGGCGAGAAGCACCATAGAGAATACAGATGTGCGGCGGATATGTATCATCAAAAGTTCAGAATATTGTAGAAAATTGTTTGTCAGACGGAAAGAGAAATATGAAGCTGGAATGGGTGGACGTGCGAGCTAGCTGAATCCAGGAATATTTCCTTTTTTTTGGAGATAACTCAGATGGTTCCATGAATGTTTAAATTAAAGAAAGTGAAATACAAATTAGATTTGTATAAATAATAGCTGTAAAATATGACAGCTCTTAATTAAATCTAGAAGTTGGGGATATTCGTTAGGTTCTTTTGGATAATGGATTGCAATTTAGATTGAGAATTTAGTTTTATTTATTGGTGCACAGTTGCAGCTTGGATTAAAAATTGAGTACTTTAATATGACTTTTACAGAATCGTATTTGGCATGAAATTATCTTATCGTATATCATTTTCCATCGTATACAAATTTTGACAAATCAAGTAATCTAAAGTTGTCTGAACGCTAAGTGAAGTTTTTAACGTGCACCGAATAAAATCAAGTAGGCTTAAGGATATGACAATAGAAATATGATTATATGACGTAGTCTGATGGAGACCTTAAAAAGAAACCCCGAAAGGAAAAGAGAAAGGCCTGACCAATAATTTTGCAGCTCCTCAAGAAGCTTGCCAGAGTGTGGTTTCGAATACCATTACGACCACGGATATTTTTGTTGCCCTTATAGAATGCTCCAATATGGAAACTGGTTCTACGATGTAAATTGTCTTGAATCGACGGTTGTTGCAATTGCCAAGATCTGCCAAACCTCATACTCAGTTTAGGAGAAAACATGCTACGCTGAGCTGATTTTGACTTTTTTTGGACCGACTATGGTCGGTTGCACACTAAAAGAAAAAAACTTTAAAACGTTTGAATTTCTACTTCAAGTTTCAAATGTCAAATTTCTAAACTTAAAATCTTTCAACACACATATAGACTGTCAAATAGGCATTCAATTCAACATATTACTTACAAAATATTTTTTTCTGTTTGTTTATCTAGAACAACCCTCAAATAAAATTATTTTGGGTCTAACACCCACTCACACCCTTTCACAACATACGTCCTTACGACACAAAAACCGTCTTATCCACTTTTCGCATATTATATCCTGCAATCCCTTTTTACACCGAACAACGAATTCAATCCGTCCAACGCAAACTTTAAAAATACATAAAAAACCCAAGAAGCAAAAAAAAGAAACGATACAATAAAAACAACAGGAAATAAAATTTTCACTGAACCTCGTCTCCGCTAGAGTGTATACGTACATAGAGTACAGACACGAGGAAGACCCTTAACATGTCCTTAATATTTTATCAACTTCCACGTGAACTGTTTCAAATCTGTGTGTTCTGTGTGTGGCATTCTCAAACTTGCTCTCGAGCTGCTTACACATGTGTCCGTTGTGTATATTCAAAGAAGAAGCCTTTGCGTCCGGATATGAGCTTCAGTTAGAATTTAGGATTAGGTTACATCAGTATGGTGCATATATGAGTGAATATGTGTGTGTATGTGTTTTTTGGAAACATATGTATTTTCACAAAGTTATTGTTCACAAGACGAGCCGCAATATATTATATTGGAGAGAATTTACTTCCAAACGACTTGCTTCAAGGATGAGAATTCCATTTTGTTTGTGGCTACGACCTGGATCGTTTCTGACGATAAATTTGATGAGCCTCTGGCCGAAGATGGTGAAGTGAAAACTCGGTAATTTCATTTGAAGAATTTCGGACTGTGAATTTAACTTCTTCTTTCTTTATTCAAAGGATTGCATTGTACATTTGAGTAAAGACGATCGCTAAAGTATCCCATTCATACGTTATATCGAAACCAGATACAAATTTCCCACAGTCCTCTTCTCCCCAACAAACACAATAAACAAAATTTCAAATGCATTACAAATTTGAAAAGAAGCCGCAACGTCACGATGACCACTGCGGAATCCTTTTAAATCTATTCGCCTTCACATCCCTGATTCACATAAGCGTGCACAAATGTCCGCACTAACAGCAATGAATGTATGTATGTGGTTTTTGCTTACAAAAATAAATATTCTTTTCGACGACCCTTATTCATACATACATACGCGAATATACGGAATTATTAATGGATAATTTCAAACAGGATACACTCAAGTGTACAAAACTACACACATTCATCCTTCACTATGGTCGTATACATACAAACAAAACCAAAAAGCTGGAAAACTTTTAATGATCCAACCGAAAATAATTCAGTCAAAGTACGGTTAATTAACCACACAGAAGCAGGAGAAAGAAAAAACCTCTGAAAATAAAGGGAAAATGACAAACACATACAATACACATTCGTATACAAAGGAATTATTTATTCCTACGCTTTTCTTTGCCGGCATATATATCCTGCAGCGTTAAATTTCAACTTTACTCGCAATTTAAAAAAAAAAAGTTACTTTCGGTTTTGTTTCTCTCTATATATGCTTCCAACTTCCTTATGCTATATTCGCCAACATCGCGCATCCAGCCATCATCATGAGAATCAGGATCTCTTATAGGAAGATGTCGAACGACACTGCCGGCGGCCGAGCGTCGGAAACCAAAAATCCTTGAAAAGCAAAGTTCTTGTCGGTGGTCATGAAATTATATAAATCACCTTGACGAGTGTGCCTGAATTCGGTCGTATATCACCCGAAGAACGGATAGAAAAGCTAAGAAATGGCAAGCACGGAAAAAAGAAGGCAGAAATCAAAGCGAAATTGGAAGGCAGCCTGCACAAAAAAAAATAAAAATGGCAAGAGTGGCGATTGTATTTAAGAGACACGAAAATTAACTCTCAGAGATCGTTGAAGTGGAAAGACGATGCGAATTAAGTCCGGGATAATGGAATGATATGAGACTGCCTGAGAGGTGAGCTTGAGAGTATGAGGTTGGAAAAGTTTTAGTATCTCTTCGAAATGTCAGGACATATATCGGATGGGTGAGATTACCACTTTTGTGGTTTGCTTACCAGGTTGTATCGGGGATATATGTGACACATTTGTTTTTGTACCTATATTGGCTCACTTGGTTGAGTCGCACTCTACGATACTAGTAATCTAGAGGTCCGGAGATCGAATCTCGGCGTGGTCCAAAATTTCCGTACATATGCGGATAGGAAATATATAGTGCTTGCAACATGATGTACACTCCAAAATGATATGCAATATAACGTTGACTCGAAATTGCCTATAAACGGCTGAGTTAACGCACCATGGCCCCACATGGGGCTATACGGTACTGAGAAGAAGAAGACTACTCTACACCGACATCGCGTTGTGTTTGAACCAATACAAAAATTACTATTTATCTGTCTTTGAGCGTTTTTGGAACTGGATCCTTTAAATGGTGATTTATCACACATTTTGGCGCCCCTATTGACCTCTACAAGTAGATCGGTAAATGGACGCATTCCAGAGCTAAAGCGTTAAGCTTGTCTTCTTCTTTTCGTCATGATCCTCGCCCGTAATATCAAGGGACAAGAACGCTGCAGTTGCGATAGTGAGATAGGTGAAAAGTCAATGGGCACAGCTGGGTATTTAAACAATGGGCTATATAATGAGGCGCGCCAGAACAGTTCGGACAGATGTTTTGAATGTCCGGGTTTATTCGAGATAATTATGAATTTATCCGCGATGAGATGATTGTTGTGATGGTCCTTTCGGTACCAACCAACAAGATACCTACTGTTCATATAGTAGAAAGATGTGATCGCGTATCGGCATAAACTGGGTCTCTTTTCTGTTGTAAATGATCCTGCGCTGACATCAGGATACATCCTGTAGCGATGCGTAGAGCAGTCTTCTGATAACTTGAATTTTATTCCAGTTGGTATCGCAAGCTACAGTGAACCAAATTGGAGCAGCATAATCAGGCACTGCTCGACCCACCGCTCCGTACGTGGCCAGGCCAGCATTGCTTTTTAGGGTTTTTTAGATTTTTCAAAAAAACCCTTATGAAATCGATTTTGTCCGTCCGTCTGTCCGTCTGTCCGTCTGTCCGTCCGTCTGTTCACTAAATAACTCGCGAACGGCTTAACCGATCATCATGAAATTTGGTAGGAATGTGTAGAATGGTAACAGTCTTTGGCACGAAATAATTAAAAGTTGGTAGAACAAAAATTACAGGGTGTCCCGGACATTTGAAAATTTGTTCACTAAATAACTCGCGAACGGCTTAACGGATCGTCATGAAATTTGGTACGAATGTGTAGAATGGTAACAGTCTTTGGCACGAAATACTTAAAAGTTGGTAGAACAAAAATTATAGGGTGTCCCGGACATTTGAAAATTTGTTCACTAAATAACTCGCGAACGGCTTAACGGATCGTCATGAAATTTGGTAGGAATGTGTAGAATGGTAACAGTCTTTGGCACGAAATACTTAAAAGTTGGTAGAACAAAAATTACAGGGTGTTCCGGACATTTGAAAATTTGTTCACTAAATAACTCGCGAACGGCTTAACGGATCGTCATGAAATTTGGTAGGAATGTGTAGAATGGTAACAGTCTTTGGCATGAAATACTTAAAAATTGGTAGGACCAAGATAACAGGGTGTCCCGGATATTTAGAAATTTGTTCACTAACCGATCGTAATGAAATTTGGTTGGAATGTGTAGAATCGTAACAGTCTCTAGCACGAAATACTTAGACGTTGGTAGGACAAAGCAAAAAGGGTGTCCCGGAGATTTGAAAATTTGAATTTTTTAGTTTTTATCAAATCAAAGAACTCGATGGGTACATTTCATATCAGTCGCTTTTTTCCAGTTTGGAGTAATAGTAACGGCGTTACAGCTAATAAATCCAGTTAATATGTGGAGCCATAATATATGGAACGCGTTTATTTAGACCAATCCAAAAATAGATTTACGAGAAGCATTTCATTACCTATAAAATATATGTGCAAAATGATTCACTATGTATGTATTCAAAATCTAAAAAACCCTCGTATTGCGGGCGCAGCCCTCTGTACGCCGGTATTTTTTATCTTTGCCCCAGGAGCTGCCAGCCTTTAGGATCTTGTTACAACTGCGCTTTTTATCACAAATCGCCGCGGCATTAAGGGCTGAAGGCATCATTGAATTAAGATGTATGGGTTATTCACAATAGGTACTTTGTTTTTGCCAATATACACATCAGCCTTCCACTTATAGCTCATCGAGCAGGTGGTAAGAAAAGTTGCAGATGATTTAGACGCAGAAATAACCAGATTTTTACGGTAAAAAATACTTCTAGGCAACCTAATTAATTGGAGTCACCTAACTAATTGGAGTTGCATCTGACTTCTATATTTCCCTTTGACGAGTACGGTGCAACTGTCAGCATAGGTGACCAACTGTCAGCATAGGTTCTACAATTCCAGTTAAGTAGATATTAAACAAGGTGGGAGAGAGTACCCGCTCTCTGGAATATCTATTTTGATGGTCCTAAGCTTTGAACGCTTGCTTCGGACCTCAGTGAAGTATTGTCGACCAGCTAGATAGTAAGCAATACAATGTAACTCTTGATCAGAAATGTGCATATTAAACATATCAGCCAGTAACATTGAGTGATTGACTTTGTCAAATGTACTAGATCTATTTTTAGGTTGCGACTGGTTCAGTCTCTGATGCGCAGCGCCCGCTCTAAGGGGAAGCAAGCCGGGCGGTCACAATTCAGTAAACAAACTGAGATGCACATAAATTATTTTACTACCAGGCATTTTTTTCTTGAAAGTTGGCTGAATTGTTTTCTGGGTCAAGCAGCACAAAAACTACTTAATTTATAAACTCGTTAAAGATTTTTTTTTGCAACTGTATCATCAGTTCTCTTTTGAAATTTGCGCTTCCAAGACGTCGTTGCGAAGCTTTAAAGATCCCAGAGTTGATTAGAAGTGCTGCGAATCCTAAAATGCTTAGAATTTTCCCTAAATTTAACGTCTGCGATGCTGGCATCCGTCCCATTTCTGAAAGCAAATCGGGGCAGTTCGCTCAGTTATGTACCAAATAAGTTTAAGGAGAAATGGTCACATTCCTGAATTATGTGCTTATTTTGTCCTCCAATTCTCTCGTCCTCTTTTCATCACAATTAAAGACTTTTAGCAAATTGAAGGGCGATTCAATTTCGAATAAAGGACGAAATAATAGCACGCAATTAATGCATTTATGCGACATGTCCTAATTTGATTTCCGGAGGATGAAGCCTACAATTATTGAATTTCATACGAAATGATTTTTGAATTTCATACATAAAGAGAAATTAGAAGTCGCGTTTACACATAAAAAAAGAGTCTAGCATGGCGACGATAAATTTCGAACATGTTGATTTAAACGAGATTCTTGCTGTTACAATGATCAAAATCTGTTAAAAGAACATCGAGGGCTGTAGTTGTACTTTGCATCTTCCTGAAGTCATGGTGGTTAGATCCTAGCTGTGTATGATATAGTCCAGGGCGTTATAGCAGAGATGTTTCATCGAAATGCCAACAGGTCCCATGGTCTTCGAGTTTTTAGCCTTCTCAATTGCTGCTTTAACTTGGTCCGTGGTGTAAATGGGCATGATGTCAGCATTTTGGCGGCAGTTCCTTTTTTAATTCTGCGCTTCAGCTTATCCGGTTTAGGGTGTTCAAAAAAATTGTCTATTGAACAGGCCAAATTTTTTCGAACGATCTGCTGACTACAAAATTTTTTGGCTCTATTGCCTTTATCCTTGTTGGGGTTGGATACAGCAGGAATAGGTCATAATTTATTTACGCCTTCATTGAAGTGCTCACTCCATTTTGACCTTCTGTAATCTCTAACTTGTCTTTGTATCTGGTTGTTGAACTCCGGAACTCTTCACCTGGAATGGTGCCCGTTCATCAGCTAAACTAGCGGCACTAGTCGAAGAATTATGTCGAGCTTTCGCTGATTTGGTAATGACGTTCCTATTATTCTGTTAGGCATATAAAAGTAACTAAAAACGCTGAAAACAAATCTTCTGGAGGATAAAAAAAAAATATATTTCGTTTGCCTCAAACATTTAGCGGAAGTTTTGCTTAAATAAATTCAATCCATTTAATTTCAGTATAAGGACATAAATGTTTTGCATGAAAGGAAGGCAGATACGACTCTGAAATTTTCAGCAAAATGTGTGATTAGGTAAACGTGCTCTCGGCCCCCTACCTAATTTGAAAATTGACACCGATTGCGCTTTTTTTGTGATTTTCGTGTTTTTTGGACGCTTGGCAGCCCTTGTAGTAACAACGGGAAGGTCCAGGGCGATTTTATCGTAAAGTCCGGGTGTCAAACGAACATATTTAAAGATCACAGTGCGATTCGAACCCACGCACGGGCAACTCTGAGATCGGGTCATCTCATCTCGACATACATCATCGAAATCCGGCTGTAATGGACACTGAGTTCACCAAACATTTGGTAGGCTCAGTGTCCGTTACAGCGGGATTTCCATGATACATGTCAAGATGAGGCGACCCATAGGATATCCCTTGTGTTCAGGTGTGTGTCCTGCTCAGAATCTGTTCTGGGGTTAAAACATTGAATTGAACTGGGATTTTCGGTCCCAGGGTCTCACATGTATGCTTAAATGGACGGTGGGCTTAACATATGCCTGAAAATCAGTTAGTATTTTTTTTAGACCTATACAAATCCTGAAAATTCTATAATTCAACAAGCCGCATGGCAACATTTACATTTTCGCTCTTCTTCCTTTTTTTCGTGTCACTTCGTGGGAACGCATTATAAGTACATCTGGATGAAGCTCATAAACATTAATCAGCCCTATATACTGATCAAAACATTTTTTTCTTGCGAACAAATGTTCTGCGTCCTTGAAAGATCACGTTACGAACACTTTGCACCACCGTCGATTTGTCCTTTTTCACGGGCGGCTTTAGTGCTAGAGCGGGTACTGGCGCTAGGCTCCAGCCTACTGAGTCCACTGATTTATAACCAATACGCTTCCTTTTGTGTAGAAAGGTTGATTAGGCATTCAGGTATTACTTCTATTTTTTTTCAATAAATTCAATAAATCATCCCTCACGCAAACCACATTTCTGCATATTATTGTTCGAATGTCGGAGAAATTTTTAAATTCATTTCACATACGAGCCTTAAACAAACAAACTTAATAATTGCAACAAGTGCTGCAATATGCATTAGTAATAAACACATAGACCTTAGGCGTTGTTCTACCAATTCAACACGGAACAGTAACATACCGGAACCCTTTTCTGAATGCAATATTTAGTACGATACTTGTGTACGATCCTAGTACCTACATGAACTCCTGTTGGTATGTACAATATGCAGCTGGAAGTCAGTTTGATATGTCAGGAAAAGCCAACAAATTTCGTGTGCCAATTGTTTATTGAATGTGTTATTGTTCGAAAGAGGAACTCCAGGCCATTGGCGTTTGGGGACTGTTTCGAATAAATTAGTAGCGCTTGTGGTTATTTTGGGTAGTGTCCAGTCCATATGAAATTCGGACAAATTTAGAGAAGAGTGTTGCCAAAGCTAAAGCTTTGAAATATATACATATGCATGCCAATAATTCATCGGATCTTATTTAAGGCCTGGGTAGACCTTGCGCTAAAATGGAAATTACATTTTTCCCGCTGCCAATTTTGCAATGAAAACTCATATTTACGCTCGTGGAATATGTTGCAAATGCTAAGGAATTCCATAAAGTACATTCCCAAAATGGATCCACAATTTTTTAGTTATTTTTAAGATTGGGTATTAGACCAAGCAATGAAAGCCTAAAAAGGGGGTGTAGAGAACATCGAAGGGGGTGACGATTTTTTTCTTCGGTATTTTATCAGGAGTAGTTAGGAGGTAAAGGTACTAATTTTCCTCGGTGCTGAGGGGTGCGCTAACGCGGGGAGAGGGGGTTAAAGGTGCAATTTTGTGCAATTTTTGGTGTTTTGGGCTATATCTCGAAAACGGTGAGTCGCACAGAAAAAAGTTGTGAGTAAGCATTAAAGCTTTCTAAATATCCTATTTATTTGCCCATACTTACATATGCAAAACTCTTAACGGTTCTTCCGATATTGTTCAATAAAAGTAAAAAAAAAATTTTTTTTGGATTCTATTGACTCTGGTGTCTATCCGATTTGTTTTTCAAAAAACTTTTGTAGGGTAAAGTTAGTAAGTGGTAAATTTTCCTTAATTTGATATACTTCTTCTTGGCTTGTCTCCTATCATTCGAGAGTTAAGAGAGTCTCAACGAAGTAATGTTCTATACTCATCAGAATGAAGACAACCATTGTGAAAAAATGGCAGTGGGGGGACGGTTTTTTATTTCATGGATCCATAGTGGGCGGTTCGGATTAAGACATACTACAAGCTCGCGGTCATGAGGTGTGCGCTAACGTGGGGAGGGGGGGCTAAAGGATTCATTTTTGCAGGTTGTCGACTTAATCTTGGAAATATCTCGGAAGCGGTGAGTCGTCCTGAGAGTATTTGTATGGCAGTACTAAAGCCCATTAAATTTCCAAAAACTTATTTGAACACTCGAATGCCGAATTCCTAACGGTTCCCCCGATACAGGTGATTGAAACCCGAAAGTTGTTAGAAAATCGTTATTTTGTTTATTTTTTTGGCTCTGGTGTCTCTTGCGATTGTTTTTCGGAAAACTGTTTCACGACCGATTTGTACGATGTTTAACTGGCTTTCATTTGATATGCTCCCCGTTGTCCTGTCTTCAATCAGTCAAAAGCTTAGGAGTTAAAACCGAGCTTCCGAATTCAATTTTCTCTATTTTCAAGGATAAAGACAAACATTGTGAAAAACCGGCAAGGGGGGACGGTTTTTTATTTCATGGATCCATAATGGGCGGTTCGGAGTAAGACATACTACAAGCTCGCGGTCATGAGGTGTGCGCTAACGTGGGGAGGGGGGGCTAAAGGATTCATTTTTGCAGGTTGTCGACTTAATCTTGGAAATATCTCGGAAGCGGTGAGTCGTCCTGAAAGTATTTGTATGGCAGTACTAAAGCCCATTAAATTTCCAAAAACTTATTTGAACACTCGAATGCCGAATTCTTAACGGTTCCCTCGATACAGGTGATTGAAACCCGAAAATTGTTAAAAAATCGTTATTTTGTTTATTTTTTTGGCTCTGGTGTCTCTCGCGATTGTTTTTCGGAAAACTGTTTCACGACCGATTTGTACGATGTTTAATTGGCTTTCATTTGATATGCTCCCCGTTGTCCTGTCTTCAATCAGTCAAAAGCTTAGGAGTTAAAACCGAGCTTCCGAATTCAATTTTCTATATTTTCAAGGATAAAGACAAACATTGTGAAAAAACGGCAAGGGGGGGACGGTTTTTTATTTCATGGATCCATAATGGGCGGTTCGGAGGAAAACATACTAAAAGCACGCGGTCAGGGGGAGTGCGCTAACGTTGGGAGAGCGGGTTCAAATATCTCATTCATGTGCTTATTAGCTCTATTCCCGCTATATCTCCGAAACCGCGAACTCTACGAAAAAAATGTCTGGACAAGAATGAAAGCTTACACAATTTCCTATAAAGTTCATGTGACATGCATAGGTTGAATTCCTAACATTTATCCAGATATAGCTAATTTAAAAATCAGAAATTTCACATAGAAAACATCCACACAACATAATTGGTATACATGTATCTATAGATTGGCTATATGCATGTAGGCTGTATTGATGTTTTCTATGTGAAATTTCTGATTTTTAAATTTGTTATATCTGGATAAATGTTAGGAATTCGACCTATGCATGTAAGATGAACTTTATAGGAAATTGTGTAAGCTTTCATTCTTGTTCAGACATTTTTTCGTAGAGTTCGCGGTTTCGGAGATATAGCGGGAATAGAGCTAATAAGCACAAGAATGAGATATTTGAACCCGCTCTCCCAACGTTAGCGCACTCCCCATGACCGCGTGCTTTTTGTATGTTTTCCTCCGAACCGCCCATTATGGATCCATGAAATAAAAAACCGTCCCCCCCCTTGCCGTTTTTTCACAATGTTTGTCTTTATCCTTGAAAATAGAGAAAATTGAATTCGGAAGCTCGGTTTTAACTCCTAAGCTTTTGACTGATTGAAGACAGGAAAACGGGGAGCACATCAAATGAAAGCCAATTAAACATCGTACAAATCGGTCGTGAAACAGTTTTCCGAAAAACAATCGCGAGAGACACCAGAGCCAAAAAAATAAACAAAATAACGATTTTTTAACAATTTTCGAGTTTCAATCACCTGTATCGAGGGAACCGTTAAGAATTCGGCATTCGAGTGTTCAAATAAGTTTTTGGAAATTTAATGGGCTTTAGTACTGCCATACAAATACTTTCAGGACGACTCAACGCTTCCGAGATATTTCCAAGATTAAGTCGACAACCTGCAAAAATGAATCCTTTAGCCCCCCCTCCCCACGTTAGCGCACACCTCATGACCGCGAGCTTGTAGTATGTCTTACTCCGAACCGCCCATTATGGATCCATGAAATAAAAAACCGTCCCCCCCTTGCCGGTTTTTCACAATGTTTGTCTTTATCCTTGAAAATAGAGAAAATTGAATTCGGAAGCTCGGTTTTAACTCCTAAGCTTTTGACTGATTGAAGACAGGACAACGGGGAGCATATCAAATGAAAGCCAATTAAACATCGTACAAATCGGTCGTGAAACAGTTTTCCGAAAAACAATCGCGAGAGACACCAGAGCCAAAAAAATAAACAAAATAACGATTTTTTAACAATTTTCGGGTTTCAATCACCTGTATCGAGGGAACCGTTAAGAATTCGGCATTCGAGTGTTCAAATAAGTTTTTGGAAATTTAATGGGCTTTAGTACTGCCATACAAATACTTTCAGGACGACTCAACGCTTCCGAGATATTTCCAAGATTAAGTCGACAACCTGCAAAAATGAATCCTTTAGCCCCCCCTCCCCACGTTAGCGCACACCTCATGACCGCGAGCTTGTAGTATGTCTTACTCCGAACCGCCCATTATGGATCCATGAAATAAAAAACCGTCCCCCCCTTGCCGGTTTTTCACAATGTTTGTCTTTATCCTTGAAAATAGAGAAAATTGAATTCGGAAGCTCGGTTTTAACTCCTAAGCTTTTGACTGATTGAAGACAGGACAACGGGGAGCATATCAAATGAAAGCCAGTTAAACATCGTACAAATCGGTCGTGAAACAGTTTTCCGAAAAACAATCGCAAGAGACACCAGAGCCAAAAAAATAAACAAAATAACGATTTTTTAACAACTTTCGGGTTTCAATCACCTGTATCGAGGGAACCGTTAAGAATTCGGCATTCGAGTGTTCAAATAAGTTTTTGGAAATTTAATGGGCTTTAGTACTGCCATACAAATACTTTCAGGACGACTCACCGCTTCCGAGATATTTCCAAGATTAAGTCGACAACCTGCAAAAATGAATCCTTTAGCCCCCCCTCCCCACGTTAGCGCACACCTCATGACCGCGAGCTTGTAGTATGTCTTACTCCGAACCGCCCATTATGGATCCATGAAATAAAAAACCGTCCCCCCACTGCCGTTTTTTCACAATGGTTGTCTTCATTCTGATGAGTATAGAATATTACTTCGTTGAGACTCTCTTAACTCTCGAATGATAGGAGACAAGCCAAGAAGAAGTATATCAAATTAAGGAAAATTTACCACTTACTAACTTTACCCTACAAAAGTTTTTTGAAAAACAAATCGGATAGACACCAGAGTCAATAGAATCCAAAAAAAAATTTTTTTTTACTTTTATTGAACAATATCGGAAGAACCGTTAGGAGTTTTGCATATGAAAGTATGGGCAAATAAATAGGATATTTAGAAAGCTTTAATGCTTACTCACAACTTTTTTCTGTGCGACTCACCGTTTTCGAGATATAGCCCAAAACACCAAAAATTGCACAAAATTGCACCTTTAACCCCCTCTCCCCGCGTTAGCGCACCTCTCAGCTCCGAGTTAAATTAGTACCTTTACCACCTAACTACTCCTGACAAAATACCGAAGAAAAAAATCGTCACCCCCTTCGATGTTCTCTATAATGTCTTGTTTGATTGGCCTATATTTACTTATTGCAGTAATGTTTGAAGCGAAAATTAAAAAAATTACCACGGTATTTCGCCGTCTCATTTTTTCGCTTCAGGTGTAAAAATCTCTTTAGATTTAAAAATATCTGTTTATATGAACTATTTCTTAAGTTTTTTTTCTGTTCTTGAAAAAATACAACAATTAGCCTGCACATATTTTGCTTTTGTTGCAATGTTATGAATTCATATATGTAATTTTACTTAAACCCTCAAATTTAATACCTACATAATACTCGCTTTTTCTCTGTTTAAAATGTTAAGCTTGAAGAAGTAGATAAGAGTATGTTATCGATTTTTTATTTTGTACGAGTAGTTTAATTTAAAATTCACTAAAAATAGCTTATTAGTCTCTAATGCTGAAGAGCTGCCATGTATTTTATACGATTATAGATTAGATATACTCAATGACACGATAAACATGTTCGTATCTTGTACAATTTATTGATAAGATACTTTTACGTGATTTCCAAATTATGCTTATGTTGATTAGCATACACAATTTAATTTTATGAAACGAATTGATTTCTTGTTTGTATCATTCAAACATACGTAACAGCTCGACGTCAGGTAGCGTGGCCGAGCGGTCTAAGGCGCTGGTTTAAGGCACCAGTCTCTTCGGAGGCGTGGGTTCGAATCCCACCGCTGCCAAGATACTTTTTTCTACAGATCGGAAGTTTTAATGACTTGCTGTAGTAGTCAGCATGTTTTTGTAGCATATTTTATATTATTTTCTACAGCTTTTTTGAATTTCCTGACAGACAAAATAATAGTGATATTAGCGAGTTTCATTGTATAAATTACAGTCAAAAATCACCTCACCTAATTCGAAAATGGTAAAAAAATTTGAATACTGAAAAAGTTATGAAAGTTATAAAATGATTAAAAACGTAATAAAATTCACGAAGAAAAATGTACTAAATAATTTACTATCATTAATATTATTAACATCCAGCTGTCAGTTTTCCTCCAGTGACAACCTAAATATTTAAGCCCCATATATCTTTAGTGCTTATACTGTAAAATTGTCGAAAAAAAATCTATATGTCACTCCACCAACTAAAAAAAAAGTATTCCCTATGGATGCCTTGCAATATGGAAGAAAGCTACTCCAGGCAAAGGCAAATCCTGCTATACTATATAAAATTCACCCGGTGACGGTAACATTAAAAATTCACAAGTAATTAGCGAAAGAGGTTTGCGACAGGATACCATTATAAATAGAGAAAAAATATCATGTGAGATTCGTATGTCAAGCGAGTTGCTAAAAAGAGCACAGAGATGTCCTGAGTGAAAATGAAATAGAGAAAAGTTTTAGCAGTTATCCATTTCGTTAAATTTCGTTTTATTTTTATTTTATTTAAAATAAAAGGGTTTAAATAAAATAAAAGGGTTAAAGTAGATCAAAAGTGTCAATAATTTAGTGGATCCAGGGTTTTTGTTCAAATTAAAGTTATGATGTCTTATCCTAACAATAAAATCTGAATTTAGAAGAAATATTTCCTTATGATTGAAAAACTTTTCAAATAATCCAACAACGAACGAATGAGATTCTTTTAAAAGTCACCGCCGAAACGACACATGCATCCCCCTGATTGGGATGCAATATCTATAAAAGAGTGTTGAAGCATACGTACATGTACGCCTCATTGAATTTCCGCAAACAAGTAATTTCGCCAACAACTTTGCTCTATCTTCGCCTACTTTTATGGATAGTGTCAGTGCATTACTGCACCTTATAAATATACATGTTCACGTAGTACTTTTAATCTTCGCCTGCCAGACCGTCACACCGTGGCAAACTTCTTCAAGTTTTTCGGTTCTTAAATGGCGGAAATCCTTATTCTGCATGTTGTCGGAAGTTTCCTTTTTGCATACACTCAGTGCCATCGCGGTAGTAGTTCTGCCTGTACTTAGTGCAAAACACTTGTCTTTGCCCATAGCATCATGTTGTAGTGTAGTTCTTCGGTATGCAGGACTTAGTGCGAACGCGACTGATGATGCATTCTGTACAACAAGGACTTGTGTGGGGACAAGTAGATACAGTGGAATTCTCTTATACAAATGTGATCATCATCCTCCTCATGTGAAACGCGCCTGAGATATTCAGATGATGTAGTTGTATGCAATGCAAAGGGAAAGGACATGGCAAATAGTGTTGTATAGTCCTGCGATGAGGCAAAACGCAAAAAAAAAGAAATCAACTGAAATGCGGACACGAAATACAGAAAAAAGGAGACATATAAAACGAGATCCAAATGCGGATGTCATGTTTGTAGTTTAGCTTCGGGCAGGCTCTCTAGATGCTCTGTGTGTGTGATGGGTGTGTGTCAGCATCCTCAAAGCCGCGAAAGGGTGAAGAGAAAAATGTTGAAAGTGTTGAATTTAAAACAAGCGAATCATCATCAACATGGGTTGTCGGTCGTCGCCAACAGTTGTAGGTTGTGACACATGGTATCCTAAAAGAAGTGCACTTCACTTTGATTATAGAGAGAGATCGAGCACAGGATGTTTTGAGCGATCTATGTGAAGTGTGCGGAGCTTTTCGGGTTTTCATTTTTTCATTCATTCATTCGACTTCTATATACGTTATTCCGCTTGCATACAATATGGTTTATAATGACACGCGAACAAGCAAACAAAAACGGCGAGTTTGAATTGGGGCATTTAGTAGAGCGGTTTTTTCATAGAGACCCATTTTTAGGGCACATTACACGTTTATGGCTGATGATATACGGTTGGATGAAAGAGAAATGAACGTTTCTTCTTTTTTAATGGGTCAACTTGAACGACTGAAAAGAAGGATAATTTTCCTTTCAATTGATTGTGAATAAATTGTGTGCTGCGTTCTTTTTTGGTGGATAATGTTGTATTTGAGAGTTCGCAGACTAGAAAGACATGTGTGACAGTCGTTCAAAGACAAAACATTCTTTTCAATGTCCTTATCTTCCGGAGAAAACACTTCTTAGTATCGCTTGATAGTGATAATATCCCTATAAGCGCACATGATTCTCTAGGTTTCCTGGCAGCTAAGCTGCACACACTATATCGATGGTTAAGCGCACAAATGTATAAAGTGCAAGTTAGCAAATTTTACAGGAGAGCAAAAAAAAAGGTAAATCATAAATTGCGATTTTCCTGAGTGAAACTTTTTTTAGAACTATTTATGAGACACGTCTGTCCACTCTGTTCCTCCTCGTTGACTGACATGACAAATAATGTTTGTAAATTTTCGAATATGTGACGGGGGATAATGAAAGCTAAATATCTCGACAGAATGTGGTATGTGATAAGATTCTTTAACACGTTTACTGTCTATGAGTCATATGTGACTCGTGTAACAAAAGGTGAATAAAAGATTTTCAGAAGGCAGACGAGGTGATTATTTCGAAGAAAAAGAGTATCAAAAATGTATCAATTGTGAGTAAAAGGTACGGACATTGCGCTTTTACGAAATAGCGAAAATCGCAAATATATATATATATATCATCATCATCATGTGTTGTCTGAATTCAAAGTATATGATGCATGTCAGCCGCAATTCAGACTAAATAATAAACACGCAACGTTTTCTTTGCAATATGTTTTGAGCAGTCGTTTCACTGTGAATTGTGAATCTACTGAGTTATAGAAAAAATACCTGAAATTGAAGGAAAACAGTTTCGTCGTAATCCGGACTCGAACATTCGACCTTCATGCCAAAAGGTCAGCACACGCTTATATTTAATGTGACAAAAAACAAAAATGAAAAATGTGAACAAAAAAGAAAAAATCAGTGTAGATCCCCAAAAATTAATATAAGGAAAAACCAGTATAAAAACAAAATTATATAACCTGAGGATGTATCAAAAAATGATACGAAACGTCGTTTAAGAAAATACAACATAATACAAAGAAAAAAAACAACAAGCTGTTTCAATTGAGCAATAAATACAACCAATTCAACGAATATAAAATAAAGCCGCTTGCCATTGCATTTTGCTGAGGCAGACAGGACCCACTACAGTTTCGCCAAACAGTGTGCCACTAAACAGGCTCATTTCAAAGAGAATGGGGCACATGATATTTTTGTACTGAAATCAATAAACACGGATGAAAATGTTGGTTTTTCCGACTTTATGGCTTCTTTTCATAAATCGTTAGCCGGAAATTCTAACCCAAATTTTGGTGTACGGAAAACCGTGCTTAGTCTTACAGAAATATTTTACCCCATTGTGAGCCTGTTTTCTAACGAGTATAAGTTGGTCGTCCTGCAGACATTTATGGAGTTAAACATATGAAAAAAATATTTAAAGTTTGTGTTTCTTGACGCGATCCACACGATGATCCCTCAACGTCCGTAGTTCAGCAACTAATTGTGAGGCCTTCATGTAAGTGCTACTGGTCTATTTCCACACCCTGTAGAGACGTAGTCAGGATTTATTTTCGGGAGGGATCCGAATTTCGATATCAGAAAATTTGGTGAACACATTATAGGAAATTATAATTTTTGCGTTACTGGTGAAGACAAGTATTTATGTATGTATCGCATTTTTACATTACCTATCGGCACACCATTTTTTGTTAAATTAACATTTTTTGTAATTTCGTTTGGCTATGCAATTCTGCCGAGTCCACCTTCGTCTATGCGACACCATTTCACTGGCTCAAAATGTGAGAACCCTTTACTGTTCTTATTTAATAAATTTGATTTTTGCAATTATCTTTTATTTTCTATGCGAATTTGTGTAAATTAATTTCTTGACTCTGAAATGTTAGATGCCATTAAGTTCCTCGCGGCAATAGCAACAACAATTTCAAAATGGAGACACAAGTGTTCTCATTATACACAGGATAGAAAGGGAAACGTGTTTTCTGCCTAGGTCCATGGAACGCTGAAAAGAGAAGAACAATGAAGGATCTGATTAAGGGAGGACCATCAACTTTCGGGTTAAGACTACGACTGCAATATATTAGTTCCGGCAACAGTAGTTGATGGGGCTTCTTTTCCCACTTTAACTTCTCAAAAAGTGTGCAAAGATTATCCTAAAGTAAATTGCGCGATCGAGTAAGCTGATGCGAGATTATTAATATCCGCGCGTGTTAGGATTAGCATTTGATTATACGGGTACAGGCCGAATCTTCTATTTTCTGTGCAGCGTAGAATTTATGCATTTTCCAAAATAGAGAGAGAAGATTGTTAAAAACTAGGGGGCTTCGCCTCCTGCTCGCTACGCTCGCCAACCCCCGGGGGCAAGGCTAATTTCGGACGCGGCCGAAATTTGGATACCCTTCGCTCTCGTTGCGCTAAAAGTTCTTTTCGGGCGTACCTATGACTTGTATTTAATCCCCCTCCTCATTCTTTTTCTTCCATATTGACAAAAGTTTTGGGCTTGGTTGAAATAAGTGGGCAAATAAAAATATTTAAATTTTTTTTGGGTTGCGGGAACATTACCCCACAGTACGATTCCATTCGTTTTGAACTTTTTTGTTGCTTTGGTAAAGTCACATTAATTCAAGGTTTTGTGAAATTGGTGCAAAAAATGTGAGCCAAAATGGGGGTTGGGTTTGTATGGCCACCCCATGACCCCATGGTCAGATTTGACCAATTCTGAGGTATGTTTTGTGTCATCAAGAGAAACACATTTGTGTGAAATTTGGTTGAAATTGGTGTGCAAATAAAAAAAATTTTCTTAGAAGAACCTAATTTGTATATTTGTATGGCAGTCCCATGACCCCATTATCCGATTTGATCCATTCTTAGATATGTTTTGTGTCATTAAGAGAAACACATTTGTGTGAAGTTTGGTTGAAATTCGTGCACAAATCAAAAAGTTTTTTCTAGAAGAACTTAAATTGGGGGGCTACGTTGTTGTTCCATTGAGTTGTCCGGAAGTGAGTGATCCAATTTCGGTGATTCAAACATACAAACATCCTGCAACAATAATAAGCACGCGTGCAAAATTTCAGCTCCGTAGCTTTTATAGTCGCCGAGAAAAACGCGCTGCAACAGACGGACAGACGGACAGACGGACAGACAGACGGACACCGTCCAATCGACTCATCACGTCATGCTGATCATATATGTATACTTTTTATATGGTCGGAGATGCTTCCTTCAATGCGTTACAAACTTCATGACAAAGTTAATATACCCTTTCACTCTATGAGCGAAGGGTATAAAAATGTGGATCATGTGGTCAGTCATCATAGCTGTCTGCGTTCAAAGTTACAGCCATTCAAAGGTGTGAACTCAGAGAAAAAAAATTAAAGGACTAAGCGCAAAAGAGTCGATTTACAAAAAAAATAAATAGATAGGAATCAAGAGGCCGAAATAAAGCATACTGTGGTGCACATTTTTCTGAGTAGTTCAGAGCCCCATCTGTCTGCATTCCGAAGTTTAGTCGCGTTCAAAGATGCGATCTAAGGACAAAACAAAATTGCAAACGCCATCGCAATCAATTTTTCAATAATGCTAGACAATGCGGATGTTTTGCTGGACAACTTCGTGAGATTTTCAATGCAGGACAGACTTGTAAATTGAGGGGCTGTCGAGTAGGAAACGGGACGGTTGGTCGCCTCAGAATGAATGGGAGTTAAAATTGTAACAGAAGAGAGTAGAACAGTTTCACAGTACGTTTTCCGTAGCCCAAATTTCCAAAAACATATGTAGAGTATTTGCAATTCACTAATCTCCTAGATAGATGATTGTATGTCACGTTCCTCTGCAAATAGGGCGGTTACATTTTATGCCTGAGTTTCCGTGGGCAGTACAAATGGCCAACTTCGTACAGGAATTTGTTTGCCGAAATCAACCTATTGTGTGACAACTCTACCGCAAACTCTTTTCGTGAATTTGGACACCAGGAACCAGCACATCGACTAACACATGAATTCATAAGCCAGGATTATTTTTAATCGTTTTGACGAATATACCTTTTCCAGGATATTTAAAGTTTAGACTCCCTTGGGCAGGCCAGGATTACCCACATGGGCAACCGGGGCAAATGCCCGGGGCGACAGATTTCGTGGGGCGCCTAATTTATGAAACTTGCTCTTGGTTTTAAATTCGGTATAAGATACATTTTGAAAACTCAAATTTATTCTAGTTACGTGTTTTCACCTCAATCCAGGACACGCAACCACAACCTCACCTCAAATTGTAATGTGACTGCGCCTTCAAAGTTTTGGGCTTAGCCTTCACGCACGGTTGCTGCGAAAGCATTGATTCCAAACGGCTTACTGGCGGCGGGTAATCTGGTAAACGCATTAGCCTCAAGGGCAGAAATAGACCTAGACTAACTCGTGAACCTACTTTAAATGTTGTTTTTAATACAGGAGTACTTGGCCGCGAGCTTATGAGTTTCCGACTACCAGCCACCTAAAATACCGTCAAGTTAGAAAATAATAAAAATTGTTTTTTTCATAACGATCCTTCGGAGAACGTTAATTGCCTTCAAGGAAGTAACTCGTCTAAGCACACAATCTCATTTAACATATACCAATTGAAAAAATTAAAAATCACTCTGACATATTTGTTAGGATTCAGCCATGATAAGTCTTAGTAAAGAATTCAGACAAAAGATTAAACTGCTTTTAGTTTTATGTATAACGGTGTGTAGGCAAAATTTAATTTTGAGAGGGGTATATAATTTTTCAGTAGCTTGTTTGCATCCAATAAGTGTTATATGAATATGATTAAATTAATTTTTGACTATTTTTACATTTCTGTAAATGTTTGTTCAGAGTAAAACAGCGAAAAATTCCACTTCCGAGCAAATTATTTATGATTATGATTAATCATCAAAAGCACTTTTGAGACGCTTAATGAATTTTATTGAATAATATTTTTGATTTTTTAGGTTATCTTTTTCATCGAAAACAAAAATCTCTCAAAATTAGACCCAAGGTTCATTACACTAAACAACAGAGTCCCTAAAAATGATATTAGATTATTCGGAAGCCCCAGATAAAATCAAGTTGTCCCCTTCAAAACTCGCCGTAAGCTAACGTAAAATGGGAGTTTCTTACAATAAAGAAAACAGGAAAACACATTTTCTTCGGTATGATGTTTTCCCGTCAAATATTAGCTCACCAATAGCCTATTTTGTTTGTCTGATTTCCTAAACGATCGACAATGGGAAAACCACCTTAGAAAGTAGAAAACTTTCTAAAGAAAATGTACAATTGAATGAAATCAGTATGCATCATTTCAGTTTTCATGTCGTCGTCATTTTTGAAAATAAATCGGTGGGAGTCCGGATCCCCCTGAACCCTCCCCTGGCTACGTCCCTGGAGGTCACAAACGAGTATTTGGTAAAAGTATATTGTATTGGCGCCATAGAGGCTAAATCCGGCCCTGCCTTAAGGGCAAGTGAGTATGCACTGAATGATTAATTCGAACCTTACCAATAAAGCCTTTCAACCCTAAAAAAATTATTAATATATTCTGAGTAAAATCCTTTTCTCGGATTTATTTTTTAATTATGAAATTGCTCTATTATCCTGACTCATTTTCCCTCAAGGCATTTGCATCTCGTGTCAGGATTACAGTGCCGAAAATTCCGTAATTTTGCAATTTTTCTTCATTCTCTCTTCGTCTTTTTTTTTTAATTTGCCCTCAAGCCTCAGCAAAAAAAAAAAACATTTTTGAAAGTACTTTCAGCTGTTTATAAATTACAATAAGGTTAATAGTGTATCACCATTTTTTCTTTATTGTCGCCTTTGTTGAATTTTATGACGAAGAGCGTAAAGATGACGCCTGAATGAGTCATTTTTACTTAAGGTACTTTTTTTCTCATAGAATCTTTGTGTAAAGAGCGACGACGTTGAGAAAGTTGACGTCAGTGCAAATAACTCAGGTCTGTTGTAATTAGATGGCCATTTGATAGGTCAATCTAATCTGGATACCGTTATAAGATATCCCCTTCGCCCACCATTGCTGCCCGCATGCCGATGGCAACCAAGCGTGCAAGACATCGTAAACTTAATTTTATGACTTCTTGGAAGGACGAAACGCAACGGAAATTTTACGATCCAATTTATTAATCTCGAAACAGCTTAAAATGGCACGCTTTTAAAATGTCTTTTTCTAAATCTTGTTCACGTTTTTCATTTTTTTCTCCCGCATCGTACACGTTAGGAGGAAGAACAAAGCATATACACTTAACTTCTTGAAAATGTGATACTTTTTTCCTTTTAGACGCCATTTTCTACTTCAGCCTTCATTCAGAATCTCGTGGACGAGCGCGGTGATGACTTTTCAATAATAAAATACAATTAAGAGTCTTCGGTCCGACTAATGTAGTGAAGATAAAATGTATATATCGAGACTAGACTTATTATGTGACTCAGAGAAGAATGTCGTTGTCGCAGGAATTCGCTCTCTTGTGCAAATAGCACTTGAGCCTTTAAATATCCTGCAAATTGTCATGTCGCTTGTCTCAAGTATATTGAAGCGCATACATGCAGATAACTTAAGAAGGCCTATTCAAAATGGCATTGTCGCAACACGATTTTTATTGTAGATATATCGAAATAATACCAGACAATATCCTTATTGCACTCTCTCGATACAATGTCCTTACAAAGCATTTTTTCTCTATACCTCAAACGGTATAACAGAAGCTGCAAGAAAAAAAAAACACGACTAAACGATGCGAAAAAGACCACGACAACGACAACTACGATAGATAACGAACGAACGAATGAACGTGCTCAATTGATTTATACTCGAAGGAGTTTTCTTTTAATAAGATGAGTGGCCTCTTTACAACAAGCCTCAAAGTGGTTACCAATTCAATGGGCGCTATACAGCGAAGCTTGGTAATAGATTCAGGTCAAGAGATGACGACGCTATGCTTCGATGACGTTTAAAAGAACTTCTCAATACGCTTTTTAAAAAGATGATATATTGAAAATGATGAGAATATGCAGAGTAGTTTGGGGGAGGACATGTCGCCGGAGAGTACAACGGATGCATCTTTGCAACGAAGACGACATGAGAAGGTGTGAAAAATGGGAGTGTTGAGTGTTCAGAACACTTGAAACGAAAGGATAATGCCCATTCGGGGTGTATTGTGTGGAAAAAATAAATTAGAAGATATCAGGACATTTTTGAGCATACAAGAGATGGACAAGTGGTCCATCTGAATTTCACATATGCCATAATTTCTGCACGTCGCAACATTTTTGATATGCTCTCATCCACGTATGCAAGGTACCAGACACTTCAAACACGCTGCTGAATATTTTCCCATTGAAACACTCCGTGGTATCGTTGTCCCTGAACATGAGTATACACACGCCCAATCCAATCATACCAATTCGAATTGATTCGTGCTCAAAAATGGCAATTGAAAAATTTCTATTTCAATTCACCAAAAGTTCAAGTAGTCGTCGTCGTACAGTTTCGTTTTTCTCGATATTTTTCTCTATTGAACTCTCGTCAGGAAAAAGCACTTATCCATCCAATTATTTGTCTTGAGTAATGGCAAACGAAATTGGATAGCTCGGCTCGCCTCGCAGAACGCCAGGCACTTGAGCATGGTGTGAGACGTGGCGGTTTTTGAGGATGAAACCACACAATTCCACGAGCATCTTTGTAAAACGGCTGAGCGGTATGAAACATCCATTACATACTTCGTTTTGGACATTTTATTGTCCTGGACATGGTACTTTTCGATATTCTACTTGATTCCATACTTGATATATAATCCGCGTGGTATTTGAAAATTATCAATGATTTTAGGAGTAGTCATCCAATTAAGTTGACATGTTGCGGTATATATATATGTGTCAAGTTTTCAAATTTTTGAGTCTTAGACCAGAGGAAGTTCTTGGTCAAATTGATGGTAACATCTGAGTAAAACAGACCTGATGCAATGGTCTTATCTGAATGTTAGGCCATGAACTATGCGGGTAAATTGAAATATGAATGAAGACGGACAAACGCCTTTTTGGGTATACTCGAACGAAGAGCCTAAGAAACGAAGATAGAGTGCCTTGAAAACGTTGTTAAAAACATTTTGACCCGGGATGAGTTACATCGAACAACCAGCTGCCGATGGAGGCAACACAAACATCCATGTTGTCAGTGGGATTAGAACCCACGCTTCGACATTACAGAGATAGAGTGTCGTTGTCGTCTCCCATTAAGCTACCGAAACCTGTTTTGGAAAAATTCGAAGTTAATACTGTAAGCCGACTGAGTTAAATTGCCAGCCTTAGCTAGCTAGCACTAATGATAACAGTCTCTTAAAAGTTATTCCCTCACACAGTTTTCCCCCGGGTGTCGAGCATGAGCAGGCAGATTGGCCGATATGAGATTGGCCAGTTTATTTGGTTTGGGGAGAAGTAGCAACTTTTGCCGTTTCTGGCAGAGATATGACCGTATGTAGGTAATTTTTTTTCCAAATTGTTGCTCCTTGGCGCCATTATACATGAGCATATATTCCTATCTTTTTTCTACCGTAACGTGCATATTTGACATTTCGACCGGCGGGCGGCTTATCTTCGTTCGCATAACCCTCTGCTAGAGTTGCCAGGGACTTTTGGCAGGTGGAGCTTTCGAAGATTGGAGCTCCTACTGAAATTACCATTTCCTGATGGAGTGATAAATACAAACCCGGTATAACCTTTTTTTTGGGAAAATTTCGAAGAATTTAAAAATTAGGTACCCCTGTTGGAAACATTGGACCCTGTTTATTTTATTTACGTTGTTTTTTTGCAAAGTTTCGAAAAAAAAACATCGGCCAATTAACATCGCCAAGACGAGGGATAACGCGGCCATTGAATTTCTCGTGCAAAAGAGCCATTGTTTCGTTGGCTGTGTGGCAAATGGCCCCATCCAGGATATGGACCTGGACGATATGTGCTTCCATATCGTCCAAGTCCATATCCTCGTTTTCTGGCCACAAGAAGTCCGTTATGTGGACGCATTTGTTCGATTATGTTGACCAAAAAATCACGAAGTGCACGAAAAGCATTTTGATTTGAACGTCCATTTTCGTAAAAGGCTTCAACGACCTTAACGCGCTGCTCAATTGTGTACTTCTTCAAGGTTGCATTTCCCAAACACTGAAGTAAAGAAATGTCTAATAAAGTTGGGCGAGAAACTTACCGTTAAGGTGTGACACTCAATTAACATCGTGCATTCTAGTTGGACCACCCGTTAGTTACACTAAACTCAAAACCTGGCCCGGGCCAAATAACACTGTCTTCAGTATTGGGTGGGCCGCAGGAGGTCAATTTCAAAAACTTTTATCTAATTTTATTACGAAAGTTGCTTACAGAATATTACTTTTAAAATACATATGACAGTAAGTCTGGATCACTATAGCGGCTTGAGGATGATCCGTGAGAACTTCGACCTTTCGAAAATGTACTTCCAGAACATTGAAAAAATTGAGACAAGAAGCGAAAACGCGAAAATTTGAATATTCTTCAAGTAATCACTATTGTTCAATTAATTTGTGCCAAATTTTGGACAGAGTAGTCTGGCTGGTCTAGCGGTTAGAGCGCGCACCTTCGGACCTAATTTCCAATTGTAAATACAATTCATGAGTTGGTTTAAAAGCACATCACAAACAACTTTTTGTCTCTTTTAACCATCTTTCTAACGAAGTTAATTTAATCTGACAATTTTGGCTCCCAATGGGGGAGACCTGGATGACTGGTGTGACAATTTTTCTATCATCTGTCCAAAATTTAAAATAAATAACAGGCACTACAATCCGACATTGGACTAAGGCCACAGGATGTGTTAGTGACATTCTATTTCCAATATCTTATCTGCTTTTTCGTTGAGGTAATGAGATCAGCATCACGCTCAGCAGTGTTATCTTTCCCCATAAATGGGTACTCGTTTAACATCTGAGTGAGATCATAGTCCGTCACAAGCTCGTGAGTTCGAACAACACCATGGCTCACGATGAGATTCGAACTCGTGACCCTGTGCTGTATCTTGGGATCCTTTGCGCCTACAAAGCTGGGGTTACACTCAAATTAAAGAAGATTTTCTTAGCTTTAACAGTGGACACCTTACTTGTAGGAAGCACCTTTTAGAAATTACAAGCAAAAATATGAAAAAAGCCCGAAAATTTTGAGGTTTTTTGAGGGTCATGGGGTTAGCACAGGTTTTTCGAAGTTTTAAACTTGGTGGTACACTTCTGGTATCTGTCCTAACAATATCCCAAAAAACCAGAGCCGAGCAATTTTTTGCGACCTAACGCCTTATTTTTCGGTTTATTGACTGGCCTAAATGTATATTTATTTGATTTGAAAGCTTATTTTTATGATCTGAGTTTTTTTCATTTTAGAACTACTGTTAAACACGGTTGTTATACGTGAAAGCGCTATAAAACTATTTACGTTTATTCTGTACGGAGAGCATGTATAGACTTTTTCCATGTGATAAATTTTATCAGAATTTCCCCTCCCCATCGAAAGACGAGATATAATCCTTAAATACACTCAATCCTTCCAAGGTTTGTATTCGAGTGGGAATTACTCGTATTGGCTCGCTATCCTCGCCTTCTTCATCATAATCAGGAGCATCGTTTTGATTTTTGTATCCACAGGGAAAATACTGAATACCCTTAAAGCAACGAGGTTTCTACGACTTCCCGATCACAAGAGGTTCCAACTTGCCACTTCCATCTACTTTTGTGCATAGGGGAACAGGCAACCTCTCCTTAAAGCCCAGCACTTGTCTGATCTGAAAAAAAGTCCGAGCTCATCCGCATTGTAGACATCTCGAGAATTATAATCTTTCACAATGGTTGGAAGGACCCTCCAGTCCAAGTAGTCATAACATCTTCGTTGACATCTACAGCTACACTGATTAGTTTGAATACTGTTCCGTGACGTTTTTTAAATCTCTTGATCCATCCTGTATTCGCTGCAAAATTGTTCAGCTCTAAATTATTCGCAATTTCGATAGCCTTTTCCATCAAAATTGGTCCATTTACCGGCAAATTAGACGCCCGAAATTGGCGGAACTATTCTAATATGACCTTTTCCAGCTCTTCGTGTTTAGCCGGGTGATTTTTTTCTTGATTCGTTCGTAAGGCGTTATAAAATTGTAAATGAATGTCTGGGGACTGAGAATTGGGAGCGATATAACCGTGAAAGCGTTATAAAAATTGCGCTATAACCGTGAAATATTTGCACTTAATGTATATGGTTAAATTACGGGGACTAGGAAAAATGGCGCTACAACCGTGAAATCCTTATATGCATGAGCGTTATAACCATGTTGTACTGTATTTTTTTTTGGTTCGGAAATTTATTCATTTGAGCCGAAAACGTATTTTGTTTAATCGGATTTTTTGTTTTCATCCCGAAACTTAATAAATTTATTCGAAAATATGTTTTTTGTCTGTTTTTGATTCGGAAACGGCTTTTGTTGATTTGGAAATTTATCTATTTCACTGGGAGAGTTATTTATTATCTATTATCTAAAATAGAATATAGTCATCATTCGACAGTAAACATGCACTCTATTCTTCTCCACTCCGACTGAAATTTCATCCACTCTACTAGGTATACGCGACGAGTACTATCGTTTTATTATTTTTGTATATCCTTTTCCCAAGTGCACACTCATCCCCGCGAGACAAACAAAATGCATCAATTCAATTGTGAAATGAATCTTCCTAGAAGTAGGTACTTATGTAAAATATTCCTGCGACTCGCACACAACTCGACCTAATTCACTTGATTTCCGCACGAACACTTAGCGGAGGTTTTGCATTACCCGGGTTGTCTGTGAATTCGTATGCGCGCAGGATTGTTTTAAATTTAAACTTATGCTATCCAGGATAATAATTTATAATTTGGCGTGGATGAGAAAAATAATTTGAAATTTGGCGTGGATGGGATGGTCTCAAGTTGAAACAGCCCGAATAAATGCGTCGGTCAGGACGATATCTAAATCAGTCATTTTCATTTCGTGAATTTAATGTGTACTGGGGGAAATTTATTAGGACATATTCTGTGCGACTGTAGGAAGTACATAATGTATGGAGTAGAATAATTCGAAAGAGGACATATGTACATACAATTAAATATAAGCGAGGCGACCACGAAGCAATATGTACTATTATGGAGATGGATTACTATGGTCTGTATTGCTGAATGTTTAAATAGTTGCGTTGCCAGAGACACAATATACAACGCATTCTCGACGTCGTCGCCAAGTTACAGACAATTAAGTATTGTTGACATTATTTGCCCTCAATTACAATATATCGAGAAAGACGTGGTCAATGCACACAAAAACTATAATTTTTCGTACTCATACACATGTACGCTCGCATATGAGAAAACTGCAAATAGATGTGATGCGAAATTAGCGTACATTATTCATATGAGTCGTAGGAACTCTCGTGAATGTACATAAAATACATAGAACGTAGTGAACTTATTAATTTATATGTAGGATGGCACCCAGCCGTTGATGATGATGAACAGACTATAGCCAGAGAGAGCGCTCTTTCAGTTTATTTGCCAAGAAATAATGTTTGTGCGATTATCCTTCAGTGTTTTGGTAAAATTAAGCAAACTTTGTGGAAATTGCTGAAAAGCTTCATTAGTTCCAGTAAGCAACTATTCAGTTTCGCATATTCCTTTAGTCCCTTCTAGGCAGGAGTTTTCATTATTATCATTTACATCACATCGAAAGGTTTTTTTTAATACATTCTAAAATTATGTTTGGGGCCGGCCGACTGACCATATATTTATACATTACAGATAGTGTACAAAATGTACAAGCCGGGTCGCCGGAGCGCCAATTATTTGGGACGGGATTTTGGCCAACAGTTCATTTATATGTAAATATCTGAAATAAAAACGCTAAAACTCAATTAAAAAATAATAAAAATAAATGAAAACTCCAGTAACCAGTTGGCGGAGTGGTTTTTAGATTCCTACTGATAAAGGATTGCAACTCCACACTCTAAGATTATAGCAACGAAGAAAACTGACATTAATGTTTAAATTTAGGCCCAGTGTTGTAGCCTAGAATTTAAAGAGACGAATATACACAATACGTCAGGCATCACCATCTCCGTATTGTAGGATTTCCAAAAAGGCATAAATATCGATAAAGGTCTTTTAATTACCTTATGTACACTGCGATAACTAATGAGAAAGCGATTGCATATTCGATTTGTACAGGAATAAGATACATAAATGCGTTTCTTCAATAAATTCTACCTTCTTACTATGTTGGGAAGATGTAGTACTAGTACCGAGATGATTTTTTAATGGGTTTTATAATTTATTGGAGTATAAGCTCCCGCTCTGTAGCCCACTTAGTTGAGTCGCACTCTACGATGCTAGTACCTAATCTAGAGGTCCGGAGATCGAATCTCGGCGTGGTCCAAAATTTCCGTACATGTGCGGATAGGAAATATTATAGTGCTTGCAACATGATATACGCTCCGAAATGATATGCAATGTAAGGTTGACTCGAAATTGCCTATAAACGGCTGAGTTAACGCACCATGGCACCACATGGGGCTATACGGTACTGAGAAGAAGATAAGCAAATTAAAAAAAAAATAATTGAGTACCATTAAAATAATATGATAAAGTAATAACGGTATTTTCTTGAAACTTGGTGACAATATTTTGAGTAGCCTGCTTGTTCTTTTATTAACACATGGTCTCGAATCCGGGGTCCCCTTATAGTCCAATAATATCGTATTTTCGTCAGGAAAAAAATACAGAAGTTTATTTCTCAATTTTGTTATATGTATTTTGGGGCGCTGATTCCGAATATCAACTTTGCACGCTAAAAAAAGTGCCGCAACCTTTATAAAGGGGGGGAGGGGGAAAGGGGGGCATTTTTTCGTTTTTTTGCGATTATTTCAAAAACGGTAAGAGATACAGAAAAATGGTCTGAGGACGAAAAAAACTACATAAAATTATCTGTGCAATGATATATAACACATTAGAGTTTAATTGCATATTTCGGCGTTAGAATAGAACATAAATTAGAATATTTTCATTTTAGACCTTTTTTAAAAGCTCCATAACTTCTCAAAGAATGTTAGTTCAGCCGTAAAATTTTGTACAAGTATTAACAGCAAGTTTAAGATAATTTTAACGTAAACGCTGAGTCGCTCCGGTCAAGGATCCCCATTATCCCCCCATTTAAATTTGTCAAAACGGCATGTCCATAACTCCCCCCAAAATTGGAGCAGAGTGCTAAATTTTGGTTTGTTGCGATTGGAGGTCATAGTCACCCCACCCACCAAAAATCAGCTTATTTGGATAAAAAATAAGAGTACCTCCCATACAAAGTGACCCATGACAACTTTGTTCTACAGTTTGTAAAATGAGTAGTACGTTGTACGTAGAACAAACTCTTGGTCACTTTGTATGGGAGATACCCTTAGTTTTTATCCGAATGAGCTGATTTTTGTTGGGTGGGGTGACTATGACCTCCAATCGCAACAAACCAAAATTTAGCACTCTGCTCCAATTTTGGGGGGAGTTATGGATATGCAGTATTGAAAATTTATATGGGGGGATAATGGAGGTCCTTGACCGGAGTGACTCAATGTTTACGTTAAAATTATCTTAAACTTGTTGTGAGTACTTATATAAAATTATACGGATGAACTGGCGTTCTTTCAAAAGTTATGGAGCTTTTAAAAAAGGTCTAAAATGAAAATATTCTAATTTATGTTCTATTCTAACGCCGAAATATTCAATTAACCTTCGGGCGGGCGCAATGCATCTGACAGATTAAGTGACCAGTTTTTGTTGCGCCAATCAGCGATAAGAAAAGGGAGTGAACTGAAACTCACAGTAGCTTAATCTTTATCGACCAGCTACCCAAAGCAGTTTTCAGTTTGTATCTACCATATGTCTGAGGGTCGGGAGGGGATGAAATAATCTCTCAGATATATTGCGCCCGATTGTGTTATTTTCTCCTTTTCTATGAAAATTTCCACTTGTTATACTTTTCACATTGCGTAATAACGTTGTGTTGACTTTTAGGCTCACCAAATTGTTCAATAGTGTGTTTTTAGTCAAATAAGCTCACATTTTTTAAGCGGTCGAGTTGTTGGAGGTTTTTTAAATATTGAAGCGACTGAAAGCGGAATATTCTTGGAAAATTTTAAATGTGAACGGTATAAAACTTTGTGAGACAGTATTTGTTTCAAAAATTTCGTAGAACTGTTTCAAAAAGACAATGCAACAATAAATAAGAGTCTAAAATATACAGAAACTTAGTTTCATCCTTTTTTCTGCACTTAATCTGTCAGATGCATTGCGCCCAATCGTGTTAAGATTGGTATTGCGCCCGCCGGAAGGTTAAACTCTAATGTATTATATATCATTACAAAGATAATTTTATGTAGTTTTTTTCGTCCTCAGACCATTTTTCTGTATCTCTTACCGTTTTTTAAATAATCGCAAAAGAAATAAGAAAGAGTGAGAAAAAACTTCTGTATTTTTTTCACGGATTGGTACTAAATCGACACGATATTACTGAACTATTAGGTTATTCCAAGATAAGCTTTTTGAGCTCATATCAGTTATTGGAAGTTCTACTCATTACTAGCAATATTTTTCAGATTAAAATTATCTTTCTAAACCGTTATTTTGTGTTTTATTTCCTAGTGTAGTATTTCCATTAATTGCCAACATTATTTTATTATCATAACTTTTTTTAAACGTGAGCACACAACAATGTTGAGTCAACAATGAACTTATCAAAACCTCACCTCACCATTGAAGGCAAACAATTTTTCCACGAAACCTCTTCGATTGAAACATTTCAAATGTTTAGAGCAGGCTTCTCCGACATGAGGCGCGAGTAAGTCCTTCATCCAGTTCATGATTGAATTCAAATAAAGGTCATAATTATCAAAATTTAGTAGAAATTTTTGTGTAAAAATAAATTATAATTTTTGTTTTACATAATATTATAGTAAGCAGGTAAAAACCTCTACTTGAGATAGCAAGATGTGGTGTAAATTATTTTTTCTAATGTTTTTTTTTCGGGTGCTGAGCACGAATGCGGGGCTTTCCTCATAATTTTATGAGGAATTCTTGTCTAAAAGCCATCAAGAGACTTCCGACTTTTTTCATAGTACATCCATCTTTTTTCGACTGTGTAATTTGAATTTTTCGATTGATATTACAAGTGGCGTAGCGTACGGTCTTCCATGTGTGCAGCGGAATACGGGCCCCTAGCAACAGGACCCCAAATTCGAAATATCCATATGAGTAAATTATCTCTTGAAGACCTTCACTTTGAAAGGTCTGCAAGAAAAACACAAAAATGGTAGTATCGGAATCTTTAGAATCTGCAGATGGCTTAGATTCTAAAGATTCCGATACTACCATTTTTGTGTACGGAGAATCGTGAACCCTCTTGAAGGCTCTTGCCGTAAAATTGAGCCATTGTAATCAAATACTTTGAGTGTTTTGATCTGGAACCAAATCATCAAGGAAAATATATTCACAATAGGGTTTAAGTCACAATTTTTTTTAAAATAAAACATATGAAAAATCTAGAAACAGATACCTGCCGATAAACCCTTCTGTCTGTTCTGGTTATGGGTCCGCAGTTTCCCGTACATGACGCATTTATCTTTGAAGGAAAGATTTCAGTCGATTTAATTAACCTTGGAGAACGACCGGTTATGGTTCAACTTTACCAGGGTTGTCAATTTTTTATATGTGAACTAGCTGGTGTGATCCTCAAAATAGAGTAAACACTTAGTAGAATCAATTACTGTTTTGAGACCAACATGTTGAAGTGCACCTTAGGGTTTTTTTCGCCGCTTCCCTTGAATTTAGTGTTAAATAAATAAAGTAGAAGATCTAACAAGTTATTCCGTTTAATAGTATTGAAATAATTTTTTATGTCTCACAAGATTTTCGTTGCTCTCGCTCATTTCATGAATGCTTTAGAAGCGGGTTCTGTAATTATTTCCGAGTTAAAAATTAAACTTGAGGAGCCCCCATTCCAATTTCGATCACAAGAAATTTGGGAAACGTTACGCCACTGGATATTTCCTATAGAAGATTATAAAGCATTGAATAAATACAAACTGCTGCGCAAAATGTTAAGGTGAAAGTTTGAACTCTATATGGAACTATTTTTCTATAAAAACGTATAGTGGTGACACTCGTAATTCTTTCTCGCCTTCGAAAATGCATTGTTTTTAAATGCAACTTCAAAACACGTTACGTTCAACCTAACCCATGTTTTTCACTGTGGCTTAAAGTCCCAAAATGCTCATAGATCAGGGGTACGATTCCATTTTTCTACCAGACAAAGAAAAAATTGACAAAGCGTAAATTTTGTAGTCTGGCTGGTCTAGCGGTTAGTGCGCGCACCTTCGGTGTACAGGGTCATAAGCTCGAATCTCACCGTGTTCCATGGTGTTTTTCGAACTCACGAGCTTGTGACGGACTATGATCTCATTCAGATGTTAAACGAGTACCCATTTATGGGGATAAATAACACTGCTGAGCGTGATGCTGATCTCATTACCTCAACAAAAAGCAGATAAGATCTTGGAAATAGGATGTCACTAACACGTCCTGCGGCCTTAGTCCAATGTTGGATTGTCGCGCCTGTTATTTATTTTTTAAATTTCAGCCAAATTTATACAATTTTAATAATTTGACTAAGATAAATACTCGTGCATCAACAAGCTTAACGCTTCATTTTACACGATTTTTCAAGATAGTTCACAAGTGGAAATCATGTTCAGTTTTTAAGTTATAATTTATCGTTTGCAATTATCGCGGATTTTTTTTTTATAATCAGAAGAAACTCGTCTCATCAATCTCTACAGAATCATCATATCGCAGTATAAAAGTGTTTTTTAGGGACTGCGTCCAGTAAAGGCTTTCAAGTCAAAAACCATCATTAGAGAGTTTTAGCATATCGTTCAAAATATTCCGATAGGACGAATAGGCTTTGACATTTTCTTTGAAAAATTCGCTTGCCTACCGTACGCAAAAAATTATACCACAATTTTGTATGTTCGAAGTCATGAACCCACAATTCCAGGTGTTTATAATCAGTCAAATTCACGGAAATGCACCTATGCCTACTTGGGACATGAAAAATGGTGGTATACTGTTTTGCGTACGACAGGCAAGCGAATTTTTCATAGAAAATGTCAAAGCCTATTCGTCCTATCGTAATATTTTGAACGATATGCTAGAACTCTCTATTAGTATACTCAAAACTACAGCTGCAAACTAAACGTTATTTTATCGTACCCATTTTGGTCTGCAAAATTCCAAACATGGATTTTCCAATATCCCAAGTAATATCGGTCGTTTTCCCGCAATATTAATTCCATAGGCAACTTATTTCAACAGTACATCGTACGATAGTCTGCAGCTGTGTTTTAGGAATTTCTCGCTAAAATCACAAAATCAAAACGTAGAGGCTAGGCTGAACGAATAGGATTCATCATATTGTCGTTGTTCTTTCTGGTTCGTATCCGTTGTTGAAAATTTCGCCAATGGCTCACTATGCATATAGGACAAATATCCAGAAATATTTCTGCGGTCGACCGTTCAATTAATGATCGTATCAGTTTTACGTTTGTCGCCGATAGGGGTGTTACAGTGGCCAGGACACTGGCGAACACTAATATCTATGGATTGCACTCGAATCGAAAAAGGCAAATCGATAAAATTTGTAGTCTCGATTAGAGTGATTGCATGTCAATTTCAGACGCGATAAGAAGAAAACAATTTTTCTATTTTTTTTTTGTCTTATTCCCTTGCCATAGTGTATGAAACATTTGACTCGATTCTCCTTAAAAATACACAATAAGCTTGACAGATACAGACAATATGATAGATTAATTTGGTGGTTTTGAATTGCATCAAATTTTTCGAATTAGATTTGTCCGAAACGAATCAGCCAATTGGTATTGAGAAATCTATTAGGATTCAATATTAAACTTGAGTTTTGCGAGAAATCTTTGATGGTAGCTGAATGTTAGAGGCTTATTTTAATTACCACTGGAATTTATACGCAAATCA
The DNA here is from genome assembly GCA_949715475.1 of Microchrysa polita. NCBI lineage: Eukaryota > Metazoa > Arthropoda > Insecta > Diptera > Stratiomyidae > Microchrysa > Microchrysa polita. The sequence goes on from OX454415.1 coordinate 118,282,474, forward strand.
CATGTTATTAAGATGATAATATCACCAGATCCATAATACTAAATAATTTTAATTACAAAATGTTTATCGTCTAAGTACTAATTACAGTCATAAGAGATTCACCACATTATCCAATCTAGCTCGACGAATATTATAAGATCCTACCCGGATTTCATTAGCAATCCGTTTATGTGCCCACCTTGATGAGATTAACTGCGAAAATCTTCTCTCCACTAAATTGAAACCGCACGCAACAAGAGTCGGAGATTTGAGTCTCGTTTCAACATAATCAATTATGAAATCATATCAAATCACATTTCTTGAAGAATGAATTTTGTGCCCATCTCCAAGCTTCCGCCATGCCGCCCGCCCGGCCTAATACATGAAACAATATTGCCATGAGGCAAAATCCAAAGGTATTTGTTCACTTGACTACTCATCCTGGAGATTTTCGAGATGAAGGTATGTACATGGCAAGGCAAGCTAAAAGGATATTGTAAAGCTCTCAATGAGGAGAGCCTATGGTATTTGTTTAGGGTTTTGAATTTATGTGGGGCAATCGTAGTAGATAATTCAGTATTGTACATAGCTTCAGTCATTTAGTAACCAAAATATTAATAAATCGTTTGAATCATGTGTTTGTCCTGTTCCTGTCATTTAACCTAAACCGTTTAGCATAACAAGACAATGGAACGGCACTGTTATGTCTTCTGTATATTATTGCAATGAAGATGATGATATGAAAGTCAACGCAAATTGGAAAATCCTAACGTGTGCCAAAGTAAGGTATGTTGAAGTAGCCCGTTCGGGGACGAATTAAGTATGTATATATGAAGTCTTAGTATTTAATGTATATAAGCTCACGAACCAATCATTGTGCAATGTTTCAAATCAGTATCTAGTCGTATAACGGTTTAGAAAAACCGAGGTGATTACGTAAGCTTTACTTCAAACCCCTATAACTCCGTTACCATTACTCGAAACTGGAAAAAAAGTAACTTATATTGAATGAGTCCGTTTTATTCCATTTTAACATCTAGCCGCCCTTATTTTTAAACCCTATATTCATTTGATTCTTTTTATTAGATTCGCAAACGGATAACATTGCTGAAATGATTTATACGAAATTGGACAGCATCGCATAAACCATCTCATCAATGGGGATAAGCCAACACTATTGCAATAAAACTAAAAAATAATTAATTTCAAAATATTCTCAAGCCATTATTTTAATATTATAAAAAGTACAAACTACTTAAACGATCGTTACCGCGTTACCCTTTTTTTCTTTTTCGTCGATTCCCCAAACACATCAAAAAAGAAAACCGATGTCAACCTTCTAATAAAAGAACTTAAGTCGTACGTAATTTCTCTAAAAAACAATTTTCTTTACCATTCTGTCCCCTCTGTCTAACAAAAAATATCACTGAAATTTCCCTCCCCTATATCACTTTCATATCATTTCATTACACGAATTTACACAGCGTGTAGATACCACTCCCGGACTATATTGGAGAAACCAGCTAGACAGCATCTCCGCATAAAACGTTTCACATCTGCAGCTCGGGCGAGAAGCTATGTCCTGCCACGATATCATTCTTACATGTTTCTCTCTATCGCAAATGCTTTTTCCTTTTCGTCCTTTCGTGTGGTGGCATTCTTGTACTTTACTTTCCGCTCTTCGGCGCTTTTTTTTCGGTGTACCACTTTTCTTGGATATCAGCTTGTCACTTGATAATTCAATTTTGTCAGACTGATAAGCACGCGGTTAAATGAGCGAGTAAGGATACAGCATCACTTTACCACACACACACACACACTCAGACGAGTATGTGAAGTCATTTTCTAGTTTCCTTAGCGGATAGTTGCACTTGTGTCTGATCAGTATCATCGATGATGTCGGTTGGAAAGTCCGTCGTATCACGACAACCGCGTTGTGGCGGTTCGATATCGTCTTTGCCGACGATGAACACAATTTCATCTCATCGAAATGGTATGCTGTATATATGTACGTAGTCAATTGCTCAATATTATCCTGAAAATCCAAAGTCCCCAACTCTCTAATCCCTTGACTTGACTGTGAAGCGCTTACATACAGGAGGACCGATGGTTTCTATAGAAAATCCTATAGCGACCGCAGCATAGATGAGCGGAAAATCAACCGAAAAGAATTGCATGGATATAAGGTATAATGGAATGTGTCCGTAACCTAAGAAGGAAAGGAGGCAAGAAAAAAAAATACCTAGAAAAAGAGAATAAGTAAAAACCACGAAGAATGATATAGAAATGGAGAATCATTTTCAATAGATGACACAAGGGGGGATACGAGGCTATTCAGTCAGCTTTACTACACTTGAAACGAATGTTACGGAAAAAACAGCAAAAAGACACAAACTATACATAGGGTATGTATATGAAAACTTCAAATGTCCTTGGGGTATCCTTCTAGACGGATAGTGCGGGCGGCCAGCAAGTATAGTCCGCTGAAACACTAAACTTTACTCAAAATCACTTTGGTTGTGTTTTATATAGGGGTTTTCGTCTCGACGACGAAATGATTGCACGCTTACGGCAATAGTGGTCCCCATTGCATAGTTCCAATCTATATGAGTTGTGTATACGTAAAAGAGAAAAATAAAAAGCCCCATTCTGAAACGAGCCAAATGCTGATCCTTTTTACAAATAAAAGTCATGAAAGTGTCTAACTCGATAGCAATAAGACAGGATTTTGTCCGGGTAATGTGAGCTTTATGTAGTGCCTCTGGAAACATTATCGTTTTCCGAATGGCGATTCGGGTTGGAGTAGACGTACTATTGACAGCCTGAAAAACAAGTCTATTTAAAGTAGACGCGGATGGATGACGTGTAAGATGGGTTTTGGTGGGTTGCGAGTAGCAGTTTGATGTGGTGAAAATCCGAGGTGATTACTTAACCAGGTGTGCTTCCTGCCTTTTATGGTAAAAAGTGTTTTTCTGGAATGTTAGCTAATATGTCGTGTCAAGTGCTTATGTAGATTTCAATTCAATTAAAGGATTCACATGACGAGGTATTAGGCAATAGCAGTAAGTTTTTGGAATTACATATGTAGTTGAAATTTTTTTTAGTAATTTCAATTTGTATGAACATACATAATGTGTTTGTAAAACAGGCTAAGACATCCAAATGCAGGGACCTTGACTAATTCGAAGAACCTCAATTGGCCTTTTAGATCAACGGAGCTCACTAATTTTCTTTTATTTTTTTTTTGACGTTATTCACTGGTAAAAATTCGAAATTCAATTTATGTACACTGAAAAAACTATTAGCGAAACTGACAATTAAACAAAGCTTCCTTGATTTGAGTTCTGCTTCAAATGTAAGTGACAATTTTAACCTTAAACTAAATTTTATTAAATTTAAATCCTGTCCTGGAAAAGCTAGATTTACACATTGTTTGGCTGTTTAAGGCAGGAAAAATATTGAACGAATTTCTCTGTTTTCGTGAGAGTCACAGCACAAATATGCCAAGCTGAGATTATTAGATTCACTCCGAAGTCTTCTCCTGCAACACTTACGTGTATGCTTTAATATGCTTCGAGTATTCTCAATTTCGACCATGTCGCAGCATCACTATTTCAGCATCGTTAAGCCTAACTTCACTATTTCAGCATCGTTAAGCATAGCTTCACTATTTCAACATAACTTATTCCTTATGAAAATCGATTTAAAAAAAATCCAAAATCTCGTACAATAAAGTTACACTTAAGTGTACCGAAAAAAATACCAAAAGTCCAAATTTATCTGTTATAAGTTGGCAGCGGCCCCATTCGAGCTCGTTATATTTCAAGGTGGTTAACAACACAATTCATGGGAAATGGGATCTATCGGCAAAGAGAGCAGAATGTTTCCAAATAGATTGGTCTTCTAGGAGAGGCGCAGTTAGGCAAGCAAGTTGAGGAAAAGCTCATTTTGCATATAAACACCGGTGTTCAGGGAACAACGTTGTCAATCATTTCTCGCGACGAAAAAACGTGTGGGGGAGGTAAATATTTTTTTTATGGGAAATCATGAGCATACTACGAAATACGAAGCACTTCACACAGATGAAATTATTAAGAGTCTAGCCAGCTCGGTCAACTATGAGCTTTTATGTGCCGTCGAAAAGAAATTGTAAGAAACGCGTCGCTCATGACAGTGCTCTTGCTATTCATATACGTGGCTGGGTTTCCTATAATTAAAATAGGGCCGAAATTATATATTGTTTCAGCTGTTTTCTCCACAAAATCTAGAAAACACTACCGAAATTATTACGAAGCATAAGTCTTTCTAGTTCTTATCCAGACTGAAAAATATCAAAGCCTTAGGTTAGCATCAAATCCCAAATAGGCATTGACATTGAAGGTGCTTCAAAATAGCGTAATTTCTTGTGGCTTTTTTTTAGGCTGGTTTATGTTGTAAATATACAGTTAAGTCAATATTTTGTCTCGAATAGAAAATACTAGGAAATGATCAACTCAGGATCCCTATAGCTATAGCCATATAGCCCGATTTCCGTTTGAAGTGATTTTTATTTTCACATTGGCTGCTTCAAGCAACAACAAAACTTTTCTTATTAATTTTTTTAATTAGCACATGTGTCTCATGTGTCACATGTGTCTCACGAGCATTGCAAGTTGTAAGCAAATTGATAATCATAAACTGGTTATTCTTATATATTTTTGCATTTAACCTTCTTCCGAGCGCGCCGGCGGTAATTTACCGCCCTGATCATCATAACACGCTTTGTTTTGAGCTGATTTTTTTCTGTTGAATTTCTTTAATTTATTGTTCAATTGATACAATATTTTTCCACAAACTGTGCATATACATATTTCTTTAATATACACTCTTAATTTAATTAAATTAATTAAAATTAAATTATTCCCCCCAGGTGAAGATTTGAGTGCGGTTTTTTTAAGTTAAACACTATAAGAATCTTAAATGTGCAAATTGCGAATAAATTTGTATAATTAGTAACGCGAAAAAAATTAGATACAAATATCCAAATTTTAGACAAATTTCAAAACATATTTTTCATTGAAATTTCAAGCAATAATTTCATAACGGTACATTGAACTGCCATATCTACAAATTTGATGAAAGTTGCTTTAACATGTTGGCTTTTTAACGGTTTATTACTTTCGACATTTAGGTTTAACATTTTTCGGGTAACACAAACTTGAAATAGTGTAGTCACTAGGTGATTTCAGATTGCAAAATGTAGTGGAGAAATGTTTTTTTCGGTTCTTATGTTTTTTTTTTTAGGGTGCTTAGCATGAATCCGCGGAGCTTTCCACCAAAATTTCGTTGCGGAACAGGGTCAAAACCGCAAAAAAAAACGTCTTTTAGCCAAAATTTTAAATAGCAATCTACAATTAATAAAAATCAGTGTTATTGAGGCATCATAAGCTTATTCTTTATCCCTCTTTATTCTCCCAATTGCCTTTGTCGTAATAGCAAATGGGCATACACAATTTCGACAAACAATAAATCCAACAGGCCTACAATAAAAACTGCTGACCCTCTATTGTTGTAACCGGAGGATTAAATTTTAAAATTAATATTTTCGCTCATATAGGCCATATAATTTGATCATAACGCTATGATACCAGCAATTACAATAAATCCGTATAAAATTGCCAATATTTTCACAAAATCAAAATAATCGTTAAATCGCTCTATCGTAAACTATAATATGTAACATGATCGGCCAAAATGGCCCCACTCATTTATTTATGGATGCGTATGGATATGTGGAGCGGCAAAACAAGTGCAAATATGGAGCCAAAACAAAAATTGTAAATCATGCAAAAAGCCATAACTATTAATGTCATTTGGCCATTTCACTTATTGCCTACATAAAATTCTTATCTCATATAAAAATTGTAGATCACCTCGTTCCACATATCCGCATGATGCTCGCTCCTCGCACACCATTCCAAATCCCCGCAGACTCTATAGAAACGCTAAACGTTCTATTTTCCGTATTGAGAAGCAAAGTGGATTTTAACGAACAAGAGAGATGTACTTGTATACACAGACAAAAACTTCGCGTGGGATCCACGCGAAATGAGAAAAAAAAACACAAAAAATTGCGAAGCCCAAAAGGCACAACCCTTTTTAACTTTCGCGCGGTTATAACTTGGACGGTCGTCGTTTAAATACATATATCGCGCGACTCTATGCCAAAGAAAAGCTTCGTGGAGAGGAGGCACGACGGGAACGAGACGAAAAAGTCAAAAGGACTATTTCATGGATAACTCATAATAAAAATGGAAATTTAGATAAGGACTATGATGTCGCCACTTTCACACATGAGCTCTATACTCTCTAGTCCTCTTCGCTGCGATTTGACTAGCAAGCTAGCTAGGCCCATTATGTTGGCATGACTTGTGTACGATATACGTCATTTTTCCTTATCCTTCGCGCTGGTGGTATGCAAGTCAGTGAACGATGAATGCAGGCGATTGCCTAAAAAAAATGAGAAAAGCGAAATAGCAAAATATGAGACAAGGGAGGAACCTTTTGGAATAGGGTCTTCATACATTTGCAGGATGCTGTTCTAGTAATGTGAACATACATCATGCCGTCCTATTAGCCTTCTCGTATGATGCACTCGTATGTCTTCTCGATGCTTTTTGCAGTGTTGTTAGAGTTGTTGCCAGCTTGCTGTTGCTGGAGCCTTATATGAGCTTTCCCACTCCGCTTGGCATCATATCATCGCCATCGAGTCGAGTCAACGATGCTAGTTATCCTTCAGTCGTGTAGTAGTATACTGTGTAATAATGTATTCTCCAGACCTTCATATTTGTCTGCGTGAAATGATGCAATGTATGCACTATGTCAAATAGTGCAGGATTTATGAATAAGGGCGAGAGCATTATATGGTCCCGCTTTGCATAGCTAGTTGATGTTTTTCATTGTTGTTGCTCAGACATACACAGGACACAGAGGCTGGATTGGATTGAATGGCTTAAGCCCATATTCTTAACAACTCTCAATTTATCGCTATGCATACACGAGTATCGTGTAATTATCTGTTGCAAAGACGCACGGACGACAAAATGAGAAGTTATGTGGATGTGGAAGGATACCATAAGCATATCAAAACATTTTGACAGCTTAGTGTAAGTTGCTTTTTTGCAGCAAACTGTTTTCGAAAGAGCTCACAATATTTTGGAGACAGAAAAATTAACAGACAAAACAAAGGCAATTCCAGGTTAAAATCTGTAAATCAATCCAGCCCACAGTCCTTTTCTGTCTCATAGCTCCAATGGGTGCCCTTTATTCATGCACATCCAACTGGCATCAAAATCGTACACACGCAATTATTTTTAAAGTACTGAAACGTGATATTAAACGAGTATTGTGGCATTTTCTAGGATTACACACAACTATTTATTTATATCCTTGACGCGAAGAAACTCGAGACATTTTTCACATTTATTGCGTTCATTGAGATACGTCGGATTCCATATAGAGTGAGTGAGTGTTCTGCAGAAATTTTCCAGAGATAGTTCAATTCTCTGAAAAACGCCAGAGAGAAATGAACTTGACTTGTAGACCATAGAGACTGGTGCGGGATTATTTATGTTTTTTTATACTACTTGGTCGATATCCGTTTTTGATGAAGAAAAAGTAAAAGGTCATTGCATATATTTCGTTGAATATTATAGTGAAGGTAAACATAACTAGGCGAAAGATTTTTCAGTCCTTCAGTTATCAATTCTTAAGACCTGCAGAAAATATGATCAAAATGATGAAACAGAGAAACTTTAAAATTTTAGTGATATATTACTGTAACTAACAACTGGGGTGATTACTCCTGCTATTTAGAAATAAAAGGCGATATGTTGAGAGTGTCCCCGGGATCATGATACTGACTCATGTTAAACTCGTAGGGCAGGGATCGACCAGTCACAATTGCAAAATTACAAAACGGACTTCTAGACTGTACATGCTCGTGACAAAAACAAAACTGCACTCTGCTTTGAAAGACTATGCCTGTGCTGATAAATTGCCGAAGTTTGCCAGAGGTTAGTTTTTCTCTTGACCCGAAATGTCACGAAGTGAGTCGATACACTACTCCCACTACGGCTCCACAAATTTACTTGTTTTTTTTTTCGAATTAAATTTCAATCAAAGTAAATTCCTTTAGAAAAATTAGGGGAGAGATAGACTTCTAGAATTTCGCTTGGGATTCTGAAGCCCTCAAATTTTTGCACGCCTACTTTCACGAAAAATTTACCGTTATATCGATATGGACCCCCAAAAATTGGGCTTATTGAAATTGATTGATTGAAATGGTGGGTTATTGAAATGACGGGATTTCAATTGAGCGGGATTTTAAACAGGCGGGATAATGAACGTCAGGATTTTGAAAAACGGGAATATAATGGGCAGGATATCGTAGCCAATCGAAACAATTTTTGTATGTTGATAACGTAGTCCTGTTTTGCAGAAGCTTTTTTTTTTATATACAGAATCTATTCCTTTTGTTTCGGGAAAAATGCCTATTTTAGATAATTCGTTCAAAGAAATAATTTTCTATGGACAAAGCATTTTGCTACACTATTCTTGTAACGAAGAAAATGAAACTCAGACTGCATCCAATAACATTGCTTAGGTCTATTGTCCTCGGCACGACCCCAGCGGCTCTAGTGAAAGCGACTCGCTCATTCCATATAAAACCTCATTCTAAAAATGAGTGTTCATATGTAATGAGCTAGTCGCTGTCGCTAGAGCCGCTGGGGTCGTGCTGGGGTAATTTGGTCTACCGGATTTTTTTAAAGTTTGGTTCGCAAAGTAATTTCTTTCCCTGTTTCCCAAGTACATATTTCGGTTAAGGTACCTTTTAAAAAAGTGGTGTATTAAGGTTGACGGACTATATTGCAGATGCTGCTGTACTATGTGCGCCTACGGTACATGCCTGGGGGCTTATTCTAAACTATAGACCTCGTCATTATTCGCCATTATGAAGTTTTTTGGGGGGCATCCATACTGAACGATGATAGAACCTCTGCTCCCTAGACATGATGGTTGTTATCGGGGAATTCGTCTCAAAACCTCCATGAAACCGTGAAAAGTACAAAAAAAAAATTGCTAACCCATCACAAACCAAACAAATCAGCTAGAAATTCTAACCGTGTGCTTTAACTTGACTAGTGAATCTTAAAAGGGGATCCAGATTATCGACAAGATTTATTTAATCCTAGATTTAGCTAACAGTTGTACCATATTGTACTGCAATTTGAATAATGCAAGAACATTCTACGATGCATTTTGAATTCAATGACATACGATTTAATTTAGTAGGCGTGTTTCGACGCGATTTAATTTAGTGGTTTTCGTTAAATCCTGTCAGTAGTGTGAATCTCCTCTAGGGAATATATGTAGGCTTAATGTTAGAAATAAGAGAGTGTGTTTGGCAGGCTTGATCCTAAAATAAGCTACGATTTTATGACTGTTGTCAGCATCGTAGGACTGAAATTCGATCTCCACAATTTACAGCAGATTTCCATTACAATTTTCCTATAATGTCATTTAGGGTTGATTTTTCTACCATTGTCCGCTCATCCAATTGAAACGCCTAGTATCAAGCAGTGATTTCCTATTTTTTTGCGATAAGTTAAAGTGAATCTGCTGCAAAGAATGTAGTGGAATCCGAAAATGTCATATACCCGGCTCTATTATGGCAACGACTGGACCAGCATACTTAAATAGTATTTTATTTTAAAAATAATTATAATTATTCTTTTTAATTTGGTGTTCTTGTATTGCCTCCAGGATTCACGAAATAAAAATGCAATTTTTTATTGCAGCAACCTATATATTTCGAGCTTGATGCTCATCATCAGGGTTGATATTTCTGCAAAAATTACAACTATTCTTTTACATGTTAACTTACTTCTATCTAAACATTTCAAAATATTAATGATTTTCTCCTTTTTTTTAGGTAAGGATCAACTGACATTATTTACTTGGAATCGTGAGATGTAGGCGTAAGTAAGAAAAACAAACACATTTTAAGCATCTAGATATTTCTTTAGAAACTCGTTACTTTCTCTTAAAGTCTCTAAGGACTCAACAACAGTCATCAGTTCTGACACGCAACCACAGAAGACCATACAAATTTCAATAAATGTTCCCTTTAATAGTCTCCTTTAATATTTCTAACGATCCCAAATTCCCAAATCGTTCCCGTTCTCCATACTCAACGGATTGCATAACATTTAAAACCATAATAATATTCTTTTTTATTCTCATGATAATATTCAACCTAAAAATTGTTATTCACCCAATTTGCTAGCACCTAAAACAAAAGGTAAAAACACACTGACAAGAGAGACTTTAAAGGACGAGGAGCCGCACGGATTATTTAACATAAACATTATGAAAGCGTTTAGCATGATATCCTTTCTAGACATATGCATAACCCATTTCGTGCGCTTACCGACAGTCAAATAAACATCCCCGTCGTACTACCTGGTACTCAACATGCATACCTACCTACATACATACTGTGTATCCTTGCGAGCGGGCAACTTATGATTTTTCCAGTAGACCTATATGCCTTGCCGCCTACCTAAACACGCCTCAACATTTTCCTCGCCATATGATGATAATGAAAGAAATAATATTCTAAATATTTGAAAAATAAAAAAAACCAAAAAAAAAGTTGTGATGGGGCGAAAAAAACACATTCAAAACGACACAATGGAAAAAAAGTGAAACACATATACCTATTATATGATGGAGCGCTGTCGTGTTTTTTGACTCTTCTCCACTCTCGGTTGAATTTTACCGTTGTACCACTGTTATATGTGTACGCTTGAGGTCCCTACGGTTTCATATTAAGTACGGGAAATGTTATGGGAGGATGTGGGCAATATCCTTTCGTTGTTCTCGTGTTACTATTTTTTTTTTGTTCATTTTCACCCGGAAAACAACTGGTAAAAAATAAAACAGAAAAAAGAGCTAGCGAATATACGTGCGGAACGCACATACAAAAATGATGTCACCTTCGTGCACAATATTATATTAGTCTTTAGGGATCAAATTGCCGTTTGGGTATTACCTCTGAATTTGTTTTGTCTCTAAGGTTAAACTGGCTTGTTTTGGGGGTAGGGTTGGTAGCTGGTGGTGGTGCGGTTACTGTTTGTTGTGGGCCAGGATATTTGGGACTCTGCTAGCTGGAATAGAAATGTAATGTTGGTGGAATTATTTAAAATGAAATTGTGATCGGGTGTGTAGATAGAACATAATTTTATTTTAGATGACTAAACACTACCCTCTGGTGGAAATTGCTCTATGTTTACTGTGGAATTCGTAGTACATTAAAATCTGCTTGACAGAAGTTTATCGCTTTGTAACCAAAAGTTTTAATAGTCAAGTGTATCCTTCCGTAGAGTCTTCTAAGTGAAAACAATGGAGCAATCTTTTAAGTTTGATCTTTATACTGACATATTTCAATTCAATGAAACAAAAATTATAATGTTCAATGCACGCTGTCCGAATGGTCCAGGCCTTTATGCATTTGATGCTGACGTCGATTTGAAGTTTTGTTCCAGAGTTTCAGTTGTGGATGCTGCGATGCCAAGACTAGAATGCTGCTGACTCGTTGAGTAGTTCACCTTTTATACACTTCGCGCTTGCTGTGTGAGGATGCCGCATGCTGTTGATCGTTGTTCTTGTGTTGTACAGAGTACTTGCTAGTGGGACGTAGCTTATGAATGAGTATCTTGCATGCGGTAGTGATGCTGGTGTGCTATAGTTAGATCGGTCGTCAGCTCACTATTGTTTTCACACATGTTTTGGTATATAATTCATAATTTGCAGAAGCTGTTATCATTATGGATACTGGTATAAAATCCCTCCAAATCAAAAAACACCTTTCCTGAAACGGCCAAATCTATTCCCCTAAAATTCAAATTATTTTGGTAGTAACTATAGAGCCGAAATCGATTTCGAACGACGAGCGTTGTTTTTTAGACTGTAGACCAACCAAAAATATACCTTTTAAACGGGTGAATTTGGAAAGATTTTTTTAATGTAGATTTTTTACGCGATTCGCAGTAAATTAAACTACAGTCTTGACTCGATAATCCGGATCAATTATTGCAAGGGGTAATCCGGATCATCGGAACATCCGGATTAGCGCAATCACATTTTTCTGACGAAAAATAATCCAAACAAATAAAAAAGCGCAACAAAAGTCGATGAATGTTCTATTTCTTAGAAATTAGCCAGCATCATGTCATTTGCTAAACAGTTCCGTGAAAAAGTACGAGACCAAATCTACCATTTCACCCTGAAAATCTCAAAGATGCGGATTATAGAGTCAAAATTGCCGCCGAAATCCGGACTATAGAATACATACTGGAAATAGTGGTCCATATTAGCGTGATATCCGGATTACCGAGTCAAGACTATAAAAGAAAAGCGTGACCGACTCTTTTTGGTTCTCCTGATGCGTCTAAGTAAAGTATTGATAAAATAAAATACTCTACAGTAAACTGTACAATTATTCTGCGTTACCCTCTTTTCACCGAGTATCTTATTTGCTTCTATAATCAATTCCATCCACCATGAGTTGATACATTTCATACTTCGCAGAATTTCAGTTGAACCGCGTCAACAGAATTGGTCAAAACACAGAAAAAAACAGACAAATGAATTGTATATGTAAAACCATCAGACAATCTACAATCATTTCCACATGAATCCTCCACGTTTTTCCGTACGAACGAATGACGAAGGAAACCGCACGAAAAACAGAGATATTTGTAACAAAAGTACGACAAGTGGACCAACAACCAGATGAACAATGCTATCCATTGTGTCCGCGTTGTCCTAGACAAATCAACTGTCTCATTTATCCTGGTTCAGTTGAAACGAACTGACAATGTATCCTGTGTCCTGTTTTATATTCTGTAGTATGGATTGAGGCCACAGAGATGAATTCGTGTGAATTCGTCGTGTATTGATAGTTATAGAGTTGATACACTACAGAGAGGTGACAACTGCATTTTGATTGGTTTTGGTTGATTTATTGAAAACTAGGGAGTAGTAGTACCTCTAGGCTCTTTGCGTTTATCGAGAATTAAATCAATTTTTCCCAATAAGGATAGGTTGTCAGAATGGTGGTTTTGTGGTTTTCTTTGTTTTCAATAACTATAGGAAACATTGTTCGAATACAGTACGTGCTTTAAGTTTACTTCCTGATTTAAATTAATTAATTTTGTTTTGGTATTAACTGAAATACACGATCCTCGAGTATTATTTTAAAATTAGTTCAGTCGACAGATACATACATTCACCAAGGCAAAAATTACAATATACATATAGTTGTGCGACACATGAACGCAGTGGCATACGAATCAGAGGCTTACTTTATTAGTTTTTCGGAAAACTCTTAAAGACTAGTGAATAATTATAGAGGTTGTGCTGTTCTATCCTATATCTGCTATAAATAAAAAATGCTGGTTATAATACATAAAGCCAATTTCAAATTTCCCGCCAAAGTCCCAAAAACGAATATTTTCATTGTCAGGGCACCTATAGAATGGTGCGAAAGATTTCCGCGAAAGACTTGTTCTACTGCATTCTTAAGAAATGTATTGCCAACAAATCCGTAGTGGCCTCAGCAACAGTCTGCGTCATCTTCCATGTTTCGTCTATATGAAGTTTCCACTGGCGCTCGGTCATGGCATGCGTCTGCTTAAGAAGATCTGTAAAAGAAGATAAAGAACGGTCCACCCACGTATACATGAACCTAAGCATATGTCTTTGACTAGAAGATGCATTCGCCCCTTTTCACCTACCTTTTTCTTGTAAAACAGCATACAAGTTGAGTCACTCAGCTGTAAACTTCACCAGTGACCACTATTTTCCATTTTCACAGTCATTGCCGTAGCATTTTTTTCAATTTGGGGGCAAGCGAATTTTGGTATTTATAGGAGCTACTCATTACTTTTGGGTATACATATATCGTTACATTTCTTGGTATTTCTATGGTTTCAGCGATTTCGTAACACACAGGTTTGGTATCAAATCTCCTCAAGCAAATATGCTCCCCTCATTTAAAAACGTGCTGACGCCTTAGTTGGTTTGATTAGAAGTGTGAATTTGAGACTCTGTTATACAAAACTAACCAAAATTTCCCCTTCAGGGCTTTTCGAAGTACCTTCCTCTGCACAGAGAAGAGACCTGTTCTGGTATTCTTTACGTAGTGAGAAAACAAATAAATTAAGATAGTTTCAACTTTCTTGAACGGTGTAGCAAAAGAGCAGTTACCCATTCGCATATACGTGTGCCCGTTCGTTTGCATTTGTGCGATCAGGCTCACTTCAGTCAACAAAAGCGGCACTGGCAGGTTCTTTTTCAACTCCTAGGTGTTTTCATTACCGCGGTTTTTTTCAGCCATTTTGTTAAAGTACCGGTACAGCACCTGTTAAGTGTCATTTTTTTCGGTTTTAAGTTTCAATGTCAGTACCGTTTTCCAGTTTTTTAGTACTTATTCAATAACGGGTTTCCAGGTTTTTTAGCACCTATTCAGTGCCGCGTTTTTCTTTTCAGTTTTTGTAGCACCTTTTTTACGAACTAGGTATTCTGCAGTTTTACTGTTTTTTTTTTGTATTTCATTTTCATTGAGCAAATCGAGGTGCCATTCTGACAAAAACATTTTTGATCTTGTTTTTTGACCTCAAATTCGGAATCAGCGACTCAAAATTACCTTAAAGTTTCCGTCGTGCCGATTCGACGGGTATTCCCCAAGGAAACGGGGCTTCTAAAAAAATATATCAGTGTTACTACACCGTGCTTATTGGACAAGTTTTTCCCCGGGAAAATCGGGGTACTTCTCGGAATGAATTAACTAAAAACTTTGCAATTTTGGAAACTTTCTGTTGGCTTAAAATTCTGTATATGATTCATTTTGGGAAAATCAAGGAGCAGGCATAATTAGACAAAATCTTTACGCCCTTTAAAACAAAATCTTTACGCCTACAACATGCAGAATAACCTGAACGGATGAGCAAAAAGACAATTCTGAGGTATAGAGTAGATGGCAATACCTATTCATTGAAACGTGCGAAAAGTTACAGTTACCAAAATTGTGAAAATACTTCTTTCTCACATACTTCTGTCTTTATCTTCTGAACAGATAAGTGGATTTCAGTAGCAGAAGTCCCAGTGGATATATCTGTACCCCGAACAGCAGGATAACTAACACAAATAAAATTCGCAATGGGCACAATTATGCAAAAAAAAAGTATTTCGTAAGTATTTCTGAATATCGCATAACTATTGAAACAGAATACCGGATTTCAGTAAATTTTCTCAACCGGATTGTATGTATGTATGTATGACGAATATGAGTAAATTTATGGTGACAGTATTTTACCATACTTTTGATTAGTGGATTTTATTGAATTCCTTCTCTCGCCTGAATGACGGAAGTCATTGAGCGTGGAAACGCTCAAAAGCAAAATACCTATCGAAACATCTGCAACCTTGGTCACGAGAAAAATTGTAAAATGCTTGTGTATATCCTGTTGATCGAATTACCGTAGTTCCGTAAATTATCTCCAAACATCACTTGGACGAATTAGAGGATTTCAGTGAATTCGCTCATCTTATTGCTATATCTGCCCTAAATACCGGAATAAGTAGTATTGCAACGTGCAGAAAATTCACAATGAGCGAAATTATGAAGACAATTCCTTCTCACATTCTGTTGCCTGTTTCACCTGAATGGATTAGCGAAAATCGGTAAATTCCACCCTATACCCTTCCCACCTAATTCACCAACCACGTATCGAATACCTGTCACAAAAAACTTGCAAAATTTGTCAATACAAAAATTATTTCTATAGCTTTTGTCTATGTCTCTTGAACAGATTTTCCGATTTCAGTAATTCCATCCCCTCCCCCCCGAATTGCTGACCATACCAGCAGCAGGATAGCTTAGCAAACATCTGGAAAATTTGGAATCCACGGTCCATATTAATGCATTACATTTTCTCCTCCTTTTGTCATTTTCTCCTGTTTTTCCCTTTAACAGAACGACAGATTTCAAGCCCCCTCTTCCCGGGGGTGCAATAGCAGAACAACTCCTTACAAATCTGAAAAATTGGCCGGGAGACAACTATTGAAGCCATCTCTTGAACGTATAGAAGAGCCTATTTCAGTAAATTTCCACACGCAACTAAAAAACTACCACCTGCAATAACTGAATTGCTATTGCGCCATATCTGTAAAATTGTTGCAGAAAAAAACAGCTCATTTTATCCGAAGTTTTTGCCTATGTGGCCTTGATCGGATTAGCGGATTTCAGCAAATTGCATCATTTCTCTTCCCATATCGATTTCCAACTGAAATAATAAAATAAAATAACTCTCGACGCATGTGGAAAATTGGCCATCCACCAGAGTCATCTCTTAAAAATATTCGCGTATTTCAGTAAATATCCCCAGCCCCCTTCCACTGAATGATTTACAGCCGCGGTAACAGAATTGCTATTACCGAATCAGAAAAATCGGGCAGAAGAGAAGAGTCAGCTCATTTCTCCAGTTTTTGTCTAAATTTATTGAATTACTTGACGGGTTTGACGAGAACTCAAGCAGGCTTTGGCCATATTTCCTGAACAGATTACTGATTTCACCAAATTCATAGCTATTGAAACATGTGAAATATCGGCTAAGAAAAAATCATTAAGGCGCCTCACTTTCTTATGCTTTTGAACATACAAACAAATTGGCGGACATCAGTAGTTTTGCTCCACACGCCAATTGATAACATCTAAAAGGTGGGGCGATACCAAGTTCGCCGGCCCGGCGCCGGGCCAGCTTATTTATTATAAATACATATTATTTTTCTTCAGCAACATTTAAATCAAATCGAACCATCTGCAGCTGGCCGGACATTATATTTTAAATATTTTTTGAATCTGAGTTGGAAACTCAGTTAGGGAACTCTATATATTGATCAAAAACTACCCAAAGGAAAACCTCAATTAATGTTGTCTACCACGATACAGAATAAATTTATGAATTTTGAGTTACACTAATTTCAGTTTTCTGCTTGTTATCGCCAATTTAAATCTTAATTTTATTCACCAAAAATTTCCAGTATCCCTGAGAGGTATTTCTAAGCAGACAGGACACAATTATCATCCTAGTCCCATTTAAAACGGCTAGAACTGATAGCCAAATAATATTTCATAACTTAACCAACATCATCATTATCATCATCGTGGATAAGTTGGCACACAGAAGTTAACAGAACATCCCAAAAATATTTCCATAATTTTCATCTAAAAAGTTAATGAGCTCTTTATTATTGTCAATTAAAATGTCTATTAATTGCCCGAACTGTATAAAATGTTGGCGCCTATGTTGACTGCACTAAGTAGACATTATGGACGTCCAGGATGTCCTGGTCCTGGTGGTTCCTCTATCTAACCCCATCATGTCTACTATGCGTACGTTACGTTTATTTGTAGATGAGAATTACTACCGTCGTCGTCGTATAATATACTAAACCGCATCTCCCCGAGCGGCTCGGCAATACCTACATTTAATCAAGCTTCATTTTTCATACACTAATAACAAAACATGATATACCCATCTGAGATTCGTCGTTATTGTTATTATTATCTTTTTCGTTGCCGTTGTATATGTCCGAACACAAAAGGACATAAATGAATTGAGGTGAACCCATGTTGAAAACCCCTGGGTGTACCTACTAGATGGCTAGGTCTGCTGATGGATGAAGGGGGTACAGGAAACGAGGTATACACAAACCGCAAGCTTCCTCAATTTAATACAGTCGTTCCTGAAACCAGAGACTAATATTGTCAGCTTTGTACTACTCTGTGTGTTATTGTAATGGATGTTAAAGAGGACGCACAGGCTGTTGCTCTTTGATAGAGTCGCTGCTATATGCTGGTCCTATGGCTCTCTGGCTGACTGGACCTGATTTTGCCAGGCTTTATGATGGTTGATTTTACTCCTGGAAATGAGATTTTCTTTTAGATGAGGATGAATAGGCGTCGCATTGTCTTACGTACGTAAATTGAAGATATGAAAACTGCAGAACACGTCATTCGATTCACATCATGATGATAATAATGTGTTATCCTGGAATGTGGTTGCGTGCGGGCATAGACTATAAATGCGCTTATGTGTGGTCAGAAGTTAAGTTCACCGACGACTACGCCACAATTTCATCATTATGTCCTTTGGGTACAATAAGCCATTCATTACTTTGTAGTGGTCTGAATTTAAACTTGTAGCTTGATTATTATTTCGAATTTCAAATCAATCAATACAAGTGCGGGGGCATAAAATATTATATTCGCCTGCATAGAATCATTAATTTTCACATGAATAACTGATTATCATATACGAGGATATTTGAGGGTATTGGTGTCCTACGAAAAGTGTCCATCCAAATCGGACCACAATCGCGTGCTTTGAATGTACAATGCTTATATGAGCCAGGATTGAATTCAACCGATTGCAATAGCCTGCACATGCGGCCATGAATGTTGTAAATCCCTTGGTAATTCATCGAAAAAAAAACGATAGCATACAGACGGCCGGCGCTGGCGGTATATGTATACGAGTCTCAATCACTATACGATTTGGTATATCCGTTCGTTATTCAATTAGACTCAATTGGTTGATTTTAACGAGCCTCCAGCGTCAAACTTTATACGAATCGATTGGCATTGCCACCGACACTGTAACATTCATTTCATGCAAACAAGTTGAATATGAGTATGAACATATAGCTTAGGCTCATGATATGGGACTCAACAGCCAGAAATATATGAACATCATACTAGGAACGTGTTTTATTCAGCTGATATTTTAGTCAGTCATACAGCGAGAGATACATGTATCCAATATTGGAATATGAAATGTCAAATCCTCGGGGATAACCACGAAACATGGTACCGAAAATATAGACATGAAATATATGTCCTAATGTAAACGTATGCTTTTTTCTGTGTATGAATCTGTTGGCTCTTCTATTACTGAATGACATTATCTATGCATGTGGAATCGCTGCTTTTGTATTCGTTACATAAATTGCATTTATTATTTATAGAGATGGATGAAATTCCAATTGAACAAGTCAATATAGTTGTGCACAGATGTGTAATTTGTATGAACATTCATTGACATTCATAAAAATTACAGTTAGTAGAGGAAGAAGCAGCATCTTTGCAGGCTTGTGCTCACGACGCGATTCATGCGATGATCGCTGAGTGATGATCGCTTAACGGCTGGAGCTGAGTACTATACTAAGTATAGTATTGCATAATATTTCAGATGGAGTTGTGTTTCTCCAATCGATAGTCGTTGAATTTCTCAAGTGATCGTTCGGCATGTCCAAAACGAAAATAAATTATAGTCTCAATGATCGCGCGTCGGACTATGACCCATCTTTATCTTTTACAGGATGCTCATGGATAAAAGATTTGTCAGTCAGTGGCTTTTTGAACTATCACCACGTTAAGCTGCATTTTCTGCCTCCAACGCTAACGCGTTAATGTTGTTGTGTTTTTCACGTCTTATGCTTCTCTGCACTCATTTTTGAAGGCAACTGTACTCGGTCCTCAGTTGTTGCTTGACTGCAATGTCAGTAGCCGAGGTTAATTGGTATTTAATTCTCTTTCGTACAGTTATTGGAGACCATGTATCGTCGCTGATAAATGATCTCCTACCTCGCTGAAGTCTGCCCACAAATGTTTCGCTACACGACATAAAAGCGTCCTTCACGATGTTCCATCTATCATCAATTGAAGGAGCATCTGGTGTTTGTGCATTAGCTATCTCGTGCAATGCGCTAGAAACTGCACGTATATTGTTGACGGTTCTTTAAGCTTTTGCACATTGAATCATGGCAATACCCGCTCGTTTTTTGTTCGACAAATAGCAGCTTTCCGAAGGCGTATTTTTGCGATGACAAATTAGTGATCGCTGGATATATCCAGGTTGCTAGATGGCAAGGTTTGTGTTTGACAAGCTGACGAGAGTTACAGAACTCTAAGAAAAACTCAACATTGTCCGTGATTGCCCATTAGATGTTCCAAACCAACATTGTCAGACCCAATTTCGTGCATGGAGAACCCCCATAATAATTTTAATGTCACCTCTGGAAGCCTTATCAAAGGTGTCGCCTAGCAGGTGGTAAAAGGAGTCCTTAGCATGCTGGTCGGCTGACTCAGTCGGGGCTTAGCACTGAATTATAGTGATGTTTGAATCTGGCAGTTACTATTAGCTCGAAAATAAGCTTCCACTCTATAAGAGACTGGCGAGCTTCCTTGTTCAAAAGGATGCCGACTCCAGCCATTCTGGGTGAGGTTTCAAGTTCACTATACCAGAGTAAAGCAGCACAGTTTGGGAACTAGGTGATAAGGTCGTTCCCGAACCGGTCTTGTTTGGCTCAGTCCTGTTTTCGAAATTCTATATGCGGTCATTTCCCGTTCGACTTCCGTGAATTTCGTGCTACTGCATTCGCCCCACATCGTTCGAACGTTCCAAATATCCGACAAGGTCGTTCCCGGTAAATCAGTCCGTGGTACTTCGTACATATGTATACCGTTGAGCGCAATTGTAGAGAGGAGGAGAGTTTTATTCTCCCCTGCCCCTTTACTCGCCTTTTACGACACGCGCGCCGGGGAAAACGGTGGCACTATTCTTGACCCATGCCACAGGGTGATTAATTATAGTTAGCGCGTTGAAATTGAAATGAGCATATAAAAATAATCAAAAACAACGTGACAAACGATCTGATGTGTCTTATCTATATTGATATGCATGATGCGCTCCTATAAATAAGGTCCTGCATTTACATTTAAGTTTCAGTTTTTTTTCGGTTAGAAATATCAAATTTGAAAATTGATTTTTGTTTGAAATCGAAACAATAATTTCGTAACGGTACTTTTACCTGTTAAATTTGCCAATTGGCCAATGTTAATTTTTTGGTCATTATATCTAAACGTTTTCGGAGAACACTTTTTTGACCTTGTATACTAGATTCGGAAGCCCAGTAGGTAGTGGTTGTCCTCATGTACTGAATACTACTAGCGAATTCTCGGTCGTCCACGCATTCTCGCTCCATCAACATTATTGTCCATTCGTTGTACATGCCTTGTAAATAGCTTCAAAAAAGTTGACCTCAAATTTGCCTAAAATCTGCAAATCTTGGCTCACCGTTATGAAAAAAACTCCAAATCTCTGTAATTACTGTGTATTGTCAAAAATCTGGCAAACAACAAAGCTAACAAGTTTAATTTTTTTTTTAATCTTGCCTGAAATAAATTTGACGAGATCATGGCAATTATTTCCCTCCTTGTTCAACGAGTTTAATTTTTTTTATGCGAAATTCGTACGAACAGATTTTGAACAGTTGGAATATTTTATTTAGGTGGATTTAACCTCAGGACAAGACGGAGGTGTTTTACACCCCAATTGGCCCATTATTAAGCTATTAATACATAAATTGCTTTATTGTTCCAACGCGTTCGCCTTAATATAGAATTGAGAAAGGATATTCACCTCATACGCCTATATACAGTTTTCATGTGTAGCGATGCTTAATTAATAGTAAATTAACTCATGTAATATCTATGAATATCTCTTGGGATTATTTTCTAATAATAGATTACTCAGTGCGTATTATATGCGATTGTGCGATTGATTTTGGATTAGTGGTGCGTTACAATATGATAGGTGTAATGAACAGAAGCGGAATGAAATTGTATTAATTGGGTGTGTCCATTGGGGGTGTTTGTGTTAGATATAACTTGTTGCTTGGCCCTTTAATTGCCGCAATGATATTATGATTATTAAATAGGATTTGCTTGATTCATAATATTAATATCAGAAGGCCTATTCTTGACGGTGTTACTATGCTACGCGTCCGGTTAAGTGGATTTTATCTAAAAGAATTGTTGATAAAATAATTGTATTTATAAGTAATTCGTATAGGTTACCTAGTTACGGCGGCATTAGGTAGGTGGCGGTGAACTCTCCTCTGTAGCAACATCCATTCTTTAAAAAATTGGGATCGGGAGGCGACATTCGTTCTTCGTCCTTGCCTCGTTCGACATTCCTTCTTTCTCCTTGCCGCGTTCCTTATATCGCTTCACGACGTCGCGTCGCTCGACCTGCGCCAGATACCTTGGTTCATCAAGACGACCTGAAATAAATGTAAAAGAAATCACAAAGCAGTTGAACTTACAAAAATTAAGAAAAGTCGACTTACCTGATCTTTTATTTATGTTGTGGTTGTTCGGCGAACGGCGAACGTCACCTGTTAAATGACAGATCTCAAGATTGTCAAATGAATAGACGTTATCTGGAGAAGTATTCTCGTCACTAAGGTGAGAGATATAGAAAATCGGATAAAATTTCGCCGATTCCTCTTTTCTTTCTTTCGGCGAATAAAGGTTTGATTAACATTTGTATTTAAAAAAGGATATTATTGGTGATTTCCTCTTTTCTTTGTTATTCCTGGCGAATAAAGAAAGTAGCGAAGACACACGGCAGGTGGTGGATAAGGAGAAGACGTCGAGAACCTTTGCGTTTTGAAGAAGACGGCGAGCCCAGTCAGAAGAAGATCGAGAATCTGTGTATTTGAGAGAAGACGGCGAGCTAAGCAGAGCGAAATTGAGTGAGAAGAAGATCGAGAATCTCTATGTTTTGAGAGAAGACGGCGAGCTAAGCAGAAGTCTTGTAGTCAATCAGTCCCTTGTAGCCGAGACAAGGGCGTGCGTAAGTCGAGTGGGACTGAGCTGCGAGGTGGTTAACGAACGTCAAATTCAAGGGTATAGTCTGCCGCCACGTAAGTAGGGTTAAGAGTAGGGTTATTTAGTTTTGGATAAGTGAATTAGTGAAAATAGATTTAGGTAACGTAGTTTACTCGACCGGTCGCTTGTGTATTCGTTTCATTTCATAGTTTTTATTCAAGTTAAGTTTTAATCGTACAGTAAAATTCATTAATCCGGAAGACGCATCTTTTAAATTCGTGCTTCCCTTTATTTCTGAGTGCCGACATTCCTGTAGGAAAGGATCTAGAACCTTGGTTCGTGCTTTCTGCGGGCAACGATCGCCCTATTGACGGTCTGAGAATTACAAAGTGGCGCCCACGACCCATCTTCCTGTAGTTGGTCGGACGGCCGTTAGAGACCGTCGGTTAACTTGTAACAACTATAGCTGCGAGGGATTGTGTTCATTTACTATTGTATCTTTTTTATAGAAGTCTGTCAATTTACTCTCAAATCTCCATTAAAGCATGAACAAATGTGTAGAAAAGCCGGCATTTTCATAGAGTTATTTCATTTGAGAACTTAGATGCACAATTGAAGGAGCAGTTCCATTAGACTTATCAACTTAGAACCTTAACTGAAAATAGAATCGCATAGGATACACCGACTATTCACCGGTATTAACTGATATGTTCTTCAGTTGTTCTCCCCAGATGGAAATCATAGGTAACCCTGACGGAAGTCAGGTAAAAGAACTCTTATCGTGACATAAGCTTCGTGAATGTCCAAGTTTTCATTCTTAGCTTTAATTTGAACTTCTTAACTGGGATATCAGTACAAGAAAACGTCGACATGGTCCTGTTGAGTAATTTCAACAAAACGTCAAAACTCTCTTTCAAATTCATAATTCAATATTACATCAAAATCAATTTCGCCCCTTCTTGCAGTGAGCAGGAGCACTTATCTCTTATAGGATACGCTGACATTGCTTGACAACTAACTCCCTCCAGCTCACGTTGCGTCGCTTCGTCAGTTTAAACAAGAAAAACTCCGAATGGCATTACAATAAGGCTATACCTACTCGTATCATGCTGCGAAGACGTCAACGTTAACGTTACATTATTAACGTTCCATCAAGTTACATAACATAAAAATGCTTACTTGTCAAATCCATTGGATAAGCACTGACTAAATAATATGCTCGCATCCTTAAGTCGAATATGTGTGTTGTGTAGGATGTGTTTTTCCACTTTTATTTCATATACATACATACATATACAAATGACTCAAACACACACTTTCCTTGATATCGCCTCCACATACTTCCACTACGGGGCCTAACGACGACAACGTCGAAATTAAGAGAAATGTAAGAATATCCTTGGTCCATCCTAATACACTGCGAGACGAGAAAGACGAAGAAAAGACCTGATAGCATCCTGAGGATATTATATATGATGTGATTTGCTCCGATATTTTATATGCCGCATGTATATCGATTTATCCATAATTTCTGTCCATAAAGGAGCGTCTTAACTCTGCCCAGTGCCCACTCACGCTGGCAGTGTGACTTTACTACCCGCACACACTTTATAAACGATTTATATAAGCCCAAGTCATTGGCCAGCATCACTTTCGTAAAGTGGTTTTCTATTGTGAGCAAATCAATCAGTGTATTAATATTTTATTGCTCCCATAGCAGCCTTGAAACGGTATTACGACATATATTCGTAGCCGGCCCTGAAGTCATATGGCAAAGACTCCCAATCTGAGTGGGTGTGTGGGGCTTGCCGCCTACAGGGAACGCGTTAGCAGAGACAATGAAATTCGAAGTAAGGTGTACTTTTCTGATTTGTCACCGAAATGGAGGGTTTATAGATTTAAAATATTACAACGGTATTGGCAAGTGTTATTTTCTCAAAATATTCGAAACAAATGATCAAACAATCATGACACCCACTCTATCACAAAAATAGTGAAATTGATTCGGTTGATTCTATTTCTTCTTTCGGGAGAGGTAATAATTTTTCTTGAAAACAATTTTTTTTTACTAAGTATGGCCAACAGACGATGTCTATAGTAGAACTAAAAGACAGTAACAGTCATTGTACTTTGAATAGCATCTTACCTATATCTACCAAGTTTAAGAACCTAACCTAGGTGCCTTGGTGCATAATATTCAACAACACATTTTCCTTTATTATATTCCTTTCCGGCATGATGGGGTACATGTCTCTTTTTGTAGATTTTAAAACTTGAAAAAAAAACTCCATTTTAGAATACAATCTTTCAATGGCTTTTTTCTGCCAGATGGAGGTAGAAACTGTTCACGGGAGTGCAGACACTGATTTCAATTCACCCTCAAATCGTTTATGAAAGAGAAAATATATCAAAATTGACTAACACATCATAATGTAATTCCAGGAAGAAAGATAGGCACTGGGGGGAAAAAACAACGCCAAAAAAGGGAAGAAGACTCATGTTTATAAAATCAATGAAAAGGAAAGTGACATTGACTCTCCTCATATCCATCGCCTCTTTTAAACGCCAAAAAAATTGACAAGATAAATTTTTAGGTATAGGAAGGATACGAGTAGCGGAACCTGTGGCAAAAAGTCGTGCATCCTGAATGAAAATGTCAATTCTAATATACTATAGAGGTGCGATAATGGTTAAATTTTAAATTTCTTGCTTACGATAACATACTCGCGTATCTTGCAAGGACGCGCGACAACACAAACGTTGATTTTTCGCGAAAAGCTAAAAGGGAGTAAAATGCTGACAGCGAGCAAGGAGTCTGCCCTTTTTCGAAAACAAAAATGAAGAAGATATTCAAATATATATTAGCACTTAGTTACACACATGAGATTGGGGAGGGGGACACGTATACATTTTTCATGATATGAAAATTATTTAATGGAAAAATTTGGTTACAAAATTGACATCGTGTGTTTCTTGGAAAATTCAATAGATACAATAAAATCGGGGAGAGTTTGGGTGCTGGTGTACGAGTAATGTGGTTTATTTTTGTAGCATCTTATAGAAAGGTTCAATAATGGCAATAATAATAGATGTTTTTGGTGTAGACTTTTGATGGGGGCGTCGGTTTTTTTTATCTGAATAAAATTTAAAATAGACGTTCCTTTGTAGTACTCAATTGGATGAAATAATTCATGCGGAAACACTATTAAAGCAAGAAACAATGCCTTCTTTAAATCATTGGTCTTACTCAAACCTAAATTCTGTGTAAAATAAGTTCGTTAATTAAAAAAAAAATTAGGGTTCCCTGCTTATTCAGGAGAATGAATCGTGACAGTAAAAGTGACACCCCTCAACGAATTCAAGCCATAATGCATAGCTTCCGTTTACATTTGTGTGTATGTATGTAACTGTGATGTTCCCAATTACTTTTTCATAGGAATCTCTGCGGTACAAGCTATTAGAAAAGGACTCCAACAAAAACATGATACTGAGTGGTTATGTTGAAAATGTGTATATCAGGTAACCTTAGTCGTAACGAAAACACCACCTAAGCTAGTAATCTAACGATGTCTTGCCCAATGCCTGAAACTTGGACCTTGGACTAGATAACGATGACATTATCTTTCATCCAATAATGATGGCTTTTTTACTATCTTCGACACTAATGCCACTCATACATTGTGACAGCATCAATGACAAGTCATCAATGAATCATTGATGAAATGTCCATTGCTGTTTATTGAGTTTGTAGTATACTATAATACTTATCGGACCTTACCAATCGGTGGTCACTGATGCCAGAGTTCTTTAATTTCAAAGATCAAAACTAGTCTGTTAAAGGCCAAGAGGTCGTTCATTGGGGGACTCCTGATCACCGAGAATCCTAGTAGATCACGGCAAAAAACACTTCCAGCAAAAGTGACGCACGGTCTTCCCAGCTAGACCAATCTGATAAAGACACAAATCCTAAAGTGTCCCGTAAGGAAGGGAGCAAATTGTTTGACCCAGAACTTTAATGTTAGGAAAACTGAAGGCGGTGAACAGTTCTTTCGCAAGTAGTTGAGACTCGAAAACGGATTGCAAAGCATACCCCAGCTCAGGGGTCGGCAAACTCCGGCCCGCGGGCCAAATCCGGCCCGCGACCGGGTTTTATCCGGCCCGCGAAGCCATCCCGTGAAATGATTAATCTATAGTGAAATCAAAAAATTGCACAAGAATTTTAATAACATTCTACATATGGAATTCACATTCAGTTTATTTTTGAAATTTTAGGAACAAGTTTATAAATCTAAGGCGAATTCGAACAAGCATAGCACAATATACATACTGTATTTACCGTTAGTAGTCTGGCTGGTCTAGCGGTTAGTGCGCGCACCTTCGGTGCACAGGGTCATGAGTTCGAATCTCACCGTGGATCATGGTGTTTTTCGAACTCACGAGCTTGTGACGGACTATGATCTCACTCAGATGTTAAACGAGTACCCATTTATGGGGATAAATAACACTGCTGAGCGTGATGCTGATCTCATTACCTCAACAAAAAGCAGATAAGATCTTGGAAATAGGATGTCACTAACACATCCTGCGGCCTTAGTCCAATGCTTGATTGTCGCGCCTGTTACAGTGCGTACTCGATAGTCCGAAGCCTCGAAACCTCGAATTTCCAGTAATCCGGATCACCTCAAAGATTGCATTCTACACTCTGTAGTCCGAATTTCTAGAGCTTCTCTAGTCCGAATCTCACTTTTTTCTCATATTAACAGCAATATTATCATCCGAAGTAAAAACAACTTCTTTCTTTGCTCTTGCAAACAACAATAAGTAGAATAACAGAGTGAAATTCTTCGAAAATAGAAAATCGATTCTCTGAAAAAAATGCGTGAAATTGTCAATTTTCTCGAAATTCAGAGCAAATAAAAGGCTTCCACTAGTCCGAACTCCTCTGTAGTCCGGATCGACCCCGGTTTTTATTAGTCCGGATTATCGAGTACGCACTGTATTTATTTATTTACCGTTCAATATAGCTTGTCAATTTCTCGCCTCGTCAGTTTTGCCTGTTTGCACATGATTTAGTTGCTTGCTCTATTTACTCAGTGGCGCACAGTGCATAGTTCAGTCGTTTCCCTTGTGGTTCAAGCTGTTCCGGTTGTTTTTTTCATTCAATAGTAAAATGGAAAAGAAGAGAAAAGTGGACATCGAATCAAGAGTGTTTAAGCCGGAGTGGAGTGTCAAATATTTTGTTATGGAGTTGGATGACAAAATTCTCTGTTTAATATGCAGTGAAACAATCGCAGTTAAGAAAGAGTACAACATACGTCGCCACTACGAGACGAAACATGCGAAAAACCATTTAAATATATCTGAGACCGATAGATCACAAAAACTGGAAAATTTGAAACGGAGTTTTCTTGCACAACGCAGCATGTTCGATAGGAAAGTAAATGAAAACGAGCTTGTAAATAAAGTCGGCTTGCGAATCGCACATTTACTGGCCGCCAAAGGTAAACCGTTTACCGATGGTGAGCTCATAAAGCAGTGCTTAGTCCTGGCTGCTGAGGACCTATGTCCGGAAAAGTTGGAAACCTTCAAATCGGTGAGCCTCTGAGCAAGAACGACCTCTCGAAGAGTAGATGACATTGCTTCTCATGTAAAGAGCCATTTAAAAGAAAATGCCAAGAAATTTATATGGTTTTCCTTGGCTCTTGATGAGTCAACTGATATTAATGACACGGCACAATTATTGGTGTTTATACGTGGAGTCAATAGCAAATTTGAAATAACTGAGGAACTTGCCTCCATGATTAGTCTTCACGGAACAACGACTGGTGAGGACATTTTTTCTGAAGTCAACGAAATTCTCATCAAGTACGAGTTGAAATGGTGCCAATTAAAATGCATCACAACCCATGGCGCCAAAAATATGTGTGGAACTGGAAAAGGATTCGTAGGCCAAGTGTTTAAGGCTTGTGGCGAGGCGAAATGCAGCGGACCATTAACAATCCACTGCATAATACACCAGCAAGCTCTCTGCGGAAAATATTTGAATTTTTCGGTTGTAATTGAACCGGTTGTGGCGGCGGTGAATTTCATTCGATCTCGTGAGCTGAATCATCGCCAGTTTAGGGAGTTCCTAGTAGAAACCGAAGCCATTTATCCTGATTTGCCATACCACACCCCAGTTCGATGGCTCAGCAGCGGCAAAGTATTGGCTAGATTTTTTGAACTGAGAGAAGCTATTAATGCTTTTCTTAAAGAAACAAATTGTCCCAATCTGCTTTTCTCAAATTGTTGATGTTGTTGGAAACTAGCATTCACAGCGGACATCATCGGGTATTTGAATCAATTTAACATGAAATTACAGGGCGAAAATTTATTAATTAGTGATACTTACTCAATTGTTAAATCTTATCTTATCTTATCCTATGTTTATGTTTTATTATATATTGAGTCCCTTCGACCGCACTAATGCCTTATAAATCGCCATATATGTACATCGATTTCGATTTCTTTGGCCCGCGAGCTCCCTAAATGCTTAGATTTTGGCCCTTCCCGAAAAAAGTTTGCCGACCCCTGCCCCAGCTGGCTAATTTCGCCTACAGAAAGGCTGAGGGCCGATGAGCAGAGAAGAAGAAGCCATTCTAACTTATTTGACATTTGTTATTTGTTTCGTTTCCCTCGATTGAACAGGAAATGTTGAGCACTTGCAGACCAATTTCAATGAGAGCTTCTGTGAAAACAGTGCCTTAATTGCAGCTTATTTTGCACTGAAACTAGGAATCCACAAACATTCCGCCTCAGAATCCCCCTGGCCCAAAATTCAATGGTGTGAATCTGGAAGACACTAGGCCAAACACAATATTACAACTGAGATTCTGGTATTACGCCCCAACACTCCAGCGCTTGCACTGTGATCTGTAAACCGATCCGAAATGTAAATGGCGAATTTCCTTTTGAAGTGTATTTCCGGGGTTATGTAATCTGATGCCGGGCAGATTAATAGGCCACCACGAAATGCCACTATACGAGTATCAAACAATGAACGTATTTTCAAATTTTGAATTTGAAGCCCTAATCCGGAAAACCACCTGGGTATTACACCACTCCATATTCTCAGAGCCCTTAAAATACGTCTATTGTATCGTGACGATTCGTGGCGTATCAGTTTGCTCGGCATCAGATGACATGATCCCGAAAATACGCTTCAAATGGAAATTCGCCATTCACATACTAGGACTAGGCTTGCCGTCGACTAAAAGCGCCGATGATACCCAGGCTCCCAGACATGCAAGAAGTTTTTCGCAGCACTTCATGGGAATGTGTTGCAATATTTTGTGCCACCACACCAGCGAATATTATGTAATTATAGGTCGTACTAGCGTACATTATATTTTGTCATCTAGCTATTTTTCATTAGTGTCGAGGAGCCTGTGAAGCGTCAATAGGGTTGACTTATTCATACCAGTGTTCTATCAGCGCTCTAGTGTGTAATTTCAGTAAACGTTCCATGGTTCCATGACGTGGAAGTAGGTTAGACTTATGGGCCTGTTGAATTTGTCTAAAAGTGCATTTCGGAGGAGTATGATGTTTTGAGGGATTCAACCTCCTTCAGAACTGAAGCAGGACGCACACTATCAATCCATCAATCCATCTGCAAATAGATCGAAGCTTAGGATTCCCTTTGTCCTTGTCGCAAATAAAACCAGAAATGCTGACTAATCGTCTAGCGGGTATTCCGGCGTAGCGTCGAGTGCGTATCGGGTGGTCTTCTGATGAAACTGATCCAGGGAAATGTGTATTTTCGTGCAGATGTAGAGTCTCTTCGGGACCTTCCCTAACGGAAACGTCCAGATTTTTACGCAAAACTGCTCCGTTTGAATTACTCTTGAAGAGAGCTTATGAAATCTAAGAGCTTCAGGCTGCGACTGAATAACCTCACACTGCACCTCCAAAATTGTTTGTCGTGAATTGTCCAACTAAACCCTATTTTTCAAGGCGCTTGGCTGAGTTTTTTGTATGTTAATGTCAAGGCTTTAGGTGATAACCCTTTAATGCAAGCATAGCCTTTTCAGAAAGGGAATTAGAATATGGGATCGAGAGTGGGACAACGCAAACATCCATGGTCGCAGTGGGATTCGAACCCAGGCTGCGGCAACATAGAGATAGAGTGACATCTCTACCACTGAGCCACCGAACCTTCTGACATGGGCCCATTTTCGGGCGAGTTCTTTCTTCCACCATGGGACCATGCAAATAGACCTAGTGTTTGGAACAGAGACCGCTGTTTAGTTGATCCCTATATGCAAGTTCAATATAATAAGGGGTCTCCTGCCTGACTGGCCGATATTCAACTATGGAAAAGACCAAGTCTTCGGACAAGGGTCTATTTGTTTCTCTGGGGAACGCGGATACATTATGTTGCGCTGGGCTCCCTGCAATGTTGAATTCAATGTACCTGCGATCTGACGATCATTCCTCGTTGAAAATATGCCAGTCAGAAATTAACTCTGAGATTAATCTACTAGAAAGAGTGAGGCCATTTCCTCGTGCTGTGGTTACGAAGGATGATGTACACCCCTTGTTTAAGAAAAACACGTTTTTCGACGTACTTAATTAGTGAAGAAACTTATTACCTTCAACTCCGTACTGCCCCAAACAGTGTGATTGACGTTAACGTGACAACCGATAGCGAATCAACTGTTGATATTCCTGCAGTAGTATATCAAACTCCAGACAATTTTCATTCGTTAGGAAGTAAGCAGACGCCATAATTACTTCCTGACTACTGTCCGAAGTAGAGATGGTGAACAGAGCGGCTGCTAGATCTATATGGAAATGAATCGGGTTAGTGCCTGAAAGATGACATGGTTGTCGATTGTAAGCGTCGGCCGTGGGTGGATTTCGTGGTTAGTCCATAGATTCGGCGCTTATGATTTTTTAATCAGCTCAATCGTCGCTGTGTTAGAGGCAAAAGTCATGCACTGGATAGCCGATGTTCCTTTAACATAGTGCAATGGTATGGGAAAACTACTTTTCTGACCAAAGTGAAAAGTAAATTTCGCATCAATGTTACTCTGATTTGTCCTGACCCCTTCAACAATGGGACAGTCTTTACATGTGAGTGCCAGCAATCCTGGTCTTGCGGTGCAGTACAGGAAGGTAATTTGGTGGGGGCTTGGTCACTCCATTTATGGACTTTAGAATATTTTTCATTTGGTCAGCGGGGCTTCAAAGTTAAGCGGTCAAAAACCCAGTGTAATTGAGGAGACTATCTGGCTAAAAGTAGGAGCATTGAGCACATTCGTTTAGTAGATCTGAGCATCGTCAGCCAATGCAGACTGTACAATATACATACAGCCCCTTCCTTGGAGGCACCTTGCAATGTTTCTTTTGTATCTGCAATTTTGTGCAGCTGAAAAACGTAGCTGGATAAAATTCTTGACGAAATCCATACTACCAATATCGTAAGGTCACCAGACATACAGCAGTTCGCTGTACTGTAAAGCATTTCGACCTGTGGTACAGCATTGAAAAGTGCACAGCAAAATGTACAGCATTTCTGCGCTCTGCAAAGTATTATTATTGAGATTTGAGAAGCTGTAAACCAGCTCTAAGTGGAACTTCTGGGGGCGTAGCCTGGATTTTTTTTCTGAAGAGTTCAACAATCCAATCCAACATAAATATTGTCGCAGCTATATTTTTCCATCAACTATTGCATAACCATTATCATGACTTTGTGTGCTTAGCTGATTTTTTTAAGACACATTTTTACTGTTTTTTTTTTGTTTTTAGATTGGATTATATTTTTACATTTAAATTGTCGACAAGATGCTCAGTTTTATTAGCTGGATTTCAATCTTAACGGGATCAATTTATGTAGCCCTTAACAATAAGAAATACCGCAGAGTTCGAAATTGTTTGATGAGGATGTGGGAAGGTTAATAAATTATTTTCTATTAGATTGCAGTCTCCTAAAAATACCAAAATTTCAAATATGATTCAGACGAAAATCGTTGTTAGAATGAATTATTTGTTCAAAGTTCCGGCACGTTCAGAAGAGGTGTAATGGATTCCGGCTCAGAATCTTTTCATATCGTT
The DNA here is from genome assembly GCA_949715475.1 of Microchrysa polita. Classification (NCBI taxonomy): domain Eukaryota; kingdom Metazoa; phylum Arthropoda; class Insecta; order Diptera; family Stratiomyidae; genus Microchrysa; species Microchrysa polita. The sequence goes on from OX454415.1 coordinate 118,315,331, forward strand.
GTGCAATGGGACGCTCAGTACTCACGCAGTGGAAAGTTAAATGTTTAGAGCACGTGTACGAGGTGAGAAACTGGCAAATATTTCGAACACATAGTCTGAAGAAAATGTATAGCCTACTTTCAATGAGTATGTATTATGCCAATTATGTTATCATCTCATCATTGTTTCTAATGATTAGGACTAGAGAACTTCGTGTGTTTTTATTTTCAATAAATATTAGGAACCGGTAATCAATGCTTCGAAGTTGTTTCAGTACTAACCTGGTATTGAAAAATTAGATTGGAAACATCTAGCCGTGTGATATATGACTACCATCACCAGGAATACGATTGCTGCTCTATGGAGAAATCTAAATCTAATTTATGTTTGCTTAATCATAATCCGACATAGTTGATAAGTTCCATGCAGTGACGTTTTTACTAAATCAACAATCCATGGTTACTTTAGTGGGTCTCTACTGGGGTAATAGCAGGGTTTCCTGTGAAAAGAAGACCGAAACACAATATTACCTTTTGTGCATAAAATGTGAGAATATTGGCTTGGCTAGGCTTGGCTTCCCATAAGTTGACCATTGAAGAACGATGATATCGTGAGACTTAACTAATAAAAGCATTAACAGATCATATAGCAAGAACTAGTATAACTCTAAGAAGAATTTAAGGTTAACCCTAGTCGCTAGCAGAGAATCTAAATATATCGGGAGACAAACTTGAACGAATTAATAGAGTTGATTCAGAATAAGTTAGTACTTCAGAGGCGCTCCAAATACACAAGAGAAATCAGGCTCACATATTATACTAGTTTGTATACCGCTTGCTTCAGCATGCCCTCACAGAATTTGAAAAAGACTAAATGCAAGCGTGGAGCAGCTAGAATAATGTATGGCATTTATGCCTTCTTTTGATAGACGGTATTTTTTTTTATATATATTTTAAAATCATTTTAAAACACCTTAATTGACTTTGCTTATAAATTTTTATTTGGATGCATTTCGACTTTTACGTCATCCTCAGCGAGAAGAAAATTTATACTAAACTAAAAATAATATGGAAACTATGAAAATGGCAAGTTGCAAATTTAAATTTACAGTACGAAAAGGTTTCGATTTATCCTTTGTGGAGAAATAAATTGAAAACTTTTTTAAATAAATTGAAAATATACATACTGTAAAAATATACATATATATTTTCAATTTATTAAAAAAAAATTTCAATTTATTTCTCCACAAAGGATAAATCGGTTTGCTGATACGACGACGCCCAAAAAGTGCATGCAGATATAAAAGTTTTTTTTAATTTATTGAACTACATAATCGATTCTCATACTTAAACGGAAGAGCTATAATGTTTAACTCTTTTCGAATGATCGCTGAAAAATTAATCAGAACTTTCTTACGTTTCGTACACATTTTCAAAAGTTTTGTTATTTTCGAAACATAGTATTTTGTTTGTTGGTTTCTGTTATCTTAAAAATAGCTCAATAAAAACCCATCTATTTAAACTAACCATAAATTTTCTTATTTTTTTCAGGTGAGAATTTGACTAATTTTTACGTGTTTCATTGCAAAATTATGTTCTACACTTTTAGTAAGTATGTATTTGTTTCAAATGATAAATTTATTTAATTTGGAGTGTTCATTGTTCTTGGTTTCAACATTTTCAAATGATGTACTTGAACATGAATAAGATTGTCCGTCCGTCAACAAATCCATTCTTATATGGAGTAAGAGCCAATTAAACTTTTGTCACAAATTTTACTTTTTTTTTCAGTGATATATATTTTTATTTATATACTCACACGAATGTAAATTTTCCAAACGATATCCTTAAACAAATTTCAAACTTTTTTTTCTTTATATTTTCCGGACAACTTTTAAATTAACCCAATATTATACAGTTTTCGATTTCCCTTAAATCAAATTGTAAAGTTATCCCCAGTTTGCTCGTCTGGCTTGTTCCTGTGTGAAATGAACGACAGTACGAACCTAACATATTCCAATGAGCTCCAGCTTCGGCTCACCAAAAACCCATTACATCTATCAAAATCGATAATTTGATTTAGAACAGGATATGTCTGTTCAGGGAGTAAAATCAATTTTTAATTTACCAAGCCATGCTGTGCGCTAGAAAAGAAATTATGATAGCATAGTTATAAAACTCAATTTTAACGTGCGGATGACATACACCGTCACAAGATACTCGGTATATTGTACTTTAGTATTGCCATCGTTAAGTTATATATTCCCAGCACACTTTATCGTAAATTCCCATAGGAGTTGGGTCGGTCTCCTCCTACGGTGGATCATCATCGTTTCACATAAGTGTATATACGGATGAAATAGCTAGCATATAGGGTGTGTGAGCGAAGGTTCAAGATACTATATACGAAAAATGGACGACTGGATACTGTGAAAATCTTTTCGCTATAATAATAGTCGTCTCCCTGCTATCATCATTTCTATCTTTATAATCTTATAAGCGAGAAAATTCTTTTCGGGTTTGCGGGAATGATAAAGTATAAAATAAAATGAAGTGCGGAGTACGCGAGATTGCAATGACACTAAATGAAAAACTATAAAAAGTTCTTTAATGTGTCGCTCGCGAACGTTGATGCGCTCCGTTCTGTAACGTAGTTTTTCAGGATTTGGCTATGCGATGCACAGTCATCCGCAAATCCATACTATCCCCGGCTGCTATTAACGTTGACAATATTTCCCCAAAAGTTGGTTGATGTTGCGTTGCGTTCCAGCTGTACGTAATATTGTAGTGTAGAGGGATAAGGGAATATTAAGAGGACAGTGCCAGAGAGAACGACATCATCCCCATGATCATCAGTATGTGCTAATTTATTGCCAAAACTTAATTACGTTTCTACGCGACATTTTAATTTGATAGTTTTGTCTATAAACGCGGGGATGCAGTGGTGAGAATATGGCTAGTCTGTTTGGCACTTAATTTAGAAGTAGAGTACCCATGGGTTGACTTAATATTATAGGATGGGTAAATAATGATTGAGAGTGCATGCTAAAATATGGTTCCTTACATACTCTAATTTTAGTTCTAATTCATCTAATAACCTAGCAATAATTTATATGCAAATGATATTCCAAAATACCTCCCATCCGATTTCATTCATCCATTATTTCTATACGGTTCACTTAAGCCTTTCACTAGCGGCTCTTATTTAGCCACATACAATCTAATCTACATATGCTACCGCAAGTTGTTTTTTTTTAGATCGAAAATGTCCTGTCGACGACCAAAGAACTTTTATTACTTCACTAGAGCAGACAACACATGTCCGACTGAAATTAAGTCAGCCCAAGTCATTATACGATTCTGTAAGGCTTCTTTTGATGTTGACATATTCTCGGCTCTCCTATATATGAGTATGCTTGCAAACTATAGACATACCATTATCCTTGAATTTTGTTTTTCACCATATTGGTCATGTCAGACGACGACGAGGATCATACTACGATAAAATTGACCGCACAAATGGTTCATCATTGTATATGTGCGCGTGTGTGGGTAACCATAAGTTTTGGCCCCTCCTGGTTCACCATCGCCATCATCGATGTTCGTATACCCAATATTCTGGTATGTCCTTCGTATAAGCAAAGAGATACTCTTACAGATCTTACTCTCTCTGTGTTAAGAAGGGTTTGTTCAATGACCATGCTTTGATGGTATTCGTATGTTAGTTGTACCAAAAGTACGAGTATGTTTGGAGTGCGAAGAAAAAAATATTATGTATGGTAAATCCTCTGAAAGACCGGGAGACTTAAGGTATCAAATGACACACATGATGGGTTATACTTACGTCGATAGCAATCAATGTTGGCTCTTGTCCATTTAAGCTTGCTCGACTGCTATACAGATTGAAGGGCACTTGGCTCATTTCAGTCGTGTTTGCCGAAAAGGGTATTCAACTTGAGAACCTGTGTTGTTTTTATTTTATTTTATCAAGGATTTGCGGACCAAAAAATTATTAAGAGTAGAGAGGGTATTTCACAGTGAAATTTAGAGAGATGAATTTCGAAAATTTTGATAGGGACAATTATTAGAAAGGAGTAATATTTGACAAACTTCAAAGTTTACATACAGTAAAACCCCTATAGTCTAGACCCCGGAAATCCAGAGACTCGATTATTCGAATGCAAATTTCTTCTGATTTCAAATACTAAATATACAGTTTTAAATACTCGCTACATCATCAATAAATGAGGTCCGGTCCCAATTAATCCTGATTTTTTGAGCTCTACTGTTGGTATATTTGTATAAGTATACAATGTAACTAATGTAATGAAAACGCACTTTTATACAGAAATACATATTCCCTAAAAGTAGGACCATTTGATACATATTCGCCTAATCATCGTTAACTGTAAAACCATCCCTGTGCGCCTATTAACGTTCATCCAGTAATTATTTTTTCATAGCTCCAACCGACAACTAATTTCTCTTCTGCTGAAATTCCTTTTATTTCACCACCACAGTCAACTTCTTTTTAGAACTGAACTGAACTTGCTGTCCTTTTAACGAATGAAAGTATGCTTGTGTAATTTTTCCAACTTTTTCTTTTGCGTTCAATAAATGGTTGACGAGTAGAATGCAATCAATGATGCTAATGGTAATCATACGAGACTATAATAAAACCTCTTCGCCGACCACCTCTTGTGGTGAGATTCGGTTGCATTTCATTTTTTCATCAGTATTTTTCATTTTGTTCATCTTCCATTTCGTCCGGTCACCAATCACAATCAGAAATGACAATAATATCGGCTTTCAAGTAAACGAATATTATCTTTTGTGTGTCGACACGTAATATCGATTTACATCGAAAAATAAGAAGAAAGTAATTCATATGTGGAAAAATGGTCCCTTCAATTTTGTCCATGATTGAAGGAGGTTTATCGCATTGTTCATGTTGAAATTTTATATCATGGCAAAATATATGTATATGCTCCTCTTTTGTTTGCCTAAAGTTCACTGCTTTTTCAGCGTTTTCTCATTAGAGATATCTAAGAATATCTTTTTTCGAATAAATTCATCTGTGAAGCTTTCTCTTACCGCGAAAATGTTAACTTCAATGTCTGAGCCAAGTTCGCCAACACGTGGAAAGGAAATACTTGTTTTATAACACGCAGACCATTATTTATTCTGAAAAAAAAACCTGAAGTCCAGGCGACTCTGAGATCGCATTGTGTGGCACTTGTACGGGGTCTTGAAAATGCCTGAATTTTCAGTTTCACTCGTATTTGTCGCCAGTGGGTTTTTCAATTTCTGTCCTACGGAGCTCCGCAAGTTTCAGCTCCCTTATTTTTACAATACGACGATTTGTCGGTTAATCCTTTCATTCGAAAACTGTTCAATATGGCTAGATAAGAAGGATAGAATTAAGCTGACACTTCTGTAATAGGAATAAAGTTTGGTCATGAAACTTTTATTTTTTTTTTTTTTTGAACAATAGGCGGGCGTTTGAAAAAAGTAAAAAATTAGGAATCGACCAACGCAGCCTATACGAATTACCTTTTGGCTGCGTTTTTCACCTTGAACCGGCCGGAATTTTCGAAAGCAATTGTGGCGATATTTTTTTTCGCATGGATGTTCATGCACCCTCGTTCAGTTTTCCACATGGAAAGCGCGATTTTACACGAAATCGTCTGGTTTACTTACAGGCTTATAACTAATGACAGAAAGCGGCAATTTAGCCAATGCTCAGGGGTAACAATAGAGGATAAATCCGGGCCTGTATATCACTGGAATAACCTGAATATTCAAATCGCAGCTAAGTGTTCAGTGCTTATGTCGCTTGTGCTATATCTGTGTTGTTTGCCACTCATAAAGTGAACATTAGTTGGCAGAAAAAAAAAACATTTTGTGAATTTAGCGACGTCACTTTTGAATTTTTAATTTTTTCTTAGGCAGTCTGTTCGCCCAGGAAAAATGTTCGTTTGCCCACCCACTAAAAAAAAAGTTATGGGCAAAAAAAACATTTTCCATTTCGTTCAGTTATTTGTGTGCCTGATCTGGTCACCCTAAATATGCCAGCGCAATTGGACTTAGCCACTTTGATACCATGTTTAACTTGGAAGGTTACCAAGCCTAGAATATCTAAGCAAATTTTAGTAAATCAGTGTCTACGGCGCATCCCGCAAATCCGTCGGTGATTATTCTGAACTGAATGATGAATGCAAGACGTTGGACAACCAATATACATGTGAAGAAGATCGATTGAAAGCGAGGTTTCGTTATTAAATATGAGGTGGCTAAACCTAAAAGCCAAACTTTGTCTGAAGGAATCTTCGTTTTTTTAGTCAGTTGGACACAACGCGTGCAAAATTTTTTGTCAGAATTGTCAAAAAGAGATCAATTTTGAGATTTTGCCAAAACTTTTATAAATAAATAAATCTTTGAAGCGATTTTTGACATTTGAAGTCACATAAAGAAATAAGAAGTAAACTGTGAAGTTTCATGAAGCTGAAAATTTCGATAAAGTCAATAGGGAGGTAAAAAGTTTTAATTTTTTACGATAATTTTCCCAAAACAAAAAAACGGTATAGCAGGATTATGGAAAGAATTATGAATATCAACTATACTACAAAACGTTTATTACTTCGACTTTTATATCACCGCTTGAATGAAAAAAAATTAGGGAAAAGTAAGATTAATTGTTGTCCATGCAGATGATGTTGTAATAAGTAAAATTCCACGCAAATATTTGGAATAATTGATGATCATGTACGTAATATCTTTCATAATAAGATTATTATAATATAACCCGTCAAATTGAGAAGGATGTTTAACACTTTGGCTGCCAATGCATCACCAGTGAACAAGGCATAGGTCATTCCCCAGGGGCCAGTGCATCACCAGTGAACACGGCACAATTTATTCCTCAGGGGCCAACGCAAAATTTTCCTGTTCCATTTATTTCCCGCCGGAAATATTTTTGTACACATACTTATATGCGTAAAAAAGCCATATTCAAGTGGTTTCCCGACCGTGTTCACCGGTGATGCAGTGGCACTGGGAAAGTATATGTCATTATTATAAACACAAGTGCATCACCCGTGAACACTTGATTATCTAGACAGATTGCGGTTCAGTTGATTTCTAGACTTCGGAGAAATACATCGTGAGTGAAAATGAATTCACAAGGAATAAGAGAAATGTTAGAAAATTATTTTTCGGAAAGTGAAGATTTCCTTCTGCTGAAGAAAGCTCTTCCGAAGAAAGTTTAGATAGTGAAGTTCCGATGAATAACGATGCAGTTAATTGTTCGAGGAATTCCGAGGAACTGTCGGATTGGATTTCGTCGGCTACCGGAGACAGTTTAGTGAAGCTCGATAGTTTGATTATTTCACGTAGAGAAGCTAGTGGAGTAGCACTTCAAAACAAAAGTCCTTTTGAAATATACCGACTCCTTCTGACGGATGAGATTTTAGAAATTACGATTGAATAGGAATAATCGCCTAAGTAAGTGGAAGGACACCGACCGGACTGAATTTTTGAAATTTCTAGGACTGGTGATATACATACATGGGTCTCGTTAAGTACCCAGCAATGACAGATCTTTGATAATCAATTCGTTGTTAATACTATGTCCCGTAACAGATTTCAGATTCTCCTAAGATTTGTACATTTCGCCGACAACGAAGATAGTGGTTCGACTTCTTCAAAAACCTATAAAGTGGACAGAATTATTGAAGAGCTGCTTTACAATTTTAAAGTTTATCGGTTAGCAGCCGAACAATTGGTTATCGACGAAAGCATGATACCCTTTCGTGGACGCTTGGGATTTCGTCAATATCTTCCTGGCAAAGCCCATAAATACGGGATAAAATCCTTTAAACCTACAGATACTGAGGGATATACATTTAACATAAAACTCTACACACGAAAATCAGACACACTAACTGGACGCTCTCTGTCTTGTAATGTTTGTCTGCATTGGAAATTGGAAAGCCACAAGGGAGGTGAACCATATTATGTGCCTGAAACATTTTCAAAATTTTCATTAAACCTGAACTAAGATTGTGAACCATCATTTGTTTGTTTTTTTTTTTTTATTATAGAACCATGAATATGTTTTAATATTTTTTTTTAATTTTTACCTTTCTACTAATAAAAATAAGAAAAGAAAAGATTTTTTTGCTTTTATGGAGTTACGCACTTTGCAGGTATTTTTTTGGTACTTGGCAAATATGCGAGTTTTTTCCAATTGAAGTGTGATGCAAAAAACAGTTACTGAAAGTATTCTGCCAGTTTTATTATAATATTTTGTTTTTCAAACCCGTAAGGACAATAAATTTAAAAATCTAACTATGCATCACCGGTGATGCATTGGCCCCTGGGGAATGACACTTGCCGTGTTCACCGGTGATGCATTGGCAGCCAAAGTGTTAAAGATCTAACTGTAACCACATAAATAGAGAAAACCTTCGGATATGCCCCAAATCTTACCTCTGCCCTTTTACATTGAATTTTACCCTGTGATAAAGTTTTAAGATCACTCAAGACTCACGAAACGAAAACCTCGAAGCTCATGCGCACTTAATGTGTACAATTTGATTTGTAATGCGTCCCTCACCACTACTTGTGAAGATCACCTACTTATAAAGATCGGTAGGGGCGGCATAATGCAAATAGTGTACTACTAACACTCCTGCATTAAATCCAAGAACAAACGGAAAAAATTTCAAAATGCAAAATGAATATTCTATGAAAATTACTTTACTATAAAGTAACGGGAATTGCGCTACGGCGGGAAAGGAGGATGGGAGAACTATTTTTTGAAAGTAAAACATCGATGCCCGTAATTTGTTCGTATAGCATACCCCATTTTGAGGAAGTCGTGATTTATCTATTTTAAAAACGTGAGAATGCAGTCTTAAGAATAACGAGACCGAATTCTAATCGTGCGAATAGCAGATGAGTGTATACCCTATACCCATGTACAGACCTAGAAGGCACGCAAAACCCAAAATATTCAATTTCATATTTTTTGTGGGGGAGGGAGGGCTACATGGGTCGGACCTGACACATCTTTATTACCTTGTCAAGGCATCCAACGGCTACTATTTGATACTAATTTGAAGTTTTTCGTGACATTCTATCAAAAGATATGGCTCAATATAACTTTGTAGGGGAAGTAGGGGTAGGGGTAGTCGGACCTACTCGACTTTCCATCAATTCAAAGTATATATCAAAATGAGACATTTATCAAAATTTCAAGTCGATAGCGATATTCTGCCGAAAGTTATGGCCGATTTAAAATATCAAGGAGGGGTAGTTTGTATGGGAGGTAGGGGAACCCGTGGTCCGATTTGGTCCATTTTCAATACCGTCCAAGATTTTAGCAAAACAAACATTTGACCAAAATTTCATACCGCTAGCTTCATTGTTTCGGGAGTTATCGTGCTAACAGACAGACACACGGACAGACAGACAGACAGACATGGCTTATTCGATTCAGAGACCGACCCTGATCATTTATATATATACTTTGCCATAGCTCCGGTGGCTCCTTCGAGGTGCTACATAATATCGGCGTAACAAAAACAATATACCCTATAGGTACCATCTTATGGGTATCTCTCTTCAGTGGAGCATGGTGCGTTGATGACTACCGTGTGCAGTCATCAACGTTACAAAGACAACTGAATTCGGAGTGTGATATGGTTGTCAGCCATACCACTTCCTAGTCGCATTGTAAGTTTATTATTCTACGATAAGAATATTTCTTATCATCTTTTTCTGTATAAACTTGCGACGAGTCGTGCCGAGTTTGGAAACTCGTTTCTCTATGAGTGTTTATTTCACAGAGTGGCGACCGAACGATCACGGCCACAGAGCACGACGATCTTATGGGTATAGGGTATAACAACAGTTTAGTTTGCATGTTTATGTCAACGTTTTATCTTCAATCGCCCCGAATAAAATTGCTTAGTAACACAAAAGTGGGGTCACCAAAGTTTTGAAGATTAAGTTAAAATCATCTTTTAATTTCAGCAAATAAACTAAGCCAGCAGTGTGTGAAATTCGCAAGTTAAATGTTTTTTTATGGAAATCAAGTGTTTTCTATTTGCAAATCATACCAGGACTGGCAAAAAAAAACATGATCGGCCAAAAAGCCAAACCATAAAACGTGGTCCCATAGAAAGCTTAGTAGCATATTATACACACCCGCCCGTATCTGGCGCACCCTATGCTGAAATCGGTTCAAAACAACGGTTTCGAAACCAATTTGAATTAAAAACATCAAGTTCCATACTCTTTAAAATCAACCCATAGCTTCTTTATTACAGTCCTTCATAAACATCTTGTAAAACCCTTACAAACCAAACATAATAGACTAAAGTCCTCTCATGTCAATGCTTCAAATTCTACTGTTCTCAAACAGCAAGAATTGTCTGTCGATAGAAGAATATAAGAGAGAACACTGAATCCAACAAACAACGATAAGCACTTGCAAACTACGTACATATAGTTCTTAGTCGAGTTAATGAACTTTTAGTACAAGCCTTGAAATTGTCAACTTTTCCCGCCCTATGTCTTTCATTCAATCGCCTTGTTTTGCAACATCCGCCCCCCGTCATCGTATAACGGCACACGGCACTGCACAAAATTCCTTTACCTTTATACAATGGCAATCCCTTTTACATGAGTACGACAAACATTGACTTGAGGCCGGGCGGTGGCTGAGGGAACTTCTTTTTGTTCCGTCAGTTTAGCATAAAATAGGTGATGATTGCATAACTTCAAAAAGCTTAAGCTTCATTACGGTGAATTGGATGGGCGTTTAGGCAAAGAGAGAAGTTGATGTGACAATATGACAACGAGGTAGAGAGATAGAGAGTTTTTAATACCTGGGTAATTCTGGGAGTTCGCAATGTTTTGTAATTGACCCTTTTGTACAGGTTTTGCATATACAAAGGATGGGGACACCGACACATTTTCTCATATTATTATAGATGAAAGCATAAATTCAACTTCAGATGGTTTCCATTTAAGGAAAGAAAAAACCTAGTCAAGTTTAGTAACTGTTCGATTGCTTATTCGATTCGAATCGGTTAAGATAAACAACGGAAATCCGGGAGTCATCCTTAATACAGGAAATTCTATAATTATGTATATGATTGCAATGTGCGGTTCGTCTCCTAATCGGATTGTGTCCTTTTGCTACTATGCATTCGCAATTCGATGTACTGTGTGTGCATGTCCTCCAAGCTCTCAGCTCTCTCAATCAGTTCTGTTGTTAAGATCCAAACCAACAAAAAAAAGGGAAAATTCCTCGTTATCCTTGTTTGCCGAGAATGGTTCCCTGAAAATGATGCTGTAAACATTGGCGAAATTAAACAGCAACCGCTCATTGTGTAGACCCTTTCTACAGATAGCGAGGCACTTGTTTGCAATTGGCATCGTATCGTAGTCATTGGACTTTCGAATTGAGTGTTGTGTATTTATAAATGGACTTCAAAGTGTATACGAGAGAAATGCTAATCCCTGCTGGCATCTGAACCGTTTTGTATTCAACACCATACGAAGGAGTGGAATCATATAGTGGGGGAGAGAGCGCAGAGAGGTCATTGATGTAAATATGTGAATAGTGTCGTATTCACATCTCAAACTCATTTGACTTTGTACAGTTTTTTTCCCAGCAAGGTATGCACTGGGATGCAAGGATAAGGGTTTGTCGTGTGCTGTTGAATGTACTATGAACGATCCAAAAGTCCTAGATTTCAACGACTAACGATGAGTGTTTTAATTAAATCCGTCGGGAAATTACTGGAAAGTTGTCGGTGCATATTTTCTTTTTTTCCTTTTTTTATTTCATCCTCCTATGTGCACTTTTAGCTTTAATTGCTACTGGCGAAATGAGTATGCGATTAAAATATGAAATGCGAACGTTGAAAAACACATTCATATGTTGAGTGTTAATTAGTTGCGGTTGTTTATGAAAAATAGCGCGACGCTTCTGACTCTTTGTCACGAATGTAGGTATAATCAGCTTTTACGATGGCCGTCATTTTGTATTTGTGAAATTGGTCGAATGAGGGCACTGGGGAAAAATGTGTAATTCTGCAACAAAGAATATTGAAGTCGCAAAGTTTTCAACCTTCTTTTTGTTTTAAAAATCGACTGGCCCTAGCGCTAATCGCCGTAACTCCTATAATGGGAGAACACCTTACGAGCTTTCTCGCGACGAGTTATCGCAGTAACTAACTGGTCACTGATGAACTTTATTTGCGAAAACAGCAAGCAAAACCCAAAACGTTAAAACCATGTTAAACAAAAGCGAATTCGTCTACACATTGCTAACCATTGCCGCTCACTTAGAAATAGTAGAATTGAAGGTTTCGTATTTTATACTCGCTGCTGATTCAGCTGCAGGACACTTACCTACTACTGCCTTGCAATTAGCTCGTAGCAAGTAAATTCGTAAGGTCTGGCTGGACGTTTTTGTAATTGTATGATTATTGCCACGAAGGCTTTATTAAGCTACTGGGTATTATTTTATCTCTTCCAAAAATGCCTTCGGACAACTAAAAAATAAATAACATTTAATTCCCAAAATCTTAACAGCTTTTTTCGTAGAGGTGTAGAAAATGACAGCACGCTCGTGAGAGTTCTTTATTCGCATAAATGGGTACTCCTAAAATATCTGAGTGAGATCATAGTCGGTCGTGGACATGAGTCGTGAGTTCGAAGAACAGCATAAACTTAACCCGCTCAAGATGGCGCTCCAGCCCATGACCCTGTACTTCGAAGGTGAGCGGACCACTTCAGATAATTACACAAATATAAAAGGTAAATCACAAACTTCAATGCGAATATCAGAAACGTTATGACCTTATTCGTGTTCAATAATAAAATTTATTATTTATTTATCGTCATTACACGAATCTCTATTTCGTTTCCTAATATCCCTCACAGTCACAACAATTCGATTAATCTGTGCCATATCGAAATGAATGACATTCAGACTGGATTTCTAGCACCGAATGTCATTCAAAAATATCCTGCAGTCCTGCTTCTACCGCCGAATTTACTACGAACTACGTCAATTGTTGTTGTTCAGCCTTTTCATTTGAAATGCTACCATATTGGTTTGAGAGGATTTCGTTCGTTCGAATCCTTATTCCATTGCATCGTTTTCATATACCTGCTTCGTCTGATTGCTCGACATTGTCGTATTATTTTGTAGCAACCATATAACGTTTGGAAAATTTATACTAGGCGCCGTACAATGAATAGAGCGAAACCAATCAATCCATAAATGCCAATCAAAATGTGCCTTTTCGAATAATTGATAAGATGAAAGTGGCAGGAAAATAAACAGATTGCCTTCTACTGTCGAGCGACTGTATCGAGCAGAATATGGAAAGGATATCAGGCGTAAAAGGTGAAGGTTTACAGTTCTCTGGTTCGTTTAATTTTGTTCCGTTTTTTTTTTTCGGTGGTGATTTAAGAGTCATTTGTTTTGAAATGATTGGTCATTGACGGTGATTATTATTGAGTTTTTTTTTTGGGTTGAAAGTATTTTTAGAAATGGTGTTGAGGAGCGGTAATCGTAGCAATAATTAACAAACAGGTGGGCTGAATAATTAAGGGTACACCCGTTTCGAATACTCGAAAAATTTAGCTACAGCTAAATCATAGGCAGATTCAGCAGGCGAATCCTGATTGCAATGCGAATATCGTTTTGATTGATAGTGTATCTGTCATCAGTGAATTAGATAAGAGGGGGAGGGGATTAAGGGATGAACATTTCTCATTTATTTATATACTTATTTAAAAATTAAGCAAATATTATTATTAATGTCTGTAGTTGACAAATTCGGTAAAATTACCAGCTAAAGCGTCAAAGTTTGGATGCTCAGGAACGCCTGAGCTAGAACACTTCAAAATTATTCTATACAAGTTTGTTCTCGATGCTTTCTTATTGTTAACTCTTTCATGTCGTATATATACAACAATATTTTTGAACATCTAGTTCTCGTTACCAGAGCTACATTTTTGAAAACGTAATAACTGAAAAAGATTTTAAATGGGTTCTCTTCTACGTTCTAAGTTCTTTCCTCCTGAGTAAGCAGTAATGTGACTTTTATAAAGCATTTTGTTGAGGAAGGTTGGGATATTTTTGAAAATTATTTTCATCATAAAAAAAGCGTCTGGATTTCCATTAAATTCATAGCTGACACAAACAGAGGTTTGTTTCCTATCTGTTTAGGTGTAAAGAAAAGCAAAAAAATATTCAAAATAGTTTTTGAGTAGTTTTGTAGGAGCTTGGTTTTCTGTTGTTGTAGGGTATAACTTTAGACGCTATTGAGAATGGAGCGAATCGAATCGAATACCTCGCGTACAAATGACAATCCAAGAAGGCGGCCCTTTACATATATCGGGTATAACTTTTGACGGAATTTCGTTAGTGTAGATCACTAACGAAATGTTGGTGAATGACAAAAGTAATAGAAAGTGAAGGCGAACTGACTCAAACAACCGCAAACAAGCTGCGACCAACCCTTGATCTTGAATATAACTTTTGACAGAATACTGGTGTACCTGAAATGTTGGTCAATAAATAATTGTGTTATATCCTTGAATAATTGATAGAAAGTGGAGTTGGAGGGAGTGGGTCTGAACAAAAACAACCCCCGCTTCCCTATGAAGCTGCAACCAGTCAAATCTTTCGAAACAAATCATGAAAAACTTTAATTTGAGTCACATTATGGCAGCAAAATATCGTAGAAATGGGCAAGATTGGTTCCACAAACCCCCCTCTATCTCCCCTACTAAGAACTGAAATTAATTATTTTTAGCTGGAATTGATTTTCTTCGGTCGTTTTTCTGGCTCAAAATATTTGAGTGAGTCCTCGAACATGGGGGTCTTTTTTGTAGAAGTACTTGCAGTTTTTAAATCATATTCTACTTTACCAATTTATGTTTGATAATGATAAAATCGAAACTTAATTGATAGAAGACATTATTATAAAATTGCTAATCAAAAATTGGAAAAGCAGAACTTATGGTGCAAAAAATCGAATTTAAAAGTTTGGAGTGATTTTTTGAGCCATGAAATAAGGGTAGGCATCATTTCATTTGTTTAAAATGTCCGTTAAATAGTACTCACAGTGCAGTTGGCCATCGCAAATTCCATAAGGCGTTACAATGAAAATGCCCGAGCATTTTTAAAATAAGTATATCAGTATTAAATTCATATAACCTACAGTTTTTCGTATATGTATCAACTTTTGTTGTTGAGTTAGTGCCCACAAATCATCGTTTTCAGCATTAACACTAAGCGAATTCTGAGTTCAGGTCTGACCTGAGGCAAATGTGACATGTGCCATTTTAGGTATGAATTTTCGATTACCTAATATCCACTCGTCGTGAAAATCATCCAATGGCCGGGGAATTGAAAATTAACTCACAAAATGGTAGCGAAAAGCTATACGGAACAATTTTGAAATCTTAGTTTATATGGAACTTCCCAGCGTTTTCGAAATATTCCACGATATTTTCAATTCATTTTCATTCAGCAAAAATTAGCCGTTTTTTCATATTCTCAGTTGGCAACCCTGGTAATAGGGTACCTTCTTTCGAATCGCCGATTACTTTTACATTAATCTTTGTATATCTTTGATTTCCTATCAAATGTTGGTTTTGATTTGGTGAAAAGTTGTTGAAGATGATCTGACAGTAGATATATTGGAATAATTTTTAAAGATGTAAGATGGTTGTATTGCCAATACCCTTCATATTTTAAGTGGTTTACTGAAAAGTGTTTGTTGTCAACTCATACAAGTTTCGACTATATGTAGGTAAGTATGTACTTTAATTCCAATTATCAAAGAGATAGCGTATTGTAAGCCGCTCCTTTATATTCCTATATTTTACTGCTGAAACGACAATTTTTCCTTGAATCATCCTGAATTTATAATTTTCAAGTATTTTTTTAAACTGCACCGTTACTGTTACAAAAATCCTTTTAAAAACCAATCAAGGTAATATTATTGTATCGTGAAAAAAATCGATTTTTTAACTCTACTAATCCGCTGCCATGTTGTATACGTAGAACGTTTTTCTAAAAGCCTTAACCCACAAATAATGTCGATTTTGAGAATAATTATATTTAGTATAGTGACTTTAGCTCTTGACCCAAACATCCAAGAAAAGAGCTGACTTTTGATGCCAAATTGTTCTATGATCTGACCGCATTACGCAGTAAAAAGTTAGACTCTTTTGCGCTTCACATTTGGGGGGAGGGGGTGGCAAAGGGGTGAAATTATGATTTTTCGCAAATATCTTGTTAACTGTACTATTTACAGTAAAATGTTCTGAGAATAATTTAAACTACACAAAATTGCCTTTCTAATGATGTATAATACCGTATACCTTCTCTTGGCAGATTATATACTAGTCCTAAAAACATCCGATGTAATTCCGATTTTTTGATAGTTACATTTGTCTCTCTAGCTCCTGAAGTAATTTAATTGGAGCCATGGTCATTGGGATAACTATTCCTATCAATATATAGCTGACCCACCCGGAGACTCATGCTGCTCCGACAAATAAATAAATAACAGGCGCGACAATCCAGCATTGGACTAAGGCCGCAGGATGTGTTAATGACATCCTATTTCCAAGATCTTGATCCTCTTGATGTCCAAATCTATCTATCTGCGCCACTGTCGGTCACCACCCAATCTAGAATAAAATTTTCCGAAACACGTTTTGCGGATCAGGTTACTCGATTGGAAATGCAATTCGTTTGGCGACTAAAGTCGTTTCTTTCTTGGACAGACAGGATCATTATCCAAGTAAAACGCAAATGTATCAAAATTACTTCCTTCGGTGACAGCTGGCTATCATCAGTCCCCAACGCGATATTCTGAATTGGAAATTGCATTTGTTATTAGTTATTATGTACCGTGCGAGATAAAATTTAAAGGAAAATGTCTCAGAAAATATAAAAATGATTTACTCTAATAAAGATTGGACACCAAATAAACTAATAAACAAAATGACATGGGCAATTTTAGGGAAATTGTTCGCGCAGCCATCTAGGGGATTATTTTTGCAGATGAATTTTCCAGATTGTCATTTTGTATGGGATTTCCAGTAAATATGATGGTTTGGTGTATGTGATTTATGTATATAAAAATAAAGAGTTATTTGTGATGAAAAGTATTCTGTAAGACATTTTTAATTTCGTGACGAAACTCTGAATGCAAGTCTTTTATCAGCTTCCTCATTCATTCTAAATAATTCGGACACAAGAAACAATTTTTTTCCCCTTTTGGAAATAAAAAAGTTTTTTGTGCATATAGTCGTGAATAATAGTAAAACTCGAACTTCAACATATTACTAGGCTCTGAAGGTCTGTGAGAATGAGGAACTTGGTAAGGGTTATTACTTCTTATATCATTTATTGGAAATTTCCATTTGATCACATCTAATGCCCTTATGTTTCGGTTTACCTGTTTCTTTTAAACTCAACAATTACCATACTGGAAAAAGAGACCAAAATAAGTTTTAATGCGATAACGAGAGAGAGAGAGAACGTAGTGAATACGAGAAGTATGATATTCACTCACGTTTTTATGGCGCTATCCTATACGTACTAATTTACGGAAAATAAGCGTAAATTCAATTGGACCTTGAAACACCACCTTATAGCGTCACTACGTGAATATATCATCATCACCCATAACTTGCCACAACCTCAAATGTCCAGTAATATAGATGGCCTTAGCTCCCTCCAGGATAAGATTCTGGTTGCACCACTGGCCGATTTCAACTACTTTTTAGATGAGCGGTCTACTTTTTTTTTCTCGGTGTAGATAAAAATAACTCGGTTTATGACTTGCGGTACCTATTAACCGGACAGTTTAAACGCCTTGAAAAAATAACTGGAGACCCCCAAAACCGGGTGCATGGTCGGTTTTTGACATCTCTAATATGAAATAAGCACGATTATTGGTCAATTTGAGAATTTTTGGCTGACTTCGATGAACATTTTCGTGAATGTAGATCCGTATTTGTAATTGGCGCTTCACTTTTTTGAGTTTCAAAAATGGATTATATACGTCTAAACACTCAATTGAAGCCGCAAATTACATAACTCTCGATTTCCCAATTAGATATTGATAGCATTTTCGTAGAAATTTAATTTAGCTAGTAAACAGCATGCTCCGCCGAAACTATACTCGACAATTCATCAAAAAAAGAGTACATACTCACTTATACAGGGTTGCGAACAATTAATCATCCATCTTTGCTTTAGAAACAAAACTTTTTTGTTAAATTTAAGTAAATGATTTTTGGTGATAGAAATTCTTATTTGGATATTCAGATTTTTTTCTGTCAAGCATGAAAGATGATATCCATCAAGCGGCTGCCGCCGTGATGATTCAGAATGGTCCATGTTTTATCGTCTTCTCCATGATTTTCCGCAAGATCTGCGGCGATAACCTTTTGCATTCCCGATGTCGAATATTCTCCTTAAGGTCTGCGGTCTCCTTAATTGTGTTGCAAATATTTTCTTCCAACGCACGAATTTAGACTTTCGTCCTTGGTGATGATCATCAGAATCGCAGCTCCTATTTCGTTAATTTATTATTATTGATATGCACAGAATAATTAAAAATTTCATCAATTAAAATCAGCCAGCAAAAATGCTTTTAAATCATTATAAATTTCTATAGCTCAAAATCAATCATCCATTCTAATTAATCCAAGGATATTCGATATTTTTCTACAATGAATAATAATTATTACTAGTCAGTCAGGAGAAAATTAAACTTCGTTATAGACCCTTGAAATTATTTCCTCCGACGCTTCGGTTAATCACCGACAAAAAGATGAAATCATGTGCACCCAAGTAAAATTCCACATCCATTTCGCAACCTGATACATAGCAACATCTTGCAAAGTCATTAGATAAAAATGGAGAAAATGCCAACGTACCTATACCAACATTATAAGCTTCGTGAACAATTTGCAATATAAGACCGAAGAAAACATTCGAATAATGCAAAAGTTTCAATTTCGCCCCCCCCCCTTCAAGAAACACCGGATTGCGATGCTAAGAAAATAATAATGACCTGACAAGACAAGGCAACATATAAAATCTTGCGCTTCATTAACCTAATTTGCACTCTTTTTTGTCGAAAGGTTGTTTTTTTTTTCGTTAGGATATATTACGTAGGTACCTACTGTTACCACATCGTATAAATAAATTGCTTGCAGTCAGTTGCAGCTATGTGAAACCCTCTGCCCCGGCAACATTAGTTCGTCATTTTCCGCTGCTGAAGTGCTAAAGCCAAAATTATACTGAGAATCCGCACAGAAAAACGCCAGATCCAAAGAAACGATGGAATTTTTGCAAGACTTTCATCTCAATGGCATTTTTCGCAATATAAGTAGGTACACACAGTAGTCGCAGCACAGTATCCATCCATTTTGGCAAAAACTTGTGCAATCCTCGCACTGTACACGAAACGATGCGACGCGGAACTTCTTTAAAAGTGAGCTGTTAAAAGGATCTCCTCTTTCGGAATTCTTATCAGTCCCGCAGTTAGTTGTTTGTAAGAGGAAAAATATTTCATCGAAGATGAGAGTTGTTGTCAGGTTTGCGCTGACTGAATGTTATTGTACGCAAGATGAATGAAAAGTTTCGTGCAATCATGTTTTCCTTCCTCCTTTTTCACGTTATGTTTTTGTCATATTATAGCTATGCAGACAATGCCGGCTAAAACTTTTCTGTTTCTGTCTTCTGGTAAGAAGTTGAAATGTCATTGTCATTTAGTTGGGTTCGCTGCTTTTCACCTTATTTTCCTGGGAATGTCAGAAAACCATCTGTATTTCATTGCACTCGAGATGAAAACTTTTGGCTTGGAGGAATTCGTAAAAGATGATATTGTTGCGAAGAAAAAATTTATACAAATGGTGGGGAAAATATATTGTCCCCTTTTTTTTTAAAAGACCGCGCTTTAACAAAAAGGCATAGGTCTCGGCGATGACACGATCCTTGATAGAGCTACCTGTAGAAATAGGCTGAGACATTACCACCAGAACGGAACAAATTACATATCATTGCAAATATGATGCAAATATGCTCACTAAATCAAAGAAGTTTCCCGAATTCCTGTTTTCCGAAAACCGTAAGTATCGCACGACAAAGCTAAGCAGCCAACAACTTATTCGTTGGCGTTGGTGTTAACAGCAACATACACGTGTCGGCCTCAGCTATACAAACACATTAAAGATTTTTAAATTTAATAGGAAAATATTTGTTGATGATTTCCAATTTTCTTTTTATATTGTTCCACTTAAATTTCACGTGGCTATTTTTTTTTCTGAGTGATAAGATGTGGGTCTATTTCAACCTAATTTGACATGAATCATGTTTTGGTGAGAGATCGGGAGCCCACTGGATATGCTACCACTACAAAAATGTCGAAGTTTAAATTCATTTCAAAACAAATTAACTTAAAATTAAAAAATCAGTCTTTAAAATCCTACAACAAAAAACGTTTAACTCCCAGCCTATAGTAGACCATCACCATGTCCTTCCGCCAAGCGTAAAATCTGTTTAACACCAGCAGGACTCCGATGATGGCTACGTCTTTTCGAACCGAAGTAGTTTCGTTTTTCGCATCATTTACCACTTCATTCAAATTCTAGAAAGAGAGAGAGGAAAAAAGTCCTTTTCATTATGAATTCAAAAAGTGAGCTAGGCTTTCTTATATCTTATATACGTCCCGAAAAAAACTTGAAATTTCCTTCCATGTAGCCATCGCCTCTATGTCGTCGAATCAAAGGTGATGGTTCACTTCACACTTTTTTTTATACATTTCTCTCGGTCGTCATCATCTCCTGCTTCTTACTTTTCCATGTAAACAGGATCATTTGTCAAATCGAGCGAAATTTATTATATGGGCTCAGACTCAACTACATATACTAAAATGTCATGCTAGGGCTATGTATGTATGTGGCGTAAAACCGCACACTTCACACATTGAAAATACACTCTTCGTGTGTGTCGTGATAGATGGATATTTATGGAAAGCCCCATATTAGCAAGCAAGTATCCGTCCATAAGGACGTGTCGTATAGTCGTTGAAAAGTGTGGTTTGGCCATTACATATATGTATAAGGAAAGTTCAAACTAAGGAAAAGAATAAAAGATGATGATGATAGTTCAATTTCCATACATGGTTTTTTTTCTCGGGATGTTGAAAATGTGCCGTTGTCAGTCTTAGGGATATGGATGATAAGATATTTGGCCGCTCGAACGAAAAAAAAATGTTTTTTGTCTGGATCCTGGATATAGATGTTGTTGAAACTTTTAAGTAACCAATTCGTCGGGAATGGTATAGCAGATGAATTGGAAGTTTTCTTTATTCGTGCGATAATATGCTGGATAAGTGTTGCATGGAAGTTCATTATGTTCGGAGTGTATTGAATTATGGAAATATGAATTGCAAGTTATGAAAACGATAATGGAAGAGTTTCCTCTTAGGAGTTATGAAAGGACTGTATCTACATTATGATGCTTATACCTTATACAGTCTCTTCTAGACAAATAAAATATTTTAGAGAAGAAGAGGTTGTATGTATAAGCATTAACACACTTCTTATCTATTTTCTCCAGGAAATCCTTGCCTTCACCTACGCTACGTGATTTAGATGTTCAAACAACTGTGTTCTGTTCTTGGAAAATACTGTTGTAGTTCAAATAACCATAAAATACTTTGCCAATCTTCGACGACACGCTGACTTATATCTCTCTTTCTGGTTCTTTTCAACCGCAAGTGTGGCATAAGGCGTGGCTACACCGCCTTTTAACGTCTGTTATCAGCCAGCCATTGCCGTCCTCCGATCCACGATTTGCCTAGAGAGTTTCCTTCGGCTTCAACACAACTTATCCACATTTTTTTCTGATTCGTCTTACTAAGCGGGTTCCCTGCCCACTCTGATCGCAAACCTGTATGGTCTTTGAGCCTCAGGTTGAGCTCAGTGGCGTAGATAACTTTTTGGAGATGGAGGGAATATGTGACCTGCAAGTTTTCTTTTCAAGGAAAATGCAAACTGCTAAAATTCGAGTATATTAATAAAGAAGTAAATATTTGAGGCACGTCTCACACAAAAAGAAATTTAGTACAAAAATACAAAGTCGGAAGAGATGTTACAAAAAATCCTACATAATCCCTACTGAAATGGAAAATGACTTTGTGAGAAATTGCCAAAAATTGGAATGTTGCAGCATATTGAAGTGGCGATGTACGAAATTGGTCTTCGAGCGATAGTGAAACGATAAATATATTTTATGTCTATTAGAGTTAGAATAAATCCATTTTACAGTGGAACCTCGCTAGTTCGACCCTCTTGGGACTAGAGTGTGTAGGACGGTTCGGTCTATATGACGGATTATCTGGAGGTTAAATTAAATTCAGAACGTGAAAATGTTTATTTTACGTTTGATACTATCTTGCAGAAATAGTTCAACCAAATTATTTGTATACCCTTCGCTAATAGAGTGAAAGGGCATATTAACTTTGTCATGAGTAATGCATTGAAGGAAGCATCTCCGACCATCTAAAAAGTATACATATATGATCAGCATGACTTGGGGAGTCGATTGGGCGATGTCCGTCTGTCTGTCTGTTACGACGCGTTTTACTCGGCCAATTTAAAAGCTATTAAGCTGAAATTCTGCACAAATGCTTCTTTTTGCTGCAGGCAGTTTGTATATTTGAATCGGTTAAATCGGACAGTGGGGTCATGGGGCTGCCATACAAACTCAACCCCCCTAATTAGATTCTTCTAAGAAAAAATTTTTTATTTGTGTATAATTTCAAGCAAATTTCACGCAAATGTTTTTTTTATGACGCAAAACATATGTAAGAACGGATCAAATCGGACCATGGCGTCATGGGCTGCCATACAAACCTAACCCCCCAAATTACATAGGTTCTTCTTAGAAAAACTTTTTTATTTGTGCACTAATTTCAACCAAATTTCACACAAATGTGGTTCTTTTGATGACACAAAACATATGCAAGAACGTATCAAATCGGACCATGGGGTCATGGGGCTGCCATACAAACCCAACCTCCCATTTTGGATCTCCTAAGAAACATTTTTTACACCAATTTCACAAGACCTTGGATTAATGTGTCTATATCAAATCAAAGCAACAAAAAGGGTAAAAACAAATGGTATTGTACTATGGGCCATGCCCCGCATTCCCCATACAAATTTCTGAGTAAATATTTTTATTTGCCCACTTACTCCAACCAAACCCCCCAAAGGATGGGGGTAGATTAAATACAAGTCGAAGGTACGCCCGAAGAGAGCGTAGGGTATCCAAATTGGGGCCTCGCTCGAAATTAGCTCGATGTATTTACTTTAAATAGGATTAAATCATATGAATGTCTACAGAAATAGCAATTTCGACTAGAAAAACGTTAGATTTGAAGGTTATGTCGTTTTTTCGTTAAAAATTGTCACTTTAATATTTTTTGATGGTTGTTGGCGAATCTTTAATTATAAAGGTTGCTGCGATTGGGTCGGATTACCCGGAGAGTCGGACTAGTGGGCGTCGAATTAGCAAGGTTCTACTGTACTTATAATTGAATGAGGAAGGTGTATGTAGCTTAAATAGAAGAACATCGACAGTTCCAGTGCTCTCAAATTTGTATAGGAAATTTCGTGAGGTGGCTTTTTCCGATTTAGACTCGACTCTTAGTTTATTCATGCAAAATTAACACGTTTACTGTCTTCGAGTCACATGCGCACACAGCATTCCTCATCGTTCACGCCTATGAATCACATGTGACTCATAAATGTATGGATTTTCGGATGCCATTACCAGGTGGTAATGTCGGCGAAAACCGGCCAGACAGTGAAAGTGTTAAAACTTGTTTTTTTTTTAGTCAACATTATGAACACAAATTTATTTTTAAAATATTGTACAGAAATTCTCACAAAAAATAACTCATAATACTAGCAAACTGCCAAAATTCGGTTTCCAATTTTTGCACAGATTTTTTTACACAAACTTGCGGCCAGCTTTAATTTTAACTTAATTAGGAAAATATTTTAATTGGCTTTTAAATAATTTTCGAAAACCCAGCGAAAATTCGAAGCATTCGGAAAATGTTCTTAGAACGGTTTTTACAAAAATCCCTTTATACTTAAATCCATAATAATGCGCTTGACAAAACTCGTTACTTGTCACGGACCAACAAATTAAAAATGTTTGGAGAGACTTAAAAATCGTTCCGAATATGATATTACCGCAAGAAGTGCTTGCGGTAATATCAATAGGAATGCTAATAGAATTAATTCATTAGCCTTTTGAAAACCCCTTATCGTAGTCTTTTTAGTCAACGTTTTCAGTTGGTTTGGCGAATGTTGCACAATGTGATTCAAAGGCAGGAATAACGCCAAACGGAATATCGCTTTTAAGACAGTAATCCAAATTGAGTCGGCTGACAGGCGGTACATCTATCAAATAGTAACGGAGCTGTCCCAAGGCTAGATCAGTGCCGAAACCACACAAATGACCAAAACTAATCTTCAGAGTTTTCCTTAAAGGGAGATGTTCTACACCTCGGTTTGCTTCAGCCAGAGATGACTTGTTTATTCCGATGATAACGTTTTTTGTTACACTTCCCTACTGGAAGATTGTATGGATTGTTTATTTGAAATTTTAAAATTTAATTCTCAAAATCGGACTCTGCGCGTTTGAATTATTACACTGCCATTCAAGAATTATTGATTTTCACACAAAAGAACAAAAGTTGCAAAATTGTCACTTTGAATTTGACAAGCGGTTGGTTGAGTTGCCATATTGAATAACAAAACTGGACGCACACCCAAATAGAGATCAGTTTGGATGGAATGACAACAGCCATTTGGTTGCACGTGACGCCATTTGGCGACTAATCTAGATGGACCGTTAGAGATCACCAGTGGTACGCGGACCACCGATTAAGAACCGTTGATACCGACAAACAGACGAAAATGCGTAGTTGTGATTATAACTTTTCATCATCATGACGCATTTTCGAAATTATGTCTGTTTCCATCATTTTTGTACCTAATTTGTCTTGAATTTAGAGCCAATGGAAAAATTATCGGAAAATTGATGGTATTGTTTTTTTTTGTGAAAATTACCTTAAGCTTTGCACAAACATCTTTTAGGATTTGTTTATGTTGTTGTGGTCTCCCCTTTATCTACGCCACTGGTTGAACTACTGGACTTGTCCGGTCTACGGTCAAGCTAGTTATTGATCAGATAATGTAACAAAACGATTATTGTTATTTCTAGTACAGTGTAGATCTGTGTTGTGCATTTTTTCCCGGATTGGCTAAAATATCCAGTCCGTGATATTCTCGTTTTTCAAAATGGCGACGTTCATTAGCCCGCCATTTCAATATGCCGCTAGTTAAAAACCCCGCTCAGTTGAAATTCGGTTTAATCAAAATCCCGTCAACTAAATTCCCCTCATTTTCAATAACCCGCTAATTCAAAACGCGAGCTCCAATTCTAAGACGGGATATTATAGACCCACGGGCCAGGTGACATAATTTGAATAATAGGTGATTTGGTTTTTTATTAGTCAAGAATTAAGTATCCCTTATATGTAGTCTGGCTGGTGTTGTGGTTTGTGCGCACACCTTCGGTGCAGAGGTTCGAGTCTCACTGTGAACCAAATCAGTTTATGGTGTTTTTCGAACTCACGACCCATGTGATGGGTTATGATTCCACTCAGATGTTAACCGTGGGTACTCGTTTATGGGGATAAATAACACTGCTGAGCGTGCTGTTGATCTCAAACCCTAACAAAAAAGCAGTTAAGATCTTGGAAATTTGGACTAACACATCTGCGGTCTTAGTCCAATCTTGGACTGTCGTGCCTGCTATTTTTATGTATGACGCAATCTTCTTCAGTAGAGGTCCAATTATCACCTTGATTTAAGAAATAAACAAATATACCGACAGATTTGGGCTAAAAGAAAGTATAGCATTAACTGCTGGGAATTACATAACATAACTATGGATTTTTTTTGTTAATTCTGGCGGGATTTTTTCACTATCCACTAGCAATATCTTAAAACGGCGGGGTTTTTAGAGGGCGGGGTTTTTAAGTGGCGGAATTTGGTAATGTCGGAATAATGTAAAGCGGGATTTTTTTGTTAAAAGCGGGATTATGAACGGAGGATTTTCTTTATCGGGATTATGTAGGTATTCCTTATTTCCCATTGTCCTCACTCTGAAACTTTTTCTACTCTAATCGCATCTTTCTTCCGTTCAATAAAAAAAAATCTCCATCAAATCTGCTACCACTCTAACATCAGTGGATATGACTTTACCGATGTAAAAAAAGTCGGAAAACTTTCTTTCATCATTCAATATTGCCGCACTTCACAAAATTTCTATACATATAAATGAAAACGCTTCAAAAACTTACTCGATACTACGATGATGCCATGTCCTCAATGTGTTACGCTACCAATAGCGAACTTTTGTCGTCCCGTCGCGTATACCGTTTCCTCATCCTTGCGCGGCGCAACTATCTCAATTTATGCTAAACCTGTCGAGAATTTCCGACAAAATGCTCTGCACAATACAAACAAAACTTGTGCGCTATCTTTTGTGTGCAACGATTGCGATAGAAATTAGAAAAAAAAATACGCATCCTTGAGGAATATATCTTTTAGCTTTGAATAAGTGTTGCACTGATGCGATTGCAACGATGCATTCGCTTCTCGCTATTGTATACGTATGCACAGGAAAGAGCTTAAGGATCTATAGTTTCCCGTGAAAGAACGTCGGTCGCGTCGCGACGATAGTGAGTGTGTGTATCGATGAATACCACAACTTTCTTTGTGTATACCTTTTCAGCCATCATCAGTATCATTGATGGAGAAAGAAAAAGAGGCGAAAACTTTTTTTTGTATATTCTGTAAAGAATTCTCGCGGATGTTGAGGATCGTTTGTTCCGTTGCAGAAAATTGTGCCGTTCTTCTGGCGAGGCAAAAGAAAATTTCATTCAAACGATGATAAGCGCACACAACAAACTGAAAATTTGACTTTGATGTTTTCACTATTATGCAGTTTAGGCTGGAAGGCTGGAGGGCGTGTAGAAAGGCATTCTTATCCAATGAAGCGGATTCGGATAAACTTTTGTTTGAAGCTGTTAGCCCGTGCATAAATAGGTAATCAGCGCATAGAAATATGATTCTAACGCGTTCAAGTGCCAATTCAATAAGGATACATCCAATACTAACGTTCACCGACAACTATCCCTTCAGATCCTGTAAATGTACGAACAACTTGCCACATCATAATTCGCTTTATCAAATCCCTATAATTATTACGAATCATTCGCAAAAGCAAGAGCGTCGAACTTACTAAGAGTTGAGTGAAATCGATCAACCGTATACAAATCCAACCCTATCCGGGAACTCAGCTGAAATCCTTCCAGTGCGGCATACAAAGGTATTTGGTTTACATTACGCGCTATCCTATGTTATGTCGTCATCACGTAACCAATACGGAAGGAAATGTATGATAGGAATAAGTCACATTACATAACTACATCGTTATACGTAAGGTATACGTATATAGGTAGTATCGTTTGTATAGAGTACGATCTGGAATTCCTCGTATTATGATAGGATTTCTCAAGGTATCCTTTAAATTGATAAGGTCGTTTTTATACCAACGCTCTCGTTTGCTGCGCTTATACCGTCATCATCGACCACATTGTTACGCTAACAGTTCCTTATAGAATCACGAAGAAAACGCTTGGCACCTCCTTGTAGTCCTTAAACCGAGCTGCATTTCGTCTGTCGTCTCACATCGCGTCGCCGTAAACATTCACATAGGTTCTATGAGTTGTATAAGCGGAAGGTTTTGGTTTGGTCGTTTGTCTGTGTTTTGTATACCTACCTACAGATACATATCCTCGTAATAATATGCTTTTGCAACTATGTGAATAAGCGAATAACGAACGAAAGATGTAAGTTGTACGTACCTACGGCGACGGTGAAAAGTTTTGCGGATAGAAAATGCATTTTATGGGATTAGATAACAAGGATAATATGCAAAGGATTATTGTTTAAGTTTAGTGCAGGCGGTATATTTTGTTTAGGGAACGTGCTGTGTCAGGTGTTGAGAATTTTTTTTTTTTTGCTTACGGTACATTTTGCCCCTGAGGAAATATTTCATAAATGCAAGGTGCAAGGATGTCGACGGTCTGAGTCAAAAGTCGTAACTTTTGCATGAATGGCATAGCTTAGTGCAGTAAATTACCTACCTGAAGTTTTCTATTAAATTTATAAGATCTTGGCGTTGTTCAGGAATTTGCTTTATAGTTTCGAGTATCTGCGGAATCGCGAAAGAAGTTTCAGGGATTTGTATGATATTCAACAATAATGTAGAGATGTAGTTAGATGTTCATAAGTTTTTTTTTTAAATCGTGTCAGACAAGTTCTCTGGACGGGAATTCCTCAGAGTTTCTATAAAAACCTATCTAACATCTATGTTGTCTGCGTCTGGTAGATAAATTCCTAATTTAACACGAATCATGCGTACCATTTTTTCTTCTGTCACTTTATTATTACATTTCAGTCATTAATAATAACCTTACACAATTACCGGATACGCGCTGCTTTTATTAAAGCCTCCTTACAGTTTTGACTTCATGCAAAACCTTCATCATTCTGGAGGTATGCATACATATACAAAATCCTTCATAATCCCTTACATCTTGTATATTATGTTCCATACGTTAACAGATTTCTACATCATGAATATTACATATAGGTTGACTTATTTAATTACACATTTCATGTGTAAAGTCACACACGCACAACACACCTTCTGTTGTTCCTTGTGTCGCAAGTTCCAGTGAATTTCTTTTGACATTGAAAAATTATATTCGTGCAGAAAACCGAGAGAAACTTGTGCCGAGAGACGAAAGAAAAAGGACATTGTCTGACACTCTTGACAAGGATACTCGTATATGTATTAAATAAATCGCAGATGGAAGTGGATATTCTCTATATGATGAACTTTTCTAGGTTTTTTATTTTTATTTTGACTGTTTCTTTATACTTACTTGATTTGGTTGGAATATATACGCGAGTTTAATACTTTAAGATTTGCATATTTCTTCATAATGGTTCGCTTTGTTGCAAGTTAAAATTAATTTCCAGATTTGAATAAGCTTCTATGTGTTAAAAATATGTTGGATTAAATTATTAGGAAATGAAGAAGATGTTATATTTTACACAATACAATCAATTATATTCTACATTATTTAACATTTGAAATCTAACAAACTGAATACAAATCTGTTCTGACGTAAATTCATATGTGTGTGTCATTAGAATAATAAAAAAAAGAGAAGTAAATTAATTTATCCCATTTTCAAGACAAATGAACTTTTTTGCTAAATAAAATAACTATACATATACTCGTATGTACTTCAAATGATATCAACAATTTCGCAATAAAATTAACCCTTTGATAAGACAAAACAATCATTCAGCAAATCACTCGTTATTGTCAGATCGTTAAATGTTAAAACATGAATTTCGTTTGCGAAATCGTTAATTTGTATTTTGAGAGTTAATCTCTCTTGAAAATGGAATAAACACACATAATACTAATTTCAATCAAATTCCTAAATACATTTTCTCTTTCAGCCTACTGCAATAACTTTTCTCTTACTCACTCAACCTGGGTGTGATGTTATCCCCATAGCTATCCATCACAACCTCCTTGAGTGAGCGAGAGCGGAGACATAAATCATCATAATATTGATAAAAAAAATATATAATTTTTAACTAAATATATAGTAAATAATATTTATTGTAACCGATAGATTTAATGGTCAAATGTATGGAGTCATCTATGTTACAACAATGGATTCATCTTTTAAGTTTGATTTTTATACCTAAATATTTCTATTTAATTCGATAATACAAAAACTATACTGTTCAACACACGCTATCTGAATGGTCCAGGCTTGTACGCATCCAATGCTGACGTGGATGGCGGACGAATTTAATTATTCAGGTTTGAACGTTGTATTGTCGTTAATTCAATTATATTCAACATGCTGTCCGACTCGTCGATGCTTGCACGCATTCGACGCTGACATAGATGGCGATTCTTGTCTTGATATTGAGTTCATGTTGTGATGATGCTTCGATGCCAAAACTAGAATGCTGCTTTCTCGTTGCGTGGCTCTTATTTTATACTGTTCGAGCTTGTTGAGTGGGAGTACCGCATGCTGTTGATCGTTGCGATCAACGGGACGTTGCATGCGAATTGATCGGGTGTGTTGCGAACGTTGTTATTAATTGTTATAAATCGTGATTTTGAAACATTCCGCTGTGCTATAGACATGAAAGGAAGACCATCGTCGGCGAAAGAAAGATGATCGGAATTTTCGAATAAATTACAGAAAGCAATAACAACAAGTCACAACACCAAGTCAAAAAGAATCGGGACTGTCGCCTATTTTATGTGATCTAAGGAATCCTGTCTTTTGTAAGGCCGTTGTTGAAAGCCTATAAGCAAGTCAGCTACAAAATTCAACTGAATCAAAACAATTCCATTGAAATTCCGCGTAAGATAAAAACAAACAATACGTTTTAACCCTACCTGGGCTCTGACATGTCTCATATCATCTACCACCATTAGCAACCTTGTCCACTTGGTCAATAAAACTCCCGCTCAAAATTCAACCCTTTGATATGTGACCCCGCATGTCTATCTCCAATAATGTATAAATTAGTGTACTTTTTGGGAACTTTCCGATTCCGCGGAGTCACTATCGATCTGAGTAAACTGAGGGCTGGGGTCGGCAAAGTGCGCAGGTGGCTCATTAGTTGCAGCATATGGCTTTTCAATGACACAAAGCTCAGGCAAACTATGATGCCGTCCTTTCATGGCAGAATGGACTCGATAAAATAGAATAGACGCAACCAGATGAAAATCGGCTATGGACCACATAAACTGTGATTGGAAAAGGAGGAAGCTGTCAAAAAAGAAGTTGCAGCTCCCGGGTTATGCCACTTTCAGACGTTGAAAGTGGGTATGTTGGCCAAAATATCTATGGCTCCATTATCTATATTTCTGGAGGCTAATTAATTAAATTAATGGTTCCTAACATTTTATTGCATGGGAGCCGCAAGGTTTTTTAATTTTTTCCCCAATTTTAAATTGTTGAAGATTATTCCACACTTGTTCTACATATTCATTTTATGTAGTCATTAATTTTTCTAAAATAAATCGGAAAAACATAACTCAGTTAATGTGTGAGAGATTATCACATTGCAGAAATAGCAACGAAAAAATAATCTTTACAATTAGTATGTAAACGGAGATAGGCAATGCCCGAAATATATTGGTTTGAAAGAAAAACGACATGTTTTTCTCGATGTCAATCGGATCAATGAGGTAACAAAAAAATCAGGAAAATAACATATTTTGAAAACCACCGTCCCACTTCGGGCTATAAAAGTAAAAGAAAAACTTCAAGCTTCAACAATCCTTAAAAGTTAAGTGTGCCTTCTCCTGGCCTATACTAAAATTTACAGTTATGATGCTTCTGCGAAGCTAAAAACGCACGTGCTTTTTTTCTATTATTCTGATAAAAAATAATTCCGCGGCACTAACTTTAATACAACAAGTGACCAATGTTTCTGCAGCTTGCATCTATCCACGCGATGTCCGCGATTTAATCGATATTTTTTACAATACATTGATATCGCAAGCATCTTTGAAATCACAACGAAACCAATTAAATAGAATCAATCAATTCGCCCCACCTTCCTCAAGTACCAAAATAGTTCTCTACTAATGATTTTCTAAACTCTCTATTCTGCTGTAGTCCAGTAATAGTCCAGCTTACCGATTAAATTAGATTGTGCGGGAGCGTGAACCCGAAGGGGGCTCGCAGCACTGAAGCCAATGGGCCTATTGTACATACTATCGCCCTGGTCACATGTGGGCCTGACGATCAAGGTTGATCGTGCTAAGAAATGAGTTGAGGTTCTAATTGACGTCGTCGTAACCGATGTGAAAACAATGGGAGAATTCACATTGTAAGACAAAACCGGACGGGTAAACTTGCAAGACAAGAACCATCGTTCTTACAATCTGAATTGCACAATGCTTGTCTGCTGGCCACTACAAAAGCTCTCGCCGTCCGTTTATTAGCACAAACAAACACCCGGCGAGAGCTTTTGTAGTGGCCAGCAGACAAGCATTGTGCAATTCAGATTGTAAGAACGATGGTTCTTGTCTTGCAAGTTTACCCGTCCGGTTTTGTCTTACAATTTGAATTCAGCCAATCCATACCTACAGATGCGTATTACTACGGGCTTTTTTTACTTTATTTCATCGTAGCGTGGGTGGTTAGCCATGCCACAAACATATAAAGCTTCTTGTATCTTAGGTGCATTTGGTTTTCAAGCCCTGCAATTACATTGATCCGCGGCCATGGTATATAGTTCCAAGGAGAACGTAATTTCAATAAATACCATCAACTTCAACGCCCTGCTTGGATTTATATAAGCATCATGGTTCATGGAGCATATTCCTGGCATAAAAATCGTACATCCAATTAATCAGTTATCTTACTGCCATAAGTTACTGGCTATCAACCCAGATCTACACACTTCATGTATAAACGGACGAAATCAGGACACTCCCGAAGGATTTCGCCTCCAAAATAAAACATTTCCGAGGAAAATGCTCTGCCTAACACCACTCATCCCTATATGGACGACTGTAATCGAAAGCTCACTTTCATCAGTAGGCAAATTCAAGGGATTTTTTTGGATAAGGTTTTTGCTTCAAACTTTTTGAATACTTGACTTTGCGACATGCGACTTATCCGTTCTTCCCTTATCGATTTATATTGTAAATTTAACCTAGCCATATCGGGAATTTTTGACGGACATCGAACTCGAATAAGTTTCTCTGAAGCAGAGCCGGGTTTGAGAACGTTATACGAATATGATAGACAGTGCCCGCTCTAGCACTTACGCCGCCCCGGGCAAGAGGACACATTGCCGCCCCTTAGGTGAAGTACCAGGCAGATTGATAGTAGATAGCACATGTTATGTCGTTGTTGTTGTAGTAGCGATTTAAGAGACTTTTTATTCTTGAATCAAGTGATTTTGGCAGCTCTTGCTCGTTGTAACACATCGGTTCCGCCAATGGCTGCCGTAGTATCACATATCAACACAAAAATTCATAGTCACAGTGGGATTCGAACCAACGTCCAACGCTATAGTAATTCAGAGAATATAATGTCTACCCACTGAGAAAGCCCAGACAGTATGTAGTAGAAACCTGTTCCGCCATCATTCATACTCTTAAGCGCAATTCAGCTCAGTTCAGCAAGGCCTTTGTTAGTTTGAAATTCAAAAATTAGAGCTAAGTATTGAATTTCCCGAGCACATGCTATTCACCATCGGCAAAAAGTATAGAAATGTCAAACCTTGCGGAGTTTAGAATGACGTAAGATATTGAAAATTAATGGGAATGTTTGTTTTCCTCAGAAACACTCAACAAGGCAACACATTTTAGAAAACTCCGCTCTCGAAAATGGTATGCCAAAAAATGGTGGAGCGGATAAACATAAATCAGCCGGGTCTCTTCGTGGACGAGTTTCTTCAGTGGTTTAAACATGAGTGGTTTATTTTCATAATGGCATCATCTCGCGAGTTGTTATAGAGAATAAGGTTAGAACTAACTAAATCGACGGAAACTAGCCAAATCCTGATATTAGCATGTCCGGAAACATATTAGGGAGGACTGTTATTGCGGCTCTGGCAATGTGTACATCCCTCATTTTGCTGGAATCCAAACTACCTTGTCCTAATTTTGACCACCCAGTTCTTGATGAATCATGAATTAAAGTTGAATTGCTATAGCAAATCCAAAAAGAAATTGTGTTGAAAACGGTGCATTTGGGCAAGAAATCACTCATAGAAGATTTATTTTATCGCTTTTATGTGCTGAGCGTATATGCACTACTTATTTCTAATTTCTTATGGTTTCTCCGGAGGATCAATATTTACTTAGTGGACGAGATCTGACGCAACAAACTGAATAAAAATACTAGGACCCAACCACACTGATCGGAGTTTGCGTGGACAACGCACGCCGGGAGGGTTAGAGACTTTGGGAAGATCAATTTTGTAATTTGTTCGGTTCGGTCAACTGATAGGGAATATTTATGCTATCAGCTCTCGAAAGAAGAATTTTTCTTTCTTTTTATCGCCACTAGCGACACTTTCTGCACCATTTAACGAACATGGAGCGAAAAATATCAGAAACACAAAAGCTATCCTTATGAGAATGGATAGCAGTCCAAGCCATTTCAAAATCAGGAAGTCCTTCACTTTGACAAGAATTAGGGATAATGCAAGCAAATCCTTAATTCTGCTGAAAAGAAGAGGAACTAATTTTCAATTGGAGGACGAAATCAGCACACCATTCTCCAATCAGTTTTTTATAGAAGAACTTACTTAGCACATAACTTTGCAAGCATCACAGACGTAAAATGTAGGCAAATCTCACTAAACATTTTAAGATTCTAAATGCAGTACTTCGTATATCAATTGTAGTGGCTCATCAAAGCCTAGCAAGAACTTTGCATCTTTAAAACACAACTTTCAAAAGAGAACTAATGATACAGTTGATAAATTTAAAAAGTAACGCGTCCTAAAGAAACAATTGTTGTGCTTTCTCTTTTTAAACAAAGCCTTATTTCTTATTTTGTTTCACCACTTTTTACTTCATCTGTAGTTGTCATGGCTTTCTTTACACTAAATCCAAGTTGATATTGAGTTCTTACTTTTGGTTTTTCGATTTTTTTATTCGTGTTTTTGCCAAAAAGCCGCCCCTAAAATTTGGCGCCCCGGGCGACCGCCCGGCTTGCCCCCCCCTTAGAGCGGGCGCTGATGATAGAGCATGATGTCGATCACAATACCAAAAAGTTAAGATACATCAGCCATTTAGAGCAACAACCCAGCTTTACAAAAGAAACCCGCTCTGTTCAGATTCTGATCTAAAATATTTGTTGGTTTCAACTTATTCAATCATACTAGATTCATGGTGTCTATACATCATCGTATAATGTAAATTGCACACACAATCCCACAAAAAGAGTCTTCGTTTCATTTGTAGCCAGATTGAATGTGAAGAAGCGTTGATAAAGGACTGAAATAGTGTGCTCGTTCAACCATTAACATTTGCACGTTTATACCTATATACACTTATCGCCTGGAGTGCAATGAGCCATTTAAACAGCTACCAAATATGTTTGCCAACAATATTCAAGAAATGTTCCATTGCGATAAAAACCGTCCAAAACCGACGTCTACTTGGAAATCCACAATTCACAGTATAAAATTTCTGTACAAGGATGGACTTAATAGACACTGTACAAACTATGTACTATCGACATTGGCTAATATTTCTCTCTCATATAAGACTATGCGACACAGAGAAGGGCAACAAAGGACATTTTAAGGTGTCCTGACATATCTAACCCACGACATGACTATAGGAAAAGGAATAGAAAATCTTTGCCCTAGACGTGCAAAAGCTGCTCCTTTTCATACGAAAATCATCTGTTAAGTTGATTCCATACCATAGTACACCTTCCTTCCCCCTTCCAAGGAACACTTTCTTTTCTGTCTCGACGCGACGTACATACAGTGTGAAATCTAGAAAGATGCCTGCGGCAAGAAAACCGTGTTGCATCTTGGCAAATATTCCCAAGAAGACTCTACTCT
This sequence comes from Microchrysa polita, assembly GCA_949715475.1. Classification (NCBI taxonomy): domain Eukaryota; kingdom Metazoa; phylum Arthropoda; class Insecta; order Diptera; family Stratiomyidae; genus Microchrysa; species Microchrysa polita. The sequence continues at coordinate 118,351,186 of OX454415.1, forward strand.
ACGGCTAGATACGGGCACACAGTACGTACCCTACGACTCGGATCGGAACTCGAGACGAACTTTTCTCGCAAAAGTTTACACTTTAGTATTCATGTCTTATGTTAATTCCGGAACTAATTTGGAGGTACTTTCCAGATTAAATTACACTTTGGATTAGTTTCGAGTGATTTTATTAAAATGGAAATCGCGTTATGTGATTTTCCTCCTTTTCGATTCAATTTTTTCTTTTCGTGTGCGCTCTTGGAATACGCCCCGAAGAAAACGTGCGAAACGAATACACTTAGAAATGGAGCTTGTTGGAGAAAAATAGAAAATGTGTGTTTCCTTGAATATTCACCGAGCGGGTATTTTCGTTGTATTTTGGAAGTATCATCGTAAAGAGCAGTACAAAGAATTGAATCTGCGGAATATTGTTAAAATGAATGAAAATATACGTTTCCATGTATATACATTTATATGGGTAGATGCAAAGGAAAAGTCTTGATCTCTACCGTTTGATGAAAACTGTTGAATATTCAAATTTGTCATCGACGTTGTTTCTTTTCGACACACAAAGAAGAAGCAATCGTTGTAAGGACGACGACGACGACGACGTTATCCTGATAAATGTATGCTAAATTTCCCAAATAGATTTCGTTTAATTAAGATTGAAAGAAATTAATCAAGATCTAGCATGGATAATACCACAGTGTAAGTATTATCCTTGAGGTATTACTCGTATTGTCGTAAAAATGCAATCTCACCATGTCTTATATTGTCCCTTTGATATTTGTCTGGTTTGTCGTATGTACATATTTTAATTAAAGTTCGATTAATAGTAATGAAATTTACCTTTCATTTTTAAAGGATAATGGAAGATAAATAAGTAATTACTTGAAATAAATTTACATTTCAAAATAATGATGTGATGCTCTTGGCTGGAATTTCTATAATAAAACAATTTTGTACGGGATTTTTTTTGCACCCAATATAATATATTTTCGATAATATATGACAAAAGTAGTCGTTTAAGCCTCCTAGAATTATAATTTCTTGTTTTTTAATTATTGGGTTACTTTTTTTTTAATTTCAGCTTAGTAAATCAAACTATGGCCGAACTGGATGGCGGGCAAGTGCGGCGTGTTTTAACGGAAGCTTTAAATGTATGGGCACGAAGTTCAAAATTAACCTTTCGCGAACAATACAGCGATAAGGCGGACATCCAAGTTCTTTTTGCAAAGTAAGTAAACAAACATCCGCAATCCCAAAATTCTTAATCCCAACAGTCAAAATCAACTGAATATTAAATTATTTTAGATTTTTAGTTTATTTATTTTATTATTTAAGTAGTCTGGCTGGTCTAGCACAGGGTCATGAGTTCGAATCTCACCGTGGATCATAGTGTTTTTCGAACTCACGAGCTTGTGACGGACTATGATCTCACTCAGATGTTAAACGAGTACCAGTTTATGGGGATAATAATAACACTGCTGAGCGTGATGCTGATCTCATTACCTCAACAAAAAGCAGATAACATCTTGGAAATAGGATGTCACTAACACATCATGCGGCCTTAGTCCAATGCTGGATTGTCGCGCCTGTTATTTATTTTTTTAGTTTATTAATTTTTATTATGGGATTATTTTTTTGAGTTCATGATTATGGGGAATATTAATTAGTTTTTGGGCACTTTCTTTTATTTGAGGATTCTTGGATTACAGATGAACTATTTTTTTCCGGCATACTGTTTTCAGAAAACTATGGGATTCCGATGTTACAATCAACTTTCTAGTATAGTCTTGACCAGTATGTGTCCCGCATCGAGAACCCGCAGGGTAGTATGTGTCCATGTAACACTCTGGGTAGTTCGACACAGATTTTTGGTGAGTTGCATCACCACGTACCCGTACTATTGAGAAATCTTTAGCCAATAGTGTACCTCGGCGATAGGTGTGCCAAAGGGACCATAGTCCCTAACCATCATGGTGTTGGTCTCGAGATGGAGCGCGTGGTGCTCGATGTGGGAATGCGACAGCTACTGAGACGACATCTACTCTCGATCATTTTCGAACATCTCGTGTAATCCGCACCAGAGAAAACATCTTTCTCGTTTGGTTCGCATCATCAGAGTCGCAGGTCGTGTCGCGCTTCCACTATCCTCTATATTCATTAAAAAGGAGTAAATAAATGTTGTTATTGGTTTAAAGTTAAATCCGGCCTTTCGTATTAATAGGGATAACACAATTACCCTATAGTGGTGACCCCGCCGATTGAAACATTACACCAAATAAAAATAGCAACGCGTTGTGAAATTGCCGTGACTTGCACGATCGTGTCCACCCGTCGCCATCTTGAATGTCGAGAAAATTTGTGAAAATTTCGAGCCGCGAACAATTTGCAACAGTTCCTGCATCGATTCATCCGCGGAAATCTGTGTAGGAAAGACACATCGCAGATTGAGGTAAAATTTTCAATTTTCCATCGCAAATATGGCCACAACCGACACGAGCAGCACAGATGCGCCCCGCGGTGGCGAAGCCCCAGACGCGAAAGAAAACACACCCGCGTCGAGTGCGAGAACACCGTCCACACCAACTCGGTCCACTTTCGACACATACAAATATCTTCCGTCGAATTTCGTCGAGTCGGTACACGCGAAAATCCCAGAGTTTTGGACTCAACGCCCCAAGTTGTGGTTGCAACACATAGAATCACAATTTGCAAACAGTCGTGTCACCACGGACACGACCAAATTCAATGCAGTGGTAGGCGCGCTGAACATGTCCGTGCTCGACGAGGTGGCGGACATTATCGAGAACCCACCGAGGGAAAATCGTTACGGCGAGCTAAAAAACAAATTAATTTCTCGATTTTCTGAATCGCCAGAGGACGGGTTGTCACGAGCCTTGTCGGATTTGGAACTCGGGGACTACAAGCCATCCCAATTGCTCAGGCGGATGCAATATTTGGTCGGCGAACAACTCTCAAATGACACATTGAGAGTGTTCTGGCTAAAAAAATTGCCGTCTCGCGTTCGTGAAATTTTGAGTGTCACCGCGAGTGTGGACGTCAATGCTCTCGCGGAAATGGCAGACAAAATCCTTAAGGAAAAGGATGAGTCGTCAGTGCTAGCCCTTTCTAACGTTGAAAACTCGGTGCAACCGAATAGCCTGAACGAAATAGTTTGCCAGATTGCTAGTCTCAACCGCCGCTTCGACCAGTTAGAGACACGAGATAGAGGATCAGATACAACCGCCAACAAATTTCGCAGGCGATCTCGATCCCGCACCCCGCGAGCACATTCCAACAAGGAGAACACAAACAAAATTTGCTTTTATCATCGCAAATTCGGGAAGGAGGCGCGCAAGTGTGTCAATCCTTGCGCCTTTACAAAAAACTAGTCGCCCCGCCGCCTGTAAACGCGGTTGGTAGCGACGGGGCAACCACCAACCGACTAATCGTGAGAGACCTACGCGAGGGATATATTTTTTTGGTCGACACCGGCGCCGACGTCTCGGTGATTCCGCCCGACAAGCGTCACAAACGTGCTATCCCCTGCGGTCCTAAACTATTCGCTGCAAACGGTTCGACCATAGATACTTATGGCGAACGCTTATTATCAGTGGATTTCGGCCTCCGACGCCCATTCAAATGGCTGTTCCGCGTCGCAAACGTATCCCGTCCAATTTTGGGAGCCGATTTTTTGAAAAATTTCGGCTTGTTGGTTGACTTGAAACGTAAAAAGCTGATCGACAGCATCTCTGGTCTGGCAACAAACGCTCAAAACTTTGGTGGAACGGCTGACTCAGTTTCCACCGTCAACAAGAACGATGCATATCACGCGATTCTTTCGGACTTCCCGCAACTTACTTCTACAACGTTTCACATGGGAAATGCTCAACATAACGTGAGACATCACATTGAAACACGAGGTCCTCCAGTTGCCGACCGTCCACGTCGCCTCCCACCTGATAAATATAAGGCCGCAAAACTCGAATTCGAATTCATGCTCGAGAACGGAATCTGCAGACCTTCGAAAAGTCCATGGGCCAGCCCTCTTCTTATGCGCGAGAAGAAAAGCGGATGGCGTCCCTGCGGGGATTACAGAAGGTTAAACGCTGTAACGATACCTGACAAGTATCCCATACCGCATATCCACGACATCACTCAGCATTTTGACGGCAGAGTAATTTTTTCGAAGCTCGACTTGGCAAGAGCATTTCATCAAATTCCGGTTGTCGACGAGGACATACCCAAGACCGCGGTAATCACACCCTTCGGACTCTATGAGTTTCAAGTAATGACGTTTGGTCTAAAAAACGCCGCGCAAACCTTCCAGCGATTGCTTGACTCAGTGCTACGAGGACTTGACTTTTGTCATAACTACTTGGACGATATCCTCGTGGGGTCGTCATCACCCGAGGAGCATACGGAACATCTCCGCATCATATTCAAGCGTTTGGCAGAACATGGACTGAAAATAAATGTCGACAAATGTTTGTTCGGTGTCCAAGAAGTGGAATACCTTGGCCACTTAGTGTCGAGTAATGGGATTAAACCGCTGCCAACAAAAGTCGAGGCCATACAGCAATTCCCGAAGCCAAAAACGATACGTGAGCTCCGCCGTTACCTTGGTATCGTAAATTTTTATCGCCGATTCCTAAAGGACGCTGCAGCGATGTTGGCACCTTTGAACGTCTATCTGCAAGGAAGCAAGAAAAACGATAAAAAACCGGTCGCATGGACTGCAGAAGCCAACAGTGCTTTCCAAAAAAGTAAAGAATCAATTGCCAGCGTGTCATTATTAGCATTTCCGGTTAAAGACGCACCACTTCGATTGTCAACCGACGCATCCGATCTAGCGGCAGGCGCGGTGCTCGAGCAATTAGTCAACGGTGAATGGTATCCACTGGGATTTTACTCGAAGAAGTTTACACCAGCCCAGACTCGATATAGTGCATATGATCGAGAACTACTGGCGATATACCTAGCCGTAAAGTTTTTTCGCTTCATGATCGAAGGGCGACAAGTACAAGTAATGACCGATCACAAACCGCTGACATTTGCTTTTATGCAAAAATCTGAACGTGCGACGCCGATACAAAGCAGACACCTGCAGTACATTTCACAGTTCACGACCGACATCATCCATGTTTCTGGTTCGGAAAACGTCGTGGCCGATTCCTTTTCTCGTGGCGGCATTGAGGTCATCAACATGACAAACTCGATCGATCTTCGTGAACTAGCCAACCGCCAGAAGGACGATCCCGAACTACGTGAAATTTTGTCCGACGATTCATCTTCACTTCTGCTAAAGCAGATAGAGGTGGGTGGACACTCACATTCGGTGTATTGTGACGTGTCACAGAAGCGAATACGTCCGTTTGTTCCTGCAGCATTTCGGAGAAATGTTTTCGATGCAATTCACAACCCTTCTCACCCAGGGTCGAAATCAACCAGCCGGCAAGTTCGACAAAAATACGTGTGGCCCGGAATGGACCGCGATATTAAAACTTGGGCGAAGCATTGCGAGAAATGCCAGCGTGCCAAAATCAACAGGCATGTAAAGAACGAGCCTATGCATTTTACAATTCCTAGCAGCAGGTTCAGCGAAGTGCATATCGATATAGTGGGACCCTTACCACCATCACGCGGGTCACGCTATATCTTGACTATAATCGACCGTTTTACGCGATGGCCAGAAGCTGTACCAATTCCGGATGTAACAGCGGAGTGCGTTGCAATGGCTTTCCTTTCGACATGGATATCCCGTTTTGGCGTGCCGGAAACTATTGTGAGCGACCAAGGTTCACAATTTGAATCAACACTGTTCCGCAGTTTACTCACGTTGACGGGATGCAAACGATTCCGTACCACGGCCTACCATCCAGCATCCAATGGACTTGTGGAACGATGGCACAGGTCGTTAAAAGCAGCGCTTGTGTGTCACGAAAGCGACCGATGGACAGACACCCTGCCATTGGTTCTTCTTGGTTTGCGAACAGCCTTCAAGGAAGATCTGAAGTGTTCGTCAGCCGAGTTGGTGTATGGGACCACGCTTACACTACCGGGCGAATTTTTTGCCGATTGCGGTGACTCAACCGAGCCACACATCTTCGCAGAGCAGATTCGACAAGACATGGCGAAGTTACGACCCGTACCAACATCTCATCATCAACAAGCGAAAGTTTTCGTACACAAACAATTGGGTTCCTGTTCGCATGTATTTTTGCGGAACAATGCTGCAAAACCACCACTGAGGCCACAATACGATGGGCCTTATCGTGTAGTCAACAGGATAACCGACCGGGTTTACACCATTCTGGTCGGTAGCAAGGAGATGAACGTATCCACAGAACGTCTCAAACCAGCCTTCGTCGCCAATGAAGACGTTCAACCTGATGTGATGTTCGATCCTTCCCGCAGCGCATTCAATCAACCTGGAAATTCGAGGACGTACAGCGGACCTAAATCGAAATCAAAACATGTAACTTTTAAACTTTGAATTTTGATTTATTTCTTTTCAAACTTATAAAATTAACGTAACTTTCATAAACTTATCCTATCGTTTCCATACAGTAACGTAACTTTGAATTGAAAATGATATCAGTTTTTGAAAATCTTCCACAGTAACATTCACATTTTTGAATTTAATTTTGTTTTTGTTGTGTTAAATGTCAAACCAAATGTAAATGTAACTCGAAGGGGGGTACTGTGGGAATGCGACAGCTACTGAGACGACATCTACTCTCGATCATTTTCGAACATCTCGTGTAATCCGCACCAGAGAAAACATCTTTCTCGTTTGGTTCGCATCATCAGAGTCGCAGGTCGTGTCGCGCTTCCACTATCCTCTATATTCATTAAAAAGGAGTAAATAAATGTTGTTATTGGTTTAAAGTTAAATCCGGCCTTTCGTATTAATAGGGATAACACAATTACCCTATATCGACAAGTCGACCAGCTAGAGTCGCAAGTGAGGTTCCACCAAAGAGAGGAATCCTATCGGTAAAACTCCATTCCGGCTTTAAGTCGGACATAACCCGCAAGGGAAGGAGGTTATGGCCGCTTTGGCTTAGGCACTCTAATGACAATGTGAGGTATACGCAGGATGACTGTCCCGCATGGAGAAGGCAATAATCTTTTAGCAAAAAGCTATCAATAAAATTGTATAAAAAAATATTTACATTTATTCTTTTATCGCTTCTTTTGTGTACGTCCTGTCAAATTGACGTTTATCATTGCCCCAATAAATTAATCAGTTACTGAATCAGCTTAAACTGGCCTTTCCGCTTTTTCAAATAACAATGCTGCTGCCAAAATATACCTTTCCAAAGTTTAGAGAAACCGTGCGATTTCATTATCGTATACCGCAAGCTAAGGATGACTCTGTGTTGTTGGTGTTGTTGCAAAAAATGTCTCAACTCTTTTTCCTCCATATGATTTGTAGATCGGAGACCAAAGCACCAAATTAACGGAAGGCCACATTCTCGCCATCACAGAGATAGAAATACTCCAAGCCTCATCCAAGATGGAGGACTGTAAATTATAAAGTCCGAACACTCAGAGAAATATTCACTCATATTGAACGAAATATATTTAATTCAAACGATTTGCGCTTTTGATTTGGCTCCACAAGCAAATGCGTTTAATTCTAACGAGTGGCGTTTCTTTCAAAAGCATAATGAGTTGTAAAAAGGCGTTTGAATTAAAAGAATTTGCGTTTACCTGAAAGGAAGGAGCCAGTCGATTTAAACGTGTTCTTCATTGAAATGAACACTTATTCTTTGATTGTAAACGGGTAACGCATTTTGAATAAATGAAAGGCAATTGTATCAAACGTCTTCGTTTTTATATTGAACATTTTTGTTATTTAAATTAAACGAAGCATTCTTTTTAATGAAACGATATGTATTTCGAAAGTAACATATCCCGTTTTCATTTCATAGAAATTACCCCATTCAAAATAATTGAGTTTTACATGGAATTAAAAGCAAACTCTGCTGAAATAAAATAATACATTCCGTTTGATTGTCCATTCTCCATTCGATTAGATACTCACTGTTACCTGGGTTGACAAATCAATGAATAATAAAACTTATGAAAACTTCAGGAAAACACTTTATTTTTTATTTATGTCTAATTTTAATATGATTAATACATAACACTTTTATTTTAACACCCTCCAGATGAATGCAAAAGTACATTCTCGAAAACACTCTTAACATCGACGAAGATTCTAACTAATGACACGTTTGTTGTTAGACACTACACATTTGTACACAATGAACATGAACACGTGAGACTCATCGGACCGGCCAGAAGTATTAACTACCTGTTGTGCTACGTTGAAACAAATGATATTTTGGCATCGTGTCCTTTATGTATATGTATTTGTTACTTAAAGGAATGCATACACATTACTATGTAATGCGGAATCTTTTGATTTAAACGACCGCCGTGTGGGGCTTAGCTACTCTTTTGTTTTAAAAGAAATTCTTTTAGCGTAAATGAGAACTCGTTCAAATCAAACGAGATTTTTCAAACGAATACTGCGTTCAATTTAAATGTGGAGCTTTTAATATGAATGTGCGTTTTTTTCTCTGAGTGAAAGGCATTCCAAATCAATCTCTGTTCAGACGATGCCGTGGAAGTTTATCGAAATTTTTGAAACCTGTTTACCGGTGCAGACCTTTTCGAAACGGTGAGAAAAGCAAAACGTGGTGCTTATTATACAAAACCTAATAAGCCAGTTGGTGAGCCGAATTAGTCTCGCGCTATTTGTCTGCTTGATACCACATTTTGAACGCATTATATTTACAGCCGATCGTCAGAGGCATTCAAAGAAGGGGGAAAACTCACAAACAGCTATCACATTAGTAACCGACTTTGCAACCGACTCTCTCCATAAAGCCACATGTTGAGGTATGATGACGTTGGATATAAGAAACGCGTTTAACTTCGCGCGCTGGGATGCATCCACGTCACGTTACAGAAAATAATAAGAAATGACAACACGATAACTGCTGGCGTTCCACAGGGATCTATGGTTTGTCCCCTTGTATGAAATATAATGTACAATTATATCCTGGAGCCATATTACTGTCGCTAGACAGAAAATATATACGCAACACAGTGGGGGTTATTACGGGGCACTGCCCTATTGGGGAAAACGCCAGGAGACTCCGAATTCCTCACAATGACTTCTGCAGAAGTTGTGATGATGAAGAGGAGTAAGAGAGTGTTCTTCATTTTCTTTGTGAATACCCGGCCTTATTCGAAACAAAGCACTGGCTGGTTTTAAACGGAACGTATGAATTTTCGGTGGTATCACAATGGACCAATCTTTGATCTAAGTGCGCCTGGCGTTAGCCAAGCGGCCCCTTTACCTAACCTAACCTATCCTGGAGCTATCCCTGCCTAAGTGAGTGACGGTGGTTGGATTTGCGGATGACTGTTCGCTAGCGAAGCGATAACAGCCATCAAACTATGGCTGGAATCAGTGGGATTGGAACTCGCGGAGCATTGAACGGAAGCTGTTCTAATTAGTACGCACAGAAAAAAGCCCCATCCCTTAAACTCAGAGCTGGATGAATGATCATAACATCTAAGTCTTTCGTTAGGTACTTGGGTGTTATGATTTACTCCAGACTGAGTTTAGCGGAGCAGGAGCACTTGAAGTACGCATGCGAGAAGGCAGCGACCGCAACAGCATTTCTATCGAGAATTATATAAAAAATAGGGGTCCTAGAGCCAGTATTGTCTAGGGTTGTAACTTCAATATTATGTATTATGCGCCGCCAGTTTGGGCCGGTGGCCAACAGTATGCCTATTATGCTAAACCGATTAAGTCGATATTTAGAAGGTGCACACTAAGAGTATGCTGCTGGTATTGCACTAGTTCGCACTGCTTATGTTGTAGCTGAAATGATGATTGCAAGTCTCGTGGACGAGACTAATGCGGGAACTATTGACTGTCCGGCAGATTGGAGAGGTTTCGACAGTTGGAGTCCCTGGTCGATGGACGCACACTCTAATATCCGACCCGAATACCCAAAATTAATCATTCTTCTCAGTACCGTATAGGCCCATGTGGGGCTATGGTGCTTTAACTCAGCCGTTTATATGCAATTTCGAGTCAATGTTACACTGCATATCATTTCGGAGTGTATATAATGTTGCAAGCACTATATATTTCCTATCCGCACATGTGCGGACATTTTTGGACCTCTAGATTACTAGCATCGTAGAGTGCAACTCAACCAAGTGAGCCACATTACCTTACCTAATTTCTTACGGACATCGTTTCAAATTAGACGATTCGTAAGAGTGCCCCAGGTGCAAGGGTGTTAAAATACACAAGGTACGTGCTTTTTAACTGCCCAAGGTTTGCGGCGACACGGGCCGACTCAACATAAGTCCCGCCAACTTGGTAGGTTAAATTTTGCAATCCCATGAGAATTGAGAGGCAGTCAGCTCAGCGGTCTGTGAAATTCACATGAAGCTTCGCCCTGCGCCTACTACAAGCATAGAGTATCTATGCAAGATTCCCCTCATAACTCTCTCGAGGTTTGTGTTCATAGAGACGACTCATGGTGATGATCGCTCAGCGATCGAAGTTAAACCATCGGTTCTGAGCACTACTTACGGAAATTTCCTATACAGCGATGTGGTTTAGGTCATAGTCGATACAAGGAAAGTGCCACCATACAATAAATATGGAAATATGAACTACGATCGCTGCGCGGTCATCACATGAATCGTCTCTATGAACACGTACCTTAAGCAAATAAAAATGAATGGGTTAGAAGAAACTCATCTGATACGTACATTATGAACATTAGTGCACACTGAATTCTGAGCTTAAGATCGAGATATCAATCCAGGCTCAACACTGGCTTTATACACTCGATGCCAAAACCGGACCCTTTTTTTGTCAAAATTTGTCATCCCTATTCTAACGAAAGGCCTTGACCACCAGTGAATGGATCTAAACACTTTTTTTCGCAGGGGTCACCCCGTTCCCCTGCTACAGCCCTTCAAATTGATTGCTTTTAGTGCTGGATTGGACCAAGCCGAAATTACAGTTTCCGAATCTTCCAGTAAAATTAACTCCCAATGAATGGATCTGATTTCCTTGGACCCATAGTTACCTCGTGTCTACAGCTACAGTCCTCTGAAATGTCCTTTTTCAGTACTGGATTATGGCAGAAAAAAGAGTCCGGTATTGATGACAGTTCAAGGGATAAGCTGTATAGATATTATAGTAGGATGACATTACTATTTATGGCGATGCACATTGTGGTCTGTATGATGTAGTGGTTTGTGCGCTCGCATTCGAGGTACATAGTTGTGGGTTGGAGTCCCCTGTGAGCGAATTCAGTTTAAAATAGTTTTAATTCGGTGATAAATAACAGAGCGTACGGTGGATACCGACACCTCTTCTAAAAAACAATTTAGATCTGGGTAATTGTAATGTCACTAACATAATTGCGGCCCATGTTCATTGTTGAACCGTCGCTCCAGTTACCGTAGTTAAGTTAATAAGGACGCTCACGTAAACCTTCTAAATTATATATTTTATCTTTTCTTTTAGACGACATCACGGTGATGGTTATGATTTCGACGGACCAGGACAAGTATTGGCTCACGCCTTTTATCCTGGTAGCGATCGAGGCGGTGATGCTCATTTTGACGCTGACGAGAAATGGAGTTTGGATGGAAAGTCTTCGGAAGAAGGTGAGTTTTATTGAGTACACTTAAAAAAATATACAGAAAACAAAAATACTGAAAATGTTGATATTGCGGAAAAACCTAATGAAACACAGCAAAAAATGTAAATGGTCATGGGTTTCGAATTTACTACTCCTACTCCCACCTATTTATGAATACAATTATGTGACATGATACGACTCTTTTTACTATATATATGTACATAACGTCGTCGTCATCATCATTTCCGCTAATGGGAACATCATAATAATGGGAGGGACATCAGAAATGCGTAGTATAGTCCCTTGTCCATTGAACCATGTTCATTGATTCGTATATTTGCCAGATTATCTACTATGTTTCGTCCTCGACGGAATATGTCGATAATCCCATTAGTAGATTATGAGACCGGATCTACAGCCAAGTTATCCATTTGGCATGGGGTCCGTGTATGTAAAATACACACATGTATGTATATCGATTAATTTCATTAAGTCAATTAATGTCACAACATTGCTGATTGGCACCAAATCCATTTCTGCAGTTATATAGCGCGGGTAATTTCAAACTTATATGCTGATACGTCCCTATGCTTTTATACAATGTCCTGTAGCGCGCTAATTCAATTTAGTCGCGTTCCCTACATATATTGACTATGTCATACTACACCTTTATACAGTAAGAGCCCGATAGGACCCCGAAAGTCCGGAAATTCAATAATTCGGATTCGTATTTAGGCGCAATTTTTCTTTGATTGTAGAATATTTGAAATTTTTATTAGAGTACCATAAATTCAAAGAAACGCAGCATTGGATTACAAAACTACATATTAATATTCGCTAAAAGTGATCGATTTTTTAAACAATTTTAGCCTGAATACTGACTGCCGGGGTGGAAATGTGCATTTCGAAAATCCCGACCATTCGATAATCCGAATGGTGCCCGGTCTCAATCGATTCGGATTATCGGGGCTCTACTGTATGTAGTAAGTAACCAACCTATACCTCTAAGCTCTAATATTCCCCATAATCTCTATCAGCCGTCCTGACTCTAAATACTACTGCGGCACATCTCGCGCCCAGGTGAACTATGAAACCTATGGCCGATTTGAAATGTAATTAGGCTAATTGGAAACATATTCAATAGATTTCAAATTGACATACGGTGGTATTACACAGTGTGGATTACCAAAAGTTTTTCCTCTCATTTTGCATCAAACTCATAATGCGAGTATAATGCACGTTGATTGCATACATATGGAACCTACACGGGTCGTTTATATAGTCGAGTGGAAGAGGCAAAAAGAGAATATTTCAATTGAATTTAGAGGAACGCCAAACTCTAATTTTATATAATTTAATTTGAGGTTAATCATAGCGTGATTTTGGAACTTAATAATTGCAATATCAAAAGCGTATGATGCGTAAGAATTAATTGGAATTATGAAGTATTATAGACAGAGAAAAGGATGCTAAAAGTGAGTAGGTACACAGAGAGTTTGGGTGTATTAAATAAAGATGAATATAACAAGTGAAAGAGTAATTGAAAGAAAAAAAAAAGTTTCAAGATGTTTCACTATAAGCTTAGATGCTGTGCTAACAAGACACTTGCATTGAGATTTCGGTGAAGATTCAAAGCGAAATTTATGCCTTTGATTTGTGATTGCAGTAGTAGATTACTTCTTGAATTTTAAATTGGAGTGGTTACTAGGATTCGTGGATAAGTGTCAAATATTTCACTTGTGAACAAATTAGAGCGAACGAAAATGAAGAAAAGTACTGGCAGAAATTTAGAAATTGGGTTACCGCTATATGAAAAATTTTTATTTAAAAAGTGGTCACAACTAAATAAAAACAACAAGAATTTATGGTTTGCTGGCAGTTAGTCTTCAAGGAGCAAAATGTAACGGGTATCGTTTGCTTCGCCGGAGTCATTTTGATGATAACGGAGAAAACGTGGTGTGCCTACTTAAACGTGCTTCTTGTAACATTTGTAATGCTACAAGATATTCATTGTCCAAACGACGTTGAATTACTGATGTTTTAGGAGAGAGGAGTCAAGTAAAATTAACCACTCTATCAGGTCGTATATGTGAATCATATTTGATATTTGTATAGGTACTTCCCTCAAAATTTCGAAAATTTATAAAAAAAAAACTCTGGGTTTTTAACATTTTCGAAAAATTTAAAAGAGATTCTGTTTTTGGAAAAATGTTGAAAGATTCAAAAACTGCACTTGTTTTTGGGAAAATTTCAAAAAATTTGAAATCAACCCTGTTTTTGTAAAAAATTTCAAAAATTGAAAAAAATACCCGTTTGTAGAATTTTCGAAAAATTTGCCGTTTTTTTAAATTGAGTTTTTAGTAAAATTTAAAAAAAAAATATAATATTGACTTTTTTTTCGAACAATTTAACTGGCCCTGTTTTTTAATTTAGAAAAAATTTGGAAAAATTAAAAAAAAAAATTACTTTGCTTTTGGAAAAAATTAAAAACTAACCTTATTAGAAAAATTGACCGCAAGAGCGCCTGAATGGAAATAGTGAAGCAAGCCTTTCTTAGCCACGTAATCTCCCGACTCCCGTTTAGACGATTTGGCATCGCCCAGTTCAACTCTTGAGGCTACTTGTAGTCGCGGGATTATGCCAACAATCCTCAGAGAATCACAAGTTTTGAGGAGAATATTCGCCAGGAATGCGAGGAGGTATCAAAGGAAATCTTGGAAATACAATAAAACACAAAATTTGGCAGTCAGCCATTTGATATCATCTTTCCCAGCACAGAAAAGAAGTAAAAGGTCTAAATCAGGCTTGTTGAAATTAGGTCCACGAAGAACTTGCATCCGCCCCGACAGACATTTTGGAAAATTAGTTGGGTGTACCTTTTTATGGATTACGTTTTAAAATGGTTGTATCCTTTTCTATAAAACAGTTACACGCAGATCAAAGCACACATTTACAGGATCTGTCGCACGCATTAATTTTCCATAGTTCTAGACAGGGATTTGGAGCGGAGCGGAGCGGAGCGATGGAGCGGAGCGGAGCGACCTTAAATTTCGGAGCGAAAGAGCGGAGCGTGGAGCGAGTTTTTGCAGGCTGGAGCGGAGCGAATTTTGCATTGAAGATCGCTCCGCTCCGCTCCGCTCCGATGTAAAAAATCAAAAAATTCCGAGAAAAAAAAAAGGATTTTTTCGACGAAATTTTTCATTTTATGGAACGAATTTATGATTTTGGGCTATTTAAACGCGAAGAATTCGCTGAGAGACTTGCAAAATTTCGTATTATTGTGAAATTCTTTGTGATAAAAGAGGTTTAGTCATAATCATCACTCTTCATTATTAAGCAATTCAAGATCATCCAGGACAGAAAAGTCCTGTCCTGCACTCCATAAATGAAACGCCCTTTTTAATTTAAATTAGTTATTAGGTGCGTTTTATTGGATGGAGTACAGCGCAGCTTCCATAACCATTTGAGAGATCTCGTTCTATACGGGATGTCCGGAAACTATCGCATAAAAGCACCCAAATATGATTCCTCGTGATATTTCCAGCAAAAAGGAGTATACAAAAATTATTAACTCTTCAGCTTCCACAGACATTTCAAGATTTTTCAAAAATTTAACATTTTACATATACATATTTTCTTTCGGTTGGGCCCAACAATTTTTCCTAAGAATAAACCCCATAAAAATTGGATAAGCAGTTTAGTTTTTACAGTTTTACACAGCTTCAAAGACAAAATTTTGTGATCTTACTGCATATACATTTTTTCCCACGGAGGTGTTAGTGGTAGCATATTTGGAAAATCTTTAAATGCTAAGGAGTTAAGAATTCAGCACCTACACTGAAAAAAATGGTTTAGACTTTTTATCTAAATTGAAGTAGTTGACTTAAATTTAGATAGTTTTACCAAAGAAATAGCTGATTTCTCTAATCTTCGTAGCTGAAAATACTATTAAATTCGTTCATTTAACCACGCAAGATTAGAAGAAAAAGTTTAGTCAATTCTTCCACAAAAGTTGTTGATTGTACTATTCAAATATAAAATTTATCTACAAACAATCGTTCTTTTTTCTTCAACACAATTTAGCTATCCAACATTTAACAATTTATAGATAATGAATAGAAGTCTTTACAAATGAATTAATTGAATTTGTAAATATAGTAGATGTTTCAACTAATGACGAATAGAAAAATTATCCATATCTTCGTAACTGTTTCAACTACATAGAATCATAAGCTGAAAATCAACGCGAACTTTAGATGAATTCGACTATTTCTTTAGATAACCATTCTAATTTTTTTTCTCTGTGTATTTTGCTGGAAATGACATTAATAATCAGTCTTGACTCGGTAATCCGGATCTCCTTTAATCCCGATATCACGCTAATCCGGACGACTAAATATTTCCACTATGTCTTCTATAGTCCGGATTTCGGCAGCAATGTTGACTCTAAAATCCGGATATTTGAGATTTTCAGTGTGAAATGGTACATTTGGTCTCGTACTTTTTTACGGGACTGTTTAGCAATTGTCATGATGCTGGCTAATTTCTAACAAATAAAACATTTATCGACTTTTGTTCCGCCTTTTTATTTGTTTGGATTGTTTTTCCTAGAAAAAAGTGATTGCGCTAATCCGGATGTTGCAATGATCCGGGTTACCCCTTGCAATAATTGATCCGGATTACGAAATTGGTGCTATCCTGTTCTGTACTTGATCCAAAAAAACGCACCTGTTAAGTCATATTCTATAATACGTGAGTAGATATACGTTAAATTGAATAATTCGCGGAAAATAATAAATATTTACTAAGAACAATGAGGTTTTGTTGTATTTTTGTAATGGAGCGGAGCGGAGCGTGGAGCGGAGCGGAGCGAAAAAATTTTAGTCGGAGCGGAGCGCTGGAGCGGAGCGGTTTCAAATTGGTCGGAGCGGGAGCGGAG
Organism: Microchrysa polita; assembly: GCA_949715475.1. NCBI lineage: Eukaryota > Metazoa > Arthropoda > Insecta > Diptera > Stratiomyidae > Microchrysa > Microchrysa polita. The sequence continues at coordinate 118,367,818 of OX454415.1, forward strand.
CGGAGCGAAAAAATGTGTCGCTCCAAATCCCTGGTTCTAGATACACATCAATTAATAGCTTCGGTTTTTAGAATTCCTTAACATCTTGTTTTCATTTTTTGCAAAGGTCGAAATTTCAGGTGAAATAAACGCGCAACTGGATTTCGACAACTTCCAAATGAATCGAACAGTTTTGGCTGGCTACGGATAATTCACTACATTTAGGATAGTCAGCTCAAAATGTTTAGGTACTTAGCCGACAATCAACAATCCAAGCCTTGATAAATACAAATTGATTAGTATTCGAAAAATTTCATAAAGCATTATTTTATGAAGCTGGGGTGGCCGGAATAGGCCGGTGATGATTTTATCCACGCCTTGTGTCTGAGGATGATCCACTGAAGATAACAGGTCTTAAACAATCATCACAGTTCTAAATTACATATCGCTATATTTTTTAACACAAAAATAAGGAAACACAGAATAGGTTATATTGGGCTAACGCCACAAACACTCGATATCAGCCTTCCCGGAAAAAAATTTGCGGAGAACTACTTTTAAGGTTCTGGCATTATGTATGTGAGGTGGCCTTATCTTGTTGAAACTTTTTTCGAAGTTGTTGAGCGAGAAACTCTTCCTGAACGAACGGTTATTAGGATAGGATTTCGATCACTACTGCTCAATGAAGAAATAAAAACGTCTTGACGGATTTTTTATAAGACTTTCATAGTCCATCATTAAAATTTTAGCGTCTCTTGAGTTTAAATTTCAATAAAAAGCGCGATGGGGAGAGCCTTACACGGCACGGCTCGGTAAAGCTAAAGTTGGCTTGATAATTCCAATTGACTGTCTATTGTGTGGTTCTGCTCCTAGCCTTGGGGGCACCTTATAAGCGGAATTCTTGGGGGCTCAATGGCCTGGTCGTCGAAACTTTGGTATCTTAGTATGAGTTGTGCCTTAATTTGCATAAAAAATATTAAAATTTCAAATCATTAATCATTTTCTTTGTGTAAAATATTTTTTTTAGATTTTCAAAGAAAAAATTGAATCGGGTCCTCATAAAAAAAAAAAATCTGAATAAAATTATAAAAAAAAATAGACTTGTATAGTCCTCTAAAAGCTAAAGAACTTATTGAAAAATGTATTAACTTATTTTGGCATTCATCATTGCTAGAGCTACGGAAATTTCGCAAATAAAAACAGGAATTTCGCATAAACTAATTTTGCCTGGCCCCCCTTTTTTTAAATCGACAATATGGCCCGCTTAAATATTAAACTGGACAACCCTGATCTAAATACAGTAGAACCCCGATAATCCGGACCAAGAAAATCCGGATTCGGAATAAGAGCCAAATTTTCTTTGATTTTGAAAAATCTGACAATTTTATGAAGTTTTTTTTATCGTATAGTGCGCTCTAGATTTCGATCATCAAATTAATTATTTTGGTTTAAAATAATTCAATTTTGAAGAATTTTAGCAATATTATCGTCTGCCGGTGCATTTCGAAAATCCGAATAATTTAATAATCCGGATGGGGTCCGTTTCCAATCAATTCGGATTATCGGGGATCTCTCTACTTTACTACTCTAGTGTAAGGATTTACTTCGCTGAAAATATTTATTTTATTTAAAAACAAAACGAGACCGAGGCTAATTTCGGGCACGACCGAAATTTGAATACCCGTTACATATAAATGAATCTTAAGCTTCTTTTGTGTTAACAATTTTTAGCGCACCTATGACCTGTTCCCATTCCATCTGTTCCTGGTTGCGTTCAGGCTAATCCAGGAACACACTTGGATTAATTTTGCTTGAGGTGCAAAAAGAAAAAAACTTTTTCTTACAAGAACCTAATATTTGGGGGTTTGTATGACAGCCCTATGACGTAATATTCCGATTATAGGAACACATTTGGGTGAAGTTTGGTTAAGATTAGTCCATAAAGAAAAAGTTTTTCTTAGAAGAATCTAATTTCCAGGGGCCTGTTCCTATGACGTAGTATTCCGATTTCATCCGTTCCTAGATATGTTTTGAGGCTTTACTAGAAACACATTTGGGTGAAGTTAGGTTAAGATTGGTTCATAAAGAAAAAAGTTTTTCTTAGATGAACCTAATTTTGGATGTTTGGTTTCTATAGCAGCCCCATGACGCCATGGTCGGATTCCATTTGTTCCGATATATATACAGCGTACACCTAAAAAAAACTTGTATACAAAGTTTCAGCCCGATAGCTTCAAAACTGAGGGACTAGTTTGTATTGGACAGACGGACGCTCAATCGATTTCTATAATATATACAGGGTGTCCGGAAACTGCCGCATAAACGCACCGGATTGTGATGTGGATTTCCAGGAAAAAAGTTGTACGGAACATACCCCCTTGGCTTAACCCTTTAGCTGCCACAGGCATTTGAAGATTTTTGAAAAAATCAATTTCTTGCACGACTTAAAGCTCAATATCTCCAAAGCTAGACCAGGTAGAATAGTGAAACAAGATGATTATTATAGCCAACAAGTTTACCTAAAAAATAAAACTAGCGGCACTAAAATCAGATAAGAGGTTTCGTTTTTACAGAACTTCAAAGACAATTTTGTGTGATTTTACCGAAAAACAATATATTTTTCTATCTCAGTTTTCTTCAACTTCTGCCAAATTGAGGTGCTTGTACGATTCTTTTAAAAATTGGCGCATAGTGTTGCGATCATATCTTTCTTACATCATTTTATTCTAGCTCCATTATTTCTAGCAGTTTTTATACGTTAAGTACAGAAAACTAGGGTTAATTTTAGCTCGAATTCAATACAATTCAATTCAGACTGCCCCTAAAGATCTGCAATTGGAAAAATCTATTCAAATAATGTCGAAATCGAGTCAAAATTAACCCTTGTTTTCAGCACTTAAGGTATTAAAACTGTTAGAAATAATGTAAGAAAGATATGATTGTAAGACTATGCGCTAATTTTTAAAAGAATCATTCAAGCACCTCTCCTTGGCCGAAGTTGGAGAAAATTGAGATAAAAAAAAATAGAATATTTTTGGGTGAAATCACACAAATTAAACTTTGAAGCTCTGTAAAAACCAAACCTCTTATTCGATTTTAATGTGGTTAGTTCTATTTTGTAGGTAAATTTGTTGGCTGTAATAATCATTTTGTTTCACTATTCTCGCTGGTCTAGCTTTGGAGATATTGAGCTTTAAGTCGGGCAAGAAAATGATTTTTTCAAGAATCTTCAAATGCCTGTGGCAGCTAAAGGGTTAAGCTAAGGGTGTATGTTAAAAACAACTGTTTTGCTGTAAATCAACTGAGGAATCATAATCCGGTGCGTTTATGCGGCAGTTTCCGGACACCCTGTATACTTTATACAGTCGGAGGTGCTCCCTTCTGTGCGTTGCAAACTTCATTACAAAGTTAATATACCCTTTTACATAGTGACATAGTATACAAATATTCAAAAACAATTCTATGATTAGTTGATTTAACGCTGACTGCCAGCACAAAGCGAAAATTCTCTGTGGTTGGCCCAATGACCCAATGTAGTTTGTTTTTTTTTTTTTTTTAAATTTGTAAATTTATACTAATTGGCATATCGATTTAGGATGAATTTGTCTTTTAATTTTATGGACTGCATCCCATAATAAGAGGAATTTCTTAGTGCTCACTTCAACATGCCTATAAACACGTCGATCTCCCGAACCCATTTTCCCCAAAATCAAACAATAGATGAATTGCTTACAATCACGCTCGATTACATACACAATTGAATCCAGTCGAATCGTATACTCTGAGAACAAATTAAAGCAAATTGGAGCCAAGTGTAATATGATACCATCGACATCAGGTTCATTTACCATAGGTGAACCCTTATAAATGTTATGTGTAGTCAATTCACGAATTACAAATAAAACTCTCTAATGTCCATTCTCGTATTGACCGGACCGGACTATGTGAGCTTATAAATAGAAGGTGGAAATCATTGAAATTCATTACAACACAATTGGGTGACATAACATGAGGACATCATCATGTTTGTAGAATGCTCGCTCACGACTCTCCTTCAGAGTGCTCGTCTACTAAAGGTGAAGTCCAAAGCCCTTCAGTGCAATGTGCGGAAAAAGTATATTCTTTTGTTCGATTCTTGACTTTTTGTCATCCATTCGCATACTCCGTGGTCGTATGAGGAACAATTTATATGCTCGAAACTTACTCGTATCCTGATTTCTATTACACAACTTTGACGTATACATTTCACCGGCATTGTTTCCTACTTCTTCGGGTCAAATAACACTAACACATTTGATTTCACCTTGTACGAACTTGGAAGTGCCTGGATGCTGAGTTTGATTGTTGTGTATAGAATAAACGACACACGCAGGACCGGATTTATCGTCTATGGTGCCCTTGGGCAATATATACGTACAAATTGCCGCTCTCCGCCACTGGTTAAGCTTGAAAGTAGTAGTCGCATTAACGTGTTATGTAAAACAAAACGTTCGGTGAAAAAGTTAACATAAAACAAAATACGAAAGTGCAAGCAGTCTCTGATTTTATTTTGCAAAAGTCATTGGTCATTGATTTTTATTATTTTAAAGGTTTTTGGCAGTGAATTTTTCACTTTTTTTCACCAAAAAAAAAGACAAGCTCGACGATTTAAACGTACAAATTGTGAAAAATCGATTTAAACCTTTTCACTCGATGGAAACATATTGAAAATTTGATAACCAATGCAGCATTTTTTCTATCGAAAGTTGGTCCCCGAAACCAATTCCTGGCTACGAATTTGTTGTTCCCCATTTAATTTAAGGGGTGAAAAAACTAAAGTAGTAATAGGAAACATGAAAAATGCCTTCTCGGTTTTACTATAACTAGGATTGCCACTTCTTCGATAAATTTAACCCGGAGACTCGTTTAGCTCAAATTTTCGGCAATGTCTTTCTCCAAAAAATATTTTTTTTACAAGTATATGTTGATAATGACTGATTGAGTATGTCAGGGCTATCAGGCCACATCCCTTTATTAAAAAAAACTGTTTTATTCTGTATCTGAAATCTTTAAACTAGGACAGAATCGTGCCTGGATCCTATCAAATGGGAAATCCCGCCGTGAACACGAAATTCTGTTTGTCTAAATGCCTTCGATCAGATTTTTATTGAAACATGACCCGTGTGAGCAAACATACGTTACGACTCTTGCAATCCCATCCATCCCGTACGTAGCATACTACGTAAACTTGTGCCTACATAAATACATTTGATAGACACACAAGGCGACACTAAGGGGAAGGATCTATATGTATGGAAAATACATAAAAACAATTCCCAATACGCAAACATAAGAGAAGTAGTACTTTTCCCGATAACTATACACAGATACAATAATCGAAGTGGAGTACAAAATAGCAAGGCTATAAAAAGGATCTTCTGCTAGACTTGGATAGGCTCGATACAATTGTAGCACTCAACCAGAGCGTCACTATATTCTAGTCTATGTCTCCGCCTTCTGAACACAAATCAAATGAAAACGTGTTGACTCTTCAATACAAAAAAAAAGAGTACAAGGTAAATATTGCAAATGTACCTTACGAGCGAAACAGATTATTTATCTTCCGGATACGTGACGTGTAAATCTGTAAATGTATGAATGTCTCCAAATATAATAAAATCAATTTCATTCAAATAAAAAGGAGAAAATCCAATTTGTTATTGTGCTGTGAGTGTGCTATATAAAAATACACGACAAGAGCCAATAAATTGTAATTATGGGGGAAACAGGACAATGGCATAAAGTGGACTGTGTGTATAGGCGAAACTCAATTGTATAGATTTTTTATAGTATAGCTTGTACTTAAACAAGGAGAAGCAAGCTCAGACTTCCACCCAAAACAAAAGTGTTGGCAGGTGGACAGTCAGCCGAAAAGAAAAGATGATTCATGATGCATTCAATACCAACTCCGGATTCTGGCGATAAGGACCGATCGAGAATCGAGCCAAAACTTCAGTACTTCAGCCGTCCCATATTATCGGCTTTACCGGAAAAACGAGAATGAACCCAATTGACGGATTTGTAATAATTTTTTCTGGGTTCACCCCCGTTCTTCCGGTTAACCCTTTCACTCCGTCCTCGTAACGTAACAACGCGAGACGATGTCAGAGCTTTTCGATCTCGGCAAACTGGCAACGAGGCATGATTTTTGGGCTGATTCCGTAGCGTAGGGCGATGATGAACTTTCAACAATGGCCGAAGTTTTGACTTTCAAAAAGAAATGCAATGCAATCGGATCGTTGTTATGTCCGTGCAGAAATTCCTGCTTAGAGTAGGTACTAACATCGCCATTTCACGTGAAATCAATACAAATATGTATGTACTGTCAAAATTTTGATGGTCGTGAAATCGAATTCGCTTGGTGGTACTTACTTCACACGAAAGTCTCCACAGTGGTTTTTGATATTTCGCCGGCGAAAACAATAGATACACTTGACTTTATTTCACAGGGAAAAGTGTCATCGGCTATCTATCGGACGTGAGTGAGTGAGTTATCTTAAATTTTGTGAATAAAAGGCTTGTCCTCACGGCAAATTTTTCACGGGAGACATAAATGCAAATTTTTCGCTTGGTGAACATAGTACATGTCTTTAGAGAGAAAAGGTGCTAACATAGGCATTCCGCGTGGATCATTTTTGATAAGTCTCCACACCAGTTTCTAAAATTTCGAGCGAAAAGAATTGAATATGTTCATAGTGAAAAACTTACATTTATGTCTCCTGTGAAACGAACATCCATATTTTGACAGTATTTGTATGAATTTCACGTGAAATGCCGATGCTAGTACCTACTCTAAGAAGAAATGATCGATTCACATTTATTTCAAATTGATTGAACAAAACGGAATCTTTGCCGCCTAATTTTGCGGGAGACACAGATGCAATTTTTACGCTCGGGGTCGTTGTACTTATTATTTATACATACATGGAAATCTTTCACTTATCAGAATTTTGGCTACTTAGTTTTGTACTAAAGACATGTACTATGTTCACCGAGCAAAAAATTTGCATTTATATCCCCTTCCTTCTACTGGCTGAGTCAGGAGCTAAATATTACGGAAGGCGATTTAGCAAGGAGGTTGATGTTGGCCAGAAATTCGAGCGCGCGTGTATTCAGAGAAATGTGTTTTTTGAACGTCTCATAGTGCTTTGCCGATCTATGAAGGCTAAAGCCACTAGTTAGGCTCCTTCTCTCTTATAATTATTTTAAAGAACCGAATGACGTTAAATTAACTGAGATTTCTTTCTTAAACGCAATCTCAACACAATAGAAAAATTGTAGGCAGAATAACGGTTCCTTTTCTAAATAGGCAAATATGCGAAAGCATCCGAAAAGTATTTTTAATTGATCTGATTTCAAAGAATTCTGTAAAATAGAACTGTTTTCCGTATTTCAAGTGTAAAATAAAGGTTTCCCGTTAGCAGAGCTTGCGGAAAGCTTTGTAAGGAAGTCAGCGAAGGCTTTGTAATGTCAAAAAATGAAGTCTATGAGGAAACTGGAAGAGTGCCTTCTTTAGAGAAATTGATCGCTTCCTTGTTTTGCAAAAAGAAATGCGCTCAGAAATTAATAATAAATTCAATTAAATAGATTCCTTAAAGGTGTTAAGGCTGAGTTTTGTAAAATTCATAATACAAATATGATTAAAAATCTTTTAAAGTGAAACCTGTCGAGTATTTCGCAGCGTTTAGTCCTCTTTTCTTTGATTTAGTCTGCAGGGAATTTCTATTAACCTGCCAAACATAATATGTATTGTTATTATTAGAAAGAAAAGTTGTACGTTTACTATACACCTCAGTAACTGTAAAACTGACAAAATTGTATTTGAATACTATAGTGAAATTAAGCCGCATAAGGGCCAAACTCAAACATTCAAAAAAAAGGAAAGTTTCGATGCCAAATTGTTAAACACCCTCCCCTCTTGTTATAATAGTTACGTTACGCTATCGCGGGTAAATCTAACTAAAAAAACGATCGCGTTTAACTTCATGGTTAAGACCAGCTTTTCTGTCAAACAGCTACAGTAGTTGACATTAACAGTTGCTTTGTATCTTTATCTCGCTCTCGACGGCTTAGTTTTTAGAATTGATGGATTTCAACACAAAAGACTATTATTTATTTATAACCTAAACCCACCATGAGAACGATTCTTACATTTGGTTAGAATTGTTATTTTTTACACGCACGCCAATATTGAAAAACAAAGTCCCGCGTTTTTTTCGAAAAGCCAAAAATTCCCCTCTTCGTCACCCCTCCCCCTTAACGTGACGCTCAAATTAGTGTAACTTTTTGCTGTGTATAGAGGGGAGGGTGTGCAAGAATCTGACATCAAAATGTTCCTCTTTTTTTTATGTTTGGGCCTACAGGTAATTTCACTATACAGTCACTCCTCGACTTGCGTAAGCATTTCGTTCCAAAAGTCTATACGTAAGTCGAAATTTTACGTAACTCGAAATGTTCTTAATACATATATTCATATTATTTAAAATGCCCAAAAAGTTAACAAATGTTTGAATTTTAGACTTAAATTAGCATGTGCAAGAATTTTCTTAAATTGCTTTGTTTATTTTGGAAAATACCTGGGTTTTCCCTTAAGCATAGATTTATTTAAGTTGATCATCCAAGAATTTTTCATGGGTTGTGGCTTTTACGTATGTGCGGAATTACGTAAGTCCGCCTTACGTATGTCGGGGAGTGACTGTACTCTATAAGGGAAATAAGTAATTGATGACCCACAGTATATAATAATCGTTTTTTCGCAACGGTACATTCAAAAATTAGGGTCGTCACTGGACTGAATGATGTATTGTGGGGACAGTTGATCTATTGTTCAATGCTGCTGCACATACTGCAACTTGCATAATGTCTATGTACCCTACAAACCAAGATGTTTGAAAAATCCATCTAGTGCAGAAAACTCTGGATCCGTTGCAGTGAAAATAAATGCAAACAAAATTCCCTTATTCGCTTTCAATAATTTCCAATTTTCCCTTCGTGCGTGAATACGTGTGAGCTTCGTGCTTTGAGCTTTCCGAACCGACTTTCCTGAGAGCAGACATCAACGAATACGAAACAATGATATTCATGCCCGATTTTTCATAACTCTTATCTAGTACCTACCTGTCGGCTGGTTAATCTTATCGTATAGATAAGACGCACACTATTTTAAGAAAGCTTTTACATTATATTGAGTTGAATTTTTGTTTATTTTGGTTACGCCAGTGTATGAAATTGCGTAATGATTTTTTTAATTCCAGATGATGGTCTAACGAAGCAAAATATGGCATGACTATGCAAAATTAAAAAAAAATAGTTAAATATAATGTAAAAGCTTTCTGAAAATTGTGTGCGTCTTCTAAATACGATAAGACTAACCACTAGACAAGAGTTATAAGAAATCGGCCCATGGTCTTTTTTAGAGTCGCCGTAGACTGCCCAATCCTAAAATAAAGCTCATTTTCTGTAGATAAAGCTCATTTTCCCTAGCGAAGTCGGTAGTGGAACCTAAAAAATTGAGCTTTATTGTACAATCGATTGATCAGTCTGTGGCAACTCTTCAATACTAGTATCCAATCTTCCTTAAATGATGATCAAGATATGTTCTCTGTATGTATACAACCTAAATTGTATCACCTTTAACACAATATCATCGAAATATTCAAATGTATCTATTCAAGTTCCAGTCTACACGCTTCCTCTGATGAGTGCCTAATCAGCAACCAGATACGGGGGCTGTAAATGTATAAGAAAAACGTCAACCGAAACAGGAACAACTCAATTTCATTAATCAAACGAAGAATGTCAAGAGCAGGTTGAAAATTAATACGGCAAAAATAATACAAACAAATATTTAACGTAGCCGCCCACTGAATGGCTAAGTAGTCTAAATATTAATAAGCAGTTATTTCAAGATTATTTTTCAACCGGCAAATTTCCTTGCGTTTTCTATGCGCTCGCCAATGTCAGGCACAAGGACTATATCGGCAAAACGGCTTCTTTTGCACTCTCTTTGATGAGGGTAGACATAACATGAGTAGGGCGGTGGTATCCTTTCGGACTACATCCATCGCGGGTGTCCTACCAGAACCCTTCTCTAATCACATTGAACAACAATATTTATATTTCAATTTAGACATCCTGTCAAGCAACTCTATTTCCACGCAATCATGTCCCTGCAGGAATGTCCATAGTGTATAACAACGCACCCACAATCATGCGATCCGTTTTGCATATAATGTCGCTAGTCGACGACCCTATCTACACAAGGACTACACGACGAACTTGCCGAAGCTGTTAATCATATTTTGTTGTTTATAAATAATTTCTGTGTTGCAGAGTTTTTTTTTTAATAGACCTTCCCTTGGGTGTCACCATCATAATCATCCTGATCGTTGGTCCGGGACGCGGTGCGGCCGTGTCAACATCGTTAACGATAAGGAAATCTTCCTAGGGGAAAATATTGTTCATAGTCAACAGCATCGCAAGTTGCGGGAGTCGTCCAATATTCGGACATTTTGTAAGAATTTTAAAATTATTATTTTACTCTGAAAGGTTGTCGCAACTTTATATAGGAATGACGTGCCCGTGGGTGCGTGAAAATGGCTATAGCTTAGCGAAATTAATTTCTTAAGAGAGTGAGAAGGGTTGGAAACCGGCTAGGGAATAATGTATTTAGGCCACCCGAAAGGATATTGTTAAATTTTTAAAAAGATTGCATATTAGAGTGTCAAACTTAATAATTAAGAGACGGTTATTTGAAATTCTCTTAACTCTACGCTCACACGTGCATCTATTGCAGAGGAATAGTCAATGACATTAATTCGTATCGGCAATTTCATGTTCAGCCACCACCGCACGTCTCTTGGAATTCAGGATTGTAAATTCATGCCCTAAGCTCGCGGCTTATACTCGTTCATTTTTATTTGCTATCCACTTACGAAATACATAATTAAATCCTTTTTTTTCGTTCTCCTGAAAATTACTTTGGCAAAAAACCGGCCAAGTCCAATCCCGGAGCCAAAAGGCAAACCGTTTCAGCTGAACACCACAAGTCGCGTGATGGAACTCTGTATATAGTCGAGGTCGACCCTTCCTGGTCCTGTGTGTATCCACTCGCGTTCATTTATAACTTTCCCTCCAGCGTCTATGATGGGAAATATGTATGTTGACTTGGGACAATATCTTTATCCGTCGACGAAAATTTCTTTTCGATAAAGATTGAATTTCCTGTTGATAAACTTATGACGATAATGAGACGGAAAGAAGTGAAATGTAATTAAGTATTCTGGGTCTAGTGACGACAGAGGACGCAAGACGGGACAATGCAGGGTGCTATATGGCTTGAAGCCAAATGACTGCGCTACTGATACTCTCTTGCTGGTTGCTGCCGATGACGGACAAGAGAGACGCGTATACAAGTGAAATAAGTCGAGCAGAAGATTGCGAATAATTGATGAGATTGACAGTGAAACAGTTGCCCATTTTTTTCGGTCCGCTCTTAAAGTTGGCGAGTCCTTTTCTTTTGTATGTCTTCTCGACGCAGTTTGACGAGGATATTTTCGAGGGAAACGGTTGAACGGTTTCATAAAAAGAGCAAAAAGGACATAGACAGGATGATGTTGGCTGCGAGTAATGATAGGTCTAGTTGTCGATACACAGTTCATAGAGGGGTTAATTAGCGTTTTATTATGCAGAAATAGTGAAGAAATGCACGACGCAGATTACTTTTTTGTTGTGCTGAAGTGGAACAATGAACCCGATTGAGAGTCATGTAAAAATATTTCATGGGATTTTTAATGTGAAAGTTAGAGAAAGTGCTAAACAATGAAACAGCGTGAAATAAAACAAAGAAAAAAATGTTTTGGCCTAAATCTTTGCGGGTGCAAATCTGAGGCAAGTGTATGCTACACTATTCGGTGCACAAAAGCATTAGACATACAAAACCCTCCACGCTATTGTTTTTAGGGAACTACTTTTAGGTATTAAGTACATCACAGGAATAATTTTGTGTACAATTCCTTTGGGAATTCTCTTAAGAGTGCGTAGACCAATTGAAAAGTGTCACAACGTCTGGGTAAATTTTGTTGGTCTAATTCTAATTCTATACACTTATACCATTCACTGGTCTAAGTATACGAACCGTCAACCAGGATAGTTTCATCTGTCTGTAGTATCCACACGAGCTGCCAATTGGTAGCTGGCGCTGCCATTTAAAAGCATTAATCGCCTCCACCTCGACCATAGCAGAAATCGTGCTCGCTGCCAAATTTAGATATCCAATTTATTTATGCAATATGATGTATCATTCAGCTGTCAATTGTAATTGTCAGTGTAAGACGGTTTACCGTTTCAATCACTTGGTGCAGAAACGTTTTGACGTCGGCGACGATAAATGACCAGCAGAAGTCTCGGCGCAAGCCAAGATTTAAATGGTTAACGTGCCCGAAAACTTTATTCGGTGAGCCGTTCGCTGCAAATAACTGAATCTCGGTCGGTCGAAAGTCGTATGATGGCGAAAAGTTCGAGATTACGGAAGCGTCCGCTCCGGTATCGATTAAAAATCGTTATTGGACAACGGTCCGAATTACGTCCCGTTTGCGGTCGAATTGTTTCGAACATTTTTCCAAGATTAAGTCGCGTGTTTTCACAGGGGTCACCGCTTTAGTTTATTGAAATATTATTGTAGGATACAAGTTATGAACGACACGTTGTCCCGTATGTTCGTGTGCGAGTGGGCGACTCGAATGTTCGTGTGCGACTCCTACTCGTTCGGTCGTGTCTCTCTCTCGATACAGATAAAATGGCCTCGTTCATCGGTTGCCACAACTGTACCAAAATGAGATTTTCATGAAAATCGTTAAGACGCAACCCTACCTATTAAGGTCATCTATGGAAAATTCTTAGGTTTTCCATCTCAAGGAAGCCATGTGTGGCCAAACGCCTTTGAATTAGTAGCTTATTCGGGAATATCTTTATAACGGTACAGTTCATTAAACATTTTTATGAGTTTGCAGATCGTGCACCTCTTAACACAATTTACAAGGGTTCTATCAAATGTGCAAACGAACAGATTTAATGAACAGTTTTTGGAATATCTTCATAACGGTACATTTTACGTGAAAGTACTTTGCGATGAGTTTTTCGGTTTCAGGGGTTGAATACTATGCCAAATTGTATTCAACGTTGAGTCAGATCCTAAAGGGGGCTTAAGCTATAGAAGAAAGTAATTATTGTAAATAACTTTATAACGGTTACCACTTTGATCGACTACGATAAATTAAATTAGTAACTGTTGTGGCTTTAAACAATAAGTCAAAATACCATTCAAAGCGCGTTCCCAAAAGGGAGCCACATGATATTAAATTTCAAAATAAGCATGTGCCGAAATTATTATTGGAATTCATTTTCTAACGGTAGCATACGAAATGATTATATGATCCCAAAAGTGGCCCTATCAATGCATTACTCCGAAGGGTATGAAATATTCAAAAATTTATGTTTCATTACACCACACAACACACGCCCCACAAAACAGTTATATTACATATTATATATATATTATATTATGTACAGTGGCGTATCTATCGAAACATTCTGCAAATCGGGGCCTAAGTATTAGTCTTTATTAACGTATATACATTTTCACGATTTTAATTTCTAATCAACTAAACTGAATATCTGTCAAAGAATTGTTGGTTTGCGTTAGGCGATTATGTTTACCTACTAGTTTGCTGTGAGCCAGTTTATTAAATACCTTTTTTGATGGAATCATTTATATAACTGAATGGTTGGCATTCAATTAAAAGCCCCAAAAATAGGCAACATTCACAAATTAAAATTTAATCACAAATATTTTCCGGCTCCCAAAGTTTCCCAAAACCAACTTCTGAATGAAAAACAACATTTTCCAAATAATTCCCATAATTTGAAATCATTTTCTAAACAGGCATTTTTCCACACTTTGCAGAATGTTTTGATAGATACGCCACTGTACACGAGGGATATAAATAATATTTTTAAACAAACGTAAATTTCAAAAATCTCATATTTTAATCCGGCTAGAATGTTAATGCACTGTGGGACGCTTCTAGGGTTCAAACAGTACAATTAAGGTATTTATATAACGGTAACTAATATGAAAAGTCGTATAAAACGCGTTCGCCAAATTTTGAGCCTAGCCAAAAAATAGCTCTAGTAAATGCGGGCACATCTAGGAGAGTTGTATCGAAATATTCTTGACTATTAATTGTTTTACCGCTACCTCATGAGTCCTTGTCAGTGATTTTTTGGAGTTTTGATTAGAGCCAAAGTTTTCATACGATATTCTCATAGGCTCGAGCTGAAATAATTATTTCTTTTGCTTATTTTTTTTTTATTTGCTCGAGATTCGACTTCTTTACTTCTCGACGTATTTCTAAGCGAATATAGATTCAATTGGTAGGCGGTTCGTACGTAATACTTATATGGACGTGGAGACACTGGCGTATTCTTATATCGATTTTCCAATAAACTTAAATCCTTTCGCCATTATAGCCCAAAATTTTCAACACGTCTTACTACCCAAAAAATCCCTATTAAATATGTGTTCACTACCACTATACCTTCACCATCTTCCTTTCCATCTTCATCGTGACCATCGTCAATTTTCCCTTTTACACGTCACGACGACGCCTTATTAAGAAAAATTGTCCATGATAATTAACATTATCGAACTTTTCGTCATATGCCGTAGCGATTGTGATTGATGACTATGCTCAATCTACAATAAATTGATTGATTTATCTTGTGCTAATTCATTTATGTCGTCCCCGATTAGATGAAAGATATAATTTCTAAGTACTGGCAAAAAAAAAAACAGAAAAAAAAGTCGGAAAATGAAAGAAAATTCGAAACCGAGACATCAATTTATGTTAATCGCTGTCACTTTCATTCGATTGATGTATGATGAAAAAAAAAATCCTTGGGTGATATTTTTTTCATAAGGACAAAAAAAAAATTGTTTCAATGTTTTACTAAGTCAAATCAATTTTTTTTTGCAGGTACAAATCTGGTGGGTGTCGCTGTCCACGAATTTGGTCATTCGTTAGGATTAGGACATTCAGCCGTTGAAGATGCAATTATGTTTCCCTGGTATCATGGTTATGAAATATCCGGTGATTTGCCAGATGATGATAGGATAGCTATACAATATTTATATGGTGAGATCCTTATTACAATATTAAATTTGAAATTTAGTATAACATTGATGGGATTTGTTTTCTTTAATTTTAGGAACCAAAGAAAAACAATGGGGACCCTATAGACCCAATCGACCACGCGAACAGACTACAACAACTACAACCACCACCACGACAACAACAAGACGACCGTATCGTGAACGTCCACAACGACCCACCTATCCTGAAAATGATCCACGCTATGATGATCGTTACAATCGACGCTATTATCCCGACAACGATCCGCGACGAAATCCTCAATATCCGAAAAATGATCCTCGCTATCCACAAGATCCCCGGAATCCACAAGATCCTCGCTATCCGCAACAAGATCCACGTTATCCGCAAGATCCACGCTATCCACAAGATCCTCGTTATCCGGTTGATCCTAGATATCCACAGGAACCGACACGACCCAATCCGCCTACTCAACGGCCTGAAACGCCACCAACTCGTCGACATCATCATCATCAAACGCCGCCTACTAGAGGTACCACCACCACTACAACAACAACTACTACAAGGCATTATAAAACACACAAAACGCCACATAAGGTTCCTGATAGGCGGAAAAATGATAAGCCGGATACGTGTAATACGAGCTATGATGCAATTTCGCTTATTCGAAATGAGCTTTTCATTTTTAAGGATAAGGTAAGGGGAGAAGTGAAAAAGTTTTAAAGAACTTTGATCCTATAAGTTTTTTCTTTACAGTATTTATGGCGAGTCGGAAAGCACGGACTCTACACAGGTTATCCACACGAAATTCGAAGATTGTGGAAAGAGCTTCCTGAAGATTTTACAAAAGTCGATGCTGTTTATGAAAATGCCAAACAAGAAATTGTGTTTTTCGTTGGTGAGTTTTTTTTTTTTCATGTAATTTTCCTTGATTACGATAGACAGAGGGGTTTATGCGATAGTAGACTTAACTCAATTAATCAGTGCAAACACATTCGAAAAAAAAAGTTTGATGCGTCTCTAAAATTTTTACCATTTTGCTTCCCTTTTTCTCTTGGGATAAGCAGCACATGTAACTCTAATGAGCGAAAAAGAATCAGTTGGGATCCTTGCTAACTAATAGAAAGTCAAGAATCGGAAATAGACATCTGGACAAAGATAATGAAAACCAAATTTTGATCAACTTGGCCCAACGAAAATCGAAATTTGTGTTTCTATTTTTTTTTTTTCATTTAGCTGTGTATTTGAGTTGGTAAATCTCTCTCTCCCTTGAATTTTCGGAGCCCACACATGAACTATCGTAGCGTAGTTCTTCTGTCCATAAAATTATTATATTTGGACAATCCCTTCAATAGCAACGGGCAGCAAACGATTATGATAATCTACTGGCATAAGTTGAATTTCCTGGTGTAAAAGGCTCTGAGAAAAATCCGAAGGCATTCTGTAGTTATTTTGTAGAGCAGTATTTAGACATGCTTAAACCTTACTCCTTACTGCCTTTAGGAAAGGTCTCTGCAGTTTGACTGTAGATGCTTCTCCCAATTTTGTGTTTAAGTCGCGTACTCCAGGGATTCTCCTCTTGGCAACCTGAATTACGCGTTGAATGGCCATGGTGATGGAATGTTTATTACGATCCTTTGCACTCAATCGGATGACTACGGCTTGTTTTTCTTTTCGGGAATAGTCCGAGCCACAATTCGAGGACGAGTTTGATTCATAGTATAATATCTGAAAACACTAAAAAGAGAAAGAAAAAGAACTATAAGCGCTACCCGTTGCTCGTTGAATTTACATGTAGTAGAGTAGTAGCAGGTCCTACCCCAAACATTGAACAATCGCAGAGAAGGTGAATTGATGAGGTATGATGATGTCCTTCGTAAATAGCCCGTTTTACAGCTGAGCTCACAGCGACGGCTGGACGCTTCATTTTCGTGTCGCTACCTGGCTTGTTGCGTTTCCAGGTTTCTGGATAGAGAGCGACCCTGCAGAATTTATAGTTCAGACTGATCTCTTCGCTGATAAATTTGTTAAAGGAATCCAGAGGGATAAATAGAGTTGCCGAGATGTCTTATCCTTCACCTGCTTCGCGTAACACCCTCAAGCCATCAATGTGAATCCCATTGTTTTCAATGCAGATATCTCAAAAAACTCACACGCGCAGTCTTGGACAAGGACGTGCTCGTGGCCAGTGTTCACTGTTTCCTGCTAGCTTGAGCCACTTTACTGTGACTTCGTTCTCGCATTTGATTGCGGCATCTTATCAAACCAAATTTAAGTTTGATTCAGTTTTTTTTTTGCTCTTGGGAAATATTTCTGCCAACATCACGTTTTGAACCAGCGCCTTTTGTTCTAAATTGAACAGTTCTGTCGGGTTTGGTGGAAATTATACACAACGCTCTTTGCCTCCAAAGAGGACAGAAACGCAGCTTCTTTGTCCGTTCCTGAGGTCGCCTTGTTCGTCGAAGGCTTATCATTTGACCTTTGGGGCAGTATTGAATTGGGACAGCGAAATTATGATCTTGGCCACTCGTTACTTCTTACTGTAGTCTAATGGAAGGTAAACCCTCGGCCGAAGAGGTTGGGGTTTTATTGGCCTGGTCTGCTCCCTTAATTGTTCGGAAGTATTTTGCTATAGCTTTTTCGTCATGAGTCGGGGAACTGCTCGAACCAGTGGATATCCCACTATATGCTGGGGAAAGTATGGTTCGGCCCGCTCTACTACAGTAAGGCTATCTTTCGTTGGGAGATTATATTATTTTAGATTGTGTAGGGGCGCAAACGCGCACGGGGCACTCAGCACTTTGATTTCACCTTTTTACTATACAGGTAGAGATGCCGCAAAAAAGTTATGGGCCAAATAAAGGTATGTTGCGCGGCTATGCGTGCCAACTCGTCATTTTGTTCGTTCTCTGGGATACCCATATGACGTGGAACCCAAAACAGTGTTACTCTGTTATTACATCCCAATTGGTTTAGGTTTCAGGCAGCACTGAACAAGTCTTGACGTGACGTTGTAATTGGTAAGTGAAAGAGAAAAAGAGATATACGCTTGTCTGTCACTCGGCAGGTTCAAAATTCTATTGTGTGGACTTCTGCTGATTTACAGTGGTAAGGCGACCGATGGAAATAGATACCCTAACAGAAACCTCGATATCGCTTCTGGGACAGGAGCAAAATACCTGGAATGAATTTTCCCTCCGTTGCCAAAGCTCCCTTGAACGAGTTTTATAGTTTAGGGGAGTCTAACTCACTATTGCTTTGTATATCCACAGCATGATGGAACGTTTCATATAGCGTTTTCCCCAACAATTTTTTACATATCCAAACCACTCTGGTGTCCTTTTTGTCTTTTTTTTGTCGTGCTCTGTGGCCGTGATCGTTCGGTCGCCCCTCTGTGAAATAGACACTCATAGAGAAACGAGTTTCCAAAATCGGCACGACTCGTCGCAAGTTTATTATTGAGAAGAAGATGATAACAAATATTCTTATCGAAGAATAATAAACTAACAATGCGACTAGGAAGTGGTATGGCTGACAACCGTATCACAATCCGAATTCAGTTGTCTTTGTAACGTTGATGACTACACACGGTAGTCATCAACGCACCATGCTCCACTAGGAGTTACGGTAATGAAGAAGAGATAAAGACCTGGATACAACTTGGGCGAATGCAAAAATGAAATTTTTTTCGCTGCATTTTTTTCAATAAAAATGCATATGGATTTTTATTGAATAAATAAAGTGGAAAATATTCCGATTTCATTTTCACTTCCAGGTTTAAAAACCTCTTAACCGCATCATCAGCATATCCCTGTATAGAGAAACCGTTTGACTTGAGCTTACACAAAAGGCTGTCAGCCATAATGCACCACAGAAGAGGTGATAGAACCCAAACCGTGGTGATCGGGAACCCAATAGGGAGTAGCTCTATGTGGGGAAAATGCAACATGACTCTACCAATCTAGAGGTAACCTTTGTACCTCGGTCGTAATGACTGCTTTCATATGAGAGTGAGAGAGGTATAGCTACAGTTAAGCAGATTGTCGTTATTCTGTTTCAACCTTCATGTGTTAAACAGATTTCACAGAAGTTCCAAACGTGTATGGAAACTTATCATGCGGAATCAATCATGTAAAATAAATTTTTGATAAAACAGTTTCTCATATTCTCTATTTCTTTATTCTTTTCAGGACGTCAATACTATGTCTTCAACTCAAACATCCTGAAACCGGGCTACCCAAAGCCCTTGACCCACATGGGTCTTCCATATTCCGTACGAAACGTTGATGCTGCATTCATCTGGGGACACAACAAGAAAACCTACATTTTCAGTGGAACACTGTACTGGCGCTATGACGAAGACGTGCAACATGTCGAATTGGATTATCCGCGTGACATGTCCATTTGGCAAGGAATTGGCTATCATATAGATGCAGCGATGCAATATCTCAACGGTAAGCTTCGAAATGCTCAATAATCGATGGCTTCTCATATTTAATTTTGTTTTTTTTTTTAAATTCCAGGAAAAACCTACTTTTTCAAGAAAAATGTCTACTGGGAATTTGACGACAACCGGATGCATGTTGCTCACGATCAACCAAAACTATCGGCACACAAATGGATGCAATGTCCGCGATCGCGTACGAATCCAACGAATGAGATTGAAGAGACACTGCCACGACGAAAAGAGCCTCTTACGTCAGAGCCTCGATATTCGACCGCTAGCAATTCAGTTTTGCTGGGCAACGGAAGTCGATGGCATCATTTAGAGAAAGTTTTAACATTACTTCTATTTACGCCAATATTCATGACAATTTCATTTCGACTAGTTTATTTATAATCAAATATGTGATAATTTGATAAAAATTAAATTTAAATATGTTATTTTAACAAAATAAAAACAAAAACACCACGAGGACGACACTTATATGAAATTCGATTTGAATCGAATTGAATATCGAAATGATGAATGATGAGGGTATTTTGTCTCGAAAACTTAACTGCAATAATAAATAGATTTATTTGATAGGATTTATTTCATAAGGCTCAACTGAATGTCGATTTGAATTCAATACGATTTTAATAAATTTGCAAGATACGATCCTAGAACAATTTAGTTGTATAAGAATATAGTTAGTCTAGTATAGAAAATGCCATTTTACGTCTATTATTTTGTATTGCCATTAAAAGTGTCACAAATCATTCAAAATGAGACAAGAGCATCCCATTTTCTAAGAATTAATACATATTGACAAAAAAAAAACTGCAAGAAACTAGACTGACATTAAAAAGAAAATCAATAGGCGGTATGGATATGCAATAGGTGCTTTGTCTATAGTTTTTCACTTTCATCGTTTCATCAATATACTGCTTCCATTTGTAAATGTTAAGCCTAGTTTATTTTTCAAAACATCAATTGGCATATTAATAAGACTATTTAATTACAAAAAAAAAAACAAAAACATCAGCTATTTGGATTGTGAGTTAAATATTCTCAAAAAGCATCATCCAAGAATCCTGATCTTCTTTTAATTTTTTTCTAAAACTCCGTATTACATGTCCAAAATCACTGCCGAACACAAAGTGTATAATAATTGAGGTTATGTTTAATTTTTGGTTTTATAAAATGAAAACGAAAATAGAAAATACATACATATTTTCGATTTACATTCATATTTAGTTTAAAATATACCGAGGATTGTTATAAGATCTGGTTACCTTAAAAAAGAACCTTTTTTTATTATAATTAATCTTTATGATTTTATTTACGAGTAAAAACATTTTTTGATAGGACTGACGATATTCCCAATAATTTGTAAAATGTAAAAATAAAAAATGTATTCTTTGTTGTATTTTTATTTTCGATTTTTTTAATAAATCTATTATACAATTACATACCAAAAAAAGAACGTTTTATTAATTCAATGAAACCATACTTAAAGGAATACTACATTGTCAAATAATATGGTCCATGTTCTTCAGGCTGGCTCTGTAAACAGGAAAAGTGTTTAGAATTTATTCGCGGAAATCATCCTAAGCGGATTCCCTCCATTCTCTTAGAAGCTACATTTTATCAAGAAACATGACTGCTCTGTTGATACTCGTAATGATAAGCCTCATTTCGTTTCGTGAAATTCGTTAGTATGTAGATGTGAAATAGGCGCCTTGTCCCTTAGTGAAAGTCTTAGGTGATATGGCGGTGGAGATTTTTCTGTAGGCTTGATTGTTGTTCATGTGGTCCATACGAAAATATCCGACTAGATATTTTAGAAATATCACTTAAAATTGGCCCAATAATTTGGTGCGTGGGTGATGAAAATGCCCGAATTGCCCATTGTGATGGCAAGAATTTTGGAGTAACGAACAGTGGCCAGAACCTGTGTGCCCATTTACTTTGAGGTTTACCAGCTTACCTAGTTGAAGTGATAAGCAAAGAGACAGTCCATTTGGATGGTGATAGCTTCAAGTTTTTCTTAACCTCATTCAGATAATTGTCGATGAGATCGCACATATCAGGTTCATCAATCAATTAGGGCACTGCCATCAGCATAGGCATAACATTCCTGTAGATAGTACAGGAATGCAGGATCATAGTTAAAAGTAGCACTCCCGTAGTATTCTTTATTTGATTTTCCTAGTCAGGGCCATTGCCAAGGGGGAGTCGAGCGGTATTATAAATCCGTTGAGCGGTTTTGGCACTGTTCAGCAACGAAATTTTGGCGGCAAGCTAAATTTTCGAGTTCAATACCCCAAAAAAACATAAGAAACAAAATAACATTTTTGTATTTTGAAGCACTCCAAATTTTGGACAAATGGATGTCCGAAAATTCCTTTCGACTTTGTGGTAATTGAATGTTATTGAATACAAATGAAAGATAATGAAAATGCGATCCAAGTTGTTGTCTCCATATTGCCCGTATTGTAAATCCTGCCTTGTGTATCTGAGATGTGTCAAAGCCACTTAATGACATTTTCTCAAAAACAGAAAACATTTTTTAAGACATAAATTGTAAAAAGCTTTTAGCTCTGGAACAGTTTGTTTGTGCAATTACAAACGTAAGAAACTTTTGCGATGGTGATATTATCGTTTGTCCATTCAACTAAGCTACTAGTGGAAAACTTCATTCATATGAGACTTTGCTTCGAATTGCGGTAATTGTGACGCGATTTGCAATATACCTATCAAAATATGATTCTTGTGTCAAAGAAATGGTAAAAAGTACCTTTGCTTCTTATTGATAACAGTCGTGCTAGGTTCTAGGTATGTTAATGCCTGATCGCTTATTGTTATCATTCGGTTATTGTTATCAAAACAATGAAGCCCCGATTACTTTACATTAAAGGTCGATCTACACCTTTCAGTCATCAGTCACAAAAACTAGCGCTGTTATTCGTATATCGTTGGCATCCTCGGCACCAACAGAGACCTCGGAAGATTGCCACCTCAATGGGATTGTCCCAGAGCGCGAAGGGTGTTAGGTGCGTTGGTGCGGCTGTACAGTTGAAAAGATAATCCACGCTGGGCAAATGTCTGCAATAGTGCTATCGATGCGAGCGAGACCAAAATGAGTTTAGTCTTGAGCACCATCCTGAGCGAAGCTGAGCCAAGGTGGTACGTGTGGGTCTAGGTGAAGCTGACCAGACCCCAGAAGACCCAGTGCTGTACACATACTTACGGAAAATCTGTATTGTGAGATAATCTAGTGATACAATAGGATTCTCATTGAGCGGCATAACGGAACACGTTCGTGTTGTACTAAAATGCTAGAACAATACTGCATCGTGCTACAAGGTATATGCAGTTATGTAAGATTTTTCTCGAATAAAATCACAACCATCTCGATCACTCATTCGCCGGACCATCTTTCGGTATTACTTCACAAGGGCCGCCTCAGCGCTTTTACGTCCTGCTTCCTCGTTCTGCAAAGCATTATTGTATGCTGCAGACAAACCACTCATTGAGGCCTATTTTTATCACATCCAACTCCAGTGCGGGAACGATTCTTAACATTCGCGCTCGGTATTGCAGATGAACCTTCAATTTTAATTTCACCCACAGCCTTCCAGTATCGAACAAAGCTTAAAGCGTATTCTGCATACTGATAATTTTAGGCGATGCTATACATTTCTCAGTTCTTCCTAAGATGCTTTGTCGCCTGACGAGATCAAGCTATAATGCGTATTATTCAGGAGTCTCTAGTCTAACTTCGATTAACTAGGTGGGGATTATGAAACATGATCTCTAGTGCCACGTTGTTCGACGTACAGTGTGCCAAACCTATTCTTTCAGAATTTCAGCTAAACAAGCAGAATTGGCACAATGTCAAAAACTTGAAGCCACGACCCATTTTTCGATCTCGTCAGCAGACCTCAATCGACTAAAGGAAATTTCTATTCGGGCGTGAACCCGAAGGGATTCGCTGCACTGAAAATCAATATGCTGGTGACTATACTTTAAATTTATTTAGAACTTCTCAGTTTAAAACTTTTTCTCTGTGCTGAAAAAAAATATCCTGAAATATCACTGATCCACTCCCCCTTTGCAAAGCTATCAACGCCACTGGTTCTCCTTGACGAAATATCACCAGAATTTGAAGCAGAAACGAATGTGTTAACACGAAAAGCTATAACAGGGAAGCTATGGAGTATAATCTGAGGAGAAGCTTCAAAGCGGTGGAAGGGTTGCTCTTCCTGTGGTTGCGATATTTCTGGAGGAAAGTATACAGTTCTTCATGGTTACATGGGCTCTGATGCCATTTTAACATGATTCGAAGGACGTATGGTGGAAAAAAACTTCTAAAAACCCCTGGCAAAGTCCTTTTTTTAGTATGCTGTACCTATAGAGGTTGATGGGGTAATCGGATGGAGTATAGTGGCTTATTACACATCGTTTTTTGATAGCAAAAATAGATTAAAATCGTATCTTTCGACGTCTGCAACTTTTGAATCTTGGAAGCTGGAGCCTTAAAATGTTCACCAAATATCGACAGTGCGGTGCTCTACAAGTCTTCCAAATTTAAAAATTTCGCTCAGGAACTTCCAAGTTATTGACAATTTTCGATTAGATAATGCAAAATTGTGGTTTGGGCAGCCGTAACTTCCGAACGCAGATAGGTAGGACCGTATAATTTGGAGCAAATGTGAGCGCCAAGTAGCTATACAAGTTTTCCGGATTCTAGAAAGATCGAGAAGGGTTCCCGAAAATGAACGATTTCCAAACATAAAATTGCGATTATTTCGCTAAATGTCGTACAGGGTCAGAAGTCAAATTTTACACCTTAAAAGCAGACAAGACTGATCACAGGCTCATTAAAGAGCTTATTATATACTGTAGTAATTGTGTGGCATGGATCTTTAGACTTCCATTTCCTTGTCCCTTAGCGAACGTCTTACGTGGCGTGGCGGTGGGGTTTTGTCCATAAGATCGTGATTCTGGTGTTCATTACGATAGCAACCAAAAAGATATTGCTTTGCGAGGATCTCATTGGAACTTTTCATATTTAGCAGCTTTGTCTCTTGGTGAAGTTGATCTTGAGATGTCATGCGTACACATCCGGTAATTGTACGCATAGCTGCATTCTGACACGTTTGAATCCGCTTCCATTGGGTGTCAGAGAGATTGTTCGTTCGTATAGGTGCTGCATATTTTCCACAGAACGAATATGGTATCTTGCGTTTCATTAAATTCTCTATTTCATACTTAGTTTTAAAAAATCGGCTACCACTTTGTGGTTATAAATCGTATTTTGGCCAAACCTTTTTTTAACCACAATTGAATTTGGTTGTGACCCGCAGTAATTCAATTTCAGCCTGATCCGCAGAAAGCTACGGGTAGGGAACAACTACTATAAAGTTACATATAGTTTGAATTCTGTAAAAAAAAAAGAGAACCGTACGAGCAATTATAGCAATTGTTCAACAGGTCGTTGATTGCCATAAGCATGGATGTTTCCATGATGGTTGTTATCAACTGTGCAGCATTCTATTATTATAAGAGGTGTCCCAAAAAAAACGCAGCATTTAAATTAAAAAAAAAATACTGACAATCAGGGACTTTTTTTCACCAGAGCTACCCTTGCTTCTGCACTTGTATTTATACAGATGATCGGAAGGTAACTTCATTCAGTTTTTTTTTCATTTAATAATAAAGGACACACCGTTTGTATAGTTTTTATAGGTCTTCGTTTGCTGTAATTTTTCGTGACTATTTTACTTTAATTCGGCTAAATTCTGTGATTTTTCCGGATTTCATCCGGACATCCTACCTACATCCTGGGGAAAAATCACATATTTTCTTCTCTGAAGACATAGAGTTTGCCCTAGATCATGCAATTTAAATTGATTTAACACCAGTGGGTTTTTTTTTTTATGTCGAAGGTTCCTACCGACAACACACACAAGCATCCTACCTATCGTAAAAGGATGGGAGGAATTGCATCAGAAAAATCAATAACAAATAGCACACGTGCCAGCAAAGTTGTGAAGGCACTTAGCCTTGTACAAAACCCTATTTTGTGTACTTTACGAAGCGTTCTTTTTGGGACACCCTTTATTATGGAACAATGGAAAATGATTATCACTTTATTATCATAAAGGGGGTGCAAGAAACTCGACATTGTTGCATTACCTTTATTCCTTGAGGAGCAACAACCAAGCCACGATGCTGTGGATACCTCAGATCGATTTTCGTTATTCGAATGGTGTGAGCTTTGGTCAAAATTGTGTGACCCTTAAGGGTCTGGTCAGTTTAATTTAAAATATGTATTGTCGTGCTCTGTGGCCGTGATCGTTCGGTCGCCACTCTGTGAAATAGACACTCATAGAGGAACGAGTTTCCAAACTCGGCACGACTCGTCGCAAGTTTATTATTCAGAAGAAGATGATAAGAAATATTCTTATCGTAGAATAATAAACTAACAATGCTGACTAGGAAGTGGTATGGCTGACAACCGTATCACACTCCGAATTCAGTTGTCTTTGTAACGTTAATGACTATACACACGGTGGACAGCAACGCACCATGCTCCACTGGGAGTTACGGTAATCGAGAGACATGTGACACAGTGGATGAAGTTCGGTCAGTAAGAGCGAGTGATTCACTGTATCAAACGCTTTCGATAGATCTAATGCCACTGGGATGGTGCGCTTAAACGGCTTAGGCTGGTTAATCCCATTAAAGAACTATTTCCAGCATAAGACTCTTTTTTTTTCAGAGTATATATGTATGTCTGTACAGTAGAGCGTAGATTAACCGAACGCCGATTATCCGAACACTCAGCTTTTTTTTCATATGAAATTTCAATTTCATTTTCAAATGATAAAACTCAAGTTTCTGAAGGAAGCAACACTCAATTGTTTCGAATTTCTGATTTTTGTTCAGTGCTAGTCGTTAGGCACATTTGCAGGTTGTTGCTTATATTAACTTTAAGGCAATCCTCCAATTTTTCTATTATTAACTGAACTTTCGGTTATCCGAACGATCCCTTGTCGACATTAGTTCGGATAATCGACGCTCTACTGTACTTCGTTTAAGAGAAACTACTCAACATGAAAAAACATAGAATTTAGCAATAACCTTGCATACCAATATTACTAAATTACAAATCATTAATAAATCTTTATTATTCTACAAACTTACTTATTAATTGGTACAGCCGATATTAGAAAAATCCAAACAGATAAAATATTATTTGGATATTGCTGTATGTGTACAGCCAAGCAAAATTCAACATTTTTATCAGTATTCAAATGGATTCCGGTAGCCTTGACTCTATCGGAGATGGCAGAAAGATTTGTGTACGAAAAGTTCTGAGTGTAACCGTATATCTAGAAAAATATGATCATATTAAATATAATAGCCCAATTGAGATACTGAAGGAAAAATCCTTCTATTAAACATCAGTAAAATTTAAAATTACCTTGTAAGTCGGGAAACTTTGTGCAATTCGATCTACGTAAATATTTTCGTCACGATCAAACAGTACATCACGTTCCAATTCAATTAGCACATTGTATAGCATATCCTTAAAAGCTCTAAAAATAAAGTTAACTACAATTAGTATGTAATATTAAGCCAATTTTGCTAGAATAACTCAGCGAAGATATGGCATCATAACGACGGATTATTTTATTATTTATTTATTAGTATTTTAAAATTTGTTTTTATTTTTCTGTAAATAGTTTAGGCTAAATCTATTTAAATCTTTATTGATTACTCTAAGCCTAACGATAAAAAAGGAACTTATTTAATTGGTAATTTTCGCCTAACCTATTCCATATTGTTTTCCTATTTGATCGCCACGAATTAACCTTTTTGATGATTTTGCGTTCAATTGTTTTTTGAAGATTAGTAAGTGCATACGATTCCCTGTATACATAATTTAAATTATGTACTTCGCCACTTGGAGCTGGATGTTTTTTGCTAAACAACGGGAACCAATTTGATTTGTTATCCACATTAAAATCCGTCAACGTGGCTCTACTCTTCGATTGTATATTAAAGAAAACCTAAAAATTATAATTTAATTTTTAAGTTTACAATTCATTCTAGTGCAACCCAGCTCCTTACGTTATTTTCTCGTACCAGACAAAAAACTTTCGTTAGAGGACAACACGGATCATTGCATGAATACTTTCGACCGGTTGTCGGATCAACTAGAATATATTCGGAGGATTCTTTCAGCAATACGTATGTAGTCTCTCCGTATGGATATCCAATGCCTAAGACTAATGCAACCGGAATTTCTAAGCTTAGGTAGTAACAACACAATAGAACTCCTAAATCCTTGGGTGAAGACCAGGAAGCGTCGAGTATAATCTGTAATCAAATTAAACTTCAAATATTCAGTTTTCTTTAAGATAAATCAACGCCATCTAGATATACAAGCCAGATTATCAGCTGATAAAATTGGCTGTCATGTGGCTAAGGAACCTTATTTACAACAATAGCAATAGCAACAACCACAGGCGCTAAGGTACCAAATTTTCGAAATCGAATTTCGACAGTCCGGCCTGTCTATCAAGATGGCGATGGATAAATCCCTTATAACTCACCTGATTACTGAACCACACTCCATTCAACCCAGAGCAATTACCGGTTTGCCTGAAAATCGGAAATAGTGAAACATATCTTCGTATCATCGAATCCGAATCTTCCGTTATATTGAATGGAAGTGGCAACGGTTCTAGCAGCCGAGTTATGCACACTCGTTTTCCATTCGCCACACTAACCAAAGGATCGATAAAGTGTTCGGGGAAATTCTCCTTGATCTCGAAACATGTCTCTTGAATGTAATTCTATAAGAAAATTCTAGAAATGTTGAAAGCACGTGTCTATGATTTGTCATTTACCTTTAGCTCCTTTAGCTCTGAACATTCTAAATGCAACATTGAGGTCACGGTGATGTCAAATACTGGCTCTACGTTAATATAAAGCGAAATAAAGACTTCTCTTTTAATTTCAGGAGTATTCTCAATAGTGATTGTTTCGTTTTCGGTGTCCAAAGATGGTTTTGTGTAGCCCAGAAGTAGCTTTGGAGAATCTAACTCGAATGTTCCTTCTACCTGACAGATTTAGAATTTTGTTTATTATAATTTTATTTTAATTCGTGGAAAATTGATGGCTACTTCTGCAAAGATTTAATTACTAATCATCCTATGGGCGGGATGCGGTAGAAATAGAGGTAAACCTATAATTTATCCACTTACTTTTCTCATGGATAAAATTGTCGTCAGTGGAAATTTTAGTTCTCCTAACCAGTTAGTATGAATCCTTTGGTATACTTCAGATGCTCTCACGAGATCATCGTTCAGAAGATCTTCAATATACTCGTCGTATAGCTCAAAAATGATGTCATCCTTGGACTCTAAATCATTTCGGCTACATAAGGCAGGGATAAAAATGTTTATTTTATATTAATATTTCAAAAGATCAAGTGCCAAACTAACCTTAATGGAAGAACTAATTGTTCATTCCATGTTGGATTTGATCCTTCAGCGTTCATTGTTCGAAGAGTTTTGTCCTTGCAACGCACTGTAACGTATGGTCTGACATTTGATGCTTTTGCTACTGAAATAATTTCAAGATATACAGTTTTCAAATATCAATATTTAAAATAATATTTTTTTTAATATTAGCCCACAACGACACTGTACGGGGTTGCCATACCGCGCGGTACAAAAGAACAACGTTTTAGAAAACATAGGCCTGGCAGAGACAGAGACGATGGGCGAATTCAACAAATGTTATTATCTCTGTCTCTTCCATGCGTGGTGTTTTCCACAACTGGTATCTTTTGTATCGCACGGTTTGGCAAAC
This sequence comes from Microchrysa polita, assembly GCA_949715475.1. NCBI lineage: Eukaryota > Metazoa > Arthropoda > Insecta > Diptera > Stratiomyidae > Microchrysa > Microchrysa polita. The sequence goes on from OX454415.1 coordinate 118,397,323, forward strand.
CCTGGACAGTGTGGTGCCGGCATTAGAAGCACTAAACCTAAAAAGGAGGACAGAGTTGGATTTTGCTTTGAGTCGATTCGGCTAGTGTTTCGACACATCCTTCCCAAGAGATAAAATTCGATCTATTGAAATATCTCAACACCAAAGTGCCATGGAATTACAGATAAGAAAATAAGTTCATGCTAAGCGTACCATCTAAAAGTAAGCGATATAAGCGCAACGCAGCAGAAATATTGAGTCCATTAAATTTAACTTTTGGATAGAAATCATGCTTCCGTTATTTGTGCAGCATGTGCATCAACGTTGATTAAGGTTGCTCTACGAATGAAAAACGAGACCGAGCCTAATTTAAGGCGCATCCGAAATTTTAATACTTTTCACTTCTTTCGGACTAATAGTTTATCGGGTGACCCTATTACTTGTGTTCCATTTCCATATGTTTCGCAATGTAACCAGCATTATCGAAAGCCTACTTTTGTATGGCAGCACCATGGGAACATGGCCCCGTTCGATTTCGGTGATTCAAACATAAAAGCAGCCAGCAATATATAAAAATTGCAACAGACGGATCAAGCCCAAAATTTTTCAACACCAAAAGCCAGAAATTTTCTAAGGGGATAGGGGTGCGTGTTTAAATTATTATTAGGTGTGTTTTTTTGGTTATCCCGTGCAGGTTTGGGTAACGAAACTTCATATAAAAAAAATGACAGGTGCGTCAGCTGTCATTTTTTTTATATGGAGTTTCGTTACCCAAACCTGCACGGGATAACCAAAAAAACACACCTATTATTACGCCATTCAAGAACTATACATTTTAACACAAAAAAAAATAACAAAAATTACAAAATTGTCACATTGAATTCGATCAGCAGTTGTCAAAGTGTCAGCTGGCAGATGTTTCAGTGGCATTGCGAGCTGCCAATAGCGTAGTAGCGTAATGGCGTAAGGTTCCCAAATTAGGCTGAAAGTTGAGACTTTGAAAAGTTAATTGAAACTGTTTTGTAGACAATTTTCGTAGAGTAACATCCGCTCAGCCCGATTCATTAGGCGTAGTGCTTCTTCCTTCGTTTCACAATAGCTTTATTGTGGAAACCACAATAGCCTTATTGTGAAAACAGGCTGAGGAATTAACATCAGAATGGGTAAAGTGCGAACTCGACAGACTGAGCAAGGCAGAAGAATGTACCCTTTGTATATGATAAGGTATAGACAGCCGAGCGCAGTGCTGGTCATTTAAAGTGTTGATCATTATTACAAAAATAAGGTGTTACCACGAAGCAAAAGTATCCTGCATAGACTCTTACCTTGATATGTCAGCGAAGCACCACTGTTTCTTCTAGACAAGGATTGATCTCGAATCGATTCGAATTGTCTAAACGGCACACCTGTAGCTCTTACGACGTTTGTGATAATATTAAATTTAGAGCACCCACTCGGCTGAATTGGAACAGAAGTGGATTTCAAGGGATTAAGTGGTCTTCCACTGCTAAAAATCCCCATCAACGACGATACAATCGAGCTGGAAATAGTAAAAATCGTTTAAAATCGAATTTCCATTATCTACAGTATTCCCTCATACCTCAATGTAGGTGGCTCATCGCCAATCAACAAATTCCCAGCGTCTTCATTGCGATTCAACCGTTCACAATGATTCAGAACCATTTGATAAATATTTTTGACATACTTTTTGCCCTTATGTTTATCAATGTCGATTGGGTCGAACCAATCGACTCCTTCAATCACCCGACCTCGGGACTCATCTTCGAACTCCTTATCAAATGTCGGGATGAATCGTTTATCCTTAAATTTCAATTCATTTTTGTAGCGTGCATTCAGCATTTTGAATCGCCTATTGTTGTCGAACTCTGTTTTTGAGCAAAATGTTTCCAGCTCTTCGGTAAATGTGAAGAGATCCGAATCGATTTTACACTCACTTATTGGTGAATCAGGATGTTCTGGGTTCGAGGTTGAGTCACCTAATGAATCTGTGTCAGCGTCAGAATTTTTATTATTTTTAGACGATCGACGTAAAAGGTTCGGTTTTAAGATCTCTAAAGATCTATTAGAGTTGAACATATCTTCTTGGCTGAATATATCGATATGGAGAAAGCCACTAACTGACCCTTTATTTGAAGAAAATTCCAGTTCCTTATGTATTTCAATCGCCTCAGCTGGCGGTATCGAAATTATAACATCAGATATTTTTTGATGTGGTAAAAAGTTACTTCTTTCACATATCTGGAAAGTTTAAATGAAAATTTCAACTAAACAGACTTAAAATAAAAAAAAACATTTTACCTGAAACATCACCGTTTCCGGTATCTGGCCTTCCAAATTAATTCCAATTGTTTTATCAAACTCCAAAACAAAATTACGTGTCAATCGGACATTCTGCGTCGAACACACTTGACTTTTGTCGAAAAATACCTTCAAGAAATATTGCTTAGGTTTATCGAAAGTTCTTGGAACATTATCAGTTTGTTTCAACTCTAAGACAACATCCGGTTCATTTGGGCCAATCAGATCACGTTCAAAAGCAGCAGTTAACTCTTCTCGAATATCATCGATATTGGGTTTGCGTGCACCACCTTTAGACGTCTTCTTTTTGCTCCGATAATAACTAGCAAAAGCTTCGTGATACATTTCACTTGATTCTAATTCAAATCGTTCGTTCCATTGTTTCTGGGCCAGTTCAGTGTTTTTCTCAACCACCTTTATTGTGAGTTTTAAGTTGGTTACTGGAACTTCCTGCTTTTTGCGAATATTTTTCAATTGTTTCCACTTGTCTATACAATCTAGCATGGCTGTCTTTAGAGCTCGCTCTTGGTTATGGAGCTCGGTTCTGAGAGCTCTGACTTGAGCCATTTGATTTTCTAGTTTCTTTTTATCAACATTTTTGTCCTCCAGCATATCAGAAACAATGCTGCGTGTCGTCGACAGTTCGGAAGAAATTTTGGCAATGCTGTTTCCCGATATTAACTTCTTGTAGTCATCATACGCTTTTTTGAGCCTAAGCGCTAGTTTATTCTCTTCAGTAAATAAGGGATGATCAGTGAAAATCAATTTCTTAATATGAACGATTAGTGTAAATCTCTCACTGCTGGCCGTACCTAAAACTTTACTAAGCGGAGTAGGAGGAAAAAGCTGTGGTTCAAACGATATTTCTGAATAAGTCTTATGCAGCATTTCACTCTCCGACTTTTCAACAATCACCACATTTTCAACATTCCCTTCATAGTCCTCTTCGAGATATCGATTTACCAAACGATTTAAGTTTGTTCCCTGCAATTTTTGATGATCTTTAATGAAAACTCCTTCATTTTCGTAGTCCTTACATCGCAAGGATCTCTCCAGCTGATCTTCGGAGAGCAGTTTTTTGTTTGACGGACTGAATAGTAAGTCACCATTCTTGGATATCTTTTGAAGTAATGCCGGACAAACAGGGCTGGTTTCTTCGATATTAACATAGGCAGAAGCGAGTAGAGTCGTTGGATTTTCAGTTCGATTCGAGTCCGTGTCCTGCTGTCCACTTTCCTGACTTGAATGTTGAGATTGCCGGTCATTGTCATTATGTTCAGAGTACAAGTTGCAAAAGAAGTCAATTTCCACATCACTATCCACTTGCTCATTTTCACAAAGTTTTTCGCGAGTTTTCATTAGAGCACGCACATCGGCTTCATCCTTTAAACATTCACTGTTCACTACAAGCTTTTTGTTTTTGGATTTACGCTTTTTTCGATCTTTGTGATGCATTTTGTGGTAATTTTCAATTAAAATTAAGTAAAAAGTTGTTTTTATCGTGGTCTGTTACTGTAGACTCAAATGTTTGTTTTGACCATTTAGTTACGTAGCAACATGTTTAACGCATGCGCGATTCTTTTTATTGATAGGAAAAGGTAAATTGCTCGTACGGAAATATTTTAAATAAAATTACCACTTGTTTGATTTTGCATTTTGTGTTTGATTTTCGTTGCTATAGTAACAGCGAGTAACAGCTATTAAATACCCAGCGAGCAACCTGAAATCGCAGTTAATTAATACTTAGTTCATTTCATGAAGGTGAATTGGTTTCAATTTAGAAATCACATTGGATTCACGATTCACCTACGTATAAAATTGTTTATGCTTCGCCCGGAATGGTAGTTGGTGAATGAATTTAGCTGGTGAATCTGGTGAATCCCAAATGAAAACATATCGTGAGGGGGTGAGAACGAGGAGGGCAAGATATACATAATGTACCTACTTATGAATAATGATTTCGGGTTATAATCTATTCTGGAGTTAGATCCTGAATTTCTTTATGCTTGAATTGATTAGACGCGTCTTCAGAAGCATCGGCATCGCGAAACGTCAAGACCAATGCATTTTACATTGCTGACAAAAATGTTGAGCAGAAGACTTGGCATTCAGCATATTTGAAATTCTGCCGATGCTGCTGCTGGCGCGTGTAATCTATTTCAACTATTAGAGCTACACCCGAATTGTTTGCATTCGTTATTAGATGTTGCTCTTAGAAAAAGCATAGTAACCCATGCAATGCGTTAGTCCAGAATGGCCATCAGAAAATAAAAATGGCACCGTTTTCACACTATTGCAGTTAATAGTATGCGTGAAAATTTTATTCAAACGTCAATTTTTTGTTTACAATTGATAATATAAAATCCGCATAATATTTATTACTCTCTTCAAATGCCAACCCTTCTGTTGGCGTATAGATCCAGACAGACCATTGGTACTATATCTTGGTGAAAAATATCGTTCAACAATATTTTCCACCCTTTCCATATACAGGGTGTCCGGAAACTGCCGCATAAACGCACTGGATTATGATTCCTCAGTTGATTTCCAGCAAAAAAGTTTTACGGAACATACCCCCTCAGCTTAACCCTTTAGCTGCCACAGGCATTTAAAGATTTTTGAAAAAATCATTTTCTTGCACGACTTAAAGCCTAATATCTCCAAAGGTAGACCAGCTAGAATAGTGAAATAAAATGATTTTCACAGCCAACAAATTTACCTGTAAAATAAAACTAACCACCCTAAAATCGGATAAGAAGTTTGGCTTTTACTGAGCTTCAAAGTCAAATTTGCGTGATTTGACCAAAAAGCAATCTTTTTTTCCATCTAAATTTTCTCCAACTTCTGCCGAGGTGAGGTGCTTGTACGATTCTTTTAAAAATTGGCGCATAGTCTTACGATCATATCTTTCTTACATCATTTTGATATAGCTCCATAACTTCTAACAGTTTTTATACGTTAAGTGTAGAAAACTAGGGTTAATTTCAGCTCGAATTCAATACCATTCAATTCACACCGCCCCTAACGATGCGCCAATTTTTAAAAGAATCGTACAAGCACCTCACCTTGGCAGAAGTTGGAGAAAATTGAGATGGAAAAAAGATTGTTTTTGGGTGAAATCATTAGGTGTGTTTTTTTGGTTATCCCGTGTAGGTTTGGGTAACAAAACTCCATATAAAAAAATGCCAGCTGATCCACCTGTCATTTTTTTTATAAGAAGTTTCGTTACCCAAACCTACACGGGATAACCAAAAAAACACACCTATTATTTCACTAATCTAGCTGGTCTAGCTTTGGAGATATTAGGCTTTAAGTCGTGCAAGAAAATGATTTTTTCAAAAATCTTGAAATGCCTGTGGCAGCTAAAGGGTTAAGCTTAGGGGGTATGTTCCTTACAACTTTTTTGCTGGAAATCAACTGAGGAATCATAATCCGGTGCGTTTATGCGGCAGTTTCCGGACACCCTGTATATTTCAAAGAAACCGACGGATAACCAAAAAACACCTAATATAGCCATACACAAATAAAAAGTCAATTCATGAATGAGAATGTATAGTACCCTTAAGATTTCTTATCATCATATGTTCGCTGACGTTTAATCTAGTACAATTTCTCCGACGATGCGAAGTCAGCTGTGTCATTATCAAATTTGTGAAGCTAAAGATAGTAACATAGTAAACACTGAACATATGTTTTGTTTCAAGGATATACATTTTGGTAAATATGATTTCGTGACGATGTGAAGTAAGCAGTTATTTTAAATAAACAAAAAAGAATAAATGGTAAGTTTTTTTTTTAAAAGCACCATTAAAAATTTGTGGAATACCATATTTTTTATGTTGGTAGATGAGCCAATAATGGTGCTGGTTGACGCAATTTGTAGTTTGATGCGAGAGTATTTTGACGAATTTCTAAAAGAATAGGTGTGTTTTTTTGGTTATCCCGTGCAGGTTTGGGTAACGAAACTCCATATAAAAAAAATGCCAGCTGATCCACCTGTCATTTTTTTTATATGAAGTTTCGTTACCCAAACCTACACGGGATGTAGTAAAAAACGAACCTAATATATTCCTCGAGAAGCTTTTCAAGATGTCAAGCCCAATACCACGGAAATCTAGAATTTTTCAAAGGAAAAAATGATATAGGGCATGTAATGGGCATGAAATGGGCCGTGCCATAAAATTTGGTACTCAGATAAAAACTGTCGGGCTATATTGGCTTACGGTTCTCCTCAACCAATGTAAAATCAAAAAAGAACAACCGATGCCAGGCACGTCTAGAGAACATTTTCTGCTTTCTTCTTGATTGCTCTTATGAATTTGCTAAGTCGCCGTCGGGCTATATTGGCTTACGGTTCTCAACCAATGTAAAATCAAAAAAGAGCAACCGATGCCCGGCACGTCTAGAGGACATTTTCTGCTTTCTTCTTGATTGCTCTTATGAATTTGCTAAGTCGCCTGATCGGTGTCGAGCAATGTCGTCAGTGTCCAATATACATTGGTCCAGCAATATACCGCCAAAGCATTGACAAAGGAAGTCTCGTCATCTTCTTCACAACAACGGCATGCAGTTTGAATCTTGTCTAGAGTCCTATAGTTTTGACGTGATGTCTGCAGAAGTGTCCCGTAAAGAACCTACACAAATAGTCTGAAATCTTCCCCTACTTTGTTGAAGTAATAATTGCAATCTCTGGCATTACAGTTTGGATTACCTTAGCCATGGTAGGCTGTTCCAATACACAGAAGCCTCGAGCCGTTCCCGACTTCCGTATCCTTTTGTGTATTCAAGTAGAGCTATCACAAAATGGTTCTGGTCCATACAAGTTGGATGATGATGCAGGCCACGCTTGGGCGATAGGTCTCAGTATAGTTTTACATATCTATGATGGCCCATGCGGCCCATGTTATCCCTATATATTATCTAAATTTCCAGACGGTTCTGGTGGCTTTATCCGTCACTACCGTTACTTGCTCCTGCCAAATTATTTTACTATCACGGATAACGCCCAAAATTTAACCTAACTTCAATGGGTAGGGGACAGTTATACATCATCGGGCATCTGATATTCTAGTGCTGATAACTGGAAGGGTAGACCTCACCCGTTTTTTTCTAACGGCTAAAAGTTGCAAAAATGCAACTTTAGGCAGTTAGAAAAGTTGCATTTTTGCAAGAGCCCCGATGCAGGAAGGTTGTTTTTGGCTGTGTATGTGTGGATTCGATTTATGTGTTTTTTTTTGTCTTATTGAAAGCGGAGGGACAGAGTAGGCGCCAGAAATGACTCTCAGCCAGGAAGTGGACTTGCCTTCCTAATACCCATATGTCTGTACATTACAGTGTATCAGATGTAGTAGAGCGTCGATTATCCCAACGCCGATTATCAGAACATTCGGTTAACCGAATCGGACAATCAGGTTCTTTTCTTGTGAAAGACATCGAATAAAATGAAAAATTAAGGGTCTGTAGGAAACAAACTCTGCATCGCTAAATTACCTCGATTTTTTTTAAATCTTTTTTTTCAGGTCTAGTTGTTTTACCCGTTTTCAGTTTGTCGCTTAATTTCACATTTGGGCTACTGTAGTTGCTTACGGTACGCCGGAATTAGAAGGCATTTCAAGTTCACCAGGGAGCCCCAATATCGAATTATTTAATATACATATATGTACCTTCTAACAGGAGGGATGGCATGACCGGCCAGATGAGTAAGCGCATCTTACTATACTCCCGTCACTCGAATGGTCATACTGCTGAAAGGACAGATCCACGTTTCTACCGTGGAATCAGTCTTTTTCCAGTGCTTGGAAAAGTGCTGGAGCGGATACTTGTTCGGAGGTTAGAGGATCGTCACGGAGGTTAAATGTCAGACAGTATGGGCTTAGGGCTGGAAGATCTACCGAGGATGCGTGGCCTTTTGTCAAAAGGGCGGTATTTGACAGGAGTGAAAAGGTCGTCCTTTAACCACCTGCTGTAGAATGCAACCCTGCATAAGCTCGAAGCTGTCCATAAATTGCCTTCTGGAGGAGTTTTTTCTCGGACAGAGTCTCCTTTGTTCATGGTGTGCGTGAGGTGGTTGAAAAGCGGGCGTGCCGTGGTTGTCGACCTGTTGATGGTGCTGGGTTCTTTATGAGAGTTTTCTGCGTATACAGGAGATCTCCTCATTCTTGTGGAGTGGAGCTCTCGTCGTCAAATTAAAGAAACGTGGACCTCATTACTGGGCAGAGCTCATGAGTGGGGATCCCGGGTGGGGGTAAAAGTTTCAACCGAATAAACTATCACAATGTTGCTTAAGAGTAAGTATTGTCGCCTCAGCCTCAGGTCCCGGAAAAAAGTAATATATCTGGGGATAACGGTGGGCGAACGTTTAAACTTCTATCCCCACTTTGTGAATGTGAAAGAAAGGATGAGGATATTAGTTGCGTCGTTGTACCGTACTCTCCGTGTAATTTCCGAAAGTCTTTTTGTCGCTTATACAGCTTACGGAGCAGTAGTTTACATGAACTATATGCTTACTCGTCGTGCTCTGTGGCCGTGATCGTTCGGTCGCCAATCTGTGAAATAGACACTCATAGAGATACGAGTTTCCGAACTCGGCACGACTCGTCGCAAGTTTATTATTCAGAAGAAAATGATAAGAAATATTCTTATCGTAGAATAATTAACTAATAATGCGACTAGGAAGTGGTATGGCTGACAACTGTATCACACTCCGAATTCAGTTGTCTTTGTAACGTTGATGACTGCACACGGTATAGTCATCAACGCACCATGCTCCACTAGGAGTTACGGTAATCAAGAGAGATATGCTTACTGAGCCGAGTTCGTCTTATGAATGCATGCCAACGTGCGGCCATGTCTGTATGCATGCCTGTATGTCATAGAGTCTCAACTGACGCCATGCCGGCTCTATTGGGTGTTGCTCCTCTTGATTTGGAAGCGCGGCATTGCATTGCAAATCAAGAGGATTCTGCCGCTGTCGGAATGTTCAATGTTATGTATCGAGAGCAGGGCAGGAAAATATAAGCGTGAAATCGCGGACCTCATGGAAGACTGCCTATCTAGATGGGACCATTTCGTTAAGGGTAGGATTACGTACGAGCATGTCAAGAATGTTCGTCACGCCAGAGGAAATGTGGACTTATACTTTAAAGATAAGTCTAGGATTCCTCATCACCAGACATTGGTCGTTGAATTGTAAACTTCCTTGTTTCAATCTCTCCGATAGCTCTGCATGTGAAAGATTCGAAACATGTATTGTGTCTATGTCCAGCCTACTCGGACGTCAGGGATCTAAGCGCATGTGGAGTTCAATTAGATGGGGGGAACCTTGACGTGTCTTTGTCCTTATCGGCTAGGGAACAGGTTAGGGCCTTGAATACTTACGATTAAAATACGTAAATCACTATTAAATAGAAGCTGGATTAATTGTTTTTGTGCCTGGCATGGATGCTGGCACTAACCAGCATAGAGATTCCATGTTGTGCCTGCAGCCAAAATCTTTGATATTCCATCCAGCAGTATGATATACTGCTACGTCTACACGTGTCATAGAGGGGAGTTGATCGACGTCGCAAATACAATCCGTTGTCCTTTAGGGGACCGTCCGTTAAGGCCCACCATGACAGGCATGAACGTAAAATCCCGGGGTTATCCCTAATTCAATGATAATGATTAACAACACATTTTTCCGAATATGAAAAATTCTGTCTAAGCGCTTTCTTAAGGGAAGAAGTGCAATCAGAAATCGCTGCAATTTTTTTTGGCGAGATGAGCGCGAGTGATGCTTGAAAAGCAGCAAAACAGCGAGTGAATGTAGCCCAATGCATTTTAAATGGGTGACGTTGAATAGCAACAGCATGCTTCCAACATGCCCTCAAAATGCATTGTGCTGCTAACGTTTGGTATTTTGCTGCTGTTGATACATTTCAAGCAAAAACGTTAATGCACTAAATTACAACACAATCCGTTTATCGTTTGGGTTGTGAATATATCCGGGCATGATGACGCTTCCTTTTCTTAATTTTTGTATCGCTGCTGATATAAACTAATAACTGATATCAATTATTTCTCATTTTTCAGCATATGAAAGTATGAAAGAAATCTTTTCTTTCGATAAGTTCCAATAAATTAAGATGAACATAACCGACCTAAACGATGACTGTCTCTATCAAATCTGTTCACATCTTACCATTCACGATATGGTGGAATTACATTCAACATGCTCGCGTTTCGCCTATATCACCAACAAATTCTTCGCAATGCAACGCAACCTGATCATAGCAATGCGTACCGCCGAGCTGGACAAAATGGACTCACTGCTACGCTGTATTGGACCCTACTTGGAAACGGTATCAATATGGATTGGATATCTTATGCCGTCGCATATGGTCTTGCCAATTTTGTTTCCCGTTTCCAGATTTTGTCAAAATTTGAAAAGACTCACAGTGAATTTCATGCAAATGCGCCCCAAGTATAAGAAGCTCTTGATGAAAGTGACAGAGAATTTGGAGTATTTAGATGTATCGTGCTGTGATTTGGACGATGACGATGCTGATTTGCTGTTGTCGTGTAAGAAGCTAAGAACATTGAATCTGAGTGGTAATGATCGATTCCGGGGAATATGTTTAACACAATTGAGTTGTTTGGAAGTGCTGATATTGAAATTCAATACGGGCATACATCATTATATTTTGGAGGAGTTGAGGAAGAAAAATGTCGTTATTTTGGGCGGTGAAGGAACGTAAAAAAGTTATTGGAAATTGGTTTTAAATACTGACTGTTACCTTAAGTTGTCCTTTTCTATTGTACATTATTATGTATTAAATAAAAAAATGTTTTTAAGATTAATAATACATTTAAAAATTATTTGAAGGCTCGAATTATGATTTTTAATGTTATTTACTTACTGTAAATGGGTCTACTTGCTGCAAATTTCAATGTCCTTTGATAAAAAAAAACTATTTTTTTCATAAACCCTTTAACTATATTTGTGAAGTTATTAAACATTGACATGCTGATATCTTACGTATAAAATAATAAAAAACAATTTAAATTTTTTGTAGAACTGCTCCTCAAGTTGCACAAGGTGTTTGAATACTTTATTGCAGAGATAAAAACGTAAAGGGTTTATATATTTATTTTTGAGGGTTGGTTTTTGTCTAAAATGTGGACCATGTGCAAAATCATTTAGGCAACTTCGTCTCCACCAAGTGTCGAATAAAAAAAAAAAAATACCCAAACTCATCAAAATTCATAATGAATTTATGGGCGTGGCAAACGAGTTACAACGATACGACTTGAGTCGTGCATGCGATCAAATATGCAAGATACATATTTGTATAGTCGTTAAATGCACAAGCAGTTCAGAATGTACGAGAATGTGTAAAAATACATAGATGCTGTGTTGTTGTTGTTATTGAAACATTACATGGTGGAACCGCGACAATCCAGTTAATAAAAAAACGAATTTATTTAAATTATATACACAGTATTTATGGACATAACTTTGCAATATATATATATGTGTGTGTTTGGTTATAAGTATACTAATTTAATATCCTAATCTCTAAAAAAAAAATGTCGATAAAATTAAAATATAGAGGTACGTTTACAAGAGACGTAATAATTATACAATAAAATAGCGCAGAGTATAACAGAATAGAACTCATTCAGGAGGTGGTTCGAAATTGTTTGCCTGTGTTTAAAGGATAGTGAGTGGGGGGAAAACGAAACGGAAATAGCAGCGCTCGACTCAATACTTGGCCTTAAAAAATTCTTTAATCAATTTCTTAAGGTATTTCACTTCGCGTTCAATCTCGCTCGCGTCACGTTGAAGTTCCTCATTGCGAACCGTCAAAAGACGTTCCTCTTCGAGAATCTCCTCCATTTCTTGCTTCTTCTTTTGACGATAGCGAGTGGCGGCATTTTTGTTTTGCTCCTTCTTGCGCGACTTTTTATCTTCCACATTGCGACTGTACGGTCGAACACGTTTTTTTGTCACGCCACCGTTCAATACGGACGACGTCGATGGTGATTGTGTTGATTTTTCGTAGTCGCTGCATTTAGAGGATGTGGATGATGGTGACGGGGCCCATTCACTATCATTCGTCGACAGAGAAGACGAATCGATTGAATACATGGAGTCGTCATCGTCACAATCGGGCAAATCTTGCGCCTTGGTACGAAGAATTTCATCGACAATGTCGGAGCCTTGAGGGTAGATGTCGACATCGTCAAGACTGGCGGCTGTTGGTGAAGTGGTCGTGTCCGAAGAGTAGTCGATAAAAGAGCTAGCCGGTGATGCGGCACGGATGATGTTTTCGATGACTGATTTTGTGGTGATGCTGTTGACATTGGCTTGTTGTGAGATTATGTCATAGATCTGAAAAACATTACAATTATCAAAATGTTTCCAAAAATCAAGAAATTTTTTTTCCAACTTACGTCCGTTATAGAAGCATCGGCTTGCGGTGGTGTTTGCGGCGGAGTCAATTGTGTCAGCTCACTAACATCGCAAAAATGTTCCAACTGCAGCTCAGCATTGGGCAGCTTAACGACTTGTATTTCCGAATAGCCGTGCGGGGGTTGGGTAATAAATGAAGAGGTGTCCATTGGCTGTGCATTCGTCTTCACATCCAGCCATTGCTCTGTAACGATTAATGAGAAAGTTTCATGTTTTATATTCTAGTCAATCCTGGATTTTATTATATGATTTTCTGCTTAGTCAAATGGATGTCAAAAGGTTTGCGATAGAAATTGTGCCGGAATCATTGTTGTTTTGATTGCGAAAAATTCAAAGCATGGTAAGAGGGCGGTGGTGTTATTTTGAATTTTCAATTTTTTGCAAGTAATTCTCTAGTGAATGCGACTGGCATAGCAACATGAAATGTAATTGCAATGTTCCTGATGGATCGAATCGATAAGGAATGGATTGTGATAATTAGAAAAACACGTTGGTTTTCACGGCATTTACACGTGATCCCGAGATGATAAACAATAGAAAAAACAGTTTGCGGGAGATAACAACTAGTCGTAACTGTTTTTAGAAGTTTGTTATTTGTCAGGCTATGTAAACTGACCCGAATCTTTAATTACCCCCTGTTGAGAGGAATGTGACTGCAGGTCATATATGTATAATAATTCTAATAAAAAAAAGTATTTTTGCTCGTTTTATTTTCTTAGCTCAGATTAGAAATAATGAAATAGTGAAAGTCTTGTGCAACAGTTTAGTTTTATTGAACTAGAAAGAACCTCAGTTGACAGATTCAACATTTTGGAATTGCTAAATTTTCGTTCTGTGGTGATTTTTGAAACTGCAGAAACTTCCAGTTAAATTGAAAGACAAGTTGTTCCGGTATCAAGCCCCAGCTGTTGCATAAAATCAAAATCCATTTGGTAAAATCCACCCACTCAAAATTAAACATATCTTCGGCTAAGACAAAAATGGACTTTGACAGGAAAGGAAAAGACTGAGCTGGCATTCTGTAAGGCGACAGTCACTATCATTTTTTGGATATCGTAAACACTAAATCAGTTAGAAGATGAAAAAAATCAAAAGTGACTGTCGCCTATTGCCTTACAGAATGCAACCTGTGAGACGATACGCGACACAGCTGTCACATTCAATTTTTCTTTGCAATGACAACGAAATTCGGGGTGCGATTCGGTTTTCATCCATACCACTTCCAAGTCGCATTTTTTTCTTTTTTATTCTATGATAAGAAATGTTCATTTCTTATTCTGAATCATAAACGTGCGACTAGCCATGCCGAGTATCGAAACTCGTTTCTTTATGAATCTCTATATCACAGAGTGGCGACCGGACGGTCACGGCCACAGAACACGATATGGTCAACGATAAATAAATAAACGATAATTCAACATTATCCTCATCCAGACCATTTATTTGTTTCTACTGTCATAACTCTAATAAGTTCAACTTTACTTTCACGCCACCTCCCTATTACATATCATTCCAAACCTAGTCAATTCAATACATACACCCCGCCCCAGTCATCACCAAAACAAACATCAGCCGTTCGTCCCGTGTGTCGCGTCGTTTATTTAATTTATTCAAAATTAGTGTGTCACGGCATCTTTCATCAAATATGATGATGCAGGAAAATGATAAGCGACAAACAGCGGCGCGGCCGGCATGCCGTGCGTAGTTGTACTTGTTACGAGTTTTTAGAATATTGAAAATAAATTCGTATATTGGAGATTTCAGCTAGACTTGAACCATTTCTTACCAAGAATTCAGTTTTTTGTTGTCCAACCAACAACAAAAAAAAATGTTTACGTATCTTGAATTTTCGATTATGGTCAATTGATCATGGCCAAAGAAAATGATAACGAATTTTTTATAGTATGTACTTTCCATTTTTTCAGTAAAATGTGATCCCATTGCTTTATTGACTTTTAAAAATTTACAAATGAAGGATTACAATTTCTAAGTAGTTTTCGACTACATTTTAAGAGAGTCCCTGCTAAACCACTTTTCGTTTTCGGATAATAGGCAATTAGCGCGATTTGCTCACTTGCTCAAGACGTACTGCAGGACAAATCAGTAATATACAGTAAAAGCTCCCATGGACGGACACTGATGGTTTCAGCATTTTGGATCGGCCACGAGAGATGCCCGCTTGCGGAAGAGGGTTATAAAGTATTGCTTCTATGTGAGCATTTAAAACCAAACAGAAAGTTTCAGATTTACGTTTTACCGAGTAATTTTGTTCAATGATTTCTTTATGCTCATTAAAAATTGTGAAATTACACCAAATATGTCTTGTTTGCTTATTGATCGGCACTACTAGTTCCAAATTTTCGCGATATCATAGATTTCATTATTTTGCCAAAATACCAACAGGTCAGTTCTATTAAATTTGGATTATGTATAGGATTTGATTAATTTATTTCTTAAGGTTTGAATTGGTCTGCCTCTAAGACCACATTGAGATGCTCCTTTCAAAGTTGTGTCTTACCCAGAGTGGCCACTTGACCGAGTCTGGCATTGTTAGAAGTTGTAAGACACCCAAGCATTTTGTAATGACTTCAGAGCGTTAAGTTAAACTTCTTCAAATTGGCAGTGTCGCCTGCTGTAGAGAACCTCGACTAAGTAAGTCTACATCAATGCGTGAATTCCTTCAGAGCCACGGGAGGGATATAACTCATTCTAAAGGAAAATCACGAATAGCTGAAGCAGGGAATGTAGTTTTGCATAAACATGTAGTAAAATTTAATTTGGGATAGATCGTGAGTTGCACGTCTTTAAGATTTAATCCTTTCAATATGAGTCGCACAATAGGATCTGGTGCAATACATGCTCTGCTCCAGAAGCGTTTCTTCTCGTATAGGCAAAACTACCCTTCCAGATGATCAGTATCGGCATCGAAATTAACGAGGAATTTGGCTAATACGATCAACAAGGAACCGACCATAAAAACATCGAATTTTATTTGTGTAATCTCTAGACGGTGATAAGTCCATTCTTAAGGAAAGTTTTGATTGCAAAATAAACTGTTTCATGACGAACAGATTATAACATACAAAAAAAAATGATTCGCCAATTTCAAAAGGCCCACACAATTTTTTTTTCTAGTAGACAGTACAGTTGAGACTTTTGTCCGCAAATATGAAAGGAAATTCAAATTCTGGTTAACTGAAAAGTTGAACGACCGGGTTAAAAACTGGAAGGCAAAAAAGGCGAAAATAACCTAGTCGTCCATTTAGTGTAGTAACTAAGTGATTTCAGATTGCAAAGTGTGGGGGAGAATTTTTTTTTTGTTTCTTATGTTTTTTTGGGGTGCTGAGCTCGAATCCGAAGCTTCCCACCAAAATTTCGTTGCGGAACAGGGTCAAAAGCGCAAAAAAACCACTAAATTTTCGGAGTTTTCCCATTCTTTTGTTTATAACTCGGAAAGTGTACATTTCTCCGAAAATCTGTCCATGAGAATATTAGAGAAAACATAATTGCGGGTCTAACGCGCCATTAATCATTAAAATGCGTTAAGCGGTATTGCTACAATTGAGTCATTTTTTTTGTTAATAATACCGCTTAACGGATCTATAATATTTATGTCTCTTTAGACCGGTAATTATGTGCTATCTACCTTATTCATGGAGAGTTTTTCGCAGAAATAAATACTTTTACAGTTAGGGGCCAAATAACGGAAAAACAGCAAACATTTTTTTTGATTCGTGCTCAGCACCCCAAAAAACATAAGAAACAAAAAAAAAAATAGTCTCCACCACATTTTGCAATCTGATGTACTAAGTTTATCACCTGGATACTACAATAATTATGGGTTTTGGGTTTAGCCGTCCTGTTTCTATATGCCTATTTCAATATACAAATGTATGGTTATCCATGGAGCTAAAAATCTTCAAACCCAACAAAATCTGTTGCGCATAAATGCATTTTTGTGATCGTATCCAGTTTTCATTAATTTCAGCAAGTCGACTAAAAATTAAATTTGTGTCCGCTTACGGGAGATGATTTGTGATAAATGTATGTAGTAAAGCGTCCGGCTAGTGGAATGGATTTTGTTCTAAAATATGAAGGAACTAGGGGGATTCGCCCCTTGCTCGCTACACTCGCCAACCCCCGGGGGCCGAGGCTAATTTCGGACGCGGCCGAAATTTGGATACCCTTCGCTCTCTTTGGTCTAAAAGTTTTTTCGGGCGTACCTTTGACTTGTATTTAATCCCCCTCCTCATTCTTTTTCTTCCGTCTTGACAAAAAATTTGGGCTTGGTTGAAATAAGTGGGCAAATAAAAATATTTACTCGGAAATTTTATTGGGGTTGCGGGAGCATGACCCCACAGTACGATTCCAATCGTTTTTAACTTTTTTGTTGCTTTGGTAAAGACACATTAATTCAAGGTTTTGTGAAATTGGTGCAAAAAATGTTTCTTAGAAGAACCAAAATGGGGGTTGGGTTTGTACGGCCACCCCATGACCCCATGGTCAGATTTGATCAATTCTTATGTTTTGTGTCATCAAGATAAACATGTTTGTTTGTAATTTTGTTGAAATTGGTGCACAAATAAAAAAGTTTTTCTTAGAAGAACCTAATTTGGGGGGATAGGTTTGTTTGGCAGCCCCATGACCCCATGGTCCGATTTGATCCATTCTTAGATATGTTTTGTGTCATCAAGAGAAACACATTTGTGTGAAATTTGGTTGAAATTGGTGCACAAATAAAAAAAGTTTTTCTTAGAAGAACCTAATTTGGGGGGTTAGGTTTGTATGGCAGGCCCATGACCCCATGGTCCGATTTGATCTATTCTTAGAAGCATTTGTGCAAAATTTCAGCATCATAGCTTTTAAATTGGCCGAGTGAAACGCGTCGCAACAGACAGACAGACGGACAGACTGACATCGCCCAATCGACTCCCCAAGTCATGCTGATCATATATGTATACTTTTTATATGGTCGGAGTTGCTTCCTTCAATACGTTACAAACTTCATGACAAAGTTAATATACCCGTTCACTCTATGAGCGAAGGGTATAAAAAGTTGGGACTAAGAAAATTGTCCGGCTACGGGAGATATCCGTCTCCGGGAGTTGTCCGCGAACGGAGCTTTCACTGTATTTTACTGGATTGAAAACTGTGTACTTAAAATATTAAACTTGCGAGTTTTTCTTTTATGAAAACAGTACACCATTGAACAGCGAACCAAATTAATGTATTTTTCTTCGAAAACAGCGAACCATAAATTGACGATTCTATGAACCTCGAAGTTTGTGAATATTGTGAACTTTAAATTGTCTGTCTCGCAAATTCACCGTTTACTGTTAGAAATCCGAAACTCCCAAATAGAAAATTGAAAAAAAAAATCTCAAACAAAATAGTTTTTGGCTTTTCAAATTGGTTATATACTTTTTGGGCACCCTATACTCTCTTTTGTAGAGGTATATATAAAATCAACTAAATGACCCGGTCAGTGCGTTCAAAATTGTATTGTGAATTCAGCATTTAACCAGTTGCGAGCCCTTGAGAATTTTAGAAGAAATTTAGTTTTATTTTACCGCTTCGTCTATAATACTGTAACCGAGATGCACAAATGTTTTTGGTGTGTAAAAAAAATTCACAACGAGTTTGTTTTTGATGGTAAATATTGAAGTTCGCTTCCTATTCTATTTTCAAAGTACAGTCTTCACTCGATAATCCAGATCAATTATTGCAAGGGATAGTCCGAACTAACGAAAGATCCGGATTGACGCATTCATTTTTATCTAAGGATAAATAAATAAATAGGCGGCAAAAAATTCCTTAAATGTATTTTTCCCTTGAAACTATCTAGCATCAATCTGTCATTACAAATTCGAAAAAAAAGGAAAAATCCGGATTATAGAGTCGAAATTTCTGACGAAATCCGGACTATAAAAATTATGTACATAATGGAAATATATATTGTTCCGAATTAGCGAGATATTCGGATTATAGGTGATCCGGATAACCGATCCAAGACTTGTAAATGCGATTTTAAAATTTCGTCAAATAGTTTTAGCCAGAAAAACTGTCGAAGAAAATAAAATCCGAAAAAGCGGCCGGCCGGATTTAATAATTTCTTCCGGCTAAACAGTCTACTTTCCGTCTAAATTAAACTGGAAAACGGCTAAATTGGCAACACTAAACAGTAGCCTGCATGACTCTCTGTCCTCGAAGAACATCAGCAAGCAATTCGTAACAATTTTACTGGGATATTTCATTCAGTGGTTCCCCATGACTTAACAAACGTTAGTTTCGAGCTCTCCTATACCAATCTGGCTGTCCGTATGGAAAACACTTTTGAAAACTGTTGTCTAAACGATACTTGTTTGTATGTTGAATTTTGAATTTGAAAACATGTTTGTACAATTTTTCCATTAAGTGGCGGGCACATTCAACATTCAATGTTTTCTTATACGAAAGTCTTAAGAAAATATTTTGACCAAATAGTGCTTCATTTAAAATATTGGGAATATTTTACTAGTAGCTAAACTGATTATATCGCATTATTATAGCATATGACTGTTGTTATCAGTATTACTAAATAACAATTGTTTTCATCCGATTCTGACGATACACTTTATTTTGTTTTATTTTTCGAGCTTCAAGTACCGCACACGCTTTTGAAATGAACTGAAAACTGCATATGTCGAACTTATTACAATTATATTATCATCGTATCAGTGAGCAGTAAATAAATCGTTCAAATATCGTCTCATTAGTGTCTGGTAAGCACTTGAAACTATATTTAAAAAAAAATATATCGAGTATCAGTCTGGAAATATCAATAGGAGTTTGAGCCGTTAGCTTAACAGAATTATGTATGATCGATCAGAATCAAAATTGCATAGCCTATTTGATACAACATATTTAGGCCAATTTAGCCGCATATTTGGCTCAAGTCGTAGCTAGTTTATCGCGATTTAGAGTAATCAGCCCTTGATGTTATTATTTAGTATGAACTTGCTAATACATATACTCGTTAATTACATGCATTATTGCTCACAAATGTATGCAAATAAACTAGTTACTTTATTAAATCAATAAAAATATAAAAAAACACCTAATCTTCGAAACTATGATTTCCAATAAACAAAAAGT
The DNA here is from genome assembly GCA_949715475.1 of Microchrysa polita. Classification (NCBI taxonomy): domain Eukaryota; kingdom Metazoa; phylum Arthropoda; class Insecta; order Diptera; family Stratiomyidae; genus Microchrysa; species Microchrysa polita. The sequence goes on from OX454415.1 coordinate 118,417,211, forward strand.
CCAGTATCAATCGTATCTCTTGAATCAACAATCTTAAGATTTATATAAAAAAAAACATCGCAATAAGTCATAAAAACGTACGTTACATACGCTACTAACATATATAACGGCTATGCAAATTAGATGTGAGAAATAAGGCAACGGAATGAATTGAATAAGGTGTGTGTGTGTGTAGAGGCTCTCAACTCAATCAATAAATTTGAACGAATTTGAAAAAGGGAAAACGAGGAAAACTAGGTGACAACTAAAGTGTGTTTTTAGAAATTATTGTGTTTCAAATGCAGCAATCAAGATATAAGATGGAAACATTTCAATTTAATATGAACATTTTCTAGGCTATAGCCATGAAAACTTGGCGTTCAGTAAACTTGTTTCCACTATTATTTCAGTTATTTGAATAAATAATTTTATAAAAAAACAATACAACAAAAAATCAGTTAATACTACTAGAAGAATGTGTCGTTGTCTGCTTTTCTTTAATATTTAAATTAAGTTGGAAAAATACTATAGATGCTACAGATAAATATCTAATTACATTGAACTGACGTTTTCAATGGTATAGACAACAACATGGGCACTCTGATGAAGGGAGTTATTAACAAATAATAACGTATGAGGAAATACTAAATAAAAATATATTACTTTTAATTTGTTGATTTTTACATCTATTGATTATGGGCTAGTTTGAAGGTGAACAAACAAAGTCTGGCCCTTCTTAAGGCCACAGTGTAGAATTCAGGGAGTAGAAGTTTCTTTGATAAACGACAGAAAAGGGTAAAAGTGAATGGCGGCATTATTTCGTTTTTTTGTCAGATAGCTAAAAGTTATCTGTTGCTCAAAATGTCATTATGTTTTTTTTTTTAGATTTTACTAATATCTGAATGATTGACATTAAATCTTTCTAATTCAAGGACAGTGATATCCTAAGTGATGTTTGGATAGAGAAACTTTATAATCTGATACGCAAATAACTGACAATGCATAAGTAACTCTATGCTCTGTAATCTAGTAAGTAACTAAAATTTATGTACATATTTGTGTTTTTGACTGCATGGTAGGTATGTAAAGTTAAACATTCTCGTCTTGTTTCATATTAGAATAATATGATTTGTGGTCAACGAGCTTTATTGCTCTACATTAAAACTTGTATTCGCTGCATTCTTACCGGTTGACCTCGGTGTCTAATATACATATATAGTTTTAATTTTTGTACCAACTGCATATAAACTACAAAAAGCGATTTTTGCTTTATTATGTTTCCTTGGGATATAATCTATATTGACTACACTATCATTTTCTTTTTAGTTTGAAATCTTTGTAAAAGTTGTACGTATATATCTTCCATATTTGTTGCAATATGTTTTGCATTTTATTGGCATTATGTATTTATCGATATGCATATTATCGATTAAGCGCCGCTGTAGCACCATACTCATAAAGTTGCGAATAAAAAAAAAGATACTGTTAAGTTTAACGATTTTCTATATCACGCTTTGTCCACGTGATTTTCCGGTTGTCAACTGGTTATTCTTTCGTCTGGTTTGTTTTTGTAAAAATGTTAACCCTCAGGTCAACATCACTGGTTAACCGCTTTGCAAAAATAGTAACTATGGTGCATACGGTATTGATCTATTGGTATTTTTTTGCTGTAGACTAGATTATGGACTACTCAGTCCATAATCTGGTTGGTTGGTTACCAACCAACCAACCAGATTATGGACGGCGCGCAAATAATACTCTGATGTACACTATGTACATATATTATATCCTTATAAATCGACATGGGGTATAGCAAAACAACATTAAAAAAAAAAGCAGAAAAAAAACTCCGAAAATTAAAAACATTCGGAGTGCAAATGTAACTTGGTTGACAGAAAGGGTTAAATAATTCAATTGGAATGAGTGACGCGAATATTGACTTTATTATTGGACAACGAATCAAATCGATTGGTAGTCCAAAGTCCAACTATTGACGCAAAATATCAAATTTTAAAGTCGATCAATATGTAGTAGGTAGGATTGCTTTTTTCTGTTTTCTAAAAAAAAAAAAAAAAATGGATGCTGATTTAATCAGACAAAATAGAGATACTAAGATCTGTATATGTACAACATAGTGACACCATTCTAGTGCAATGATAATTTAAAATTGGCTAAAATGAGAATTCTTCTTGTTCTCAGTACCGCCCCATGTGGGGCCATGGTGCGTTAACTGTTAACTCAATCGTTAAAGATGAGTGTAGTCGAAGATAATTTTCGTAAATTTAAAGCGTAAGACATCAGGATTTCCTGCTTTTATGTCCATAATAGTAGTTCTCAACTTAATCTCGAGAAATCAGTAACTTTTTCGCTGACCATCTCAAGAATTTTTTTTTTACCCAGCGAAGCTCCGAATTCCTCTAGACGCATTTAAACGATACCAACATACCAACCTATACTGACGAAATTACACAGAAAGATTTAGCTATAGCTATTCAAGAGCTAAGTGTTAACAAAGTACATGGACCTGACTTAATTTACTCCTTACTTTTTAAAAAAATGTTTTCATAAATTTATCGTTCCACTCCATATACATACTACTCAGCAATTCATTCCAAACCGTGTTTCCATTACATATATTGGAAATTGTCACATAAACTCGTATCCAAAATGGCGATAAAATGACAGTTGATAACTATCGACCCTATTTGAGAAGTACATAAGTGTGTGATAAGCCCACCATTACCATCAGGGGCCCTTTCGCCAATTACTTGAGTGGGCCCCGATATAACTCGTCTTTTGGCGATGTTTTAAAAATGTCTGTCACTCTCTTTTGACATGAATGCTGTAAATTTCTTATTTTATTAGGCATCAAGCCAGCCTGTACGATATTATATCCAGTAATTTGGAGGCCTGATAATAAATCAATTCTCTGTGTGGTAGTTTGGGGGTTAAAACGGATAAATTTAACAAAATTTTAAATCAAAATCATGAGCACATCGATTGACATTCTACTTCGCGATACAATATTCGCTATCACGACAAATGCACTAGGAAAGTCGCTCAACTAACCATGATTTTATGGAGCTGCTCTGAGCAGTTTCCGATTTATGGATTTTTCTAGTCTTCTTCGTAAAGTATGGCCCTTCTTCAATTTCAGGGATAAAGGCTTATGTAAAATCCTTCAACTTTCTGGGACAAGTTAAGTATTTTGGCAATAAAATTAAGTTCTCTGGACGTACAGGGTTAGCTAGGAAGAAGAGGAATGTCTCTCGTTGTCTACAAAAAATTACCGACGGTGGAAAATTGTTTTTAATTTTATTTTTGTAGTCACATTTTTTCGGCTAAAAAAATTATTCGTGTGGGTTTGGCTTTTGGACCCCTAATTTACTCGGGCTCCCATGCGCGCCCCTGATTATCATTGAACATGTTCGCAACGAGCAATAACATGATTTCCGAAAAAGCAGGTCCACCACGACCAATTTCAGAGTTCTAGTATATGATATCATCGATGCTGTTTATACAGACTTCAGCAAGGTTTTTGATGATTGGTTTGGTTCTAATATGAAAAATATGCAACTTCGAAGTAAACGGATCGCTCCTCAACTGGCTCCGCTCATGCTTTTTTGGATTCATTTCGTAAAATTCGCGGGTTGGATGTCCAAAAATGTATGTTTCTTCTGTGGCTCCACAAAGCATTCTCTTGAATATTTTTATTTCTGATCTGTCGCAGGTGCTGTCGGACATTCCTCATCTTCTCTCTGATACTGCATTTTTAAAACTCAAGCTTCAGTTCTTCTTCTTCTTTTAGCGGTGCAGAAAGGTGTGCAACCGCTGTGCATCTATGTGGATTCGAGTTATGGTTCGTCGATGCTTTCGTCCGTTATGTCAAGGGACAAAAACATAGCTGCTGCGATAGGGTTTTCCCACAGTGAGATAGGGGTTAAGTCAGTGGGCGCAGCTGGGCATTGAAACAAGTGACCCACATCGTGTGGAGCGCCAGCGCAGTTTGGACAGATGTTTTGAATGTCCGGGTTAATGCGAGAAAGGTACGAATTGAGGCGTGAACAAAAGCCCGACCGAAGTTGAGCTAATGTCACTCTGGTGGCTCTCGGGAGCCTAATCTCCTCAGGCGAAATGGGTGGAGGGCGCACTGAGAGGACTCTATTCGCACCTAATCTCGCAATAGACCGACTCACTTCTGCAGTGTGAATCTCAGCGATGGCAGCTCGGTATGCATCATCGTCGTAAGGGTCCCTCTTGTATCCCTGGACCTCTCTCTCTAGGTCTCGCAAATCACGCCTGACATGTCGTGGTGGAGGAATTCGGTCCATGAGACTGTTGTTGGGATGATTCTCACGGTAGCAACCAACAAGATATTGTTTGGACAGTAGGAGATTGTGGTCACGTATTGGCATCAATTTTGTCTCTTGATGTAAGTGATCCTGGGCAGACATTAAGAGGCAACCTGTGGCTGTGCGTAGAGCAGCATTTTGGCAGACCTGAATTTTAGTCCAGTTTGTATCACATAAACTATGTGACCAAACTGGGGCTGCATAATCAGCAGCTGCTCGACCCACCGCTTTGTATGTGACTAGCATGGTTTCTTTATCCTTGCCCCAGGTGCTACCAGCTAGTGCTTTTAGGATTTTATTCCTACTGCGCATCTTTTCACAAACGGATGCTGCGTGATGAGCTGACGTCATCATGTTCTCTAAATGGAGCCCGAGAATTTTAGGATTTGCAACAGTAGGAATTGGATTGTTGCCAATACGTACATCAACCTCCCACCGACAATCCACCGACCAGGTGGTAAGAAATGTCGCAGAAGATTTAGACGCGGAGATGGTGAGGTTTCGGCTTTGGAAGAAAGCCTGTAATCGTCCGAGATAGCGATTAATTTGGAGGCGCATTTCATCCTTATCCTCCCCGCTGGCGAGTACGGTGCAATCGTCTGCGTAGGAAATCACCTCGATTCCTTCCGGTGGTGTAGGAAGGCCGGACATGTAGATGTTGAACAGAGTGGGGGAGAGTACCCCACCTTGTGGAACTCCTAATTTGATTTTCCTAAGCTTAGAACGTTTGCCACGAAACTCAGTGAAGGAATGCCGACCAGCTAGATAGTTTGCAATCCAACGGATCTCTTGAGCAGGGATATGCATATTCAGTAAGTTAGCGAGAAGCATCGAGTGATTGACATTGTTAAAAGCACTCGTTAGGTCAATTGCCACAAGAATCGTTCTGTGGCAAGGACGTCTGTGGTTTAGCCCATTACGGATGCGTGTAGTGATCGCATCGAGGGCTGTGGTAGTACTATGCATTTTCCTGAAGCCGTGCTGGTGAGGTTCTAGCTTAGCATGCTTAACAAGAGTGGGGTGAATAAGGGCCTCTAGCGTCTTTGCGACAGGTGAAAGTATTGTTATGGGTCGGTAGGATTCACCGAGACCAGCGCTTTTACCCGGTTTGAGACAGGGAACAATCCGTCCTGTTTTCCAGATTTCAGGGATGGCAAGCGTGGACATCGACAAGTTAAAGGCTGCCGTGAGATACTCAATGGCTGGAAGGTCGAGATGTTTCAACATGGCCATCGAAATGCCATCGGGTCCGAGGGCCTTTGAATTTTTGGCATTCTCAATGACTTTTTTAACCTGGTCCGCAGTATACGATGGTATAGTGTCAACATTTCTACTGCGAATCCGTCTTCTAATTTTACGCTTTAAGCCATCGGACTTGGGATGTTCAATAAATTGCTTATTGAACAGGCTTGCGCACTGAAGGGGTTCGCTGGTGCTCTTATGGCCAAATTTGATGGCATTATTGCCCTTTCCTTTCCTAGGATTGGATAGGGCGCGGACAGTAGACCATAGTTTACTGACACCTTCATTGAGGTTGCAGTCATTTAGGTGCTCGTTCCATTTCGCCTTCCGATAGTCTTTTACTTGTCGATTGATTTCGGAGTTAAGCTCCTGAATTCTGGGATCACCTGGGTGAGCGCGTCTGATGTTATCTCGTTCATCGGCTAATCTGGCGGCACTGGTAGTTTAATGCGCTATAGTGCAATCGAAATAATCTGAATCTTAACGTCAGTGTCAAGGGATGCAATTTTCACAAGAGTATAACTTTATTCTATTCATACAATCTTAATAACGCTGAGTTCAGAGTTGAATAGAGTTGGCCATATCGAGGACCTTTGTGTTTTTGGGGAAAAAAAATACATTTTAATATGCATTACGATATGATACTATCAACGGCTAATAGACAACTCGAATTTCGAATTTCATCTGCCTTGTTTGTTGATTACATAAATGTATGGTTTTTCTGCTGTACTCTTCTTTGGATTTTTCAGTAAATTTCCAAGCTCACTAGTTAGTCTAGTTTAAAGAATATGGGTCGACCGACCGATCCGCCTGTAATAATGGTAGCGTCCGATGTTTTACAAATGTTCATATATTTTGGCCCTATATATTTCTCCTATATGTGCCAACTCTATGTCTTGATCGGCAACCACGAGATCATGGACTAAGCCGATCATTTCATCATTTGGAGCCGTTAGTTAGTTTTTGGATCTTATTCCGCCACGTTTGAATTTGCTCATCCAGAAACAGATAATCCAAAACAAAATTCTTATTCATTCACAATTAGTGGACAAAATTCGTTTTTTCCAATCTATGGTAATAAGTGACTGACTCGCTTTACAAAAGTGTCTGTTAAACTATTCAACGCATCTATCTAAAAATGTGGCAACTTTCTTGCATCAGTTAATGTTACCAAACATCAAAACCCTTTTACAATCGGCGTGTCCCCTATTATGGTTAAAACGCAGACTTTTGGACGATCCTCGTACTGTATCAACATCGCTTTATAAAATGTATTATAATGCATTTAAAAACTGTTACATTATGCACATACTCGTATATTTGATTAAAATATAAAAAAAATTGTAACGATAAAAAATTAGAACATCTTCAAGGCGGCGAAAACAATGATTGAAAAATAAATCATGAATAAATGCATTTTGCCGTCTGACTTTAATCTTAAATATTGCTCGACCCATTTTAAACGTTATCACATGACAGTCTGAAAATCATTTTAAATTCAGTTTACGCATGAGAATTAATCAATACGGACTTTGTAATATTTAATTTAGTAGAAATTCTATACGCCAATATAAATTGGTTACCTACTACAATACCGATTGATTGACAATTGAACTATTAAACTAATAATGACAGTCAACAGCTACCCCGCCAAACAAATTTAAGATCGTATTCCTAAATTCTATAGAGATGATAAACTGACAAAGAATACATAGTTCAAAAAATGTTGAAGATGCCATGATTGGGATGAATGCTGATTGATTCAAAAGAGCTGTGGTACTGTTGTAGCCGTACTGATGGGAATGTTTCATCCGTCTGGACTATAAACGATAAAATTCGGAATTTGCAATTTGAAAAAATCTTAAGCGGCCTCAACCTCGACCTAAATAAATTTCAGATTTGTTGTTGTCCAATTGGACGAAAAACCACATCAAACCTTCATCTCTTGTCAAGGAGGTATTTTTTTTAGAAAAACCGGTTGCGATCCGCCTCCAAGAGGCTGAAAACGACAATATTTGCCGGTAGGACCACGCTAGATATCGTCTACATTGTTTTCAAATATTCAGTCAACCAGACCGAGTTCTAGTCGTGCGAATAGCACGATGAGTGTATACCCTACATAAAAGATATTGCTGAATATAACTTTGTAGGGGAAGTAGGGGTAGGGGTAGCCGGACCTACTCCTCTTTCCATCAACTTAAAGTATATGTCCGAATTAGGCATTGATCAAAATTTCAAGTCGATAGCGATATTATATCGAAAGTTACGGCCGAATTAACATATCAAGGAGGGTTAATTTGTATGGGAGGTAGGAGAACCCTTGGTCCGATTTGACCCATTTTCAATACCGTCCAAGATTTTATCAAAACAAACATCTGACCAAAATTTCAAACCGCTAGGTTCATTATTTCGGGAGTTATCGTGCTAACAGACAGACACACGGACAGACAGACATGGCTTATTCGATTCAGGGACCGTCATACCTCCGGAGGCTCCGTTGAGGTGTTACATAATATTGGCGTAACAAAAACAATATACCCTATACCATCTTATGGGTATAGTGTATAATTACTGATTAGTGCCCTAGGCGTACAGTACTCATTATCCGCATAGGTTCTTTCTTAATCTGAACTCAAATTAATTCTGAAAATGTCTACATTATTACCATCTTCTATTCTATTAATCTATATTTTCTGAAAAAGTATTGCTATCAGTCCAATTATTGGAAATAATGCACTCAATATCAACACAAAGGGATTCAGAGAGTATGCAACGGGTGAAAAATATGTTTTTCGAATTTCCTCTTTGGAATCTAGCTCAAGAAACGTTTACTTGTGCTTGTTATTGGTTTTCTTGTCAGTTTTGTACTCTATTTTTCACAAATACACAATTTCTTATCATTAACAACAGCCGATCGGACAATGGCCTCAAATGTTGTTTTTGTTTGTTTCAACTTGGTAACAGAATTAATCTGAAAAATTGAGACAATTTAATTTGTTCTGTCAAAAATTTAGGAGGTTTGTCTTTTGTCCTTCCAACTTTATAGCCAATGGCTACCTGCTGAAGCATAGACTGACTGCAGCCTGAAATTGGGAGCTTTTGTTTACGATTTTGTCTGATTAGTAATAATAAATTAAGATGAGAGTAAGGTTAATAAAAAAACAATAACTATAAAGAAGTATTTTTTAACACATCATACACTGAAGATCTACGAGCGAGTTGTCTGCAACCGATTGAGAAAGATTGTGCGGTTGAATGACAATCAATGCGGCTTTATTGAAGGTTGATCTACAGTCGATGCGATTCAGTGCATTCGTATTGCGATGGAAAAGTATAGAGCAGCACGAAAGGACTTGCACTTTGTATTCATCGATTTGGAAAAGGCATTCGATAGAATACCTCGTGATCTGATATGGTTGGCCTTGAGAGCACTTAATGTCCCTGAGGCATACGTCAGGATGATACGAGACATGTATGATGGAGCTACGACTAAGGTTAGATGCACAGCCGGTGAATCAGAAGAATTTCCGGTGAATGTCGGAGTACACCAGGGCAGTGTATTAAGTCCGTTGCTCTTCAACATCATCATGTGCTACTTATTAACACGTATCTCCGACGGCCTAGAAATATCTCTTCTTTTTGCCGATGATATAGTCCTCAGTGGCCCAAACATCGTTGCCTTGCAAGCTGCACTTACAAAATGGTGTGACATTCTGGAGGAGCATGGACTGGTAAGTATAACAAAGACTGAGTTCTTATGCTGCCCATTCTCAGACTTAGATGCCGATACCAGATATGTGCGTCAAAGGAGAGCGGCTTAAGGCTTGTAGAAAGTTCAAATACCTTGGCTCGATGGTGAACAACGGAGCTACATGCGATGATGACATCAAACAGCGCACAAAAGTTGGGTGGAAGACGTGGCGAGAAAACTCTGGAGTTTTCTGCGATAAGAAAATGCCACTGAAGCTAAAGGGCAAGTTGTACAAAACGGTTATACGTTCCGCACTCATGTATGGATCAGAATGCTGGACCATGACCTGAAATGAAAATATTGTGTCAAATGAAAAAGCAACAACAACGCATTGGTCTCGGCGATGACACGATCTAAGATAGAGCTGCCTGTAGAAATATGCTGAGATAGTACCGCCAAAACGGGCGATGTGCCTACACCGCAGGTCGAGCAATGCGAAGCCATAGAGCGGTATAGAGAGCGAGGCAAAGAAGAAGAAGAAGATAAAGAAGTATTTTGTCTTACATTAACCCATTTTTTTATTTATTTACTCAAAACTGTCTCTCAAACTGACAGGAGGACAGTTTGGATCAAAGGCGATACTGGCTGGCCATGTCCCCATCAAAGGGGAGCTGTGGTCTCCCAATTAACCGACCCCCGTTGACGAAAACCAAGCATATCTGACAAGGGTGTTTTTTACGGAAGGAATGGTGAATTCATTTAATTGTACACACTGGGCTTTGGAGCATCAAGTAAATATGTCAAAAGATATCGCTGTGGTATAACTTCAGCAAAAAATGTCAAATATAGGTATCCAAGATAAAACAGTATCTAGATGATAACGTCCATTAAACTAAAACATTCTGTTTTATCAACCTACAAAGAATTGCGATACAAGGAAACAAGAAATTAGCAATACTTGTTCACAGAAAATCCAGCCTGACTGAAATTCAACATGAAACTAATACATACAGGAACTTTGCAGATATGCAAAACCAGATTTTCGGAAATGCACTTCTGCAAGGCAGACGGAACAAACATTTTTTTTTTCATTTCGACTAAGCTTATATTATATTGATGCCATTCCGACAACATTTTGAATACAAATGAATGGAAAAATTCCAACTGAACAACAATGAAATTAAAATAAATCTGGAAAGCCAACAACATTGTTGCAGAGAGTCAATGATATTTAAATTTTTTGAATATTTGTTGCCATGCAATTCAAAAACGAAAATCCCAATCAGTAGCGTACGCTTCGAGTTTTTGGCTACAGGTCAGGGAAATTGGTTCAGATTCAGAGACATTGGACCAATTAAAATAAAAGATAATTTAATGTAGATTTTTCAACCTATCAAAAGTAGTGAGCTATTTTTTTTACAAATTTATGACACAAGTAACCCAAATGTTTTTGAAATTTTGATAGCAATGTACATTACTCTGGTTTCGGGTTCTGCAAACAACCAAAAACAAGCGCAGCTTTCAAGCAAGTGAGATGATATTTTTGTATGGTTCGACTCGTAAATGATGATGCAATAATTTCGTAAAATTCAGTGATGGAAAATATTTTTTTACGAAAAAAAAAGTGAAAGAAAAAGTCGTTTCTGTTGTTTATTATTTAAAAGTGGGCGGCAGGTAGGTGCCCATGTGATTTTTAATGCTATGATTTGATTGGTATACGTTTGCTGCATAAAAATGCATAACTTCCCTGAAACGAATGGTTGGACACGAAAATTCGGTAAATCCGCCCAATTTGTAACATCTTAAGAAAATGGCATTTTGTTGCTATTTGTGGCTTTTTGTATAGATTTAGTGATCAAAATGTAGTCTGGTTGTGTGGTGGTTAATGCGCTGGACGTGGGTTCGAGTCTCACCGTGAGCGAATTCAGTTTATGTTTTTCGAACTCACGACATGACTCATGTGGCGGACTAGAATCTCACTTCAGATGTGAAACCATACTCATATATGATGATAATGATAAATAGCTCTGCTGAGCGTGCTGTTGATTTCAACACCTCTACAAAAAAGCAGTTAAAATTTTGGAAATTGGATGTCCAATGTTGGGACTGTTGCGCCAGTTATTTATGTATCTATAGTGATGAACAGCGCGCTCTACTGAGCTATTTATCTCCATAAGGTAGTCATGTGACAGTTAAGGTTTTTTTTTTGTCTACACCAGGAGTTGAACCTAAGACTCTATCTTTTGACGATTTACAATTAAAATAAAATATTTTTCAAGATAAGTGGCTGAAAGACATAAATTGTACTAACCATACGTCGTCATCATGTACGTGCTCATTGGTGCAACTGTTTGGCTACGCAAATTACTGCGTATGTAATCCAGCGCCGATGCAAATTGGATAGTGTCTATCCTGTATCGTTATTATCCGACGACAAATACCGCTTTGTTGAAAAAATTGCGCTCAAGAAGAAAAAGGAATCGCGAAATCAGCAGACGAAAGGATAGTAAAGAGACTTGGGGTATTTTTTTTTTGTACAAACAACAGGGACTGAATAGAAGGCACAGCGCAAACGTCAATCACAGATATATATATATATTTTTGTGTCAACGACAACAACAAAAAATTGCCTTAAAACATTGAACGCGTTAATTTAACAAATAAAAAAAACACAGAACGACATAAAACGTGATTTAAAACAGTATTTTTATCTAAATTATTACTAATGAAGACGACGATATTATACTTGGTTATTTACTTAAAAATTATCAGATTCTTGCATTTGGCATTTTAACAAACAGAAAATTATGTTGTTTGAGCAAAATGTCTGTACGGTGCGCGTTGAAGAAGCAAGTGTCCTTTTTATGGCTTTTTTTTTGTTCAAGGGACTTTTCTTTTAGGCAATGATGAACATTTCCGTACATTAAAACATGTGTGCATAATATGAAGATAGAGGCGTCGATTCAAATTCGTTTTTTGTTTTGTTTCGTTCGAGCAAGTTTAGCGCAAAAGAAGGATGTTTAGTTTTGGCGTCGTCTTTTAACAAGTTTCTGTGAAGCGATCACAATTTCGCGATTCCATGTGTAACGATATGCAAAGCACGTAATCATGCTCACGGTTGAGCTAGGCAATAGCGAAAATATCGAAAAAAATGCATAAAGCTAAAAAATTGTCACAAATATGTGTTTTCAAGATTCCGAAGACAAGGGTCCTTTTTTTTTTTGGTTAATAAGTTCCGCGGATATATTTAATTTCCACTATAATGGCAGGGAGGCAGTTCACAGGCACTTAAACACAAAGAAAATGTTGGAAACTAATAAATTCACTTCCCAAGTTTCTAAGTTCCACAATAGGTATAAAACACGATAGGAGCACTACACGGCAATGATCAGAAATCAATCAATTTCCGTAGTAACATCAAAATCAATTTCTCGATATTTCCGTAAACGTCAGAATATTATAATATGCGTAATGCGCGAATAAAAATACGATTGGATGAAAAAAGATACACGTCGGATCCGTGGTAAAGAGCAGACTGATCAGTATACGATCACAGCACAGATTTGTATCAATTCAATTGATCTCTGGTATGGCGGGTTTTGGTTGCTGAGATTGAGAGCGTGTGTTTACTGGTTTACGCGGCAGCTGGACATAACAAGCTGATAAACATCGCGTTATTGGCATTATCATATGGGTACGACTACGAGTGTAAAAGACACAGACATGTGAGAGTGTCTCGATGAGTGAACAGATAATAATAATTAATCTGAGGGTATTCGATTTTTCGAGATGAGAAAATATGACGAGAGCACATTGAAGTGGTACCTATATAGGCCTTATCAATGTTTGCACAGTAGTTACAGAGAGCAAACGAGTCTATTATTCGCGATTGGTTTGCAGATAACACAAAAAAAAAAAAACAGATCGATTGAAAAGGGATTTAAATTGTCAGATATGTAAATGGTATTTGTATGATTACAGAGGTATATTTTTAGTAATTATTCTAAGAAACCACTATCCGCTATCGATTTTTCCCTTAAGGGCTGAATTAAGATCGAGAGTGAAATTCTTCCCGCTGCGATTTTATCAATAAAAATGCATACTTACTGTCGTGGAATATGTCACGGTGGGGAATTCCATAAGCTACAATCCGAGACCGGTTCCATAATTCTCCTCGGCCATTTTATGGATTATTTTTCGATTCCCCGGTCATTTGACATTTCACGATGAAATATCCGGGGAATCGGAAAAAAATACATAAAATGGCCGAGAAAAATTATGAAACTGTTTCCGGATTGTAGCTTATGGAATTCCCTAGCATTCCCCACATATTCCACGACAGTAAGAATACATTTTCTTTGAAAAAATCTCAGTGGACAAACATTTCACTCTCGATGTCAGTACTTGGCTTTAGGCGTTAATTAAACCTGAACCATGACAGGTTCTTGTTGCCGTTAAGGAAACGATTCAAGGAATTTTTGTGGCAATTCTTGGACGTTGTAATAAGTAGCTCCGGAATGATTTACATCGTTGGCCGGGCTGCCATAAGATTACTTTTTTTTTTTATAAAAACCACAGAAGTATCCATGGTTGCCATGAAAGTATCATCGTCTATACCACTCTCCCTTACGTGAATCGTTGTTTCTCTATTTTTGGGAAATAGATTTCACGTAGAAATTCAGCCCTATAAAACCTTCCCTATCGGTTGCATCTCTAGCTGGTCGAGTTGTCTAGCACACCACCCTTTCCGAGTCCAACGACTGGATAGGAAGGAATCATGATCTCCTAGGACTGTCCAGGTGTGATCCTCTTTTGGAATCCCTTTAGGTTAGGTCTCACGTATTTCGAATTTTAGGTTAAATTATCTGTTGGAAACAAGATAAAAATCTGATGCGAAGTAAAAGTTTCAATTAATTAGAAGAGTAGCAAATTTTAAAATAATAAAACTCTACAGCACGATAACGGTAAAAGTTATGCCACTTTCATTATTGATACTTTTTACTCAAACATATTTTCCTACCGCCCCCAAATTGTCCTATTACCGACCAAATGCTACACACTATGTAACTGGATAAAGTCCCGACACGTTAGCTAGTTCCGAGTAAATATAGATACCGTTCCGTTCCATCCAAATCTCTCGCATTCGAATTTGGTTTTCGCATTTTGTCGAACACACCAAATCCCTTGGACAATTATATTTTTTATTGAATATCATTTCCGCACTGAAATATGCGAATAATATTTTTTGAATTATAAAATCATATTTTGGGGTGGGGTTTCTATGGCAACTCAACGTCTTTTTGTTGTTTTTCGGCTGTAACTGGGCAGGTTATGTGTATTTTATCAGAACATGTATGCTTATCACTGTTATGTGACGTTTAATTGCAATTGGTCCATGAAGAAAAGTGTTTATTTAAATAACCTATTTTTGGAGGTTGAGTTTCTATGGGACTGCCATAGAAACCGCATGTACTGATTTCGGCAGTTTCAGTACATTTTATGACTTCGATATCTTTTAGTTAGTCCATTAAGAAACAAGTTGCACTTAGAATAACTTACTTTTCGGGATAAGGTTTCTATGGCAGCCCAATATCCCATGATTCGATTTCGTCCGTGTCAATATACATATGAATTATGACCAGGTAAACATGAATGAGAGGTTTCGTTACAATTAGTACATAAAGGAAACGAATCTAATTTTGTGGTTTCAATGACAGCGCCATGACCCGTTTTTCTGATTTCTGCAGTTTCAACATAAATTTTGTGTCCTTAAAAGGGACACATTTATTTGAGCTTTCGTTAAAATTGGACCATCAATAAAATTAAGATATTTTTAGAAGTATATACTTTGGTTTCTATGACAGTCTCCTGACCCTCAACACGTGGCATACCTTTTTCATCGAAACAATTTAGCTGACCCAAATTAAAGAGGCGATGTCGCCTTCTAGGGATAACGCATTGGCGATACATTTCAGGAAGCGCATTGCTAGCCTCATACAATCACAAAGAATGTGCGAAGCTGTTTGGTTGTCGGCCTTACAGAAATGACTCGCGTCGGTAACAGCGCGCATAATTTTTAAATGCCAACACTCCTAGTGTACGACCAGTAAGAGGTGGTATCCCACAGTCCAGTTCTGGTCCAAGGAAGGGATCGGCAGACGGTCTCATATTCTTGTTACCTCGTTTGTTAGTTCGCCCTAGCGCTTTAATAACAGCTTGGCTGTCATGGCCCATATGTGGGGCCATGGTGTGGTAACTCAGCCGTTTATAGGCAATTTCGAGTTAACGATACATTGTACAGTCAAACCTGTTAATCGGACCACTCTATAATCGGACCACCCTTGGTCATTTTTATTTGGTTTTTCATACAAAATAACCGTTATAAACGGACCACCTCTTAATCGGACCATGGACCACGATCGGCGACTCCAATTGGATGGATCAGTACTAGACGTACCTCCACAATCGGACCAACCACTGGATAAATCTCCAAAATCGGACCAAAACTTTAAATTGATTACTTACTTGAGCAGTACGAGGTAAAATTCACCACACGGACCAACAGACAATAATTTACTTTACGGAGTACTTCCTAGCATGGCAAGATATTTTGTTGTTCAAAAAAAATCTTAGAAATTTCGTTACTACATTCATTTCGTTAGACAGCATCAACCATTGCATCAGTGTTGGGTGAGACAATTCTGGACTTTCTGCGACAAGAAGATACAAGTGAAGTGAAAGGGAGGATTGATTGAACCATTAACCATGACTTTGATTATAGAAATGCTTTGCAAAATATTGAAGAATATTCAAAATTTCAGGGAGAATTTATAATAAGGAAGCTGGTTAACAATATCACAAAGCAGTTACTCTGTTGAGCGGTTTCAAAACATTAATTGCATGGGGCATAGGTGACCTTTGTACAATGTTCTAGAATAACGTTCATAAATTATTTCCTTAATTTTAAGTACTTTTCTGGCATCCCTTAGTAATCGGACCACCTGCTAATCGGACCAAATTTGATCGGTCCCGTCAGTGGTCCGATTAGACAGGTTTGACTGTATATCATTTAGGAGTGTATATAATGTTGCAAGCACTATATATTTCCTATCCGCACATGTACGGGAATTTTGGATCACGCTGAGATTCGATCTCCGGACCTCAAGATTACTAGTGAGCCACAGAGCGTGATATATGAAATATTGTCCTTGTCTCCCAAAAAAAAATGACTGATACTTGAGCTACCGATTTTTGCGCCAGAACCTATATCGGGTTAAGTGCCATGAACCATTCAGTGCATTCCAACCTCGTCTCGATTACTGCACCAAATGAAGTGTCAAAACGTAAAATTCTTAACAAGTTGTCGAATGGTATACTGAGTAGGTTACCCATGCTAGCTGAGTTCAGTGGTCATGTCGTATCACAGGTATTGGGCTTAATGACGGTAGTGCCTCAATATGTACGTGCAGTGGTGGAAGATTAAGCAGCATTTTCAGGGCAGAGGTGGCATTATTTCGTTTGTGCAAAAGGTTGAGTCCATAGGCTGTTTGGCTTCATTGAATTTGCAACATTCTCAGCTACTGGATGCTGATTCGTCAGGAGGGTTTTGTTAAAAGCGATTGAGCTCCGAAAACCTACTAAAAAGGGGTCTGTTTTTTGTACGTAAGGGCAGAATGGTTCTCTCATTATCATGGTCGAATGAAGTATCAAGACATCTGAAAAGCCCAAGCCCGAGACTGAGCCGGAAGCAGTTAAAATTCAGATATTCTCACCCGAAGAGATATAGCCACAAAAGTTTCAAGACGAACTAGCGATTTTAGACCGAAAAGTTTTATGGATAAAGAACCGTGTCTCGGCTACATAATGGAAGATTTTCAACATGACTCTAGGAATTGATAAGGACCTGTAGGATATACCCTATTCTTTTGATACAAATTCTAACCCGTTTGCGATGTTTTTCGTCCGGCAGAATCATATCGATTTTTGAAAATACACCGCGATCCAAGAGCCGAGAAACGATGCCTTAGATCAAGGGTGTCAAACTCAAAACCGGACCTGGTCCAAATAACATTCTTTAGGTTTTAGTGGACCACAGGATGAGCATTTTTATGGCTATGACATCGGAGTTATCTACAGTGACACGCAAAACTGTTCACGAAATTAAAGATTTTTGCTTTTTTTGCCACTGTGAAATTAGGAGAAAGAAATCAATGAAACATTTAACTTAAATAAACATTTTATTTTATTCTAAGCAAACAAATCAAAGAAACTTGAAAATTAAATTAAAATATTTAATAAAAAAAAATGTATTTGTTTATTTACTTTTGTGAACACTTTTGCGGGTCGTTCGCATTTTCAATTCTAATACATCGTATAACCGCATGTGGCCTTAATAATGGGGTCAATACGCTTGGGCATACTTTGGATAAGGTTATATCCAACAGTTGAACATAAATTTTCTCCCATTCGCATTGAACTTTTTCCAAAAGCTCGTCCACAGGTTTCAGAATATCCTTATTTGCGAGCAGCCGTTTTTTTTCTAAGCAGACCACAAATTTTAAATAGGATTTAGGTCGAATTACTGAGCGTGCCATTTTATTATCCTAATATTATTATTTTCCAGCCATTCTTTTGTTATTTTGGCCGTATGTTTGGGGTTATTATCATTCGTAAAGATTTCGTCTTCGGTTTCGCAACCAAAAACATCGATACTCGGAATCATAGAGACCTCCAGGATGTCTATATAGTCAATTGCACGCATTTTTCCCTTTACTAGAAGCAATTTTCCACACTTGTTGCATTTAAAACAACTCCAAATTATTAAAGAGCCTCTACCGAATTTCAGACTTTTGATGATATTGTGTTCGCGGAGCCCTAATTTTTGGTCCACCTAAGTCCAAGTCTTCCCAACAGAGCCTAGTCGATTAATTTTATTCTCATCAGACCATATTGCAGAGTTCCAATGAGCAATAGCCCAATTTCGTTGCTTCTTAGCAAAGGTCAAGCGGGCTTTCTTATGGTGCTCTCGTAAGAATGGCTTCTAAGCCTTTGCTTTCGCTTTTAACCCTCCGGTTTTAAGACACCTACGGTCTGTGTCATTTGAAATACGGATCTTCCGTGTGCTCCGTAGCTCTAGATTCCCTTCCGCAGCATTTTCAACGGCACCAGTAACAATTTTCCGACGAAAACAACGCTCGGATTCGGGGGATAGCCATTTCGGGCGACTTCTTTTGAACCTCTCCCAGAAATTTTAACAAAAGAATGGCTGGAAAATAATTATATTAGGACAATAAAAGGGCACGCTTAGTCACCCGACCTAAATCCTATTGAAAATTTGTGGTCTGATAAACCAAAAACGGCTGCTCGCAAATAAATATTTCGAAAACTGTGGACAAGCTTTGGGAAAAAGCTCAACGCAAATGGGAGAAAATTGATGCTCAACTGTTGGATAGCCTTATCCAAAGCATGTCCAAGCGTATTGAGGCCATTATTAAGGCCACAGGCGGTTATACGATGTATTAAAATCGAAATTGCCTGCGACCCGCAAAAGTGTACACAAAAGTAAATAAACAAATCCCCTTTTTTATTAAATATTATAATTTAATTTTCATGTTTCTTTGATTTGTTTGCTCGGAATAAAATAAAATATTTATTAATATTAAAAGTTTCATTGGTTTCTTTCTCCTAATTTCACAGCATTGAATTGAATGTTTCACAGCGGCAAAAAAAGCAAAAATCTTTAATTTCGTGAACAGTTTTGCGTGTCACTGTATATATCCTTGAATAAAATCCTTGTTTTGAATATGATACCTAAAAAAATCGAACCTTAAGATAAAAAGTAAAACAGCGATAATGTGGTTGATCGATTAATCACAATCATTTTGCAATTAATTTTCGCCAAATTTTAGACAGATGGACATCATTATCAGCACATTACTTGTAGTATTTAGACAAAGATTTCTTAAAAATTGTAACCACGCACTATTTAAATAATTTGGAGTAAACACTTCAGACTTGATTAGTTCAACTTCTCTTATTATTCATCAAACGCATGTGTGTTGATATATGTATGTACAATGTTTTACTTCGACCTGGTCGCAGGCCGCACAAAACTAGGAGATTGGCCGAATGAGTACCGCGAATTTGACATGCCTGTCTTAGATTGTATTAATCTACACTAGTAAATTTATTTTACTGTTGTTAAAAATTTTAATATGAACTATTTAATGTTGAAAGTTTTTCCCAAAAACTATAGAACATATTAAAGAATGAAACATCAACGACATTTAAGCAAAATTATCATGCACAATTTCAATTAAAAGTAGCGCACATGCTAGCAAATGTTATTCTTTACCTAATACCTAAATAAACTTTTACTTTCATTTCATTTTCATAAATTTTTCCTCAACTTCGAGAAACGATAATGAAAGCTAACTCGTTGCTACTATTGTTCTGTCTATCACAGTATCTTGTACGGCTATTTTATGAAATCGCAATCAGGATAGTCTTCAGGTTGTATTCAGTATCTACATGGCCATGCAATAGGATGTAACATTGAATCGAATTCGCCTGATAAAATTCACGTAGTCTATATATATCTAACTATTCAATTTGTGATATCATCTGTATCTGAAAACTGGCTAAAACCAGTTCAAAAGTGACTAGTCACATTTCAAATAAGCACCCGTAGCATTTTCGGCCAATTATTATCCATCAGATCTCTAAAACAGTTAAAAAATCTTTTACCTATTTAAGCATACAGTATTGACTCGATAATCCGGATCAATTATTGTAAGGGGTAGTACGGACTAACGAAACATCCGGATTAGAACAGACGTTTGTATCTGCGGAAAACAGCCCAAATTAATAAATAAGTCGCACAAAAGTCCCTACATCTATTTTTTTCCTTGAAATTAATGAGCATGAACTTATTTGCCGAACCGTGTGGTAAGTAAGTACGATGACCAAATCTTTCATTACATACGGAAATTCTCAAAAATCCGGATTATACAGTCAACATTCTGGTCAAAATACGGACTATTTATTACAAAGTAAAAAAATAGGTGATCCGGATTAGCGTGATATCCGGAAAAAAGGTGATCCGGATTAACGAGTCAAGACTGTATAGTAGTATTCTTTTTTGTGTAGTGATATCCGCAAATGATAGAAAGAAAAACAAAAACCACTCGTCTGCTTGTTTTTATTCAGTCAGCCAATGACGTTTATTATGGTATTTTTTATAATTTTTATTTTTATTATGGCAATTTGTTTATACTTACCAGAGTATAAGGACAGTGAAGTCATTATACGTATGGGTATGATAAAAGAGTAAGTAAACATAATATGATTTTGATCTGGGGGAGAATTGATTTTTTTTTCATTCTCCAGAATACGTACATACTATTCTTTGACTTGGTGTAAAATCAAGTTTGGCATTTGTGGCGTATTTAAGTGGAGTTGTAGTCAAATAGAAAAGTTGGGACAGAACTAATACAAATACAAGCGAGATTAATATCAAAGTCCTAAATAAAAACAAAATTATCGATTGAATTTTAATTTGTAGACCTCTTTCTTTAGTCTAGGCTGAGTCATGTGTACATGTTATTATCAATTACATATTATGTAGCTGAGCAACAAAACCAGGGGTCGTACGCATTACACAAAATAAAAATATAGGAATATAGGAGAATATACGAGAAAATATAGGAGTTATATAGGAGGTATTTTATTATTAAACGCATATCATCACACATACACATATGGCAAAAAAAAATTAGTACACCCCTCTTGTACCATTTTATCCATGATTTTCATTGCATTTATTATATGTATTTAAATACACGAAATAGATAGTCATTATAAGAACTCGGATACAACAATGCCAGGGAAAAAAGAAAAAAAAAAGAAAAAGAAGACGTACTCCCCTATCATCTTTGTCCCGACCGGAATAAACTCTGAATTGCATGACCTTGGCCCAAATAATAAGTACGTCATGGTTTTTGAATTTTTTTCACAACAGTTTCCGATTTTTTTATCAGGATGTGTGTTTTGTTCTTTTTTTGGTGTGCAGCTAACGTCAAATTAAAAACAAAAAAATACTTAAAGGGCGAAAAACGCTTACCAGGCCAATAGACAGGCGTGTGGGGTCCAGATAAAGAACTACGATAAAGTCCATAATAAGGCTCTCAAGGATAATTGACTATCACATTATCACTATGGCGAAAAAAGTTCCCTTGGCATTATTGATGCTTATCGCGGGAGTATTGGAAATATTTCATCTCAACGAAAAGTCAATGGAAGACTACAAGAAGTAAAGCAGTTTTGGCGAATATATCCGAAGTTTCCTTCGCCATCGAAAAAATATGGACGGTGCGATCAATTATGGAGAGAGATAGTCCTCGTTGGTCGAGACAAGACAAAGAAATATTCAGAATATTTTATTGTAGCGCTGAAGATGGGCAGCGAGTGCTTTGACCTCAGAGCCTCTCCAGCCGTAACTCTGTTTCCATCTATTGGGTTCCGGATCACAGAGGCGTTGAAGGAAATGAATACGCGGACGAATTAGCAAGAGAGGGCTCATCTTCCACACTCATCGGTCCTGAGCCCTTCTGTGGAATTAGCTGGAAAGCTGCTAGAGGCGTAATTGGTAACTGGTCCTCAGACCTGAGGCATAACTACTGGACATCGCACCCTGGCTTAAGAGTTACTAAGTGTTAGTGCGCCCCTTCAGCTTCTCCGATATTAAATGTCTGCGCGGGACCGAGCTCAGACTATTAATAGGCTTTCTTACGGGGCACTTGGGGCTCCGCTACCATCTTCATAAAATATGTAGGTCTATAAAGGGAGACCCAATGTCGTCTTTGCCTGGAGGAAGATGAAACCTCCACTCATTTATTACTGGAATGCCCGGCGATCGCCAGGTCCAGGAGGTCACTCCTTGGACGTGATTTACTCAGCACTAGTATGATTAGGTGCTCCTCTCTGAAGGATCTTCTAGCCTTTATCAAACGGGTTGATGACCTTCTAAATTAAAGGACTATGGCACAATATACCTTTTAGGTAACTGTGCCTACCTCTACGGCTAAGTCTAATTTGCTTATTATTATTATAGTAGAGGCCGTTTAATCCTCATTCTGTTCTGTCCACGTAAGAGTGATTTTTTTTTCGCATTTTAAGGGATACACAAACATCAACAATTCTATTTCTTGTTGCAACAAATGAATTGAAATAATTGTTTGAGTCGTGAATCAAATTGTCAAAGTGGCAGTTTAGACGGACTCTACTGTACTGTAAGTCGTGGAACAAGATTACGACCATTGTGTGAACAGGATTCGAGAATTCACAATCAACCTAGATTTTGCGGCCAAGTGTGAATCGCGTATTGAACAGACTAAATATGTTTAATCAATTACGAAGAAAAATATTACGTTCGCTATGCATAATAAAAAAAATACTTCTTTTTGCAATTTCGCAAGTGACAAATGACTAAAACAAACCCAACTGTCGAGTTCAATCAATACGAAACCACAATTACAAAATTTCAAACTGAAGAAAATTCATAATAGGAAAATTTTCCAATGTTGACTAAAGACAATCAAACCGCTCAAAACAACATGAAAACAGTCTTGCTTATTTTAACAAAATAATATAATATTCATTGTACTATTTTCCAACCGTTTATAGGAGGTCATCCTTTAATCAGAAACCTTTACATCTGATCCACAACGAAAGCCATTTGCAGTTGAGCTCTTATAATAGGGACGCTTATGATAGCAGCCCAATAACTGCACTGAAAATGCAAAAACATCGTTAAAGCTTTCTGTTGCTGAATGCAATTTATATCAAACAACAAGTTGCATTTCAAACTGGAACATTGTTGTCAACGAGATGTCTATAAAAAAAATCCGATTGCATTGATCTGTCAATGATAGTTTGGATCAATATTGTGTAATTAAAACATGATTGAAAATCAATTGAGACGCGCGAAAAAACACAGCAATTATCACACACACGGCCTCCTATCTCGGGAGTTACTCTTTGGACTCATCATTCGCCGATTTGACAAAACAGTTGATGATACACGCGATTTGATTTTAATCATTTTAAAATATGAATCTAAATTGGGCAATAGAAAAAAAGATGAATTCAGTGACGTCCGTGTTTGATTAAAATTTTTGACTGTTACCAGTGTGATGGGATGTGAAACATACAGCTTCTTCAAGGTAGTGTGTTATCAAACACTCTATATACCTTTAGTGGAAAAATTTATGCATATTAATTGAATATGTTTTAGCATATAAATGTTCCAATAGGAAAATTGTACAACTGGTTTTAAGTGTTCACGAGCAAGAAGCGTGATTGATTACAACTGAGATTAGTTTTAGGTCTTTTTTTATTTTGGTTACTATTGCATACATTGATTTGATTAGGTTCTCTGAAATAAACGATTTTCGTTTAATTTTTTTTTAATGCGTTCTGATTCTTTCCTATGAAAAAGATGTCAATCGAAGTCAATTATTGTAATGAGAACTCTTACCAATTTGCACCATTGACAAATTGATAAAATGAAAGTCAAAGTGAGATAAATGATATAGCAAAACAATGTATTTTTGATTGAATAGTAAAGACTCAAGAGGACAAAGTTCTCAACAAAAATCCCAGAATCGATAGATTTATTGATCAAGTTGATCGACGTCAATTAAAGGCGAGTATATATGTAACCACACTTACGAGTACACGTAATCTTTTTTTTCTCTGATCGTTGAAACGAGGTAATCTACTTTTAGTCAACCCGTGTGGATTATGTGTATACAAATGTCTACTCTATATGTTGATTACATGTCACGCTGTCTAATCGAGTAAACTAAATAGAATGACACTTCGCCTCGTATTGATCTGAGGTACACTCCCAATCAATAGGATAGTTCCACTTGAAAAATGGCTGTATCTCGGTAAGTGATAACGGTATTTTCTTCAAACTTGGTGACAATATTTACAGTAGCCTGCCTGTTCTTTGAATAATAGAATGTCTCAAATCCGGAGTCCCGTTAGGATTTTCTTACGAGAATTCTTAAAAACAGTACAAATGGTGAAGTCAATAGGATAGTTGCAGTGGAAATAAAACATCAAATAACGGTAAGAAAGGATAATTTAACCATGAAAAATGACCGGCTAATAAGAAGAACTTTATTTTAATAATTTGAACTTGAAAACTTAATCTGGGATAGAATTGTAAAGGTTTTAACGGTAAATTAAGTTGATTTCGTCCCGAGCTCCTCTAAACGTACGCCAAAGAGCTTCAGTGTTCTTAAACTATCGTCTAACGGTATAGATCTTCCTCGTCATTCATTCCCACATTTTTTTGATGATATTCAGATCTAGGAAGTATGAAGGTCTTTCCATAACCTTGATTAGTTGGTCTTCAAATCAATCTTTTATCAGCCTTGCTTCATAATTGGGGTCACTATCTTGCTAAAATCTTATAGGAATGGCAAGGAAAATGTCGGAAGTTTTAGGCAATACATTAGGAAGAATATCTTTAAAAGCCTGGGTACTCTGAGTACCCCTTATTTAATAAAGCTCAGTAGTTCCAAACCAAGATATTCAACCCCAATGGAGAAACTGTATGGATTGGACAAACGGACAAATTTTTACTGATGGAAAAGATTAAATCTCGTCGGTTCAGTTGAATTTAGGTATTATTACCACGATTTGAGCAAGAAGGAATTAATTTTGTAGACACATCACTCAGAGCATGAAATGTCAAAGAATGGGGTAGAATGTCTCTGTGTGGCATTATTGAGCTTGTGGAAATTAGCGGTATTCACAACGTCCACGCTCACAAGAATATTCTGTATAATATAGTTCTTAGAATTATCGACATTTTTCATTCAATTTCTTTGAGATTTTAACAAAATAATGGCGTCAGTCATGGAGTAAGACTGATAAAAGATTGTTTTCAAGACCAACTAATCAAGGTTTGGGAAAGACCTCCATACTTCCTAGATCTAGATGCCATCAAAAATGTGTGGGGATGAATGACAACGAAGATCTACATCGTTAGACAATAGTTTAAGAACACTGAAGCTCTTCTGGGAACGTTTAGAGGAGTTTGGGGCGAAATTAATTTAATTTACCGTTAAACCCTATACAATTCTATTCCAGATTAATTTTTTGAGCTCTAATTACTTAAATAAAGTTCTACTTACTACCAGCCAAATTTTTCAAAATAAAATTATCCTTTCTTACCGTTATTTGATGTTTTATTTCCACTGGAACTATCCTATTGACTTCACAATTTGTACTGTTTTTAAGAATTCTCGTAAAAAAAATCCTAACGGGACTCCGGATTTGAGACCTTCTGCTATGCAAAGAACAAGCAGGCTAATGAAAATATTGTCCCCAAGTTTGAAGAAAATACCGTTACCACTTACCGAAATACAGTCATTTTACAAGTGGAACTATCCTATTGATTGGGAGTGTATACTTATGAAGGAAGATTTATTGAATACATATAATAATAATAATTACAGTTCACAAGAATTTATTTAATGTTTGCGCATGTTTAGTTTGCAGGGAATATTTGAATATATCAGTTTGACGGTAAACAGGGTAATTAAAACACCTGAATTGTGATAATATATTCGTTAAATTTTGATTTGTGTAGAGTGGGTAAGTCTTAAACTATTATTGATATTCGTGCTTATTCGATTGTAGTAATACAGGGATACTAACGGGTGGGCCAATTACAAGTTCGATTTTAAATCATAGGTTATTTTGACATTGACAGCTGTTTTTCGCTAGAAATCTGGATAGAAAGTCAGTATCATACCTCCGCGGAACGAAATGAGTCGCTTTACGCTTGAACAACGTTGGGAAATATTGAAAACTTATTTTAAAATTGAGTGCTGTCTAGCCCAAACAGTGCGTTTATTGAAAAGAAGTTTTGTGAGTTTTGGGCGAAATGAAGCACCTACCGATCGTCACGTACGCAAGTTTGTGCAAAAAGTTCGTGAGACTGGCATGCTGGACAAAACTCACGGTCCCCGTCGTCGTACGGTGCGCACAGATGAAAATGTGGCTGCTGTAGCCCACAGTGTGAGACTCAACAGTTAAACATTTCACGCACTAGCCTGAGAAGAATTCTGCACAAAGATCTCGGATTATTCGCTTAAAGGTCAAATTGACTCAGCAATTAAAGTCGAAGACCATCCACTTGCCGCATCTGGGGCTCGGAAAACCCGCACGTTGTTTTCGAGAAGTCAATGCATCCACAGAGAGTGACAGTTTGGTGCAGATTGTTGAGTGGTGCCATCATTGGACCATTTTTTTCCAAAACGAGGCTGGTAACAACGTTTCGGTCAACGGTGCGCGTTACCGAGCCATGTTATCCGACTTTTTTTTTACTGAAATTGAAGACATGGATTTGGACGACCTCTGGTTCATGCAGGATGGTGCGCCATGCCACAATCGATCTTTTACGCACCAAATTCCGAAATCGTGTTATCGGCTGTCTTGGCGATGTCAATTGGCCACCTCGGAGCTGCGATTTGACCCCTTTAGACTTTTTTTTTTGTGGGAAACCGTGAAGGACCGATGTTATGTCAACAATCCCCGCAGGGGGGTTTGTGTCCGTGTGACACTCAGCTTGGAAGGCTGTTTGTAGTCGGACAGAGATCTTTGGTGAGTTGTGACACCACGGACCTAACAGTGCAAGGGGGCCCCTGGTACAGTTGATACGCCATGGCGAGGATCTGTACAAAGACCATTCGGGCGCTAACGGTCCCGTACTCCTGAGTTATGCACGGGTGGCTCTTGGCGTGCCTACCTCCCCCCATAGTTTGCGGGAGGGAAGCACTAAAGGCCTAGCACGATTTTGATGTCCCCCGGTGGGGGGGTGCATCATACGGAAGTCGTGTGAGCTTCGGAGGTGACGGCTCCGCATGACCCGAGTCGAGAAGGGGCTAGCTAGGGAGAACGGCCTTGGTGGAAAATGCCTACGCGCCTATATCTAGCTAGTTTGTGGATTGATGACCACACTGCCTGAGTCGCATTGCTGACTAGTAAACTGAAGGGGCCGCCTGGATGTGAAAAGCAGCGCTTCGTTGTCTGCACAGACGCGGAGTCACAGGTCCAACGAGCCTGGGGTGTGCATGCCCGAATTCGCCGTAAGGCTTAACCAATAGGGGGCCGAAGGAGGATCACACCTGCTATGGAGAAGTCCATAGCGAATAGTGTACCTCGGGGATGGGTGAGCCCAGGGGACCATGGTCCCTTCCCATCTTGGAGTTGGTCTCGAGGGGGCTGTCGGTTGTTAAGCAAGACATCGAGCTGGTGATGAAGCCCCGGGGTTGGGTTCCTGAAGGTGAATGCATTCACCGGATGGAGAAATCCCCATCTGACTACAGATCCGGGTCAGTAAACAAGCTGGAGGTCCAAACCGCATAAGCTAGGACCAGGGTATAAAGCCACTAGGCTAGGTGACCCTTAGACAGTAACCTCGTAGATGGTATGCTTGTTATGTCAACAATCCAGAAACGATTCAAGCACTTGAGGCCAATACCATTCAAGCAATCCGTGAGCTACAGCCTGAAACCATCAATAGGGTCTTGGAAAATTGGTGTGACAGAATGCGCTACTGCGACGCCAGCCGAGGCAGCCACTTGAATGAAGTTGTCTTCCATCATTAATTACTTACTTTCTAATAAAGCCATAAGACATGGAAAAAAATTAATTTTGTTCATTTTATTGCATTTTAAAAAAACGAACTTGTAATTGGCCCACCCTGTATATCTGTGCCGTCAGTTCGGGTTGGCGATCCTACGGTTAACGGATAACGTGTGACACTACTGAAAGCAAGTAACAGGAATTGACAATGCTTACGGGGTGCGTATTTCTCGATGCGACTCAAGTGAAGAACGCCGAGATATTAGTGCAAGTCCGGAAGCACTATTTATATCACTGTTTCCAAACAGGTGGTTCGCGGACCGAAAATGATTCGCGAGAGACCATAACAAATTATTATCTTTCGCTTGTAATTAAAATTACAAGCAGAATTTTAAAGAAATTCACACAATTGTCAGGTAAGGAGCTAAGAAACTGCATTTTCTCTCCAGTTCTAAAAATGTCATCGATCAGTTATAAAAAGGAGTGTGCAGTGAGAAATTGAGAGCTACTGAGAGAACTGATATTTAGAGTGGAATTAAGAGATTCCTTAAGTATAAATGAGAACTATGAATTCCGCCCTTAAGGTCGATCCATACTTTTCCGTCATCAGTCACAATCATTTTCCATACAAATTGACGGATTGTCATTAAATTGATTGACTAACAATCTGTCAACTTTTATAGAAAATACACTGAAAATTGTGGATTGACCTTTATACCGAAATGAGAAAGATGTATGTTTATTAATTGTTCCGCTTGTTGAGTTTCTGCGATACCCGAGCTCGGGGAATTTATACTATAATTTATTGATATGATGGAACCACGCATAAGTTTGGTCGAAAAAAGGCGATTGCATGAGCTCTTTTGAAGGGAGGTTTAGAGAGAGAAAGAGCGCATTAATGTGATACTATTGTTTCCATTTTCATACATCACTCCATCTTTTTATTATATAAAAAACCCTAAAAAGATTATAAAAAACGAGACCGAGGCTAATTTCGGGCGCAACCGAAATTTGAATACCCGTCACATTTGAATGAAACTTAAGCTTCTTTTGCGTCAACAATTTCTACCGCAGCCCTATGATAGACCTAGAGCCAGCGACACTTCAAATGTAACTATTTCCTGGCCATTCTGTTACACATTATCGCAAATTTCATGATTGGCGATGCCCTAAAACGATAGTCCCCCTCCTGGACAGTGGGGCTAAAGGGGTGGCAGACAACTTCAAAGCCGCTAATAGTTGCACATATTTGCAACTATTTCCTGGGCTTTGATTCATATGCCATTTCATAGAGGACGAGTCCCCGCATATATACTCCAAAAGGCAGACACATATTGGGGGGCTAACATGGTGGCAGACACGCTCCAAAAATTGAAATTTGTATGAAAAATGGGAAGTGCTTCTACAAAAATAGCGCTAACTCCATCATGCTAAACCATGTAGGTACAGTAAGAGCCTAAATATTTTCCAGACACTTCCCCCAGCATTTAAGCCAAATTTCACTTTAAAATACCAATTACAACCCGGTTGATTTATCAATCGAAATTTGATTATTTTTTTAAGTAAATTCACAGGCAATATAGTACAGCAAATAGTAGCACTTTCCCCTAATATCACACAGATGGCCAACAGCAGCGATTCCTTCTGAATGGGATATCATTGAAAACACCGTGCTGAGCTTATATTTCCAAAGGCAGACAAAACCCTTTAAAAGGACGATCAGCAGACGAGCCCTTAAATGGGACAAAAAGTGTAATTTTGCTTGAAACAACAATTATCTCTCGTGACAGCATTTTCCCCTAAAATCAGAGGAATGGCCACCAGCAGCGATTCTTTCTGCACGGCATATCATTAAGGACACCATGCTAAGTAAATATTTCCAAAGGCAGACATAATGCATTAAAAGGACGATCAGCAGATGATCCCTTAAATGGGGCAAAAAGTGGAATTTTGCGAGAAACAACAATTATCTCTCGCGGTAGCTTTTCCCCCTAATATCACACGGATGGCCCTCAGCAGCTTTTCTTTTCGAACGGAATATCATTCAGGACACCATGCTTAGTATATATTTCTAAAGGCAGACATAGAGCATTAAAAGGACGATCAGCAGACGAGCCCTTAAATGGGGCAAAAAGTGGAATTTTGCAAGAAACAACAATTATCTCTCGTGGCAGCATT
This sequence comes from Microchrysa polita, assembly GCA_949715475.1. Classification (NCBI taxonomy): domain Eukaryota; kingdom Metazoa; phylum Arthropoda; class Insecta; order Diptera; family Stratiomyidae; genus Microchrysa; species Microchrysa polita. The sequence continues at coordinate 118,447,319 of OX454415.1, forward strand.
TCCCCCTAATATCACACGGATAGCCCTCAGCAGCTTTTCTTTTCGAACGGTATATCGCTTAGGACACCATGCTTAGTCTATATTTTTAAAGGCAGACATAAACCATTAAAAGGACAATCAGCAGACGAGCCCTTAAATGGGGCAAAAAGTGAAATTTTGCGAGAAACAACAATTATCTCTCGCGGCAGCTTTTCCCCCTAATATCGCACGGATGGCCCTCTGCAGCGTTTCTTTTTGAACGGTATATCATTCAGGACACCATACTAAGTATATGTTTCGAAAGGCAGACATAAAGCACTAAAAAGACGATCAGGAGACGAACCCTTAAATGGGGCAAAAAGTTTAATTTTGCGAGAAACAATAATTATCTTTCGTTACAGCATTTCCACCTGATATCACACGGATGGCCCCCAGCGGCGATTCTTTCTGGATGGCATATCACTTAGGACACCATGCTAAGTAAATATTTCCAAAGGCAGACATAATGCATTAAAAGGACGATCAGCAGACGATCCCTTAAATGGGGCAAAAAGTGGAATTTTGCGAGAAACAACAATTATCTCTCGCGGTAGCTTTTCCCCCTAATATCACACGGATGGCCCTCAGCAGCTTTTCTTTTTGAACGGTATATAATTCAGGACACCATGCTTAGTCTATATTTTTAAAGGCAGACATAAACCATTAAAAGGACAATCAGCAGACGAGCACTTAAATGGGGAAAAAAGTGGAATTTTGCAAGAAACAACAATTATCTCTCGTGGCAGCATTTCTCCCTAATATCACACGGATGGCCCTCAGCAGCGTTTTTTTTTTAACGGTATATAATTCAGGACACCATGCTTGGTCTATATTTTTAAAGGCAGACATAAACCATTGAAAGGACAATCAGCAGACGAGCCCTTAAATGGGGCAAAAAGTGGAATTTTCCGAGAAACAACAATTATTTCTCGCGGCATCTTTTCCCCCTAATATCACACGGATGGCCCTCAGCAGCGTTTCGTTTTGAACGGTATATTATTCAGAACACCATACTTAGTATATTTTTCCAAATGCAGACAAAAACTTAAAAAAAGGTCGATCAGTAGACGTGCCTAAAGTGGTGGCAAAAAAGTGATAATTGTTGTTTCCCGCTAAATCCCACTTTTTGCACGACTTAAGGGCTCGTCTGGTGATCGTCCTTTTAATGGTTTATGTCTGCCGTTGGAAATATTTACTTAGCATGGTGTCCTAAGTGATATGCCGTCCAGAAAGAATCGCTGCTGGGGGCCATCCGTGTGATATTAGGTGGAAATGCTGCCACGAGAGATAATTGTTTTTTCTCGCAAAATTACACTTTTTGCCCCATTTAAGGGCTCGTCTGCTGATCGTCCTTTTAATGCTTTATGTCTGCCTTTGGAAATATTTACTTAGCATGGTGTTCTAAATGATATGCCGTCCAGAAAGAATCGCTGCTGGGGGTGATTCCTCTGATATTAGGGGAAAATGCTGTCACGAGAGATAATTGTTGTTTCAAGCAAAATTACACTTTTTGCCCCGTTTAAGGGCTCGTCTGCTGATCGTCCTTTTAATGCTTTATGTCTGCCTTTGGAAATATTTACTTAGCATGGTGTTCTAAATGATATGCCGTCCAGAAAGAATCGCTGCTGGGGGCGATTCCTCTGATATTAGGGGAAAATGCTGTCACGAGAGATAATTGTTGTTTCAAGCAAAATTACACTTTTTGCCCCATTTAAGGGCTCGTCTGCTGATCGTCCTTTTAAAGGGTTTTGTCTGCCTTTGGAAATATAAGCTCAGCACGGTGTTTTCAATGATATCCCATTCAGAAGGAATCGCTACTGTTGGCCATCTGTGTGATATTAGGGGAAAGTGCTACTATTTGCTGTACTATATTGCCTGTGAATTTACTTAAAAAAATAATCAAATTTCGATTGATAAATCAACCGGGTTGTAATTGGTATTTTAAAGTGAAATTTGGCTTAAATGCTGGGGGAAGTGTCTGGAAAATATTTAGGCTCTTACTGTACCTACATGGTTTAGCATGATGGAGTTAGCGCTATTTTTGTAGAAGCACTTCCCATTTTTCATACAAATTTCAATTTTTGGAGCGTGTCTGCCACCATGTTAGCCCCCCAATATGTGTCTGCCTTTTGGAGTATATATGCGGGGACTCGTCCTCTATGAAATGGCATATGAATCAAAGCCCAGGAAATAGTTGCAAATATTTGCAACTATTAACGGCTTTGAAGTTGTCTGCCACCCTTTTAGCCCCACTGTCCAGGAGGGGGACTATCGTTTTAGGGCATCGCCAATCATGAAATTTGCGATAATGTGTAACAGAATGACCAGGAAATAGTTGTAAATAATTTCCACTTGGGCTCTTAGACTATGACGCGTTCCGATTCCATCTGTTCCTGGATGCGTTGAGGCTAATCCAGGAACACAGTTGGGTGGAATTAGGTTAAGATAAAAAAAAGAAGATTTTCTTACAAGAACCTAATATTTGGGGGTTGGTTTGTATGACAGCCCTATGACGTAATATTCCGATTGCATCCGTTCCTAGATATGTTTTGAGGCTTTACTAGGACCACATTTAAGTGAAGTTTGGTTAAGATTGGTGCATAAAGGAAAAAGTTTTTCTTAGGAGAACCTAATTTCTAGGGGTTGGTTTGTATGACAGCCCTATGACATAGTGTTCCGATTTCATCCGTTCCCAGATATTTTTTGAGGCTTTACTAGAAACACATTTGGGTAAAGTTTGGTTAATGTCGGATTAACATAGAAAACGTTTTGATTAGAAGAACTAAATTTTCACGGGTTGTTTGTATGGCAGCCCTATGACGTTATGTTTCGATTCCATCCGTTCCTAGATATGTTTTGAGGCTTTACTAGGAACACACTCGGGTGAAGTTTGTTTAAAATTGGTACATAAAAGTTTTTCTTAGAAGAACCTAATTTTCGGGGGCAGCCCCATGATCTCATGGTCCGATTCCATTCGTTCCGACAGATATACAGTGTACACTAAAAAGAAACTTGCATACAAAATTATAGCCCGATAACTTCAAAACTGAGGGACTAGTTTGCGTTGCAACAGACGGACAGACAGACAGACGAACATCGCTAAATCGATTTCTCTCGTCACACTGATCTATAATATATATACTTTGTATAGTCGTGCTTCCTTCTGTGCGTTGCAAACTTCATGACAAAGTTAATATATCCTTTCACATAGTGAATAGCAGCATGAGCGTATACCCCATACACAGACCTATGTAGAAGGCACGCAAACTCCAAAATATCAAATTTCAAGTTTTTTGTAGGGGACGTAGGGGTAAATGAGTTGGATCTGGCACACATTTGATATTTTATAAGGACATAAAAAAGCTACAATTTGACACAAATTTGACAAAACATCGAATAAGTGCCAGCCGTGATTTGAGTAAGCATTAAACCTCGTTAAAAAATTGATGTCCACAGTGATTCACTTCCAGCCAACAACTTCGGACAAAGAATGCTAAATTCCATCAAAGGAACCGTAGAAGCGTTTTTTTTTATAACGGCATCACCATTATCCATGATCACCAATGTGAGTAAGATTCTAAAGCCCAACCGGTAACTAAGGCATAGATAACTCACTGAGCGACCGGTCGCCCACCATTTCAACTAGAAAAAAGTAGTTCCCCTTTTACCAAACCCGTCAAGGGACAAGATCGCTGATGCTGATTTAGGAGCTTCATCGCAGTGTCACCGAAAAAGGCAGAGGCCGAGCCTAATTTCCTCAAGCTTTATTAGCTGAAATGTCGGCATTTTTCCCCGAAGACTAATTTCAGCAAATCGTGAGAATCTCTACAACAGAGGACCGTCTCGATCATTCGAGGCACATTCCTGGCATGTCGGGGGAGACAATTTCTTTATGATATGACTGATCAGATAATCTTCCTGATAGAGATACGTTGCGTAGAACGCACTATTCTGATAAACGTAGATTCTCAAATTTTCGATCACAAGTGGCATGTAACCATAGTGGTGTTTCATAATCAGTCGCTGTTCAACATTCCGTGTTATATGAGGCCAGTAACTGTTATAGTAAAAATCAATCAATTTTTTTTACATTTGGCTGTTGGCTGTTCTAATCACGTGATTTGTGATTTATTGAACGCACGCTTCAATAATTCAGATAGGGAGGCAACACGTCTATCCGTTCAGCCACCCACTGACCTTTTCTTTTGTCTTTTTGGTGGATAGCGGCACCACGGAGCTGAGCGCACAGAGAAGTCGCTAGTATGGTTCATACGCCATGGCCTCAATCTGTCAATCATTGGGCGCTCCCAGTGCACTCAAATTACGCAGGATGGCTAGTGAGAATGACCAATGGTACCTAGGTAGTTTCGGGTGGATGTCCACATGACCCGAATCAAGTTGCTGACTAGTAAACTGGCGGAGATGTTCGGAAGCGAAAAGAAGCGCTATCCGTGTCGGTTGGTTAGCCGGCGGGTACGAAAAGTTAAAACGAACCTGCAACTTGCACGTCGGAATTTAGCGTTTTGATTAACCTTTAAGGGGGCCAAAGGAGAATCACTCCCATTATTGACTAGTATTCATCGATACGTGGGTTTTGATGATGCCCAGGAAACCATGGTCCCTACCAGTGGTGAGGCGTGCATATAAGCCGATTCCTCGCGGCTTCCCTTTGCTACTTCTCAATATAACACTGTTTACAGTCGAACTACAGTAATTAGAAAGAACTAACTGTGTTTACAGTACCAGTGGCATGCACCACAGTCAACTAAACATCCCGCACCCACAGAATATTCCATACACCAAACATTACATGGTATAAGTATCGGCACATAAATATTTGTTACATTCATAGGACTGCAATCACAAAATCAAAGAATAGCTAAAGACTTGATTCTTACACTACAGCACAGGAATAATTGGAGTCATTCGAATTCACTTTGCCCAATAGATGATACATATTCGCATGACGTCTTCAAGTCACCTAGCAGAGAGAATAATCCGATGATTCGCCGGCTTGCTGAAGTGTCCAGTGGCCCGGTATTTTCAAGGTTCACGTAGTGCGATGCTACGAACCGCACACAATTGCCGGTGCTAATGACAGCGTCGTTCTGTGTAAAGGTAAGCCGGAAAATTCGAGCTTATTGGACTATGTTAGTGTGGCGGTTGGAATACTTAGCGCAACAGAAACATATTCTGTTAATTAGCAGCGGTTCATGTAGATTCGCTTTTATCAATGCTTGCGTGTATGTAGGTGTGAGAAATATGATTGATTTCTCATTATTGGCGCTAAAGACAATAGCTGCGATTGGAGTTTCATTCAAATTGATTTTTGATAGAATAATGATTTTTGATTAATAATTTAATTTAAACAGAAAAACATATTCGTAGTTGTTTGGCTCTGCATGAATTCGGCATATGCAGAATTGAGGCAGCTTTAAGCAATACCTTCGACGTTCACAACCGCGAGGTCGATAAAAATCGGAACTTGATGAAAATATTTATTGACACGGTTGTACTTTCAGGGAAACAAGGCCTAGCATTTAGGGGACATGATGAATGTTCTAAATCTAATAATCGTGGCAATCATATAGAAACCCATTTTTTGAGTTTGTGTACAGAAATTTGCCATTTTTTGTATAATTTTGCTAAACAAAGGCGTCTTTGACCACTTCTTTCGACCCTGCTTTATGTGAAGGTGTGCTTTTGCACAACGTTGTGTTTTTTGTATTGCCAGAATCGTTGCATTGAATGATAGGTGCAATTTATTTCAAAAATCGTGAATCGCTTTGGAGGAAACACAAAATTGCACCTATCGTTGTGTTTTTCTTTTAAACAGTCGCAAAGGCACACATTATTGAAAATTGACTCCGTTTCTAAGGGTTTTTTTATTTCCCGAAATGAACAATTTATAGCGAAAGAGGCCCGGCAGTTTTTACACTTGAACATTGCATGAACTAAACTATACAATCAAAATACATATAGTTTCAACCTACTCACCATTTTTAACATCATATTCAAACTCAAAGAGAACATCATCAGCAGTTGTATCAATTTTATCTGTTTCTTTTAAAAGTACTTCATCGACATCTAGATCAGGTAATAAAATATCTACAAACGGAAAATAAACAAAAATATAAAAATGTTTCATAAAATATGAAATTTTGGATGTATGTATATTTACTTTTTGCAAAGTCATCTCCAAAACACCATGACTCTTCAGTGCCGGCTAGGGCAAAGAGTTCGCTGGACGGCGAATCCGGTTCCATTTTGCCGTCCCAATACAGATCTGGAGGAAGTTGTAGGGATTCCATAATAGTGCTGCTGACTACTGTTCAATAAACTACTAGAGGAATCTTCTTTTTCTTTTTTAATTGATAGGGATGTTGTTGATATCCGATGGAAAGGTGGATATAGTTCTTTAGATTTTTCAAGTTGTTGTTGTTCAAGGTCGTAAAACGACAAATAGCTTGGTTGTTGGGGTGCCATGATGGCGCTGAAAAAAAATAAATGATTACAATTGGAAAAACTAATAATATTGTTTTGTATATTAAATTTAAACTATATTAAGATTATATAGAAACAAAAAAAGACAAAAGCGGACAAAATATTAAATTTTGTTGGTAAGGATATACGATGGCGGACTCTTAAGTACTTAGCTTTCAACAGAAAAACAACAATTTTGAAAAATTAGCGATAAATTTCTTCATAGTCTCTTTGTAGCTCGATAGCCTATAGGATCACACCTTATGAATTACGAAAAACGGCGGTGAAATCAACTGTTTCGACTGCTCCCTGGTTTACTGAAACTATTACAAAATTGCAATTTTTAATCGCAATGGGATTTGATCTAAGTTCTGTCCAATCTCATACAGTAGTACCCCTCTAATTCGTAACCTTTGCGACTGGGGGTTTGGTCGGGGTTCTAGTGTAAACTGTTTAAAACTTAACGATTAGTCCGCTTTTTTAGTTCAGTGATAATTTTGTACTCTCGAGCTCTTTTTTGTTTTGGAAGTATCTGCTGGGGAAACCTAAGACCAAGAAAATAAGTCGTGGGAAGTTGTTTACGAAAATTAAACTGCGAATCACAGCCCGTTTCAGGCGACCAAAGCCCGACGTCGGGCTATATTGCCATCATAATGATGATGATGAATCACAGCCCTTTCTAGTTAGGCTTTTTCAAACAATCCGCTCACACAGTCATAAAATATGTATGATATATATCCCGGTCACTGTGACTCTCTCATGTTATGATCGCTCTTTTAAAACGAGACGCTAGCCGTAGGATCTATTGTTGGATAACGGTAAGGTTTTAGGTGCCGGATAAACCGACGAATCAAGACCTAAACCCACTGTCATCAAGCTGTAAATATACTTGAATATTAACGAACCCAAGCCTGGCTCATGGAGAGAAGAAACATAAGCTTTTCGAACGAGAAAGCGTGTATAACATCTCCTCAGAACGGCACTAGCACATCTTCAAGTCACTGTCTTAATGATTAAAAGCTAGCTTAGCAGATACATCTATGAAACGCAGTTGGGGTTCTCCTTATACTGCCCTAACCCAAGCAAGCACTGAAGAAGGCAGTACGTGGCTGCTGAAACAATTCTATGTCAGAGGCAAATAAAGACTTGCAGTATATGGAGAACGCCAACTGCGTTTCATGGAACTAACTGCAAGAAAATGGACATCGACTGCAATTAGATACATCCATATAAAACTGAAACGCTGAACAGAAGGAAACCGGCAATCGAGTCGGGCTAGTAAGCTACTTCAATCGGTTGTCATGATAACGCAAGTGGTTTGATGGTGATATATGGGAGGAACTGGGCAATCGAAGATACCTTGTAACTTCAGTTCATCAAGAGATGCCTTATGCATGAGATGGTTGTTCGATTGGGCAGTTCGATAGCATCCGACTAAGTGGTTGCTTGGTGAGGAGTCCGTTTTGGCTTTTCAAGGTTATAATTTTTGTCCCTTGATGAAGGTAAAGACGTACGAATGCAGTTGATGACAGTATGTAGTGTTGTATTTTTAGATATTTGCATGTCTCCATTTTATGATGCAGATATCATTTGTTGTTGTAGCGGTTACCACTACAAGAAAACCAAGAAAATACGAAACGCTGTACATATCTGTGTGATGTGTTTTAAGTTTCGTGGTCGTTCTACGCATCCTAAGGAAATTTTCCACCGAGTAAATAAACTAAATAAACGTATCAAAGGATTTCAATAGGTCGTAGGCCACTACGACAGGTCGGTCACCGAACTGTGTCTGTAATCGCACCTAGGGCTGTTGTACTATGCGTCTTCCTGAAATCATGCTGGTGCGAAGTTAGCTGAGCATGGGATACAAGAGTGGGGTATATGAGTGCTTAGATTGTAGTTGCAACGGGCGTTGAAATTGAGTTTGTGGATAGAGTCCAGAGAGTCTTTTCCGGGTTTGAGAATTTTACGACCTATTTTTCCAGACAGACAAGCATTGAAATTTACATAAATTGACAGGGAAGACGAGGTGTGAGCATCTGATGCATCGGAAGTGGTCGCGCCTGGCTCTTTATTTTATGTTGGTGTTCATTCAACAGCAGATTAGACGAAACGATATCAGGAACGAATGGGAAGAGTACCACCTCGACGAGAGGCAAGAGTAAGGCTCCTCACGGTATTAATACATGTGTCACAATAATTGAATTTTCCAACCAGAATACAAGTCTCGTCAGTATAAATTGTATTAAATAAAGATCAAGCCAAAATTTGTTGGCTTTAAAAAGGAAAGAACATATTTCCTGCACGGGAGGATTTGTCAGGGCGGTTTCGGTTGTAAATGTCAAAAAAAAACGCGTAGTAATGGCTGTCATCGCAGAGAACAATGCGTTGTTTTTGCCTTTTCATTTGACACATCCACGTTTTCTTCGGTCTGCTTCTGCCCTTGGGTCCATCAAGTGGATTTCCATTGATATTACGTTCGTTTTTATCGCCAAAAACCTAGAGTTCGCCACTTCACCCATTCAACCGTAATGCGATGTTTGATATCATGGCATGTAGCTTCTTTGTTTACAATCGAGCCAACATACTTGAACTTGGGAGAAGAGTTAAGCTGCTCTTCTTTGATGTAAAAGAGCAAAAGAACTGAGCGTTTGTTATACCAATTCTCAGTACATGCTCCTCCAGAATGTCACATCATTTTGTAAGTGCAGCTTGCAAGGCAACGATGTTTGGGCTACTGAGGACTATATCATCGGCAAAAAGAAGAGAAATATTTCTAGGCCGTCTGAGATATGTGTTAATAATAAGTAGCACATGATGATGTTGAAGAGCAACGGACTCAATACACTGCTCTGGTGTACTCCGACATTCCCCGGAAATTCTTTTGATTCACCGGCTGTGCATCTACCCTTAGTCATAGCTCCACCATACATGTCTCGTATCATCCTGACGTATGCCTCAGGAACATTAAGTGCTCTCAAGCCCAACCATATCAGATCACGAGGTACTCTATCCAATGCCTTTTCCAAATCGATGAATACACAGTGCAAGTCCTTTCGTGCTGCTCTATACTTTTCCATCGCAATAGGAATGCTGAATCGCATCGACTTCAACAAAGCCGCATTGCATTGATTGTCATTCAACCCCTCAATATTTCTCAATCGATTGCAGACAACTCGCTCGTAGATCTTCAGTGTATGAGATGTTAACTTTATAGCCCTATAGTTGTTGAGTTTGGGTGACTCCCTTGTTCTTATAGAAAGGAAGAAGAAACTTTCCCTGAAAGTCAGGCATCGGTTGCCCACCTTTGATTTTGTTGAACTGTGAGCCAACTAAACCCGACATTTTGCATTTTCAACCAAAATTCCACGGGTATTTTATCCGGTCCAACTGCCTTTTCACGTTTCATCTGATGCATTGCCTCCATCACCTCTTCCTCTGAGATATCTTTAATATGTGTGGTATTCGGCTCCAACATCTTGAAAAGCTGCTCGACGAAATTCTTCATTTAGAAGTTCGTCAAAATACTCTCGCATCCTGCTACAAATTGCCGTATCGTCAATCAGTAACATTCCTTGCGAGTTCTTCACGTACTTTGGCGCTTGTATTTCCCGAGCGTTCCTTCGCCTTTGGGTTGCGACCATAAATATCACAGCGTCTTGCTTAGGCCTCTCACGCAATGACGATCCTTCGTTCGCAGTCTGAGCTTCTATTTCCTGGTAAAAGTTTCTCAGTTGCCTTCACCTATACTTGAGCTGTAATGTAATTTTCGCAAAGTTGAACTAACATGTCCGTTATGCTTTGAATGCGTTCGAATTAGCTTGCACCGCTTCTTTAGTTTCGGTGTTCCATGTTTATTTCTTTGCGTGGAATGGACTTTCCGAAACAACCAGAAGTGCCTTTTCTGCCTCACCTACTCACATTTAGTAGTCTGGCTGGTCTAGCGGTTAGTGCGCGCACTTTCGGTGCACAGGGTCATGAGTTCGAATCTCACCGTGGGACATGGTGTTTTTCGAACTCACGAGCTTGTGACGGACTATGATCTCACTCAGATGTTAGACACCGAGTACCCATTCATGGGGAAAAATAACACTGCTGAGCGTGATGCTGATCTCATTACCTCAACAAAAAGCAGATAAGATCTTGGAAATAGGATGTCACTAACACATCCTGCGGCCTTAGTCCAATGCTGGATTGTCGCGCCTGGTATTTATTTACTCACATTTTAGCCAGGGCATTCGAAATCTGTGTTGGACTGTGCATGGTGCAGTTGGTGTTAGTTTGAAACCAATCCATTCTTTTATCAACGAATAGAGATAGGTACTCACGCAGTATCATTTTTTTTATCCTCCAGACAACTTAAAGTTTGTACATATAAGGGTAGGTACTAAAGAAGCTACTAACGGTTCAAAGTTTTCGTTTGTGAGATTTTACCACTTGATTTTCTCAACTGGCCTTGGAATTCTTCCATTTCTTGCTCCTCCCACTTTCAGAATAAATTCTGACAGAAACGATTGGTGTTGACTTCAAAGATTCACCCAGGATTACGTTGCAGTCAGTAGGTGATTAGGTGTTTCTGGTTTTCCGCAAACCATGTACTCAGGATGACCAAACTGTGTGATCAGCACATAATCAGCATAGCATCTTTTTCTCCATTTCTGACCATAGAAAGGCTACCCTTCCAACCTTGGCAATCCTCGTAGTTCGATTCACCCACATGATCTACTCCCAAGAACAAAGTGTGTCAACTTCATTCTAAAATTCCTCTTTTTTCTTCTGGTGGCAGTCTCACTTTTGGGCCATTTATTACGTTCCAGCCATACCCCTCTGCAGATAAACAATTTGATCTTAATCCAGCGATCACTTATCTTCGGGACACTTACGACGATGCAAAGTAAAGACGAGGCCAGAAAAATGCCTCTCGTCATCTACAACTGGACAAAAAATTATTTCATTTTGCCACACGATCTTAATGACGTCAAAGCAGCTTGCAATCTTTTTTAAGAAAACCAACGTATTGTTCAAAAGCAAAATATTCAATTGTGGAGGAGCGGGTTGGGGTGGATGTGGTGTTGGCTACTTTGGGTGTCCAACGCATCATTTTGTGTGATAGCCATAATTGGGCATCCATTGTTCGACATGTTACCCACGTTCCCCCATCATGTATTATTGCCAAATACTTCAACGAGTTGGTTAACCGACCAAGTGCTCAAATAACGCCAAGCAAGCAAGAAGTACCTTCACCTGCTTCCCCCAAATTGCCACAAGCTGCAAGCATGTAGCCATGAACAAACTTTTACTTTGCAAACTGGTTCCCTTGTGTGTTGCACAAGAACTCGATGGATCGGTTCGGTATTCCGAGTGCTCTGATTTCAGTCTTGTTTCGCTGCATGCATTCGGAGGCCGACTGCTGAAGTCTTTTTTTATGCTTTGGCGTAATCAATCACATGAATGCGCGGTGACGAAAGGGTGCCATCAACAGGCTATTTGCCAATTTGAAGAAAGAAAGACGACGCGTGTCAAGTTTTTTTCACCAAGGCGCAACGTACAGGCATACCTCGACTTAGGACGCTAATTGGTTCCAGGAAAATGCGTCCTAAGTCGAAAACGTTGTAAGTCGAATAACCATTTTGCACGTAGGTAAGAAGACGGTCACAACTCAAAACCAGACATTTTTTAGTTAATGATACAGTTTTTTAAGAAAAAGGAGCATTCAAAATAAATATGCATGTAACATCAACCTTAACTAATTTGCGTAATATTTGTCATATGTCTTCTTGGGCTCTCTTATTGTGAACTGGATGGCATGCCATTTTTTTTGTGACATAAGTATTTAGGCGGAATTCTCTTTTCCTATCCAACAATAACAATTTAACAGTGGTATAGAAAACTTCTTATTAGTTGTTAAGGTGATCGTTCTATATCTCAAGAAAAAATTATCATTTTCACACCCTCACCTCACTATGGCTTAAAATATGAAGTGGGTTTTTTTGCTATCCCGTAGAGGTTCAGGTAACGAAACTTCAAAAAAAAAATTACAGATGGGTCAGCTGGCAATTTTTTTATATGGAGTTCGTTACCCAAAACTACACGGGATGACTAAAAAAAACGTAACGCAAACGCAAAATTGTGCAATTCGCCGTATAGTTCGAGCTCAAGGTAAAAGTCAACACCATTGTAAAGGATTAATCCCCAGCTAGTGAAAAGAAATTCAAGCAGCATAAAGTCACTTATCAATCTCGAAAATATAAGAGTTCCAAATAAAAATTCTGTATGGCAAATAGAGGTCGATTCCAAAGACGACTCTATTGCAAAAGGTCAGTACAAACGTTCAGTTAAATCTAAAGGTGATACGGATGGGCAATATACTTCAAACTACAATTCGACAGATACTTAATTTTTGAAGAAATTATTTAAATTTCTATAGACATTGTAGATAGTTTGCAGTGGGTATTAGATTTCTTACATTTAAAAAAAAAACTGTTCCCCATTCTTTCCATAAGTTCCATATTTGAGAGTTACTACACATCAGCTAGACTTTTAGCAAGTAGTGCAAACGCTGAAAAGGTTGAAATATTTCTACTTGGTATCCTAGGATAGCGTAAATGATGTGTTCGGGTTAATTTAAGGCAGAGAAATTAAATTCAATGACAATTCATAATTTTATCGATACCAATTTAAAGCTGTACACTGCCAAGTCGTACCACTACGGTTTTTACGAATTGCTAAAACACTTTATTGTGTGCGTGTTCCTTGATACAAATAAAAGATTTTGCTGAGTTCTTCTATTTTCAGTATCAATTAAGTTTTAAGTTACATCCGAAAGGCTCAAGCACCTTATACATGCTTACGAGGTCCTATTTTGCATAATTAATATTTTTTTGGTTGTTATATGGAATATTTTTTACTTTAGACTGTAATCACACTGTCCTGGGTTTACCAAACCCGCGCAGTATAACAGATCAAAGTTGTGGACAACACACTCTTGGAAGAGACAGAGACGATGGGGAAATTCAAAAAACAAATAACGTTTGTTGAATTCCCCCATCGCCTCTGTCTCTGACCGGCGTATATGTTGTCTACAACGTTAATCTTTTGGACAGTGTGGGGCCGTCATTAGATATATGCTCCATTTTCCGGCATATGGTGGCCTGCGTTTCAAAAGTATTTAATGATTTATCAGGAACCGTTTGCTGCCGCCGCAGAATTTTTTTATATACTTATGCTGGCCTAATCCTTTACTAGCGTTGAAACTTACTTCTTTAAAAGGTCCTTAACGAAACAGCTATTACCTTTATCAAAATAAAATTCCATCTTCAAATATCAGCTCAACAAATAAATTAGAAGCTTTATGCACCAGGAAGGAAACAGAAAAGAAAATTCTGTCTTAAACTTGCACGTGTGTTTTTATGCGTCTTTTTTTTTCAAATCGCGTTGTAAGTCGAAACAAAAATTGTTGTAAATCGAGTCGTGGTGTAAATTTTTCACGCGTTGTAAGTCGAAATGTCCTAAGTCGAAGCGTCCTAAGTCGAGGGATACCTGTACATATCTCTCACGACGCCAACAAGAAGCAAAATGCTGCGGGAATGCATGATTCCGAGAAATTCGATCCGAGCTCATGAGGGAAAGCGCGCTGAAGATGGCGGGAAGCAGATAAGGAAGTGCAGCAAGAGCGTGATTGAGAGCAAGCGGCCAGCCGATAATGTAATAAGTTTGGGGGATGACCTTTCCCGCTATCGTTGACCGTCAGGAAATCCAAAACAGCATCCGAATTCGCGGTAAACAAGTCGATCGCTAATTCTGGACAATGACACAGCACAATTTGGCACACAAAACGGATGAGGCGGCTGATGACGAAATTTTTCCTAAAATTGCGTCATCCAAAATTGCAGTTTTCAACTGGAAGGCAACCCTTGCAGCCGAAAGGGCTGCTCATGGTCACGGGAGATGCAGTTAACATCAACTGTACTCAAAATTAAATTTCACATTAAAATTAACTTTTTCATTCTTCCTACACCTGCACAAAATTCCAATGGGAAATCACTTGGGTAACATATGGGAACACATTCACCAGTTTGTACACTCATTCATGCAAAGAAATTTTTTTTCACACACAATTTTCACACTTAAAACACATGAAACTTACATCATTTTGGATAATTTCATTTTGAATTTGTGTTAAGCACACTTGGTGCGTTTTTCTGCACTTTTTACAGCACTAGAAACCCATTTTCACCTGAAAATTAACGCGAGAGTCACTTGATAAACAATTAGCTTTTTCGGCAACATGGGTAAAATGGCGGAGTTGACAGCGTATTGCCAGAGCCAAAGCAGAATTTTGACATTTCGTCATGTTGGGAAATTTACAGTGTAGGGGAAATGGGAATTTCTTGCAAGTGGGAATTTGGACAATTGGCTATACAGTAAAAGTTGTAAATGAGGAACAACACGAAACGAAAATAAAATTTAGCTTGCAATAGACAAACAATTGAATACAATCGGTTTCTCGAATGATGCGAGATGGCATGAAACACATACACTGAGCCACAGACAAAGTGTGAGTGTGAGTCTTTCTGTTAAAATATATCCTTAACTAGTGTTAGGAGATACATACTAATTTTTAGTTTCTAAACGTTCATGAAAGTATTTTCTTATTCGGCGTGGTTTGTCAGTATTTGTCCAGCCCAGCCAGCATCGGCCTCATGTACCGTGAACATAGCGACAAATAAGCTTTACTTCATGAATCACGAATCGGCATTATGTATCGATAGGACTCATTAAAAGTTAGATACATGATGGTCAGCTGAAGGAATGTCGACGGATCATGCATAAAGGAAATATAATCGTTTTCTCCTCAAATGTGATTTTTGTTGCTGGGGCGATTAGAATCACGAATAAAACATGATCATTCGTATAGTCTGGCTAGAGTAGTGGTTACGGCGCGCACCTTCCGTGCATAGGGCTATGAGTTCGAGACTCACCGTCGCACGTGTGTTTTTTTTTTTTTAAATTAGGCATTTACGCATTGATACTTAACTATTACATAATGCTAACGAATATTGATTTTATAATGTTTATCCGTAATAAGGCGCAAATGCAAATATAAATAAAATAGGGGGACATCGTCATATACTGCTTGTATGAAAACGTCCCAAGTAACAATTGCATCCCTATAATACTTCGTAAAATATTCTCTTCTAACGACAATAGGGGCACTTAACAGGGTATAAACACTGAATAATAGTCCAATAATGGCATCTGGCGCCGTTTTTTGATCCAATAGAACCTCATTGTAGCACTGAATTACGTTTCGAGAAAGACAAACATCATGTGTTATGTCATCATTTTCTGTCATTTTCTCGCGATTGCAAAAAAAAAGAAAAAAAAAATAATTCCCGCAGCCAGCGTCGAACCAGCGACTGTCGAACGCCAGTCCGACGCCCTAACCACTCGGCCAACCTCACATATAGATAACATTGCTCGTAAACACTACAAGTGCTCGACCCTTCTCCTATGCACCTTGTTCTTTCAATCAGTTGAAGCTAATTAAATTCACACATTCTTCAATAAAATACAGACATACGCTGAGATTATCTTAATTGATTCATAAGCTAACAAGGAGTGAGGAAATGTTGGGTTCAAGCAATATTTCAATGAATTCAATTCAAGAAACGTGGTATTCCAGAGCACTTCATAAGTGTCAATTCGTTAAATCACAAAGTCCATCCTTCTATAAAACTACGGTGAACAATTTATTGGATGACCATACGAATGTCACACTATAAAAATGACACCGACAATGCTATAGAAGAATATAATGCATGTGTGTGAGTTAACTTAGAGAGACCATTGCATGTGTGTGCTGTATCAACGCCATCTAGATATATCATAGCCGCAACTCAGCTGTACAATGACGTCATGGATCATTAAATTGTTCGTCGGACACGGGCAAACAACAACAATGTCATGAGAGGCAACAACAATGCAATGCAATTTAATCTGCGGATTTGACGTTTACGAGTCTACATTGCGGCCTTAATATATAGACGGCGTTGGCTGTATCATCCAATAAACACAAGAGTGGAGTATTTAAAGGAGTACGTTTTTAGGTTAACGTTTAGAGACAGTTTTATCGAAATTTTATACCACCATCTTCAAATTTATTCCATAATGATGATATAAGCTTTCCGGAAAATACTTTAAGGATGTTTTATCGGATCAAAATATTACTTTAAGCGATGTCACACGATAAATGAATTTCGTGGTACTATATGATTGCTACAGTATGGAGTGCTTCTTTAAAGCAAACGAATTGTTGCTTGGGGTGATGAATGAATAAGCAATATGTGCTTACGCGTGTTGCATGAAATAATGATTACAAATGTGTTAAATGCTGGCTGGGCAGTTATAACTAAAGGTGTGTTTTTTTTGGTTATCCCGTCCAGGTTTGGGTAACGAAACTCCATATAAAAAAAAATGCCAGCTGATCCACCATACATACATAATACATAAGCGCCGTTTTTTTCGTATCGCGTGTAAGTCTGACTCGAAAAAAACGATCGCGGGTAACATCCCGGTTAAGACCAAACAGCTGACATTTGACAGTTTTTGTGCATCTTTGACTCGCTTCCGTCGGCTTATTTTTTAGATGTGGTGGATTTTATCACAAAAGATGATTATTTCTTTGCAAAATCTTTTCTCGTGATTAGAAAAACTCTCACATTTGGTTTGAAAAAACAAATTCCCTCATATTTCCCCTATGCGTCTACATTTGAGCTCTATCCCGTGTAGGGTAGTTGCACGGGTTAACTTTACCTGGGTAAGTGTCATTTTTTTTATATGAAGTTCTACCCAAACCTGCACGGGATAAACACAATAAAACGTCCCTATAATACATAATTTATATTTTTGTATTCAGATAAAAAAAATCTTATTTAACTGTGTACTAAATTAATTAAAATAGATTAATATTAGTGAACCCAAGTAACAATTCGTATGCTTTAAAGAAGCACTTCATCCTGTAACATTCATATAGTAACACAAAATCAGTTTATCGTGTGACATCGCTTATATAAGTATTTTGATCCGATAAAAACTCCTTAAAACACTTTTCGGAAAGCTTAAAAAGTTCTTATATAATCAATTCACGACTCCATCCAATAAGACTTCGATAACACTTCTCTAAACGTTAACCTAAAAAGATGCTCCATTAAATACTTCTTTGTAGTCTTTATTGAATGACATAAACACACATGACTGAAATCAACACACACACATGCATATAATCTTCTATAGCACTGTCGATTTCCTTTTTATAGTGTGACATTCGTGTGATCATCCAATAAATTGTTTAGCGTAGTTTTATAGAAGGATGCACTTTGTGATTTTTTAAAGAATTGACACTTATGAAGTGCTCTGGAACACCACGTTTCTTGAATTGAATTCATTGAAATAATGCATGAAACCAACATTTCCTCACTCATTCTTAACTTATGAATCAATTAAGATAATCTCAGCCTAGAAACTGGCTGCATTTTATCGATGAACGTGTGAATTTAATTAGCTTCAACTGATTGACATATAAAGAAGAAGGTGCATTGAGGAGAAGTGTTGAGCATTTCGATAGAAGCGCAATGAACCACTTGTAGTGTTTACGAGCAATGCTGACTATATGTGAGGTTGGCCGAGTGGTTAAGGCGTCGGACTTGCGTACGACAGTCGCTGGTTCGACGCTGGCTGCGGGAATTTTTTTTTCTTTTTTTTTGCAAACGCGAGAAAATGACAGAAAATAATGACATAACACATATGATGTATGTCTTTTTCAAAGTGTAATTCAGTGCTACAATAAGGTTCAATTGAATCAAAAAACGGCGCCAAATGCCATTATTGGACTGTTATTCAGTGGTTATACCCTGTAAAGTGCGCCTATTATTGTTAGAAGAGAGTATTTTACGAAGTATTATAGGGCTGAAATTGTTACTTGGGAAGATGAGTCATGAGAAAAGCCTAAAATTGGGTAGTTTGACATTGGTTGTACCTTGTTTAAGCATAAAGGTCCATCTAGACAAATGCAGCCAAATGGATGTTGTCATTCCATCCAAACGTGTCGCCATTTGGCTATGCGTCCAGTTTTGATATTCGATATGGCAACTCAACCAACCGCTTTGACAACCGCTTGTCAAATTTAAAGTGACAATTTCGCAACTTTTCTTCGTTCTTTTGTGTGAAATTGAATAATTCTTGAATGGCCGTGTAATAATTCAAACGCGCAGAGTTCGATTTTGATAATTAAATTTAAAAAAATCACCAAAATGAAATTTTGGTTATGTCATTTTTTGGCTGCTCGTGTGGATGCTAAGTAGCAGCCAAATGGCTGTACGCGATGCCAGCCATTTGGCGACACGTCTAGAGGGACCTTAAGGTTTCTCCGGATGGCAAAACAGAAAACAGGATTGATTCAAAGCTGTGAGAAAATTGCTTATTACGCGTCCTGTTGAATTGTGGTGCTGATATTGAAAGCGACCACCATTTTGGGTGCGTTTTTTTTGTTATCCCGTGTAGGTTTGGGTAACGAAACTCTATAAAAAAATGCCAGCTGTCATTTTTTATATGAAGTTTCGTTACCCACGGGAAGTAGTAAAAATCGAACCTTTTGTTATCGCAACGGCAGTAACAATTTTATCCCTATAATACTTCGTAAAGTATTCTCTTCTCACAATAATAGTGGCACTTTACATGGTATAAAGACTGAATAATAGTACAATAATAGCATTTGGCGCCGTTTTGATATTCAATATGGCAACTCAACCAACCGCTTTGACAACCGCTTGTCAAATTCAAAGTGACAATTTTCAAACTTTTGTTCGTTCTTTTGTGTGAAAATTAATAATTCTTGAATGGCCGTGTAATAATACAAACGCGCAGAGTCCGATTTTTATAATTGAATTTAAAAAAATCTAAAAATGAAATTTGGGTTATGTCATTAGCGACGTTTTTATCGCATCGCGGGTAAATCTGACTCGAAAAAAACGATCGCGGGTAACATCCCGGTTAAGACCAAACAGCTGATATTTGACAGTTTTCGCGCATCTTTGAATCGCCTTCGTCGGTTTATTTCTTAAATGTGATGGATTTTATCACAAAAGATGATTATTTCTTTGCAAAATCTTTTCTCGTGATGAGAAAAACTCTCACATTTGGTTTGAAAAAACAAATTCCTTCAAATTTCCCCTATGCGTCGGCCATCTACATTTGAGCTCTATCCCGTGTAGGGTAGTTACACGCGTGAACTCTACCTGGCTACGTGTCATTTTTTTATATGAAGTTCTACCCAAACCTGCACGGGATATACACAATAAAACGTACCTATTTGCTGTCTACATTTGGCTGCTAGTGTGGATGCTAAGTAGCAGCCAAATGGCTGCACGCGATGCCAGTTTTTGGACGCGCAGCCATTTGGCGCCTAATCTAGAGGGACCTTATAGAAATGCTTGACAATTCTTTATTGACTTTTCTGCAACGCACCCTAAGTCCATACATTTATCAATAAAATAGAGTGAATCTCAGCGCATATATCTCCTTAATTAGTTTCGAAGATACCAATGAGTGCGTACGTGTTAGTTTTATGCTATATTTCAAAGATTTCTATTGCAGAAATTATGTATTTCGGAGCACTTCATAAGTGCCAATTCATTAAAAAATCACAAAGTCCATCCTTCTATGAAACTATGGTGAACTATTTATTGGCTGAACACACGAATGTCACACTATAAAAATGAAACCGACTGTGCTATAGAAGAATATATGCATGTGTGTGCTACATCATCCAATAAACACAAGAGTGGAGTATTTAAAGGAGTATCTTTTTAGGTTAACGTTTAGAGACAGTTTTATGGAAGTTTTATACCACCATCTTTAAATTTATTCCATAATGATGATATAAGCTTTCCGGAAAATACTTTAAGGATGTTTTATCGGATCAAAATATTACTTTAAGCGATGTCACACGATAAATGAATTTCGTGGTACTATATGATTGCTACAGTATGGAGTGCTTCTTTAAAGCAAACGAATTGGACGCGCAATCAACAGACATTGGTTCGATGCTAGCTGCGGAAATTTTGTTTTTCTATTTTTTTTGCAAATTCGTTCAATGACAGAAAATGATGATATAAAGCAAATGACGTACGCCTTTTTTGAAGCATAATTTAGTGCTACAATAAGGTTCTATTGGATTGAAAAACGGCGCCAAATGCCATTAATGGACTATTCTTCAGTGGTTATACCCTGTAAAGTGCCCCTATTATTGTTAGAAGAGAGTATTTTACGAAGTATTATAGGAATGAAATTGTTACTTGGGAACACTACTTTTTCTCTTATCTTAGCACGCAAAATAGTTAACCCTTTCATGCACTTGTTGTATACAAAAACAAAATTTTTATACGCATCATTCTTCTCCTGAGTGAACATTACTTTGGCTCCTATACATAATAGTTTTTGTTGGGGAAGGTAGGCGATTTCTGAAAAAAATGATTTTCAGCTCTATAAAAAGCAACTTTATTTCTACTAAATTCTTAGCTTACACAAACGACGATTTTATGGAAGTAAATAAAAACAAAAAATATTCAAAATAGTTTTTAGGTAGCTTTGTTTGTTTACAACTTGGAGCATGTGCATGAGGTATGTTTTTATACCTTATACCCGCCATATAAAATGTCTGGATCTCGGC
The DNA here is from genome assembly GCA_949715475.1 of Microchrysa polita. Lineage (NCBI taxonomy): Eukaryota > Metazoa > Arthropoda > Insecta > Diptera > Stratiomyidae > Microchrysa > Microchrysa polita. The sequence continues at coordinate 118,468,548 of OX454415.1, forward strand.
TATAGCGTTGGACGGAATATCGTTAGTGACTTGAAATTTCGGTCAATGCCTATAATTGTGGCCATTCGTTAAATAATTGATGGAACGTAGAATAGGTCTGACCAAAACCACCCCCAACTCGCCTACAAAACTACAACCAACCATATCTTCCGAAAGAAATCTCCAAATAATTTCAATTGAGGACCATGAGAACCTCCCCTACAAAAACAAAAGATTTTTATTGCCGATTTTAGATTTCTTCTAGGTTGGTACATGGGTATAGGGTAAACACTCATCGTGCAATTCACCCGATTAGAGATCGGTTTCAATTTTGCATTTACTTAGAGTCGGCATACACTGTCCAATCGATTGTACAATATTACAGCAAAATGTACAACATTTCCCATGCCACACAATGAAATCTAGTTCACACACACAATAACCTCCTAGTGAGTCCTGCGATCAGTCTTGCCTGCTTTTAAGGTGCGTAAAGGTAGACCCCTGTGTATTTTTTATGTATGGCAATCGTTCATTTGGGAAACCCTTCTCGATCTTTCTGAAATTTGTTACACTTGTTGAGCTACCTGGCTCTCACATTTCCTCCAAATTACAGGGCTCTATCCGCATTCGGAAGTTACGGCTTTTTGAGTTTTCTAATTAAAAATTGTCCATCACTCGAAAATTCATAAGCGAAAAGTTTTGGAATTAAGGAAACATGTCGAGCATTTGAAGCTGTAACTGTCGACGTTTAGAAGTTACGGCCGCCGAAAGATGCGAGCTAAGATGTTTGACCCATGTAGGTTCAATATTTAGCGAGATAATGGCTGCATTCAGCGAACGAAATTTACTGGAAGAACACTGGAAATGCTACAAGAATTACCCGCCACCGCTCTCTTTCTCCGCTGAAAAGCCCACATGTGCAATGAGAATCTAAATGGAAGATCACTTTTCTGCTACATTTTTCGTTCGCTGAATGCACTCATGAGCATGTCACTGTCCTTGGTGAACGTTTCCAGTCTCTAGCTATCAAGGATACAGCCGTCGAAAGATGCAATATTAATTAATTTTGCCTATAACAAAACGATGGAAAATCAGCCACTGTACTCCATCCGATTCCCCTATCAACCTCTATAGGAAAATGCATACTAAAGAAAGGCCTCCGCATGGGTTTTTAGATAAAGTTTTTTATACAATACTAGGGGGCTTCGCTCCCTGCTCACTACGCTCGCCAACCCCCCGTTCGCGCAGTGGGAAACGAAAGTAGCGCTGCCAAGGGACACCTTCCAGAATTAATTAAAGGAAGCAGTAAAAGGAAAAGCTCCGTGTGTGCTTCCTTATTGCTCTCCTCAAAAGCGTAAGGGCTCTCGTCCACTGCAAGCGTAAACTTGAGCGGCGCGGCGCTCCAGCGGCAAAGCTTTCACAAAATGTGCGAAAAAAGCTTTTACTAGTAAAATGTATAAGCACACACAATATTCAGAAAGCTTTTCCATTGTATTGAATGGAATTTTGTTTATTTTGCATAGTTACGCCATATTTTCCTTGGTTACGCCATTAAAATTCGGAAAAGCTTTAAACGCGGGAGCGCCGCGCCGCTCGAAGCAGGTAATGGACGGCAGGCGTAAAGGAAGCAGTGCGAATGTCACGCCGAGTTTTGCTTTTTTAGTGCTTCTCTGAGAGGCTAGGAGGAAGCAATGTGCAATTTCCAATCACGAAATTACTTCGGCAATTTCTCGTGTGCTTTTTCTCATCACTTAGACAGCCAGATAGAAACAAATATTCACAACGACGCAATCCTAACACGCTCTGTGGCTCTCTTGGTTGAGTCGCACTCTAGGATGCTAGAGGTCCAGAGATCGAATCTCGACGTGGCCGTGCATCGTGACATAGTGGTATATTTCATTATTTATTATATTACATTTTGCACATATAATGATGATAATCCAATGCAAGCTGGTGGGGAAGGTGGGTGGAGATTTATATTCAAATAATCGGAACTCTTCTAAATATTTAAATTTCAGCCATTCTAGATACATTTGATGTGATGTCAGCTAGACCACTGCCTGGTAATTGATCCAGAAGTGATCAATTTGATACATTTTAGATGCACTGTTCTTGTACGCTTGTACGTTGGATAATGGCTTAATGTTCGGGTACATTCGGGAATCATCGTAGCCAATCAGAACACGAAAAAAATGCCATTTTCCGAAGTTAACATACTTATATGTATACAGAAGGAAATTTTGAGAGCTGAGGGGACCGAACTGCAAATGTCGCAAATGTCGCAAGCAGGATAAGCTACCTTTTAAACCGCCCTGGGAGATCTCATCGGAAGGAAGAATATGAGGTCATGATGGTGGCCTCGTGAGATGTTATTCTTTTTCCAAATCAGCGCGAAGGGGAGGGGGACGTAGAATGGAAAAGGATTTGTCTGAAAACCGAATCCCGCAAGTATGTGTACAACATTGGTCCCACGTGAGTCTGGTCATCTTAAGTTAACAGGAACCAGAGAGATTTAACGAGATAATCGCACTTTGATGTTAGGCAATATTTTACTTTTGATAAATCCATTGGCTGATCTTTTTTACATTTGCCACATTCGTAGAGCAGCTTGGCACCCACATTTCTTCGAAATCTCAAGATCCTACCTGGCGTCCAGAAGTTACATAGTTTCAACTAGCACATACTCCTCCTAAGCAAGTAAGTATTAGAATTAAAGATAATAATAAATATAAACAGTCCAATATGCGTAAATATATGTACATAACATACCACCATGATATTATCCCTTCGATAGTAATCCTCCTAAAATAAAATGTTCAATCCTTACCCATTTACCGGACAACTTCAATTCTCATCCCTAGGCCCATCACTTTCAAGTTCATTACATAAACTATTCAAAGTCTATCCCTTTCTATGATTCAACTCAATAAATTCCAATTAAAATAAATTTACTACTTACATTTGGTAAATTAAACGATAAAACTTAACTTATTTCGGTTCCTTGTACTGACCCCCCAATTTAAAAAAAAAGAACAGCCATCCTAAACGGACCAAATTCTAAGGAACCAACACTCCTAAATATTCGTTAGAAAGCGACTCTTCTCAGTCGCTTTTTTTTCAAAAACGATGGTATACATTTCAGGATACTATGCTTCATGCACTTTATTCTCATATAAGTAGGCTGTGGTGGGGAAAATGGCGGGAAAAAGTCTTTTGGAGAAATGAAAAAAAATACTATCACTGTGTGCTCTTACAATTTCATTTACGGTGGAAAATTACATTATGGAAATGGATGATGTTGTTTGAGGATGTAATAAATGTTCAATTTCGTTGAAGAACATTTCTTTTAATTAAACCGACACTTAGTTTTAAACTTGCTACATGATTTTTGTTTTACATCGGTCGGTAGAATAATTTTCATCGTATAATGGCGTTATGATTTCAAATCGTAATGAAACAAATTTATTGCGTGGAAAGAGCTGTAGAAGTAGTGGGCGGAATAAAGTATTTTCAGAAATATTTCAGTGAGAGTACTTTTAATTAATCTAATTATGTATTTATTAAATAATGTCCAATTTTCGAGTTAAGCGATTAAAATTTTTAGTTTTTGTGTCGTAATTATATGGAAGTGGAACTATGAAAAAATGTGAATTCTTTGGAGTTAGGATTTCTATTAGAAAAACTCTACGCAAATAAGAAATTAAGGTTTTACCTCGCATAGCTACGTATGACCATCACATCTTGATTTTAGATCCCCGCAGCGTGGGAAGTTTTCTTCCTACCTTTATCTGAAAAGTGTCAAGTGATGAGGCGAAATACGAACCTTTTTCCGTTAATCGAATTAGCTTCAAACGTAATGACACTACGTGTTCTTCCTTTGTCGGAGGAATACTCATACACACTGTGAATTGAAAACATCAACTTCATTGCGATATCCTTAAGCCCAAGCCCAAAAATCAAAGAAAGAAGAAAAAGGAATCAGATAGATAGCAATCAAAACGAAAAAAGATAATACATTACTTCGACGTGACACTTATCTAATTAGGTCCAGCGAACTGAAATTGATTTATTGCTTGTTTTCTTCCTTTTCCCGGTGATGAACGGCTAAAAATACTTGTAAGGATTTAGAGAGCACCTCGATGAGTCGAAATGTCACTGTGATTCGTTACTTTTTTTACACGTATATAAGACGGTCAATATGGCTATATGGCGTAAGAGGCCCATTAATCTATAAAAAAGATGAAATAACAGGATATCGAATCCTATATTCTGGTGAAAAGTGTACCGAAAATAAAATCGAATAAATGTCAAATACCACAAAAGATGAGGCTTTTATAAAGGAAGGAAAACCTTCAATTAATTTGGAAAATGTTCTGTTATTATTTCGACTAAGGATGGTGTATTTCAATGGTTGGGGCCATAAATAGGATTTATTGTATTTGTTTTGATTTTTGACACCAATTTGCTTTTATTATTTAAGGTAGCAATGCAGAGAGAATTTTTGATCATAATGTTCTGTTTAGTGGTAGGCGTTTTGGTTGAAGCGTCACAAATTGGTGAAGCTTAGTGTAAATTCTGCTAGCGCTAATAGTGTAGTCATTATATAATTTGAGCTTGCAAAATGTGGTGGAGATTTTTTTTTTGTTTCTTATGTTTTTTGGGTGCTGATCTCGAATCCGGAGCTTCCAACTGAAATTTCATTGCGGAACAGGGTCATAACCGTTTTTTGGTTTATAACTCCGAAACTGTACATTTCTGCGAAAACCTCTCCATGAACTTGTTAGAGAAAACATAATTGCCGGTTCAACGTGACATTAATCTTCAAAATGCGTTAAGCGGAAACGCTACAATTGATATTAATTTTTTGACGTTTTTTTTGCGATTTTGACCCTGTTCCGGAAATAAATTTTGGTGCTTACTACACTATTAGGGTTACCAGACATCTGTCCTGGCGTCCTGGTCTTCTTCCAAAAATAAGGAAAATGTCCTGGTTTTGAACAAACCAAATTTATTCTTTACAATGGCTGAGGTTATGAAACACAACGTTCGCGTACCGTGGCGCGTTTTCCGAACCGTTCCCTATTTTGTTCTGTAAATGCATAGATCCGGATCAGACTTGGTGTTCCCATCGCCATCTCTCGGAAAGTGACAAATGTGACAATTGACACATCACAGCTGATACATTTGGTTCGAAAATTAAAATTTCCAGTTTCAAACGAGATGCAGATAAATTGTATTTTGAGTATAAATTGTTTAATAAATAAATGAGGGCGAAAATGCACGGTTCAACGGCACATTGTAGATTTCTTTCAATGAATCAAGGTACTCCGCAAGGTGGCGCTTAGGGGATATGTTGATAAAGAGAAAATTTCAGATCCGTAACGGCAGGTTGATTTGAAATTAAAGGGAACGTTGCGCGAACCGGTAGGGGAACGGTGTGTTTTATAACCTCACCCAATTTTAAAATAGAAAGACACGTCAATAAAAAAAATATTTTATTACTTTAGTTTGAATGTACGTTATTTCAATTACTCTATAGGACTTCCATCCTGTCCAATTAATTTATTTATCATTTTTGCGAATTCGTTGAAGTGTCTTTCTAAGAACTGTACCAGATCAAGACATGGTGGTTAAGTTTAATGCCAGTAATGCATCGTATTTTAGAGATGCTCCCTGCTTTAATTACTTATTTTGAATCGCAAGAAAAACCGCCAGCAATTCTTGGAGAGTTTTTAACTCATGACTTTGCAGAATACTACCTTTTATTTGTGCATTTCTTAATGGCAGTCTTCCACAACAATGTTAAAAAGTGCGTTTTTGAATATTCCGAACGCTCTGTCACAAGGGTTGAAAGACAGAACAGAAGCGAAGTTCCTTCCACTTGCCGTAAAGTAAATCCTTTCGAAATTGAGTATAATGAGTGTAAGAGCCGAGAATGCGACGAATTTACACAGAAGGTGATGGTTATAGGGAAACTGAAGAGTTCGTGCCTAAATGGACCAGCTCTCTTGAAGAATTCCGAGTATTATAATTCTTTTTAACTTATTTGAATATTGCTTCATTCAATATTATTAAATTGTATTTCAGTTTTCAAGTGGCTAGATTTTCAACATAATGCTATTCACTTTCAATTGCGTTGAAGAATCCGTTAAGTTTCTGCCAGAAAAAGGAGTAATTTGTGATTATTAACGACACTGTGTTTTTAATGAATGCTGCAGTAATAAGATTTATCAATTCTTCTGGGCAATAACCAAAACATTAAGGCCTTCTCAGAAATATTGAAAATAGGAGAATACACCATACACTATTAGGATATAAACTTATATTTTGGAGGGACTCAATACTTTCAAGACACGGGTACCTGCTACTCATTTTTCTTGACATTGACTTTTTATTTGTTCACGTAATTCTATACATACATATGTACCTACTTATCACCTACCAAACACAACCGCAGCAATTGATATTATTTACATATGAAACTCAAATCCCAGAAAATGCCCTAAAAAAGGCCATCTAATTGACTTATGGATGTAAACTTGGTAAATACACACAACCTAAGCATACATTTACCTAATGGACTTTGGTATCCTTGCATCGTTCTTTATGCTATGTGTCGGGATAGATGTTTACGAAAAAAAGACGTTCATCCTTTTTCTAAAAGTATGTTCAGCCAAATTCCTTATTAGATTCTCTTTTGTGCAAAGTTATGATTTTGTGAGTAACCCAATGATACTATCGATATGATTTAAAGTGGTTTCATCCTTCCCTCTCTAGTCAACCCAGAGATGACCTTTTTGTCTTTTAGTGTTTACCAACAGTTATCTAGTGGTAATCCTCATCACTAGTAGCAAAGGCAACACTAATTCGGCGTGGCTAGACTAGGAGACTGAGTGATACTAGAGAGGAGGCTTCTGAAGCTAACCTTTCATTCTTAGGTTCAGCGCGAAGGCCGGGGCTGTGCAATCAGCAATCACCACTTATAATTAAATAGGATCAGCACAGATACCAACTGAAATTATTATTTCGTTGGAACTAGACATTTTCAACAGATGATGTCAGCCATCTTTTCCAATCACCCTATGGCAGGGAGTATGCTTGATATCACTCGATGTCATTATCAGGCTCAGTAGATTGATCCCTCGATTCTATCCATTCTAGGAGAGGATGCAGTCAATGCCTTTAAAATCGTAAAGGTTAGGTCCAGTGGCATGCGCTTACTGTAAAAATCTATCGGGGACCAATCCAAGCTTAGGAATATTACGCGCGACATTCTTAATATCTGCAGGAAACATGAGACTTCTCTCTCAGTACCGTATAGTCCCATGTGGGGCCATGGTGCGTTAACTCAGCCGTTTATAGGCAATTTCTAGTCAACGTTACATTGCATATAATTTCGGAGTGTATATAATGTTGCAAGCACTATATGTTTTCTATCCGCACATGTACTGGACCACGCCGAGATTCGCTATCCGGACCTCTAGATTACTAGCATCGTAGAGTGCGACTCAACCAAGTGAGCCATAGAGCGGGTAAACATGAGATTTTGCATAAAAAAAAAACTTTCTGTTAATCTTAAAAAAATGCATCAGGACAGCAAAAGTTCAAACTTAAAACGGGCTCTGCCAATCCTTGTATCACGTCAAGGACTCAATAAGGATTAGTAAGATTCTATCCAAAGAAGATTGATGTTCGTCCTTCATAACAAAAACTTCCTTGGCTGCAGAAGACTGTCTGAAAATCTACAAAAAAGGCCTCAGGACAGCAAAAGACCAAACCTAGGACGCTGCCAATCCTTGGATAACATAAAGGGCTCATCAAGGATTAGTAAGATTCTGTCAATAACGCATTCTCCGTCATAAGAACATTTCCTTGGCTACAGAACAATCTGCACGTGCAGGACAACTCTGCATGGTGCAGACAACCGACGGACTATCTATAGTCTCCGTCATTATGGAAAAGAGCTTTTCTGGCCAATTAATACCTTAATACCCCAATTGTCATCAAGGTTATAACGGACTTTGCAGTGACTAAACTATAAAGCTGTATCCATACTGACTCCGAATGGTAAGTCGTTAAAAAACTGACATAGCGACCTGGCATTTGGCAGCTACTTAGCATATCTACACTAGCTACCAAATGAAGCCTGAAAATGACTTAACCTTAAAATCTCTTTTTTGATGTTTTATTATTATTAGGCCATTCAAGAATTATACAATGAACAAAAGTTGCATGATTGCCATCTGAGTTCGACAAGCATAGCGAAAAAGGTCAAAGTGCCAGTTGACAGATGATTCAGTTGCCATATTGAATATCAAAACTGGACGGCTAACCAAATGGCAGTCAGTGACTTATGTGAAGTTAGCCCGCACACATTCTCAAATTACGCTCGTAACCGTTTGTTCGCCGGCGACTACGTTTGTTCGTGAATGTTCGTCAATTATTCTCGTTTGTTCGTCTCTAATTGTTTAATAATAGAAACTAAGTTTGGTATTAATCGAAACCCAGACGTTTGTTCGTTGTTTTGTGCGTCTGTTCGTCCTGCAAACGCGAATATTCAGGAGTAATTATGGAAAAACAGAAGACGAGACACAAAACATTGCGTAAAATAAATCGAATTCTGGTTACTTCTCTCCATTAGATTCCACTCAGTGTTTATTATATGGTGTGGTTTGTGTCTCGGTTTCTGTCTTTCCTTAATTACTCCTGAACCCTTGCGTTGCCAGGACGAACAAACGCACAAAACAACGAACAAACGTCTGGCTTTGGATTGATACAAAATTTATACCAATCCAACCATAATTTATAGCAAAAATGCAAATTTTCATTGGCGTATCATTTCGAAACGAGAATATGGCCGAATGCAACGAGGCGCTCATGACGGTATGACACATTTGACTAATTTTGAGAGAACACTTTTTTTCTGCGCTTGCTGATTAGGAATACTTCAGTTTTTTTCACGTGATTGTAATCCTTTGCGTCTTTTGTGATATTAACTACCACCATATCGGCTGAAAAACCAACCACCGTCACTTTTTTAGCAATAGCGAGCTCCAGGATAGCTATTTGATATTCTACAAAAAAGGGGGGGGCGAGAAGAAATTCCTGCGGAACCCTTGTAGAGAATAATTTCTACAATCATCATCATCAATGTGGCACGATAGCCCGACGTCGGGCCTTGGCCGCCTGAATCGTTGACCTCCAATTGTCGCGGTTACGTGACCTTGTCCTCCAGTTTCGGAAACCCAGCAGCTGGTGGGCGTCTTCACCTACGGAGTTCTCCCAGCGAGCTCTCAGTCGTCCACGCAACCTCGCTCCGTCAATTCGTTGTGCGTTCATAACTTTCTTTGGCATGCGATTGTCGTCCATCCGTTGTACATGCCCCGCCCATTGCAGACGTTGAAGTTTCACGATTTTCGATACTTCCAGCTCATCGTACAGTTGATACAACTCATGGTTGTATCGGATACGCCATTGGTCTCGCTCGCGAACGGCCCCGAAAATTCGCCGAAGGACCTTTCGTTCGAATCGGTCTAGCAAAATTTCGGAGGCTTGGGTAAGGGTCCATGTTTCGCAGCCATAACATAGCACGGGTCGGATGATCGTTTTGTACACGCGGAGCTTCGTGTTCCTGTGCGCAAGTTTCGAATTAATTATAGGGAGGACCGAGAAATATGTCTTATTGGCTAGTTGTATCCGTCGCTTAATTTCGTCGGTTTCGTTGGCGTCCTTTGATAAGTTACAACCCAGATAGTTGAAGTTGTCTACATACTCGATATTAAGGTCCCCCACTGTGATGCTTGAATTTGCTGGTGTCCTTGTTTTCGATTGCATCATGGCCTTTGTTTTGCTTTCGTTGATATGTAGTCCAACTTCCTTTGCGGCGTTATTGAGGTTATGCAGGAGGCTTTCTGCATCACCCAACCTTCGAGACATGATGTTGATATCGTCGGCGTACGCTACTAATTGAGTCGACTTGATGAGTAGCATTCCGCTGCTGTCCATATTCATGGCTCGAATTACAAAGCCAGGTTGAAGAGCGTCGGCACCAGCCCGTCGCCCTGCTTGAGTCCAGTACGAGTTTCAAATAGGTCAGTGAGTCGGTTCTGCACTTTGACCTGCGAGACGGTATTAGTCATCGTCATCCTTGTGAGTCGCACTAACTTTGCCGGTATACCAAAGTTCAGCATAATGTTGTACAGTACACTTCGGTCGATACTGTCGTATGCCTGCTTGAAGTCGACAAAGATTTGGTATACGTCGATGTTGTATTCCCAGCACTTTTGGAGTAGTAGCTTCACTGTGTAAAGCTGATCGGTCGTTGAACGACCAGGTCTGAAGCCGCCTTGATACTCGCCAATGATTTGTTCTGCGTACGGATTGATTCTCTTTTCAAGAATTTTTGATAAAATCTTATAGGCCGTACAAACTAATGATATGCCCCTGTAATTCTCACACTTCAGCTTGTCACCCTTTTTGTGGATTGGGCAGATTATGCTTTTGCGCCAATCTTCGGGGATTACCTCGTCGTTCCATATTTTCAGCAGTAGCACTTGTACAGCGTTGGTCAGGCACGTTCCACCATGCCTCAGCAGTTCTGCTGGGATCTCGTCAGCGCCGGGCGCTTTATTATTTTGGAGCGACTGTATGGCAAGACTCACCCCCTCTACTGTTGGGGGTAGAACGGGAGGGCCTAGTTCGGCTAACTGCTCAAGAGCTAGCTCCGCGGGGGATGTTGATGATGCATTGAGGAGCTCTTCAAAATGCGAGGCCCATCGTTTGTTGACGCTTTCGATGTCGCTGATGATGTTACCATCCTTGTCCTTACATAGGCTTGTCCTGGGTTGATATCCGTTCTTTGAATTTGATTTATTTTTTTTTTTCAAGGGGAGTTACATCTGGTTTTACAATTATCTTATTTTAGATACCGACTAATGCCATAACTCTATGTATTATTTTATTTTGCAAGCAATTCAAATATTAAGATATATTTAGTAGCAGTTCTTTAAGGAAAAACTATATAAAAAACCTTATACGAGAAAAAAAAAGAAAAAAAGCGTAAAAATAAAATCTTAATCTAATCACAGTCTATAATATCAATGGGAGCATATGCATATTTCTTATGTATTTTTATTAATAAGTCGAATTTAACCTCACAAATTCGACTCTCACTTCAGACCTTGCGAAATTCCCAATGGAACAGAATGCTATCAACACTTGAAACCGGCTCTCAGAAGCTTTGGAGGCTACGAAAGTGTCTGAAAAATAAGTCTCGCTTTGTACCACCACTCCGTAAATCAGACGGATCGACTGTGTACACCAACGCGGAAAAGACAGAGTTATTGGCCGAAGCTTTTCACGAGTCCCATACACTCACCAATAATTTAAGCGACCCTGAAACGACGGACGAAGTGACTAACGAAAACAATTTACTCTCCACTTTAAGTTCAGATCTTAGCCCCGAAAATTTCTGTACTCCATCTCAAATTAAACGCATTCTGAAAAAATTGAAAACAAAAAAAGCTGCTGGTGATGATAACATCCCAAATGTCCTTCTTAAAAACTTGCCCAGACAAGCAATCGTACAAGTCTGCTTTATCTTTAACTGTTGTTTAAAACTAAGTTACTTCCCTAAGGCATGGAAAAATGCAATCGTAATTCCTATACCTAAGGCTGGTAAAAATCCTGCCATGCCTCTCAACTACCGCCCCATCAGTCTGCTGCCGTCGCTAGGGAAAGTCTTTGAGCGAATTATTTTAGAGCACATTAAGAATAAGCTGGAATCCATTCGCATTATTCCCAACTTCCAATTTGGGTTTCGTCCAGGATTCTCAACCAACCACCAGTTGCTAAGAGTAGTCAACCATATATCTCAAGGTCTCGCTGCTAAAGAATCGACAGGCTTAATAGCTCTTGATATCGAAAAGGCTTTCGATTCGGTATGGCACCAAGCCCTCATTTACAAGCTCTCACGCCTTTCTTTCCCGGCTTACATATGTAAAATAATTCAATCCTTTTTGTCTGACAGGACATTTTGTGTCAAAGTTCAAGCTAAGTCTACTAAACGTTGTATTCCAGCCGGTGTACCGCAAGGCTCGGCGCTAAGCCCGACGTTGTATAACATATTCACGTCTGATATGCCAGTGCATCCTAACTGTAACATAGCCACCTATGCTGATGACACCGCCATATTCACTACACATCTTAATCCTGATAGCATCGTCAACACATTACAACATCAACTTCAGCTAATTAACAATTTTTGTCATAAGTGGAGGATACAAATAAATACAGGAAAGACTCAAGCCGTTTTCTTCACGAAACGCCGTGCAGTCAGATACCTTCCAAACCCTCAAATCAATATATTAGGCTCAGCTATCTCATGGTCCAAAGAACTGAAATACCTAGGACTCTCTCTCGACTCTAAACTTACGTTTAAAGCGCACATAGAGGCAACCTGTTCCAAGGTAATCAATAGCATACGGTCCACATATCCTTTTATCAACAGGAAGTCAAAGCTATCGTTACGCAATAAACTACTCATCTACAAAGCAGTCATGGCACCTCTTATTTTCTATGGATGCCCTATTTGGAACAAATGTGCTAAAACCCACAAACAAAAACTCCAGATAATACAAAACAAATGCTTAAAAATTATTCTTAATAAGCCCTTCTACTTTCGCACCCAAACGCTACATAGAATAACTAAGATATCCTACGTCGCTAATAGATCTCAGCATTTACAACATAAATTTGCCCAGAAATGTTCTACCTCCTCTAACCCTCTAATATATTCCTTATATAGCTAAGGCTTTTACTCATGTTTTAGTTAAGTTTAAGTTAGTTAAGTTAGTGATAGTTAAATCACACTAGGTTTTGAGCTTGTTTTTCCTAGCCTAATCCATAACACTCTAAAATGAATTAATTACGGACTATTTAATAATTATAATTCAAGCATAATGCAGATGCAAAGGTTTCACCTAATCACTGTACTAATCACTTCTTGTAATTACTATGTTTTCATTCATACTTCAATAAAGCTTTTTATTATTATTATTATTATTATTAATAAGTACTAACAAAATAATATCTTAGTAACTAACTAAATGTGGATCTTATTATATCGTTACTTATATTTATGCTATTTGCTATAAATTTAGAGGTTTGGTAATCAGCAATGTTATTTATCTTTTTAACTTTAGTTTCGTTGTGTAGTCTTGCTGTTGAGTAATAAAACGGTTTATCAGTAATATATTTCAGTATTTTATTTTGGGTAGTTTGCAATTTCTTTCTGACCGATTTTGCGAATGTTTTCCATACAGGACAGCCATACATGGCGATTGGTTGAATTATCATTTTATAGATCAGCAATTTGTTGTCCATGGATAATTTTGATTTTTTGTTAAGTAACGGATAAAGGGAACAAAAAGATTTTGTCATTTTTTCAGAGATAACTTCAATATGCTCATGACCTGTAAGTTGGTTATCAAATGTTATACCTAATTAGGTTAAGTGCCTCTTCCATTTTATTTGATCACCAAGAAAGTTAAGCGGTGAGCTTGGCTTGTTAGTTATTTTTCTTTTTTTGGTAAAGAAAACCGCTTGCGTTTTCGAAGCATTCAATTTGATTTTCCACTTGAAATAGTATTGGTAGAAGGTTTCTAGCTGATATTCTAGCTTATTTGTTATATCTGTCGGAGTATCACCATTACAAAATATGCAGACGTCATCTGCAAAAACGGCAATTTGGCAGTTCCTGCTTACCGGGATATCAGCAGTAAAAATATTAAAAAGGAGTGGACTTAAACAGGAGCCCTGAGGAACGCCCGCTGGTATGGGTTTTGTGGAAGACTGAGACTTATCAACTTGCACAATAAATGTTCGGTTGTACAAAAAGGATTGAGTTATTTTCACCAAGTAGGTGGGTATACCAAACATAATCATTTTAAAAAGAAGACCATTATGCCACACAGAATCAAATGCCTTTTGAATATCAAGCGCGACAACACCGACTGATTTTTTAAGCTGAAAAGAGTTTTTAATATATTTATTAAGTCTGTGAGTTTGATGAGTAGTTGAAAGTTTTTTCCGAAACCCAAATTGAAATTCTGGTAAAATCTTTAGTCTTTCAACTATTTCATTATATCCGTTCTTGATATTATTTATAAGTTTGTACGCCTGTCTAGTGTTCTTACTGGCTAATCTTTGGTTTATTTGCTGTAACTGCTCGTCAAAATGTTTGCGTTTCTTACGTCTAATTCACTTATTAGATACTCGCCGAAGCTCGTTATATCTTTCTTTCTTGGCTCGGGATGCGCGTTGTGTGTATTGGCGATAGGCTTCATTTTTCGCCTCAATCGAGGCCCTGCATTCGTCGTCGAACCAGTCTGCTCGTCTGCGCCGGCCTTTATAGCCCACGACCTCTTCTGCGACCTCCTTGATGCTGTCTTTGAGCTCCTCCCAGAAGTCATGGATGCCTAGATTATTGATGTTATCAAGCATGGGCGACAGTTTTTCCTCAAGGGCTGTAGTATACGCAGCCGCCGTGGCATCATCAATCAAATTGTCAACCTCGAAGATCTTGGCAGGGTTGATTCTCGTTAGGTGCACCGAAGAGATTCTGCACCTGTAGGTCGTCTTCACCAAATAGTGATCGGTGTCGCAGTTGGCTCCTCGATAGGATCGAACGTCTAGGACATTAGAAGCCCATCTCTTGCTGATCAGTACGTGGTCGATTTGGTTCACGGTGTATTCATCTGGAGACTTCCAGGTCTGCTTATGAATTTGTCGATGAGGGAAGCATGTAGAGCTTATGACCAAGTTTCTGCCGCTCGCGAAGTCTATAAGTCGCTGACCGTTGTTGTTGTTTTCGTCGTGGAGGCTATGACCACCAGTAGTTCCCCTATGCCAGCTTTCGTTTCCGACTTTAGCGTTAAAGTCTCCTAGCAGCAGCTTGACGTCGTTTGATGGAAGTGAGTCGAAGAGTGTTTCTAGGTCGTTGTAGAACTCGTCCTTAATCGCGTCTTCTTTTACTTCTGTAGGGGCATGCGCATTAATGAGCCAGAGATTAGCGAAACGGGTCTTAATGCGGATCGCACATAGCCGCTCGTTGATGGGTTTGAAGCCGATAACGTGGTCCTTGAGCTGCTTATTCACGATGAAAGCTACTCCAAACTCCTTGTTGCCCTCCTCTTTACCACTCGTAAAAATAGTGTGCGAATTGAGGTCGTTAATCTCGCTTTTGAGCCATTTAGTTTCATGGATTGCAACTATGCTCAGGTTGTATTGTTCTACCAGATCCAGGAGGGCCCTTCGGGCCCCCGGTCTATTCAGGGAGCGTACATTCCAGGATCCGAAAGAGTAATCAGTTGTTCGTTTGCGGGGTCGTCGTTGTTTTGTATCCGTCCAATCCGAGGCTTTTGTTTCAGGTTTCTTGACTTGAAGTTTTTCTTAGGATGAGTTGTCGGCACATCGCTAAACATGGCCAAACCATGATAGGGTTTAATCGTTTAGTAAAGGCCATCATGGGCATGCCTCGAAGATGCTGCTTTAGTGGTTGAGTTAGACGTTTTTTGTCACCTATCACGTTAAGTAACCTGAGACGCTGCAGATGTAAATACAGCACTCAGGCGCAGCGGTACTTCTTCCAAATGTCGCATAAGATGATTTGACTTAGCCGTTCACGTTACCAGGGGGCGCCCGCGCGGAGGACACATGGAGAAGTCTTTTGCCCCCCCCCTACAATACTTTATTTATTTTTAATAGATTTATATTTATTTATTGAAATGTATTATACAAAAAATATATTAGTTATTTAGACAAACATTTGACACAACCAGCCATTATTTTTTTATATTTGTTATATATGTAGCTACTTTGATGAAGTGAATTTTATTAATATTAAAATCCACGACCCCCTTGCAGTGTCCTTCCAGTGCCGTAATTTCAAACGCAGTGTGAGAAGTAGCTTTTAATTACTTTAGCGAAGTAGTCGGGAACAATTATTTTTTTAGAATGGATTGAATGAGCTCTCATTTCGCGGGAATTTTATTTTCTTCACCCAATATTCTTCATGACCACCCAATACGTCGTTTCGGCTTATTACGGGATATGTTTTCAAAGAGAGAACTTTTGTGTTTGCGATATATCCCGCGATATAAGGCAGATGGTACAATAAGTGTCGCTCGTGTCGACAAGAAGTAAACGAAAACTTCACCCTACGAGAACGGAACGCATAATGTTCCCAAGTTTTTTTTAGGCCTGGAGAAAATCACTAAAGCTGTTGATTACGGCGAACGCTGGAAAAGGCACCAAGCTCTGAAGCATTCGCAACGCATATTCGCGATCTCCTCGGTCTATCAATAGAATTCTCTCCGATTAATGGGCGAACACTTTTTTGGAAAGGAGGCATCGGATGTTATTGACATTTGATCGGTGGTCCGCCAGGGACGATGTGTCTCGTTGAGCATCCGAAGGATATCTAATTATAACTCGAGTCTTCCTGCTATCGATATTAAAATTCGAACTAAATTTTCCAAGCTCCCACTACGTAGTTGGAATGTAAGGTAAATAACACCCACATTACCGTTGATCTTCTCTGTGTATTTCTGCATACCTTTCTGGGGCGCATTGTCCTTATTTCTTTATTTCAAACCAAATTGAGATACGTAGAATATTGAATTACTCGCATAGAAAATTATCACGTCGATATCCCTTTCTCTTACCGTCAGTGACAGTTGGTATTTTGCTTCTTGCTCCTTGCTTCTTATACCACTCCGTGGCGGACGGCGGCGTCGCTTTGCTCGTCTTACGGTGTAAGCACGACGCTCATTCTGACGGTAATGTCTGAGCCTATTTCTACAGGCATCTATATTTTGGATCAAGCTAATTTTATTGACTGCGGATATAATGGACACTTGACGCCTCCATTAAATGCTTACAGTTGGTCCTAGCAGACAGATCGTCAACCTCTTCGTAACTTTTCCTACCTCCGTCATCTTGTTACCTGTCTGCAGGTAAGCCTATGGTTGCCAATTGACTGCCACCGTACGCCTTCCTCAGCGATCTGAGGGTTCACGTTCAATCTATCTTCGAGTCCCGCCCGGGCATCTTCATCGAGATCGAGGACCCGCAAATCAGCACATTAGTTGTGAGGATATGTCCGGAGTTTTCCACAACTGAATTCATCCATGGGCATAGATAGTGTTCCTTGGTGTCGGTTCATGGTAAATTTTTAACGGTGTGCTTGTAGATCGCTAAAGTCTTTCTTGTTAAAAATATTTTAGGCTAGGTTTTTTTTTTTAGAATTTCAAAGTCAACGGGCAATTCGGACTTCGACTTCTCTTTGTTTGCAAAACATCACACAAATTCCAGTGATGGCACCGAGACACTTTAGTACAGCTCAGAGAGGAATCCTCAGTAGAAGAATCAAAGAACCTTTCGAGAACCCCAAAATAAAATCTCTGTCTTGTGATGTTGGCTCGATATGATCAGGTTTCAGCTCAGGAATTCTTCGGCGCGAGCGCTTGGTGAGTATATGCTCCATTTTCCGGCGGCTGGAGTTTCCTGACAGAGTTGCAATTGGAAGGTTGGTAGATAATGATATAACTGAGGTTACCACTGTTTCAGGTCTGAGAATTTTATGATTGTAGTTCGGGGTATAATTTTGTCCGTGAAAACAACCCTAAATCACTACCCAATAATTGTAAAATAATAAAAATAAAGTATTAAGAATATTATCATCTGCATACATATTCTACACGTCAGTGATTAGGACATCTGCTCCGAACAGCATACTTATCCTTGTACTTTATCTCATACATAATCTTCAGCGAACTCTCTCTAAAACCGCACATAAGATAAATTTATCGTATTCCTATTGACATGACTGAATAATTCAATAGATTGAAACATTTTCTCGGCATTTATCTTTTCAACATTGCAAAAATATCTAGTTTAGAATTCCGTGGATGCGGTTCAATTTCATTTCGTCGAATTTCGTTTTTTCGCTAAAGAAAGCTGGAGGAGCCGCAGGAGCATATCTAACCGCAACCGAGCGCACACAATCCACCACCGATTTTCAATTTCTTCAAATGATAGATGTTCTCTTTCGTCGGCAGAGACGAGTAAGATTTATTTGTATATGAAATCCTGAAAGACGACCGACATCTAGTGTGGTATGTTCTCATATGTATATGGTTATAGATTAGAAAACTGAAAAATCCTCCAGGACGTGGATAACGCGTGCATATGAAAATAAGGAGAAAAATGGCATTCGAGCGAGTTTTCTCCCAAAGGCATCGAATATGTTAAATTTCAATATGATGATGGCACGATAAAAATTTCAAATTGATTTCATTTCAACCGGGGCGCTTAGAATATGTGAGGCTATGACGACAATAGCGGTGCGACAATACGAGCGCGATGCGACAATGATAAGAGCCTCGAGGATGACAAGGACATGACAGATTTAGCGGCGTCTATATCATCTGGATTTATCATATACAACGAGAAGGATTTACGTTAAGGCACGCAAATATGTTGATCACGTTTTTGACTCAATAAAAATCGATTGTTTGTTGAATTTATTTTCTTACTTCTGGTGAATGCTATACACAAAAATAACGAGATACTAAAAAAAAATTTATAATGGTAGGGGTACCAGCTGGATCTGGATATAGTGCAGTCTCAGTTGAGTTATCATTAAATCCGAAGAACAAGACAACAATATCTTGTATCCTTTCAAATGTATTAAATTTAAAAATGCATTTTTGCCAGAACGAACAAACCTACCTCTCCTACTTCCGTTGTGGTCAAACTATCCATTTTTAAGATTACATCCTGGAATCCATCTTTCCCAAGATATCTTGCAAATATTCCCTGAACTATTTTTCCGCATTATCTTCACTGCTTCCATCTTTCGTGTATTTCGTATAATAATAATGCACCTTCGTTGTTAATATCTGTGTAATCCGAGTAAAAGCTCACATACAAAAAGGACAACAAAGAATTGACAATGCTGACAGTAAAAAAATAAGAAAAGAAAATGTATAAGAAAAATGAAGAGATTTACCGAGTATGATTGATGGTCTGCTTCCGTGCGCGCAAAGCTAATGGGATCCATAATGGACGTTAATAGTTGGAGAAATATTCGCTGTCCCGAAAGCGAAAAGGACACACACACACAAACAAGTCTCTTTCGGACGGAGGTAATTGAGTGAAATCTTAAATGTGGTGGAAAATTGTTCACTTCAAATCTAGAATGACCAAGAGGGAAAATGATTTTCTTCTACTATGATAAACGTATGCAGTTGAGATTGTGAAACTGCGAAGAGAAGAAACAATTCATTCTACCTGACAATAAGGCGAGTTGAAATGCGCTTCGATTGTTTTATGTCTGTAAAAGAAGCTTGAAAAGAATTATAATGAGCTTAATGGAAAAGTGCCTAAGAGTTTTTTATAGTATGTATATGCAAAAACCTGCATTCAAGACTGTTGAACTAGTCTGCCGAAATTTAAAGTACAGTAAAACATGGCTGTAACGTATCGGTGGTCCATGGTGTTAGATATGCCTAAATCCCCGGGGCGTCAGGCGACTTGTGCCCATCGGGGAAAGGTGATCAGGGTGTAAATGATCATCACTAACGGAGCTCCTTGGATACCGGATATCTTCAAGGATACCTATAACCTTACCGAAGTAAGGCAGAGCAATCCTTCGGCGGATTTTATTTTCTCTGGCTACTCGTGGGATCAAAATATAAAACCGATAAAAACAACAACCAAAACATACAGTACTCTCGAAGCAAAACTGGTATCCAATGCTTTGAGTAGATTCACTAGGGAAAAAGGGAAGAATAGTACTCTCGAACAGCGAAAAGATGGCAACGAAAACCTCCCAAGGTAGCATCCCAGAGCCCGTCGAAACTTAGTAGAAAGAATCCGAAGCTCTTCGAGCCAGGAGGCGTCAAGGATCCCCTGAGAAAGGGACTCAGCGGCGCGCGTTTCAAGCGCTACCTCAACTTCAGGGACATGAGCCAATAACAGTAAGAGACCTAGGGACGAAACACTCATTGAACTTCCAGTATGTACCTCAAGCAAGGCGACAATGCTCCACGGACGAGGTCTCATCTGCCCTTATGCTAGACAGCAGTAAGGAGCAACGGGTGGGGACCAAGGTAGCGCTATCCCGATTGTAGGCGGCACCGGATAAGGCGAGAGGAGAGACGCGAAACCCTCTACGAGCAAGAAGACGTCAGGAACGGCCGATAGAAGCCGCTTTTCTGCCCCCACTGGAGACTAAGGGAAAGCGAATGATTCCTACCCCAAAGTGGCCTCAAATACCAGTGTGGCCATAATCCCAACCATCCCATTGCTCACGTCAGAGCAAAAGACGAAGATACAGAACGTGCTGCTGGCAGAGATTCCCTCTGAGACTGCTCTGCGGGTGAAGCCGAAATTCGCAGGGATAAGGGAACATTACGCTATCAGCCCTCGAAAGAAGAATTTTCTTTTTCTTGTTATCGACGCTAGCGACACTTATCTTGCCGTCCGCCATATAGCGGACACATAGCGGAAAATATCGGAAACACAAAAGTTCTCCCTATGAGACCGGATAGCAGAACAAGCCCCATCTTTATATAGGTACTGTAGGTTCCACTGATATCGTTTTTTCGCCGAAACTAGAGTATGCTCGATAAGCACCATTTCGCCGTGCTTGTAATCTCCTTACCAATTGAAAAATTTCAACTGCAACAATGTTGCAGGTTTATATGGTGAAGAGAAGCACGCCTGCCTTGGCGTTGGCGAACAAAGTTGACGGAAGAACGATGACTATAGCACGAGCGGCGAAAAATGTCGTGATAAGATTTGAGCAAAGGGAACCAAAACGGAAATAAACAGTAGAGTAGGTCACAAAATGTGTCGTTCAGTTTTGATAAAATGTTTCCATTGTTTCTTTTTTAATATTTAAACAATGTTGAAATAGGAATTTATTATTTTTTAAAACAGAATGTATTTTACTAATCAGAAACAATTTATAATGCAAATTTTTGTACGGGGTTGGTTGCATAACTATGTATGCATTTTGTTAGTCACACTGTGTTATGTACATATTACAAAAGAAGGATTGTATGCCTACAGTTTACACATTTGAGAAATTCAATAAATCTTACAATGCGAATGTTCGTATTTGTTTGATTGATTTAAATAATTTTCAAGCACTGTTTTGTTCACGTTACAAAGATTTTTTATTATACTTTTTTTTAGTGTTTTCTAAATTAAATTTTTTTATTCATTTTTAGTTATCCTGAGATTACTCAATTACTTAGGAAACACTAACCTTCCTTTTTATTTCGACATATCAAAAAGCGTTTATACTCGTATTTATCTTTTCTTCGGTTTTAATTTTGCATACCCTCCACAAAATGGCTGTGCACGCCACTGAGGCCAGGCCACATCCTATTTGAGTACAATAATGGAGCAACAGTGGAGGAGTGGCTCATTAAGCTTGCGGGTGGTATGGAACCATGGCCGGGAGCATCGCTCAAGTCAGTATTAGGCAGCGAAATTCCACGAAACCAAATCGTGAACGTTTTCTACCCACGCACTACGGAGTGCAATGCAAAGAAAGCTCTCAAATGCCTGTACGACCAGAACGATGGGCTTCACATAGAAACACGCGAGGGCGAAGGCATCTCAGCCACGCTCTCTACACGGTCTCCTTCGGGCAATTATCAAAGCTGAATTTAGCCAGAACTAAAAATTCAGCAGGGTCACCCTCCACCCTAAAACCTGGAATCACGACACAGCTCACCAAGTTCGCCAGAGAGGGCCTGGGATTACTTCTCATTTAGGGGCCCTGGCAAATACGGGGAGAAAAAAAAGGACTCAATAAGGTAAGCGGGTCCTCAATCTTATATGATACTAGTTCAAGCAGATCCCAAGCGTGTATCCTAATAAGAAACAGCATAAAATTTATGTCGTGAAGAGTCTAGCAACAGTGATTTGACTGCAGTCTGCATCACACATAACGATGACACCAACACGAAACTCTCTGTGGCGTCAGCCTACTTCCCAGGTGACGAGGAGGTACCTGCAACACAAGACGCTTCTTCTGGTCGGATGTGATGCTTATGCAAACCACACGGTCTAGGGGAGCACAGATATTAACACAAGAGGTGAGTACTTATTGGAGATATTCTCCAGCTTAAATTTCGGCATTTTCAATATAGGTAGCAAACCTACCTTTGTAACTATATCGAGGCGCGAAGTACTCGATCTAACCTTTGGCAACCAACTGGCTGAAAACTGGATTAGAAACTGGCATGTATCTGACGAAACATCATAGTTAACGAGAAAGGTGCATACCACAGCTAACCGAGTGGGACAACTATAAATCTATCTATGAGGGAGGTTGTTCGCCATCGACAGGACTGCCTCCAGCTGGCTTAGTATGGGCAGCTTGGTCTCCAACGTCATCAGGGCCATAGTGACCTCATTCGAGGAAAACCCCCTCAGAAGAAAGAGATATATAGCCTCCTTAATCTCGCTAGCTTTCGAGACGACTCTTAATACAGTCAAAAGGGCAGGAGAGTGGGACATCGCTCCCGGCTAAATGAATACAACAAGAAAATCAGGGCTGCGAAATTAAACTCGTGGGGCAAATTCTGTGAAGGTTTTGAATGTACTTACACAGCTGCTAGACTCCATCTAGTTATGGCTAAAAAGGGCACTGAGCCACTAGGCACCTACCCATTGGCACCCACTTTTCGGGATGCTATAGACTGAGGAATGAGGAGCCTTCAAATGAAGATTGTCTATACAGGGTGCCCGGAAACAGCCGCATAAACGCACCTGATTGTGATTTCTCATGTGATTTCCAGCAAAAAAGTTATACCCCCTTAGCTTAACCCTTTAGCTGTCACAGGCATTTGAAGATTTTTGAAAAAAAAAACATTTTCTTGTACGACTAAAACTTCAATATCTCAAAAGCTATACTAGCTAGAATAGCAAAATAAGATGATTATTACAGCCAAAAAAAAAAAAATACCTAAAAAATAAAACTAACGACACTAAGATCGGAAAAGAGGTTTAGTTTTTACAGAACTTCAAAGTCAAATTTTTGCGATTTGACCCAAAAACAATATGTTTTTCCATATCAATTTTCTCCAACGTGTGCCAAGGAGAGGTGCTTGTACGATTCTTTTAAAAATTGGCGCATAGTCTAACAATCATTTCCCTCTTACATTATTTTATTGTAACTTCGTTATTTCTAACAGTTTTAATGCATTAAGTGCAGAAAAATAAGGTTAATTTTGCTCGATTTCAATTCATTTCATTTCAAACTGCTCCTAAATATCTGCAATTTGGTAAAATTTATTCAAATTATATCAAAATCGCTCCAAAATGAACCTTAGTTTTCTGCACTTAAGGCATTAAACCTCTTATCCGATTTTAGTGCCGTTAGTTTTATTTTTTAGGTAAATTTTTTTGGCTGTAATAATCATCTTATTTTGCTATTCTAGCTAGTATAGCTTTTGAGATATTGAAGTTTTAGTCGTACAAGAAAATGTTTTTTTTTCAAAAATCTTCAAATGCCTGTGACAGCTAAAGGGTTAAGCTAAGGGGGTATAACTTTTTTGCTGGAAATCACATGAGAAATCACAATCAGGTGCGTTTATGCGGCTGTTTTGCCGGGGCCATTTTTCCTACCTAGCCCCTTTGGCTCGGGTTTTGCTAAGCCCCCGGCTCCGAAGTTTTACACGATCGCTTATGATGGATTCCTCCCCAGCAGGGGCGGCGCATAAGGGCCCGCAGGGCCCGCGTGGCGAGGGGGCCCACGAGATTTAGGGGCCCAAAAGCCACATGAAAGATTTCTCGAACCATAAAGACAGCACGACTGCGAAAAACAACACTCCGACGTAGATATTATTTGTAGACATGAAGAGATATACACTTTCCGGAGTCAAAACAAATGATAAATTTATTGTTCCTCTTTCACCAGGTCTCCTAGATAAACAAATTATTGAAAGTTCATGAGACAATCTGGATCCTCAAATGGCATGGCTGCACTATTTGTAACTGTAGCCGCGGCTTGTAATCCGACCCACCCTTTTCCTTGCCAAGTACCATATGGGCAAAAAGATTTTTCAGGTGTCTCTGAAAATAAACTTCTTAAAACATTTTGATGGTACCTTTTCTAATCTTTCGGACCGAATTCCAATCCACTTTGTCATGAACAAACACGAACAAAAGTGGTGGTGCTAAACTTAGTTCAATCTAGTTAGTACAGCCTGTATATGTCGTTGAAGATTAACATATTTTTTCTTGGTTGCGATATATACACGGTCATTAGCGCTGTGGTGCAGAGGCCACATTTGGTTTGAAAGGAGTCTTGCCAAGATTGCTGTATTGAATTTAATATTTAGTACAAACGTTCTTAAAATTGAAGGATTTTAATTAGATCAAACTTAAATTTGAAGCTGAAACAAGGAATAGAGTTGAATTACTAACGTTTCGTTTTTTTCAATTGTCTAGCAAGTTGCAAACTTAGGCCGCCCACAGCCCACACATGAAGCGTCTGAATCCATTTTTTGGATTATTCGTTCTGGTAAATTCAAATATTTTCTTCGATTTTGACAGAACAAAAATTCAAAAAAATTGATTCGGCTTGACCGTGTGTGCTTTTGGAATTAGGGTAGATAGGGCGCTCATCTTCAAATCATAGGTTCGCGGGATCGAATTTGATTATAGGCACAGGTGATTATAGGCACATGCTGCTGCTGCGCTGCTTGAGCGTTTTTATTTAAAAAAAAAACTATTGATGAAATCATTAATTTAAAGTTGCTGATTTTTTGACATAAACCCGTGGTCGTTCTTCATGCTGGTGTTGCGGTGGTCGTTCTCCAACAAAGTAGCACCGGATGTCCATCTTCCATCGCCAAAAATGGTATAATTTTCACTATTTTGTGTTGTGTCTTGTGGACCGTGAGACTGTCAATTTTAGATTGCCCGATAAATTGCCTAATGTATGTGCTGTACGGGTGGCAGATAGATTGTGAGCAATCGATTGCCTCATCGACCGGCCGAGAAATCGTCAGGTTTGTGGCGCCCTTTAGCGAAGTTATTTTAAGTACGACGTACGTTGTTAATATTAGTAGAAACACTGTAACGTCGAAATCATGTTTCAAATAAGTTGGTTTAAGATCAATCCACACTTTTTAGTCATCAATCAATCCATTAATTGACAATCTGTATACTTGTATGGAAAATGACTGTGGCTGATGACTGAAAAGTGTGGATCGTCCTTCAAGAGTGTTTTCGATTGATTTCACTCTACTTTTTTCTCAGTGTAGGGGGGCCCACTCAAGAAGTTGGCGGGAGGGCCCCGAGTGAAGTTGTTCCGCCACTGCTCCCCAGCAAGGAAACACTCGTGCTTCGATGACTACCCTTCCGAAAGAAGAGATTGAAAGTCAGCGTAGGTTACCTTACGGCAAGGTAACCTACATAACCTACCCTAGTGCATCAGGATCGTCAATGGCAATAGGCCTACGTACAGATACACGCCATGGCATATCAACCATACTGGGGACCTCCTGGGCCGCTCAGGACCGTGATTTCGCAACTCACTAATAATTTTTGTAGGATTTTAATGTGAGGCAGACTGCCCTGCGGGGGGATTCAAAGTACAGTATGTTATGTACAATGTAGAACCCAGTTGTAACGATACGAACAAAATGACACAGCAAGTACCTGCCCAAGGAGAATGAGGTTTACCCACATCAGCAGTCAGCCAGCAAATGCCTCGCTACTGCAGAATTGGGATATCCGCAGCCCCAAGAAAATCTGACCCCAAATTCTATAAAAACCATATCAATAAATCATTTATATTTTCTATTACATATACATTTACAGAATGAAAACCCAAATTACAACTATGTGGAAACAAATTTAATGTATCGTTAGCATTCGTTTTGTGCTTAGTTCTCATCATGCATAAATTGAGAATATGTTTGCGGGTTTTGGTCTTTTCCACTGATTATAAATTGTACAATTGCTAAAATGTGTGTTTCGAACTTCTGAGTACTCGAAGTCACTGCTTAAAATATGTAGAGACATACACAGCAGTATGTACAACAAAAGGATCTCTGCTGTGAGAAAGTGATATTAAAGGACTTTGTCGTTCTCATGTTCATATATCACCGCCATTTTGGCTTGAAAATGGACGGCACAACGTATTATTTTGCTGTTTCTCATTTCGCATCTCGTATAATATGTGAATGTATGCAATCACTGATATGTGTGTGTGTGAGTGTGTGTTCGTATATGCATGCAAGAGCAAACAGACAAGTTTCCTGTTGAATTTATTACATTTAACAAGTTCCTCAAACCACATTGTACTTGCTTCTGTAATTAGTTCGTGGCTTTGTACAAGCAAGTGAGAACCAGACAAAAGGATAATACTTTTGGTCGGAAAGTCGTACAGGCGAAGAATGATTTGAAATTGGTACTTCTTGCTTTTTGGTAATGTTGAACAAAAGTTTCTAAAACGTATCAACTGAAATTCATGATGTTTCATGATGTAGTTAATGAATTGTTGCCCAGGACGAAGTAGGGTAGATGTTTTTGTGACCAAAATTATATCAGATGATTCAAATTAAAATGTTTAAAGATAGATGTTGCCACAGTTAGTAATTGTTCTTCACTGGTCGCTTTGTTGATGAAAACAATGACGTGTCCAATAACTAGTGGTAATTAGGAAGAAGAATAAACTTAACTGAGTTGCGTGAGTCTGTTCACGCCTCAATTTGAGTGCCTACATTGCCCTGGGAATCGGCCAAATTATATCCAACCAGGGCCGGATTTAGCCTTTATGGCGCTCCTGGGCAGTAGCCAAATTTGCCGCCCTCCTCCACTATGGAAACTATGTTGAATAAAAACAACAACGAGTTCAAAGAAGTGCTCAAATCAATTCAGTACATGTCTGACCAGTTCGAATCGTTGCGAAGTGAAGTGAATCGGGTCATAGATGAAATGAATGCGATGCAAGATCGAAATAAAAAACTTGAACTACAAATAGTTAACTTAACTAAAGAAAACGAACAAATGCAACGCGAAACACGGAAATATAACATCATTATAAAAGGTTTGCCGCGAAGCGATTCTGAACCAACTGATAATTCGGTAATTCGACTTTTTAGTCAGCTGAGCACTACTGTCAGACCAGAAGACATACGCGATGTTTATACAACGAATCAAAAATCGAGCACACCAACTGTAATCGTCTCATTACTACAAATATCTAAGAAAACAGAATTACTTAATGCCTACAAACAAACGAAACGCAAGCAAAGGATCAGGTTCTGAGAAATCCGAGCTTTCAGACATATTCATCGGAGAGCATTTAACTCCATCAACATCAAAGCTATATTGGGAGGCTAAAGCGAAACTTATTCCACTCGGCTACAAGTATGTATGGGTTAAGTATGGAAATGTCCGATATAAAAAACTCGAGAGCGATAGAGCATCCCGTATTCTAAGCATTCAAGATCTAGATAAATTGAGTTAGAACAAAATTAATGTTTTCTTTTTTGACATATTTCTTTATATTCTACTTATGATTACTTCACAATGCCTTGATGTTGTTTTCCCTAAAACTGTTAATATTCAAATTGACGAGGTTAATTCTTTTTTAAGTAGACGTTACAAATTTTTCACTTAATATTAGAAGCGTAGCTAAAAATTTTGATGAGCTCCTAATCTGTTTAGATTCAATTAAAACGCAATTTGATCTAATAATTTTAACTGAAACTTGGTTAGAGTTAACCGATATGGAGCAACATTTCCTCACTCCTTGCTAGCTTATGAATCAATTAAGATAATCTCAGCGCAGAAAATATCTGTATTTTATTGAAGAATGTGTGAATTTAATTAGCTTCAACTGATTGCCATACAAAGAAGAAGGTGCATAGGAGAAGGGTCGATAAAGAAGTGTCGAGCACTTGTAGTGTTTACGAGCAATGTTATCTATATGTGAGGTTGGCCGAGTGTTGAGGGCGTCGGACTGGGGTACGACAGTCGCTGGTTCGACGCTGGCTGCGGGAATTATTTTTTTTTTCTCTTTTTTTTTGCAATCACGAGAAAATGATGACATAACACATGATGTATGTCTTTCTCGAAGCGTAATTCAGTGCTACAATGAGGTTCTATTGGATCAAAAAAACGGCGCTAGATGCCATTATTGGACTATTATTCAGTGTTTATACCCTGTGAAGTGCCCCTATTGTCGTTAGAAAAGAATATTTTACGAAGTATTATAGCGATGAAATTGTTACTTGGGTTGTCTAGTACAAAAGCGAGTTTTCGACAAAAACTGAAAAAAAATGAAATTTTTGGATATGTCAAGGCAATGAATGAAATAAACAAAAAATTAAAAGCTGTTTCAGCATTTGTCTGAAATCTTTAAACTTAAACATAAGCATTACTGGATCCTTCTCAATATGTCAGTCAAGGGATCAATAGGGATATAAAAACAGGGAGTGCGTGGCAGCCACTTATGTTACACCTATGTTACAACTGTAACATTTTGTTACACTTTCCGTTTTCTTGTTTCAATGTGACACCCCGACCAATTTAATTACAATCGCCAAAAATAGAGAATTAACTAAATTTTAATGTTTTTCTACCATAAGTGACATGAAAAGGTGTATTCTTAAAAATAATTTTTATGATATGTATAGACTCAAAATAGTTAGCCAAATGTTTACTCTATGATATATTCGACGTAGCGAGTAAAAATTGTAACGAAACCTCCATACGGTCAATAATTTCCTTTTAAAATGAAAGAAAAAAAAAGAACATCACAAAGAGGGAGAGAAAAATAATTGCCTCTAACAGTTTCCTCTTTACTTACTAGTGCTGAACTAGCTCCGGAACTAATCTTGAGAGCTCAAGCCTTCTTTGAGGTATTACGAAGGGAGGGTCACATTTCCGACAAGCTAAAGAACTGGTCTGCCCTTCAGCTATTAGAACACAGAAGCTTTGTGAAGAGCGAAGTCAGGATTATTTGTTAAATTCCTATCCTCGAGAAGTGCGAAACCTGGTTACACATGGTGTGTGACTATCCAGCAAATGACCAGTTCCAGGAGAAATTATTGATTCACTGCGCGCGCCATTAGACAAGGCACATCGTTTTTGTTCATAACTGCACTACTCGTGGGAGCAACTGTTGGTTCCGGAAACTGAATCTTATCGTTTACTTAAAAATACGTCATGGGTTTTAAGATCATGTCTTTAGCAAAGTTCCCAAAAGGCAAAAATTAACATGAAAATTGCTTAACGCCGTTATGTACCGCTTTACTCCTCTCCGTTTTGGATATTCGCACATATAATGCTTAATATATTCAGTGACACTACTATCTTCAAAATTTGTTACACTCAGCCTATTTTACAATTTTATCCGAAAAATGTTACACTTAGGAATTTGAAAACTTGAGTTACTCCAATGGAGGACTCACCAGAGGATCATTATGACTAAAGACATTTTTCGGTTTTTTCATGCTGAAAAAATCAGGGGCTCGCGACTAAGTACCAAGTACCATGGGCATGTCCATAACTCCCCCCGAAATTGGAGCAGAGTGCTAAATTTTGATTTGTTGCGATTAGAGGTCATACTCACCCCACCCACCAAAAATCAGCTCATTCGGATAAAAACTAAGGGTACCTCCCATACAAAGTGACCCAGGACAACTTTGTTCTACAGTTTATAAAATAGTAATAAGTAGAACAAACTCCTGATGGGGCACTTTGTATGGGATACCCTTAGTTTTTATCCGAATGAGCTGATTTTTGGTATAAACCAAAATTTAGCACTCTGGTTCAATTTTGGGGGGAGTTATGGACATGCCGTTTTGACAAATTCAAATGGGGGGGGGGGGGGGGGTGGTAATGCGGGTCCTTGACCGGAGCGACTCAATGTTTACCTTAAAATGATCTTGAACTTATTGGAAATACTTATACAAAATTTTACGGCTGAACTAGTATTTTTTCAAAAGTTATGGAGCTTTTAAAAAAGGCCTAAAATGAAAATATTCTAATTTATTTTCTAGTCCAACACCGAAATATTCAATTAAACTCTAATGTGTTATATATCATTGCGAAGATAATTTTATGTATTTTTTTTTCGTTTTCGGACGATTTTTCTGAATCTCTTAAATAAATAACAGGCGCGACAATCCAGCATTGGACTAAGGCCGCAGGATGTGTTTAGTGACATCCTATTTCCAAGATCTTATCTGCTTTTTGTTGAGGTAATGAGATCAGCATCACGCTCAGCAGTGTTATTTATCCCCATAAATGGGTACTCGTTTAACATCTGAGTGAGATCATAGTCCGTCACAAGCTCGTGAGTTCGAAAAACACCATGGAACACGGTGAGATTCGAACTCATGAGCCTGTGCACCGAAGGTGCGCGCACTAACCGCTAGACCAGCCAGACTGAATCTCTTACCGCGTTTGAAATAATCACAAAAAAAAAAACGAAAAATGGCCCCTTTCCCTTTTTATTGTCTAGTAGACTCGCGTAAATGTGAACTGCGTCAAACGTGAAAGTAAACAATTTTATGTGAGCGGAGATTACTCTGAAACGTGAACAAGTCTTGAAAGCCCTAAAACATGAACATTAAATGTCTGGAAAAAATACTTATTTTTTGCTATTTAAAATAAGTTACAATGCAAAGTGTGAAAAAATTTACATTACTACTATAGGGTACCTTAACCACTTGTGGAAAATAGTATCGACTGCACTTACGTCCCATAACATATACGGTTTCTCGCAATGTTTCCTAATTTGACCACAGTTTTTCAGTCGAACACTATTCAGTCAGATATTTAGCGTGAAATTTTGTCGGCCTGTTTCCATCAACCAGTAATATAAGTATGTAATGAATGATCCACTGTTTAATTTCGATTGCGATTTAATTCGCTAGCTTAGTTAAGATCTTAAGTTTGACGATTGTTTGCTGCTTTTCTGTAGTTACAGTTTTCCAAGTACTGCTCTCTTACAACGGCTTTAGTTTTTACAATCTGGTTTCCAAAATTTTGGACAATCCACCGAAAGCACTTGGCTGCGGAATGCTCTTGATACCGCCATCAACGGCAACAATATTGTCTAAATAGATAAATTAATAATTATAGGGGAGTTGCGCGCTCTGTGGCTCTAACTTGGTTGAGTCGCTCTCTACGATGATAGTAATCTAGAGGTCCGTAGATCGATACGCGGCTTGTTCCAAAATATCCGTACATGTGCGGATAGGAAATACAGGGTGGGCAAAAAGTCCCTTTCCTATTTATATATGTAATAACATTTAAATAAAGTGATTAAAACCAAAAAAAAAATATCGCAAAATGAGCTTTAATTTGTGTATTTTATTTACATTAGATCAGACAATGAACTTGTTGCAACATCACTTTCCAAATCGTGTCATCTCGAAAAATGGTAACATAAAACGGTGGCTATTTTCGCCTGATCTGACGGTTTCAGACTTTTTTCTATTGCACACTTCTCGAGTTTCTATGGGACTACCTCAACGAGAAGGGTTACGTCAACAAACCACAGACTTGACCGAAGTTAAAAGACAACATTCGAGCGGAAATTGGGCAGATCACACCGGTCACACTCCAAAACGTTATCAAAATGTCGTGAAAAGAGCCCATTCTTGCGTGAATTCTAATGGTGCACACTTATCGGATATCATTTTCCACACCTAATGTAAATAAAATACATAAATTAAATCTAATTTTGCGATTTTTTTTTGGTTTTAATCACTTTATTTAAAAGTTATTACATATATAAATAGGAAAGTTACTTTTTGCCCACCCTGTACATATATAGTGCTTGCAACATTATATACACTCCGAAATGATATGCAAAATGCAATGTAAGTCAGACTAGGCACTTGGGTTTTAATTTTCTCTTTAACCCGACTGCATTTAACTCCTTCTTGAGATCCAGGGCTATAAAGCTCAGATCGTTGATTTTGTGCGAGAGTACTCTTAAATCTCGAAACTTCATCATACAATTTCCACGGCGTCCCGGCAAATAAAGTCGAACGAGCAAAATACATACTACCATCGGAAATAGGATGCAATCTTGCCCAACTTCGTTATAAACTTTCTTGTGATATTTCGTTCTGGGGAGGGTTAGCTAGGACTCCCGATGTTATTGTAGAAGCGTAGATGAGCAGCTGAGTTGAGCAGCTAAAGAGATCGGACTCTCAGTTGAAAAAGAGGATAAAGGAGCATCTGAAGCGCTTGGGCGCTATTGGAAGAGGAAAAATAGCTTAAGAGCTTGGGCTCCTATTTTAATGAAGAGAAAAAGCATGTACAGTAAAACACGGATAAGTGCACATCGATAATGCACAATTTTTTCGTGCACTTAAGCGTGTTGTGCACTTATCAGTGCTGCGTACAAACTATCTAATTTACGTAGCATAAATGGACTCTAGTAGTAAAAACTGATACTGTGTGGACTGTGGCTTTACTTTGTTAAATTGGAGAAAATTAAAAACTAACTAGATAATAGCAAAAATAAATATGCAAGGAAAATTTTCCAGTTTATACCAAAAAAATGAATCTCATTCCTAAATTACAAGCCTCGGGTGGTAAGGAATGTTCTCCTTAAATGGAAATCACATTTTTTTATACAAAGCAAAATGTTTCGCGATTTCAGTCTAGACCAAAACACGTAATTTCATTTTTAAGATATCGAACAATAAAAAAGAACTTTAGGACCTCACCATGTTTAGGACCATGCTTTTCAAACAAACCTAATGGCCTTTTTAAGCAGCATTCGGTTATATTGATCTTGTGTTCCCTACAAAACTGCTATTAATATTTTTCGACGAAAAATTAACAATAATATTTTTGCACAGAACACAACCGATACCGAATTTGAACACAAAGCTGATATGGAATCCATTCCAACCATAGTTTAGAGGTTTAGACCAACAATAATTCCATAAATAGCTTGCAAAAGAAGAAGAAGTCACAAACTATCTATATCTCCGATGTAGGATTAAGGATTATAAGGCTTTTGTGGGTCAAGTAAAGATTGGAATAGATTGGACGCCTCAGCGTCACATGCATTTGCTTTTGATGACCCACATTGACAGCAGCAGAAGCATTTTTTCTGCTGCTGCTGTCAATGTGGGTCATCAAAGGCAAATGCGTGTGTTCTAAATTGAAATGTTTGTGTAGCCTAAAATATTTTTTTTGTACATTTTCAATTACAATTTGTGGGTGACAAAATTGTGTGCATTCACCTATGTACAAGTGAGCGGAGCCAAATTTTGCAGCGAATTCTACTTATGTTTTCCTCCACCAGGAGGCACACGCAAATGAGTGGTAAAGGTAGTGTGTGAATGGAATGTAACACTTATGTCAAACACCATTCATTATTATGACGAAAATATTATGACAAAAAATATGTAGATGAGCATAATCTGCGTTACATTATTTCAACAATATATTTCTTCATAATTTCCAAATTTGTTTTCCCGCCATCTACTCCCATATATGGCTGCATCGTTGCGAAGCGTAGAAATTTTACGCTAAGTAGAGGACACTGCGATACGTATCACAACCACTGAGTGCCTTCGGGTGGAGAGTAATGTAACCAAAATTCGCTCAATTTTTCTCGGTGAAATGTACTGAGCG
Organism: Microchrysa polita; assembly: GCA_949715475.1. Classification (NCBI taxonomy): domain Eukaryota; kingdom Metazoa; phylum Arthropoda; class Insecta; order Diptera; family Stratiomyidae; genus Microchrysa; species Microchrysa polita. Next base: position 118,502,238 of record OX454415.1, read on the forward strand.
TAGTGTACGTGAATACACTCATTATCACTTGCTTGCAGAAATGGAAAAACAACATCCAAAAGAAAAACCAAATTTTTCAAACAACCTAATGACGATCTTAGTGATGTCCTGCGATCTAAATGAGGAGACTGACTGAGACTGCTAACATGAACGCTGGAATGACAAAGAGACTGCCACTTTTGCTAAACATTTTTTTATCAAGACAATGTTTGATCTTAGCCTTAAGCTGCTCCCAAAAAGAGCAATTTTTAACTCTCAGATTAATTAAAGACAAAAATTATCCAGTAAACCGGATTTCCCTTTTTTCTACATTCTCGTAAATTGAATCAATAAATATTAGATATTTCCGGCTGCGGCAAGGATCGCACAAATTCGTAAAATAGTCCACTGGTTCGAAACATGCACTAATCAATTTTTCAAATGCACATGTGCACTTATCCGTCATGAATCGTGTCCAAATGTTGTTAACCCTACCAAAAAATTGCGTGCACTTAAGCGAGTTGTGCACTTATCCGTGTTGCACTTATCCGTTTTGAAATGTATTGAAAATCGCATTGAATGGATGGTGCATGAAAATTGTGTGCACTTATCCGAGTTTTGCACTTAAGCGTGTTGCACTTAACCGTGTTTTACTGTATCCCTAAATGTATCCAGCCGACTGTCGGAAAATGTGTCTCTCTATGGATGCTGTGGATGTGAGATAAGAGGCTTCTCGGTATGTTTCGGCAGGAGATGCCATCCTGTAGAACCAAGCAAAGCCAGAATTTAAACGGACATTGATCTCGCAAGTGGAGTATGCAGTCCAAAAGCCAGAAATAGCACTGAATGTAGACGAGCTACGGTCTGAAAAGCAGAATGGGGGGCCACTTGAAAGTAATCAGAATCACCAGTAAAAGTTTAAACACGTTCAAGGGCCATTTTTCGTTAACCCTCGGATACAGTAATGGGTCTGGCCAGACCTTTTTCATTTTCAATTAGTTGTAAAATCAAAACCGTTTTAGCTAGATCCACGATTTTTCCTGACTATTCCTAAAAAATACTCAGCAATCGATTACTCCAAAAAAATTTTGAAAAAATATGCTGTCGAAGTAGTTATAAGGACTTTTTGGTGTACACATCACATTCGTACCTAATGGGTCTGGCCAGACCCCAATACGTTTTGTATGGAAAACCGTACATTTTCACATTTTCAACCTTTTCTTTCGAATGGGGATAGTTTGTTATGCTTCCTTTTTTTATTTTTGCTTGTAGTGTGTTATATAAAATAATATTTGTTTTGGTCCATTAGAGAACGATAAAACTCGAAATAAAAATGAAACCCGAGTGGAATTAAGTGCTACAAACTTGCGCATATTGTTCATTCAAGAACGAATTAGCTCAAATATATGTACATTCTCTGATTGCTACTAAAACTAGACCGGCGAGCATGATATGTAGGCGACATTATAACGGTATCTTGTATAAGATGCGAGCTTGTCGAGAAATTTACTTTCTGAGACTTTCAGTTTTCATTCAAAATTCAACTGTGTAATACCTAGTGCAAGTGAAAAAAAATACCGGCGTACAGAGGGCTGCGCCCGCAATACGAGGGTTTTTTAGATTTTGGATACATACATAGTGAATAATTTTGCAAATATATTTTATAGGTAATAAATAAGAATTATGCACAATGTTAATGAAATGCTTCTCGTAAATCTAATCTAATCTAAATCGCCTTTCATTCTGGAACGCGTTTATTTAGACCAATCAAAAAATGGATTTACTATGTATCATGGCTCCACATATTAACTGGATTTATTAGCTGTAACGCCGTTACCATGACTCCAAACTGGAAAAAAGCGACTGATATGAAATGTACCCATCGAGTTCTTTGATTTGATAAAAACTAAAAAAGTCGACTTTTTCAATTGTCCTACCAACGTCTAAGTATTTCGTGAAAGACTGTTACGATTCTACACATTCCTACCAAATTTCATAACGATCGGTTAGTGAAAAAATTTGTAAATGTCCGGGACACCCTTTTATCTTGGCCATACCAATTTTTAAGTATTTCATGCCAAAGACTGTTACCATTCTACACATTCCTACCAAATTTCATGACGATACGTTAAGCCGTTCGCGAGTTATTTAGTGAACAAATTTTCAAATGTCCGGGACAACCTGTTATTTTCGTCCTACCAACTTTTAAGCATTTCGTGCCAAAGACTGTTACCATTCTACACATTCCTACCAAATTTCATGACGATCGGTTAAGCCGTTCGCGAGTTATTTAGTGAACAAATTTTCAAATGTCCGGGACACCCTGTTACTTTCGTCCTACCAACTTTTAAGTATTTCGTGCCAAAGACTGTTACCATTCTACACATTCCTACCAAATTTCATGACGATCGGTTAAGCCGTTCGCGAGTTATTTAGTGAACAGACGGACGGACAGACGGACAGACGGACGGACAAAATCGATTTCATAAGGGTTTTTTGTAAAATCTAAAAAACCCTAATGAGTGACGATATAGATTTTTTGTATAACACTCGACGCCGAGGTGACTAAAATGACGATTTTTATGAACGAATTGCAGCAGCTTTGGCTGCTAGTTTTGAGAGGGAAGGACAAGGTGAGGAGGAGGACGAAAATTTCGAAGATGACAAGGACGACGCGGATGTGTTTGATTTTATTCCTAATGAGGACGACGCCTCGGATGTTGAGGACAATTTTATTGTGGAACCCAACGAACTGCTGGACAGTGACGATGATGATGAGATGACCACTTTTCAGATCTATTGCAGTCTACTCAATCAAGTGGTACCTACCGCTGCTTCGGAAGAATTTTATAGTGGAAAGTATGGAACCAAATGGAAAAAAGAGGAGCCGGCAGCAACTGGAAGACTGCGCCAACATAATGTGATGCGTTTCAAACCTGGGCCAGTCGACAAAAACTTCAATTAAAAAAAAAACTTGATTTTTTTCTTTTATCAGTTTTTATCCACTTCTTTATAAGAATTTATCCATTTCTGAAATTTTGAACTTGGAAATATTAAGTTAAAATAGTTTCATAAGAAAAAAAAATAAAACAATAGAAATATACATAGATAAATGGTCACAGATATAGTGGGGTCTGGCCAGACCCATTACCTGCTTATGTGACAATTCAAACATTACTGTATCCCAGGTAAATGGTGCAGAAAATCATTCTTGGCTGTCCTTTTCTCAAATATAAGCTCTAAAATTTAAAAAAAAAACAGGTGCGACAGTCCAACATTGGACTAAGGCCGTAGTTGTGTTAGTGACATCCATTTCCCAAGATCCTCACTGCTTTTTTGTTCAGGTGTTGAGATCAACAGCATGCTCTGCAATGTTATTTATCCCAATAAATGGGTACTCGTTTACATCTGAGTGAGATCATAGTTCGTCACAAGGGGCGTGAGTTCGAAAAACACCATAAACTGAATTCGTTCACGCTGAGTCTCGAACTCATGACCCTGTGGCAACACGGATTAGTATGGCAGCACTATTTAGTTCATCTTCTTGCCACCTGCTGCGCAGCATTTGTTCTAGAATAAAATCAATTGTCAAAATTCATATTTTTGTTAGTCACTGTAAATTACTGTTATTATTCATTCCTGTTCGAACTTGCAATCTGTGTAGATCAAATAAATTGTTACAAGCTGAATTCAAGTCGTCGTGTATTTTCTTGGACAAGCAGCAGAGTTTCTCTTCGGATATTTGTCGCGGACAGTGACAGTAGATGGTAGTATTCACGCTGTGGATACTCCCAACCATATTATCTACATTGGTGACCCCGAGTTTCGAGGAGGAGCAGAGTAGCCGTTGCAGAAATTTTCGCAATTGTTCGAGTCGACAGCCATTTTGTCTGGAGCAACACGGCGCTGGACAGCAATTGGTAAAAATTTTCGATTATTTTGTGTTTTTCGGCCAAAATTATGACCGAAGAAAAGTTCGACGATGCGCGCAGCGACCCCGTCGAGCTGGAAGTTGGCTCCCTGGCAAATTTTCGATTGCCTCCATTTTGGAAGGCGCGCCCCGCAATGTGGTTCGGTCGCGTGGAGGCGCAGTTCCGTGCGAATCGTATAACTAAAGACGACGCGATGTTCGACAAGGTGGTAAGCGAGATTGACCCAGAGTTTTTGAGTCAAGTGGCTGACATTATCGAGTCGCCCCCGGATTCGAACAAATATAAAACTATTAAATCGCGTATAATTTCAACGTACGTTGTTTCAGAGGAAGTCGAGCTCCGCGAACTTCTCACTAGTCTTCAGCTCGGAGACGAGAAGCCCTCGCGTTTACTTCGCGATATGAGGCTGAAGGCGGGAACAAAATTCACCGACTCCGTCCTTAAATCTTTGTGGCTGCAAAGGCTCCCAGCCAACGTACAAGCGATTTTATCGATTTCTGAGGCCACAGACCTGTCGCGTTTGGCAGAAATGGCCGACAGAATTCTTGAAGTACGCGAGCCAAGTTATGTAGCTGCTGTCGCTTCGTCAACAAATAGTGACATGCGTACTGAGATTAGCGAGCTACGAAGTCGTCTTGATCGTATGAGCACCGAGCGGTCATTTAGACGGCGGAACTCCAGTCGCGGAAGGCGCTCTTCTTCGCGAAATAGTCGCCGCTCGTTTTCGCGAAATAGTCGCCCCAGTAGCAAAACCGGCTCATTGTGCTATTACCATTGGAAATTTCGGGAAAATGCGCGCTCGTGTCAACAGCCGTGCTCGTGGGTATCTCAGCCCGCACCTTTAAACGAGTAGAGGCGCTCTCGGAACCGGCAGCCGATGGCGTCACAAGACAAAGCTGACTCCACATTTTCGACGACATGTCCGGATACAAATTTTTAATTGACACAGGCGCGGACGTGTCAGTTTTACCACCACAGCGCAACAATAGCAAAATTTCGAAACCAGCTGGCAACAAATTGTTTGCCGCCAATGGCTCAGCCATTACCACGTACGGTCAGCGCATTCTTACTGTCAATTTGGGTTTGCGCAGGGAATTTCCCTGGAATTTCATCGTCGCCGACGTGACCCGACCAATTCTGGGTGCCGATTTTATCCGACATTTTGGTTTGATAATCGACATCCGAAACAAACGTGTTATTGACCCAAATACAAAACTTTCGTCTTGCGGTTATCTCAGCAGCGTAGAGCACCGCTCCGTTTTCACCGTCGTTGGGGACTCCGTCTATCACCAGTTGCTTAGGAAGTTTCCGACTCTCACAAATCCGTCTGTGCAGAGTAGCAGTCCGCATGAGGTGCGACATCATATTGTGACCGATGGCCCGCCTGTCGCTGCGAAGCCTCGCCGCCTGAAGCCGGATAAACTCATGGCAGCAAAGAAGGAATTCAACTACATGTTGAAAATGGGCTATTGCCGACCGTCGAGCAGTCCCTGGGCGTCGCCGTTGCATCTTGTGCCCAAAAAGGACGGAAGTTTTCGTCCGTGCGGAGATTATCGCAGATTAAATGCTGCAACGAAACCAGACCGGTATCCAATGCCGCACATTCAAGATGTCGTCAGTGGTCTGGCCAGGAAGACCATATTTTCCAAACTCGATTTACACCGTGCATTTCACCAAATTCCAATAGCTGAAGCCGATATTCCAAAAACAGCCGTAACCACACCCTTCGGATTGTTTGAATTTGTGGTTATGACCTTCGGCTTGAGAAATGCGGCGCAGTCATTTCAGCGATTCATGGATCAAGTCCTACGCGGGTTAGATTTTTGCACGTGTTACATCGACGATATCTTAATTGCTTCCGAGTCACCTACGGAACATATGGAGCATCTTCGACTAGTCTTTGAGAGACTTAGTAAGTTTGGCGTTGTGATTAATGTAGCCAAGTGTTCGTTCGGCGTATCTGAGGTCGAATACCTCGGCTACAACATATCAGCAAATGGTATTTCTCCGCCCAGTTCGCGTGTTGAAGCGATACGAAACTACAAACGGCCCTCGACCTGCAAGGAGCTTCGTCGTTTTCTGGGAACCATCAATTACTACCGGCGGTTCATCCCTAATGCCGCTGCATTACAAGCACCGCTGAATGACATTTTAACTAACTCGAAGAAGGGCGATCTAAAACCGATTAATTGGACCCCCGCAGCTAACGAAGCCTTCGAAAAGTGCACAAATAGCTTCGCACAATGCACTTTACTCGTGCACTATCAGCCAGACTCGCCACTCGCTTTAGTTACCGACGCGTCAGATACAGCCGTTGGTGCCGTTCTGGAACAGTACCAAAACAACAAGTGGTTGCCGCTGGCATATTTCCAGAAAAAGCTGTCACCCGCAGAACGAAAATATAGCGTCTACGACAGGGAGCTTCTGGCGATTTATCTTAGCGTCCAGCATTTTCGCCACGTTCTCGAGGGAGCTCAGTCCCAGATTAAAACCGATCACAAGCCTTTGGTCCACGCTTTTTCACAGAAATCGGAGAAGTCTAATTCACGCCAGTCTCGACATCTGTCATTCGTGTCGCAATTCACGACTGAAATTGTGTACATTCCTGGACAACAGAATTTAGTCGCTGACTCCTTATCGCGAATCGAAGCTATCACCTTTCCCACTCAATTCAATACGGAAGAGCTTGCAGCAGCTCAGGAGCACGACGACCAGCTGAAATCCTTGCTCACGAGCAACTCGACATCGCTTGTTTTGCAACATTTGCTAATTGCAAATGGCAAACAGCTTGTGTGTGACACGTCATCGTGCAGCATTCGACCGTATGTTCCCGTGGCGTTGCGAAAACCAATTTTTGAATTGTTCCACAATGGATCGCATCCTAGCAGTCGTGTGACACACCGTACAATCAGCAAAAAGTATGTCTGGCCTGGAATGCACAAAGACATACAATTGTGGGCCCGTTCCTGTCAACCATGTCAGCTATCGAAAGTGACTCGACATACCAAGAGTCCTTTACAGGAGTTTCCAGTTCCTGACCGTCGATTCGATCACGTTCATCTCGATATCGTGGGACCGCTTCCTACGTCTCGAGGTTATCGCTATTGCTTGACCATGCTAGATCGATTCTCCCGTTGGCCCGAGGCTATTCCTCTGGCTGATGCTTGAAATAGATTAGACGCGTCAGCAGAAGCATCGGCATCGCGAAACGTCAAGCCCAATGCATTTTATATTGCTGACAAAAATGTTGAGCAGAAGACTTGGCATTCAGCATATTTGTCAGCTATGAAATTCTGCCGATGCTGCTGCTGACGCGTGTAATCTATTTCAACTATGACCAATCTGCAGAAAGCGTCGCGGAGGCGTTTTATTCATCGTGGATATCCCGTTTCGGCGCTCCTAAGACAATTACCACCGACCAGGGAGCGCAATTCGAGTCAGCGCTCTTCGCCGCACTCCTATAAATGTGTGGGTGCAAACGAACTCGCACTACTCCATACCATCCTGCCAGCAACGGTGCAATCGAAGGGTGGCATCGTACACTAAAAGCCGCTATTATGTGTCATCAAGATAGCGACAACTGGACCGAAATTTTGCCCACTGTACTTCTGGGGCTGCGAAATTGCTTCAAGGAAGATCTCGGCAGCTCACCGGCAGAATTAGTTTTTGGCACCACCTTGAGGATTCCCGGAGAATGGTTCGTCGACGACAACTCGTCTACAGATCCTCGCATTTTTCTGCAGCGCATCCGTCAGGATATGCGACAGTTACGCCCAAAACCAACTGTTCATCATGGCAGCAGAACGTCCTTTGTTCATAAGGAGCTAAGCGCCTGCTCCCACGTATTTCTGCGCGTCGATGCGGTTAAAAGGTCGCTCTCACAGCCATACACCGGTCCGCATGAAGTGATAGAGCGCATATCACCGACTGTTTTCCGAATCAACGTTGATGGCAGGCTAGTCAATGTATCAGTCGATCGTCTTAAGCCGGCCTTCATGTTTTCTGAGCCTGACGACGTTACGGTTACAACATCTTCGACGTCAGCTTCATCGGAGCCCATCGCTTCTTCACCGAAGACACTCAAGCGAGTTTCATTTGCTCCAATTTCATCAGCTGACCATTCCATCAGTCAACCAGTTGAACGTCAATTTGCATCATCGTCACGCAGACCCGTTCAACCGAATTCGCAACAACTTGTTCAACCGAGAGCTCAACAGACAGCCCGACCGAATTATCAACAATCAACAATTCGACCGACATCTCAACAATCAACAATGCGATCAACGTTTCAACAATCAACAGATCGATTGACATCTCAACCGTATCCACCCAGCTCACCACCCAACATTTGGAGACCAATCTACCCTCGACCTCCTAACTTCAGAGTTTATGGCCGCAGCAGTAAACACATCGCTACAGTTCCAACTGGTAAGCAGTGAACGATATCATCACAGCTTTCCTATTCCGAGGGGAGTAATGTGGCAACACGGATTAGTATGGCAGCACTATTTAGTTCATCTTCTTGCCACCTGCTGCGCAGCATTTGTTGTAGAATAAAATCAATTGTCAAAATTCATATTTTTGTTAGTCACTGTAAATTACTGTTATTATTCATTCCTGTTCGAACTTGCAATCTGTGTAGATCAAATAAATTGTTACAAGCTGAATTCAAGTCGTCGTGTATTTTCTTGGACAAGCAGCAGAGTTTCTCTTCGGATATTTGTCGCGGACAGTGACAGTAGATGGTAGTATTCACGCTGTGGATACTCCCAACCATATTATCTACAACCCTGTGCACCGAAGGTGCGCGCACTAACCATTACACCAGCCAGACAACTCTAGGTTTTGCCTAACAATATTTTCGTGAACAAAGATTTTAACTCCTATGAAAATGTTGATGTTGAAAAAATTTCGGGCACCCTGAATTGAGATGAGTACACCTAACAAAAATAAATTAAAAAGAAAAAAAAAACATTTTTTTTTCTAATTATGTCAACTGCCCATTTAGATTTTAAAATGCATCTTTCACAGATCACAGAACTAATCAAACAAATCAAATCCAAATGATTGTCGTAAATTTTCATTTCAATTAAAAAAAAAACTAAAATAAGTAACAACTATTCCGCATTACACAATAATAGAGTTCCAAATAAATTACAAGCAGTGAATATTCCCAACAGTTACAGAGCAATAAATTTTCCAATAGCATGAATGACGAAATTTAGAAAATTGATGAACCAACATGCAAATAACGTTCTTTTATTGTTCACTATTTTCCGATGAAAATGTACATATTTGTATGGCCATTGCATGTAACAGTAAACTATTGAATAAATCCTATAATATATGAAGCTATAGAATTTCTCCTAGATATATCCTAGACTAGATCCAATATAAGGTGTGTTTTTTTGGTTATCCCGTGCAGGTTTGGGTAACGAAACTCCATATAAAAAAAATGACAGCTGACGCACCTGTCATTTTTTTTATATGAAGTTTCGTTACCCAAACCTGCACGGGATAACCAAAAAAACACACCTATAATAAATACGAGCTACATATATGTATGTACGTATGCATACTATTCGTATTATGCTCTATCGCAATGATAAAACACCGGGAAATTCACTCAGCAACTAAGCGCGCGTGTTATTTCGTTATCAATGACTGATGAAATGTAATTAATTTCCGCGGAATTTTAGCATCGTACCGTGTCCCGCATTAAGTGCGCCATGGGAAGTAATTTTTCAGCCATCGATTTTGCTCATTTCGGCGGAAGCACCATGCCAATACGTTGGATTTTATATTAGAGAAATTCGCGGAAACATTTCAACAAAAAAAGAAAAACGAGCTTTAATCGATTCAATGGTATAATTTGAGTCATTGATTTTATCCTGTCGAGTACTATAGATTGGATCCTATCCGGGAGTTGAGTAGAATGATAAGAGGAGAGAGGGTTGGAGGATTCGCGCTTTGTTCAGAACGAAATGTCATTTTCCCCTCGTATGCGTCTGACATGAAAATGCATTTCATTGCATGTCAGGCTGTATTGGAGTAGTTCATGGTTGACTTAGAAATGCATTGAAATGGCATAAATCAAATTCTGACGGTGGAAATAATGCGAACATAATCTCTGACATTGATTCACTACATACATGACATTGTACTTATCGGACAAAACAGACTGGCAAGGACACTAATCGGCCATTGACATGGCAAACTAGCACATTGATGTGATAAATGGGCCTTTAATTTTACAGATGGGAGGCGCATAAGAGGCCTAATGAAATGTGATATGATTGGTTGGGCTCGGGAATGCAATTGATAGACAGACAGACAGACAGAGTCTAGATGAGCAGTTCTTTTCGCGGATTAGTGAATGCAGCGGGTGAATATGTACATTATTTCAACATGTAGTAGTTACATATTGACAGCAAAATTATTGAAAATTATTTCGGTTATATAAGAAGACTATTCTTAAATTACATTACCAAGAATCACTCCTTTCCTCGCCAATATTGTGGTATCTTACTTTAACATTTAACTCAACATAAAGAATCCAAACTATCAATTTATTCTCAATTCAAATATCCTTAATGACGCACTTAAGCCAAACAACCGCATCTTCTTTCAAAAGTAAAAGGCTCTTATTGAAATCATAAAAAAATTCATAAGCGTACTTTATTAAGTCATCAGTTAAAAATAACTAATTATCATCGTTAGACGAAAAAGAAAGACGGAAAAAATCACACCCAAAAAGAAAATCTGAGAAACGACGACGAGAGGAAAAAAGAGCGCTCTGACTTCTAAAACAGTAATTATAAAGTTGAAGTTTATGGGAAGCATTGCTACTCAAATACAAAAGTTTTGAATTATTCATTAGACGTGGCTAAAGTGTATGCTGTAGCGGTAGGTATCGTGGTCCGAACACTAAATCCTCCCCATGTAAAGTCCTTTATTTGACGCTTTCCTCCAGTACTAGTGTACACAGGAGCGAAGCTTCAATTAGATACTTTTGCCTGCCATCGAGCCAAAGCTAACAGACGACGACGGTTACTTTATTCGCGAGGCAAACAGCTGTTCACATTGTGCTCGCTTTATGGATGAATTACCATGAAAAGTTCCTGGCCTTCTTTCTCATCGCAACGTCCTTTATCGCGTTTTGTTACACAACCGCCTTCTTTGCATCGTTTTAATTACAACATAAAGCTCAGTGGCCACAAATAAATTTCGGGAAGTATGAAATGTGGCGCGCTATATTAACTTGGATTTTTATATTGTAATTGAGAATTTTAAGTGGACCAAAAGGAGATTTTTTGGTAATAATGTTGATTTAATAGGATTTTCGTCAAGGGTGTTTTGTAGGGGATCCCCTGATTTATTTATGTTGTTCTGAGAAATTTACTTTTAAGTTCTAAGTCGACATTTTACAATAAAACTGGATCTGACCGATCGATTTTACCAGGTAAATTTCATGCCTCGTATATCCCAATTAACATTTTTGCGGAAAAGCGGATCGCAACTTACATACAAATCAGGTTACAGGGGAGACCCTGTATTCGACTTTTTTATTCCACCCATTTTGTACCGGTGGTTCTTTGTTGAATCACAATTTTTCATATAGAAGTTTCTAAGTTTTTACGATTGAATTAATCTTTTCGGGTTTATTACTTACTTCTAATTGACATATGTAGAAAAGTTTTTGCATTTTCGTCAATATGTATCAGTATCAGACCAATTAAAATGATGTGTGTTTTTCAAAATTCACAAAAATTACTTCATGGAAAATTTTACGGAAGTATTTGAATTACCAAAAAATAAACACTATATTTAATTAAACAAACATTCGATGGTACATGGACAACAAAACGTTTTTTTAATAACAACCGAATTAAGCGATGATATTGATAACATGTAAAATATCTTGAACTACCATTCTGCCATCTCTGCAATTGGTGGCCGTTCGCGAGGTTTTTTATTTTTACTATGAATGATAACAGTTCCCCATGACCCTCATAGAGCAAAAAAACATACAATATATGTATTCATTTTTCGATTAGAACTACATAATACAGAAAATTGACAATAAGCAAAAGAATCCTTTTTATTACTTTTAACCATCTTACACAATGGGTGTGAATATCAGAGTCTTAAGTCGCTTACTTCTATGAGCATAGCCAGCGGAGGAGTCCATGCTCGCCTTCCCCGCTAATAAATTACTGCTCAACACAGGGGTGGCAAACTTAACAATTGCTACGGGCCAAATACATTGTTTCCAGTTACAAGCACAAGCGTGCCGCAGAATAAAATTTCCAAAAATTCTTAAGTGGACAACTGTAGCATATTTTCACATAGAGTGAGAAATGCCCTCTCTTCTTCTGTCAGCGGGAAATGTGAAATGTGTTTATGAAAATGAGGCCCGGGGAAATTCAGAAATTAGATGTCAGGAAGTACTGAGCGGTTGAAACCATTTTTGTGAAACTTTGAAAAGTAGCATGTCACATCATGTTGTTAATTTTTTTTTATTAGGCAACACACATCAATAAATGAGGATGGTCAAAACGGCCGTTGGATGAACAGCAATGAAATGTATATCAAAGGAAAACCAATGACGAGTATAATATTGTTTTGTTCTAGCCATATGTAAGATAGACATGATATAAGCGATTTTAATTTTAATCAAATATTAACAATTTTATTAGACAAAAACACAAAAATAATATAACTAGGGGGCTGCGCCCTCTACTCGCTACGCTCGCCAACCTTCGGCGGCCGGCGGGCGTGGCCGAAATTTGGATACCCTTCGCTCTCCTTGGGCTAAAAGTTTTTTCGGGCGTACCTATGACTTGTATTTAATCCCCCTCCTCATTCTTTTTCTTCCGTCTTCACAAAAGTTTTGGGCTTGCTTGAAATAAGTGGGCAAATATAAATATTTACTCGGAAAATTTTATTGGGGTTGCGGGAGCATGACTCCACAGTACGATTCCATTCGTTTTTAACTTTTTTGTTGCTTTGGTAAGGACACATTAATTCAAGGTTTTGTGAAATTGGTGCCTAAATTTGCGACGCAGTGATGGTGCTAAGAATGATAAGGCTAGGTGCAAGCGCGGCGATCGGTAAGCCAATGGACGTCATTTCGTGAAATTTAAACCTATGACTCGTCCGTATAACCTGTAGCTCAGAATTCTCTGCGCGCTCAGACTCTGTCTGTCGTGCATTAGAAAAACAGCCAACATGTTTGCGACATAGACCTCGGACCTGGAACCTGGATATATGACTCTGGATTTGCTTGACAACCGAATTCCGCTAGTTTGTGTACAGCATTGGGCTTTTGGGAGTCTGGTCACCTTATTATAGCCTGTATATTTTAAACTTTAAATATACCTTTCAATGAAAAATTTGAATATATAAGTTAAACCCCCCCCCCCCCCCTTGGATGATTCCTGCGCACGGGCCTGGGCCGAAGGTGTGGCCAAGGAAAGGCGCTTGCCGCTTCCTCCTGATTATTTACTGCTATATTCTACGACAAAAAATCGGTGCACTGCTATGTTCAAAAGCGTAAAAATGCAGGTTTGAAATATTAGAAAATCACCAAATTTCCCGAACTAAAAATAAAGAACAGTGTGTAGAATTTGATCAGTGACGGTTTGTCTCAATCCGCAATTTCAGGATTTATATCGGAAAATTTCAAGCTCGAGGAATTTGATATTCCGAGACAGGAAAACTAAAAGACTACCATCTGCACACTGATGTGGTCACTATACAATACAGGCTCCGAATACTAATGATAAATCGTGCTTTTCAGGTCTTTTATATTCAGGACTTTATTATTAGATCCTGCAATCTCGCTTGTCGCCTAAACCTTCGAAACTGAAATCTTTCTCTTAGTGAACACCCTCGAAGGTTTTATTTTTGCAAAGAGGTATGTATCTGCTTTGTGACGGCACAGCAATGATAAAAGTTTATTGGACATCATAATGACAAACATAAGTGGTTGGGATCGCTAAGAGAAAGATTTAATGCACAAGCTCACAATTTTTATCAAAGTGTAGTTGCAAATAATAAGTAATGCCACTTCGTTTAAGAAGAAAAACCTGACATGTAAAACAGATTTTATCTTCATTTATTTCTTTCAAATTAAAAGTAGAATATGACGTCCACGAGACATAAAAAGCACTGAATATTGACTAGCTAAAGTCGAAAAACAGAAATCTCAGGCGAATTGGATGCAATCAGCATCATTTATCGTTAAAAAATGATGAAGGTGATTTTCGATTGTCCTTTCTTAACATAACTTTTCTAACAATATTTTTCGGGCGGCTATTCAAAATAAGGATAAATCTTAATTGCCGTTGTTTTAATAAATTGCATAATTTCATGAGGTTAAAAATGTTGGGTTTGCCCCCTCTAAACGAAATCCTGGCTACGTTATGGGACTCACCCTAAAATAATGATTTCCGCGCAAAAATTTACATAATTTGTTGGGAAGGTAGGTGACTTCTTTCTCCCATTATATTCATATTTAACATGAAGAAAGAACTTCCTACAAAAATCATAAATGCGTAATTTCAAGTATTTAGCTTTATTCTATTAAAAGCTATGAAAGAATAAAAATATGGTCAAAAGGACGAACAAAATTCCAAAAATAAAAACTTTTTCTTATAAAAACCCAATTTGGAGGTTGAGTTTTCTATGACAGCCCTCTAACGTACAACGCGTACTCTTACATATTAGAGTCTAAATCATCAGCACCCATTATCAGGGATTCTATACACATGAAATTTCAGCTAAATGCGTCCCGTACTGTCGAAGGAAAAGCATTAGTAATACACGACAGTAGTCGAAAAATTTGGTGTACTTTCAATATAAAAATTTATCTATATAAATCTACCTAATTTTTGTATAGAAATAATAAAGCATGGTTATATTGAAATGAGAATAATAAGAATAAGAATAGAAGTACACCACAAATAGAGTCAGTTGTTTCGACACAATAAATAGTAGATTTAATAAGAAAGTAAGGTAAAATCAATAGATTATTTCAAAAAGACACCAATTTCATACACACCCGAAACTGTACTGTCTTTCTCTGTACCGAAACCCCTTGTGGGGCATAGTGTGTTCACTCAGTCGTTTATAGGCAAGTTCGAGTCAACGTTACATTGCATATCATTTCAAAGTGTATGTCACATGTAAGCACTAGCTAGTACAATACTTTTGCATTTTGCTACACAATACATTTATAGTTATACTGCCGCTATCCTGTATTGTATGATATGAACCAGTTCAATAAAGACACTTGATCACATCACATGGTGTCAGAGTGATTGTAACTCAAGCCCATAAAAAAAACACTAACTAAAAGGATCGGAAAGATATCATATAATTGAAATAATAACAAAATTTCTAAAAAAAAACAAGTAGTGACAAAATTTCTAAAAAAATCAAGTAGTGAATTTTTTGCCGAGAAAGTAAATTAAAGTGAGCAACGAGCAAATCAAGATGGCCGGGCTGAAACCACCAAAACCACTATCCGTGAACAACGAGATTGATATGTCAGTCGAATGGAGCGAATGGCTAGACATGTACGAAAATTATTGTATAGCCGCAAAGATTAATAAGGAAGCCGCCGAGATTCAATTGGCAAACTTCATCAGCTGTATTGGTCGCGAAGGGCTGCAGATTATCAAAAGTTTCGAGTTTACCGAGTCATTCCCTAAAACCCTCGAAAATGTTAAAACTAAATTGACAAATCAATTTGTCCCCGCAAAAAACAAAACTTTTGAGAGATATCAATTCCACCGCATGAAGCAAGAAGAGAATGAGCCAATTGACAGTTTTCTGCTCAAATTGAAAGCGCAGGTAAAAAAATGCCAATATCAGGGTGACACAGAAGAGTTCGTTATAGATCAAATAGTCCTTGGGACTTACTCCGACGAGATCCGCAAAGAACTATGGAAATTGTCTGAACCATCATTAGATAAAATAATCCTCATATGCAAGGCGGCAGAACAAGCTGAAAAACAAATCAGTGAACTTCATAATAATCAAGCTGCGGGACCATCTGTCAACAAAATTAATAATGATATAAGTGGCAAAGTATACGATTGTGGTCGATGTGGGAGAAGTCATTCATACCGATCATGTCCAGCATTTGGAAAAGAGTGTAGGTCATGCAATCGAGTTGGACATTTCCAATCGATGTGCCGTTCCAGGAAAGGCGATAGAAACAAGCGGGATGACAATCGTCACGAGAAAAGATCAGTGAAATTAGAAAAATCAAAATCGAAAAACCAGAAACGGCGAAATATTCACACCATGCACGAGAGTGAAGAAGATAGCGACAGTAGCGACGACGAATACAACACGTATATTGCTAGCATCACAGAAGCCGTCGATGAATATCAAGTGAATGTGTTGAAAGCTGATAATTGGTCCGTGAAATTAAATGTAAACGGCAAGCAAATAACCGTAAAGCTAGATACAGGAGCGGAGTGCAACGTTTTGCCGTTGAGCGAAGTCAAGCGGATCAAAGCTCCTCTCACAACTACATCTACAAAGAAACTGGTGGCATATAATAACGGCAAGATCAATATTCTGGGCGAAATAAAAATCGAATGCAGCTATAATGGTCGTCAACATGAAGTGACATTCAAAGTGATCAACGAAGATTTGCAGCCTATATTGGGGCGCAGAATGTGCGAGAAGATGGGATTAGTCAAGCGCATTTACAACATCAACGTGAACAAGAATGATTCAACAATTGGTCGCTGCAAAGATTTCGAGTATGACATCGATTTCGTCGAAAACCCGACATTCAAAATAATTCCTCCCCGTAAGATCGCACATCCAACGCGAGCAGCTGTCAAACGAGAATTGGACACGATGGTCAGGATGGGAATTATCGAGCCGGTATCAGAGCCATCACCCGCGGTAAGTCCTATGGTGATTGTTAAAAAAGGATCAAAGCTACGTATATGCATGGACCCAACAGAACTAAACAAAAACATCAAACGGCGCCATTTTCCCCTCAACACGGTCGAAGAAGTACAAGCCAAGATAACAGGGTCGAAATTTTTCACAAAATTGGATTGTGAAAAGGGGTTTTGGCAAATCGGCGTAACAAAAAGAACATCGAAATACCTGGCGATTTCTACACCATGGGGCAGATACAGGTATCTGCGATTGCCCTTTGGAATTGCATCCGCGCCTGAGGTGTTCACCGAAATTATGAATCGAAAATTGGAAGGAATCAGTGGATGCGAGATTGCAATGGACGACATCCTAATACACGCGCCGACAGAAAGCAAACTCAAACAAATAACAAAGCAGGTCATGGAACGGCTAACGGAAGCCGGAAGAAGTTGCACCCGAAAATAGTCGAGAATGTGACGGATGAGCTGACTCATTTGCGTAAAATCCAAAAACATTATTTCGATAAAGTTTCAAAGCAGCTGGAGCCTCTAAGAAGCGGAGAACGAGTTCGAATGCAAACCGACCACAGAAACTGGATCACTGGGACCGTAGTCGACCAAACGCCGAATCCAAGGTCAGTTATAGTTCAAACCGACGGAGGGAAAGCATTTCGTAGGAATAGCAGCCATTTGCATCGTACGAAGGCTACAATCTGTCATCCAGCTAATATTTGGCCAAGCCATAGCAATGAAATTATAACGAATGCCCAAACAGTTGAAAAATCGGATGCCTCTAGTGGAACTAAGCCTAGAAAATCTATAGTCGAACCAGCAACCATCCCTAGTGAAAGTGATAAATCGCCGCCGCGAGTCGAGAAACCAACAATCCCAGTAGAAGTCGTACCATACATCAATCAACGAGCTACCAGAAGCGGACGCATCATTAAAACACCTGATCGATATGTACCACAATAATATTTTTTATCACTAAAATTTTGATAACGGTTGAATTATTTTATATCATTTTATTGCTTCTTTTTTAATTACATTTACATAATTTTTTTTTCTTCCTTTTGGATTATGTTTATTTTATTTTTTTTTGCTTCTTTTTGGAATTACTCTATTACTTTACTTTGAATTACTTTATTTACTTAAACAAAATTAAAAAAAAACCTAAAATACTTAAAAAAAAAAACAAAAAGAGATGTCACATGTAAGCACTAGCTAGTACAATACTTTTGCATTTTGCTACACAATACATTTATAGTTATACTGCCGCTATCCTGTATTGTATGATATGAACCAGTTCAATAAAGACACTTGATCACATCACAGTGTATATGTGACCGGGAAAGTTAAAAAGGGGCTATCGTGTAAAAATTTCGATTTTCACTTTTTTAGTGATTTACACAGGAAACAATGTGCTTTTTCCGATGGTGAAAACCGCAGTTGCCAAAACTTCAAAAATGGGTCCGAAAATCGATCCTGAAGTTCGCCCTCAAATCATCAAAATCCAATGTGAAATTGAAATTTTGTGTATTTATGAATATCTTTTCAATTGCTAAAGCAAATTTACCCAAATTTTCAACACGTCTCACTCGCTATGTTAGAAGTAAAAATCAATACCGCAAATCATATAGATCTGCATGAGTTGAGGTAGGGAGCGGTATGTAAGCAAAAAATGTAGTATCGAATACAAAGTTTTTAGTGAATTTAAGATTTATAAGTTTCGAAATTTTATGAGATGTATGCATTAATGTATATAATGTAAGTAATTGTATAACCTCAATATTTTACCGTTATTATTTATTATCAAATTATAGAAAGTAGACTTTTATACAGAATTTTAAATAGTAGAATTTTCAATAGAAAAAATTATCAAAGGCATTTTTTTGTTTTATAATCTTTTGGGTGCTAAATATCAAGCTAGGTCAACAATTAATTTTGATTTGAAAAAGGACCAAAAAGGACATCAAAAAAAATTCGTTAAAACCGAACGGGCATATGCGATATCATATCAAAGGAAATGTCGAGGACATTCGAGTTCGTTTATACATCTCATTCTTACGCGTATAAAAGATTCATTTCAGAGTCTCTCATAATAATCATGTTTGTATTTGCAAAACCATAATTTGACAAAAATACTAATCTGAAACGCATTTCTTAACTTTTTAGAATGTAAAGTAACTAAGTCTTGTACCAACGATTTTGCGTTTTGAAAAATAATGATTGAAAATGTCCTCAAAAGTAAAAGCAAGAAGTCCTATTGACCTTAATTTTTTGGCAGGAGATAAAAATTAATATCAAAGACCACGTCTAATTTATTTCATTCTCGATATGTGCTTCTATCTCAGTGATCGAAACCGGCTTAAATGGCATTTGAAGTATACAATACAGTAATTTCTTTATGCACAATCTACGCCATCCAGGGTGCCTCTCCTTCACTGTCTATGAGTCACATGTGTCCACAGCGTTCCCAAGCCTTTACGTCTCTGATTTTCGAATGCAACGGTGGCAATACCGGTAAAAACCCTAAAATTTTTGCTGTTTTTTCGTTATTTGCTAACTCTGAAACTTTTTATTTCTTACAAAAACTCTCCATAAATATTTAGAGGGCTCATAATTGCGCGTCCAAAGAGACATACATAATAGGTGTGTTTTTTTGGTTATCCCGTGCAGGTTTGGGTAACGAAACTTCATATAAAAAAAATGACAGGTGCGTCAGCTGTCATTTTTTTTATATGGAGTTTCATTACCCAAACCTGCACGGGATAACCAAAAAAACACACCTATTATAAATCCATTGAGCAGTATTACTACAATTGATAATTTAAATTTGTCATTTTTAACATAGTTCCATATTATGAATAAAGTTTTTAAATTGAACGGTTTTTAATTTTTCGTTGGAAAAGTTGCATTTTTCTTGTACATTATACAGGGTGTCCGGAAACTGCCGCATAAACGCACCGGATTATGATTCCTCAGTTGATTTCCAGCAAAAAAGTTGTACGGAATCACACAAATTTGCGTGATTCGACCCAAAAACAATCTTTTCTTCCACCTCAATTTTCTTTAACTTCTGCCAAGGTGAGGTGCTTGTACGATTCTTTTAGAAGTTGGCGCATAGTCTTACAATCATATCTTTCTTACATCATTTTATTCTAGCTCCATTATTTCTAACAGTTTTAGTACCTTAAGTGCAGAAAACTAGGGTTAATTTTGGCTCGATTTCGACATACTTTGAATAGATTTTACCAATTGCAGATCCTTAGGGGCAGTGTGAATTGAATTGTATTGAATTCGACCTAAAATTAACCCTAGCTTTCTACACTTAACGTATAAAAACTGTTAGAAGTAATGGAGCTATATCAAAATGATTTATTTATTTATTTATTTATTTATTTATTGATAATATACGGGAAAACCCCATTTACAAAATATAAATACAGTAAGTTAGAGAAAGTTGAAATTAATTAATTATGTAAATTTAGATTATTGGTTAATTATAATTCATATAAGAAAACTTATGTATTAGCCATGGTAATCAAGTTAACTGAGTGTGTTAAAAATTTCAAGATGTAATGTAATAAACGATTTTTAATTACAAATGTTAATTCAAAATTAAATTCTTAAGATGAAGTATTGAATCGAAAAAAGGATCATATGATTGCGCATAGGTATTAATTAATCTCATGGAACGTGGAATTGGAGAGTTATAAAGATAGGCTGTACGCTGAAATGGAACATTAAAAATATATTGAGTTCTAGTTTGTCGGCTGGGTACATGAAGTTGTAATTCTGAAAGAAGACTAGGAACATCGATCATACTATTCAATAATTTGTGCACTAAACAAGCATCAAAATAATCCATTCTTTGTTCCATCTTAGGAATCCGAAATTGGAAATAGAGTAATTCATAAGGTATGTCACCATAATTGTATCCCAATCTAACACCAATAGTTCTTAGGAAACGCCTTTGAACTCGTTCAAGCATAGATATATAACATTCGTAATATGGTTTCCATACAACGCAGGAGTATTCCAATATAGGTCTAACCATTGAAGTGTACAGAACCCGTATAACATTTAGGTCTGTAAAGTCTTTCGTAGTTCGGATAATATACCCTAAAGTCTGATTGGCCTTTTTCACTAAAAGTTCAATGTGATTATTAAATGTGAGAGAGCTATCAAACCACACCCCAAGATCTTTTACCAAACTAACGTTTTTTATAGGATCATTGTCTATTTTATAGGAATATTTTAAAACTTCTCTCGATTTGGAGAAATTAATAACATTGCATTTGCTACTATTTATTGTCATTCCATTTAAATTACACCAATCACGAAGTCGATCTAAAAGATGCTGAAGATATTCACAGTCCGTTTGATTCTGAATTTTGCAATAAATTTTAAGGTCATCAGCGAATAACAAGTAGTTCTCTGTGCCTATGAACTGTCCTATATCATTTATAAATAGAAGAAAAAGGAAGGGTCCAAGATGCGAACCCTGTGGAACACCAGAGCAGGCCATGTACTTATCAGATAACACGTTCCCAACCTTGACACATAGACTTCTACCTTCAAGATAAGATTTGAACCAATCTAAAATGTTACTGTGAAATCCAAAAGAGCAGAGTTTGGCACACAAAATACGATGATTTACTAAGTCGAACGCTTTACTTAAATCAGTATATATGGTATCAACTTGATTGTATGAATTAAAAGCGCTGAGAATAAAATTCTGAAGAACCATTAAATTAGATTGAGTGCTTCTACCTTTAATGAAGCCGTGTTGATTTAAAACAACCGAGTTGTGAAATAATGGATAGAGTTTATCTAATAATAAAGATTCAAATAATTTTGCAACAGATGATTGAATAGTGATCGGTCTGTAGTTCTTTATATCTGTTTTGTCTCCGGATTTATAAATCGGAACAACATGACTAACTTTTAGAATTTCAGGAAATATACCAGCACTTAAGGATCGATTGAATAGAATTAATAACGGTTTGGTAATGCTGGTCGCGCACGCTTTTAGTAGAAAGGTTGGTATACCATCCGGCCCTGGTCCTTTTTTCGATTCAAGTGATAAAATTTTATTAAGTAACTCATCATATGCGAAACGGAGGGAGCCTAAAGAAACATTAGCTACGTTATAGACATCAGACGGATTATTAATAGGTGTACTGTTATAAACTGATGCAAAATGAATACTGAAGAGGTTAGCAATAGCTTTAGGATCACATGCCATCATATTATCTAAATGTAATTCAGCAGGTAGATTATTTTCATTTTTCGTAGCGTTAACAAAGTTCCAGAAATACTTTGGACGATTATAAATACAGCTCTGGACTTTAGTAATATATTCACGATAATCCATGCTAGAACGATGCTTACATAATTTTCTGGCGTCTGAGAATAACAAGTAATCATCTAGGGACCCAGTTTCCTTGTACCGCAAATGGTGTCTTTTCTTATTAATTATAGCTTCCTTTAATTGAGGACTGAACCAAACAGGAAAAGATCCTTTATGAATACGTTCCGGTGAGAGAGTTTTTATTAGGTTGCTAAAAGTTTTTATGAATGTATCAAAGCAGTCATTCACGGAAAGCTTATCAAAAATTAGGTCCCAGTCATAGCCGCCAATAGTTTCAGTCAATGCGCCAATGTTACAGTTGTCGAAGTCTAATGAACGGGAATAACGTGGTGATAGTTCACTGCTTAGCCCGCTAATTGAAAATTCGATGGGAGGATGATATTGATCTATTGGGAGTATGGGGTCTGATACAGTTGATATTAGTAGTTCTTGCTTCGAGTACCATACAAAATCCAAGACATCACCTAGATGATTGCGGTTGTGATTCATCTGAAATAATCCGTGGAAATCAAATGCTTCCAATATAGTCGTGTTAGATGTAGATGTAGTCAGCCGCGATAATTCACCATATATACCAGGCAGGTTGTAATCGCCGAGTAAAAGTACATCATTGAATGTATACTTATCCATCAAATAGTCAACAGCTTCAACATGCTTCATATAGGTTTCCATTGGTGAGTGGGGCGGTATATACGTGCAACCGATCAACAGACAAAATTCATTTGACCATAACGAAACGAAAACATGCTCTACACAATCGATAGTGGAAGATAATAATTTTGAGTTAAGTTCTTTCTTAATGGCGATTAAAACACCACCTCCGGATTCTTTAACACTTGTTTTGATACTTCGGTCACATCTGAAAATGTTATAATTGGACAATCCAAGTTCAAAATCACAAATGTCACTAGAGAGAAATGTTTCAGTCAATACATAAATATCACGGTCGTCAATCAAAACTCCCTTTTTAAACTCCGATAATTTAGTCCTCAGTCCTCTAATGTTTTGATAATAAACGTCAATATTGGGTTTCCCGTTCAAAATTAGTTTTTTTCGGATGGTTACGATTTCAGGCACACCATGGACATATTTTATAGCAATATTATTTTCACCACTAGCTTGCCGTTTTTTTAATTCACTATACAAGTTAGATAAATATTCTGTTTCAAGAGGGGTTTTATCAGATGAGACTTTATACGGGAATTTACTTTTATCACTTCTAACATTTCTTAGGAAACTGACAGCCTGAGATTGAGATGGCATGACAACTTTTATAGGACGAGGTTTCGAATTAATAATGTTTTTACCAATTCTGAAAATTCGACAACCAGCTGCATTATCAACTAACGACTCAAGTGCCTTGCAGATACGTGCTTTATCATTTTCCGCGCGCTCAGAGGAATTGTCAGATTCAACTTCAGGGACACCAAATATCATAATATTACGAGATCTACGAGATACGTTCGTTAGACTCGCGAATGACACTGAATATCAAAGTATTATTCTGCTTGAGCATGGATTCATTTTGTGCTCTCAAGAGGGCAATTTCTTTACGCAATTCACTAATCATATGATGTGAGAAAGATATGATTGTAAGACTATGCGTCAATTTTTAAAAGAATCGTACAAGCACCTCACCTTGGCAGAAGTTGGAGAAAATTGAGATGGAAAAAAAGATTGTTTTTGGGCCAAATCACGCAAATTCGAATTTGAAGCTCTGTGAAAGCCAAACCTCTTATCCGATTTTAGTGTGGTTAGTTTTATTTTACAGGTAAATTTGTTGGCTGAAATAATCGTTTTATTTCACTATTCTAGCTGGTCTAGCTTTGGAGATATTAGGCTTTAAGTCATGCAAGAAAATGATTTTTTCAAAAATCTATAAATGTCTGTGGCAGCTAAAGGGTTAAGCTGAGGGGGTATGTTCGTACAACTTTTTTGCTGGAAATCAACTGAGGAATTATAATCCAGTGCGTTTATGCGGCAGTTTCCGGACACCCTGTATATTTTGGTGTACAGAACCTGAATCCGTAACTTCCCACCAAATTTTCGTTGCAAAACAGGGTCAAAATAGCAAAAAAAAATCGCCAAAAAAAAATGACTATCAATTGTAGCAATACCACTTAACACATTTTAATGATTAATATGGTGCGTATGTTTTCTGTAATATTTTCATGGACAGGTTTTCAGAGAAATGTACACTTTCGGAGTTAAACAAAGAACGAGAAAACTATTTTTTCGCGGTTTTGACCCTGTTCCGCAATGAAATTTTGGTGGGAAGCTCAGGATTCGAGCTCAGCACCCCAAAAATCATAAGAAACAAAAAAATTCTCCACCACACTCCTCGGATTTTTTCTTAATAATAAGAAGAAATGCTAAAAGGCATCCTTATAGAAAAATTATCCCAGTTTAGGACTGGAGGTAATTTTTTCGAGTTCTGTGCCGCCAGAACTTTGCTGTACTGTAGATGTTTTAAGGGCAACCGTTAGTTTGAAAGGCAATTTCGTTTTCTAAGTTTGTGTACCTTCAAAAAAAAATTACAATTCAAAACAAAACAGCGAATGTTTCTTATTGAGGTACCTACAGTGCGTACTCGATAATCCGAAGCCTCGAAACCTCGAATTTCCAGTAATCCGGATCACCTCAAAGATAGCATTGCACACTCTGCAGTCCGAATTTCAACAGCTTCTCTAATCCGAATCTGACTTTTTTCTCATAATAACAGTGATATTATCGCCCGAAATAAAAACGAATTTTTCTTTGTTCTTGGAAACAACAAAATCTAGAATAACAGAGTGAAATTCTTCGAAATTAGAAACCGGTTCTTCGAACAATTTGATTAAATTCGTCCATTTCCTCGAAATTTAGAGCAAATTAAAGGCTTCCACTAGTCCGAATTCCTCTGTAGTCTGGATCGACCTCGGTTTTCATTAGTCCGGATTATCGAGTACGAACTGTATTTAGATTTTTCAGATATATCATTATCTTCTGTGACGAAATTCACCAAATCTAAAAAATAAGCCGACGATAATGAGACAAAAATGTAGAACAGTTGTCAGTTGTTTGAGAAAAGATACCCACGATCTTTTTTTTTTCTTTTGAGTCACGTGTTAACCGCGATGGCAACAAAACGCGCTTATGGTCATAAGTGCGTTTCGACTTTGTAGATTTGTAGATCATTTCCATATTTACTGAAAATCCCATACAAAACGACAATTTTGAAAATTGATCATCTGAAAACAATTTCCTGTATGTCATTTTGTTTTTCAGTTTATATATTTGGCTTAAAATCATTATTAGAGTCAATCATTTAAAAATTTCCTAAGACATTTTCCTTTAAATTAAATCTCGCACGGCACATAATATCAAATGCAAGTTCCAATTCAGAATATCGCATTTGGAACTGATGACACAATAGTCAGCTGTTACTGAAGGGGGAAATTTTGATCCGTTTGCGTTTTACTTGGACAATAATCCTGTCTGTCCAAGAAAGAAACGACTATAATTAAATATCTATTCAATTCACAATACCAAAGACATTTTCATCATCGTCTTAAAAAGGCTATTGCCTCGAGTCACAATCAGACAGAATTGTAATTGTATACTTTTATTTAATAAAATATAATTCATGCATATTTTTCTGAGTATATAATACCCCCGTGATAAAGTTCTTTTCACAGTTGGGAAAAAGAAGACCCTGACTTATGTTAATTAGCTGTAAAATTAGACATAGCCGACAATATTTGCTGTACCGGTAGTAGACTATTGAGGGAAAGATCATCGAAATCGCAATCGAAAACAAAGGGTACATAATGCGAATAAAATATTCTTGATTCGAGCTAGAATATAGCGATATTCTGGTGTCCCCAAATGACAAAAAATATTCAAAACCATTTCAATGACTTCTTCTAATCCGTCCCTATCGTTTGAAACCCATGTTACCTATCCACAACAAATTTTCCAAAAATGTCCTTTTCAGGAGAGAAGATCCTTTCCGCAGATTTCAAAAATGTACAATTATTATTTTGGGGCAGTTATCTCACCAAGTGTTGTATTTTCATATCAATATTGCTCATATTGGACTTCTTTAGCAAAAAAAGGACCTTTTGTCCTTACGGGTATTCCCTGGGATTAGTATGCACTTTTAGATATTAAGTGTCCTGCTGATAAAATACTACTTGTGTTTTATTAAAATCAACACACGAAAAGAATCAAAGCAAACAATTGAAAGGAATTGCATCATTATCAATCATGTAAAGATATTGATTGATTGATTGATTTACTGTTATTCCAGTTAGTGGTAAGCAATACAATCTCTGAATCATTTTTGTGGCCACCAATGGATCATGTATATCAACAATCATAAAATATAGCAAAGAAAGTGCTGAAAATATGCTCGAACTTGTCGAAAAATTAACTTACATTTTGATTTACTGTTATATTACCCGCTAATTACATTTTCGGTAACAGTATCCAAATCAGGATCATCGAAAGTATATAGATACCAAGTTTCATAAAAATCAGATCACGACAAATCAATTAAACGCAATGCACCGACTTGATTTCTTTATCGGCCGTTTACTCGCTTGTTTGTTTTTACCAGATAGCCCCCTTTTAACTTTCCCGGTCATATATAATGTTGCAAGCACTATATATTTCCTATTCACACATTTACGGAAATTTTTGACCACGCCGAGATTCGATCTCCGGACCTCTAGATTACTATAGCATCGTAGTGCGACTCAACCAAGTGCGCCACAGAGGAACTGTACTGTACGCAACATTAACTTGCCCATGTTCCATATCGTAAACGATACATTTCAGGGATGAAATTTACCTTAACTTTGGGTAGAAATTAAATTTTTATCTAAGATCTGTATCGAATTGATTCGCTTACATAGATAAAACAGCTTTCAGCGGAAACTCGATTTGACATTTGACTTTGCGACCGCGTAAAAATGATAAGCACATTATTATTGGATATCCTGACTTCTTTGCACTTATAGAATTGATACAAAATTTGGGGTAGGTACCCTTCGTGGTTAGAACAAATAGTTTTATAGAAAAAATACTCAAATTTGAGTAGAATCATCATCTATCAAAAATATAGATAAAAATGATCCACTTTTTGTATAAATATGTTTTACTCCCGTGAAGTTTATAAAGCGAATTCAAAATATCGTATATGCATGCTTGTTATAAACTATGTTGAGTTCAAATTATCCAAAAAATTACACCAGTTTTTCAACTGTGTAGAATTTAATATTTTGTAACATACAATGTGTTCTTTGGGCATTCCGTAGTCGAACTTTGTTTGTTTCTAGATAGCGACAGATTTATGTCAGCTTTGAATAGAATTGTTGTTTAGAGGCGAATGTGAAGAAATCCATAGTTTTGGGGGTGTGGTTGGCTGTCCCAATACTCTATGGTCCGACCTACTTTTTGAGGATATGTGTTTATGAGGAAGCCCCATAACTTACAAAACGTACCATACAAAGCAAGATATGTGTGTTGGGACGCAGCCTCCGCTTCCCACGAAACAGCCGTGGGGCCCTCCGCTACCGTCCCTGTTCCCATTCAGTGCGGGTACACTCAATCATACATACATACATTCTTAACAATGTCGTATGTATGTACGTACCATACATTTATGTAACCTAAAACCACCCCACAATATCAAGGATCCTACACACCATATTTCAGCCTATAGTGCAGTCAAAATATCCCATTTCAGGCCTCCAAATAGAAAAAATAGAGTTTGTGTTTTTTTTGTTTGAGTTTTTTGTGGTTTTTGAATCAACGAGCTCCCTGGAATCTAAAACTCATTTTGCTAAAAAAAATTTTGATCGGAAAGGTCCCAAAAAGGACAAAAAAGGATACTCTTTAATCCTTGACCGGAGGTCAGCATGTGGTGTATCAGATCAAAGGGGACGTCGACGTCGACCCTCAACGGCATAAATCGAGATTAAATGGAAAATTATTGTGTTTCCGTTGTATCTTCCCAAACCCATAACTACCAGAATAATTCAAGTTGTCACTACGTTTCTCACTTTTCCGAATCTATAATAGCTGCAGATTGTACCATTAAATTTGCTAAGAAAAAAAATATCGGAAAGCTCTGAAAAAGGACATAAAAGGATACTTACTACAAACCTTGATCGAAATCGAACGTGAGCATGCGGGGTGTCATATCAAAGAGGACGTCGAGTGCATTGCATATGCGGTGTTTGTTTCCTGTTTCAAGGACACTGAATGGAATAAGTCGCGCTTAAAAGAAAAATTACGGCTTTGGAAAGATACAGATACGGGAAACACGAAAATTTTCCATTTGAGGCGCCTTGAAACAAGTTACAAACACCGGATATAGAATGTACTCGACGTCCTCTTTGATATGACACCCCGCATGCCCACGCTCGATCAAGGTTTGTAATTAGTGTCCTTTTATGTCCTTTTTGAGAGCTTTCCGATAATTTTTTTCTTAGCAAATTTAATGATAGAATCTTTAGCTATTATAAATACGGAAAAGTGAGAAACGTAGTGACAACTTGAATTATTTTCGTAGTTATGGCTTTGGAAAGATACACGGAAAACACAATAATTTTACATTTAATCTCGATTTATTCCGTTGAGGGTCCTTGAAACAGGAAACAAACACCGGATATGTAATGTACTCGACGTCCCCTTTGATCTGATACCCCACATGCTGACCTCCGGTCAAGGATCAAAGAGTATCCTTTTTTGGCCTTTTTGGGACCTTTCCGATCAAAGTTTTTTTTTTAGCAAAACGAGTTTTAGATTCCTGGGAGCCCACTGATTCAAAAACCACAAGAATTAGCCTTACTCTATTTTTTTCTATTTGAAATGCTAATATGACTGCACTACTAATTTCAGCCAAGGAGGTGCATTGGGAACACATGCACAGTCGAATTTCATATATAATAAGATTAAAATTTGTGGGCGCACGCCCGTTTTGACTATCTCGAAGTTATTCCACGGCAAATGCCACGACAAGCTATATTCGCACATAATCAAAATACTTCAAATTTTGCTTATAACTTTAAAACAAGAATTAAAAAAGCCCCACTTACGGGTACAAAACAGCAATCTTATTAAAGACACTTCAGAATAAACCACTTCACTTTAAAACTACACTGAAAAAAAAACTTGTTGGTATTCTTTCGGAAAAAAAGAAAGAGTATCGTCTCCAATAAACGGAAACTTTTCTAACACCTTTTCTTTGAGCAAACTTTTCTTTGTCCGCACTTTATTCTATAGAGTATATTTCACTGCATATAGACGCAGTGGCCGAAGCACTTACGTAAAAAAAATACCCTTTCTGTGTATTATTATACGCCACGGTCCTGCTTTAGTTTCAACGTTCTTCTCACTTGCTTCTCACCGGCGACTTTTGTTGCACTTGAGTTGGGTAAATTTTCAACTTTTCCCCAACAAAAACAGCAGCAACAAGAAGAAAAACGGAAAAAAGGCATACCTGTGCCGTGATAAAAAAAAAAACAACAACACAACGAAACATCAAAGAAAAGGATAGTGTAGCAAGCGATTTTTCAAACTTTGAGGACAACAACGAAAAAACAATGTTCCAGAACGATGCGCAATACTAGCAGTAGGTACGGACGGACTATACAGAGTTTATCTTTTTGGTCAGAATTTTTAGCGAAAACTGACGTGATGAGGGTCGTGGTACACTTTGTGTAATAGAGAAGAGAAGCGAAACATGGTAGACATGTTATCTCAGCATGAACGTGCAAAACGTAAATTTAATTATGCTGGTTGAATGTTTCGTGTTGTACTCTTATAGGTGATACATATCAAGTAGATAATAATTTTATTTTCAGATTATGGAAGGAATTCGCGGGACTCCTCAAGACGTGACTGAGAAAATCACGGGAAAAGTGTCCACCGCTTACTTAAAGTGTTTTTTTTTTGGTTATCCCGTGTATGTTTGGGTAACGAAATCCATATAAAAAAATGCCAGCTGACACACCTGTAATTTTTTTTTTGTACGAACGAAGTTTCATTACCCAAACCGCACGGGATAACAAAAAAAAAAAAAACACTTTTATTTTGGTTTTATTCATTTTGACTATAGAGCCATCAAGTTTACTGTAGTACATATTTCATTTAAATTTAAGGAAAAAATGAAACAATTGTTAGCAAACGGTTTGTGAACATGTCTCAGAACTCTCGATAAACATGTAAAAACACATAAAGACAACACATTTTACTCACATTCATATCTTTTTTAACTAAAGACACTCATAAAATGTATTACAATTATGATCGTAATCCTTTTCATCTCGAGTCTCGTAAAATGCCAAGAATATTCTCCATTGACAGCAAAATCGTGACAGACAGCAACGATAATGTTTTAATTATGCTGAAACTGAATGAAAAACAGAAACACAGAAAAAATGAAAAAATAATGATGTGGCATCATAGATGCTATGTGGTCGTTGTCACAAACACTAAGTAATTAAAAATTCCATTAATTGCAACGAATATAAATAAAAATGCGACAGTGGACTTATCAACCGACAGGACAACAAGACAAGACCATGTTCCTGCACAAAGCAGCATAATATCCGGATAAAAGCGTGCATACTATGCAGTGCCGGATTATCCTTAAGGCACATAAGGCACGTGCCTAGAGGCCCCGCACTCATAGAGGCCCCGCACTTACAGAGACCCCGCACTCACACTAATAGTTGAATAGGTTTAAATAATTCTCCATGAGCATCTAAAATGTTCAACTGTTTAAATTTAATGTTGCGATAGCCTTAACGACGCCTTCTGTCAGTGGGGGAGAACGAAATTTTTCAAGTTGGCAATAATTAAAAACGAAAAACGTTCTGTAATGAAGCAAAGTCAACTAAACGCCATAAGCTTAATTAATAGTGACATTGCCAAAACATTAAATTTCAGAGGTATAATTTATCTACAAGTTTGAAACTGAAAAAAATAAAAAGGGCAATATTTAATTTAGTAAGTTTTTGTACTACAATAAGTATAGTTTTTTTTTGGTTATCCCGTGTAGAATTGGGTAACGAACTCTATATAAAAAAATTCCAGCTAATCCTGTTATAATTTGTCAATATTGTCAACTGTCGAGATATTGCAAAGTCAAGGTTTTCAAAATCGAGATTTTGAAATATTTTTTGGAAAGGAAAAATCTCGGCTTGAGCTGTCGATTTTAAGAGTCGACTTTTAGTACCCCTCCCCAATATATAAATTAAATATTTTGTCTTGGATACGATATCCCGCCCATCATATTCCCGTTTTTTTCAAATTCCCGGCATTCATAATCCTGCCATTTCAATAATCCCGCTCAATTTAAATCCCGCCAACTTAATATCCTGCCATTTCAATTACCCGCTAGTTCAAAATATGCATTAGCGGGATTTTAAAACAGCGGAGTTTGTAGAGGGCGGAATTTTAAGGTGGCGGGATTTTGTAATGGCGGGATTTTATAGTGGCGGGATAATGTAAAGCGGTATTTTTGTAAAAAGAGGGATTATGAACGGGCGGGATTTTGGTTTTCGGAAGAATGTAGGTATCCCAAATTGTTTGCAAAATAAAATATATTTTTCTTATTTCGTAAACTATATTATTTACGATAATTTAAGAGTTTTATTTTAAGATAGTTCACAAAAAAGGGGCCCTCGATTGTTTTATGCCTAGGGGCCCCAAAGGGTCTTAATCCGGCACTGATACTATGATTATCATTATGAATCTCAGTGAATTCTCGTAATACAGTGAACAGTTTTAAGAGCTTTCATCTGGAAAATATGACACAATCGTGAGGTTTTTAGTAAATTGAGATTTTAAAATTATGTCAAAGCCAGTATATAGAGTAAACAAATTGTAAAAAAAATGCAATTATTGCCCGGTGGATGTGTTAATATGTGGACAAGAGTTTCAATATTTGCAGTTTTTTTTCAGATGTCCGTCGTGGGTATGTTTGACGTTTTTATGACGATTTTTTCAGCGAATTAAATTCAGAACTGAAAACATAGTAATAATGGAATGTGAAATATTTAATGGAATTCAGTTGAAATCGGATTACATATTTTCGGAATTCCACATTGATTTGTATTGGGATGGTATGATGATAAATCATGGGCGTAGCCAGGATTTCGGTCAGGGGGGGGGGGGGCAAGCCCAAAATTTTTTAACATCATGATTTTCTTAGAAGCTGAAATTTCCGGTCGCAGAAATATTGTTAGCAAATTTTAGAGTAGCCTGGCTTGTGGTTGGATTGATGCAGAGGGTCATGGATTCCAGACTCACCATGAACGAATTCATTTTATGGTGTTTTTCGAACTCACGACGTACGTGACGGACTATGATGTCGCTCAGATTGTAAACAAGTATCCATTTATGGGGATAAATAACAATGCTGAGCATGCTGTTGATCTCAACACCTCAACAAAACAGCAGTTTAGATCTTCGAAATTGGATGTCACGCACACATCTGCGGCCCTAGTTTACTGGTGGACTGCCACTCATGTTATTTCTTTTTGTTTGCTAATTTTAATGTAAAATTTTTAAAATGGAGATGAGAATGATTTTCTTCTGCATTCTGATTACATTCAACTGGCCTCCAATATCTGCCTTTTAGAGCGAAGTTTGTCTATTTTCAGTGCATTTTTGTATCTCGGACTGCATATTCCACTTGCGAAATCAGTTTGTTTCGTCTGTCACTTTCATCTTAGCAAAGTAGCATCGTCAGAATATTTATAAATCCTTTATTAATTGAAATATGGTTAACGGTTTTAATAAGATTTCCTCTAAATTTATCAAAGTATTAACAGTGGCTAAATTTTATTGCTGGTATGATTCAGCTAAAAAATAAATTTTGATTTAATAACTTGAAAGACCCGCTCTGTGGCTCACTTGGTTGAGTCGCACTCTACGATGCTAGTAATCTAGAGGTCCGGAGATCGAATCTCGGCGTGGTCCAAAATTTCCGTACATGTGAATGGGAACATAAAGTGCTTACAACATTATATTTATACACTCCGAAATGATATGCAACGTAATGTTGATTCGAAATTACCTATAAACGGCTGAGTTAACGCACCACAAGGGGCTATACGGTACTGAGAAGAAAAGGAAGAACTTGAAAGACACTGAAATATGAGGTCCTTAACCCTGGAAGGTCATGCTTATTTTTAGTACGGAAAGGTCATGCTTCGTCGATTTGACGACCTTCAACTTTGACGCTTCATACAAATCACCCTTTCTCAAAATATTTATAAAATTTGACAAATTTTCAATCATCAGTTTATTTAGAATGGAAAGACATTATGTAGATTTTGAGTAATTTTGTACGGAAATTGATTTACAAATTAAATTTTCTTAATTCAATGTTATTTGGCCCGAAATATAAAACACTAAATTTAAAAATGAGATAAATAACGACACTGAGTTCTAATCGTGCGAATAGCACGATGAGTGTATACCCTATACCCATGTACAGACCTAGAATGCGCGTAAAACCGAAAATATTCAATTTATTTTTTTTAAGGGGGAAGGGGTAGATGGGTCGAATCTCGCACATCTTTAATATCTTATTACGGCATCCAGCAGCTATCATGTGATATAAATTTCAAGTTTTTGGGGACATTCTATCAAAAGATAATGACGGAATATTGCTTTGTAGGGGATGTAGGGTAGGGGTAGTCGGACCTTCTCCACTTTCCACTTACTCAAGAATATGTCACAATTGGGCATTGATGAAAATTTCAGGTCCCTAGCGATATTCTGTCGAAAAATATGGCCGAATTACAATATCACGGAGGGGTTACATATTTGTATGGGAGGTAGGGGAACGCATGGTCCGATTTGGCCCATTTTCAATACCATACAAGCTTTTATCAAAACAATCATCTCAACAAAATTTCAAAACGCTAGCTTCATTATTTCGGGAGTTATCGTGCGAACTGACAGACACACGGACGGACAGACAGACAGACGGACATGGCTTATTCGAATCAGGGACCGACCCTGATCATTTATATATATACTTTGCCATACCTCCGGTGGCTCCTTTGACGTGTTACATAAATCGTCGTAACAAAAACAATATACCCTATACCATCGTATGGGTATAGGGTATAAAAACTTAACGTTGATATGTTGATATAATTCACAAAATGTGCTCGAATCATAAAATACATATTCTAAACGTACTAGGAAATTGGGTTTAATGAATGAGAAGCTTATGTATATACAAAAGGCACAGCGATCCATTTTGGGGTCCCAACACGGGTTTTCTTTCACTTCACCTATTGCGGTTTTTACAGTGAATTGTAGAATTATTTACAGAAATTTTGGAATATCTTCTCCCCGAGATTCCTTGATTAATTCTAATTCTATGTACGATGTCTAATTTTGACACTGAGTGCCATGAAGCCGATTTTATGAGGTCGCAATGCATCTTCCTAACATGAGGAAGAATTTTGAGCCATTTTCCTGATTTTTCCTATTTTTGTCCTAGTAAATATTTTTTCCATAATTTTTGAAAAAATAGGTCCCAAATTTCAAAAATAAACACATTTGTTATGAGCTAGTTGTATGGACACAGACTTATCGTCGAATCGACAACCAGCCATAAGAAATACTGGAGTTCTAAAAGTTACACAAAGTTCATCCTTCGTCGTTTCGACGACACCAATTTCCAAAAATCCAACTTACCCTGCTTACTTCGTCTAGCCGCAAAGTACCCGGCAAGTACATCGGCACGGTAAGTGTTGTACGAAAACTCAGCTCCAAATAATGAGAATTGTCACGAAAAATGGGATAAATTTGATGATGCGTAGTCGATTCGACGAAGCATGACCTTCCGGGGCTAACAAAGCAAAGCTGTATACCACTTATCACCCTTTCAAATGGAAATAAGTTGAATTCCACTAACTTCCCGAAGGGACCTAACGGTTGAAATTGTGTAACCCAACTCAGAAGCTATGAAATGAAACAGGAAATATGGGCTCCACGCAGCCATATTAGCACACTCACAAGTGAAGTGTGTGTGCTGGTACGCAGCCTCCGTCAGTTACGAGAGGCCACTCGCTGTCATCTATTTGTATGCGCCTCCTGACTGCAAAGTGTCATGATCATGACTTCCCCGGTAGATCTTGGAGTGCTAAGAAAGGCAATTTTTGAAAATGTTGTATAGTGCAGCGATTTTTTTACTACATCGATAATGATTTTTTCACCATCTTCATCGACCAGAGGGGGGCGACCGCCCCTCCCTGCCCCCCCCCCCCCCCTGGCTACGCCCATGTGATAAATAGCAGTGTCTTTTTTTTATGGAAAAACGCCCGAAATGCGATTAAACAGTTTCCCGGTAGAAAAATATAAAAAAAAAAATTTAAAATTATTTCTCTGCGAGAACGAAAATAACTAAAATAGTTCCACCCAGGATTATATGTATGGTTAACCCTCTAACCGTAAAATATTATTGAGCCTGCATTTTTCATGTTAATTTTTAGTTTGGGTAATTTTGTGCTGCAAAGCCGAAATCTGTAATTCCTACAGCGATATCTATTTTAGGGGTAAAATGAAAAACATTTTTGTCATCCGCAGGGATTAATTACCAGATTAAGGGCAAACAAGTCAACGGGCATTCTTGTAAAGGGAGATTTTTTGAATTTTTCTTTTTAATTAGGAAAAATTCATCCGAACTTGATCCATCCTCCTTTGGTAACACAAATTGTAGAGTGCTCTGCATAGTGATCACCGACTAGCATAACAAGTAAAAAATGCGATTTACTGATCCTATTTGGCTGAAATGATAAAATAAATGTTTTGCTTCATCAATTTGTCCGTGACGACGACGCGACGTCCCCAAGTTTCAGCCGTTTTATGCATTTGGAACTTCACAGAACATTTAGAAAAAAGTAAGCAAACTTTTAAAGAATCGTACAAACACATTACCTTGGCAGAAGTGTGGGACACATGAGATAAGCAAATATTTTGGTTAAAAATACCACAAATTGAACTAAACATAAAGGCACCGTGGTCGCAGTTATCGCCGCGACGATGGGGTAGAGCAACATGACGAGATGGACAAAGACCCAGTAGTGGTAGTTCTGGGGGCACCTGTATTTTATGTTTGAAAGCTGATTTTTGTACTTGAAAATTTGGAGCTTATATTTCTTTTCGGTCGACCAAATTCCGTCTGTTCCGTCATGTAACCTAGCGGGGGCTTCTATGGCAGACCCATGACACCACGTTCTGATTTCGATGAGTTTTGTGATTAAATATGCCATTGAAGAGGTTTAAGATTGGTCCATAAAAATTTCCTTAGAAGAATCTGCTTATGAGGGCGGGGTTTCTTTGGTAGCCCCATGACCCCATACCCATAGTCCAGTTTTATCTATTTCCACATACGTATTGGGAGTCCAAATATAACGGATTTATGTGAATAGCGAGTTGATAATGAAAAATATGTATAACTCTTAGAAAAACCTTCTACCTTCTAGAAAAAACGTTTTTACGGATAGGGTTTCTATGGCTGCCCAATAACCCATTCCGCTCATTCTAAGATACGAGACCGCGGTTTATTTCGGGCGCGGCCAAAATTTGAATACCCGCCACACACTACACAGAGCTAGAGTGTCTTCTCTACTCACTGAGCCATCGTAATGTGTATTCATTTGATTTGATCGCCTCTAGTTAAGATTAAAAAAACCCAGTTTCAGATGCTTCATTGGCGTTATTATCGATTCGGTGGCTCAAAAGGTTGGGTCGTCACTCTATGATACTTGGAATAGAGATGCTAGATTGAAGCTCAGCGTGGTTAAATTTTCGTATACGCTAAAAAAAATAATGATCCGATAGGAAACATATGGATCATGATGACATTCACCTATCATGCCAAGGGGTTACCGTTTACGGAAAAAAAATATTTTCAAAATGGAAACGTAAAATACCCGAAACAATAGAATATTGATTTATTTTGAATGGATGGACATCATTCAGGCGGTCCGGATCCTTCCTGCAATTATTTGAATAAACAATGAATTTCAATTGATGCACTCTCATTATATTCGGCTGATCTTTCATGTTCGATCGTATTTGAAATTATTAGTTGTGTCATTTTGGTTAAGTGAAAATCCAGTTAATAGAAACTGTTGAATTAAAAAAAGGAGAGTCTAGAGTTTCTATGAACTCTTGAATCGGCGGAGACAGTTCAGCGTTTCGACTTATTTTTCCAGAACTGTAGTAGATCTGCCTTGAAAATAGTCAAAAACGTCCTGTTTGAATCATTTTCGCAATGATTTCCAAGGTAATTTAACACTAGAACTAAAAAAAACTATACGAAATGCCGACTTTAGGGCAGGATAAGCAGAGACATAGCTTTGAACCGTAATGTTCAGGGCACAAAATCTATATAGGACCTTTTAGAGTGGTAGATGGTTAAATTTTGTGAAAACAGTGGTAGGTCTACCACAAAAGTGGTAATGTCGAAAAACTGATCCAATTACCTACATTTTTTTAGTTAGAGATGTGCGCAAAAATTCGATTAAATCCGCCGGCAATTTGCCGCGCTTACTGAAAAAAGAACAACGAGACAAGTTCATTTTCTTAAAAAAAAAACGAATTCATTACATATGTTGCAAAATTGATAGCTTTGCTTGGTACTCCTTAGACGACATAGTAGCATTTTAAGGTTTCGAAATTTTTACTACATTTTTTTCTGATTCTAATTATTTCAATAATTTTTAGGCTATTACGTTTCATTACATCATGAGAAAAATTGCCTAGTCGCTAATTTAAAAAATACCGGCGTACAGAGGGCTGCGCCCGCAATACGAGGGTTTTTTAGTATTTTAATGCATAGTGAATATTTTTTGTACATATATTTTATAAGCAATAAATAAGTATTGTGCACAACATTAATGAAATGCTTCCTGTAAATCTATTTTTGGATTGGTCTAAATAAACGCGTTCCAGAATGAAAGGCTAGCGCCTTTTATTCTGTTCCACCTTTAATTACAACAATCCAAAAATAGATTTACTATTTACCCAGTTTGTATAAAAGTACTCCAAGGCAAATCTAAAGGCAACGATTTAAGATTTCTGATGGCCTTTGACCAAAAAGAAACTCGGGCAAACGTAAGGATGGCTTGGCTTTATATATGAACTGAATTATTAGCTGTAAATCTACTGTTACTGTTTTTTAATCAAGGAAAAGCAACCTTATATAAAATGATTCCATTGTGTTCCCTGTCATAAGAGCCAACGCAAGCTTTCCTATGAGTGTTGAGCAAGTATACTTTTGCAGCTAGTCAGGGACACCCTGTTAACTTGGTTCTACTAACTTCAAAAATTTTTGTGGCAAACACTATTACCATTCTATGCATTTCCATCAAATTTCTTGTGCATTGTTTCATCAAGTTAAAAGATATACATTGAAGAAATGCTTAAGAGGCTTGCATTGTGAAAGGCCCTTACTAAATACTTATTTGGCTATATTTCCGGTTTGGATACAGTTATTCGAATGAAAATTCGTAGACATATTCCATATGTAATTTTCTAAAAACCCTTAGCAGCATTTTCATATTTGGAAACCTAAGAGGGGCTACACACGAACAAATTGAAATTTTACAAATTTACTGTTATTTACTTTTCCTTTGCAAAAGTCAACAGTCTTAATATTTAACGTATATAAGGCCCTACCGACCAATCTTTGTGCAAAGTTTCATATCGATCCCTGTAACGGTTTAGAAAAACGGAGCTCGAAAAGGAAGTTTAACTTTAAACGCCAATAACTTTTTTACCGTTACTCGAAACTGGAAAAATTTAACTGATATAAGGTGTACTCGTTTAGATCTTTGATTTAAATACCCATACGTCAATCTCCGATAAAAACTAAAAAAGTCGACTTGTTTCAAACGTTCGGGACACCCTGTTTTCTTCTTCCTACCAACTTCTAAGGTATATGTGCCAAAGACTGTAACCATTCTACACATTCCTACAAAATTTCATGACAATCGGTTGGGCCGTTCGCGAGTTATTTAGTGAACAGACGGACAGACGGACAGACGGACAAAATCGATTTCATAAGGGTTTTTTGAAAAAAATTTTCTAAAAAACCCTAAAAACGGAACAATTGTGAAAAATTGGAAGTAGCTCAAAAATGTATTTTTTGAGTTTTACATTTCGCTCTGTAACTCTTGATAGAATAGACCTTCGGTCATAAGATCCGTATATTGCTAACAAAATTTATTCAATTTCTACCAAAAATTGGAATGCTCCGACCATTGACACCCCCCTCACTTCTCCTAACATTTTTCAAAAATGTATGCCTGTAGCTTCTTTTTAAATTGAGCCAGGCAGATAAAATTTGGTGGGGTGCCTAGTCTAAGCTCCATTATGCTCCCCACCAAAAATTATTACCATCCAATCAAAACTAAGGGTACCCCCCATACAAAGTGAACCAAATTTCTAACAAATTTCACATTTTTTCACTTCTAAATTCTACCTAAAATAGAAAAAACAAGTTATCTCTTAGAACGTCCTTATAACAGTTAACTGTAATCTTTTTAATGTATATCCAAAAGTTTGTACCAGAGCGTGCCTTACAAGTACGAAAAATCGAGTCTGAAGGTTGCTAGTTACTCGAAATATTCGCTAATAGCCTTAGAACTAGTATCACTGACCTTCAAACCCAATTTTTTGATAATTGTAGCGTACGCCTTGGTACAACCTTTTGAACATACATTCACAAGGCTACAATTAACTGTTATAATGACGTTCTAAGAGATAATTTTTTTCTATTTTATATAGAATTTAGAAGTGAAACAATGTGAAATTTGTTAGAATTTTTGTTCACTTTGTATGGGGGATACCGTTAATTTTTATCGGATGGTAATAATTTTTGGTGGGGAGCGTAATGGAGCTTAGACTAGGCACCCCACCAAATTCTATCTGCCTGGCTCAATTTAAAAAGAAGCTACAGGCTTGCAATTTTGAAAAATGTTAGGAGAAGTGAGGGGGGTGTCAATGGTCGGAGCATTCCAATTTTTGGTAGAAATTAAATAAATTTTGTTAGCAATACATATATGGACAAGATCTTATGACCGAAGGTCTATTCTATCAAGAGTTACAGCGCGAAATGTAAAACAAAAAAAAAAAACGAAAATTCACTATAATACTTTTGGCATCAAAAATTTCTGACCAGGCGGAATTTACTAAGATAATTTTACATTAAAGCGAAAATCAGTATTCTGGGATATCTAGTGATACAATAGTGTTATTCCATTCTGGAATAACTTGATTGAACGATACTACAGTTACGAATGATTTTTTGTCGAATAAAATCACAACCATCTCATTAGCTGAACCGCTGGACCATCTTTCGGTATTACTTCACAGAGGCAGCTTCAACGTCTTTACGTCCTGCTTTCTCGCTCTTCAGAACATTATATTGTATGCTGCAGACAAACCACTCACTGATGTCTATTTTTACCGCATCCATCTCCAGTGCGAGAACGATTCTATAAACTTCTCAGTTCTGCTTAAGATGCTCCCTTGTATCAGGAGTCTTTAGTGCTATTTGTATTAAGTAAAGGTATACCTGCATTAAGGAGGGGATTATGAAAATCTACATGATCTCTAGGGCCACGTTGGTCCTCCTCCTCCTCCGGAATCTCAGGTAAACAAGCAGTATTGAAACAATTTCAAAACCTTGAAGCGACAGCCCATTTTTCGATCTTGCCAGCAGACCTCAAACGACCGAAGGATTTCGTTATTCGGTAGAAAAGCATAGAAGCAAGATTGTGGTGACTTTTTCTTAAATTCATTATTAAGAACCCTTTAATTCAATGCATTTCCCCTGTGCTTAAAGAACAATAATCCTGACCACTGATCCCCTTCCCCTCCGAAAAGATATCTACACTAATAGTTCTCCTTGACAAAAAATCATCAGCTTGTAAAACACAAACGAATGTTTTAAGACGAAAAGCTATAACAAGGAAGAGTACTCGAAATAAGATTTATAGGGTAAAAGTGGGATAGTTGCCCCACTTTTTGATTTGGGTGAATATTTAGCAAGACAAAGCATTATTTCCCGGTTTTCGTGTATATATGTTTTCCCACATCTGTTAGTAACTATATTTTCAAAACAAATATTTTTGGGAGCAGTTAAGGTTTTGTAGTTATAGCCTTGAAAAGACACCTCTAATTTCGGGGATATTTGCCCACGCTATGGGTTAGTTGCCACAATGCATATTTTAATGTGAGGAAAGTTGCCCTAAGGCAGACGTGTCAAACTCACGTTCCGCGGGCCGCATGCGGCCCTTCTCGCAGTTCTGTGCGGCCCGGGCCCGCGGCCATGTCGAAGTAGCACAATCTGTAGCACAAAAATTGTGAAATTAGTAAGGTGAACAAATTCAGAAGTTGAACTCAAATGTACAAAAGTTACTTAAACTCGTCAGTGGCTTATGCAAGATTATTTTAGGATTTTTTCCTCCAAATTAGGCGGGTTAGTTTATTTTATAATACAGCTCATCATTTTTGTACAGGACAAAAGTAAGTCTCTTCATGAAACTGTTCTGTCTCGAAATGCAGTTGATAAAAAATTAGTTGGCTTTACCGAACATGAATTGAAATTTATTTGGAGAAATGGCAAAGCTTTAAAAACTACGGATATCTTGGAATTGGTGCCTAAATCACCTGGATGTAAGATTCCAACATAATAATTAGAGCCCAAGTGCCTGATTATTAAACCTATATTTATCAAGCTGTATTGGTGCATATCACAACAATTTTTAGTCTCCTTTCTACTGAAATTAATTTATTCTGACTATTTTGCCTTCCAATGTTATTTTGGGCGACCTCGGATGACTGGTGCTAAACATTTTTTATCATCTGTCCAAAATTTGGCGCAAATCATATAATTGTGGTTACTTGAAGATCAATCATACTCTCACGTTTCCGCTTCTTGTCTTAATTTTTTAGTGTTTTTGAAGTACATTTTCGAAAGGAGGATAAATTCTCACCGATAATCCCAAAGCCGCTATAGTGATCCAGACTCTGCTATATTTAAAAACTAATATTCTGTAATCAACTTTCGTAATACGATTACATAAAAGTTTTTGAAATTTTCCTCCTGCGGCCCAAATAAGCCAGAGGAGAGTCCTATTTGGCCCGCGCCAGGTTTTGAGTTTGACACCCCTGCCCTAAGAGATAAACCAGTTAAAATTTGAGTCAAAATGGAAAACTGAATTCTAAAATGTAGGAAGAATAAAAAAATGCTTCAAATGATCAAGTGGCGAGATTTTTAGTTGATCTCAGCTGTTTCGCTCTATAAGATCAATGAAGGGAACCAAAGGTAATCATGCGTCTAAGTGTCGTAGAGAGCTGCTTCTACTATCCACGTGTAATTACAAACCACTTTTATAGCATTTAAATGCATAATTCAATTTTAAAGGTTGTATGGGCTAAATTACAACCTAGGGAATGAGGGATTCCTTTAGGAAAAGTCTTGGGGCAACTATAACCCAAAAATTAGGGGCATCTATTGTTTTCTGGGTAGACAGATGTCCCACAGTTTTGTACAAAATTTACTAAAAAGAAATAAAACTAACTAGTAACTAGCAAATACCTAACAAATATGAAAAGAAACTTCCGCTAACATGAGAAATAGAGAAAAGTTGCACGTGATTGAAAAAATGCCAAATTGCAAATTCACATAAGTTGAAAATATCAGCAGTGCAAGTCAAAACAAATAAATCAATTGAACCATCTATTTCACCTAAATACTCGCGTATTCAAATTATGTAATTACTCTTGATGAATAGTTGTATGTACAGGCAAATTGAATAAATTTCTATCTCATATCTACACTCGGCTTCTCAAAAATCGGGCCACTCGCCACTTTCGAACTCA
The DNA here is from genome assembly GCA_949715475.1 of Microchrysa polita. NCBI lineage: Eukaryota > Metazoa > Arthropoda > Insecta > Diptera > Stratiomyidae > Microchrysa > Microchrysa polita. Next base: position 118,545,353 of record OX454415.1, read on the forward strand.
AATTCAATTTTCTCAAAAAGTATGAAACTTACAACTATGAAAGTTATATCTACAGAAAATGCATTTAATGGCAATTCAGATGACTATGATTTTTATCTGAAGTACAGTTAACTCACATTACAAACGATTTGCCTGTTTTGATTAGAGTTCGCGCTTGCCGTGTGGCCCGGTTTCATTGAAGCTCACTGTATATCTCTACTCTTCACGAAAAAAAAAACAATTTTCAGTGCATCCTGCCGGATACTTTGGGATGCTTGTATGTTGCATATGCACTACGCATAGATAAACACAGATTTTCTATAATACGCGAAACTAATCGTACAACGCTTTCATGTTCGCTAATTGAATGCATCTGGTCTGGGTATAGATGACTAGATTAGGATATTAATTAGCGTGTGTATTAATCGTATCCGAATTGTATTGAGTTTAATAATTTACATAAATGTTTCGTTTATCAAATACAGTAGAACCTCGATTATCCGAACCTCCATCATCCGAACCCTCTATTATCCGAACTCCCAGAGTTGGCAATTTTTTCCCTAAAGCCCCGGATAGAGTTCGAGCGGAATGAAAATGAAACGGTAATGAACCGGCATGAAAACCGTGGTGAATTTAAAATGTTAGCTTCGAAAATTGCTGCAAAGGCGTTTTACGTCCTAAATCATCTTAAAAATAACTAAAAAAATAATTTCCCCCTTGTCCGAATGCATTTTCAACGTGAAAATGAGAAATGAGTCGACTCTGTAGCATATTCTCCGTCGGGCGTGGTGAATTTTGCAAACGTCAAACCGATTCACTGTCCACGACGAGTTCATCGCGGAAATTATCTAATGACCGGGGAATCGAAAAATAACACATAAAATGGCAGAGACAAATTGTGAAACCATTCTCGGATTTTAGTTTATGGAATTCCCCATCATTTACCACATATTCCACGACAGTAAGTATGCATTTTCATTGAGAAAATCGCCGCGGACAAAAATTTCATTTTCATTCCGCCCGAGCTCTATTCAGGCCTTAAGTATGTAATCAATCAATTTTCCACCCTCCCAATCTCAACAGTCGTTCGTCTCATACACTCGCGCGTCGCAGCACTGCCATCCTAAAGGTAAATTTTCCTCGACACGACTGCAGCGGCCCTAGTGACACCGACTCGCTCATTCCATATAAAAATTTTTCTCTCATTCTAAAAAAGAGTTTTTATATGGAATGAGCGAGTCGCTGTCGCTAGAGCCGCTTGGGTCGTACCGAGGAAAATTTACCTTAAAGGTACGTGTTCGTAAAAACAATTCATGTGATGATCGCTCAGCGATCGTAATTTTGCGTCCAATTCCGAGCCATATTTGCATAATTTTTTTATTGTGCTACTTCCCTGGTGTCGAATATTACCTAAAGGAACATGTCTGTATAGAAAATATGCGTGTATAGTGCTCAGAACCGGTGGTTTAACTGCGATCGCTGAGCGATCATCACATGACTCGTCTCTACGAACGCAAACCTTAATACATCCATACATGTTCGGAGAGCGATTATACATTCGCCTATATTCCGGCGGTCGACATTCTTTATAGTTAGTTACTTTAATGCTAGGAAGCTCATATGGTGTATCCAAATGTGCCATTGTAATATCATGTATTCAACAACCTCGATTAACCGAACTTTTCGATTATCCAAACCACCCCCGGGACCAATTAGTTCGGATAATGGAGGTTCTACTGTACATTATATACATGCATAATTGAGTATTGGATTTAGATAGGAATTATTCTAGATTTAGATATACTTGTCCATAAATTAAATAAAAGGGCGTTGATGAAGTTCTCCATTTTTGTCGATAACAGAATTAATATAATATTTTCGTAACCAATTGATGTTAAATATTTATGCTAATTTCTCATATGTAGGTATATTGTTAATTTGCCCTGTGGCAGCGTGTCGTAGAAGGTGACTAAAGGGGCAGTGGAGAATTAAAACTTTCCCGGGATTCGTACAATTGCACGCGACTATTGATTGCGCTTAACGTCAGAGACATGTGCGAGTCTTGACAAAAATTAACCCCTGTGGTTTTTGGGGTTAGAATTCCAGTTTGTCGTAGAAGGCGACTAGAGGGATAGGGTACATAATGTAAATAATGGCTTGTAACTTGCATACCTGAAGTTAAACGATGATTGATTTGAAATTGGAGGTATCGATGAAACGAATGATTCTCTTCGAAGTGTCCCCAGTTTCAGTTTTGATCAGAGATTGTTTTTTAAGATTACCCCACACAATTCACCACGGGACAACCTTTTTGTTAAGTCTTATCATAGAGTAAACTATGGGCTTAACGAAGATCAATAATTTATAATAGTTTGAAGGACTTAACTTAGTTAATTTCAATTGTATGTATAAACCAATTTTTAAAAGAAATTATTTTGATAAATTTCTGTAATCATTTTTTTTTAACTTAATTTTAACGATTTGCTACAGTTTACACTCGATTGATTGATTAACCCTGGAAGGTCATGCTTCGTCGAATCGACGACGCTCAACTTTGATGTCTCATACAAATTACTTTTTCGCAAAACATTTATAAAATTTCCTTGATTTACAAATCAAATTTAAAGTTAATAGGAAATTGGTTTAATGAATGAGAAGCTCTTTTATTTACAAGAGGCACAGCGTTTCATTTTGGGGTTCCAACACGGGTTTTTTTTTCGCGTATAGTCTTTAGAGTAGATTTAAGAATTATTTACAATAAATTTAGGAATTTCTTCTTAGTTCCTATGATTGATTCTAATTCTATGTATGATGTCTGGTTGTGACATTGAGTGCATTGTAGGCGATGTTTATGAGTTCGAAATGCAATTTTTCTAAAATGAGGAACCATTATGAGCCATTTTCCTGATTTTTTCCTATTTTTGTCCTAGTTAAACAAATATTTTTTCCATAATAAAAAAAAATGTATTTCAATATGTATTTCAAATCGAAACATATTTTGTTAGGAGCTAGTTGTATGGACAAGATTACCATCTACGGGCTTACCGCCAGGGGAGCACCTAGCCTTTCGGCCTTATCTCGCGGTCCTTCAGGCGGTTTGGACCTTCGGCGTTTTAGTGACATCGTCTTATTTTCAGATGGGGATTTCTCCATCCAGTGAATGCACTCGCCTTCAGAAAGCCAACCCCGGGCTGCATCACCAGGTCGATGACTTGCTAAACAACCTCCACCCCGAGAGCAACTCCTTGATGGGCAAGAACCATGGTCCCCTGGCCACACCCATCCCCGAGGTACATTATTCGCTAAAGACTTCTCTATAGCAGGTGTGATCCTCCTTCGGCCGGCTATTGGTAGAAATTCAGATGTGCACAACCCAGGCTTGTTGGACCTGTGACTACTCGTCTGCTTAAAGCAGACTCGTAGCGCTTCAGTTTACTAGTCAGCAATGCGATTCGGGCCGTGTGGTTATCAATTCACAACATAGTTGTGAGTCAAAATATCCCAATTCAGGCCTCCAAATAGAAAAAAATAAAGTAAAGCTCATTTTTAATGTTTTTGAATCAGTGGGCTCCCAGGAATCTAAAACTCATTTTGCTAAAAAAAAATTTATCGAAAAGGTCCCAAAAAGGACAAAAAAGGATACTCTTATAGTTCCGCGTGCTGGGTATCATATCAAAAGGGGCGCCGAGTACATTACATATCCAGTGTTTGTTTCCTACTTCATGGACCCTCAACGGAATAAATTGAGCTTAATTAGAAAATTATTGTGCGTTTTCCGTGCGGGGTGTCATATCAAAAAGGACATCGATTGCAGTGCATATCCGGTGTTCGTTTCCTGTTTCAGGAAACTACATGGTATAATTCAGGCTTAAATGGAGAATTACGGCCTTGGAAAGATACTGATACGGGGGACACGAACATCCTTTATTTGAGACCAATTTTCTCCTTTGAGGGTCCTCGAAACAAGTAACAAACGCCGGATATGGAATTTACTCGACGTTCTCTTTGATATGACACTCCGCATGCCCACGTTCGATCAAGGTTTGTAATTAGTGTCCTTTTATGTACTTTTTCAGAGCTTCCCGAACAATTTTTTTCTTAGCAAATTTAATCGTAGAATTTCCAGCTATTACTTATTTATTTATTTATTTGAAATTCTGTGGAAGGCATGGCCTTATTACAGGGATTCTGGTGTATGTACATAATATTAATAATAATTCTTAAAGCATTGATTAGGTGTTTAATATAATATATATTCCAGCTATTATAGATTCTGAAAAGTGAGAAAAGTAGTGACAACTATAATTATTCTCGTATGGCTTTGGAAAGATACACGTAAAACACGATAATTTTCTAATTAATCTCGATTTATTCCGTTGAGGGTCCTTCGAACAGGAAACAAATGCCGGATATGTAATATACTCGGCTTTCCCTTTGATTTGATACCCCGCATGCTGACCTCCTCTCAAGGATTGTACGTTTTGGGACTTTTCCGATCAAATTTTTTTTAGCAAAGTGAATTTTAGATTCCTGGGAACCCACTGATTTAAAAACAACAAAAATTACCCTTACTCTATTCTACTTTCCTTCCCTTCCCGTAAATTATGGTCATGCTAAGAGCTACCCGTACATAACTACACTGAAAAAATCATTTGCTTAAAATAAGAACAAAATACAATAAAAAACAGCCAAATAAAAAAATAAGCATTATATTAAGCAAAAACTTTTCTTGGAACAAGAAAATACATCGTAAATCAGAAAAACTTTTCTTGGGACAAGAAAATACATCTTAAATCAGGAAAAATTATTCTTTGGCTGTTTTTTATTGTATTTTTTCTTGTTTTAAGCAAATGATTTTGTTCAGTGTAGGGGGCTCGGGAACGTTATCCATGCCATGGCGTATCAACCATGCCAAGGGCCTCCCTGCGCTGCTCAAGTACGTGGTATCGCAACTCACCAAAGATCTATGTCCCACTACACAGCCATTCGCTGTATCACAGGCACCCAGTCCCCCCTGCATGGAGTTGTATGGACACAAACTTATCGTCGAAGCGACAGCCAGACATACAGTTCTAAAAGTTACACAAAGTTCATCCTTCGTCATTTCGACGACGCCAATTTCGAAGAATAAACTTACCTTACATGACCTTCCAGGGTCATAGTAACTAAGGTGATACCAAGAAGCCCAGTCCGGGGATGAAAGCTTCTATGAAGCAAAAAAAAAAAATTATCCACGCATCATGCATGCATATACAAATTTTAAACCACACTACTCTTCATTATTTTGTTTATCATATTTATTTATGTAGACATTGAAAATGAGAAGTTCAATTCTAATTCCTTCTGAAATTCCGAACAAATGTAATATTCAGCCTTCATATAAAATTCCTGGGAGAAATCATTCACTGACTAAGGCTCCCAAATTGACTGAATGGAATTTTCAAGACAACTTTTCAAATCATTCAAATCGAGACTCGAAATTGATTTCAATTTACTGCGTGTGTAGCCGACAATTTTCCGGCAGATGTTTTTCGTCGAATAGACAGACCCACTCTGAAGCCAACAATAATAGGTAATGAATTCTCATGAAAAATATATCATATTGAACTGTTTGCGTAATACACCACTAGATGTGTATCGTGTTGTATGGGAACTTGAAAAGAGATTTTTAGATCGAGATGAAATGTACAGGTGGAAGTTGAAAAAAGCGACGGTGGTAACGTAACAGATAAATCAAACAAATTGCCTAAGATATGTGTTGGTATGTATGTATGTTGATTATACGTTGAAAGCATAAGCACCATGCATGTTTCAAGGACTCTGTCTCACACCCTTGTCAGATAACATGTGTGCTTTTGCAATATATTTATTTTTTCGTACTTTCCAACGCTTTGGGCTCCATTACAATAACGCGCTTTTAAACATTAACGACAATTTAAGGACGTGTAACACAATTTTTTGTTCAGGAAAAGAAGCGTGGCAAGGATTGATTTGAATGGCGAATATTTATCTAATTTATTGTAGCTGTAGGTATAAGTCAGTAATGATGACAGAAACATACACACCATATTTTTGATGTAATGCGCTACGAAGCATTATTTGCTTGATTTTGTATAAAAGTTGTAGACGGTACTTTATTCATCCCGAGAAAAAATTTTACAAATTCGCGTACAGGGGGAACAGATTTTATTTTTCTCATTTATAATATTGAAGAGGAGCGTTTTTAATTTTTAAAGAAATTAAATTATTATTTTTTTTTTTCAAAAAGCTACATTTAATTAAGACCTAAGTAGAATTTACATCTGCACAAGATTTTAATTACATTTACACCTTTTTAAAAAAATCAGCAATATTGCAGCTCAAAATTCCATTAACGTTTCCCTTTTAAGTACTAAAATTGCCATTTCGCATTATATTTCTTTGACAAAAAATATTTGCATTAAATTTTGTGAAACTTAGAATTGAAAGTATCGATGCTTGAGTAATTATCTGTTCCTTTTCTAAAAGTCAAATTAGCGTGACAATATTCTATATACGTATGCAATAAAAATTACTCTAATTAATCATATTTCAGCTCTGTGCCTGTGCGAATGTTATTTTAAGACACATTTCCATATATTGACAAGACATTCACGAAAAGTGATTTATTGCCTTTTCATCTTTTCATCGATATGCTTTGATATTTGTGAGTTTTTTTTTTTGCTCCTCCAATATAGGCACACCTCGTCCTTGTATGTGATATGTATGATACGATATCATATATCCTTCAAACGCATACTTTTTCATATCGTACGTGTAATCATGATAAAATAAGCACTGTGACGACGATGTGTACTCGCGTCACGAAACACACGGATGCTTCTTTGCATAAGTTGTGTGTACCATGTGTACATTTTAGCGTGTAGGTACTTAATGCGTTAGAAAATATATCCTGAATCGTCGCAATATGATAGATCACAACATACTCGTACGAATACATGACCGTGATATCGCTGAATATTAAAAATCGTTTGCTTTGATATAAAAAAATATTGACTTCAAGAGATCGGAATTAGTCTTCAAGAATATTATTAGAAAGGATGAAATTTCTTGGGGAATCATATTCATATATGTATGAACATACACACATTTTATAAACGTATCATACAATATACATATGTTATGTAAGGGTGTCCCGCATTGGGTGGTCAATACTGTAAGTGTTGATAGCGCAACTTGTTTCAGCAAGAAAATTTCCAATACAATCGGATTTTTTTTTACCGTTACCTTGTTATCGCTCTTTTTGTGAAAGTCATCAAAAATCGTGACTTGTCACGCAAAATCGTAATTTGCAGCACTCCTGATGACTTAATCCAAGATTTGATTTCAGGTTCAGAAACTACATAAAATTTCACAAAAACTGAAGTTTTTCCTGTTGCCAACATTATCGGCACTTTCAAGATACAGTTACTCAAACTTAATAGAAATTTTAAAATAGATTTTTCATCGAAAATTCAAACAGTAATTTCATAACGGTGTTTTATACGTACAACTCTGCAAAGTTGACAAAAGTTGCTTCAACATGTTGGCTTTCCAACGGTATATCACTTTTCATATTTACATTGCGGGATTTTAGAATTACACATATTGGATATAAAAAAAAACAAGGTAATTATTTTCTTATCGAATTATTTAAACTGAAATTTTATACATTTATTTTTTATATTTTACTATCGCAATTTTGAAAATTTTGTTAAATAAAAATGAAAATAAAGTTTTGAATATGAGAAAGAGCCAATAAACTAAAAATATTAACTAATGATTAAATGGGTCTGTAGTCTGTTGGATGAATTGGAATAATGCTGCTGTAATTGGCCTCCTCCATTTTGTATGCAGACTCGATACCTTCGGCGCATGGAAAAAACGTCCCGAAGGATTTCAGGAGGGGTTTCCTTAATGTTGTCACAAGCATCATTAATTCGCTGCAGCAGCTGTTCCCGGAAGGTAATCGGCTCGGAATAGACATTGCTTTTTAAGTTACCCCATAAATAAAAATCTAGGGGAGTAAGGGCGGGACTTCTCGCAGGCCACGCAACTGTCCCAAATCAGCCAATCCACTTTCCGGGTAATTCGTCTATCTGCCATAAATAGCAAATATTAAATTTTAACCGTTATAAGTACCGTTGCATTTGCCAAACAATGTACCAAATTTCAAATATCTTACAGTTCTGGTGAAAGTAATGTAGCGAGATTCTATCCCGAATTATAATTGCCTTTGTATGTCTTTTTTCGAGTCAAGGGAAAATTGTTAACGATTCCACTGAAGACGTTGATTTCAGTGAACTTTAAAGTGCCGATAATGTTGGCAACAGGAAAAACTTCAGTTTTTGTGAATTTTTATGTAGTTTCTGAAGTTGAAATTAAATCTTGGATTATGTCATCAGGAGTGCTGCAAATTACGATTTTGCGTGACAAGTCACGATTTTCGATGACTTTCACAAAAAGAGCGATAACAAGGTAACGCTAAAAAAAATTCCAATTGTATTGGGAATTTTCTTGCTGAAACAAGTTGCGCTATCAACCCTTACAGTATTGACCACCCAATGCGGGACACCCTGTAGATTGTCCTCCTCCATAGAAGTAAACAATGTTCATAATCGATAATTCCATGTCTTCACGGAAACTTACAAAGGGTGGGTTATTTAGTTTGAATTTATTGTGAATGATCTCCAACTATCTAGGTACATACAGGTAGAAGTAGAGTAGACAATCAAAAATAAATTCTTTTTTTATACTCTAATTTACTTCGTTTTTAATGATATGAGTTTTACGATATTAATTTAAGCTACATTTTTGGGGTCAAGTTTTTTCTTTTTAATATGAATGTTGCGGAGACGAACATTCTAAGTTTAATACGAAGGTATGCAATTTGATGTTGCCTAGCCAAAAACGAAAATATCGTGACCGGAGTATACAGACAGTTGCTTCTTTTTCTTTTATACCCGTCATTATTATTTGTTTCAACGTACATATGCATATTATATACCTACTCTGGTTTTCAATCATTCACGGAAGGTTATAGAGGATGCATCACGGGAACTTGACGATTTTTAAAACGTCGTAAAAAATCGGAGAATCATGCTAAACAATTTTTGTTGCCACTAAAATACTCAGGACAGTTGCGGAATTTAGTTAACACTACTTTAAAAAAATGTATGCCAAGGTACGTTGCCCATTGTCATTACTAAACTTATGGAGTCGATTTCGGCATAGTTGTCCTAAAAACTTTCCAGCAGATCCACTTAAATTTCCATTCGGTACCGACGACAATCATCCAGGAGGGATAGCAGCGCGGTAATCATTCCATTCCTTGATTAAAAGCGTTTTAGCTAGTAAGATAAACCAGTGGACTATTGAACACCGTGTTTATGCATATATGCATATATTTAACGCATCATATATAATGCGTTAAAGCGTAATACATACAAGGTATTAAATATAAATAGACGGGCAATTGCTGAAGCTTTTACTATTTTTGAAATAATCGCCAATAACTGATAATAATTTTCCCCCTTTTTCCACAACTTGCGGAACTTTAGGAAAAAGTATAAATTAGCATTTGATGTTTTAAGGCTTAAGCTTGTTTGTTATTAGATTTTTTTAGAAAATTTGTAGAAACACTTTCCCACCGAATTTTCAACATTAACATAACAGTTCAATTTACGAAGGGACTAGCAGAAAAGGCACGCACAACCACAAATGTATCGATCATCCATAGATTAGCCGTTTTCTAGCCTAAATTTATCCGACAAACTTAATTAAGCAATTTGGTACAGTAGCGATTTTCTTGCGGAATAACTGATTTTTTGGTGTCTCTCTTGTTGTCGCATCGACTCTTAGGAACGGAATACGAATTTCGCGATGTAAAAAATGTTAGGGGCGGAAATTTGTAATTTGTTTAGCCCGGGGCGGCACAAGTGCTAGAGCGGGCGCTGGACATAGTAAACCAACTTATGTAGTCAGGCTTAAGAGGCTTAAGAGTGCCCATATACTGTCCGATCGATTGACCAATCGCCCGTACAGCACATACACTATGCAATTTATCCCGCAATCTGAAATTACAATCTCGCGGTCCACACGAGACAACACAGCATAGCGAAAATTATTTTGTGGCGATGGAAGATCCATTGCTACTTTCGATGGAGAATGGGCCTGTCTAGACACTCAATTTTCGTTCGTCTTCGTCATTTTGACAATTGGAACTTGTCTGTCTTCATTCTTGAACGCGATTGCAAATGTTGAACATGTCAACAACTCACCATCTATCCATACTATTAACGAAATAATTGATCATTAATTTGTCCTGAACACAGCCGCGACACATATCTAACGATAAATAATGAACAGATGTGGATAGAATGAAGCATTCATCTCTTCTGATTACTTGACGCAACCAGTTCAATGTTGAAAGTGGAAACGGAGCTTGAAGACGATAGGGAAGACAAAAGCGCGCATGTGTGGACATTGCCAACGACCGCTACAACCACAACATGAAGAATGACCACTGGCTTATGTCAATAAATCAGTAACTGAAAACACATGATTATCATGACAGAGTGTATGAAAAATTGCATGGCAATATGTTCCACACGTCCAATAAAAGAAATGGATTAGATGGTCACAAACACGTTCCAATTTACCGGGCAATCAAAAAATTGCTTCAATCGATTGGAAGGCCTATGGGCACTCTAAAACGATAGTCTGACGTCGGGCATAGTGAAAATCATCACTTAGGTATTTGATTTATCAATAAAGATAGATGTTGTCTGAATTTTATTCATACCTATAATTTTCATTTGAAAATTTCGGGGGTGTTTCATCCCCCAAATCCCCCCCTTGGGTTCGCCCCTGTATGTAGTGTTAGACACTACACGTTGTTTAAAATAAGAGTTGGAAGAAAGGTTTATCAAAATTTGAGTTTAAAATAAATAAAATAAATAACAGGCGCGACAATCCAACATTGGACTAAGGCCGCAGGATGTGTTAGTGACATCCCATTTCCAAGATTTTATCTGCTTTTTGTTGAGGTAATGAGATCAGCATCACGCTCAGCAGTGTTATTTATCTCCATAAATGGGTACTCGTTTAACATCTGAGTGAGATCATAGTCCGTCACAAGCTCGTGAGTTCGAAAAACACCATGATCCACGGTGAGATTTGAACTCATGACCCTGTGCACCGAAGGTGCGCGCACTAACCGCTAGACCAGCCAGACTACTAAAATTTGAGTTTACGCCTACAATAAAATTGACAAAAACACACAACACATTTCTCAGATTTCTCTAAAATTAACGGAAGCTGGTTTCACCCCTAAACCCGAAGCTAACACCTTGAATTAGCAGCACAAATAATTGGCGGTTGCATAGGTTTCCACTACTAAATTATATTGTGTGGGGGCCATTTCAATTTCGAACACAAATTATTTTAGAAACGTTACGCGACTTCTTGTTGAAAGTGACGATCAGCTTTGCAAACCATTCATTTCTAGGGAGATATTTTTATAACATTGACACACATATGTATCTTCGAATGACGGAAATACGTCATTATGGTGAACATTTACCATCATTAGCACGAATTCCAAATTACACAATACGACCATCATTTGCTCAATAATGACAGTGGACGCCATCTGTTGCAAAAATGAAGAACAAGAATTTTTGCAAAAGTATTAAATCTGTTATCAATCTTTACACGTTTCTATTCAAATTCTTCAAGAAAAGTGTGCCTTTAAATTATTGAACAGAATATTCATCAAAATATCTCTGTTGTTAGGGACATTTTCATCATTTACCAAAACGTCAAAAGTAAATGACGAATTCTAATGACGAAAACATATGTGTCACCCCAATTTCGAACTTTCATCATTATGACGGATTATCGTCATAATGATTTGGATATGTGTCAAGCTTGTTATCTACATACTACATACGAGTATATGCAAAACTTGTCGATATTCGCATTGTATCCCATTTAACCTACGGATGGTACTGTAGGGCTGCAGGGTACTGGAGTTTACTGTGGGGTCTTTGGATGACGTTGCAATCAAAATAAGTGAAATTCGGATTCCAGTTTTGAGTTCGTGGGCGAAATCTTATGGTACAAAATTGGTGGGTAATTTCGACTCATCAAAAATTAATGAATGAAAACTTTTCATATTTTAAAGAATTTATTGATGTTTTCGAATCGAAAATGTACTTACTACCGATGAACGAATGTGGTTACATAAAAATTTGGTTGCTTAGGTTAATAGTTTTTCTTAAATCGGGGTCAAAAGTTATTAAATTTGAAAAAAGCGTATTTTTTCTCAAGCATTTCCTCGATAATTGTTTCATTCCGATGGAGAAAGCATCTTTCCCCAATATCGACCAATCTGTGGGGACGGGGGGCAGTTGAGTGGGGGGGGGGGGGTATCCATTATGTCCTACGTAGAACGAGCCTTACTTCTTAAAACCGCTTTCCCCAACAGTTTTAAACCCATCAATGATACTATGGGTTGTTAGACTCTTTTGCTGTACATCATTTAAAAAGTAACGGGCAGAACCGAATTTTCGGATAAAATCTGCAAAAGTTTGAGACCGTATTTTTGAGAAAAAATTGTTTGTATGCATATCGTGTGCCCAACACAACTTTGTTTCACAGCACTCGTCGTTTTATCAAATGAAAAGTGCGCATCACAAACTCCTGGTGCGTCACTTTGTATGGGAGGTAGCCTTATGGTTTCAATACGATTGAGCTGATTTTTAGTGGGTAATATAGTGCTCTGTGGCCGTGATCGTTCGGTCGCCACTCTGTGAAATATACACTCATAGAGAAACGAGTTTCCAAACTCGGCACGACTCGTCGCAAGTTTATTATTCAGAAGAAGATGATAAGAAATATTCTTATCGTAGAATAATAAACTAACAATGCGACTAGGAAGTGAGTGGTATGGCTGAATCAGTTGTCTTTGTAACGTTGATGACTACCGTATGTAGTCATCAACGTTACAAAGGCACCATGCTCCACTAGGAGTTACGGTAATTGAAGAAGAGATAATGATGCTCCCCAGTGCCAAACCCAAATAGGGGGATAGTGGAAATCCGTGGTTGGAGAAACTCAATTCGTGGTGAAAATGATCTACGACTAGATGTCAATACTTACACAAAATGCTATTTCTAAGTTGCATTTTTTATGAGTTATAGAGCATTATGTAAGTGTCGAAGTGAACTGAAAAACCCCATTTTATTTTTCGGTATAGTGTATATTTTTTGTAAAAAAAAGGCTAAGAGTATTATATTTTCATAGACAGAAGATCTTGTGTAGTGTGTTTTGTTCTCAGAACATTCTTCTGTAGCTCTTACTGTTCTTGAAATAATCACCAAAAACTGAAAAATTACGTTTTCTCCCCTCTTTTGTGAAACTTCTGGACGCCCTATCGGTGAGGACTTGTTTTCCCCATAATTAGGATCGCTAACAATCCTGCATAAGATCATAGATACACGCCTAGCCTATTATAGGATCACTAACTAAATTTTGACTCAAATCTTAAAAGTCACCTACAAATGGGCAATTTTCTACAATGTCATTACCTCATTGAATGACAAAACTTAATTTTCACATGTTCCCGAGTATCCTGACAAAATTTCAGTCATTACGTAGTCATTAGTAACATGTTCAAGAACAACAATAAAAAAAAGTACTCGTAAATCCTAAAATATTGAATTTATTACACAAACAAATTTGTGCTTTGGAAAAAAAAAAACTTTAAAAATATCCCGAATTCTGAAACTATGCTATTGGGTATGAGAAGTGCACTTTTTTCCACGAGTCTTTGAAATGGGTCAGGTCAGTTGGTTCGTGGTGAATTTGAGAAGAGGAAAATAACAGCCTTTAATTTTTTTCTATAGTATGTAGCGCAGCCGAGAGATAAATCTGCCCTTTTTTGTAAAAAACGTCCAATGCATCCGAAATATTCGATATTTACATCACGTTATTGTAAACAGAAGTGGAGCACAATAGAGTAGCTGAAAAAAAAATAGAAAATTGTAAAACTGAGTTTATTGATGAGTCTACCTTGTTTAAGTTATAACGTCAAATGTTAAAGTTTAAAATCTAAAGTAGTGCAGTCATATTAGCATTTTAAATAGAAAAAAATAGAGTAAGGCTAATTTTTGATGTTTTTAAATCAGTGAGCTCCCAGGAATCTACAACTGATTTTGCTAAAAAAAAATTTGATCGGAAAGGTCCAAAAAAGGACAAAACAGGATACTCTTTAATCCTTGACCGGAGGTCGGCATGCGGGGTATCATATCAAAGGGGACGTCGAGTACATTACATCTGGTCTGTTTCCTGTTTCAAGGACCCTCAACGGAATAAATCGAGCTTAAATGCAAAATTTTCGCGTTTCCCATGTATCTTTCCAAAGCCATAACTACGAGAATAATTCAAATTGCCACTACTTTTATCACTTTCCAGAATCTATAGTAGCTGAAGATTCCATCATTAAATTTGCTAAGAAAAAAGTTGATCGGAAAGATCTGAAAAGGACATAATAGGACACTAATTGCACACCTTGATCGAACCTGGGCATGTGGAGTGTCATATCAAAGAGGATGTCAAGTACATTCCATATCTGGCACTTGTTACTTGTTCCAAGGACCCTGAAAGGAGAAAATTGGGCTCAACTTAAAAAAATTTGTGTTTCCCGTATCTGTATCTTTCTAAGGCCATAATTTTCCATTTAAGCCCGACTTATTCCATTTAGTGTCCTTGAGACAGGAAACAAGCACCGGATATGCAATGCACTCGACGTCCTCTTTGATATGAGACCCACATGCCCAGGTTCGATCAAGGTGTGCAATTAGTGTCCTTTTATGTCCTTTTTCAGAGCTTTCCGATCAACTTTTTTTCGTAGCAAATTTAATGATAGAATCTTCAGCTATTATAGATTCTGGAAAGTGATAAAAGTAGTGACAACTTGAATTATTCTCGTAGTTATGGCTTTTAAAAGATACACGGGAAACGCGAAAATTTTCCATTTAAGCTCGTTGAGGATCCTTGAAACAGGAAACAAACACCGGATATTTAATGTACTCGACGTCCCCTTTGATATGATACCCCGCATGCCGACTTCCGGTCAAGGATTAAGGAGTATCCTTTTTTGTCCTTTTTGGGACCTTTCCGATCAACATTTTTTTTAGCAAAATCAGATGTAGATTCCTGGGAGCCCACTGATTCAAAAACAACAAAAATTAGCCTTACTCTATTTTTTTTTCTATTTGGTGGCCTGAATTGGGATATTTTGACTGCAGCACTAAACGGGATCAATTTATATTTTATGATTTATAATTTTTGTTTGGATCTTTTGCTTCGCAACAAGAATCCAAAACCACTTGACACAACCTATAAACACTTAGCTGATTATATTTCAGTTTAATTTTGTCCATACCATAATTTATTTTCAAAAGCCATGTACCTAAACCTACAAAAATGTAAAGGGTGTTTTTTTAGCCCGATAGAAATTGGAATTGTGTAACATAAAAAAAAAATTAATTTCAATCAAAAATGTTTTTTTTTTATTTGTTTCAGTGTATTCTGGAAAATCATCATTAATAGACTAACGATTCAACAACGCTACCAAATTATCCAAATTTACTTCGAAAATCAGTTTTTGATTCGCGCAACTTATAGACGACTTCGTGATTTTAATGGTGCACATAATCGTCCATATGGTGGAAATCATTTTCAAATGTTAATGCCATGCCATATTTCGAATAAAAAAACATTGTTGATTAAAATATATTTTTGGTGTGTTATTTTTTACAATTTTAAGTTCAACCGAGCTTAAAAACACCCTATGCATACGTCTGCTCCGTTTTGGCCATAACGTTCGTTAAAAAAGTTTGCATTAAATTTTCATAAAATGAAAATGTATAAAATACTTCACTATGGCTCTGACTGCTACTTCAACTCTCTTATAAAACAAAAACTAACTGTCAAGGATCTGCGCGACATATATTTTCTCAAAATTACATACTAATAAGAAGAAACGCGTTGAATAAAATGGGAAATGCATAGAAAACACCTAAAAGAAGGCAGGAGGCAGTCTTCATTTCTTATTTACATTCATTCCGTTTTCACTATATTCCCTGGATGTTTTACCTTTTAACGGTTCGCTCGTCTTTGTGCAAGAGCATCTGCCTACGTAGGACTTTTTGAAAAACGACTTTTTGTCACGAATGCAATTAAGAAAAGTTAGTAAAAGTGTTCACGTGATTTGAAGAGACGCACCCCACCCGCTTCAGATGTTTAGCGAGCGTGAAGGATATGACGACGCGAACGCGGTGCGGCGGTGATGATGATGACGATGAGGACATAATGCTGAAGCCGACAGAGCGAGAATTCTTTTCATGAAAATACGTAAGTACTCTGCATAATGTAATGTAATGGTATTTTTAAATTTTAATTTAAATTGTTTTCGAATATCTTCAGTTCGGGTTGGCTGCGATATACCGCCCCACATATTTCCGTTTTTCAAAATCACGAAGTTCGTTATCCCGCCATTTCAATATCCCGCCAGTTAAAATTCCCGCTAAATTGAAATCGGGTCTAATCAAAATCTCCTACACTTACGGTCAAAAGTATCGACTCAACCTAAAAGCGCGTGTATTTGTACGTGTTTTTCGAAAAGTATAGCAGTTATCCATAAAAATCGTATGTCATTGAAAAGCTTAAGGCCTCAGCTTTACGTTGGTACCATTTTAACCAATATTTGGTGAGCACTTTAAAAATTGATGCTCTTTGAACGAAAACGAAGCGAAAATGTGCAAATATGAAAATGGATTTTGGTTAGGTTTTTTGCAAATAAAACAAAAACTGTTGGAAAATAAGTTAAGTATTTATTATTTTAGTATTTGGTATTTCCTCCTCTTGCTCTAATGACAGCTTCCAGTCGATTCTGCATTGATTTGATCAAGTTGCTGATGGTATCTTGAGGAATACCGTTCCACTCCTCTAATAGGGCTGCCTTCAATTCTTCAGTGGACGAAGGGACTGGATTTCTGGCTCGGACTCTTCTCTTGAGTTCGTCCCATAAGTGTTCAATGGGATTGATGTCGGGACTGCGCGCAGGCCAGTTAAGTGACGACATATTGGCTTCATTCAAGAACTGCCGAGTGAGGCGCGACGCAAGCAAAGTAAAGTTCTCGCCAATAAATGCTGCATAGGGCACAACGTGGACACGGAGAACGTCGGTAACGTATCGCTCAGCTGTCAGCCCTCCTCCTCGGCCTCCTGCGGGCACGAATACGAGATCCGTTTTTCCCTCCAATGAAATGCCAGCCCACATCATACAGGAACCGCCGCCGTATGCAACCGTTTCAGTGAAACAGCACTGCGCGAATCGCTCAGTTGGACGCCTGTAGACTCGACATTTTCTGTCACTGCCATGCAGACACATTCTCGACTCGTCAGTGAACAATACTGAGCTCCATTCGGTATCGCTCCAAGTAAGATGATTACGAGCAAATAAGAGGCGCGCTTGTCGGTGTCGTGCAGTCAATTTGGGGCCCCTGGCAGGCCGTCTTGGAGTGATATTCGCTTCCCTTAATCGTCTCCTTACCGTGCGGTCACTGACAGCTACTCCGCGAACACGCCTCAGGTTCCGTTGCGCAGCAACACCCGTGAGGAAACGATTTCGTAACGTACTTGTTACAATGAAACGGTCGTCAAGCCCAACATTTTTTCAACATCATGATTTTCTTAGAAGTTGAAATTGTCGGTCACGAAAATATTGTTAGGCAAATGTTGAAACAGTCTGGCTAGTGTAGTGGTGGTTGCTGTGCGCACCTTCGGTGCACAGAGTCATGGTTTCGAGACTCACCGTGAACGAATTTAGTTTATGGTGTTTTTCGAACTCACGACCTATGTGACGGAATATGATCTCTATGATAGGGATAAATAACATTGCTGAGCGTGCTGTTGATCTCAACACCTCAACAAAAAAGTAGCTAAGATTTTGGAAATTGGATGTAACTTACATATCTTTTACCTTGGTCCAAAGATGGACTGCCAGGCCTGTTAGTTTTTAGTTTTTAACAAGGACAGTAGAGATTAACTTGTTTAGACATTCACTGGTCATTCTGATTACATTTAACTAGCCTCCAATTTCTATGCGTTTTAGACTGTAGTTTGTCTATATTCTGTGCTTTTTTTGTCTCTTGGACTGCATATTCCCCTTGTGAGATCTAAATTTCATTGCTGGTATGATTAAGCTACAAAATGAAACCTGATTAAATAACTTAAAAGACACGGAAATGTGAGATTGGTTCTTCACAAGGTCCCTAACTGGGTAAAGCTGATACCATTTCTCACTAAAATGTCTTTGAGATGGAATTTTGATGAATTCCACTACCTTCCCAGAGCGACTTCATGTGACATACACTCCCAATCAATAGGATAGCTCCACTTGAAAAATGGCTGTTTCTGGGTAAGTGATAACGGTATTTCCTTCAAACTTGGTAAAAATATTTTCAGTAGCCTGATTGAAGGTTTCAAATCCGGAGTCCCGTTAGGATTTTCTTCCGAGAATTCTTAAAAACAGTATATATGTGAAAGTCATTAGGATAGAGGGTGTTTATGTTGTATTGCCTCCAGTGATGCCGAAATCAAAACGCTGATTTTTATTCACATGAACCTATATATTTCGGGCTGTTAAGCCCATCTTCAGGGTTATACAATCTGTGAATAATTTAACATTTTGATTAAAAAAAAAATTATAAAGTTTAACTTAACAAAATATTAAAAATACCTTGTGAATTAAATTTTTAAAGTGTCAACCAATGATGGTGATTGTGACAATAAATTAATCAAAGTTATGTCAAAAAATATATGTCGATGAAACCATACAGTAACAGACAAAAGAAATATGACAATTGAGGAAACAAACAAATACATAATAAATGAATTAATAAACAAACATGCGTGTGTAAAATATCACAGTTAGACAGTCTTTGGCAAAATTATTTAAAGCTACTTTTAATTAAATTGTAATACACATCAGAATAATGTTTTTTATCAGTTTTTTCATTACAAACTACATTTTCATATTTAATTATTTGATTGACTTCTTGGATACGTAGCTTTGTTTTGTTACGTTGATTAACTAAATTTTTTTTTGCATCATCAAATATAAAGCTGTGATTATTACTGATGGCATGTTTTGCCAAAATAATATATATATGATATTATAGTCATTAGGATAGTTCCACAGCAAATAAAACACAAAATAAAGATAAGTTTACTTTGGAAAATGAGGCTGGTAATGAGTTGAACTTCCATAATTATATGAGGTCAAAAAGTCTGTCCGGAATAGAATTGTATAGGTTTTTAATGTAATTTAAGATAATTTCTTCCCATGTTCCCCTAATCACTTACAGAAGCTCCTCAGTGCTATTGAATTGTCGTGTACCGGTATAGGTCTCCTTTGTCGTTATCCTTTTTGATGATTTTTAGATCTAGGGAGTATGGTAGTCATTCCATAATGTTGATGAATTGGTCTTGAAACCAATCTTTTATCAGCTTTGTTTCAAAAGTGAAGTCATTATCTTGTTATCTTATAGGAGTGGCATGGACAATGTCAGTAATTCTAGGCATCACATTAGGAAGAATATTTTTAAAAGCTTGAGTGCTCTGAATACCTCTCATTGATAACTAATCAAGGTTATGGAAGGACCTTCCTAGATCTAAATATCATCAAAAATGTTTAGGGATGAATGATATGGAAGATCTATACCATTAGACGGTAGTTTACAAACATTGATGAGCTTCTGTAAGCGATTAGAGGAACTTGGGACGAAATTCATTTAAATTACGTTCAAAACGTACAAAATTCAACACCGGATAAAATCTTTGGGCTGAAATCACTTAACGGAAGTTGAAGTCATAGCTAGCTTTTTTCAAAATAAAATTATCTATTTATATCGTTATTTTGGGTTTTACTTCCTCTGGAACTATCCTAATGACTTTCACATTTGTACTGTTTTTAAAAATCCTATTGGGACTCCGGATTTGAGACCTTCTGTTGGTAAAAGAACAAGCAGGCTACTGAAAATATTGTCAGCAACTTTGAAAAAAATACCGTTTTCACTTACCGAGATATAGCGATTTTTCAAGTGGAACTATCCTAATGATTGGGAGTGTATCAAGCTGGATATAGTCAAAAATCACCCAAAACTATAACAAATATTTTGGTTTATTTATTTGCTGGTATGCATTTGTTGATTTCGAAGCTACGACACCAAAGAGATATATCATAAATAAATATAAACTAAAAACATTGTTTAAACATTAGCCCATCCGAAGACGTTCTTTTGTTTTCTCAATACAGGGAAACAGTCCGGTAAATTGTAAATTACACCCTCTGTATAGTTTCCAGCACATTTGGTGTAGCGGACTTTCGGACATAACCGATTAGCTGCCAAAAATATGTGAATCTGCTGAATGGCGTAATTACGCTGTACATTTGTCTATACTTACGTTTGGTTTAACCCTCAAAGCTCGTTACAACAAGACAGGATAATGCTTCTGATAGATCTCTTTTAAATTCTGTCGAATGACTTTTTTGGCGATACAAAGATCATGTTCAGTCATACCATTCCGTAGGTACCTATCCTTGAACTTCATTTCCAGAAAAAAAAACTTCTAGATCTACATTTATCATTTTTTCCCTTACTAATAATATGTATTGAAATTGCAGAAGCAGACACACATTTTCAGGTCCATATATGAATATCCTCTTTAGAATTACATTACATTCAATTCAATGATTAACCTTCCGGCGGGCGCAATACTAATCCTAACACGATCGGGCGCAATGCATCTGACAGATTAAGTGATGAAAAAGGGATGAAACTAAGTTTCTGTATATTTTAGACTCTTATTTATTATTGCATTGTCTTTTTCAAACAGTTCTACGAAATTTTAGAAACAAAAACTGGCTCACAAAGTTGAATACCCTTCACATTTTCAATTTTCTAAGAATATTCCGCTTCCAATAGCTTCAATATTTAAAAAACGTCCAACAACTCGACCGCTAAAAAAAATGTGAGCTTATTTTACTAAGAACACACTATTGAATGATTTGGTGAACCTTAAAGTCAACACAACGTTATAACGCAATGTGAAGAGTATAACATGTGAACATTTTCATAGAAAAGAAGAAAATAACACAATCGGGCGCAATACATCTGAGAGATTATTTCATCCCCTCCCGCCCCTCAGGAATATGGTAGATATAAACTGAAAACTGCTTTGGGTAGTTGATCGATAAAGATTAAGCTAGTGTGAGTTTCAGATCTCTCCCTTTTCATATCGCTGATTGGCGCAACAAAAACTGGTCACTTAATCTGTCAGATGCATTGCGCCCGCCCGAAGGTTAAAGTTTCCTCCATCTCTATAAATGCATACTGTCAAAGTGCAATCAATGCACATTTGGGCCAATGCGCATATAGTTTTGTATTGCGAATCGTCAATTAACCCCATTTGATTGGGAAATCCAGCAACAACAACAACTAGTACACACAATATTGCATCCACAATTTGCAATTTGTTTTCCCTTTGGATTGACTTCACAAATTGATTCACTAAGTACACGATTGAAAGCAACTGATATAGGCTCCCCTGGCACAGCCACCACACAATATTGTTGTGAATTGTTAAATGCTGGAGAGATGCTCTCAAAGGGCATCCAACATTATACAACGGATAATTACAAACCTCGGGATTAACCTTTTCTGATGAAAGACAATTGCTTCGTGTCAGTTACCATTATGGTGTATCTCGATGTAGCTGATACAACAAGTAGTGCTGATAGTGTCAATAGCTTTCAAGGATAGTCCTTCCGCATATATCAAACGCACGAGCATCAATGTCATAGAAGGATTGTTTTGAACATACATAGTATACTGAATGGATATTGTAAAATAGGGGCATATTAATTTCAATTTCAAACGGATCTCCGCGTGTACACAATACACATTTTAAATCTGTAGGTACTTTTCAATCAGTTCGTATAATGTTTTATGTGAATTTCACATGATTAATGTGCGGTTTCAAATCCTGAAACGTGAACGAGCAATAATACGGTCATAGCCTTTGAATAATTTGGTTAGGACTAACACAATAGGCAGTCGAACTCAATTAATATAATGACTCGAAACCATCTGATAAAGTCCATTTCGTTGCCGTATAAATGGATAAAGTAATGACTCTTTCAACACACACTATAATGTGCTGCTTGTAATTTCATTATATATGTTAGTCCTTTTTCGTGTGCTGGGTGCTTGTATGGGTAGTTCAGCACGAGCATGCCGAACTCACATTTTGTATATAAAAGACAATAGGAAATTACAAATGAGCCGACCATCTGAATAAATGATGACATTCTGATTGTAATGTCCTTTAATTTGCCTTCTAGCTCGGTGTGTTGCTAGAGAGTATGGCTGTATAGTGTTAGATGTATGAATGTGTTGTCACGTTAATGAAATTTCATTTCACTCCGTATGTTTTCCGAGTAATTGGTTAGCATTTGTTATAGGCAGGAGAAATGCCTAAATCTTTATGCCGCACATTTATCTGATTGGACATATTTTTTTTTATCGAATTACATATGTATATCGACGAAAAATCAGATAGAAGTGATTAGGGAACAAAGGTGTTTGATGTAATTATAGCGTTAATTAGGAAATTGAAAATATGGTGATTATACGCGTGTACGTCATAGGTCGTGTTTTCTCAAAAGCTAAACTACACTTTACGGGGTAGGCAATCATTTTGTTCCATTATTTTTTAATAACAGAAAAAAAAAATTTTAATTTACAAAAATAGGAACCATAACTTTTACCCGAAGAATATTCGTTTTTTCTAATAGCTATCTCATTTAAAATTGAACATATGGTCTCATTGTTTTCCAATATGACATTTTTTATTGGATTAATACAAGTAATCTAAAAGGGACT
The DNA here is from genome assembly GCA_949715475.1 of Microchrysa polita. Lineage (NCBI taxonomy): Eukaryota > Metazoa > Arthropoda > Insecta > Diptera > Stratiomyidae > Microchrysa > Microchrysa polita. The sequence goes on from OX454415.1 coordinate 118,568,368, forward strand.
CAGACTATCGACAAAATTTACTAAATCCTAGATTTAGTTGACAGTTGTTCCATATTGTACTGTGAATAATGCAATTACATTCTATGATGCATTTTGAATTTAATGACATACGATTTAATCTAGTAGGCTAGTTTCGACTCGATTAATTTAGTGGTTTTAGTCAATCATGTCAGTAGTATGAATCCCCTCTTATAAAATAAACAAATCTGATTGAACTACATATATTTTTATAAGGCCACGCACGCAAGAAGCGTCCGAATCCATATTTATACCCTTCGCTCATAGAGTGAAAGGGTATATTAACTTTGTCATGAAGTTTGTAACGCATTAAAGGAAGCATCTCCGACCATATAAAAAGTATACATACATATGTATATGATCAGCATGACTTGGGGAGTCGATTGGAGCATGTCCGTCCGTCTGTCTGTCTGTCTGTCTGTTGCGACGCGTTTTACTCGGCGGGTATTGAAGCTAGCAAGCTGAAATTTTGCACACGTGCTTCTTATTGTTGCAGGCTGTTTGTATGTTTGATTCACCCAAATTGGATCACTGGGTCATGGGGCTGCCATACAAACCTAGCTCCCCAATTTGAGTTCTTCTAAGAAAAACTTTTTTATTTGTGCACCAATTTCACACAAATGTGTTTCTATAGATAACACAAAATATATGCAAGAATGGATCAAATCGGACCATGGGGTCATGGGGCTGCCATACAAACTTAACCCCCAAATTAGGCTTTTCTAAGAAAAACTTTTTTATTTGTGCACCAATTTCAACCAAATTTCACACAAATGTATTTCTGTTGTTGACACAAAATATATGTAAGAATGGATAAAATCGGACCATGGGGTCATGGGGCTGCCATACAAATACAACCCCCCAAATTAGGTTCTTCTAAGAAAAATTTTTTTATTTGTGCACCAATTTCAACCAAATTTCACACAAATGTATTTCTATTGATGACACAAAATATATGTAAGATTGAATCAAATCGGACCATGGGGTCATGGGGCTGCCATACAAACCAAACCCCCCATATTGGTTCTTCTAAGAAACATTTGTTTACACCAATTTCACAAAACCTTGAATTAATGTGTCTTTACCAAAGCAACAAAAAAGTTAAAAACGAATGGAATCGTACTGTGGAGTCATGCTCCCGCAGCCCCAATAAAATTTTCCGAGTAAATATTTTTATTTGCCCACTTATTTCAACCAAGCCCAAAACTTTTGTCAAGACGGAAGAAAAAGAATGAGGAGGGGGATTAAATACAAGTCATAGGTACGCCCGAAAAAACTTTTAGCCCAAGCGAAGGGTATCCTAATTTCGGCCGTGCCCGAAATTAGCCTCGGCCCCGGGGGTTGGCGAGCGAAGCGAGCAGGGGGCGAAGCCCCCTAGTTTTTATTATTCTTTCTGTCAAATTCATTTATTTTCTTCGATTTTGACAGAACGAAAATCCCAAAAAATGGATTCGGATTGACCGTGTATGTGAGGCATAAGAATTCAAAATCATTGCCATCCAGACTACATCATAAGCGCTTTCTTTAAAACTTTACAAAAGCTTGAAACCTAAAATATAACATGGTACCGACTTTTGTCCATTTTTGGTGACCACCTATATACCTTGTACGAAATGTATAGGTATGGGGGAAGTTACACCTAACTTTTGAGAATAAAAGATAATAACTCATTGGATGCTGTTTTCCCGTATTGATTTTAACTTTTTGAACGAAGGATTAAGGTGGTTGATTACTATTGACATGGTTTGCCTTCAAATGATATTGGTTGATTCTAATCCTTCTTTGTTGAGTACTGTGGCAAAATTTGAACGCTGTGCTGCCACTGTGCCAATTAAATAGATACAGACAATAGTGTCAGATTATGTAAGAAAAAATGCACTGCTTAGCGAGAATTAAAGAGTTCAATAAGGTCTGCACACATTGCATTTATAGATCGATCACATATAGTAATGAAAGTATTCAGTACTTTATCCATACTATAACCTTTTGCAAAGCTCATGCCTATTATTTGAATAAATCCCAATTGAATGCTCCTTTTTCAGAAGTAGTCCCGATAGAACAGTGGTTCCCAATCTTTTTCAGTTCGCGCCCCCCTTTGCGAAGTCTACTGAGGCTGGCGCCAGCGGAGAAAATTTTGGCCAAAAACCGAAAATAGGCACAATAAAATTTTTATTTCCGCCATTGTTCACTTCGTGGGACTTTAATTATATATTTGCGTTCTTCGGTTAATTGCTTTATTTTATTTAAAACTTCCTTATAATTTCTCAAAGCTGTAAAATACCGAGACATGATTTGCAAACATTTAAGCAATCACACACTAATTTTGGACAGAAGTCTAGACTTTTTTTTATATTGGACTTGGTTGTTGTTGTATCGATTCAAGAGATTTTCTTTTTCTCTCTTGAATCGAAGGGGGTTTTGGCAGCTCTTGGCCTTAGGCTGCCGTAGGAGCATTTTGATGGACAACACAAACATCCATGGGTCACAGTGGGATTCGAACCCACGCACCGGCAACTCAGAGATAGACATCTCTGCCACTGAGCCACCGAATTGTCATATTCCCATTTTGAAAATTGCCTGTTAACAATGCAAATACTCGTATGCAAACACGTTACCCACTCTTGCATAGAAAAAGCACAATTGTTTCTTAGTGGAGCCCAAGTTTTGGAACATTTTGGACATTTTTGAAAAGCACTCAACGTGAGTTTCTTCGGAAGTTTGGCAGTAGCAAGCAGTTTTATTTATGGTGGGGATTTGTACAGCCAAAAGTCAAAGTCATCATAACACAAAAAAAAATATTTTTGGCTTAATGATGAGATAAGTAATAGGCTGGTTACACAGTACGAGTTGCTGACCTGACAGCGGACAGCTACTGCACCTGTGTACTCGCATGAAAGTAGCTCGACTCGCATCGCCCGGTCACACAAGTGCGAGCTGTCGGCAGAGTAGAGAGCTACTGTACGTATGTAGTTGCATTTCAGTAGCATATGTCATGTCTCGTATAATGTTGTCGCGAAGTGAACGAGTGAACACTGCTTCTTCTGATAAAAGCGGTTACAAATATACTTTGCGCTTTTAGCGTACTTCGGGCTGAAAGAGTTATACAAAAAAAGAAGGATCTGGGTCAGGAATTGGATGCAAAGGAAAGGAGCAAGGCATAACATATTTAAAGAACTATACAATGAAGATCCCCGAAAATATAAAGCTATAATGAGAGTGACGATTGGAAACGCTATTGAATTTAATTGCTCCAAAAATTCAACGTGATAACACCCACATGAGGGATGCCATACCTGCAAGGGTGAAGTTGGAAATAACTTTGGTCTACCTTTCGTCTGGAATATCGTATCGATTGTTGTCGATATTTTGATTTAGTTGATTCTCTTAGTTACTTCACTTACGTCTTTTTATGCCATTTCTACACGAATAAATTCCAGAGACGCTTTACGCAAATCTCGGTTTTTATAGCTCGGAACCAAACAATTCCACAGGTTTGTTTGGTCCTTGTATAAATCGACAAATTTCAAATTGCTCGAAATTAACCGCCGGGTGCATTCGTCTGTAAATTTTGTCGTTTACAGTGTGAGCTTATTGTGCAACAATGGATAGATGGACTCCATCGACTGTTGCACAATAAGCTCACACTGTAAACGACAAAATTTACAGACGAATGCACCCGGCGGTTAATTTTGAGCAATTGTTATTTCGCAATCGGTGCAATTTCGAATGTCCGAATCATAGTATGCGATACCAGCTGACGCTGACTGGGGGCGAGTGGCCGAGTCAAAACAAAAAATGTTGTAGTAACTCGGATGCGAGCTACTGACCGAATCCCACATGACAGTAACTCGTATGATGCGGTCACATGGTCCAAGTAGCTGCTCTGCAGTAGCTGTCTAGGCCAACTCGCACGATAGCTCGCACTGTGTAACCAAGGCATAAAGCAGTGCTATTACTGGAGCTATAAGAGTCCGAAGGTGTTCTAATAAATCAAAAGAATTTTTTTTAATTACGAGCCTAGACGTCAATGTAAAGCGATTTCGACCTAAAATATTTTCAGCGAACTTTTGGCCAGAGGCTCTTAGCTATTATGAAAATAAATTTATTGTTACAGCAATATATAAGTTGTACTCACGCCCCCCTTCCTAAGCCGTCACGCCTCCCTGGGGGGGGGGGGGGGGGGCGCGCCCTACAGTTTGGGAATCACTGCGATAGAACCTCGCGGGTCTCTAACGGACCACCTCCGGTCCGCGGACCACCTGTTTGAAAAAAGCGAATTAGATCATATAATAATTTTTGTAGGCGTCATTTGCTCCTGATACAGCTGCTGCTTTCATTGTAGTTTGATCTCTTTTCCATCTTTCGGAAAACGTTCAATTTTCATGCCTATCATTTAATAAAGAATATTACGTTTTCATGGCCAAAAGAACTATTAATGAAAAATGCCTTAACGCATTAAGATTACCATTAGCAGGACCCGATGATTTTTTTAATAACAGCACGGAACTGAGTTTTCAAAGTATGCTAGCAGAATAGAAAGAAATGAAACATTTCGAGATGTTCAAATGTTGCCCTTTTTACGCCTTACCTTGTTTGGCAATCCACTAGTCAATGCTCTTGCCTTTCCCGAATCGCTAGAGCAATCTTATACAACACACACGGAGAATGTCAAAATCATACGTTTTCTTGGATTTTTACAGAACGAAGAATCAAAAAAAATTATTCGGATTCTCCGTGTGTGTGCGGCATTATGTGGCTTCGAATTAGGAAAAATGCAAAGTGCACTTTGCCTCCAATTTACCCACCCATCTTTTTTTAGTCCTTTTTCCTAAAATGCTACTTTAAATTTCAAATCCTTTTGGGAAATTGAATTATTAGTATCCAAGGAAAGTAATTAAAGTAAATTGGGTACTAAGAAACGGATTTATTCGACACTACAGTCAGGGCTGGTTTTAGGGTGGGGCGAGCGGGGCGGTCGCCCCGGGCGCCTGGTTTAGGGGCGCCGAAACCCGTGCTTTAATTTAATTGTTTTTTTTTTTACAAATTTGATTGTTGCTTAAGACGGCCGTGTTATTATCCATAGTAAAAAACCGTTTCTACCGGTAATCATTAGCAGAAATAAGATATTAATTCAAATTGGTTGCGTTATGTGATCGTCTTCAAGACATTTAGTTTATCATCTTAAATTCGATCATTGTTAAAAACCTTTCGTGGCTAACTTACTTACTTACTCAGAAGTTAAATTATGCGTTTCGTTTTCAAATCAGCGACATTTAAACATTTATAAAGTTACAAATTTTATTTTGTTTTTAATAATTTTTTTTTTAATAGAAAAATAACCTTTCCCTTCGTGATTCACATTCTATCATTTTTTTAAGTTCTAATGTTTTCTATTTGTTAACTGATTCTTTTGAAGTTTTTAAATTGGCCCAATGGCCACAAACAGCAATATTTTCAGTGGCCTAAAATTTAGTAATACATACATATTAACCAGAAAATTTCTATATAAAAATAGACGAAAAGCTAATGAAGCCAAAAACAACATTCTTCAATTAAAAAAAAATTTAAAAAATACAAAATGGGTTAATGAAGTTAGTTCTTTACATACTCGTATTTTGGAAGAATCAGTTGCACTTGTTTGCATCAGTAGTGTACCCCCAATTCCCAATAGAAATCAGAAGAATTTATTTGGGAACTCATAATATCAGATTTCCACTTGAGGAATTGGCTGCGTTCCAAAGATATACATGTATACCTTTAATTAAGAAAAAGGAATAATTCTAATAAGCACATTCGTTTTGGAACCACCAATATCAATATTAAAATATATCAATTTCAGGATCATGTTTATGCTTTCGGCTTTATTTGACTTTTGTTTATTAATATTTATGTGTGTAGAATTTTTTTTTGGATTTTTGGTAATAATGTAGGTATCTTAGAGTAAGCATAGTAACCCATGCCATGCGTTAGTCCAGAGTGGCCATCAGAAAATAAAAATGGCACCGTTTTCACACTATTGCAGTTCATAGTATGCGTGAAAATTTTATTCAAACGTCAATTTTTTGTTTACAATTGAGAATATAAAATCCGCGTAATATTTATTACTCTCTTAAAATGCCAACGTGATATTTAACCCTTCTGTTGGCGTATAGATCGAGACATACCATTGGTACCTACTATATCTTGATGAACAATATCTTTCAACAATATTTTCCACCCCTTTCCATATATATATATATATTTCAAAGGAACCGACGGCCACAAATGCGATCAAACGTTCGGCGAAATGTAAACTATGTCTAAAGAAACGAAAAAACGGCGCATCATCGTAAGACATAGTATGTAAACTGTTTCAAGATCCAAAATTAAACCTCTTCAAAAATTAAGATTGATTTCACAGAAAATTCAGCTACACCTTAGGCATAATAGCTCGTAGGCGACGACAGAAGGGTTAATAATTGCATCGACAATATTTTGACGTTTGAATTATTTCGTGGAGTGTAGTGTAATAAATTTGGAGTCAAACACATATGGGTTGTGTGATCACATAGCCATTCTGGACTAACGCATGGCATGGGTTACTATGCTTTTTCTAAGGTAGGTATGTATTACATTTTAGAATAAAAAGTGTCTTCGCTCAATTAATGAACATTTAAATGTTGGTGGCTCAAAAACGAAACGGTGGTTGGTACCTACATGTAGAAATGCAAAGTACCCAGGTTTCCCGAACAAAACCTTTTCCAACCACGGTAGAAATTACAAAATGAAATGAATTGATGTTAGAAATATTTGGACTAAACGTAAAATCGATACTGACTGAAATCGTTAGCATTCATTATGTAATTACTTATGTCTTAAATTTGGCTTTTTTTTTAAATTTTCGTTACTTCTATTCTATTACAATTTTTTCGTGTATAGAAACTATAAGGGGCGCTTCCTTCAAGTTCGCCTCGGGCGCCATTTCACCTAAAGCCGGCCCTGACTACAGTGATACACATACGTAATGGTCGCACCATACGGTGTTTCAATATTTCACAAAACAAAAAGAAGTACGATATTCCCTTCAATGTAGTTTGATTCTATTACAAAATATATATTACTATAATAAAAAAAAATTAAATCTTTTTAATATAATTTCTTCATTTTTTTCTTAAAATGGGGTAAATATACACTGAAAAAAAACGACTTTTCATTAACAGTTATCAAGAAAGAAGTTAAGAAAAATATTAATTAGTATTTTGTAGCACCTCCGCTGTTCAGTCTTACTTGGAACAACTTTCTGGGCATTGATCTGACTAATGACTCCAGTGTTGAATCTTCAGTTTGATCCCATCAACGATGAGTCTTGTTCTTAAGCTCCGTCACTGTTTCAAATTGCATTCCTCTGGCCTAAACTTTGCCCAAAAGTATTCCCCACAAAGTTTCCATTGGGCTTAGGTCGGGGCTACAAGCTGGCCAGTCCAATAGAGGTGCGCGTTTTTCGGTAAACCGAATCTATTTTCCCTAGAAACATGAATAGCGTTATACTGCTGAAAAGTCCAGTTCTGTTCATCATTTCATTCCAGGAATGGGATGAAAACCGCTTCCAGTAGTTCAGTCTAATTGGTAGAGCTCATTCGCGTTGTTACCGTGCTCCATGCATAATGGTAGCTTCTCACGGCAAGTAAAAGCCCCTCAAACCGTTACACTGCCTCCACCAAATTTTTTTTTAGATCGTGTGACTTCTTGTTTTTTTTTAATGTTTCCAAAAACAACTGTAAGAGTCAAGTCTGTCAAAGTTGTTTTCCTCAAAAAAATAAAAAAAAAATCTGCTTCCATTTTTGCGGCCATGCAAAATATTTTTCGGCAAATTGTAAACTGCCGTGTTTGTGGACTTCGGTTAGTTTGGGTTTCGACTGAATTTTCCTGTAACGGATTTTCGGGTTTGTACGTAGAATGCGGACAATATACTGAGTGTCACGGAGAGGTCCACTTTTTTCTGTATTTTTCTATAAGATAAGGCTAAGGCTGATTTTGTCCATTAATGATAACTTTGCTTTTCTTTTAGTTGGAGGGTTTAAACCATAATTTTCTCCTTTTTTATCAAATTTCTAATTAGATTTTCTCAACGATTAATTAAAATTTGTTTGCAACTTCTTGATTCCTTGAATCCTTTCTTACTTTGATCGCAAACTGCTCACCTTCAGATAGTCACTTTCCACTCGGCATAATCTAATTTTTACTTACATAATCCCCAAAAAGTTTTTAAATCTTTCTTAAATCTTGATTTCACACGCGCTCTGACGTTGCGCATAAATATATATTTAGAGCAGTGGTTCCCAACCTGCAAATGTCTGCAGACCACTTAGCTTCGAAGGGAATTTCTACGGACCACCGTTCCGAGGATGGATTAAAAAGTTTCCAGAATAGTTTTCCTATTGGTACTCTAGCTTTTTTAGGCTTTGTAATAATACGATGTTGAAGACAAAGCAGTCGCACGAGATCTGCACAGTACGGCGATTCGGTACCATTCCACCAAGTAGGCGTAATTCTTTGGGATGAATAGACTGAAGAATTTTCATGCCGCTGTAGGCGTGGATCACTTTTAAGCGCACAGAATTTAAATTTAAATAACTTTCATAACCGTTATCGTTCTTCCTTTTTCAAAAAAAAATTTCATGTTTCCATGTTTCTTCAACAGCTGCTCGCTGCCTCATCTATCTCGTCTAACATCATTCGGTACTACAACTAATTGGCAACGACTTTGACGCCCACTGGGAATATTTTTTTTTTCAACTTTTCCGCTTTGATTAAGTCTTACCGCACAGCGTTATTTTTCAGCTTTGTAAATTTTAAATTTCTATTTAGAAAATTAACCCTTTTCTCGATACTAAAATAAGTGTTTGAAAATATCAGGTGGCATCCTAAGCTCCTTGTAGCTTTGGAGAAACCAGGACGCCACTGCGAAGAAGACGAAACTACTGCTAACATTTGCATTTACCACAAATGTAAGTGAAAATTCGTTCATGCAATGGGGACCAGGCTCAATAATTTGCTATTCCGTTTTTACAAGAATAGTCCGTCTTGACGCTCCAAAATTAAATGTAGTAAAATATCTTCGACGCAGCGCTTTCACGTAGATTAGTCACATTCTGGATTGTGACGAGATTACGCGGCCTGTCAAGCCAAAGGCCTCATACCACGCATGGAATACTGGAGGTAGACATTGTGTGAGATTCCTAAAGTTAGACGAGTTAAGCGAGCTGCAAAGTGTTGGGCCTCTCTACTATCGTAGAGCAGAGTAGAAAGTGTTTGCTAGTCTGTCAGACCGAGGTCGCTCGGCGGAGGGCTAATAGCGATCACTTTTTTTTCCAGGAATCAACAGTGGTATCTTTATTTTTACTTTTATTTTAATTAATTTTATATTTCTTTAAGTTATTATAATATTGAATCCGTTAAAGAAAGCATCCCCACATCAATTCAATGTTTTAAAGAGTAGTTGAGCTCTTAAAGCAAAAAATATATACAAAAAATACCGGCGTACAGAGGGCTGCGCCCGCAATACGAGGGTTTTTTTTAGATTTTCGATACATACATAGTGAATAATTTTGCACATATATTTTATAGGTAATAAATAAGAATTATGCACAATGTTAATGAAATGTTTCTCGTAAATCTATTTTTGGATTGGTCTAAATAAACGCGTTCCAGAATGAAAGGCTAGCTAACGCCTTTCATTCTGTAACACTTTTCAGTTAGACCCAGGGCCGGCCCTAGGGGTGGGCGAACTGGGCGGTCGCCCAGGGCCACCACATTTAAGGGGCCACCACTCTCAAGGGTCTTTTACTTTCAAGGGGCCACCACTCGGAAAAATGATCACTCAAAAGGGGCCTCCACGCGAAAGATATGTACTCGAACTAGATTAGTTCTAAAGTTAATATAAAGTGAAATAACGATAATGTAATTTTACTGATAAAAAATTTGTTATAACATGCATAGGGATAAGCCATTCATCCCTCTCTCTCTCTTTTTCCAAACATTTTGCAATATCTGCTCTCTAACGTCACCATTGATGTCTTTGATGTTTGTTAAAAAATTCCAGTGACGGTAGCATGGTATGGAAAAAGTTTGATTTTTAGAACTTATCGAATAAATTTACCAATATCCAAGCCTGTACCTTACAAAATAAGCCTGAAATTATACCATGAAAAGCCGGTAGGGATGACACAAGAGGCCACTACTGGTATAATAAGGGAAGAATAAACCTAGATCAAAATTTTCGAATTACGGTATTCGGATCATTGAATTTTTGTTCTCTTAGCAGACCACATCGAAGGCTGAGCATTGCTGCCATGCAAAAATCTTAAGATCGAGATTAGTGACTGGAAATCTCATACTTTTTCTTTACAAGACGTGACACCTTTAGGTTACAAGAAGTTTGAATTGGTGTTTATCATGAATAACATAACCGCACGCACGTTATCGACGTCAGACCCATAAATGAGGATTGGAGTTTTCTGCATAGAAAACCGGCGGAAGTATTATTTATAGAAACACGATGTACCGCGCGTACAAAATTATCGTCTAACGCAGTGCTTCCCAAACAGGGTTTCGTAGAATATTAGGGTTCCGCTACAACTTCTCAAATATAGGAAATGAGTAATGTAGAAATTACTTTTGATAGAAAAATTCAAGGAATGAATAGAAAAACTGCACAAAATGTTGTAGTATTAAAATTCTAAGGTTTAGGCTGCCAACTAAGCACTCCGGTAAATGCCAATAATTAACATAACTTACGCAAAGTTATGAAACTCCTAAAAACCGTCAGATGGATGATATTTTGAATGTTTGGCAAATGAAAAGCCGTTTAAACAGCTGACAAAAATTTGCAAAATGTCAGTTTTGTTTCCAATTGGAAGAAATGATTGGAAATATTTTCATTAAATAAATAATTTTTCTGCGATTTTTTAATGAATACTAGAAATATGATCATGAGAGAACATTAGATTTCCGCGGGCTGTGAGGTGATTAAAAAACAGCTAACTGCCATAGTGACAGGAGCTCGCAATATTTGCGTAAAACTCTAAAGAGTTTTTATTAAGCACTCGTCAGTCGCAACCATGGATCTCACGTAAGGGGAAACATTCAGCCAATCAAGATCAGATGCGTTTTGCTTGTGTATTAGTAAGGGGGTAGGGGCCACCATCATACATTTGGCCCAGGGCCACCAAAATGCTAAGGCCGGCCCTGGTTAGACCAATCCAAAAATAGATTTACTATGTATCATGGCTCCACATACTAACTGGATTTATTAGCTGTAACGCCGTTACCATGACTCCAAACTGGAAAAAAGCGACTGATATGAAATGTACCCATCGAGTTCATTGATTTGATAAAAACTAAAAGAGTCGACTCTTTCAAATCTCCGGGATCCCCTGTTTGCTTTGTCCTACCAACGTCTAAGTATTTCGTGCTAAAGACTGTTACGATTCTACACATTCCTACCAAATTTCATAACGATCGGTTAGTGAACAAATTTGTAAATGTCCGGGACACCCTTTTATCTTGGCCATACCAATTTTCAAGTATTTCATGCCAAAGACTGTTACCATTCTACACATTCCTACCAAATTTCATGACGATCCGTTAAGCCGTTCGCGAGTTATTTAGCGAACAAATTTTCAAATGTCCGGGACACCCTGTTATTTTTGTCCTACCAACTTTTAAGTATTTCGTGCCAAAGACTGTTACCATTCTACACATTCCTACCAAATTTCATGACGATCGGTTAAGCCGTTCGCGAGTTATTTAGTGAACAGACGGACGGACAGACGGAGAGACGGAGAGACGGACGGACAAAATCGATTTCATAAGGGTTTTTTGTAAAATCTAAAAAACCCTAAAAACTGAAAACTTAAAAATTACTCTGGAAATCCTCCTTTTTTCTCCGTCACTTTCCAATCTCTTGTTCACACAAACATCATTATACTCGAAGGTCGAAGCCTCTTCGAGAACAGCCATCTTTCAATTACCATCAATTGAAATCTTCTTATAGAAGATTTTACACGAAGAAACTTTTTCTGACACTGTTGTACCCCTTGGAATTCGATAGCAAGAGGAGCAAGAAAACGTGGAAAAGGGCATATAAAGAAAGAGAGAAAAAAAGTTTTTTTTTTCACCGCATCGTTGTTTTTGGCAAAAATTTCCTCCGTGTCTACGAATGTATACTTTCGCGAGACGTTTCCATCAAATCTATATGTGTTCTAGGCAATCTTGCCACAAGTGTTGTATGGGTTCCTCTTGAAATTTTTCATGTGTAGCTTCACAACTTTTGCAAAGAAGTCCTTAGGGAGTGCGATGCGGCGATGTAGAAAAGTCAGCTAATAATACTTATCTAATAGTGTCTGTACCAACAAGACACATGTTCTCTGTGCGCTCTAGTATCTACGTATGTGAAAGTACGATATGGACGTCTGTATGGCTATGAAGACTCATCATGTTCCAATGCCAAAGATAAAATCCTCATTTTTACCATGGTCCTTGCATAGAGCTGAAATTCTAATAAGTGTGAGAATATTACATGGGAAAGTCTTATATGCGTAACCGATGGGACATATCACAGCTCGCAGGACCAAAATGAAAGTGTGTATGTATGGGAAGGATGCCAACAAGATACATCTTTCGAAAAGAGTTTTCGAGTTTATATCAAAATGACTTAAGTGGGTTTTCCAAGTTTTGAAATATGACGCAACACGGATGGTTACATCTATAAATTTCTCATGATTATTTGTGTTACTTTTGGAGAAGGTTATTCTTTTTTTTATTCTTTGGCTCGGAGAGCTACGATACTGCCAGCATTTAGGGAGCTACCACAAGATAGAGAAAGAGCGATAAAAGTTGAAAGAGCTAATCATAAATATTTGGATATGTTGGAGAACAATAGACTTTATCGAAAGTTTGTTGTTTCTTCTTGACATGTGTATTATGAATTATGCAACGCAATGAATGGTTGAGTGGACAGTGCGTACATACATACATATATGACAATTACGTATTTCCATATAAATATCATTATGACAAGAAGTTAGATTTTTGTGAGAAAGAAAGTGAATTCAGGAAAGCTCATGGGTATTTACCGGATTAAAAAAAATCGCTCTTTCGCTCCGCAATTTTCTTGCCGCTCCGCTCCGGATCGCTGCCTAGCAGGTAACACAATAATCAAAACATATAAAATAAGTAGCTCCCCATTACTCTACGATACAAGTTCATGTATAGGCTTTGAACCTGTACCATTATTAAAGCAACATACCTGACAAACCTTTTTCGCCGATGGGCGAAATATAAATGTCAAACCCCATAAATAATTATTATTATTATAATTATTAAGGGTGCGCAGTCTTTGTGTAACTTCGTAGATACCTACTCGAATAAAAATTAAAGATCCTTTCCGATATTAAACAATTAAGAAATAATTATGAAACAGAATAGGGGGATTCATGCTCGCTTCGTATATCAGAAATCCTTGTTATTGCGTATTTGAGTATTATAACACAACAAAATTTGAATGAACGCCCCAAAAATCCTAGTCGTATATGAAATACTATGTTATACTATGCAACAACAACAATGAACAGCTGATTTTTTGACAAAAAAAATCACAAATTTTCGTTTTATGTGTCATAATTATAATTTTAAATGAGAATTGCGATAAAGTCTCTGTTTCCGCTCAATTAAAAACAACCTGGTTACTAGGAAAAAAGTAAATTTTATACGATTTTCGTATTTTCTGTCCCTATTCTGCCTATATTAGTTCTCGTATTCGATAACAAGCCCGAACCCGTGTTTTTATTAGGTATGTTATTTTTGGTCAAATAACAGGCTTGATGCTTGATTACCGGTTGACACTATGCTTATCTACAGCATAGTTTTTCGTCAATGAAAAAGGTAGATGCTCAAAAAGATTTATCCCTCTAATGCTATGGGCTCAAAATGAACGCTGCCATGACCAGGACTTCAGCCTAAATCCAAAGCGGAATAAGATTTCGGGACAGGCAGCCGAAAAAAGTAGTAGCTTGGATAGAAATGTAATATTCAACAGTGAAAATGTATATGCAATCCAACATCAAGCCTTTATATCTGGTGTATGGTGTAGTTTCTTTCGTTTAGCTGTGCCGAAAGGAGCAGTCACCGTGTTTCAACTTAATCTTGTTTGCTGTTGGTCGTCGCTCTCGATCGAGATGTGGGGGAGACACTACCGTTTATGTTGCGGTAGGGCACACAGTTATAATGGAGGTTCGCCAGTGGGCACAGCCGGGAACTGGAAGGCCTACATCAAGAGGAATATGGACAGATCTATGAGTGTGCGAACGGATCTAGCAGACAAGCATTATGCATTTCAGATTGTAAGGACGATGGTTCTTGTCTTGCAAGTTTACCCGTCCGGTTTCGTCTTACAATTTGAATTCAGCCATTCTCTCAAAACTCTTATAGAATACCATTCAATATAATGGAAAAGCTTTCTGAATATTGTGTGTCTTCTCTACGCGATAAGACTAACCAGCCGACAGGTACTGAATGGCTGATTTCAGATTGTAAGACGAAACCGGACGGGTAAACTTGCAAGACAAGAGAGCTTTTGTAGTGGCCAGTAGACAAGCATTGTGCATTTCACATTGTAAAAACGCGTCTTACGAAAGAAAAAAATCGTGACACGATTGTTTTTCTTTCGTAGTAATCGTACGATCGATAAGACGATTGCATCTACCAATAGTTCAGGCGTTCTGCAAAGACAATTAGCGCGTGTTTTACTTGCATTTTAATCTTGTCGACTCTGCACTTCATTGTACAATAACTTTGGAGCGTGCATGGCAACATTTATACATACTTGCTGTGTGATTATTGTTCGCCGGTCCGTGTTTTGATCGGATAGTGTGAAATGATCATACGATGGTTCTTGTCGTGCAAGTTTACCCGTCCGGTCGTTTTCTTACAATTTGAATTCAGCCAATGGGAGAATTCACATTGTAAGACAAAACCGGACGGGTAAACTTGCAAGACAAGAACCATCGTTCTTACAATCTGAATTGCACAATGCTTGTCTGCTGGCCACTACAAAAGCTCTCGCCGTCCGTTTATTAGCACAAACAAACACCCGGCGAGAGCTTTTGTAGTGGCCAGCAGACAAGCATTGTGCAATTCAGATTGTAAGAACAATGGTTCTTGTCTTGCAAGTTTACCCGTCCGGTTTTGTCTTACAATTTGAATTCAGCCAATAAGAGCTATCAGAAACCCGGCCAATGTGTATTGTATCAAATTGAATGTTTGTTTACTTTCCATAGTTACGCCATATTTTGCTTGGTTATGCCATCGTGTGAAATTACGTAATGATTCTACTGTATATGCAAACTAGAAAAAATCATTACGCATTTTCATATGATGGCGTAACCAAGCAAAATATGGCGTAACTATGGAAAGTAAACAAACATTCAATACAACGTATAATTGCCGTGTATTTGACATTAGTTGTGAGTATAAATTAATGAGTGAAAGTATACAAAAAAGGCAAAAATATACTTCTGCTCTCGTGACGACTGCACACGAGAGCAGGAAAAGTATATGTTTGCCTACATTCTGCATAGGCCGTATGAATACTAATGCCGGAAATAAGATGGATGTAGAAACAGTAACAGCAGCAGCAATGATAATGCAGTCCAATGAAATTTAAATGAGTGACGTCATGTTGCAACAGCTATAAAAAGATTTTGCTGCCAACATGACGTCCCCCATTTAAAATGCATTGGACGTTTCTGCTGCTGTTGCTGCACCCAGTCTGTTTCCAGCATAATACTCATACTCGAACTTCGCAAAAAGGTTAGTACTAGAGAGAAGTAAAGCTTGAAAGTATCCTGCCCAAGAATGGTTCCCGGATTTTTTTTGAAAGTACTCCAATTGGCGTAATAGAAGCACTAAAGTAATTTTTGGTCACTGAATCGTGAGACCAATGCTGAAAACATTTTGTGCCTGCCCCATAATTATCCCCTTTTCTCGATAAATACACGTCGAATCGGTACGGCAAAAACTTTAAGGTAATATTTGGTCACAGGTTCCAAATTTGGGATCAAAAACAAGAAAGAAATTTGAATTGCTAGCCCAAGAGTGGTAACCTAATTTTCTCCGTTTTCTCCATAAGTTCCATGGCTCCGATAAAACAGTATTTGAGTGAGGTTTACTTGGAATAATTTAATCAAAGGTTTGGGAAATTTGTGATGCTAAAAATGTTTCTTAGAAGAACCTAATTTGGGGGTTTAGGTTTGTATGGCAGCCGCATGACCCCATTGTCCGATTTTGCCGATTCAAACATACAAACTGCCTGCAGCAAAAAGAAGCATTTGTACAAAATTTCAGCATCATAGCTTTTAAATTGGCCGAGTAAAACGCGTCGCAACAGACAGACAGACAGACGGACACACTGACATCGGCCAATCGACTCCCCAAGTCATGCTGATCATATATATATGTATACTTTTTATATGGTCGGAGATGCCTCCTTCAATGCGTTTCAAACTTCATGACAAAGTTAATATACCCTTCCACTCAATGAGCGAAGGGTATGACAAGAAAGTAATTTGGATTGCTGGCCCAAAAGTAACCCAGTTTCTCCGGAAATAACCGTCAACCGCGGAATCACTAACGCAATTTTGGGCAGCTGATTCCAAATTTTAAGTAAAAAAATTTGTCTGTTTTGCTCGTCCTACAGCGGTACACCGCTTCATGCATGCATATTCCACAAGCTCTACCTGTTTCCTCCATCCATCGATACATTCTTTCAAATGCCACAACTCATTTTTTCCATGTCTCACAAACGAGTTGAATGGAATGCATGTTTCCACAAATGTTACTTCTTTCACTCCTCCACCGATACCATACGGTAGTTCATTTGAAACTTAAATTCCCAATCCGTCAATACTAAACAACTCAATAATTTATAAAACACCTACACCATAAATAAAACAGGTCGAAAAGGATAAATTTTGTTTCCACAAAAACACAAATAGGCAATTATAGTTTTTACTCATATCATACTATGCCAAATACGATATTCAAATATTCACCCCAGCACAAAATGTTATTTCAGGTATCGTATTCGGAGAGAAATAACAGACTTTTGAATTTAATGACAACTGAAATACGATATAACATCGTATTTCAATATACGAACGCGAGCATGAATCCCCCTAATGTATCTACATTATATTAATTGCAAAACAAAACGAAGCATGCAACTATAATTAATTAATTGTGAATAATTAAAAGTTTTCAGAAAAAATAACAAAATAGTCTAAGAAAAATGGCATATTTGGTCGGCAAAAATCCAACATCGGATTTTTTTTTGGTTATGGTTGGGAATGGTCCCCAGATTATGGCATTAAAAGTCCCAACCGATTGGGGGTCCGGAACCTTAAAAAAAAGGTTTGAAAAGGGGGGGGGGGCATTTTTTCAAAAATCAGCTCATCCGGATAAAAACTAAGGGTACCTCCCATACAAAGTGACGAATCAGGAGTGTGTTCTACGTACTACTCATTTTATAAACTGTAGAACAAAGTTGTCTTGGGCAGTGGCGGAACAACTTCACTCGGGGCCCTCCCGCCAATTTCTTAGTGGGCCCCCCTACACTGAAAGAGGCCGAGTGAAATAAATCGAGCACTATTGAAGATTGAAGATCGGCGATCCACACTTTTCAGTCATCAGTCACATTCATTTTCCATACAAGTTGACAGATTGACAGTTAATTGATTGACTGACAATCTGTCAATTTGTATGGGTGACTGATGACTAAAAAGTGTGGATCAACCAACTCTTTTGAAACATGATTTTTACGTTACAGAGTAAGAAAGTCGTACAATAAACTTACTAAGAGCTCACGCAGCGCCGCATTGACCTCTTTAGGTGTTGGTGATATTTAAGCATAGTACATTACCTGCGCCTACAATGGGATTCAATCCTAATCCTTTTTTTGAATTTTCGTTTTGTCAAAATCGAACAAAAATGTATGAATTTGACAGAACTGAGAATCCAAAAAAAATGGATTCGGACGCTCCGTGTGTGGGCGGCCTAAGTTAACTTGCTACACAATTAAAAAAAGTGACACGTTGTTAATTCAACTCTATTCCATGTTTCAGCTTTAAATTTAAGTGTGCTCTAATTTAAATCCTTAAATTTTAAGAACGTTTGTGCTTAATATTAAATTCAATACAGCAATCTTGGCAAGACTCCTTTCAAACCAAATGTGGCCTCTGCACCACAGCCCTAATGACCTAGCAAGATAAAACCATTTAGTCTTCAACGACATACTGACTATAGTTTGAATTAAGGTACCCTTAGTTTTTATCCGAATGAGCTGATTCTTGGTGGGTGGGGTGACTATGACCTCCAATCGCAACAAACCAAAATTTAGAACTCTGCTCCAATTTTGGGGGGAGTTATTGTAACACGGCATCCCGAACACCTCAGGCCTGCATGGCGGCATTACACGGCACCACAACGATCTAGCCCGTAAACCGTCTGACGGCCACACAACACCGGCCTCCGAATACGTGCTAGTCGCTGTTCGCTGCTATGGTTGTGTTCATGGCGTCACATGACAGGTCTGATGTCTGAAGTTGGCGGCGCTCTGGCTGACAGCTCCGAAATGGAACGGGCCGCTACACTGCCGCGTGTTGAGTGGTGCGTGGCTTCCGTTTCATTTTGAGAAAAAAAGTCGCCGAGGGAGTTGTTCTCGTTCGGTTTCACCGTCACAAGCGAATTCTCATGGACAAGTGGAGTTCTGTAAAATTAATCGCTTTGGTGCTATAAATTCGCAAATTTCGTCGCGTGTACTTTTCCGTTTAGCCATTCTCAGTTAGTCAGTTGTCGGAGAATGTTCGTGCATTGCGGTTTCGAATAAGGGTGAAGGATACGCGGTCAAGGATAGTAGGAGCCTTCCGAATTGGTCAAAGTGTCCGTCGAATTGCCCCCGATAGCAAGTTACGGCTACGGGTGACTCGCCTGAACGCTTACCCGTTTATCTTGGATGTCGTCTTCCGTTTACGGAAGTCTGAGTAATTTCACCGTTCTCAGAATGCCAACAAGTGCTCGCTAGACGTGTCACCCGCTTTTGTCGCCCGTTTTCGCAGGCTTGCCCACAGCCGTTCGAATTCCGGTTGATCCTGATTGCACGCGCGCATCCATCATTTAGTGACCGTGGAAAATTCTAGCCGCTCGTGCATTCGCTAATAATTGTTCCTCATGCGGTTGCCGTAGCAGAGTGCAGCACATTTGCGTAATTTTTAGTGAATTGTGTGCTCCGTGGCTTTCTCGCAGTCAAGAAAAAGTAACGTGATATACGCTAAAAATCAGCGGATAGAAAACTAGCGCACCGAGTGTGCGAAGCTGCATTCGGGTAAGTCAAGTGCTAAAAGCAAAATTAATTTCCGCGAGCCAGACCAGCGCCATTTATTGCATTCGCTTCGTTTTCTCTTTGTAGTTCTACATAACCCCCGCAGTGTGTCGCCCATTTCTGCGTTGAGCGCAGCAGCACCCCTACCAGTGGTAGGCGGGTGGAAAATCTTTTTGTTCCGTGGGCATTCGGTGCTTCGATACCGACTCTGTGGCTCTGCTAGTCTTGTCGCCAATTTGCTGAATTGAGCGTAGCAGCATTCCTACCTGGAGTCGTAGAAGATTATATCGAGAGGCGCCCTACGCTAAGCGTAGACCCATCTAAGCGGGATTATATAAAGACGGAGGAGAAGGCTGCTGAATAAGAAGTTTTCAAGTTTTACGGACGTCTTTTGGAGATTTTCTTATAACTTTGATGCAGTGAATTATTTTCTTTTGGAAAAGTACCCTATCGTTTAGGGTATGTATTTACATTTGGATTTTGAATTACATAGTTTTTAATTTGTTTATTGGGCGATGCCATATTTTTTTTTGAGGATTCATTCGCGCTACTTTCGCTTCGCATCCAGTAAAGTACAGGATAACTTCACTTCCATACAACATTTGACAGCTGTTAAATTTGTATGAAAGTTAGATTATTCTGTCCTCCACTATGGGAGACGAAAGAAACGCAACGCTATTATTAGTAATAGAGTAACAAACAATATGCCATCCAAAGATTCGTTCAAAACATAGAAATACATACATATTTACAAATGAAAGAAAAAAAAAAAAGCACAAAAATATCATAATGCCATATATTCATTATATTACTATTAACTACGTAAACTTAACTTTAAGCTTAGGAATTTCGAAATATTGTTTTTTTTTTCTTTTTATGCAAGTCGATGATGATCACACTGTACGTATCAGAATTTTTATGCTCACTTGTATGAAGCTAATAGGAAATAGGATTATGAGTAGATTTATACATTATATTATAGTACTGAGTAAGATTAATAGAAGGTACAGCTTCGGTCCTCTTTTCTGGTCATCTAGATTCATCGTCCCTCCCCTTGCTAGGTGCGCATCTCACTAGGGTTTGAAGGTACCAAAACTATATATATATATCTGAAAACAAAAAAAAAAAAGAAAAGCAGACCTGAGTATTGAACCACTATAGTAATAATGTATACAATGCGTATAATAGGACATAAATGTTAAGAAAGGAAGAACCCGTCCACATACCTATGATAACTTCACACGTTCATACTATGCTTTTGGGTTATTTAATTCAAAAAAAAAAAAAAAACGAAGATATGCATATAGTTTATAACAAATGTTGTTGAGACGTAAGTAAGAGAATATTATTAAGGTATAATACCATCGCATTAAAGAGTTACGCAATTATAAAATCATGAATTACGCATAAATTAATCGTGTTTGCTTTCCTGCTTCCTCCTCCCGAATGGCCCTCCACAGTTCGCCCATGATGCCGTATCTTTAGCGGCTCCGTTGCTCATTTCAGGAATGCCTCGTGGATTGTATGTCGGTGTCGCTCGTTTTTTTTGTTTCCTTTTTTTTTTTTAGCTTTCAGCATCACGCGTGCGAACAAAATGGTAACGCTGCGGATCTACCGGCCCATCTTTATGAATCCACCCCAACAAGCCACGGTAGCTGAGCTACGGGCCCAGTCACGCGTCAGGGTCACTTTCAGATCGTAGGCAGCAGATTACATTATGGACATGCCATTTGGCAAATTGAAATGGGGGTTCTTTACCGGAGCGACTCAGTGTTTACCTTAAAAAGATCTTGAACTTATTGCGAATACTTATACAAAATTTTACGGCTGAATTAGCATTCTTTCAAAAGTTATGGAGTTTTTAAAATAGGTCTAAAATGAAAATATTTTATATTATTTTCTAGTCTACCGCCGAAATATTCAATTAAACTCTAATGTGTTATATATCATTGCAAAGGTAATTTTATGTTGTTTTTTTTCGCCTGAATATCATTTTTCTGCATTTCTTGTCGTTTTTGAAATAATCGCAAAAAAACGAGAATATACCCCCTTTCCCCCTTTTTTTAAGGTTGCGGACCCCCAATCGGTTGGGACTTTTAATGCCATAATCTGGGGACCGGCTTGGAGGTAGGGCACGTACGCTTGTAACCCGCGTACTTGAAATTTCCTTTACACTCGAAACATTAATCGAGCCTCGGATACCTCTGACTGATTCACCGGCAACGATTTTTGGCTATAAACAACGGACCACGATTGGGTTTTGGAACGTTCGAGCGATATGGGGCGAATGCAACAACATGAGGCTAACTGAATTCGAACGGGAAATGACCGCGTATAACGTAGCTTTTATTGGGACTGACCGAAACAAGATGGCTCGGATCAGGAACGACTTTATCCTCAAGGTGTCATACTGTTTTATTGTACTCTGGAAATGATGACCAAAATGCTTCTCGGCAGGCAGGCTTCGGAATGACTAGAAATGCACGTCGATCCATTTTCGATTGGAAACCAGTTTCCGACCGTATTATCACCGCCCGATTCAAATCCAGAGTACGAAATATCACGATAATTCATAAAGACGTCTTCAACGACTTGGCGACACCTTTGATAGGGCTCCCAGAGGTGACATTAAAATCATAATGGGGGATCTCAACGCTAAGGTCGGGACAGATAACCAAGGGTTCGAACATCTTATGGGAAATCATGGGTTAGGCGACAAAAACCAGAATGGCGAGATGTTTTTAGAGTTTTGTAACTGTCGTCAGCTCGTCATTGTTGGAACTCTGTTTAAACACAAAGATTGCCACTTTTCAACCTGGACCTCTCCGTATGGCAGAACTCAGAACCAGATTGACCATATTGCTGTTTCCAAAACGTGGAGGAACTGTGTCTTAGGCGTTAGGGCGAAACGTGGTTCTGATACTGGCAGTGACTACCATCTTGTAATTGCGAAAAGGCGCTTACGAACGGCAGCAATCCAGCGTCCCAAGCGTACAAATGTTTGCCAACCAAAATTAACCAAACGTGCGTTCTCCACCGCTTTCCGCGAAAAAGCTAATGCACCACCACCAAATGAAAATCCGACAATTGAGGATACAGTCTTGACTCGATAATCCGGATCAATTATTGCAAGGGGTAATCCGGATCATCGGAACATCCGGATTAGCGCAATCACATTTTTCTGAGGAAAAACAATCCAAACAAATAATAAAGCGGAACAAAAGTCGATAAATGCTTTATTTCTTAGAAATTAGCCAGCATGATGTCATTTGCTAAACAGTTCCGTAAAAAAGTACGAAACCAAATCTACCATTTCACCCTGAAAATCTCAAAGATCCGGATTATAGAGTCAAAATTGCTGCCGATATCCGGACTATAAAATACATAGTGGAAATATTTAGTGGTCCGGATTAGCGTGATATCCGGATTAAAGGAGATCCGGATTACCGAGTCAAGACTGTATATGGAAATTCGTTAAAGATTCCTTTATTTCGTGTGGCACTTCGATCAGAAGACTTAAGTGGCAATGGATAGTTAACACCTTCCGAGATACAGGGTGTCCCAAACCCAAACTATAACCCGTAAGCCGGTGATAGCCCAAGTAGTAGCAGTTATCAGAAAACTATTACAAAAAAGTCTCCGCCAATTATTTTTGACTTATAGACATTAAAAAAAAAAATAAAATAAAATGAAAAAATGCATACCCTGTCGTGATTTTTGAAGTACTGTTAATATACACCACGCGATTTTGGCAAGTAACTATCAAAAATTACGCATTTTGCCCAGATTCCAAAATGGTACGTTACTTACTATATTATCACTTAATTAAGGTGAAAAGAAGTAATAGACTCATTTAGGCGAAAGTGAACCTGTGTGTGTACCTGTTTATGTACCATTTGATCCTATGCAAATTTTGTTTTTAAGCACATGTAACCTTATGTATGATTTAGTGATTTAGTAACAATTTGATTATTGGACGCATTGAACTGCCGTGATGCCATACCGACATAGTGCTCGTGAATATGCTATCATGCATCTTATTTATGGGGAATGCATTTGCAATGCTAGTGCTGCAGCCACACTTTATCGTGAGAGATTTCCAAATGCTGAACGTTATCCGGATTACCGAGTATTTATAAATATACACCATAGTCATTCTCAGAGGGTCGAATTCCAGACCACATGACAGAAGAGAGTGAAATTTTTCCCGCTGCGATTTTATCAATAAAAAGCATACTTACTGTCGTGGAATATGTCACAAACGTTGGGGAATTCCATAAGCTACAGTCCAAGACCGCTTCCATAATTCTCCTCGGCCATTTTATGTATTACTTTTCGATTGCCCGGTATTTGATATTTCACGTTGAAATAACCGGGGAATCGGAAAAAAATACATAAAATGGCCGAGAAAAATTATGGAACTGTTTTTGGATTCGAGCTTATGAAATTCCCCCGCGTCCCCCACATATTCCACGGCAGTAAGATGTAAGAATATGTTTTCATTAAAAAAATCGCAGCGGACAAAAATTTCACTCTCGATGTCAGTACTAGGCTATACAGGGAGGAAGTCTTACAAGTCCAACAAGACCCCAGTACCTCAGTACGTGCAATTGACCGTAGCACAGGAGTAACCAAAAGTTCAGTACAACGAATTCTACGTAGAAACAAGATGCACCCGTACCATGTTTAACGAGTCCAAAGTCTGCTACTTCGGAATTATCCGGAGAGAGTACGATTTTTTCAAACGATGTTGCGTAAGTACAGAGAAGATTCACGATTCTTTGGCAAAATTCTATAGAGCGATGAATTCCCATTTTCGAAGAATTAACCTCTACAATTGTGACACGTGGAAAATTTTATTTAAAACTAATACAGTGATTTTTGACTTTTAAATTGTGATTTGTGGAACAGTTAGTCAAGGTTGCGTTTGCGTCACAAAAAAAAACGAAGAAAAATTAAAATTTGTAATAACAGTACTTCAAATCATCACAGGGTATAACATTTTTCAATTTTTTTGAATATCTATAGGGCGCAATTGATTGCCCAATCCATATTCCACAATCTATCACAGCACACACACTAGGCAATTTATCCGGCAATCTGAAATTTACAGTCTCACGGTCCACAAGACACAACACAAAATAGCGAAAATTATACCATTTTTGACGATGGAAGATGGACATCCATTGCTACTTTCGATGGAGAATGACCGCTACAACCATAGCATGAGGAACGACCACAAGTTTATGTCAAAAAATCAGTAACTGAGAACACATGATTGTCATGGCAGTTTGTACGCAGGGCCGGATTTCCCATATGGGCAACCAGGGCAGCTGCCCGGAGCGGCAGATTTTAAGGGGCGGCAAATTTTTGAAAGTTGCTTTCTCGCGAGAGTAGAGTATTGGAGATGTCATAGTTGGCAGTGAAAATGTTATTTGGCTCTTTTATTTTTATACTACTTTGTCTTATCTTATGATGAGATATCATGCATCCAGGACCGGATTCCCCATATTCCCCCAATTTTAAAGGCGGCATATTTCTGAAACTTTCATCCATTGAATGAATGTTGTGTGAAATATACACATTTCCATATTTTAGGATAATAAATAAAAAAAGGAAAGAATTGGCATCCCTTCACATACACCGACTGTAGAGTCGTTGTCTGAACGCTTCCCATCCTGAAATGGCCATAGAATTGGCGCCTCTCCTGACCTAGCCTTTTATACCTCGTATATGTCTGGTATATGAGCTCGAAGATTTTTGTGGCATGTATCCTTTCTTCTACCTCACAGAGCGAGAGATAATGTTAGAGGAACGTGATATAGCCATTGTGCGGCTTGAAAAAAAGCCGAACGCAAAAAAGTGAAAAGGAATGAAATTTTTCGATATTTCTTTAGAAGGCGTTCAACTTTTGTCGCTTTCGATCGAATCAAATGTACATTACTAGTATGTAAGCTTGATACTAGCAGCATGAAGCTCCAATCTTCATTTTTGGCAGCACCGGCAGAGGAGTCAAATACAATAGCTTCACCGAAAAAAGTTGTCGAAACTCATGAGTGGTGTCCCTCCCGCTTAATTTGTTCTGCAATGCTTACAAATTGATTTTTTGATGATAGAAATTTTCATTGAAATATTATCATGAGCGAGGAGATGAGGCCCGCTTCTGGACTAATAAATCGCCTCAAATAAAATAGTCGAATTTTGAACGCAATAATGAGATCACACACATGGAGATAGCGTCAAGGCTGGATGTGCGTTTTTGATTAGTCGTCTCATCGGTCTATATTTCGTTCAGAATGACATTGGTTAGACCATTCCTTTCAGCGGAAAGCGGATGATTACCAACTTCTTTTGCTTAAATTTTATGCTTCGGGTTTGAACAGTACGACACTACCTGCCACATTACCCATTCTACATGAGCGATTTGCGGATGGATCACGTAGAGGTGATGCAAGTTCGTACGATTGAACTCTGTTAGACTTCTTCTTGTGAGATTTTCTTAAGTCGCAGGTCTATGCGAATAAGTTACAGAGGCTCTCGAAAACAACATAACCCATGTTAAACTCAGCTTGGCGGCGGATTCAAGGCAACTTGGGCATTCATTGCAAAAGTCGTTCCGTTGGTCAGTATGGCGGACTTACATATCTGATGTCAGTAGGCGTTTCGAATTTTGCCGCCCTACCGACCTTGTCCCTTATTTTTACAATCCAAGGATTGATCGATTGATCCTCGACTAAAAAATTGTATCTATTAGGCTGGCTAATGAGTTAAGCAAACCCTTCTAAAATTGGAATAAATTCTGATCACTGAACTATTTTTTTTTAATCTGTGCACAGGGCCTTAAAAATGCCACCGTATAGGGTTCAGCCTGCCAGTTCACCACTATCTTCTTCTTCTTCTTGTTTGTACCGAAATCCCTTGTGGGGCATGGTGCGTTCACTCAGCCGTTTATAGTCTACTTCGAGCAGTGGCACAACCAGGATCTTGTCTTGGAGGGGGCTAAGGCTAGCCATATTACTGAAACTTTCATTTTCATGTTCGTGATTATTGTGGATTTTCAAGTCCTAGTACCATCATTCGATTCCGCAATCATCGCTCTGAAGAATACCGTAAGAGCGAATGGTTTTCTGTATTTTGGCTTACATTTTTGTTTCCCATTTTGATCTTCCTACGTTGGTGAGTTCAGTGCAGAAAGAGTGAAATCACCGTGAATCTGGATTATCTAAGGATTGTTCTGGGTATCACCAGTGATGCGCAGGAATAAATGTAAATTCCAGGGGGTTCAGAAGGGTATTGGAAGAAATTGCCACCGCAAACAGAGCAGAATTTGTGGTACTACACGAGATAAAAATTGAATTAATAGGCACAAACAAAAACCGAACCGAAGTTGGACTAGTACCTTTCTAATGGGTTCAGGCAACCTTAACTTTTCAGAGGTGAACTAGACAGTGATTTCGCATGTGAATTGCACCGATGACTGTTTATGTTACTCTTGTATCTGGTTCAATTTTCGTTTACTATAAAATATTTGTACAGCAATGATAATATATTTTTGCGAAATTTCTTACAGAAATAGGTTTTACCGATGCCTTCTACTTTTTACCTTAATTACGTACAGCAAGCTACCTACTAATTATGAAAAAGTAAAATAAATTTTTCGTCTAGATACCTATACTACATTCTTTTGAAGCGCAAAGTCTCAAAAACTTAAATATCACTGAAAAATTAAAATCTTGAGTTGATTTGCTTTTTTACAATGTCTGCGGTGAAAAATATTTAGAGCTCCGTGAAAATGATTAAAGAAGCAGGCGGCGACTTGTTTGTACACGGAAAGGTTTCTAAAATTCTGGTAATGATTTTGTAACCGGCACAGACCATCGACGACATCGGTGAAGAGCCAAGAACACAATTTTTTTGAAAATCTGCAACGAAATGCCTGGCCTCATATTTCATTTTAGAGTTTTTCCTTTCATAATTTCTTGGTCTGGGAGGGGCTTTACATTGCATATAGAGGAGTGTATATAATGTTGCAAGAACTATATATTTCCTGGACCACGCCGAGATTCGATCTCCGGACCTCTAGATTACTAGCATCGTAGAGTGCGACTCAACTCAGTGAGCCAAAGAGCGTGGGAGAAGTAACATACACTCGGAACCAAGAACACAGGACACTTTTACTTTTTTTAAATTCTACCCGATTATAACGAAACGTTTTGCCCACCTTGACTACCAATAAACGGATCTGTTCCCTGGATCCACTTTCTTTTTCCTGGTATAACATATCCACCTCCTTCTCCCGGAAACTGCAATCTCTGGCTGGTTTCATTAAGTATTTAAAACGGCCATTTCTGGGGTTGCAGCTGGAGAATGGTTGTGACTAAGAGAAAAAGGACTTAATATTCATTATTTGGGAGTCGAGATTGAATTCAACTTCACTAAACATTACGGAAACTCATCCCGTATTGAAATCAATCAATTTAGTGGGCTGTAGCGGGAGAACGGACTCCAAGGACTATCCGCTCCTCCATGAGCATATATATATATTTCTGAACATTAGCTTTGATTAGAAGTTCAATCCAAATACCTTTCTAAGAATTAAATTAACTGCAATTTTCACTGAAGTTCTGCTACTTCCAGAAACGCCGGAAACCAACGTACATACGTTAAACAAAATTGTACACCTCCCATGAATGCGACTGATCTATTTTCAGCTTAAACTAGTGGCGAAGGGCGGCAACTCGACTACTGCCCAGGGGCGCTACAGAGCGTAAATCCGGCCCTGTTTGTACGGAAAATTGCATGGCAATACGTTCCACACGTCAAATCAAAAAATTAAATCCGATGGTCACATACACCTTCCGATTTATCTCGCAATCAAAAAATCTCGCCAATCGATCGGAGGGTCTGTGGCGCTTCTTAAAAAAATTATTGGCGGAGACTTTTTTTTAATACTTTTCTGATAACTGCCACCACTTCGCATGTCACTGGTGTCCGGGTTAACGTTGGGATTAGGGACAATCTGTACATGTGTTACTAGAATCCTTTTTGTCGGTTTTCTCATATCATAAAACCTTCGTGCCGAATAAGGCCAATTCAATTAGACCGACTTCACGGACGGAAATAAAATTTACAGATCGCTAACAATAATAACCTGACGTATAGTTTATAATTTTCCTGCCTTGAATTTATATTTTCAAGGCATTTCACTAATCACAATTGATTAAAAATTCCATTTTGGCCACGTACCACATTTACAGAATATGTTTTAATATTTCCATTTCCATTCCTCAAAAGGATATCCCGCAAATACACCGGATAAACTTGAACTTGTAAACTGGCAAGGCCACATTAAACCCATTAACCATTCTATCAATTTTCCTCAAATGTTATCCTCTCGAATAGCAAAGTTTATATCCTTGTTGGATTTTTTCTGCATCCTTCCAGAGAAAAATATGCTGACAAAACGTTGTAGTCAGAAAATCGCTTTTCCCTGGAAATCCGTCAATTTGTTAAAGAATTGTATAGGAGCACGGTACATAATCGATTGGCATGGAGAGTCTTGCCAAGCAGGAGCTCATCTATTCGTAGTATGGATGTAAGGATTATACCTACGTATTGTGTGTGTATATGGTTCTTTTGGATTATACTCTCGTATAATTCTTCTTCTTCGGCAGTGTATTTGACTTGAGGAATTAAAGAGATTTGTATCGAAATGATACGATAAGTACACTCGTCTTAACTCGTATGTATCTGTATCAGGAAGTATACAAACGTACACATGAATGATGCTGCGAAATGGTAAGGAGACTGGTTTTTTTGCTAGCAGCGATTTAAAGTCCATCCAACGCTTGCTTTGACAATCGCCCTCGTTCAATGTGAGTAGATGGAGCATGGAGGCCGCTTCCTACGTCAACAAGGACAACACAAGATGAAGTTTAAATTTCAGATTTTTCTGGTGTTCTATTGTCCTTCGGCTTATATGTTCTGTGCTAAATTTCGTTGAATTTGATCTGCTCGAAGGATAATAACAGCAAGAATTGAACAAGAAAAAAGACATTGAATATTTTTTCGCATGGCAATAGATTTTGTTTTGGTATGAAAATAGGGATACGGGCAGATTTTTATCTATTGGAATTGGGAATTTTTTTTTGGGTTTGTATCGGGGCATGATTACTGCGCCATCTTGAAATATCGTAGGCAAGAAAAACTATAGTTATCTAATGGTAAAATCAACAATTACAAAAGAAATGAGAATGCTGTGGTATTAAAGCTGAGAAATTTTGTAATGGACATGAAAATATTTATTTAAATAGGAGTTCCAGATTTATAAAGTCCAAATCCAATGTCCGATTATAGTAATGCAAATAGCACTCGACGTAGCTCTAGACTCCAACAAAGCTTATCAATCATTTGAGGCCGCTTATTTACCACTTTGATTTTCAAAAGTAGCGCACAAGCCTAAAATAAATTTCATTTTTTGCTATCTGAAAATTATTATAATTAAATGCTGTATGATTTCAGCCGCGCCATCCCAGGACAACAAGTAATTTGTGGCTCCAGCAAAATTAACTTGCTTTAATCACCTCATTAACCAAGCTACCATACGTCCTTATGTCGGCCTTTTTTGTTTTTCAGGGGCGTAGTTAGATTTGATTTCGGTAAGGGCCTTCTAAAACCGAGGTGAGTTTGAAGGGACGTCCACGAAAATAGCCTATTCATAAGATTCTGAAAAAAATCATAGTTGATGTCCTTTTGAGAAGCAGGACGCTGAAGATTTGTTGTACGATGCACTCTTTACAATGCGAATATGTTCAGTTCAGTCTGCCGTTGATACCTACTTTTTCAGTAAATGATTTGTGATAGCAGTGTGAACAGGAAATTTACTAGAGGTAAGGCCCCATACTAAAATGTTGGCCGCAATTTAACAAGTGATCCCCAAAACTACTTACATTACACATAGCGTCCAGGTGAAGGGCGTAAGACCACCCAGAGCTAAAACCTACAGGCGACTCATGAAGTCTAGCGTAATAAGAAGACGAGTTTCGTCACAATATTGAGCTTAAACCTCGGGAAGTTCGACGTTGCGGCAGAAGAATGATCGTATGGGTCGGTTGTGAAAGCTTAGCTTCCGTCAAAACGCTACTTTGTACAACCTCACCAACAAAAAAGGAAACTAAAGACGCAATATGATATAAATAGTTCAGTAATATCGTGTCGATTTAGTACCAATCCGTGAAAAAAATACAAAAGTTTTTTTCTCACTCTTTCTTTATGTATTATGGGGCGCTGATTCCGATTATGAACTTTGCACCCTGAAAAAAGTGCCGCAACCTTTAAAAAAGGGGGAAAGGGGGGCATTTTTTCGGTTTTTTGCGAATATTTCGAAAACGGCAAGAGATACAGAAAAATGGTCTGAGGACGAAAAAAACTACATAAAATTATCTTTGCAATGATATATAACACATTAGAGTTTAATTGAATATTTCGGCGTTAGAATAGAACATAAATTAGAATATTTTCATTTTAGACCTTTTATAAAAGTATATATAAGTATATAAGGGTGTCGACTAGTGTCGACGAGTCAGTTTAGTTTTACTCGTGGATTATGTCGGATCAATAACTAGTCAGTAATTAGTGAAATTGTAAATCGTGTATATATCCGTGTGTGTTGTAATAAATAGTGTTACAGTAAAGCGAGTGTTATTCATTATCGTGTACGCGAAAATCTATCGAACCCACGTCTAGAAAAGACGAGTAATATATAACAATTGGTGTCAGAAGTGGGATTTTCAAGTACGGTGTAGTGTGACTCGTGCGCGGAATATACGACGTGAAACTGCGAGTGTCGAGTGAATTCGTGAATATTCGAGAACTCGACGAGAGTTTTCGAGAAAGTTCGCGTTGAAAAGTTCTGGATTGTGAACTTACGTGGTCGTCATATTTGTAATCTATACAGGGTGTCCGGAAACTGCCGCATAAACGCACCGGATTGTGATTCCTCATGTGATTTCCAGCAAAAAAGTTGTACGGAACATACCCCGTCAGCTTAACCCTTTAGCTGCCACAGGCATTTAAAGATTTTTGAAAAAATCATTTTCTTGCACAACTTAAAGCCTAATATCTCCAAAGCTAGACCAGCTAGAATAGTGAAATAAAATGATTATTACAGCCAACAAATTTACCTACAAAATAAAACTAACCACACTAAAATCGGATAAGAGGTTTGGTTTTTACAGAGCTTCAAATTCAAATTTGCGTGATTTGACCCAAAAACTATATTTTTTTCCATGTCAATTTTCTCCAACTTCTGCCAAGGTGAGGTGCTTGTACGATTATTTTAAAAATTGGCGCATAGTCTTACAATCATATCTTTCTTACATTATTTTTATCTAGCTCCATTACTTCTAACTGTTTTTATACGTTAAGTGTAGAAAACTAGGATTAATTTTAGCTCGAATTCAATACAATTCAATTCACACTGCCCCTAAAGATCTGCAATTGGTAAAATCTATTCAAATTATGTCGAAATCGAGATAAAAATAAACCCTAGTTTTCTGCACGTAAAGTACTTAAACTGTTAGAAATAATAGAGGTAGAATAAAATGATGTAGGAAAGATATGATGGTAGGACTATGCGCCAATTTTTAAAAGATTCGTACAAGCACCTCATCTTGACAGAAGTTGGAGAAAATTGAGATGGAAAAAAAGATTGTTTTTGGGTCGAATCACGCAAATTTGACTTTGAAGCTCTGTAAAAACCGAACCTCTTATCCGATTCTAGTGTGCTTTGTTTTATTTCATAGGTAAATTTGTTGGCTGTAATAATCATTTTGTTTTACTATTCTAGCTGGTCTAGCTTTGGAGATATTAGGCTTTAAGTTGTACAAGAAAATGTTTTTTTCAAAAATCTTTAAATGCCTGTGGCAGCTAAAGGGTTAACCTGAGGGGATATGTTTCGTACAACTTTTTTGCTGGAAATCAACTGAGGAATCATAATCCGGTGCGTTTATGCGGCAGTTTCCGGACACCCTGTATATATAAAAATGGACGTGTATTTGTGTCTGTTGCCAGTAAACTTCTAAACCACTGGACCGATTTGGATGATTCTTTTTTTGCTTTATTCGTCTTACATTGGAGAAGGTTTATGGACCAAAATTTTTTTTAAAATATAAAAGGAAGTGGTGGTAAATATCGAAATTCCATTTTCTGTGAGAGTGATTAAACCTATTCGATTCATACGCTTTAAATTTTTATACGTGTACTAAATGAAATCGAACCGGCTTAAGGATATGATCTTTTCGAAACGGCTGGACTGATTTTTATGAAATTTTGTAAATATCCTTGCTAGGTATGGTAATCGGTCGTAAACTACATTTCATGCCCCGAAGTGCACTCCTCTTCTTTTCATTGTTATTTTACTATTGTGTACAGTAAGTGATTAAACCTACTCGAATCATTCGCTTTAAATTTTTATACGTGTACTAAATGAAATCGAACCGGCTTAAGGATATGATCTTTTCGAAACAGCTGGACCGATTTTTATGAAATTTTGTATATATCCTTTCTAGGTATGGTAATCGGTCGTAAACTATATTTCATGCCCCGAAGTGCACTCCTCTTCTTTTTATCGTTATTTTACTATTTTGTACAGTAAGGGATTAAACCTATTCGATTCATACGCTTTAAATTTGTATACGTGTACTAAATCAAATCGAACCGGCTTAAGGATATGATTTTTTCGAAACGGCTGGACCGATTTTTATGAAATTTTGTATATATCCTTTCTAGGTATGGTAATCGATCGTAAACTATATTTCATGCCCCGAAAAGCACTCCTCTTCTTTTTATCGTTATTTTACTATTTTGTACAGTAAGTGATTAAACCTACTCGATTCATACGCTTTAAATTTTTATACGTGTACTAAATGAAATCGAACCGGTTTAAGGATATGATCTTTTCGAAACGGCTTTACCGATTTTTATTTTTTTATTATTTTGTATATATCTTTGCTAGGTATGGGAATCAGTTGTAAGTTATATTTTATGCCCCAAAGTCCCCCCTCTTCTTTGTATCGTTAATTTAGTATTTTGTACAGTAAGCTAGTTTTTTTTATAAAAACACCAGTTTTTTAAATTTGCAGGAAAATTTAATTTTATTAATCTGTATGCAGTTCGAGTGGCGTTCCACCCATCTTCAGCAACACGATAATCATTCCATAATTTACAAAAATTTGATAATTACGCGGTCGTGTTGAACTAGTGTGGACAGATTCAGTACGTTATACTGTGTGACGAGTGTATTCGGGAATATTCGAGAATTCTACGAGAATTTTCTGGAAAATTCGCGACAGAAAATTCTGGAAAGTGAACGCAATCGTGTCGGACTAGTGTGAAGAGATCCGGTAA
This sequence comes from Microchrysa polita, assembly GCA_949715475.1. NCBI lineage: Eukaryota > Metazoa > Arthropoda > Insecta > Diptera > Stratiomyidae > Microchrysa > Microchrysa polita. The sequence continues at coordinate 118,602,206 of OX454415.1, forward strand.
ACCGGAAATTGCATGTGTTAGTGAACTCGACGAGAATTTTCGGGAAAGTTCGTTATGACCTGTCCGAAGAAGTCCATAGGTTAAAGGACGCTCTGGAACGATTGAAAACAGCGAATGTCAACCAACACCCGCAGAATGCAGTTCTAGTTGAAAAATTCCAGGAGTTCAATACCGACCTAGAAACATCGAGAACAAGTGGACCAATAAGAACTGACTCGACGATTAAGAGTCTGAAAGCGCCGACTTTCGATGGACAAATGTCTTGGAACATCTACAAGACACAATTTGAGGCTGCTGCGGTGGTAAATGGTTGGTCGGACAGTGAGCGTGCCACGGCTCTTGTTCTAGCATTGAGAGGACCTGCTGCTGAGATCCTGCAATCTATTCCTGCTCCACTGCAGACGTCTTATGTGGAGCTTGTGAAGGCGTTGGATGGGCGATACGGTGACGAGCACATGAAGCAAATTTATCGATCACAGCTTCGTAACCGGACACAGAAGCCAGGAGAAACTCTTCAGCAATTGGCGCAAGATATTGAACGGCTGGCTCTTTTGTCATACCCGACCTTGGAGCAAGAACATCGGAACGAAACAGCAGTCGATGTGTTTGCTACGGCTCTCCTGGACGCTGAACTTCAACAGGAGTTATAAACAAGATGACGATGCCGAGGACGAGGAGTGGAAGAAAACACGATGTTTCCTTGTCTATTGTATATTTCCAACTCGAAGAGTACAAATTATTTAACTCTAACTAAACCTAAGGATCTATTCATAATCTTACATTACATAACATATACACATTATGCATATGCACTTCAACTGTAGAGTAATAAAACTATCTATCCCAAACACAACATGATCCTTCTAAACATTTGGTATGCGTGAATATTACGACCAACCATAAAATGATCATAAAACTCATGCAACATCCAAGACAGTATTAAAATATATTTCTTCAAGGATACCGAGGATCTTATTTAATGATGCATATTGTATTGGGATGTAACTCGACCCTCCCGAGATTTAATTTGGTCTCCAAATTTAGTTTAAATAGTTTTGTTAAATGCTTCTATTATCGAATTATGCGGTTTTGTTTTGAAAATGATATACTCGGCATCATAAAGTTTTAAATGAATTATCTCAAATTTGATTTTAAATTAAAAATATAAAAAGATTTATGAAGGTGCATATAAAGGGTTTTCCAATAGGGACGCTTGATCTTTGAAATGAAAAAAAAAATACATGTAGGAGAGATATTTGCGAATTTTTTTTTTTATTTGAAAGGTCCATCGACCCCATTACATATGGAATATGACATCATTCAAATGACCGCCACGGCTTCGGTTGGTGGCGCGCACACGAAAGGTCCAATTTTCGATGACTCTGGCGCACAAATCACCGTCAATGGTGAGCGATACCGGTCGATGATAACCAACTTCTTTTGGCCTGAAATCGAGAATATGGATCTGCACAACATGTGGTTTCAACAGGACGGCGCTACGTGCCACACAGCACACGCTACGATGGATGTTCTGCACGAGCAATTTACGGGCATGGTCATCTCGCGCGGAGGCGACGTGAACTGGCCACCGAGATCGTGCGATTTGACCCCGCTGGACTTTTTCTTGTGGGGTTTTCTTAAGTCGCAGGTCTATGCCAACAAACCGCAAACCACCGATGCCCTCAAAGTTAACATACGCCACGCCATCGATCAAATACAGCCCGATTTGTGCGCCAGAGTCATCGAAAATTGGACCTTTCGTGTGCGCGCCACCAACCGAAGCCGTGGCGGTCATTTGAATGATGTCATATTCCATATGTAATGGGGTCGATGGACCTTTCAAATAAAAAAAAAAATTCGCAAATATCTCTCCTACATGTATTTTTTTTTTTCATTTCAAAGATGAAGCGTCCCTATTGGAAAACCCTTTACATATAAATGTGGAATGAATTTTTAGTCTTTGGGCTGATTATAATATTCATACAAAATTCGTAGACTAACTATATTTGACAAATATCTTCAATTAGTATAAAGGATTATAATATTTTTCGACTGTTTTTAAAAACTTTTTTTTTTTTCATACATGTTACATCATCATCATCATTTGGAAAATACACTATTTTTAATTGAAGTGAGTAAAAATTACATGTTAATGTGAAACTGAATTAGATTGGAAGGTACATATTTTTATAGAAATGTGTATTTTACGAATTTTTCGAATTAGTACAAAAGTGACTATATTTGTCGAATGTCTTTCAATTATGAAAAATGCGTTACATTAATACCTAGAAAATTCAATATACAAAACAATCAAAGGAAATTTTAAAAGGGTTCCCATATTAATCATTTTAGTTATTGTATGAGGTGTTTTTCTAATCTGTGGATACTTTAGCTACCCAATGTAGCAATGAATCAATTTCAAATAATTAAAACTTAACTATAAAAGAAATTCCTCTTCAATTTTTATAAAGTGTTGAAATTTGATAAATAGTGTGATTTGAGCAATTTACTTAGTTGTATGCATGTATGAAATGTCTAAACTTATGCTATCAGAATGACTATATTTCGACGATTCATGTTTCACTGATTGATTGATTATCTCTCAAATTGCTTTCCATCTCTATCATCACCAGTTCAGTTGTAACAAATTATATTGCTCACTTTGATTCCGTATTCATCTTATAAGTTGTTGTTTTGTATTCACATCTACATTACGATTGTGCTACTTATTCATTTCGAAAACGTTTTCGTCTGTCTTGTTGATGCACATCTCCATCTATCAAATAATTGAAAAAAGGTTTTATTGCCATAATATTATATTTACCTGAAAATAATCCAAAACGATCCACGGTAATCTTCTATTTTAATAATTTTAATATTATTCGTCTGGTTTAATTATTATTATTATCTTAAATTGTTTCATTTGAATTATGTTTATATTTTCCTATTTTTGTTATTGAGATTAGATACATTTTGTTTTTTTCCGTTATCGATAATCATTTTCCCAGGACTTAGCATCATTTAGTATCAAATAGATTTTATTCTTAAGTACTTTTTTAATGAATCACTTCAGTTTATTTGCGGCACCAAATTCTTTCCGCCCTCGAAGATTATTCGGCGTCCTCGATCGATTTGAACTATAAATTGTCCTAATTCGCTCATTAGCTTTCTCAAATTTATATTCATAGAATTTCTCCCGTTGATTCACAATATTATTATCAAGTCCATTTTCATTTAATTTTCCCTTTTTATGATACTCATTATTAGTTTTTTCTTGAGTCTTAGCATTAGTTTGAGAATTATTTGAAAACACTTTCAACTTTAGGTTAATTGTTTGTTTAAAATTTCTTTTCGATTTGCTTTTATTACTTTTTCCCTTTTTGAAATCACTATTAGTTTGTTTAATTTTGTTTACAACATTTTTAGCATTAGGATTAACTTTATTATTGAAAATATTTTTGCTATAATTCAAATTATTTATTTTATTTTTTAAAGTTTCAGAATTTTCTTTCGTTATTTTAATTTTATATTTTCTTTCATGATTAACGTTTCTTACATTGGACTTTACTAATTTACACTTCTTAATAATCTTATAGCTTGATTTAGTTTGATTGTCTGCATATTTTATTTTTTTAAATTCACTATTATCAAGTTTTTCTTTTATTGATCGTATTACATTATTTTTTATTTTGTCATGACAATTTAGTTTTGATTTGGTTAAACTAAAAATTTGGTTGATTTCTTTATTTTTAATCTTTTTATCCTTATTTATTGTTGCATCTTTATTATTTGGTATCTTTATTTGCTTCATAATTCACTTTCATTTGCACTTTTATTTTTTTCTTTCATATGGCTCTTTTGTATAATATCCACTTTTATGTCTTCAGAGTTTTCATTTGGTATTATATTCGCGTTGAAAAATGTATTTAAATCGCTTACACTTTTTGTAAGAAAATCTTCACTTTCTTAAATATCAGATTCACTTGTGCCATTAACCGTAAGGGTTGGAAATTCAACCAAAGAACTATACTTTTTACTATTTTCATTTATCTTTTCACTATTTTGCTGTAACATTTCCGTTTGAATTTGATTCTTCACAATTTCAAAATTACTTTGTGTTGGTATTTCATCCACTTTTTCATTATTATCAGAAACTTTGTTATTTTCCAAATTTTTTAAGTCATAAGGATTATTTTGGTTAATTATGTCTTCAGTTATAGATTCATTATTTATAATTGCACAATTATTTGCTTCAATTTGAGGATTAGGGACATTTTCCTCACTTTCCACTTCAGTTATTCCAGTGTTGTTATTATTTTCATAAATTTTTGTATACGTTGCCATCAATAGGTTCAATTCTTCCATTACTTCAGGATCATCCTTCTGTACTCGTTTTTCCTCTCCAAAATGTAGGTGCAACTTTTCTACTAAAGTACTCCACGGCTTAACTATGCACATTCTACATATGCGCTTTGGAGTCTGCCCAACTATTTTGGAACGAAGTAAATGATCGATAGAATCAACGAATAATTCGCGAAGATGGCTGCTTAGGCTTAGAATGCCACTTGCAATAGTCGTCCAATTGTATACATGGAACCGAGAGTTGTTTCCATCGTATACCGGCACCTTCATCGCGATTTCGTAAATCTCTTCATATGAGAGTTGTATGCGTTGTGTTGGTGTTTCCATATTCTCCACCGAACTTCTATTCTCGCAAACTTTGAATCCACTCATTTTACACGTAATTCACTCGCGAAATTACTTTCAACTTTCTTTGTCTGTGGTTATGCCTCACCAGTAGAAGCTTTACGGATTTTGTCTTACTGATTTATAGTAAGATCCATAACCACACAAAGTTTTTCCGACTGCGCCAGTTATGAACAAGACGACGATGCCGAGGACGAGGAGTGGAAGAAAACACGATGTTTCCTTGGCTATGGTATATTTCCAACTCGAAGAGTACAAATTATTTAACTCTAACTAAACCTAAGGATCTATTCATAATCTTACATTACATAACATATACACATTATGCATATGCACTTCAACTGTAGAGTAATAAAACTATCTATCCCAAACACAACATGATCCTTCTAAACATTTGGTATGCGTGAATATTACGACCAACCATAAAATGATCATAAAACTCATGCAACATCCAAGACAGTATTAAAATATATTTCTTCAAGGATACCGAGGATCTTATTTAATGATGCATATTGTATTGGGATGTAACTCAGGCGTTACGGCTAGCATATAAGCGGACGATTAGGGACGCACTTGCATACAGCCTGACATTTGAAGCTGCGAAGCAAGCCACCCGTAATTGTGTGCGAGTCCGAGAAGCAGTAGAGGATTGTGTCTGCCAGCGTATGGATGCATCAAGGCAAGATATCAACAGTTAAATTCGATGCTGGAACTGCGGTGAAAAGGTTAATGTTCGAAGGAATTGTTAACAGCCGAGGAAGACCAGAGCATTCTGCATGAAGTGTGCCCAGCAGGCGAGAAAAACGAGTTGGCCAAGAGCGAATCGAGTTCGAGAAGTAACGGATAATTACGTTTGTCGGAGAATCGATGTATCGAGACGATTTATTAAAGTTCCGATTCGATGCTGGAAATGCGGAGAACAGGGGCATGTGCGAAGCGCCTGTGTACAGCTGAGAAAGGAAGGTACAATCTGTAAGAAGGTTACAAACGGAGATTCGAGTCGATGCTGGAAATGCCGTCAACACGGACATGTGCGAAGTAGCTGTGAACAGCAGAATAAGGAGGGTACATTCTGCAAGAAGGTTGTGAACGGTGATTCAATTCGGTGGTAGAATTGCGGTGAAAATGGTCATCTGCGACGGAATTGTTGTCTGCCGAGAAAGGCCGGAACATCCTGTAAGAGATGCGTGCAGCGAACCAGAAGAATGAGTTGGCGAAGTGCGAAACAACCTGCTCCCGTTGTCTGTGAATCGGGAAACAAACGATTCTACTGGGTGGATGCTCGCGGTGACGTTGAGGAGTGGTGCCGCCGGCGTACGAGTTGTGCAGCTGTTAAAGGACGAGCATCGGAAGCCGAGAGCGAAGATGAGGCGACGATACGGAGGAGATCGAAGCGTGTTCTGTTCGGGACGAACAGGTTTAAGGAGGGGGTAATGAAATGTGCCTAGGCTATACGTCAACCCTTAGTTTACACCAGAGGGCGTCTATGTCAAATCTTGCCTGTTGAAATGAAGTCAATGCATCTCATGAACCCTTGCAAAGCAAAAAACATCATAGAGGCGGCAATTTGATGTCTTTGCCGGGGCAACATAAGTGCTAGAGTGGACGCTGAGTACACTTCTCTGCAAGCCGATAATCTTACATTTCAGACTGTATTAATATAAAAACCCATTAACCAGACGCTAGTATAGGATCATTTCGATTATTAAATGCGTTCACCAATAATTCCTTATCAACACTCTGGACCCGAATAGCTGAAAGCTAAATATTTTTGTATATTTCCAGACCCCTCAAACAAAGGTTCCTGTCTACGACCCTGTCCATATCTCTTTCATAATATTTCCAAAGGCAGTATCTCAATATGAAATATTCTCCTGTCCGAACTCATGTATATACGTATAATATCAGGATCATTTAATTTTCAGCGTTCCATTGAAACTGAAAAAAAAACTGAAAAATCTCTTCTCTGCCTTTTTAATAAGTAAATATGTATACGTGTATAATATTTGCAATAAATTTGAATGGTTGGTGATGATGACGGTTCATGCTTTATAATTTAATGTGGTCTTAAAAGTAAAATATTCAGATTTACAGTTATTGCTTAATTTTGTTCAGAGTATCAAAAGTAAAATATAAATTTTAAATACAATATGTAGGTAATTTGAGTAATTTACTAGGAAAAAATTAAAATGCATCATTATGGACAATATTAATAAATTTCGATAAATTTACTTGTTTTTCATTAAGCTTGAAATTTATGTATGCAGTTGTATTTTTTTAAAATATTCAGTCGACAATAAATAAAGCACTGACGATGCTATATAGAACGATACGATATGCACTGCCGTTGCCCAATTGGCTACACCCATGCTATAAAGAGAGTTGATCTCAACTTATATAATTAATGTATTTTCCTGCGCTCAACCTAAACAGTAATAAAATATGTAAAATTTTATGCCACCTCATCATCCTTCGGAAGTTATTATTTAATCATAATCATCCTGCACTTCTCGCTATATTTCCTTCCGCTACGTTACTATAAAAGTCTCTTCTATTACACGTATGCCCATGGCTAAATTCACCCTATATTAGCCGCGATTAGCATGTCCTGAAACGATTTTACGATCCAATTCGCCAATGCTACATACCTACTCTTATATCATAAAAAACTTAACATGACTTTAAAGAGACATTTACTAACACCCGTCGTCCTTCATGTCGGGCTAATGGAGCACCGGAAAGCCTAATAAAATTCCCTTGTCCAACATATGCGGAAAATCACGACTAGCGAGACGCCTCTCCAAACGTATGTCCTGCCGTTTGTATAAAAAAAAAATGCATAGTGGCACATATGCTTGCAGGTTGCAAAAACGGAACCACGTTTTCAAGGGGTTGGCATTGATTTTTATTTTTTCCTTCAAGAAACTATATGTGTGCAGGATCCGAACTCCGTTCGTTGTTTGTGTGCACAAAAAGAAGTTTGTGCAATTCCACTTTACGTTTACTATGTCCTTTTTTCGTGCCGTCTACTCTTCAATATGGTCTCTGGGTGTTCTTGAGTTTTGATTGTTGAACTCGGGCACACATATTAGTTGTAAGATATTGAATTGTTTTGGATTGGAATACGTATAAGGAAGACTAGTCGTGATAAGTACGAGAGAAAAAAACGAAAGTCGTTGAGAGCTAGTAGCCAGCAGCAACAAAAGAATTCTAATGCATTTGAGTGAAATCATGCGAAGCATGTGGACATGCATGCAAAGCAAATGTAAAGAAAATTATAATCTTAAAGGTACGTTGTGCTCGACACGACTGCATCGGCTCTAGCGACAGCGACTCGCTCATTTAATATAAAAACTCATTTTTTTCTCATTCAAGGTTTGTATATGAAATGAGCGAGTCGCTGTTGCTAGAGCCGATGCAGTCGTGTCGAGCACAACGTACCTTTACCAACTTTGGCGTCCCCACAGTTTATTCAATGCTCAACTCCTTCTTTGGCGAAGTTGAAAGAAATTGGGCAAGACGCTTGGTACGGCGGCGTTATTGTTGTTGATCGAAATGCGATGATGCTGATGTGATACCGAGACGGACTGAGTCTTTTGTTGGAGTTTTCCAGACGAAAAAGAGTGTATGAGTTTCTTAGGGAATTCGGAAAGCAGGGAGTGGATCTGGAATTGTTAGAAACTATTCAAACATCAAATTTGATAAAAGTTTTATTGGTTCACAGCATGGAAGTTTTAAGTAGATTAGTTCAATTGTTGTCTGACGTGTATGTAGATTCATAGATTTTTCGTATGAATGCACTTTCAGATTTTATCTAATACTCGTACATAATGTCGTCAAGAGTAAATGTGGAAGATGTCTGAATGTTGAACCCTGACATTTTTAAATTTTCAGGATCGAATGAAATATGTATGCGGTTACTTTTCCAGTGGCTTATATTTCACAGGAATAACTGGACGGTTTGGTAAGTTGTTAATAAGTGGAAGCTTTTCAATTACATACATATTAGCTGTGCTGTGTAACTTTAGAAAGGTGTGTAAGTACAAGGGGGCAAGTCCTTCATGATTAGAGATTTTAATTATTTAAAATTTATTTTTTTCTCTAAAAACTTCCTTGCTTTTCTATGAAATCAACTTAAAATCTATTATAATGAAAATTTTCCTAAATTGACCTCTGTCTTTTCCTCCCACTAATTCCAGAACTCTAAGCGATTGGTTTTCTGTAAAATTTATAACCGTGCCACATTGTTTTACTTGTGCATTAAACCGCTTGCTACCTACCGTACCTACATTCCAATTAAAAGCAAAAATTACTCTTAACATAAAGTCATTTATTATTCATACTTCGGGTCAAGTTTTATGTTTTTCAACCCCGTCCATAGCTCTATTGAAAATGATCCGAGCTTCACGAAAACATTTCATCGTAATCGTTGAATAATTTATTCACAAAGAATTTCTGATGGTTGATAAGGAACAATCTTTACGTTTTTGCAAGCTGTCATTTTTCTGTCTGACTGAAAAGGGTTTGTAATTAGAATAAAGATTTCGGATGGAAAATATACTTTTTTGTATCGAGTTTGAAATATTGTACAATATAATGAGTACCTAAGCACGAATGGACGAATAGACAAAATTTTGTAATACCATACTTTCATTGTACAATCCAGTTCTTAGAATGACATTTCACGGGAAACTCTGTATATATACTGTCAAAATTGGCTCTTATGAAATTTTTGTGTTTATTTTTCGGTTCGTTTTAGGGTAGGTATGTTCTATGAAATGTGCACGCGGCGAAAAACTTGCATTTAATTCTCCGGCGAAAAATTTACCATGGAAACTTGCCTTGTATTCAACAAATTTAAGTGAAATGTGCACCGACCGAAAAACTTGCATTTAATTCTCCGGCAAAAAATTTACAGTGGAAACTTGCTTTGTATTTAACCAATTTAAGAGAAATGTACGCGCAGCTTTATTTGCTATTGATAGCATCTTTTCACCGTGGAATTAAATGCAAATGCATTGTTTTCACATCAAAAGTCAGTAGTCTGGCTGGTGCTACGGTTAGTGCGCACACCTTCGGTGCACAGGGTCTTGGTTTCGAGACTCATCGTGAACGAATTCAGTTTATGGTGTTTTTCGAACTCACGACCCATGCGAAAGACTATGATCTCACTCAGATGTGAAACGAAACCCATTTATGGGGATAAGGGATGCGATTTTCTCAATGAAAATGCACACTTACTGTCGTGGAATATGTCGCAAACGCTAGGGAATTTCATATGCTATAAAATCAGAGAACGGTTTCAAAAATTTTCTCGTCCATTTTATGTATTATATTTCGATCCATTAGATATTTTCCACGATGACATGATCGGGGAATCAAAAAATAATACTTATAATGGCCGAGAAAAATCATGGAACCATTTTCGGATTGTAGCAACGCCATCTAGATATATCATAGCCGCAACTCAGCTGTACAATGACGTAATGGATCCGTATTGAATTGTTCGTCGAACACGGGCAAACAACAACAATGTCATAAGAGGCAACAACAATGCAATGCAATTTCAACTGCGGATTTGACGTTTACGAGTCTACATTGCGGCCTTAATATATAGACGGCGGTGATTGTAGCTTATGTAATTCCCCAGCATCTGCCACATACATATATTCCATGACACGCTGAAAAAATCGCAGCGGACAACAATTTCATTCTCATTCCGCCTGAGGTCTATGCAGGGCTATAAATAAAACAGCTGGGCCTGCTGTTGAACCACCGCCGCGCCGTCTATATATTAAGGCCGCAATGTAGACTCGTAAACGTCAAATCCGCAGATTAAATTGCATTGCATTGTTGTTGCTTCTCATGACATTGTTGTTGTTTGCCCGTGTCCGACGAACAATTCAATACGGATCCATGACGTCATTGTACAGCTGAGTTGCGGCTACGATATATCTAGATGGCGTTGGTTGAACTCGACACCTCAACAGAAAAAAACAGTTAAAATCTTGGAAATTGGATGTCACTAACACATATAAGCTTTAGTCCAATGCTGGACTATCGCGCCAGTTTGTGTTTTGTGTGAAGTGAGTACAACCATGTGACGTGAAGTACCGATATAAGTATCTACTCTTACGATACACCACGGTTTGTATCGACTCGTATTTGCAAGTAAGGAAAACATCGACTTATCTGGATGCACATCAATCTATGCTAGATTATGTTATCAAATTTGTTGCCCTAAGCTGTATCCGCACTGACTCCAATTGGTAGCTCGCCAATAAACTAGCATCGCAAGCTGCAGTGGCGGATTTATCCATTTGCCGCCAGTAGGCTTTTCACATATTGCCGTCTCTACTGAAACCCTACTTATTGTCGGAAAAAAATTACGCTTTATTTACCAATTACATATTTTCAATTCATACTTTATGCTTAACCTTCCGCGGGCGCAATACTAATCCTAACACGATCGGGCGCAATGCATCTGACAGATTAAGTGCAGAAAATAGGATGAAACTAAGTTTATGTAAATTTTAGACTCTTACTTATTGTGGCATTGTCTTTTTGAAACAGTTCTACGAAATTTTAGAAACAAATACTGGCTCACAAAGTTTGATACCCTACACATTTTCAATTTTCTAAAAATATTCCGCGTTGAATCGCTTTAATATTTTAAAAACCTCCAACAACTCGACCGCTTAAAAAATGTGAGCTTATTTTACTAAAAACACACTATTGAAAAATTTGCTGAACCTAAAAGTCAACACAACGTTATTACGCAATGTGAAGAGTATAACATGTGGAAATTTTCATAGAAAAGGAGAAAATAACACAATCGGGCGCAATACATCTGAGAGATTATTTCATCCCCTCCCGCCCCTCAGGCATATGGTAGATAGAAACTGAAAACTGCTTTGGGTAGTTGATCGATAAAGATTAAGCTACTGTGAGTTTCAGATCTCTCCCTTTTCATATCGCTGATTGGCACAACAAAAATTGGCCACTTAATCTGTCAGATGCATTGCGCCCGCCCGAAGGTTAAATACGTATGATTTTCAAGCTTTCCGTTTCGTGGGTCCTGAGCATTCTTCAATATTCATCACAGAGTGTAAATAAAAATAAAATAATGAAGAGCGTAAAGCTTATGAAATACATTTTCTGCTTGGAGAATCGGTTTAAAGTGGTGAATCCTAAACTTTCCTAAGGCTCAAATATTGATGCCGTTTATGAATGATATGGTTTGCTTATAGGCCACCATTTTGAATCAAAATTATTTCAAAATCCCCCGGAGAAAATCCGTTGTTGCAATACATCGGCCAAACATTTTAAATTCTTTGATTAAAAAGAAAAGCTCTAACCAAATCTCTGCGGCTCACTTGGTTGAGTCGCACTCTTAGATGCTAGTAATCTAGAGGTCCAGAGATCGAATCTCGGCGTGGACCAAAACTTCGGTACATGTGCGGATAGGAAATATATAGTGCTTGCAACATACACTCCTCTATACGCAAATTACCGTTGACTCGAAATTGTCTATAAACGGCTGATTTAACGCACCATGGCCCCACATGGGGCTATACGGTACTGAGAAGAAGAATAAATCTATTTGATGAACATCGCTTAGAATATTTGAGCCGAAAAAAAAATAAAAAAATCACTTGATATTGCTGATTTAACTTGATACCCAAGCTCGCGCTTCTAAACGGCTTCAGTCAGCTTGTCATTTTAGGATATAATTATCCTTGGTAGAGCACTTGCGGATTGTGGTCGCTCCAGTAATGGCAATTATGTTTCTCGAGGAATCACTGAAGCCATGGTGATGGCCGAACTAACGACGAAAAAAAACACATATTTTTGGTTTTTGGTCAACATTTTCTCGGGGAGCGCAAGGCTCAGAAGACTTCACAAGAGAATATTAACTCGAACGAATTTGAAGCGACTGGTGGAAAGGAATATCTTATAATCTTAGAGAAAACATAGCAACCCATGCCATGCGTTAGTCCAGAGTGGCTATGTAATCACACCCATATGTGTTGGACTCCAATTTATTACACTACACTCCACGAAATAATTGAAATGTCAAAATATTGTCGATGCAATTATTAACCCTTCTGACGCCGCCTACGAGCTATTATGCCTAAGGTGTAGCTGAATCTTCTGTCAAATCAATCTTATTTTTTGAAGAGGTCTGATTTTGGTTCTTTAAACAGTTTACATACTGTGTCTGACGATGATGCGCCGTTTTTTCGATTCTTTAGACATAGTTTACATTTCGCCAAACATTTGATCACATTTGTGGCCGTCGGTTTCTTTGAAATGTATATGGAAAGGGGTGGAAAATATTATTGAACGATATTTTTCATCAAGATATAGTACCATTGGTCTGTCTGGATCTATACGCCAATAGAAGGGTTAAATATCACGTCGGCAATTTAAGAGAGTAATGAATATTACGCGGATTTTATATTCTCAATTGTAAACAAAAAATTGACGTTTGAATAAAATTTTCACGCATACTATGAACTGCAATAGTGTGAGAATGGTGCCATTTTTATTTTCTGATGCCCACTCTGGACTAACGCAGGCTTTCTCTAAGCTTATAATAAAAAATTGAAAAGAAACTTGATTTGCCTCTATATTATGTGGCGATTGTGTGTCCTGCATTGGTTGTGGGCAATTGGCAAAATCGATAGTAAAATTTGGTTGAGCAAAACCACCATCAATAGGAATGGCAAAACTCCAAAATTTGAGTTCATTTTCAGTTTGCCGTTTTGAATTATTGTAGTATCCCAGCCAAATCATCAATAAATTGACCATTCAGTCTGTATTCTCTAGGCATCGCTAGTTGGCAACTACAATGTTGCCATTGCTTCAAATATAAAAGTCGCATCCAAGATACAGATATATCAATTTAAGAGAAATTTAAAAATTAATCCAAAAAGTGTATTCTCCTTCCCTAAGACATTCAGCTGAATTGATGGCGATGCCCTTTTTATGCCTATGGATCAAAGTTATTCTATGCTTTTCAGATGAATTTTTTTTTAGTGTATTCCATTTCTGCGTTTCTAACATCAATGTTTGCAATTTCTAAGAGGCACCACAGACCCTCCGATCGATCGGCCCGATTTTTTGATTGCGAGATAAATCAGAAGGTGTATTAGTCCAGTACAAGTGGTTCAAAATAGCCCCAAACCTAAACATAAAAATAAAAAAAACTTGTTGATGCCAAATTGTTGAATACACTGCCTAATATACGCAGTAAAAAGTTACACTAATTTGCGCCATGGGTTAAGGGGGGAGGGGGTGGAAAAGGGGTAGAAATTCAGTTTTTTGAAGATATCTGGAAAACTATGAGTCTGACCGTAAAATGTCCTGAGGACGAAGCAAACTACACAAAATTACCTTTGTAATTATATATAACACTCAAGACATTTTCTGGGAAAATTATACCCTAGACCTAAAAGTATTATAGAGAATTTGCATTTTTTGAGTTTTACATTTCGCACTGTAACTTTTGATAGAATAAAAATAGGGTCATAGGATCTTGTCCATTATATTACCAACAAAATTTATTTGATTTTTACTAAAAATTTAAGTGATCCCTCCATTGACGCCCCCTCACTCCTCCTAACATTTTTCAAAAAGGCATGCCTGTAGCTTCTATTCAAATTAAGCCAGGCAGATCAAATTTGGTGGAGTGCCTAGTCTAACCCCTATTATGCTCCTTACTAAAAATTATAACCATCTGATCAGAACTAAGGGTACCCCCCATACAAACTGAACCAAAATTAAAACAAATTTCACATTTTCCACTTCTAAATTCTATCTAAAATGGAAAAATAAAATGTACCTCTTAAAAAGTCATTACAACAGTTATTTTTACTCTTCTGAATGTATATCCAAAAGTTTGTACCAGAGCGTGCCTTATAAGTACGAAAAATCGGGTTTGAAAGTTGCTAGTACACGATACTCGAAATATTCGTGCCTTAGAACTGGTATCATTGACTTTCAAACCCAATGTTTTGATACTAGTAGCGTACGCCTTGGTACAAACTTTTGAACATACATTCACAAGACTACAATTAACTGTTATAATGACGTTCGAAAAGATAATTTTTTTTCTATTTTACATAGAATTTAGAAGTGAAAAAATGTGAAATTTGATAGAATTTTCGTTCACTTTGTATGGGGGGTACCTTTAGTTTTGATCGGATGGTAATCATTTTTGGTGGGGAGGATAATGGAGCTTAGACTTGGCACCCCACTAAATTACATGTGCCTGGCTCAATTTAAAAAGAAGCTACAGGCATGCTTTTTTGAAAAATGTTAGGTGGAGCGAGGGGGGCGTCAATGATCGGAGCACTCCAATTTTTTATACAAATCAAACAAAGTTTGTTATCAATATATGGACAATGATCTTATAATGGTAGGTCTATTCTATCAAGAGTTACAGTGCGAAATGTAAAACTCCAAAAATTTAAATTCACTTCAATACATTTGGGTCTGGGGTATAATTTTCTGAGAAAATTTCTAGAGTGTTACATATCGTTACAAAGGTAATTTTATGTAGTTTGTTTCGTCCTCAGGATATTTCAAGATCGGACTCATAGCTTTCCAGATATTTGCAAAAAACTGAATTTTCACCCCTTTGCCACCCCCTCCCCCCTTAACCCATAGCGCAAATTGGTGTAACTTTTTACTGCGTATATTAGGCAGTGTATTCAACAATTTGGCATCAAAAATTCCTTTTATTTTTGGATGTTTGGGTTTTGAGCTATATGTACTAGACTATATGGGATCATCGAATTAAATTTTTATACCCTTCGCTTATTAAGCGAAAAGGGTATATTAACTTTGTCATGAAGTTTGTAACGCATTGAAGGAAGCATCTCCGACCATATAAAATATGTATATATATGATCAGCATGACGAGCTGAGTCGTCTGTCTGTCTGTTGCGACGCGTTTTGCTCGGCCAATTTAAAAGCTATGGAGCTGAAATTTTGCACATATGCTTCTTTTTGTTGCAGGCAGTTTGTATGTTTGAATCGCTGAAATCCGACAAGGGGGTCGTGGGGCTGCCATACAAACCTACCCCCAAAATTAGGTTCTTCTTAGAAAAACTTTTTTAATTATGCACCAATTCCAATTAAATTTCACACAAAGGTGTTCTAATTGGTGACACACAACATATGTAAAAATGGATCAAATCGGACAATGGGGTCGTGGGGCTGCCATACAAACCTAGTCCCCCAAATTAGGTTCTTCTAAGAAAAACTTTTTTATTTTCTCATAGATTTCAATCAAATTTCGCAAAAATGTGTTTCTAGTGATACCACAAAACATATGTAAAAATGGATCAAATCGGACCATGGGGTCGTGGGGCTGTCATACAAACCTAGCTCCCCAAATTAAGTTCTTCTAAGAATTTTTTTTCTTTATACATTAATTTCAACCAAACTTCACACAAATGTGTTTCTATTGATGACACATAAGATATGTATGTTTGGGTTTTGAGCTATATGTACTAGACTATATGGGATCATCGAATTAAATTTTTATACCCTTCGCTTATTAAGCGAAAAGGGTATATTAACTTTGTCATGAAGTTTGTAACGCATTGAAGGAAGCATCTCAGACCATATAAAATATGTATATATGTATATGATCAGCATGACGAGCTGAGTCGTCTGTCTGTCTGTTGCGACGCGTTTTGCTCGGCCAATTTAAAAGCTATGGAGCTGAAATTTTGCACATATGCTTCTTTTTGTTGCAGGCAGTTTGTATGTTTGAATCGCTGAAATCCGACAAGGGGGTCGTGGGGCTGCCATACAAACCTACCCCCAAAATTAGGTTCTTCTTAGAAAAACTTTTTTAATTATGCACCAATTCCAATTAAATTTCACACAAAGGTGTTCTAATTGGTGACACACAACATATGTAAAAATGGATCAAATCGGACAATGGGGTCGTGGGGCTGCCATACAAACCTAGTCCCCAAAATTAGGTTCTTCTAAGAAAAACTTCTTTATTTTCTCATAGATTTCAATCCAATTTCGCAAAAATGTGTTTCTAGTGAGACCACAAAACATATGTAAAAATGGATCAAATCGGACCATGGGATCGTGGGGCTGTCATACAAACCTAGCTCCCCAAATTAAGTTCTTCTAAGAATTTTTTTTCTTTATACATTAATTTCAACCAAACTTCACACAAATGTGTTTCTATTGATGACACATAGGATATGTATGAATAGATTGAGTCGGAGCATGTGATCATGGGTCTACCATACAAACCTAGCCCCCAAATAAATTTTTTCTAAGAAAAACGTTTTTATTTGCACAGTGCACACCAATTTCAATCAAACCACCGAAAATTATTATTTATATTGATGCCACATAACAAATGTAAAAATAAATGAAATCGGACTATGGGGTCGTGGGGCTGCCATACAAACTTAACCTCAAAAATAAGGTTCTTCTAAAAAATACTTTTTAATTTGGACACAAATTTCAACCAAACCTCATGGAAATGTATTTTTATTGATGTTACAAAACATATGCAAAATTGAATTAAATTGGACCATGGGGTCATTGGGCTGGCATATAAACCCAACCCCCAAATCAGTTTTTTATTTGTCCACCAATTCCAACCAAATCTCATAGAAATGTGTTTTAATTGATGCCACAAACATACCCTCCCCCCATCTCTTTCTGGTTTTTATAAGAAACCCACGTCCCCCGCTTCCCCCAATAAAACTTCGCCACGGCACTTATGTGAAAATTCATGGAAAAGCATGGAAGCGGGGAGGACTGAATACAAGTCATAGGTACGCCCGAAAAAACTTTTAGCTCGAGGGGAGCGAAGGGTATCCAAATTTCGGCCGCGCCCGTTTTATTTGACATGTGGAAAGTATTGCCAATGCAATTTTCCGTACAAGCTGTCATGAATATCATGTGTTCTCAGTTGCTGACTTTTTTACATAAACCCTGGTCGTTCTTCATGCTGTGGTTTTGGCGGTCTTTCTCCATCAAAGTAGCAATGGATGGCAATCTTCCATCGCCAAAAATGGTATATTTTTCGCTATTTTGTGTTGGGTCTTGTGAGACTGTCTCATTTCAGATTACCCGATAAATTGCCTAATATATGTGCTGTACGGGCGGCAGATCGATTGTGGGCAATAGATTGCCCAACTGATCGGCCGAGAAATCGTCAGGTTTGTGGCGCCCTTAATATGTCGAACTGTCGAAAAGCCGAAGCAGCAAATGTTGTTCAAAGGTTGAGCATAGCAAGTCATGAAAAAGAACAGGAAGGATCTTGGTTTCGAATTTTAGCATAAATGGTCTTCAAATTACAAAATCAAACTTTCATTTTGGTTGTTTTCTGCAAAACTATCACCTTGAATACGACAAGCGGTTGTCAAGTGTCAGCTGACAAATTATTCAGTTGCCATATTAATATCGAAGCTGGACGGCTAAGCAAATATAGTAGTCAGTCTAGATGCGTTGACAACTACCAGTTGGCATCGTGAGTTGACAATTGGCAGCCAGTACGAATACAGTTTCAGCCGTAACTAACTTCACACGTGACCCCCCGATTGATTTTTTTCCCCGATATAATTTTGGCTAATTTTTCCGCAGAAGATTTTTCTGACTGGAAATTCGAGTGGTTTCGTCGTGTATATGTTTGTACCTACACCAAGGTCACACTGAAAATTACATAAAACTCGCCGAGGTTGCTGGGTGTCAACACCAGACAAAAAAAAAACGCAGTGTTCATTTGCAGGTGAAAGCGCTCCCAATTAATGCCTGTAACGCAATTCATCTCGGAAACATGATTAGCTTGGGTAGAAGCATCACCCCCCACCAAAAACTAACTCAATGAGATCAAGAATAAGGTACGAAACATAGCGCTTCCGTTACGTTACGTTCCGAAGAGCCCTCAATTTTGCTGTGGTATCTGTGCAGTTACCAGGGACGGATTTCCCATATGGACAACCCGGGCTACTGACTGGGGCGTAGATTTCAAGGAGCGGTAAATTTTTGAAACTCAAATAGTTCGTTTTAATTTAAACTACTTACGTGTTTGTTTTTATTCAGGGCGCCCAATCGCAACCTCACCTCAAATTGTAATGTGGCTTTCAGAAGTTGGAACCTATCCTGCTAGAAGCATTTACTCCAAACGGCCGACTGGTAATTAAGACTAGCAAAAGCATTATCTTCGTAACGCTTCACTTTATACAAGGGAAAGGGTAAAGCATTATTATAGGAAGCCTAGAGGCGTAAAAATCAACTAATTCGTAAACCTACATTATTACTTGCCCACTAGATCCTGATTTTGCGACCACAAGCCACCTAAAATACCCCTAAATAGGAAAAAGAAAGAAATTGAATAATGTTTTTGTCGGAACGATAGGCGTTCAAGTAAGGAAGACCATATTCCCACTGAACAAATTAAAAATCGTTCTGACATATTTGATAGGATCCACTTATGCTTGTGTTCTAGTTTAACCGAAGGTGACCAGACTCCCGACACGGCCCAATGGTGCACATATTTGCGGAATTCGATTTTCTGGCAAATCCTCAGCCATACTACTATGACATGATTTACGCTTGGTACTGGCACTTCAGTGCTTAAGGTATGTACTACTGAGTTCACCTAGCGAAAAACTTGCATATATGTCTCCCGTGAAAATGGTGCCGTGGAGACTTGGTTTTTATTCACTCAATTTAAGATAAATGTTCACTCGCGTTCTGGTTGATTGCCGATGACATCTTTTCACTGTGGAATAAAGTGCAACTGCATTATTTTCGCTGTGGAGACTTTCATGTGAAGTGAGTACCACCAAGCGAATTCGATTTCACGATCATCATAATTTTGACAGTATTTGCATGGATTTCACGTGAACTGACGATGTTAGTACATACCTACTTTTAACGTGAAAATCTACGTATGTCTGAGCAGCTTACTGCAGCATTTTTCATTAAAGGTATGTACTGAGTTCACCGAGCGAAAAACTTGCATATATGTCTCCCGTGAAAACGGTGCCGTGGAGACTTGCTTGTTATTCACTCAATGAAAGATAAATGTTGACTCGCGTTCTGATTGATTGTCGATGACATCTTTTCACTGTGAAATAAAGTGCAACTGCATTATTTTCGCTGGCGAAATGTCAAAAACCGTTGTGGAGACTTTCATGTGAAGTGAGTACCACCAAGCGAATTCGATTTCACGATCATCAAAATTTTGACAGTATTTGCATGGATTTCACGTGAACTGACGATGTTAGTACCTACTCTTACTCTCAACTTCCAAATAAACTAAGTTGACTGTTTTGCGAAAGATTGATAATTTACTCAGAAATGACCTTTTGGGCAGTATTTTTTACAGAAACCGTAATACAAGTCAGAAATCTTTCTCCGATTGCTGATTACTCATTGTGAGTCATACTGCTCGGATTTAGTTGTATTTTGAAACGTTTTCCGAATCAATTGCCCGGCATTATTTGGATTATGTATTTGGATGCGAGATTACTTTCTTTCCGCGTTATTTTTTTACTTAGTACGGAAAAAAAACATCCCAGGTAAATCAATTAAATTAAAAAATTAAATTAAAAAAAACCTGCTTATTTTGTATACCCACCGAACTTTCTAAATTTCAAAATTGTTCTCCCATGAATTTCCGAGTGATGGACAATTTTCAACTAGAAAACTCAAAATTCTAATTTGTGCAGCCGTAACTTCCAAATGCAGACAGGTAGGAGCATGTGAGGTAATGTGAGCGCCAAGTAACTCGATGCAAGTGTGCAAATTTCAGAAAGATCGGTCTACCGAAATGAACTTATTTATGTAGTGAATTAGGTTTCATTGTGTGGCATATGGAATGCTGTACATTTCTCATTGTTGTATGACAGGTCAAAATGCTGTACGTCTGGTCAGCTTAGTTTAACCTACAGTTGATAAAGATTTAAAACAATGGCTGAAATAGCTTTTATAACGGGCGATGCCTTACCTCAGGCTTTCAGCATTTTAAATCGGCTGGGACGTAGCCAAGATTTGGTTTCGGGAGAGGTCTATCAAAGTTTTCAGTAACTTCCATGCTTCGAATAAGGCCAAATCCATTTATCACAATTTTTACATGTAAAGTGTCGAATTTGCCATTTTTGCTCAGATTAAATGCGAACCAAAAAGGTTACGTTACCTCCCGTTCCGTTACATCCCGTTCCGAACGCCTGTCAGAATTGGTCCAATGGAGTTTATAATGTAACTGCACAGATTGCATTGGACGGAAGCTAAATTTCTTCAGCACGTAACCTAGCATTCTGTTTCGCACTTAAAACGGAAAACCCACAGCAAAAAAGAGAAGCATTTAAAATAATAAAGATCAGCAAAATGTAGCAATTAGGGCAGCGCCTAAAGAGTCTCTTTCATAATTTCGCCGTAAGCTTACGAAAAAATTGAAATTTTTGACGAAAAACTGATCAGGAAAACACATTTTTTTCGGTTTGATGTTTCTCCGTCATGCGTTATATATGACGCAAATAGCTAGTTTTATTTGTTATCAGGTTATTCATTCATGATTACCAAACCAACAAAAACACACTTCAAAATTGAAAAGGCATTTAAGAAAATTAAAATATACAACCGCGTGTGCATCATTTCAGTTTCATGTTGTCGTCATTTAAAAAAAAAATCGGTAGGAGTCCGGACCCCTTTCCTATCTACGGCCCTGGAGCGAACATATTTTGTAAAAATAAGCAAAATTTGCATAATCATATACGTCCGCTTATGTTCTGGCGACTATGTGTTGTACTTCTTTCAAACTTAACCAATGGAGGAGGCCGGCAATCTGGCTACTACACAGAGGCGTCACAGAGGCTTACTGCGATCCTGCCATAGTTACATACAAATTACAACTTCATTGAACCAACTTTCGCAGGTGTTTGGCACGGAAGCATTCGATCCAAAATTCGGTACAGGAAGTAACGTAACGGTAGGTAACGTAAACTACCCTTAACGGGAGCTCCCGTACAAAGTGACGATCAAATGTATTTCTTCTGGAAATAAAGCAGTGTGGCATGGAATTAATCTAAATTATAAAGGATAATTGAAATAGAAGAATATTGCATACAATTTAATAAAATTGTCGTTATCAATAGGTATGATGAGAAAACTCAATTAAATCTCAAACCAAGAATTTGTGCATATGTTTCAATTCAACCATTACGTTGCCATTATTATTATTGATTGAAACATAGTAAGATGATAAATCTAAATTTTTCGTATAAAACCATTCAGCTTTCAGATACATTCGGAATTGCGTTGATTGACATTTCAATCTATCTGTTCAATTGATATGTTCTCGTATAGCAAATGAGAAATTTCGGTTTTCTCGATTGCAAAGTCAGCCAATAAAAGAGAGCCTATATGTCCGATTGTCAGATGATTGATATCCTTTCCTGCTTCTACGAATATTCCAAAAGGAATCATCCTGCCTAAAGGTATGTGACCTAAACAAGCTGATAGAAGATTATGGCAAATTGATAGGATGGATATGTATGCATTTTGAGTAACGATGACTTGAGCTTGAGTAAAGGCCTTTAGTAGGCTTTTTGATCGAGTTGCAGTAATAGGAAGTTCTAGGGATAATCCAATATTCTCAATTTTGTAATAGAATCAATTTTGACGGAGAACTCAACAATTACAGTTGAACTTCTCTAAACGGCTTAAAACTATGTATTTTATAAAATTGTATTACTTTGTGAAATATTCTCATAATTGGAAACTTCCAATAAGCGGACAAAATCTCATTCCTCAATGGTGTTCAGTAATGGGAAGTTCGATTTTGTTTCTTGTCTTCGCTCTTTTGAAATCACATTGATCATTCTTTAATTACCATCATTTTAAAAACTTCATAAAAAGCGATCATCTAGCAATTGTGTACGTTAGGAGGCACTTCAAAATAAAATTAAAAAAAAATGCTGCAAAAAGTTTGATTAGAAGTTAGTGGAGAGCGGTTATAAATTGAATATATTTTCAATGTGAAGTTTTACTATTGTAACAAAAGAGATCCTTAAAACATTTATATCTAAATATTTGTCTATTCATATTTCCTGTAAACAAAGCTTTATACAGAAATGTCTGCCACCTTCTTTAAATTTCTTATACACTTCACGTTAAGCATTGAATTACATGTTTGTATACATATGTTGCATACGTTTCCATGTAAAAATTTATATCGTGTTATCACAACAATTTCGGTTGACACCTGGCAGTTATTTTTTAACCCCTTTCGATAAAAGGTAACGTCTTTTCTTTTCCAACTCAATTTTCGTTCCAGGCGTCAACAAAACGTTCTCCTGCATATAAAAACACACGTAGAAATAAGTACATATATGTAGGTACATGTACGATGACAGACAAGATTCGTCCTGAATTCAGATAGAAAAACTGTAGGCTCGGAATAATTTATAGTAAAATTTATTCGGGCAAACGTAAAGACGAATATTGTGACGTAGTACATTTTAAAGATGTTATACCCGTTATACCTTTCCATAGTCGATGACAGCAAGCAATAGGTACGTTTTATTGTGTTTATCCCGTGCAGGTTTGGGTAGAACTTCATATAAAAAAAATGACACTTATCCTGGTAGAGTTCACGCGTGCAACTACCCTACACGGGATAGAGCTCAAATGTAGATGGCGGACGCATAGGGTAAATTTGAGTGAATTTGTTTTTTCTAACCAAATGTGAGAGTTTTTCTCATCACGAGAAAAGATTTTGCAAAGAAATAATCATCTTTTGTGATAAAATCCACCACATCTAAAAAATAAGCCGACGAAAGCGAGTCAAAGATACACAAAAACTGTCAAATGTCAGCTGTTTGGTCTTAACCGGGATGTTACCCGCGATCGTTTTTTTCGAGTCAGACTTACACGCGATACGAAAAAAACGTCGCTAATATAAACTTCATTTTTCCATGTACACATTTTCATGTAGGTAACGGTCTGTGACTTTTGAATTTCAAAAAAAACAAAAAACTGAAAAATTGTATCTAGCAGGGGTATGCATTGAGACATAAAACATAAAAATAAGATACAATATACAGACAGATATGCGAAAGAATTGGAAGAGTTATTCGCTGAATGTACAATGTGGGGGATGCAGCAATGGTTTCTAATGGCAACATCTGATATGTTACTTCTTGTCTATACCTTGCTGTTTTATTTATGGTAAATGTAGGTAGAGTGCTTTTCGTTGTCTCCTTTATACGAAAGCCAGAATATCTTACTATAGAGCGAAATACAAATGAAGAATGGATAAGTGTTAAGTTTAGATGCAAAAAACATTTTGAATGGTAGAAACGTACCAGGATAGCAGGGTGCAGGATAATACTGTAATATTGACAGGCGACATATTGAAGAAGACATTTAGGGTGTCGATAATTTACGGGATGCTAACAGGATTACGATACGCGTCAAACAAGTTTGCAGGTTAAATGGTAGGTGTGAAACTGATAGAAATCGCATAGTCTGAACATTTGGACAAGTATCAGATGTTACTACTGCAGTTAAATTTGGGTCAAGTTGATTCTTTTATGTACATAAGTAACTTCATTGATGTATGTATTTACAAAAAAAAAATTTTTTGTTGGATTTATTCTTCTTCTTCCTTGCCTCGTTCTTTATACCGCTCCATGGTTCCGCGTTGCTCGACCTGCGGTGTAGGCACGTCGCCCGTTTTGGCGATAATTTCTCAGCATATTTCTACAGGCAGCTCTATCTTGGATCGTGTCATCGCCGAGACCAATGCGTTGTTGTTGCTTTTTCATTTGACACATCCACGTGTTCTTCGGTCTGCCTCTGGCCTTGGGTCCATCAAGTGGAACTTCCATTGATATCGCTCTCTTTGCGGGGTTCTCAGGCGGACGCCTTTGAACATGGCAATACCAATTTTGTTGGATTTATTAATGGGCTGATTATTTAAAATTTAAATCATTTGAACTATTTTAATGTAATGTTTTCGCATTTAAAAGTAACATGCGATATATCGTTGCCAATATGCCAGACCTGCGAAATTTAGTCGCTTGCAATATATTAAAAATCTGCAAAGCATCTCTTCTATTGTATATTTTTCCATCTTATTTAAATTCTGCATACAAACTTATCCAAGGTCGGATATATGGTTTATAAAATGACAAGACAAACAAACAAAACATGTTTTCGTTTAAAAGTCAACGAAATTGAGTCAGCAAAGTTAAAATGCCTGACATCCTGGCACCCTTGGGATAAAATAATAGAAATATCCTTATCATTGTGGTGGTTTTGAATTTGATTTTCTATTTTTAAGAACATTCCGAGTATAAATTTGTGTAGAGAAACAGAATGACAGACTAAGAAAATTGTATGTCTCATATGTGATAAAGCACAGAGACATGATTTGAATAAATCAGTACGAAGTGAAAGGTTTACAAAAATATGTTGTGTAGTTGTCATTTTGTTGTCGCTCAAATATGGCATAATCAGGTGGATATGAATATGAGAAATAAAAAAAAAAAAATGAAGAAAATAAAATGAACCGTAGGCATACAAAACTAGAACCTACTTTTTCTGAGTCTGGCATCTAGAAATTAGATATTCTGACTAAGAAACTTAGAGGTGCCATACACCATGCAATCAATTGTCAGATAAACCGATGATTTTTTTTTATCGTTAATGTAAATTAGATGATTATAAACATTTAGATCGTTCTGATAAATCGCTAATTACTAATTACAATTTTTGAAATTGGGCCAGAAATTAATACGATCCGCCATTTTCACCAATCATTGACTCGATTCTGAATGATACCGGTACTGCACCAAAGGGTTTTCAACTTGTGTGTGCAATTTTAACAGTTGAACTTCAAATTTCCTTCCAGATAATAGAATCGATCAACTCACTAGTTTTGCCCCTGAGCCGGGAATCGTAGTCGAAAAATCTAGGGCCTTACCATGTAATTCGATTTTAAAGAAATTGTTTTTGAAATGGCAAAAGTGGTAAACTGTAATTCGAAAGCGTATTGTTTCCATTTGAAAGTAATGCAATGATCGTCTTTGGAGCATACAAAAAAGAAAGCCCTATCGTTTCATTCGGAAGCGTTCGAAAATAACGATTGTATCGAAAATTCATTCGAGAGATAGGTTACTCTCGAGAAGCTGTCATTATATGTGTTTTATGTTGTAAATAAAATTGTCTGCTCGTTTTTTTTCTGAAAAATAAATGAAATTGGTTCAAAATAATACTTTTTTGTGTTTTAAATAGAAATTAACAAAAGAAAGTACAATTCAGAAAAACATCGGCTCTTTCAATAATTTTTTTAAATTTATAATTTTATTATAAAAATAATTTTATTATAAATTTACCATTCACTGAAGGTGGAATCTTCAAAATACATATACAGTCTAATCTTGATAATTCGAAGCCCAAGGGACAACGAAAAAATTTCGAATTATTGAGTGTAAAATAATTTATTTTACAATTCAGCAAAGCTCCTACAACCGGAATTTTTTTTTCGCGGCACTGTCTCAACCATATTTTCAAAGGATTTCCTTCAATAGTGGGCTTTTACCTGAAATTAAATTTTGTTTCAACATAAAGCGAAAGCTATTTTTCAGCACCGGGTAGATCCTAAACGAATCATGGGATTAAAAAGTCAAATTAATGTTAATTTATAAAAAAAATATCGAAACAATTCTTGTCCTTCTTTTGTGATCGACTCGAGATATACACTTAATTTAATGAGAAAATAGCATACCTTATCGCATTCTTTTGATGTAATGTGGTTTCCAAACTTTTTTTTTTATTATTTGTTTTTAAATAATAGTATAGATGCTGAAATCTTAAAATTCGTTGCCACATCTTTTTTTATCACCATTTTCCACTGCCGCGATAATTTGTCTTTTCACATCTAAGGATATGCTCGTGTACTTTTTCGAACTCATTTTCACTTGAAAGTTAACAATAAACTGAAGAAAATGTGTAATCTTTGGCAATAAGCCGCAAAAAAAAAAACAGCAACAGAAATATTTCAGGAAAAATTCGTATTATAAAGAGTTTCTAAATGCAAATTTCGAATTATAAATTGTTAGCGATCACTCAGCTGAACGAAATCAATTTGCTTTATCGAGTGTATACAACTCCATACAAACTTGTCTCTTTTTTTCGATTTATCGAAGGGATAGGTTATCTAGTTCGGATTATCGAAAAATTCGTAATACCGAGGTTCGAATTAACGAGAGGCGACTGTATGTACCTACTTCCAGAAACCTCGAAAATTTTAACGGAGAATTCTATGAAGATTTGATTTGCCTTGTAGGCGTCTACCACCATGAAGCTCAACCGTGCAGGTCTTGACCGGTGTTGCTCACATTGGGAGTTGTGATGGTAGTTTTAGATATTTGTTCCCTCTCTTACAACAAACAGTGGTCATACCTAAAGACGATTGCACAGAACGGAATGAGGTGAAAGTAGGCGTTGTTGATGCCCTATGCCCAACAAGGTGTTAACAGGAACCAGAGAGAGAGAGAGTATTAGTTCTGGTTCCCAATTGTGTGGGTTCGAGTTTTAACTAATTGTAGAAATTTTGACTTATCGTATAGTTCTTTACACCAATTGCAGAGCATGTCTGTAGTACTTTTGGCATGACAACTTACCAACCAGCTCTATATTGGAACTACACGGAACCTTGTCTGTTGGAGAAGAAAAGCCCCAGTGGCGGAACAACTTGATTAGGAGCCCTCCCGCCATCTTCTCCGGTGGGCCCCCTGATATAACTCATAGCCTTTTGGCGATTTTTGAAAAACGTGTATCACTCTTTATTGTCAAAAATGATAACCATGCCATGCTTTTTAGTATTTGAAATTAAGTTTAACTATTGTTATTAAAATTGGAATATTGTCTAATTCTTTAGGGACAGTTCTGGAATTTAACAAAATTATGTTATGTTAGAGTTTAAAGACTCGGATTGGGATAACGCACCGGGGACAACTGGCAACGGGGAAGAAACAGATCCCCCACCTCACGATAGCTCAAACTATAGAAAAATTATTGGTTTAATGGTTAAAAATCAAAACCATTAGCGCAAATCGATGGATATTCTTCTGCGTGCGACAATATTCACTATCATCGCTCAACTGACCATGCTGGTCTGGGTCAGTTTTCGATTTAAATGGATTTTTCTTTTCTTATGTCAAATCCTTCAATTTTCTGGACCTAGTTAAAGTTTCGATATATTTTAAAGTATTTTGGAATTAAATTAAGTTCTCCGGACGTACAGGGTTAACTAGAGAGAACAGGAACATTCCACGTCTACCAATAATTGCAATGCTGGAAATTTTGTTTTTAGTTTTGTTGTCATATTCTTTTTTGCGGTTCAATGAATCATTCATGTCGTTTTGGATTTTGGGCCCCTAATTCGCGGGGGCCCCCCGCCCGGCGGACCCTTTTGCGCCGCCCCTGAAGAGCCCCCTGCGGGAGAAATATCGACAGACATGCACTGCAGTTGGTGTATAGATTGGAACCATAACTCAAGATTTTCACAATTACACGGAGAGAAACGATGTAGTGAAAAGGTATTAAAACTGTAATAAAAACTATTGATTTGAAATGATTTTTGACCCTATTCCAACTGATGCTAAAAGTTACTACATCTGTAATGAAAAATGTCATTGCGCTGTAACAAAATTAACAATTTGATTGTGAATTTTTGATAATAAAATTAACTATCAAAAATATACAATTAACAATCATAACAATGAAATCTATTACACGCAGTGATAATTATTACGCGCTCTTTATAATTTAATGTACCGAAGGATGAAATAGTAATCATTACAGATCATTGTAAATTTCAGTAAGAGACTGTGAAATTTTCAGCAAAATGTCATCCGCAACGTAATCTACGTTAATCATTTTTGGTCGAAAAATAATTTTAAAAATTTTGAAAAATATGACCCGTTTGCTCTTACTCCTCCTTGGGCATTGCAGTTTGTCTTAGCTTAAAACGGCTGTATCTTCTGAACGGAGGCGGCAATTAGTTCATTAATTATATTTTCAACCAAATATTTGAAAACAAAGTAACGTCAGAAACACCATAATACTTTTCAGAAAATCCGATACAATAAAATCTTTATCATTTGATATGTCACTATAAAACTTTCCTAATTTGACAGAAAATCGAAAATCTATCTCGTACCTACTCTCAGAAAAGAACACGAAACATGCACTTGCACAGTCCTCGCTCCTTGTACATATCGATGTGATTCAACATACCTAGAGAACGCAAACCAATTCAATTTCTAGTGTAAACTTTCAAATATGTACGAGTACGAAACAAATTGAAAATGTGGAAAAAGTTTTCATGCCATTCTTACTTTCTCTACTCACCTTATCGAAAGCAACTTTCGAAGCAATAAATTTCGAATTTTGCTGAGTCGACAAAAGAGACATAATTTTGTGCTCCATTCCGTTAGACATACTACACCAGGAAACCAGAGGAAGACTCGACCCTAAAAGAAAAGACGCTTACGATGACGCCAGCAAAATACACACACAAACAAACCGGGAAGACAAGTATAAAGGATATATAGAATCAAAATCCTAACGGTGAAGAAAAAAACAAAAAATACATCGCGACACAAAACTACAAATTGAATTTATTCTCGTCGGAAATGCAACAAAAATGAATTTCAGTGAATGTGTGCTGTGCGCGACTTTATAGTGTATTCGTCGTATTATATCTTGCGCGATAAAAGAATATGTGATAAGTCGCGAAAAATTCAAATTGGACGGAATTTGTTTGTGGCAAAACAGAAAATCACTTTGAGAGATTTGTGTGAATCCTGTGTGGTGGTATTTCTTACTTCCGATTGATAGAATAAATTGAACTTTTGCCTGTTTTTGTCGGTTGCCTTTGGCCGCGAAGAATGGATCTACTGTTATACAAAAATAGGAGAAAATGGACGGGCATTGTGGATTGCACACCATGCCATGCATGCCGCGGGCATCGGGCGCTCCTTATGTAGTGTGACATGGAGTCGATCAATGTGCCTGTCTAGACAGTTTCAATTTTCGTTCGTCGTCACCATTTTGACAATTGAAACTTGAGATTTATGCGCTATTGAAGAAACGCATTCATTCTTGAACGCAATTGCCAATGTTAAATATTAACAACACATCATCTATTCATACAATTCATGCAAGAATTTATCATTTACCCGTCCTGACCAAAGCCGTGACACATATTTAACGATAAATAATGAACAGATCTGGATAGACTGAGACATTGATCTCTTCTGTTCACTTGACGCAATCAATGACATGTTCAATGTTGAAAGTGGATGCGGAGCTTGAAGACGATAGGGAAGACGAAAGCGCACATGTGTGGACATAGCCAATGCAATAGCAATTGCAACTCTAAAGAAAATGTGAATAGAAAACTCAAAGAAACCCGCAAAGATTTTAGAGTTCATTTCCTGTACAAATGTTCTGGAAATGTCGCATGCAGTTTGCAAAATAAAAGTTGGTTGGATATGGTAAAGTTTTGGGAATATGTAATGTAGTTTGCGAACAAAATCCATAAGATAATAGTTAACGATATTGGAGTAAAGTTTTTGTTGAATATTGCTTGCACTACCCCGTAGGATTGTTTTCCACTAATGGATGGGGGCGTTGTGTTTATTTTCAAAAGTTCGTTTTGAATTTTCGATAGTATAGTTGGTGGAGTTGAGCTTTTTGTTATATGATTTGATCACTTCTTTTGTATATTTGTAGTTGATAATTTTGTAATTATGTTTTACTGCTTTCGATTAAAAGAGAAAATAAATAAATGTGTGATTGTGATGAAAACTGTATATATATAAGCTCTTGGAACCTAAGAGAAGTAAAGTACCCATTATTTTATAATGTACCAGTTCTGTATCACCTCCATATTCAATTTAGTGTATTCATTACGTGATTTATCTTATCTAATGGCAGGGACGTAGCCATGATTTTGTTTCGGGAGGGGCCCAAATACTTCTCATTTCGCATTTTAATTTTGTTTTTAATAAACTAGAAAACCATAAATTAAAATTGTTTGTCATCACTTTCTTGGAAACTATTTTCACCTTTAAAATGTCGATGAGTTTCTCTGTGATAATTGATTAACCCTCCACTCCACTCCACTGTCGACACTTCGCTATTCTTCCCTGTCGTTTCATTGGGTCTTTTCACACTGAACTGGAGACCGATGTATGCCTCATATTATTCATGGCTACAATGAGAGTAAAGGAAGTGATTATCCATGGACTCTGTTCTTCAATTGCTGCCATAGCTTCTTTTGGTATAGAGCTGAAAACACACCTTGACTGTATAGCGAAATCTTAAACAAATGGAGGCCTACATTTTGCCTCCACTAATTCCTACCATATCTTATTCTGCGTCAATTCAAGTCGCAGAGACATCTACAAAGGGGTTGAAGGCAAAATTTATAGGCACTGCTATTTTACAATTCAGAAATTTGTTTAAAAGTTATCCTTGCTAAGAAGTTTTCCTAGAGTTCAAGGCAGGGGGACAAAAAAGTAAAAACGTTGATCGCTGCAACCGCTTGAAATGTGTACAGTCCGCCATATGCACAACAAATTTTGTGAATAATTTTATTAAACATGTTCATCTACACTCTATGAAATTTTTACTCTTATAATAGAAGGAAACTTTGTTTCCTTCTATTATAATAGTGAAATTACTCTGCAATCTAAATTTGCAAATCAAGTGTAATTTTACATAAAAAATGTTTAAAAAAGTACTCCAATATATTAGCAAATTTACACCGCGCTATGTGTAAAAACACTCCGTAATAATAGGAATATAATGCGGTTTCACCCTTTTTTCGTTGTAAAGATTTAAGTGGCGAACCTTTATAAATAATATAGCTATCAATAAAACTATTTAAGGCTATATAAAATATAAACAAGTATCGGTCGAGTTTTGCTGATCAGTTTTTCGTCTACATGGGAGGTTGCAATGTGGTATTTTTTGTGCGATCTGTACACTTGTTCTTCTTCTCAGTACCTTAACTCAGCCGTTTATAGGTAATTTCCAGTCAACGTTACTTTGCATATCATTTCGGAGTGTAATGTTGCAAGCACTAAATATTTCTTATCCACACATGTACGGAAATTTTGGACCACGCCGAGATTCGATCTCGAGACCGCTAGATTACTAGCATCGTAGAGTGCGACTCAACCAAGTGAGCCACAGAGCGTGTACACATGAGTTCTAAATGCAGAGAATTTTTGGAAAAATGTGGTACACTGTGCTAAGTACAGCCGATTGAAGTATGACAACTGGAGAGCACGCTACAAAAAATGAGTAAAACTTCAACTGCACGTTGTAAAAATACACCACAAATCCGAATTATACACATAAACGTTGTAAAAATGCACCAGAAAATCTGAATTATACAGAAGTGTAGCGTAAAAATACATTTCACACCGATTTTGGTGTAATTTTCTTATTTTACACAGAAATTGTTGAAAAATGCACTCTGTATGTGATTATAAGCGGGAAAAAGTGTAAAATTACCGCATTTTCAGCGGAAATTTAAATTCACTTTTTAGAGTGTACATAATAAATAACTTATAAATCTGTGTTTTAACCTTCCGGCGGGCGCAATACTAATCCTAACACGATCGGGCGCAATGCATCTGACAGATTAAGTGCGGAAAAAAGGATTAAACTATGTTTCTGTATATTTTAGATTCTTATTTATTGTTGCATTGTCTTTTTGAAACAATTCTACGAAATTTTAGAAACAAACACTGGCTCACAAAGTTTGACACCCTTCACATTTTCAATTTTCTAACAATATTCCGCTTTCAATCGCTTCAATATCCTACCGGCGGGCGCAATACTAATCCTAACACGATCAGGCGCAATGCATCTGACAGATTAAGTGCGGAAAAAAGGATTAAACTAAGTTTCTGTATACATATTTTAAATTCTTATTCATTATTGCATTGTCTTTTTGAAACAGTTCTACGAAATTTTAGAAACAAAAACTGACTCACAAAGTTTGATACCCTTCACATTTTCAATTTTCTAAGAATATTCCGCTTTCAATCGCTTCAATATTTAAAAAAAAACCCAACAACTCGACCGCTTAAGAAATGTGTGCTTATTTGACCAAAAACACACTATTTAACGATTTCGTGAGCCTAAAAGTCAACAAAATGTTATTACGCAATGTGAAGAGTATAAAAAGTGGAAATTTTCATAGAAAAGGAGAAAATAACACACTCGGGCGCAATACATCTGAGAGATTATTTCATCCCCTCCCGCCCCTCAGACATATGGTAGATAGTAACTGAAAACTGCTTTGGGTAGTTTATCGATAAATATTAAGCTACTGTGAGTTTCAGATCTCTCCCTTTTCATATTGCTGATTGGCGCAACAAAAACTGATCACTTAATCTGTCAGATGCATCGCGCCCGCCCGAAGGTTAACGATATCTAAGTTCAATGAATTTTGCGGTCTGAAAAGACCCCACGTGCCTGTTTATCGTGGGACGTTCCTGGCGAAGGGTTAAATTAATTTAGCATTCTGGCGTTCTGTAAGCAGATAGGTAGCAATCCTTTCCAGATCCACAGTAGTTCTAGGTTTATATTCCGGACCCCACGGACTTTCCCCTGGCTACGTCCCTGTCTAATAGTTAGTGCTATCGTGTATAGGTAGAGAAGACGCAGACAATTTTCAGAAAGCTTTGGCATTACAGTCTTGACTCGATAGTCCGGATCAATTATTGCAAGGATAATCCCGATCAGCGGTAACATCCAGATATATGCAATCATACTTTTCTGAGGAAAAACGGTTAAAATAAACAAAAAGAGTAACAAAAGTCGATAAGTGTATTTATTCTTTGAAATTAGTCAGCATCATGTCATTTGCCAAACAGTCCCGTAAGTAAGTACGAGACCAAATCTGCCATGACACAGCGAAAATTTAAAATATCCGGATTATAGAGTCAAAATTGTTGCCGAAACCTGAACATTTGAACCGTAGTATATGGTCTAAGTCCACCAATTCATTCCAGTCCTATGCAACGTTTCAAACAAAATTATCCCATTTGCGCCTTTGATAGTTTTTTGGTCTTGGGTCACATCTTTGAACGGCTGAAACTTTTGAACAGAGATAACTAGAAATGTCAAATCAAAATGAATGCTATGCAGGTTAGGTTAGGTAAAGAGGCACTTAGATCAAAAATTGGTCCATTGTGATACCACCGTAATTCCTACGTTCAGTTCAAAACCAGCCAGTGCGAACAATGTAGTTGTTGAGCAATATAGGGCTCACATCTCCAAGATCATCTGTATCGTAAAAATACCTCGAACCCAGTGCACACCTCCTTTTCTCGGATAAGGCCGGACATTCACAAAGAAAATTCTCCTCTTCATCATCACAACTTCTACTTCGGAGTTTCCTGGCGTGCTCCCCAATAGGGCAATGCCCCGTAATAACTTCCACTATGTTGTGTTTATATTATCTAGCGACAGTAAGATGGCGGAACGGGATATGTCTAGTATAGGGCAGATCATCCTCGTCGTAGCACAAGTACATATATCCGCGCTTCCAAAATTGCAGTGATTTCTGCTTGGAGGACGCTAAAAAAATTAGGGAGGCGAAAAGTCAAACTGATGTCCAGTTCCTCCGAGTAAATACCAATGCCGACTCCTGCATCCGTCTTGGAACCATCACTGTAGATGGAAAAGCCTGATGGACTGGGTCATTTCGTTGCTCCAGATTAAGATAGAATAGTTCCTGCTCTTTGGCCGTGATCGTTCGGTCGCCACTCTGTGAAATAGAGACTCATAGAGAAACGATTTTCCAAACTCGGCACGACTCGTCGCAAGTTTATTATTCAGAAGAAGATGATAAGAAATATTCTTATCGTAGAATAATAAACTAGCAATGCGACTAGGAAGTGGTTTGCCTGACAACCGTATAACACTCCGAACTCAGTTGTCTTTGTAACGTTGATGACTACACACGGTAGTCGTCAACGCACCATGCTCCACTAGGAGTTACGGTAATCAAGAGAGAGTTCCTACCAAAAAAGTATTTGGGAACAGTGTAGTCAGTCGCCAGTGCCAGGCTCAAACTACGAAGTTTCGTTGAATGACCATAATCCAGCGCTCGCTAGAGACCAGTTTCACGAACGCGTAAGGCCATATAAGCTGCTGACCGTTGGGCGTATATGGCAATGTAATCAGACGAGAAGCAAACTTTTGCACTTTAACAAGTGAATTATGATAGGCAGTTGTGCTAAGTGCGGACCACCGCACACTAACGCCATAAAGCAAAATAGGCCGCATACAATAAAAACCTTTGGTTGAAGGCACCAGGTTTTCCCGATAGATTTCCTGCACGAGTACAATACAATGCCAACGTAGCTTTGTTTACCCTTTCTTCGATGTTAGGTTTCCATCTTAATTTCTTGTCCAAGATAAGTCAAGAAATTTGGCGTTGTCAGAGAAACCAAGTGGAATGCCCCCTAGCTTAGGGAGGTTAAAAGTGGGCATCAGACGCCTTCTTGTAAACAGGACTAACTCCATTTTGGCTGGATTAATCCCGACCCCGCTGAGACTTGCTAAGTCTGTAAGGAGAGCCAGGGCGTTCTCCAAAAGTCCGCTAAGTGTGTCAGGAAACTTGCCTCTAGGGGCGATAGCAATATCATCAGCATAAGCGATGACTTTACATCCGATTCTTTCCAAATTTAAGAGGAATTGATTAATCGCTACGTTCCAAAGTAGAGAAGTCAGAATACCTCCTTGTGGAGTGCCCCTGCAAACATATCTACTAGCAGAAGGTGAACCCAACCTACTATGAATGAGCCTAGAAGTGAGTAGCTTATTAGCAAGGGTACAAATTGAACCTTCGACCTGTAGTCTCATGAGAGCATCTGTTATTTCTCTGGAGGCTCCCTCAATGTCAAGGAACGCGACCATAGTATATTCCTTATTTGAAGAGATGCTTCAATATAACTGACCAGCGAATGTAGATCTGCATCAACCGATCTCCCTTTCCAATATGCATGTTGTGACATGGATAGTAGATTAGCAAGGACGACCGTTAGTATGTGAACATCAATTAGTCGTTCTAATAATTTTAGCATAGTCGATGAAAGGCTAATGGGCCGGAGGTCCATTGGACTCGTATGCGAACTTCTACCCGTTTTAGGAATAAAAGAAACTGTCAGCTGTGTGGAATGTGTACTACCAACTTTAGGCACGCTGTAAGTATGCGCTTAATCCACGAAGAAGTGATGTCTGCACATTGTTGCAGAATAATGGCATTTGGCCCAGGTGATTTAAAGGGCTCAAAACTGTTTATGGCCCACATAACCTTCTCATGACTGAGTATGGATTTCGTGTGGCATGGCTCTATGCGAACTGTCTGTAGATCAGGTAAAGTAGCCGTTGAACTACCAGGGAAATGAGTGTCAAACAGACATTCGATTGTTTCAATGCTTGAGGACGTCCAAGAGCCGTCTTCTTTTTGAAGAAAGCTTGGACTAGATGGGTTAAACGCCAAAACTTTCCTGAATCTAGATGTTTCGGAAGACCCTTCAATGTTTTCGCGAAAACTTCTCCAGGCACTGCGCTTAGCTCCTCTTAACTTTTTTTTTTAAAGAGTTGAGATGACTTTTATATTATATTTTATAGCTCTATTGAAACTTCTTCTACACATTGCTCTTAGCTCGGAGATCTTAGAGCTCTATACCAAGCAGGTTTTTGCTTGCCCGAACGTGAAACGGCTGGGGACGTAGCAGTGGTGGCAGTTTTTATAACATCACTGAAGAGTTTTACCATATTGTCCAGGTCTTGACCATTGTTTGGAATATTTGGAAGGGACGATAATCCTGAGAGCAGAGAGTCTCGAAATCTCTGCCAGTTAGTCATCCTCCGGTTTAGTATGACTGGAGACGCCTCAGGGCGCGAAGCAAGACTGAACTCTAGATACCGGTGATGGGATAAAGAATGTTCCGCCGATACTCTCCAGTCGTTTGTCAAATGCAGGACATCCTCCGATGCCAGAGTGATATCCAACACCTCCTGCCTGTTTTTTGTAACGAAAGTAGGCTGGCGTCCTACATTGCAAATAAGAAGATTCGTTCTCAAAAGATATTCAATGAGTAATTCACCTGAGGGTACATTCTGTAAGGGGATAATCGCCATCGCCAATGGCGATAATCGAAAGTGATGGCCTCGTCGGGCGACAATTTATTAATGGGTTTTTTACGTGTGTATGAAAGAGATAGCTACTACTACCCAGAGGTCGAAAAGCGACAGAGCTTTTTTTGGGATCATCTAAGGCGATAATCGCCCATAACTGTCGCCAATAGCGATGACTTTCTAGCGACAGCATTGTTACTGTCGCTATCGTACGAAATTCGAAAAATAACGGAAATGGCTTGAGAGTTCATATAATT
Source organism: Microchrysa polita (assembly GCA_949715475.1). Taxonomy (NCBI): domain Eukaryota; kingdom Metazoa; phylum Arthropoda; class Insecta; order Diptera; family Stratiomyidae; genus Microchrysa; species Microchrysa polita. Next base: position 118,639,414 of record OX454415.1, read on the forward strand.
TCGACATTTTTTAAGTTGTTGGTGTGAAGGAATAATCAAAAGGGCGCTTTTGGAGTATTTGTGGAATTATGTATGATGTAATAACTTAATATTTTACTACAAAATTGAGGGAATGGACTAGTTAAAGAGGACAGGAGCGCTGCACTCCATCGGATAAATGACTCAGTTTTGCGGGTACAATCTATGATCATGTAATAGACATACATACATACATTTTATGCCTGATTGCGGGTATAGATACGTGGATGATGCTAGTCATTTATACATAATGATTGCTATATGTATCTTTTGGTGCGTGAAATTGGCGTTGGCGTGAGAATGTACATTTTTTTAAAGGACATAGATAGTGGGTCTAGAATACTGAAATATTTAGTGAGGGTTAATTGTATTTACATTAGAGTAAATGTTAGTAAATTACGATTTTTCTTGACAGGGCGTGGGCATTGTATAGATTTGACACTATGGTTCGACAAACCAGTCGAAGGAAGATAATATTTTCGTGTGGGCAATTGTCACTTGCTTGTTCGATGTCGACTTTTAGTTTTTTTTCCCGTTTCATTTTTTTTTCATTTTAGAATTACTAAATTATAAACTCCAGACAATCGCCGTTTGAAAAAAAAATATTTCAAATTAACTAAAAATCATATGGAAAAAAAAATAAGCTGCATGGCAGGAAAAGGATAACTGCGTGGTTATAGTTCATTTATAATTTTTGCCGATTTCTCTGGACTGATTTGATTCTAATCCACTTTCTTAGCCAATCAATACCAATAAAAAAAGTGGTTACATGCAACTGTTTTTATGTGTAGTTCTACATAATATATGAAAGATATTGTGGAAATATCGCTAACGCATCGAACAAATATCTTCATACACGCTCTTCCTAGAGACATACATTTTCATTTATTTTCATGGATAGATAAGAAGAAGAGTCAAGTTGACAGCTGCGTATCAAAAATCGTGAAAATAAAAATGCTAAAAAAATACTAAAACAAATAAATATAAATTGAACAAAAGTTAAAGTGTGATCATTAGTGAAGTGGAAAACTATAAAACAATAAAATATCACCGAAATAAGTGTTCGCTTGATACCGGGCAAGTGTTACTAATTAGCCGACTACCGATCAGTCAGTATTAGCTGCAAGCCTAATCAACAAAAATAACACCCGAGTCGACTACCTCAACCTAAAAGGTGATATTAATAAATTGTATATGCTCTGCCGTCGCTTGCAGATACCACCGTCCTAATTTTTGCATTTCATTGTTTTCGCATGCCCCATCTATCTATCTGGAGGAGCCACCGCACAAACCATCGGTCAGCGGCCTATCCCGCCAAAAATAATTCGGCGCTGCATCACATTAATACCAGGTGATTACTGATATATGTATTTAGTATATGTTCTGCCGGCATACACAGACACTACCATAATCGATATATATTTCATGTTCACACATCCAACGCACAAGTGAAATTGTACCGACAAGCCATCAGATAACCACCATTATCATCTGCATTAGCTGTCAAATCGAAATTTGCAACTGTCACCGTGGACCGGTCAAGTAACAATGAGTACTATGCTGAAATGTATATCATGCAACGAACCGATCACAGATAAGACCACTGATTCATTGGAATGCACAAAGTGTAATAAAGAGTACCACTCGCACTGTGTAGGCATTCGAAAACCGACCAAAGAGAGAAGAAAAAACTTTCTATGTCCATCATGCGAAAGAACTCAATACTCTGCTAATGAGACAACATATAATGAAATTAACAAAAATTTAATAGCTATTCAAAAAGAATTAACAAACAACAAAAACGATTATAAAGATCTGAAAAGAATATTTAAAGAGGAAATGAGTGAATTTAAGAATTCGGTTAATTATTGTAGTGCAAAAATAGATGATTTTCAACTTCAAATGGAAAAATACGGGGAAAAAATGGATAATGTAACTAAACTATGCGATAAACTAACAGAAGAGAATAATGAATTGAAAGCACAGATTAAGAAACTTACAACTACAGTAAATAAATTAGAACAGGAAAAGAAGCAAAATGAAATAGAAATAAGTGGAATCCCAGAAACTCCGAACGAGAATTTGAATGAAGTCATCAGAAAATTATCAAATTTATTGGATATAAATATACAAGAAGCAAAACCCATATCTATTAAACGCCAAATGAGTTACAATAAAAATAGCATGAAACCAACATCAATAATAGTAAAATGCTCATCAATCCAAGATAAAGAACTTTGGCTATCCAAAGCCAAATCGAATAAAAACCTTTTGCGATGCAATAATCTACACGAAAGTCTGCCCAACAACAAATTTTATATAAATGTTAATTTAATTAAAACTTTTAAAACCATACTATACAAAACTAAGCAATTTGCCATAGCAAATAAATTTAAATTTGTGTGGGTCAAAGATGACAGCATACTCATTAGAAAATCTGAGAATTCAAAAATTTACAAAATCAGTTGTGAGTCTGAACTCAATACTAATTACTTAAAATAATTTATTCTATCTATTATTTATAATCTATATTTCAATATTTTTTTTTTTTTTTTTAATTGAAATGTCATCTTTTACTTACACAAACAGTATTTTAAGCTTAGAAGAAGCACAAACCAAAATTGTAAAAACAAGTCAAGAATGTAAATCACTGTTAATTAATAGTATAAGTAGCAAATGTGTAAGAATCATCCATTTAAACATAAGAAGTATTCGTAAAAATTTTGATGAACTCGCAATATTATTACATGAATTAGATCGCAACGTAGATATAGTAGTTCTATCAGAAACGCAACATAGTAGCTATTCAATAAGCTTTGAACAAATAATGGATTCTTTCCAATTACCCGGTTTCTCGATGCATTACACTGAACGCTGTAGGAATAAGAACGATGGAGTTATATTGTATATAAAAAATTATTTAGAATTCGATTGCATAGAACTTAGTTCAGATGAAATCACAGGGCTTCACCTGAAAATTAAAAGCAACCAGAATGAGATAGCTAATATTTACGCCATATATAAATCTCCGTCTGTAGATGCCATCACTTTTATTTATAAACTGCACGAAACTATCTCCCTTTCCAGAGGATCGAAATTTGATATGATAGTCGGTGATATTAATATAAACATTCTTGATAACACCCGAACTAGTAATGAATACTTAACGACCCTCAATAGTTTAGGATTTACCTCATACATTAACAACTACACCAGAATAGAAAATGGCAATCAATCTTGCATAGATCACATCTTCATAAGGCAACAAGAAACACCACTAAACAACGATAATATCACCCCAATTATATTTCAAAACTCAATTAGCGATCACTTTACAATCCTAGCAAAAGTTGACATTACATATAAAAGTAAACAGGTAAAGGAAACCAGAATATTAACCAAAATAAACTACGCAACCTTAAAAACGCAAACTAGGAACATTGACTGGAATGAAGTTATTAATGAAAACGATCATTGTAACATATCCACAGATAAATTCATTTTTAAACTAAGAGAACTAATAAGCAAATGCACAACAAAACGAACAGTTCTAAACAAATACACAGCCCTGAAACCATGGCTGACTGAAGGTATAATAAAGTCAATTAGAATAAGAGATAGCATTAAACAAAAACTTAATAGAGAACCGTTTAATACATCTCTGCTAAATCATTATAAATTTTATAGGAATAAAATAAATCACTTGAAACGAACGGCAAAGAAAAATTATTTTGAAAATGAATTGCAAAACGATGTAAACAATAAAAAACTTTGGAAACTTATTAGCAATATGTCAAACAAAAATAAAAACAACTCTAACGTACAATTGGAGCTTGCACAAGATATGTATCCAAACAATTTAAACAAAGAAATAACAATAGCTAATTATTTCAATGATAATTTTATTGAAGCTGGAACTAAGGTTTTCCGGGAATATAATATGAATCACAATGTTCAAAGAGAGACCTATCCTCCTAACACTACGGCTAATATACACTTCATGAAAACCACAGAAACGGAAGTTGAGGCTCTGATAAATAGTCTTAAAAACAACACTTCACCTGGGTGGGATTCAATAACATCGGAACATATAAAAAGCATAAAAACTGAAATCAAGAAGCCACTTACCAAATTATTTAATAAATGTTTGAATGAGGGAGTCTTCCCAAACGCATTTAAGAAGGCAATAGTCATGCCAATTTATAAAAAAGGAGATAAAAACGACATCACCAACTATCGTCCAATATCAATCCTGCCGACATTGGGAAAGATTTTTGAAAAATGCCTGAAGCAAAGACTGAATAAATTTATTGATGAAAACAATATTATATCCAAGCAACAATACGGTTTTCGAGAAGGATTTAATACCGAAGACGCAGTCATGAATGTAACTAATTATTTACATGATGAACTTGATGCTGATAAAAAACCAATGGCGGTATTTATGGATCTGTCGAAAGCATTCGATACGGTATTATGCCAACATCTCATACACAAATTAAGAAGTATAGGTATAGAAAATAAGCCACTACGTTTACTCAAATCATATCTATATAATAGACAGCAACGGGTCATATTAAAAGGCAACTTTAGTGAATGGAAACATTGCAAAGATGTAGGACTACCACAGGGTACAGTACTCTCTCCACTATTATACAACATATATGTAAACGAACTTTGCAATTTTAAGCAAAATGACTGTTGTATCGTATCCTTTGCAGATGACACTGTACTGCTAGGGTCCTCGTCTACATGGAACCAAACATTAAACTTAATACAGACCGCAATGAGTGAAATCCAAAAATGGTTAATTATGCATCATCTTAAATTAAATATTCAGAAAACCAAAGCCATAGCATTTACAATAAGTTCAACAACCCAGCCTTCATTTAATTTCATCCAATTGCATGATAATACATGCTCTAATTCTAATCGTTGCGGTGATCACTGTAGAATCATTAACTTGGTTGATGAAACCACCTATTTGGGATTGGTCATCGATAAATATTTGAAGTGGAACATGCATGCGGACTATTTAAATAAAAAAGTAAGGCAGTCTTTCTTCATATTGAACGCGGTTAATAGATTCCTCTCCTCTGATCAGCTAAAAATAATATACTACGCGTTAATACAATCAGTTTTACAATATTGCATAGCTGTCTGGGGTGGAACATACAATGTACACCTTGAAAACATTAATGTTACTCAGCGACAAATATTAAAAAATATTTTTACACTTCCGCGTCTGCACCCGACTTCCAACCTATTTGAATCAACGAAGATACTCTGCCTAAAACAATTATATATAAAATCAGCCTTATATTATACTTTCAAAAAACAGATCATCACCCCTTTACATACCAGAAATACACGTTTCAACAATAGAAGAATACACGTCCCATTATGCCGTAAAACGCACACCCAAAAATATATAAAATATCTAGGACCTAGTAGCTTTAATCTATTACCTCCCGAAATACGCAATCTGAACTCGTATCAGATGTTCAAATTTAATGTGAAAAAATGGCTTCTTAATTTTAAATACGATGAATTCTTTAGCACTTTTTATTTTCTTTAAAGCATTACATTATGTATACATATATGTATGTAAATTTAAGAGATAGTTATTTTGATAATTTGTTACTCAATTAAATGTGATATGTAGCTCTAACTAAATCATCTCCCATCACAAGCAAAGCTTATTAGGGAGATAAAAAACACTACGTAAAAACTATTGTATTTAAATTGTATATTCTGAAATCTAGTGAAATAAATTATTATTATTATTATTATTATTATTTCGACAGATCCCCAGATCCCCGATCACCGAAATTACTGCAAAGGCGCGCGCGCCGAGTCAATTTTCAAAAGATGTTTCGCTAACTTGTCGACATATACACTGCGTTTCACTTGAATAGCACACTCTATACATTAAATTTATTTTCTTAATATCTTTAAAAAAAATGAAGACAACAGATATTTTGTATTTTTTATTTTCATTTGATTAATTAGCTTTAATTTGAAATAAAAAGAATTCGAATTTTTCCAACATGTAATCTTAGAAGGAAAAAAAATGTAAAGCACCAATGAAAAAACACATAAATTCTGTTTCACTTGAATAGCACACTTTTTTAAAAACTTATTTTAATTAACTTTTTATGCAGGGAGGATAACTTATTATTGTTCAGAATACAAGTTGAGATCAATTTGAATTAAAATGAGCACTTTTAGTAATGGGTTGAGCCTCCCCCGTTTGAAATAACCTCCTAGATCCTATTAGGCAAAGAATCGTACAAAATTTTGATGTAAGCAAGGGATATTGTAGCCCATGACTGCTGAATGGCTTCAATTAGGCCAGTCTTTGTTAAAAACTGTTTGCCAGACTCATAAATTTTTCTGACCAGCCATCACCAAACATTTTCTATTATGTTTAGATCCGGCGAGTATGGTGGCCGGTTCAAAAGAGTAACATTTTTGGACTCGATAAACTACTTTACGGCACGGGCAGTGTGGATTGGTGCATTCTCGTGTTGGAAAGTTTACGGCAATGGTCCAAAGAGACTTTCGAATGTCGCAAAAGCCTTTTCTAAAACACCTTGATACGACTTAGCATTCATAGTGGTGTCTAAGAATTGGAGTTCACAAGTGCCGAAGTACGATATGGCTCCCCAAACCATAACGCCGCCAACTCGACTGTGCAAACGGTCCAACTGGTGAGTCTCCTTCCTAAAATCATAAAAATAACAGTTATATCCGTCGGGCCCTTCCAAATTAAATTTCTTCTCATCAGAAAAAACAACGCGATACCACTCTTTGGTCCATGACATGTTGGTACGACAAAAACTCAACCAAGCTTGTTTACGAGCGGGGTTAAGTGGTGTATTTTTTAATTTTAGACGCTTAAGGTGTTTAGCTTTTGAATTAGCACGCCATACAGTTGTTTTACTCGCGCTGAGACCAACTTTTAACCGAGTTTTGCCCACAGAATCATGTGAATTCGATGCTTCACGCCAAATAGATTGCTTATCTGCATTAGAGAGTACACTGCTTACTCGACCTTTCATATTTTTTCATAATTTTCATCATTTTTAATAAAATTGTAAATCACGTTTCTGCTTTTTCCAATTTTTTTTTGATATTTTAGTCACTGAAAGGTCACAATCCCTGTAGGTTTTTATTTTAACTTGTTCTTCGCTTGTTAAGGCTTTACCAAGACCCAAAAATTTTTAAAATCAACGAATTGTATTTAAAATACTCAAAACGACTATAAATTGTGACATTGTGACCACGTGCACCCCGTATGTGAAGGTTAAACCCAACTGTGCTATTCTAGTGAAACAAAAAATCTGCTCTCTTTTGAAGCAAATTGGTGAAAAAATGTAAGGGTTAATTTCGAGAGCACAATTTTTCTTTCGGGGAGCCCACACAAAGAAGACAAAAAAAACTACTAGCAAAGTCATAAGAATATTGATATATATGCAAATTACAATGAAAAAACTGAATGTGCTATTCAAGTGAAACGCAGTGTACAATAACCAATAATGAACTTACAATGTTTCGCTCAAAGTTCAAAGCTACCAATCCATGCTCTTCCAATTAGATTCTCATTGCGCGTGAAGGCTTTTCAGCGGAGGAAGAGGTCGGTGGCGGGTAATTCTTGTAGCATTTCCAGTGTTTTCCAGTAAATTTCGTTCGCTGAATGCACTCATTATTTTCGCTCCTAAAGATAGCTTTACTTCGCCAATCTGTCATCAAATAAAGCACACACCAACGAACCAACATGAGCATAGTCACACACACACATCTAGATACATTGCATACACACATTCAAAAACATAAAGAAATTCCTTACGCTTTTCATATACCATGGAATCGATCGTACGATGGACGACAATATAAGTCCATTTTGGGAACTCGTCCATACGTACCATATGTACGTTTGCAATGCATGGTGTCGAATGACCCTAAAGTGTCTATAATGCAAAAGCACATACATATATCTGTCTCTGTCACACGAAGCACAGCGAGCACAAAAACCATCTGTCGCCGTATACAAAGTGATGACCTTACATGATTCCAAAGGACGACACCTATCATTTTCATTGCACTGTCGCTTTGTTAATTTAGATGGAATTTACTTTTTGAAGAAAGGTTTTAGCGTTAATTATTGGTTATGCCGTGTGACATTGTGTTATTGGTACACAATTGATGTTTCAACAAGAGTTCGTATTGAACTTATGGTGAATTTTTCATGAAAGTGACTGTCGCCTTGAAAATGACGGCCATATAAGATACATTGGGGGACAGTCGCCTTAGATGATTCCAAAATGACGAAAATGACTATCGCCAGTCAACTGTCGCCTTACAGAATGTCGGCTCTGGTTCGTTGGCGTCCGAGCTTCCCCAGACTACGGCTTCTTTTAAGTTTGGGGAAGGCACAGTGCCGTCGTGTGGCATATATACCGAAGCAACCCAAAGCCCCCTATCCTGCAACACAAGATAGACTAACACAAAATCTCTGTCGCTATATTTAGTCACCAGGAACGCCTTGATGGCTTTCCTGATAAGAATACAAGATCGCGGTACACCCTCTCCTGTAACGTAAAATTTATGAAAATCCGAACATTTCAGACCCTAGATGAGATCTTCCTTTTTGCTTTTATTCACACAAACTAGCTTTTTTTGATTGTTAAATTTTGTTTTTATTATTGGTATTTTACGACGTTTCGCCCTAACCAGGCATCTTCAGGTCTAAAAATATACAAAATCAGTATTTACGCTACATTAATTTCAATTGTTACCTATTCTCAATGTAAAATTATATTTTTCCTTCTCTCCGACATTTAGTTAGATCGCGCCATGTTTTGACATTTACATTTGTGTTACAATATTGAACTACTACTTATGTTTGTACGATTTACTTTTCTATTACATCCATTTTTGAAAACTTGTATTTGGTGTTGCAAGATGGGTAATGAACAATTCGAACTATTTTTCAAGATATATAAGAATTTTTTAAAATATGACTAGATGAGATCGTCTGCCACCCAAGATTCTTGAATAAGTACGATGTCGTCTAAACCATGCGATAGACGACAGATAAGAGCAGCTGATGCTGCCTTTAAGGTTAATCTGTCGGAAGCTCGCCATTACAACTTTTCAATCACCGTAATATTCCCCTCTCGATCCGATAGAGTCCATTGTTGGGGATAGTTGAGACGCAGTGTCGAGGGTAGCCAGATCTGAGCATAGGGAGACGCATTCGTCATCCACAACCTCCTCCACAGACTCAGAATCTGTCATAGGCAGACCTTCCGGAAGGGCATCAGCAGTCTCTTCATCGTGGGCGGGCACCGTATTGCAGGCCTTTTTTATGTCGCCATTGTAAACTCTGAGTTTCAGCTTAATAAAGCCAAAACTAACAACTCCAACTTAACGAATCGCCAATCGTCCGTAGGGATTTCTGTATTGCAAATAATGCTCAAGATTTGATCCTTATCGGACACAAAATCTCGCAGCCACACACGAGCACGTGGGCCACAACCTCCAACCTGATCCTTGCTCTTAGATCGCCTGCCTTGCCAATCGCGAATTTGAACATGGAGGACGATCTCTGATCTGCGAATCTTAGGAGCTTCACGCGACCTTAATTCCAGCCTCTATCTTCACAAACTGAAAGGCGTCCCGGAAAGCTCCCATTGCAGCTTTGAAGTTAATGGAGAGAATACCCTCGACCATTCCCCACTTATTAACCGAAATTTCACCATATTATGTATGTAGTATTTTTAGTAATGCCCGAATGTGTTTTTATGTTTCTTTTAGTGACCACCGTATATAGATTTGCACTTATTATATAATGTAGATATCGTTTCCATTGCCCTATTTTAATTACCCAAATTAAAGCCGCACGCACCGCACCATTCACGGCGATCTCCTTTCAAACTCATGATAATCCTGAATTCCTGAAATCTTTCAATAAATGTGGATTCACCATAATCGCCCCATTAATTCCTCCTATAGCGTGGCCATCCATAGTCATAGATTCAATTCAAAATATTCATCTCATAATTTATACAGAACAACTAATAGTGGCTATTTGGGCTATCCACAGATTGTGATTATTATGCGGTGTAGTTGAAGCCGAAGGTCCTTAGTTCATTATAAATCATTCGTTCTGTTTCATGTGGTTTGGTGGCAAATCTTATTCATGTTTGTTCGGACAAACATGAGACAACGGTCAGATTTGCCCGCACTATGTTCTGAATAATAGCAGGATGATGTGACATAGCGAATATCTCTATGAATTTTCGTTGTGTATGTTGTGTAATATGGAACGGATGCTGATACATATCAGTGGTCGACATTGGCTATAAATTTACAGGAATTTAAACGATTATGCGGAATTTTGGAATTGTGTATACGTATACAAATTCATAATTTTGATTGAATATTGGATTGAGGCGAATATTTGCAATTGAATGGAAATATATTATGTCATTGTGTGTCCTGGTTCTTTGGGTTTAAGTCAAATCAATAACAACAAAATGGGAGCAAGAGATGTGTAAGGTTTGGAATTTCTAATTATTGAATAGTACTAGGAATGTCAAAAACCGGCCCATAATACGGTCTTCAGTTTTTCCAATTTATTGCAAAGCTTAGGTTAGACCGTCCGGTTTTAACCGGGCTCAAAGTACCGGTTTTCCGGTTAACCGAGTCTTTTCATTGATGTGCTTAGAATTTTAGTAAAAAATGCATACACACTCGTATTGCTGGTGTTCGTGTCGTATGCAAAATCATATCAAAGATACAAGGAGAGGTAATTTGACGAAGCGATGGTTCTACGAGTAATAGCAAAAAGGAGAATATTCGAAAATATGTTTAAGGGCTGAAATTTGAAAACGAAATTTTTCATAGGAAAGAAAAAAGAAAGAGACAACTAATAAAATTGCAGACCGAAAAATCACGAAAATATAAAAAATTTGTATAAATTTGTAAAGGTTTTTTCCGGTTTTAACCGGATGGACAAACAACCGTCCGGGTTAACACCGGAAGGAGGAAAAAACCGAAAATAACCCGGTTGACCGTTTTGAAAGTACCGGTTTTCGGAATAACCGTCCGGTTTTTGACATCCCTAAATAGTACTCAATGGGTGAGGTTATAAAACACAACGTTCGCGTAACGTTTCGCGTTTTCCGAAACGTTTCCTATTGTGTTCTGTAAACGCATAGATCCGGATCAGACTTGGTGTTCCCATCGCCATCTCTCGGAAAGTGACAAATGTGACAATTGACACATCACAGCTGATACGTTTTGCTCGAAAATTAAAATTTCCAGTTTTAAACGAGATGCAGATACATTTTATTTTGATTATAAATAGTTTAATAAATAAATGAGGGCGGAAATGCACGGTTCGACGGCAGATTGTAAATTTCTGCCAACCAATCAAGCTATGCCTCGCAAGGGGGCGCTTAGAGGATCTGTTTGTAGGGAGAAGTTTCTGATCCGTAACGGCCGGTTGATTTGAAACGTTGCGCGAAACGTTGCGCAACGTTGTGTTTTATAACCTCACCCAATGTCAATCTGAATGATGGATTTACACATTACATATATTATCTTCAAACTTGTATGGAAATAGCTGCAATGTGTGATTTCGCCATAATGCTCATCCAAGACATATGCCATACATGAGTGTATTAACTTTAGTTAAAGAAGTTGACGCTATAAGTCAGCTTTAAACTCCAATCTTTGAATTATCCTTTTATCATCGACCATTTGATCGTCATAAGTGTTTTTCAAATCAAAAGTTTTCAAACATTGTTCAAGACATTTCGCTTCGCAAATACGGAATCTCACATTACAAACGATACGAGTACAGCACATACCGTCTATCTATATGCATTCAACAGATTGCATTCTTGACTTTCCAAGTTCTACACACACATAGAGAAATGTGTGTAAGTCCTTTTGATCCATTGAGCTCCTTTCGGTAACGGAGTAGAAGAGGTCAATAAAAAAGTGAATCTCCTCGTAAGCAACAAGATTGATTCAATTTCGTGTTTGCGTTGTCCGGGAGTATAATATGGTCTGGTCTCTTTCTATATACTCGCAGTATCCGTCGGGACTTTAATAAAGGATTTGCAAAAAAAAAGTAGTAGGATACAAGCGATCGAAAAGAAAAATGGAACATCTTGAATCCTTTTGGAACTTTTGCAAGCACGTTCAATAGCTTAAATTGTAGAGACAACGATGAAGAAGTTTGCGTCGATCGAAAGAAGTACGAGAAGCGAAAGCACAAGCATAAAAGAATATTGTGAAATCAAAAATTGCTTGAAGAGAGAATAAGTCAAGAGAGCTCATACACGGTTCAGTGTTCGGATGAAAACGTGCTTGATTTCAAATGATAGTACGTATTGCAAAATCAAAATGAACGTCTATTTGGATACTGAAATGACTTATTGGCGTTTTATGTTGTGATTTGAATATTCAATTTCATTCATTGAGAGAGTTTGATTAAATGACGGAAATGAAGATGAACTTTACGTAATTCGATATTCGTGTTATTTTTTATGATGATAGGGATTTTAATTTAATGTAAGGATTTCATGCTCCTTATTCAATGATTTTTCTTTTTAAGAAAGCTTTGATAAAATAACAGAAGAATAACATTTGAATTTCCAATAAATTAGTAAATTGCAAAGCAGATATGAATATAAAGACTGTCCGGGTCTAAATTTCGGTTACTAGTTTCTCTATTCAGGCTTTACTGAGAATAGTTAGAAGAAGCTTCGTCTACACAGGGTTTCCAAAAAGTCAACGCAAGGCCGAAAGTGGGTCACAGCACACATACGGCTCGCTACAAAAAAAAAAAAATATTAAAGAAAAATCAATCACCTATTTTTACAGGTTTGCGCAACAGGTAGACGAACCAACGCACCTTGTTGCAATTGTTCACGTAACTGCAAATCCTAATATTTTTCAAATTTTCTTTTTTACTATAATGACAATTAAATGGTATATCAATTGAAGTTCAAACCAAAAAGTTACTGTTTTGGTTTTGGGAGAAATCTGACTTTCTTTTTGGAACCGAAGATGAAAATAACAGTACTGTAAAAAAAATTGTAACAGGTCTTTGCGACAAGTAATTTTAAAAGTGTGCGCCTTTTGTTTAGACGCATCCATAACGGTATCACATTTCCTTCATTATTTCTAATTTTTGACAAAATACATAGTTCTGGTATTCTTAGCTAAATAATAGAAATTGCAACATACCTAATGTAAATAGGCCACTGGAGCCATTAACTGCAAATTTGGTCACTTTTCATTAAAACTGGAACTTTGGAAGATATCCAGGGATCTTTTTATGTTTTGAGTGTTGCAATAATTATTCAGCTATAAAAATACATTGGAATTTGGCCATTAGGCGCGTTTAGATGGCATCAAACTTGTTTGCATCCAACTTTTCCCTCAAACTTATCCAAGTTGGAAGGCTGTTTACACGTACTATATTCTCTCAAACAAATCCTATCAAACAAATCCTATCCAACTTGTTGGCCGTGTAAACAGTAGTTGAAAGTTGGAGCGGTCGTAAAACGTTATCAGTTTTTGCAATACGTATTAGTTCAGGAAAAATATATTTGCTTTTTCTTTTATTTTTTCGTGAATAATTTAAACATTGAAGGAAACATGTCCGAATGAGTATACAGCGTGCTCCAAAAGTCAGCGGAACGCCAGAATTGGATGATAGCGCACAGATATTGGTAATCAGGCGCATTAATTCTTTATTATTAGAAAGTATATTTATATTTCGATCGGACTATAATCAATGCATCTCAAACAAGTTGTCCAACTTCTGTTTTCACGGTGGATTTGTTTGAATGCTCGTTCCACTTCAAACTTGTTGTCCAACTTCTGTTTACACGATGGATTTGGTGTCCAACTTGTTTGAATGCTCAAAAGTTGGACGACAAATCCATCGTGAAAACAGCGCTTTTGAAACAATATTCTGACTAAAATTAGGAAGAATGGAGAAAATGTTTATCCCGTTATGAAATATAAAATTACTTACTGCAAAGCTCTGGTGCATGTTTTACGGTACACCCATGTAGCAATTTTAGCCATATTCTCTTCCAATAGTAAAAGAAGCACTTTAGGGTATAAAAGCTGAATAATAGTATAATAATGACGTTTGGCGCCGTCTTTTTAATCCAATAGAACCTTATTGTATCACTAAATTATGCTTCGCAAAAGGCATATATCATGTATCTTGTATCATCATTTTCTCGCGTTTTCTCCGACAACCAACGTGACAAGAATTAATAGTGTTGTTATAGGAGGCTTACATGGTGAGACGGATATTTATTAAAAAAAAAACACCTCGCAGCTAGCATTGAACCTATGACTATAGTATTGTCCGTCCTACGCGCGACCCACTCGACCAACCTGACATATAGTCAGCAATGCTCGTAAATGGTAATAGCCAGTTTCTGGGCAGAGATCATCTTAATTGGTTTAGAAATTAACAATGAGTGAGGAAATGTTGGTTTCATGCAAGACTTCAAACAATTCTATTGAAGAAACTTGGTATTACAGAGCACTTCATAACTTTCAACTCTTTCAAAAATCCCAAAGTCCATCCTTATATAAAACTTCGATGAACTATTTATCGGATGACAATATGAATGTCATACTATTAAGATGAAATAACAGAACCGATTCAATGCTATAGGAAAATATTGCATGTGTGTTAATTTAGAGAGAGAGAGAGAGACTACACAATAGAGAAGTATTTAATGGAATATATTTTTAGGTTAACGTTTAGAGAAAGTGCTATCGAAGTCTTACAGCATTATCTTTAAATTCATACTGATTTGAGCTTTTTATTGTGCTAATACGAGTATTCATTGATTTATTAGATAATCGTGAATTGATTCTATAAGGATGTTAAAACGTTCGCGGAAAATGTTTTAAGGATTATTTATCGGATTAAAATACTCCTTTAAGCGATGTCACACGTTAAACTGAGTTTGTGCGTCTTTGAAGCGTACGCATTGTTAGTTAGGTACGTGTTGTTTATGCACAAAATGCTTAAATTCATTTCGTTTTTAGGTATTGTTTGGTAAGCCCTAACGTCTGCCGTCTTGCTTCTGTAGTGGCAGATTTTAGGGCTTACAAAATAAATTCTGAATATGAGATGAATTCAAGCATTTTGTGGATTAGCAATTTTGAATTTGATCTTCAATGAAGCAAATTTAAATGTTACTTGCTTGGTAGTTCAGACGAAACGCCTTCGTGATAGTGAAGTTTTTGAAGTTGAAGTTTTGCTTGAATTTTTACCCAGCAAACAATTTTATCGTTTTGTTCGAAAAATCACAAAAACGATACGAAAACGATATCATTCAAATGAAAAATTTATCGTAAACTTGTCTCCCCGACGAAAAATCGCTTTATCGTCATCAATTTGTCAGGAATGTGACTCCTATTAACGAAATATCGTCTCATTATTGTAAAGATGATAAAATAGTAATTCCTCACAACGAGAGAATTATGAAATTGTCAAAAAATAAAACGACTAATTTATTCCCATAATTTGTAATCTTAGATAGCTCAGGTGTAGGACGTAGGACTACGAAACAATAGGTGATAGGTTCGATTCCCAGTAGAAGCAAAGTGTAAAAAGGTAAAATTAAAATAAGTTAAAAAATGTTAAAGATAAAATAGAAGAAAAAAAATAAAAAAAGGGAAAATAAAAAATAAATAAAATTTTTCACTTTTTCTATGTATTAGTCTATTATCGCCAAATTATCATCCTGGCGAATTAATATCGGTCACTATTCCTTCCCGAAGGGAGTGACGACTTTAATCAGAATTCGATATGAAATTCGAGAAATGTTTTCGAGCAGGCGAATTGAATTCGTATTGCGGACGATAGAAATTGTTTGCTGGGTAGTTAAAACAAAACTGCAAACAACTCTCATATAGGCTTTTCCGTGGTTTGATATTGATGTGCTGCGGATAGCCACCCATCGGCTCAATTCCACCACATAATAAAATGAGCGGGACTATGTCACCTGAGAACTCAATGTTTGTTTTATTTGCACGTGCTGCAATTGTGATTTGGTACCATATATTTATTACTGAATTATGCAACTTTGTTCAGTTCGTCACCTGCTTGGGGACGAAATCGGTTAGCTTTTCTAGTGCCCTGAAAGTGGACGAGCTCGCATAAGGTTTCGAGTGCATTTTACGTCGAAAACAGCCGAAACAAAAACTCATACAGCTCGTCCTCACGCAAGAGGACGAATTCAATTAGCTTTTCTAGGGCCTAAACTGTCCAAAGCCCTTACCTTACTCGTCCCTTTTTGCTGGGGACGAACTCGCAAAGGGTTTCTAGTGCATTTTTCATATAAGTGAAGTGCGAGTTCATTAAATGCGAGTTTGTTCCCAGAAAAAAAGGGAAGAGTAAGGTAAGGGTTTTGGGCGGTTTAGACATAAGAAAAGCTGTTCGATTTCGTCACCTTGTATGGGGACGAGCTGAACAAGGGTTTCTAAATACGCTTCCCGGCCTTCTTGTTTTTTAAGGAATCGCGACTCAGTGTTCAAAAATGTTCGACTAGTGTATGTATTATGCAGAATTTAAAATCACAGAATGCGGGAAAGCTGATACTGGTGTGCCAGTAATTCCAAAATTTGGTGCCGTTGGACTATGTCGTAGAACCAGTTTTTTAGGGTTTTTTAGAAATTTTTTTTTTCAAAAAACCCTTATGAAATCGATTTTGTCCGTCCGTCCGTCTTTCTGTCCGTCTGTCCACTAAATAACTCGTGAACGGCTCAATCGATTGTCATAAAATTTGGTAGGAATGTGAAGAATGGTTACAGTCTTTGGCACATATACCTTAGAAGTTGGTAGGAATAAGATAACATGGTGTCCCGAACGACTTTTTTAGTTTTTATCGGAGATTGACGTATGGGTAATTAAATCCAAGATCTAAACGAGTAAATCTCATATCAGTTAAAATTTTCCAGTTCCGAGTAACGGTAAAAAAGTTATTGGCGTTTAAAGTTAAACTTCTTTTTCGATCTCCGTTTTTCTAAACCGTTATAGGGATCGATATGAAACTTTGCACAAAGATTGGTCAGTATGGTCTTATATACGTTAAATATTAAGACTGTTGACTTTTGCTAAAGAAAAGTAAATAACAGTAAATTTGTAAAATTTCAATTTGTTCGTGTGTAGCCACTCTTAGGTTTCCAAATATAAAAATTCTGCTTAGGATTTTAGAAAATTAGATAGGGAATATGTCTACGAATTTTCATTCGAATAACTGTATCCAAACCGGAAATATATATAGCTAAGTAAGCATTTAGTAAGGGCCTTTCACAATGCAAGGGAGGCCTCTTAAGCATTTCTTCAATGCATCTTTTAACTTGATGAAACAATGAACATGAAATTTGGTGGAAATGTATTGAATGGTAATATTGTTTGCCACAAATATTTTTGAAGTTTGTAGGACGAAGTTAACAGGGTGTCCCTGAATAGCTGCAAAAGTATACTTGTTCAATACTGATTGGAAAGCTTGCGTGGACTCTTGTGTCAGGAGACACAATGGAATTTATTGATTAAAAAAACAGTGACAGTAGATTTACAGCTAATAATTCAGTTCATATATAAAGCCAAGCCATCCTTACGTTTGCCTGAGTTTCTTTTTGCTCAAAGGCCATCAAAAATCTTAAATCAAAAAATGAATTATACAAACTGGGTAAAGAGTAAATCTATTTTTGGATTGGTCTATTTAAAGGTGGAACAGAATGAAACGCGTTTATTTAGACCAATCCAAAAATAGATTTACAGGAAGCATTTCATTGATGCTGTGCACAATTATCTATTGCTTATAAAATATACGTACAAAAAATATTCACTATGCATGAAATTCTAAAAACCCCTCGTATTGCGGGCGCAGCCCTCTGTACGCCGGTATTTTTTAACTATTAGATGGTAAAACATACAGCAGGTTTTTTTTATCTTAGTTGGTAAAACATATAGCAGAAGCGAACAGAAATATCCATTTGATAATTCGTCATATCTCCGACAAAAGATAATTTAATTTTTGAGATTCAAATTTTTCCTTCTTCTTAATTTGAAGAGTAGTTTTGCAAAATTAAATAAAATTGTTATATGGCATTGCCCTGTGTCCTGTGGCATGGGTCAAGAATAGTGTCACCTAAAGCCAATTCACAGCTCCAGGTGCAAGCGCTTTGCAGCTCGCAGGTACGAGCCGTCCCGGCTCTAGCTCGTCATCTGAATATTCCCATATAAGCCAATACGTTTTGACATTGTGAGTACTGCTTGAGCTTGCGAGCCGTACGACTAGTCGTGTGAACGAAGCCTTTTAGTGGTAATTCGGGCCTCTGCCTTCTGAAACCTGTCGTCCGATATACGCGAATTTGAGTCATTCGAGTACCGTCGGTTTTGGGTCAACGTTCCTGTGCCTCTAACGAACTAATCACACTAATTCAAGTACTTGGAAGCCTTGGAATAAACCTGGAATTTTTGTAAATTGCAATACTGTTTGGTTTTGAAATTCGATGGCAATAACAAAAAAAATATATTTTATCATTTCTCCTCTGGAACTCTCTCATTGATTACATTGTAAAAAAAAACTATTCAAAAGCAATAGCTTTTATATTTTCGTTTGTTGTTTTATTTACCATATAAATGCACACAGTAATTCGCAAATAATTGAATTTCACTGTAAATTTACAGTCCATGAAGCAACAGTTTCCGATACACATGCATGTTTCATATGCAGATATGCACGTTCAATTACTGTGTGTAAATGTTTTCAGATATTTTCAAATTGCTCAATTTGTGTGCAACTTTGCTTTTCGGGAAAATATAATATATGAATTTTACAAAATAAATAAATAACATATTGTTCTTTTATGAAATATGTGTATATTTAAATTGAATATTGTCAGATGGGAATATAATCAAAAATCAATTTCGAATGTTATTGACGAATAATTATGATTAAATTTGCCAGAAAATGCAAATTAGGAATTTTAAACAGCTTGGTGGTAAAAGTATGTTTCGAAAGTATTGTTAATGCTGGAAATGATGCTGAAAGAATCGAATCGTGTTTTAGAGGGGATTCACATTATGGACAGGATTTACTAAAACCACTTAATTAATCGAGTCGAAACCCGCCTACTAGATTAAATCGTATGTCATGAAATTCAAAATACATCGTAGAATGTACTTGCATTATTCAAATTGCAGTAGGTACAATATGGTACAACTGTCAACTAAATCTAGGATTTAGTAAATCTTGTCGATAGTCTGAATCGCCCCTTAAACACCGTAGTGAAAACTATATGGTAATTTATTTTGACTTAAAGCTCTGTGCATCTCTTCAGGGCACGACCATAGTGAAACTTGAAACTTTTTTTCAATATTTTATGAAGATATGCGCTCACAAAAAAATCAATAAAATGTCAGATTCCATTTTTGCGCCGAATAAATCAGTTTGTGATCAAACTTTGTTTTTTTGTTTTTGCTAAAAATATTTTTTTTGTACTGAAATTTGTTTGCATTCTTTGTACGAAAAAATACCAAGCGTAAAAATGTTTGTACAAAATGTCCCTTTTCACAAAAAATTGTACAAGATTGCATCGTGATAGCTAGAATTTCCGATTTTTTCATGCAACAGTTACTGAAACCACTAATAGTCCGGACACACTAGGAGATAACCTCGTTTCATAAACCGCAAAAAGCTCCGAGCTTCATAAAGGCAAATAGCACGACACACTAGTCGAATGCGGGTTATGAATATCAGGATAAACTTATATTGTTTCTGGATGTCACACATATTTAAACACATTTTTTAGAAGTTACTTTAATTCCTACGGATTTCACGTATAGGAAGTGGTACTGACTGTAAGAAGAGGCAGAAAGCGCCCAAGCAAATAAATGACGTATTTTTTTTCGTATCGGGGTTAAATCTGACTCCAAAAAACGATCGCGGTTAACATCCCGATTAAGACCAAACAGCTGACATCTGACAGTTCTTGAGCATCTTTGGCTCACACTCGTTGCCTAATTTTGTAGATTTGGTCGATTTGATCAGAAAAGGTGATTATTTCTTTGCAAAATATTTGTTCATGATGAGAAAAACTCTCACATTGGTTTGAAAAAACAAATTTCCTCATATTTTACCTATGCCTACGCCATCTAAATTTGATTCCTCTAAGCTCTATCCCATGTAGGGTAGTTGCACGCGTGAACAAATTGTTGGGCGGCATTTCTACTAGCTCAAACCATAAAAAAGCTGAAACTTTAAACTCAAGTTCGTTGTAAAAATTAAAACACTATAGTAAATCAATGGTAACATGATAACAAATCAGTACTCGTTTTTTTTTTATTTCTACGAAGAAGACTGACATCAATGCGTGACCCAGTGTCGAAGCCAAGAATTTTAAAAGACTTCCAATTCAAGGAAAAATGTTGGAGATGATTACCTTCTATTGTTCTTGTGATTTGAAATCCAGACAAAATGTATTCTGTCTTTCACAATTTTTTTCGCAAATTGCTTCGCAAGCTTTATATACCGTACCAAAAACAGCAATACACTTATTTTTCTGATATAAAACTTTTATTATTACGAAATGTTTTGACTTCCAATAACCGGATTTGTAATTTTTTCCTGGGTTCATTCCCTTTCTTCAGGTACAGGGACAGCATACCCAATCTCAGTGGCGCAACCAGGATTTTTGCCCTAGAGGGGCCTAAACCATTCATTTGAAATATGTATATGCCACAATATGGATAATGGTGAATTTATCCAGTAATGGATAACGCTATACGGTAGTGGTACATTCCCTCTTATTTTGTATGTAAATGTTTCATAGCTTAGAATTACGTTGGAAAGGCGAGTGTAATGTTATATTAATTAGCAGCAATCTTCCTTTCATGGTTTTGTGAAAACATAATTTTAAATCACTTTCAGCATTCAATTGGTGCTTGTATAAAATAGAAAGAGACCACCAACCCAAACTTAGACATTATATTCGATTAAATTGGACGCTTCGAGACGATAGGAAATAATGTGACTTTGTCATGTTACTTATTGTCACATACTTCCACGATCTCATACCTATAGAGAATAGGATTATTGTTCCCAACAATGGATTTCGCAAAGGCAGATCGAAATGGATTTCGCAAAGGCAGATCGACTACAACCAACCTCATAATTCTTCCGTTCTCGAGGGTAATCAAGTTGTTGCAGTTTACACTGATTTTAGTAAGAGTTAAAGGTGACCATAAAATTCTAATTGAAAAGTTACACAAATTTGTGGTATCTGGGTCCATTCTAAGTTGATTTCGTTCTTACCTTGTCAATCGTACCGAATTTATGAAGGTTGTATATCCAAAGGTATATTCGTTTCCTCTGGTGTACCACAGAGCAGTCATTTGGGTCCCCTACTCTTCAACATTTTTTTTTCGACCTATCACAGTCTTTGGCTGATATTCCACATCTTTTCTATGCTGATGACCTTAAATTGTACAACGCCATACAAACACATTTTTAAGGCAACATTTCTTCAACTGAAGCTACAATCCCTCGAAGAGTGTTGCAATCAAACTCATTTATTCCTTAACGTCAGTAAGTGCCATGTAATAAGCTTCTCCCGTAACAGCGAAATTATAACCCTTTTATACCAACTGCATAACGATGAACTGAGTTGCCCATATGAAAGATCTATGTCTTAGGCAACAATCTATGCTTCAATTAACAATATCAATATGATATAACACTGTCCACGGCTAATCAGCAACTTGGCTTCATTAAAAAAAAAAAAAAACGAACTAAAGAATTTCATAATCTTTGGGTCACTAAATATCACGCTGGAATATGCTTGAGTTATCTGGAACCCAGTACCTACATGAAATACACTGCAACTTTTGAATCAATTCAAAAACAATTTCTCCATTTTGCACTGAGAAATCTATATGATCTAGCCGATTTTCGTAGCCTCCTTACCAATACATACATTTAATGACACTCTCCTCTCTAGAAGAACTCTACTCAATGCATGTTTTACTTTTGATGTTATTAGGGGTGCAGAGCTAATGCTGATTTTCTATTTGGAAAAATAATTTTCGACGATCAATTGAGACGTAGCTCTTTTAGGAAAGCTGTATGCCGACTGCTCAAAATTGTATCGACATCGATCGGTTATGGCTACAACGGACCCATAAATAGATGATGCCGAAATTTCAACTCTATTAGCATACATTATTCTCCAAGGATATCTAAATGTACTTTCAAGCATAATTTCATAAAAGCCCTCAATTCTTTCTAGATTCCTAGATATTTATATAGACAGTACGAGAACTGAAAGGACTGAACTAAATACAACGCTTTGATTCAGTTACATAAAGCCATCCAAATTTGAGAAAAGGAACACCTATATAGATCTAAACACATTCTTTTCGAAGCGTAGAGCCTCCCACAATTTTAATTGCAATGGAAAATTCACATTTTATTTTATGTATGCCTCGCACAAATTTTGGATGTAAAATAAGTATAGTTCGATAAAAAAAAATAGTATCAAAGTCGAACGATTTTTTTTTTACCAAAATCACCTAGAGAGCTGCTCATTTGTCTTGTTCTTATTTGTGCAGAGGTATGTAAAATAAATATGTATGTTTCAAACTTACACAAACCATACCAAAACTGGCGAATTTGCTATGGACCGATTCATACTCGTATTTTTATGTAATTTTCAAAGAAATGCATTGATTCATATTTCATTTGCAATATTTTCTTTCCTTATTTCTAGGTCTGGGAGGGACTTTAGCCCCCTTAGCCCTCCCGTGGTTGCGCCACTGCCCAATCTCCTCCCCTGGAAACTGCCATTTTGGGCTATTTTCATACAGTACTGAAAACGTAGCTGGAGAACGGAGGTAGCTATGTATGTGGAATCACTTCATATCCTCCCAATGGAATTTGAGACCTTTCGATTGATATTAATTGGTAGGCGTTACGGAAACTGTAATTTCGGCATGGTTCTATATCCATGAAGTTCTGAAAGCTGTCAATTCGGGAAAGTGTAGCGGGAAAACGGAGGGCCCCGTGGAAAAGAAGTTCAGATTGTTTTAGTGGGGTCAACACTTTTCGATTGAATAGGATATTATAAAAAAAATATTTTCAAATCCATAGAGTGCACGGAGCGAGCGAAGCAACCGGAGGAAGACAGCCATAGTTAATCCTAAAACCTCCAGCACACTGATGAATTTTTAAGAAACCTGAGCCTGAGCTGAGCATTCATCGTAAGATATTTGGTTTACGCAGAATCAGGCTTGGCAAAGCCTGGTTTCATCTTAGTAGAGGCACATTTCCAGAAGGTGAATTTCAGTTGTCTCAGTAGCACCTCACACTCAGTTTCAGCAGGGCACACCTCAGTCCTGCTCCAACTGACATCCCTTTGACCCCAAGGACGAAAGCGGTAATTACCTTAGACTACCTTGGAGATTATCCCAGTAATGCAGTATTTCGTCGGTAGAATATTCAGTTCTAGCCCAACAGCACAACGATTTAGCACAACACAGACCGGATGTCAATACACTCAACAAATTGCAGTAACGATTCTCTCTAGTAAAATAATTGTCAATACACCCTGTCCCATTCATGGTGGAGTGGAGGATATTTTAATGGTAGGTTGTGTAGCTCATTTGGGGAAAATTAATGTACAACGGGACCCCTCTAGTTTTAACCGTTACAATGTAATAGCATTTTTTTTTTGTAAATTGTGATCAAATGTCCGTCTTGCCGAACTGAATCAAAAGAGATATGACTTCACTTTCTGAAACTACATAAAATATCCAATAAAACGACATCTCGCCCATTACGAAGTTGCTCGTGTCTTCCGAGATATACCTACCCGTACCCAAGATTTTATTGGGTTGGGTACGATATCCCGCCCATCATATTCCCGTTTTTCAAAATCCCGACATTCAATATCCCGCCATTTGAAAATCCCGCCAATTAAAAATCCCGCTCAGTTAGAATCCCGTCTAATCAAAATCCCGCCAATCCAAAATCCCGCCATTTCAATAACCCGCTTATTCAAAATCCCGCTTTTCAATATCCCGTCACAAAAGATAAGTATTCTATCAAAAATCGCGCACTTACCTTTATTATTATTGACGGGATATTGAAAAGCGGGGCAGAAAAGAATACTTACCTTCTTACTACATCACATTTGCCGTTAAAATATTGATACTGCTATACAGATTGGAAAGTGAAAGCTAGCTAGTATCCTCTTAAGGCCTGAATAGACCTCGGGCGGAATGAAAATGAAATTTTTGTCCGCTGCGATTTTATCAATGAAAATGCATGCTTACTGTCGTGGAACATGTCGGTAATGATGGGGAATTCCATAAGCTACAATCCGAATATGGTTCCAAAATTTTTCTCGGCCATTTTATGTATTATTTTTCGATTCCCCCGTCATTAGATATTTTCCACGGTGAAATGACCGGGGAATCGAAAAATAATACATAAAATGGCCGAAAAAAATTTTGGAACCATATTCGGATTGTAGCTTATGGAATTCCCCATCATTTCCGACATGTTCCACGATAGTAAGCATGCATTTTCATTGAAAATATCGCAGCGGACAAAAATTTCATTTTCATTCCGCCCGAGGTCTGTACTGCGCTTTATCAGTGAGGCGGTGAGATAAAATTTCAATATTAGTGAAAATACGTATGTGTTTTTCCGAATTGACACGAAGTTTGCAGGATGCAGATACCAAAAAAATAGCAGATTGGTGTTGAATTAATTATATCCATGGGAAAAATACCTTTAGATGTAGCAAGCAGTGACTTTCAACTTAAGAGGACTATGAAAAAACGGATTTTTTTAGAAACTTGGCGCTTAAACTAATGTAAACAATTGATAGGTCGAACGAATATCTACATTTTTTTTGTTAACAATAAAAAAAAATTTGGGAGTATTTTGACGGGATTTTTTTAATTATTTAGTAGCGGGATATTGAAATAGCGGGATTTTGAGGTGGCAGGATTTTGAGGTGTCGGGATTTTGAAATGGCGGGATTTTGGAATGGCGGGATTTTGTATTGTCGGGATAACGTAAAGCGGGATTTTTTGAAAAAAAGCGGGATTATGAACGGGCGGGATTTTGTTTTTCGGGATTATGTAGGTATCCCGATTTGATTATTTGAATTTATGATGAAAATCCAATTTCTCTCTTAGACCTTCTTAGGAACCAACTGAGTCAGTGGCGGCTCGCCCATATGTGCACAAGTGCACGTGCACCACCTGAGGAAAATTGTTAAATTGACAAGTTTCTTCAAATATGTATATAAAATATGTATCTGAAATCGCATTCCTAGATACACAATCCACCCATTGAATCGATGTACTGCACATACATGCACTGTACAATACAACAGTCCATGAAGAGGAGCACGCGCTGCAATTTTAGGTATCTAAGGGGTTCGCGGGAAAGAGAGATAGTACAAAATGTATACTAGAGTTTGTGCACAGAGCCGGTATGCACTGCGCATTGATTTTATATGAAGAAAAAATTTTGCTTTGCCTGTGCGTTCGTTGTTGTATGTAGGTATGTTTAAAAAAGAGATGGCTGAAATTACCACAGTATTTTTTTTTTTAAACTTAATTTTAAAAGGCTTCCGACAGAAAACAAAATACAATAAAAATTCGGGAGGACTTACACCTAAATTTGTGACGGATACAAAAAAAGAAACTTCCAGTGAGAATTTAGACCGGAAATATACTCGAAAAATGAGTGGATTTGTGGGTGTGCGGATACGAATAAACTTTTTTGTTTTCCGTGTTTATTGTATGGTCGTCAAAGCGATGATTTAAGTTGGCAAAAGTCGGGAATAGATGATCTGGGGTCCATCTAGTCCATCTTCCCGCATAAATGCGCAGCTAGACTTCAATATACTCGGAAAACAAGACATCCGCCAGCAGCTGGACACCGGATATAGAAGACAACTGGAGCTGAAAAATGAAGTAATTCGCAAAAACCGATTTATACTATGAAAAATTTGAATTTTGAATTAGCACTCAGAGGCCATAATGAGACGGATAATTCCATAAACCCTGGTGTGTTTCGGGGTCTCATAAATTTCGCCGCAGAGTTAGATTTTTCGTTAAAAGAGCACTTTGAGAAGGCTACGATCGGACGATCGAATAAAAACATTTTTAAATTCCACAATGTGCCAAGATAGATTAACAGCTTTAGCTATGCTATCAATCGAAAAAAAAACTGGTACATGATATTTCTAATTTCAATGATTTAGTAATTGAGAAATATGAATCAAAAAATGAACGACGGGAAGATGCTGTGTTTAAACATTTCTTCGCATGATTAGCTTGTTGATTTAGTTTTTAGAATATGTATATAATTAATTTATGTTTACTTGGATAATGTTTCTTTTTTTTTAATTTTTTGAAATGTGTTACTTTAGTTTGAACTCGTAAAAATAATAAAATTATTACTTTATACTGCTATACTATACAAAATAAACTATTAGTATCCATTGAATTTTGACATTTTTTCTGTAGATTGTAATTAGTTTAGCACAAACTATGAAAAGTTAAGTTGCATGACTACTCTCGCCGCAAGTCATTTGCTTTTATTTCTTTGTGAACCCCTATTATATTCGATTACGAGCCGCCACTGAACTGAGTAATATTCAAATTTAAATTCTAGTAAATAACTTCCTGCCTGGTGAAATTAACCTTCGGGCGGGCGCAATGCATCTGACAGATTAAGTGACCAGTTTTTGTTGCGCCAACCAGCGATATGAAAAGGGAGAGATCTGAAACTCACAGTAGCTTAATCTTTATCGATCAGCTATCCAAAGCAGCTTTCAGTTTTTATCTACCATATGTCTGAGGGGCGGGAGGGGATGAAATAATCTCTCAGATGTATTGCGCCCGATTGTGTTATTTTCTTCTTTTCTATGAAAATTTCCACTTGTTATACTCTTCAGATTGCGTAATAACGTTGTGTAGACTTTAAGGTTCACCAAATCGTTCAATAGTGTGTTTTTAGTAAAATAAGCTCACATTTTTTAGGCGGTCGAGTTGTTGGAGGTTTTGTAAATATTGAAGCGATTGAAAGCGGATTATTAATTAAGCGGAAAATGTGAAGGGTATTAAACTTTGTGAGCCAGTATTTGTTTCTAAAATTTCGTAGAACTGTTTCAAAAAGACAATGCAACAATAAACAAGAGTCTAAAACATACAAAAAACTAGTTTCATCCTTTTTGCTGCACTTAATCTGTCAGATGCATTGCGCCCGATCGTGTTAGGATTAGTATTGCGCCCGCCGGAAGGTTAAATGGACGCAACGTATCAACCATTTCAAAATTAAAAAAAAATCTTAGGGGGCGGCAATTTGTCGTCTTGCCCGGGGTAGCATATGGGCTAGAGCGGGACTCAGCGCCCGTTAACAATATGGTACAACTGTTAACTAAATGTAGGATTTCGTAAATTTTGTCGATAGTCTGTATAGCCACTAAGTTCAATCACATATTTGTTTGCTTTACATTAGAGAATAATTAGAAATCCCTTTCCATCAAGAATGTTTCAACGTAGAAACTCCCAAGTATTTCCTTCATTAAAGATAATAATGCATTAATGTTCAAATTCAACACGATATGCCAAGATGATCATATTGCATAAAATGGATTAAATTTTACGTATACATCCGATAGTCACTTGAAATCTGTCAAGCAAGCAAAAATCAATCAATCAATTACTTCTTCAAACAATGTAAGGAGGGATGTTCTTCCGACGTATATATACAATAACAGACTTTGTTTTCCATCTCGTCCGGCATCTTTGAATTTCGCCCATGGCGTGTGTATCCTATAAAATCGTCATCGTATTCCCTTCGAATAATACATACATCCTTCTTCCGCTCAAATTGAAATCCTTCTCAGACCATATCCTTCGTAAAATTTCATCTCAATTAAATTTGTTGTTACACATTGAGGATAGCGGGTGTGTCCTGTCTTTCCTTGTCGCCCGTTGACTTTATCTATCTTTCCTCTATACAAAAGTAGATATTGAACTGCCCTGAAGACAGGGGCGAACTCAGGAATTTATTTCGGGGGGAGATTTGTGTATGCAAGTGACTCATAAAATCATACGTTTAATCTTAAGATAATCGTTCTTATATATTCTAAATTTAAAAAAAAAAAAAAAAATAATTTAAAATATTTAAAGTTGATTTTCATCAAATAAATTTAAGTTCTTTTTTTTAATACTCCCTTAGGACATAACTGGTTTTGGTAACCGATTATTACGAAATTTTTTAGACACGGAATCACCTTATTGCATTTCTTGCAAATTAATTTAGTTTTTTTTTACATCCATTTAGATCCTACAAAATGAAGACATGTTTTACCCATTTTTCAACAGTCACTGTCAAAGTTTGTGGTTTTTGAAACTCGCGAATTATAAAATGTTAGATGACCCTAAACAAAAACTACTCACTGAATGTATTTAATCTTCTTTTTTATTTTACTTTATTTCGCATTAATTAAAACTTTAAAAAATAATTCGCAACTATATCTTGTCTATCAAAACTAATAAAATTATTTAATGTATTCGTTTTTTATTAGACTTAAACTTAATTTTCAATGTCAAATTTTGTTATTAGTAGTGTAGTAACCAAGTGATAAACCTAGTACATGAGATTGCAAAATGTGGTGGATTTTTTTTTTTGTTTCTTATGTTGGAGGTCAACGATTCAGGCGGCCAAGGCCCGACGTCGGGCTATCGTGCCACATTGATGATGATGATGTTTTTTTTTGGGTGCTAAGCCCGAATCCGTTGCTTCCCACCAACATTTCGATCCGAAACAGGGTCAAAATCGCAAAAAAACACAAAAAAAAATAATAAAAATATAAAAAAATAGATCATACTCCAAATTCAGCTGTGGGGAACAATCAATAACATCAATAATAATCGATAACGCTCCTCCCGGAGTGGTGGTAAAAAACAAACTCCTGATGACGAGGCACGCCAAAATTTTTATGCTTTTGTCTTCCTTATCTTAAATTTTGGGCATCCTAGAAAAATTTCATTAAAGAGACCAAAGTTCATTCATCGACCATCCTAATAAAAAGCTTGCTCAGTTCTGGCAAAGCCATTTTGCTCGTGATTCCACGAACTCCTTGCAGTTTGAAATGTTTTTTATTCTCATTAATGCCATTCTTCTGAAACAAATTAATTTGAGATTAAAAACAATCTTCTATAAATTGATTCCTTTTGGTGAAAAATTAACGTTTTCGTGGATTAAGTACACATTTGAACATTTCGCATCTATTCGTAAAAACGAAATTTCCGTACCTCTAATAAATTACTATCAATTGTAGCGATACCACATAATGCATTTTAAAGGAGAAATGTACAGTTTCGAAGTTACAAGCCAAAAAATACCGGCGTACAGAGGGCTGCGCCCGCAATACGAGGGTTTTTTAGATTTTGGATACATACATAGTGAATAATTGTGCATAATTTTTTGTATATTTTATAGGTAATAAATAAGAAATATGCACAATATTAATGAAATTCTGCTTGTAAATCTATTTTTGGATTGGTCTAAATAACACTTTTAATTAGACGAATCCAAAAATAGATTTACCTTGTATCATGGCTACACATATTAACTGAATTTATTAGCAGTAACTCAGTTACCATTACTCCAAACTGGAAAAAAGCAACTGATATGAAATGTACCCATCGAGTTCTATGATTTGAGTATCCATACGTCCATGTCCGATAAAAACTAAAAAAGTCGACTTTTTCAAATCTCCGGGACACCCTGTTAGCTTTGTCCTACCAACGTCTAAGTATTTCGTGCTGAAGACTGTTACACATTCCTGCCAAATTTCATTACTATCGGCTAAGTCGTTAGCGAGTTATTTAGTGAACAAATTTTCAAACCTCCGGGACACCCTGTTATTTTTGCCCTACCAACTTCTAAGTATTTCGTGCCAAAGAATGTTACTATTCTACACACTCCTACCAAAAGACAGGACGATCGGTTAAGCCGTTCGCGAGTTATTTAATGAACAAATTTTCAAATGTCCGGGACACCCTGTTATTTTTGCCCTATCAACTATTAAGTATTTCGTGCCAAAGACTGTTACCATTCTACATATTCCTACCAAATTTCACCACAATCACATTTTGCAATCTGAAATCAGCTAGTGACTACACTACAGATTTTGAGTCTGAAAATCATCACTTATTTGTTATGTCAATATAGGCCGTGTTTTTCAACATCGGGGCAGGTTTGCTGACCTAGATCCAGGTTAAATATCAAATTCTCACGTAGGCATTGCAATTTATTTCAATATATTGTTCGTGTATATTAAAGCCTCGTTTTCACTTTACAAATGCAAAAGTTTAAATGCTATTTTTTCATTAAAAACATATTTTTATGCGCAAACCATACTTTTTTTCAGAATTAGAATTTGGTAAACCACACTTTTAATATGAATTTACAAACAAAAACGGCTTGAACTGCTAACCTGAATAAGGCTCCGGGTTACCATTTGTATGAAAATTACCCCGTATAGTGCAGGTTAGCTGGTAAAAACACGGCGATAGTTATGTTGTATAAATTTAGTTTAAACTTATCATTTTGAAAAATCGGTTTCATAATTTCGGGGGTGTTTTATCCCCCTAATCCCCCCCCCCCCCCTTGGGTTCGGCCCTGCCTGGAGATATTCTTCAGCTGTTGCCGTGCGGATTCGAACCTTATAGATAGAACGTAAAATTCGCTCAACGACGCACGTGTGATATCGTACCCTGGTCTGTCAGTGATACGGACATTGGACAACAGAACTCGTGGAATTTGAGAGTTGGGTTTCAGAGTGCGGCAAGCCTCTATATAGCCCCTATACTTGTATGTTGAAACGAAATCAAAATTCCATGAAAATTCGAAAATGTATGGGAATTTGTCGTGTGCGTATTGAATGTTTGAGAGGGTCGTCTCCATATATTTAAGTAGGCGTCATCGTTGTCCTGTCTTTCTCATCCGGAGCCAGAAGAGCAATATATCGACGAATAGACAGGCAAACAAAAGGCACCTTGGATAACTTGAAATTTAATAGCGTTCGTGAATGACATCGAGTTCAAGTTGGTCTCTTCCTGTTTGCTCTGCATAATATTGACTGGAGTTTAAGGTAAGCGCCCTTCGTCTTATACAGATTTTAAAGTACCTAACAGGGAGATATGGTTTAGAAGCGAGAAAATGAAGAAGACTAAAACACTTGAACGTTAGACTTCAAATTTCTGTGTTGAGGAACAATAGATAGAGCTACACACATATTGTACATTGTTAAATTTTGCTAACCCTAATCGTTGTTTTCGGGATATGAGATGTAAATATGAATATTGAGGCACTAGAAGAGATTGACGTTTCTGACAAGGACCGATGTTGTTACCGTTATAAACTACTCGGCCAGCTGATCCCATGATACAGAATTTGCTATGGTAATAGTGACAATTTATTGAGCAAACTTTTTTTTATCATAAAACCAAAAATCGTTAATTTATATTCCAACATCTGGCAAGAGGATAGTTCTTCGTTGAATTTTGGCTCAATTGTACCGTGTCGCATACACTAAAACAGAAAGCCAAATACCGCAAAGAAAATTATATTTAAATGCAATCATATACCAAATCCCTAAGATACTTCTGATTCTCGTTTTCTTATTTTTTTCCATTTCGATGCTAATCTCGACATTGGCAAATCTCCATTCATATACCAACGAAAATTAGACCAAATAAGCATCGACGAAAATCTCACGAAATTATTCAAGAACTTTAGTTTTAAAATGGGCCAGCATCCAAATAAGTTTTATATGAAATTGCCGAAATGGAAGCAATTTCCTGGCAAAGAACTAACTACATACTAAATGCAATCTTATGGCGGGCGACCGGCGCGGCAGGGCGGCTTATAATCGTTGAATTTATAGAGAAAAGGATTATATTAGGATTAGTGTAAGTCTCCACCTCGCCCTATTCCCATACTAATTTCAAGAATGAAATTTCAACGTTGGATTTCGTCGAAGTAACTTTGAATAGGGATTATTCATGAGAGCTTGAACGATTTTCAAGTTATGATTGCAATGTATGGTCGCAAGAGGGCAGTATATTTTGGAAAAGTCAACTGACTACGCAATGGGCGTGTACTGAAGTTTGGCCATACATTCAGTGGCACCTTCGTGCATACATAGAATATAGTTCATAAGGAAGATACCTACCTATAATTTATGCCTACAGTCAGGCGCGCACAGAGGATTTACGGGGCCCGGGGCATATAAATAAAAGTGGCCCCTTTGAGAAAAAGAACATTTGTCCTTGGAAACTCTATAAATGTTGTTCCTACTACAGGATGCCAGGATGCTGGTACCTGAGAGAGCGGCATTAGGGTAGATAGATAGGGCGCTCGTCTTCGAATCATAGGTTCGCGGGATCGAATCTCATTGTAGGCGCAGGTAATTTTCTATGCTTAAACATCACTAACTATAGAGGTCAATGCTGCGCTGCGTGAGCATTTTTATCAAAAAAAAAAACAATTGATGAATTCATTAATTTAATAAACGTTACAACAAGAACGCTATTCTCAATGTAAGAAGGCAAAGAGTCAAAGTAACTCTTCGCAAAGTTATTTTAAGTACGATGTTCTTTATTTTAGTAGAAAAACTGTAACGTCAAAATCATGTTTCAAAATACTTGGTTTAAGATCGATCCACACTTTTTAGTCATCAGTCGCAGTCACAGTAATTTCTCATTCAAATTGACAGATTGTCAGTCAATCAATTAACTTGAAGTGACTGTGACTGATGACTGAAAAGTGTGGATCGACCTTCAAGAGTGTTTTCGATTGATTTCACTCTACTTTTTTTCTCAGTGTAGGGGGCCACTCAAGAAGTTGGCGGCAGGGCCCAGAGTGAAGTTGTTCCGTCACTGCTGATGGCTTTGCAAAAATTCTTGTCTCTTCATAAACGGTACTAAGACCGAGTGTGCATTGATCCATAGCAGAACAAAAGTCTAAAACCAAACCAGTAGAAAACGTTGAGAAATTTTGCTAGTTCGAGAGCATAGTTACAGATAAGACTACAATGAGTTAACAACAATCAGAGAGAGACTTGAATAAATATAAGTTTATGGAAACTAAATAAGAAATAGTAATTTAAAGAGGATCCATCGTTTTCAGTTTCTTGGTTAGCACTTTCTCTATAAAACACACATAGTTCGAAGACACTCGGATTTTAAGAGCGTACAGATTAATTAGATAAATTGCGGCAGAGTGTGCTGTTGATTTCAACACCTAAAATATATCAAGATCAGTGCCAATTTTTTATTTAGCAATTTTAATTGAAAAAAGTAGGTGAAGGGAAATCCTATAAGGTCCTAGAAATGCTTTGAACAACGCAAAACAAGATAAATAGAGATTTAAAAAAATTTATCCGACATCAATTCGTGTAATAATATTGCAGACGTATGCGCACTACGAGACCACTGTCCCTGCGGGGCCCTCTCCAACGCGGGGCCCGGGGCAAATTGCCCCTTTTGCCCCACCCTCTGTGCGCGCCTGCCTACAGTGATATACGATCACAAAAAATCCTTGTTGAAAATACAATAACTGTAATGTGCAATTTATGTATAAGAAATTAAAGTAATCTTTTTCTCTCTCTCAAATCATTCAAATGTAAATCTTCACTTTTAAGATAATTACAGGGTGGCCCAATTTAACTGCAACTTTTGGCATACTGATTTTTTTATTTATTTAATACATAATTTTATTGAACCAAAGCAAAAAATGTTGAAATACAATTATATTTTTAAAATTTAATTCAAATTTTCTAATGTGACCACCATTAGCGCGAACTATGGGTTTGAGTCGGTTGACAAACGAATCGCACGCTGCACGAATGTGAGCCTCTGGTATTTGTGCCCATTCACGGCGAAGAGCTGCCTTGAGCGCATCAATACTCTGGTATCTTTTAGTGCTGGCATGGGCCTGCAAAATCCCCCATATGGAGTAGTCCAGCGGATTCGCATCCAGTGAATGAGGAGGCCACTGTTCGGTCGAAATTAATTTTGGAACATTGTTTCTTAACCAGTCTTGGTTTGCGCGTACTTTGTGTGACGGTGCAGAGTCTTGCTGAAATGTCCATTCTCTTTTAGTAAAATGTCTCCATGCCCACGGCTTCAAAGCACCTTCCAAAACAATTTCTCGGTAAACATTCGCATTCATTCCGCGATCCAAAAACACTAGCGGAGATCGGCCATTCGCCGTCACGGCTGCCCAAACCATCACAAACGGTGCGGATTGAGTTTTGGCGGCCATCCAGATATCTAAATTCTCGAACGACCTTTCTGTTAGGTAGACACGATCGTTTTGTTTATTTATAAATTGCTCAATAGGGCAATTTTTCTCATCGGAGAAAACGATATTTGGTAATTGGTCACGTTCGTCCAATCGCACACTGTTACGTTTTACTTCCATCACGGATAAAACGTTTTTCACAACACTCAGGCGCAAACGCTTGCGGATGCTTAAGCACAACAAGGTGAACTGTCGTGGAACAAAATATAAGGGCGCTATCATTAGCGGTTACAGATTTACAGTTACCTACTTTTGGTTGCAGTTCATTTGGGCCACCCTTTACAATACTGATTTAAAAATCCAATAGAATCGATTTATCGTCCATCAGGTGCACGCAGAGACTGAAAACGTAATTACCAGTCAATGTACGATGAGATGAGTCGTGAAAGCACAGACGATAAGAGCTCATTATAAAAAGATATCGATTGAAAGGTTTTCTCTCCCATTATCGAATCCATTTTCTTCGCTTGTAATAAGAGGATGTCAGACTATACGAGTAGAAAAAGAATGCCAAGTACCCATTCAGTCGGTAAGACAAATCAAACCGTTCCTTTTTTGTAAGTATTAATTTTTTTCCCAGGATAATAATTTCAGTTATCCATGAGACTTCTCCGAGCGTATTTTAATTACAACGAAGACTATGATATCTGAGTGTGCGGTTTATGTGTACGTTTGGTCTATAAGTATGTATGCAAATCCTTCGGGGTTAAGTGATTAATTAGAAAAATAAATCTTCTGTGTAATTCAAGAAGATGATGATAATAATGGTGATGATGGCCTATGTTCAGATGAAAGATATTTGAAAAGTGATTATGATGTATACGTACGTACCAACCAACTATGTGTGTAGTGTATGAATTTTTAATTGTGCGCATTTCGATTTGTTTATTAGGAAGGATTGCAAATGATGGATCGGAGTATTGCATGATGTTGTAATAAGAAAAAGATGATAACCTGGCACTTCACTCTGCCAATACGCCGAATGTCCTGCTTTGTCTATTTTTTGGACAATAGGGAAGACCACCGGTAACCGTCCATTGTTTGTGAAGAAAATTACCAATAGGAAAACCTAACTTTTTATGCTATTCCGCCAAGCAGTCTGAAAGTTTACGTTCGTAAAAGACGACTCATGTGATGATCGCTCGGCGATCTTAGTTACACTTAGAAAACGAGTTCTGAACACTATATGCGTGTACTTGTTGGATAGACATGTTGCTAAGTCATTGGTACCCAACTTTTTGGCGCCACGACCCCCGAAATTAAAGAAATACGAATTGGGCAAGTTGCGAACCTCGATGATCCTGACTTGTTATACCCTTCGCTCGTAGAGTGAAAGGGTCATGAAGTATGTAACGCATTGAAGGCAGCATCTCCGACCATATAAACTATGATCAGTATGACGGTGGGAGTTGATTGGGCGATGTCCGCCTGTCGAGTTTTACTCAGCTAGTTTTAAAGCTATCGAACTGCAATTTTGCACGCATGCTTATTTCTGTTGCAGGCTGTTTTCCTGTTTGAATCGCTGAAATGTAACTATGGCGTCATGGGGCTGCCATACATACCCCAACTAAAAAATTGTTCTTCTAAGATGAATTGATACATGAGGTCATGCCATACAAACTCAATCCCCCACTTTGGTTCTCATAAGAAACACTTTTTTATTTGTGCACTAATTCCATCCAATCCTCACAGAAATACATATATGTATGTTTGTTTTGATTCCACAAAACATGTCTAAAAATCGATGAAATTGGACAATGGGGTTATGGGGCTGTCATACAAACTCAACCTCCAAATTAGGTTTTATTTTACGAAAAACTTTCTTATTTGGGCACCAATTCCAACCAGATTCCATTTATACATTTTTTCTATTGTAAAAAGAAGTCATAATGTACGCCGGAAAAAAAAAATATTAGCCCGAGGAGAATGAAGGGTATGCAAATTTGGGCCGCGTCCGAAATTAGCCTTGGTGTCTTTTTTAGTTTATTTTGCAAAACTGCTCTAGAAATTGATTTATTTTAATTTATTTTTATACCCTAATTGGTTTCTGACTGGGGGATTAGAAATAAATGGACATGAACGACCTGTTGATACATCTACGAATTAATATTCCGCCACAACTCCTTTCAACGGCACAACATGCCTACTGGAAAGGGAGGTCAGTGGACCACTCCCTAGTTTGATACATTGTAAAATATATTCATCAGAAGGAATACACTATGGCTTCTAAGACATTGAAGGCGCCTTCAATAATATTAAACCTAGGGCGATTTCCGACGCACTTTGGAGCCTTCACGTTGACGAGCCAATCTGGATACTAGTGAATGTGCTACTGATATCTTGACACATTTTTACAACACTGGGCTAAACGTCTGTACATAGGTATGTTTGTAGAGGAAGTCGTCAGTGGACTGCTTGAGCACGCCCTATCTTTTTTAACCAATCGCCCTATATTTTTCAATCCAGCTAAAACGGAACTTGTGCTCTTCATTAAAAGACATACTCTTCCTTCCATTGATCCTCCCACACTATTTATTGGACCAGAAGCTTTGATGGAGGCCTAATATTCAGGAACGAGTGAAAAAAAGCATACTATAGCACTCTAGTATAGACATACGTGTAGGAAAGCAGCCGTAGCGAAAACCTGCTTGACCTGCTTCTACTGGCTATATTCGATCAAAAACTGGCTGCTAACTTTTCTCCCTTTTCAGGGAGTGCAAAAAAGTTGATTCGACCGGTTTCGACTGGCGGTGCGCGGCTCTTCTCATCAGATGCCATCTCAGTAGAGCCGTGCACCGCCATGAATGGCATTACCGGGAATGACCAGGCAGCTGGAGGATCCACTCTTATATAGCGTGGCCGAACCTCTCTGCTGCTCCCTGAAAAGGGAGAAAATTATTCTCAAAACAATTTTGAATTTTTTAGCGTGATATCCACACTATGGATAGAAGTGACGACAGCGTGAGTGGCCCCATACAAGTTGTGTGGTGTGCGGAGGCTGTGTCACACAGCATTCGTTTTGAATGCACCATTGCTGTGGCTGCTAACGCCCCTTTACGTTTGCATTAAGGCACTGCCATCTAGATAGACAGGCCGAACTGCAGAAATTTGTTTGTCTACAAGTGGACAATTGCGTTCGTGACCAGTGACAGTTGACATTTGTAAAGCCCACAACCTCCAGTGCTTCTGAACCCAAAAGTTTAAATATGCCGAGCGTTTATTACGAAACAAAGGTTATGGTTTGCTTTAATGTGTTTTTGATGTGAAAGTGGTAAAATAGTATACATCAACATCGTACTTACCATATTTATCCCAAAAATCAACGCACTGGCATGTGTATATCATAGCAAGTCACACGAAATGACAGGCTGACAGCCACTGATATTTGGATTGTGGACAATTTGTGGATTGTACTGAGCGGTACTTTGGCAGTACTAAGCGCGGACCATGACCAACCATGGCACTACTAGTGTTGCATGACCACTGACAGATCAGCTGATAATCCGGCCTGTCTATCTAGATGGCAGTGATTAAGGGCATTTGCTTTTTGTTGTAACTTCTTGTAGTATGTACTAAATCATTGAACGCACCCATGTAATAGACGTAAGTGACAGTTGTCAAAATAAATGACTTCCAATTTAACATTTTGGCGACGAGGATGGCGGGAACTTCGCTGTGAAAAAATTAAACTGCAATTTTCGAGCTTTCGACTTAAGAAGGATGTCCACCACTGCCGAAGCAAGTAAGGCGGGAGCCTCTACATCAACTGCATCGTCCAAAAATCCCTCTACATTACCTGGATCATGCAACAATACAATACAAGGTAATTTCAACTTCGAGTTTTTCGATGGAGTGAGATGCCCATGGTCGCGATGGGTCGAGCGTTTGGAGACCGTTTTTACCATTGTGGGAACGCCCCAAAATTTACAAGCGCCGTTTCTTCTACATTATATGGGGCAAGAGACTTATAACAAGCTGTGCGATAAGTTAACCCCCGAGAAGCCTTCTTCGAAATCGTACAAGCAATTGGTGGAAATTCCAACGGCACATTTTGAGCCGAAGCCATTAGAGATTGTGGAGAATTACCGTTTTCACCTGAAAAAGCAGAGTGATTCCGAGAATGTTGAACAATATTTAGTCAGTTTACGGAAGTTGTCCATTAATTGCAACTTTGGGGCATATCTGGAAACGGCTTTGCGCAACCAATTTGTTTTCGGGTTGAAAAATGCAAAAATTAGAGGGCGTTTGCTAGAGAACCTAACCTTACAATCGGCATTCGATAATGCCCAGGCAATGGAATTGTCAGAAAAGGAAAGTGCCGAGATCGGGACGACTGTACCACATCCAGTCAATACAATCCAGCGGAAAGATCCACGTAAAAAGGCGGCGAAGCCCGAGCGTAATTGCTATCGCTGTGGGTCGAAAGATCATTTGGAAAATTCTTGCCGCCACATTAAGTCCAAATGTAGATTCTGCGGAAAAGTAGGACATTTATCTACAGTTTGTTTATCTTCGAAGTTAAGAAAGCCTGGTTTTAAAAATAAAAGTGCAAATACTCATAATACTAGAGAGAAAATTGTTGTAGACATTAATGTTAGCGGTAAATTGTTAAAATTTGAAGTTGATAGTGGATCTCCCGTTTCTATTATAAATGATGAGACCCGAAATAGGTTTTTACACATTTTCAATTGCATTCGACTAACCTAAATCTCGTAAGCTATTGTAATAATAACATTACACTGCTGGGTTATATTGTAGTACGCGTTGAAAATGACTCAAGTCCTTACAAGCTTTACGTTGCTAAATCTAATCGATTGCCACTTTTAGGTCGCGAATGGCTTCGAAATTTGAATCTTAATTGGAACAAATTACTTAGTTTGCATCACGTTTCTATTTCAAGTCACACAAAAATCAGTGACCAGTTAAAAGCACTTAAAAATGATTATAAAACATTATTTTCAGAATCGTTAGGGAGAATCCAGGGTGTTCAAGCCAGACTTAAATTAAAAAGTACAACCAATCCGGTTTTTATTAAAGCGAGGAATGTTCCTTTTGCCATAAAAGATTTGGTGGAGAAAGAGTTAGATGAATGGGAGAGAGACGGTATCTACTAAAGTTAATCATAGTCGTTGGGCTACCCCTATAGTACCCGAATCGAAAGCTTCTGGAAAGATCAGAATTTGTGCTGACTATAAGGTAACTGTCAATTCTCAATTAATCATTGATAGACATCCGATTCCAACCATTGAGGAATTGTTTTCTTCAATGTAAGTTTACTAAAATAGACTTATCAAAAGCTTACTTGCAGCTCGAGGTGCATCCCGATGACCGTGAAATGTTAACTATTAACACTCACAAGGGCTTGTACCAGCCAAATCGACTTATGTACGGTGTTGCTTCTGCACCAGCAATATGGTAAAGAATAATTGAGCAAATTCTTCAAGGCATTGAAGGCGTGTCCGTCTTCTTTGACGATATTAAGATCACAGCACCAAATGATGCTTTGCATTTAGAACGATTGACTGAAGTATTTAAAAGGTTTCAGCATTATAATACTAGAATTAATCACGATAAATGCGAATTTCTTGCTGATAAGATTGAATATTGTGGATATATTATCGATAAAGATGGTATCCATAAGGTAAAAAAGAAAGTTAAGGCAATTAGCGAAATGCCCGCTCCTAAAAATAAAGAGGAAGTACGTGCCTTCTTGGGACTGGTTAATTATTATGGAAGGTTCTTTGAAAATCTAAGCACCACTTTACAGCCTATCAATAATTTACTAAAGAAGAATGTAGTTTTCAATTGGAATACCCAATGTCAAAAAGCGTTCATGCGAATCAAAGATGAAATTCAGTCTGATTCATGCTTAACTCATTATAATCCTAAGTTGCCTTTGATGCTTGCTACTGATGCATCACCTGTAGGTGTTGGCGCTGTTCTAAGTCATATTCTTCCTGATGGAACTGAGCGTCCAATTCAGTATGCATCCCAGTCACTATCAGAAGTTCAAAGGAAATATTCTCAAGTCGATCGTGAGGCATACGCGATTATTTTCGGAATTAAAAAATTCTACCAATATGTGTATGGTAGGAGGTTTGTACTGGTTACAGACAATAAGGCTATTACACAAATATTTTCGTCAGATAAGCAGTTACCGATACTTTCAGCACATCGAATGCAGCACTACGCAGTGTATTTAGCAGCATTTGATTACGAAATACGGCATCGCGTATCGAAATTGCATTCTAACGCTGATGGATTATCGCGTTTACCTTGTTTAGAAACCAATAATATTTTGGAGGAAAGCGATGTTGTCATAATGAATAACATTGATTTGTTACCTGTTACAGCTGAACAAATCGGTAATGCAACTTTACAAGAAAAAGCAGTTAAGAATCTGATACATGGTTTACGTAATGAACGAACAGTTGATCCTACCGATAGATTTAATATAGATCAACATGATTTCAGTTTAAGGAATAGTTGTATTATGCGCGGTATCAGAGTGTACATACCTGAAGTATATAGGAAGGCGATTCTCAACGAATTGCACATAGGTCATTTTGGAGTAACTAGAATGAAAGCATTAGCTAGGAGCTATTGCTGGTGGCCTAGTATCGATAAAGATATTGAGGTACTAGCTCGTGATTGCCGGGAGTGCCAGAGTATCAAGGCAAACCCTCGGAAAGTTATTCACTGTTGGGAAGATCCGAAAGAACCATTTCAGCGAGTTCATGCTGACTTCGCTGGTCCTTTTCTCGGAGTTTATTTCTATATAATGGTAGATGCGTACACAAGGTGGCCTGAAGTGTTTGTTGTTAACGATATTTCTGCATGCACTACTATAGAAAAGACTCGCGAATATTTTAGTAGATTTGGCATTCCTTCAGTATTTGTCAGTGACAATGGTACGCAATTTACAGCATTAGAATTTGAAGAATTCCTACAGAATAATGGCGTCAAACACAAAAAGACAGCTGCTTATAATCCCGCTACAAATGGGCTGGCTGAACGCTACGTAAGGACGGTTAAGGAGAAATTGAAAGCCATAAAATGCAGAAAACCCGATTTGAAAAAAGAATTAGCCAATATCCTTCTTTTATACAGGAAGACTATTCACCCTTCTACCGGTAAGTCTCCTGCAATGCTGGTTTTCAATCGACAAATTCGAACAAGGCTCGATTTAATAGTGCCGGGACAAGAGGAACGTTCGGGGAAATATGTTCCACAGAAAGTTCGACAATTGGAGGTGGGAGATCGAGTTGCTGTTAGGAATTACTTGTCACAAAATAAATGGGAATATGGTAATGTATTAGATCATATTGGTGATAACCATTATACAACAAAACTTGATGATGGTAGGATGTGGAAGAGACACATTAACCAAATGTGCAAGGTGGGACTATCTGCCCAAGATACCGCTGATACCCCAAAGGTAACTCAAGATACCACTGATATCCCAAACATCAATCCTGTTCTTGAAAGGGATATTCCACGTAATTTGTTTGATAAAATAATTAATGATGGAAAATATGATTTCACCGACAATGCTGAAAATAATGAAAATCATTCTAGGGGAAGCGAAGCAGTGATGTTTCCAAGTATAACGTTCCAAATAATTCGAATTCAGAAAACCTTTCAATTCCAAATACTACTGTGGAAAAGCCTAGTTCGGAGAACATTATTTTAAGAAGATCTGCTAGAATAAGAAAACCTCCTGAAAGATTTTGTCCAAATGAGAATTAAAATTTCAATTGATTTTAATATTTTTGATAATTGCTTATAATAAGAATGGAATATACATTATTTGAATCATATATTTGAATTGCTGTTAAATATTAATTTAAGTCTTAAAAAAAAACAAACAACAATGAATTATATAATTTGCATTTATACATGAAATGTTATGAATTTGTTATACTTATATAATATGTTTATTATTAAGAGCAGGAGAGATGTTGTAACTTCTTGTAGTATGTACTAAATCATTGAACGCACCCATGTAATAGACGTTAGTGACAGTTGTCAAAATAAATGACTTCCACACACTTTTATTAAGTAATTTTAACCTCTCTTTGGA
Source organism: Microchrysa polita (assembly GCA_949715475.1). Lineage (NCBI taxonomy): Eukaryota > Metazoa > Arthropoda > Insecta > Diptera > Stratiomyidae > Microchrysa > Microchrysa polita. Next base: position 118,681,990 of record OX454415.1, read on the forward strand.
GACTGATTACACTACTCCTAGATACGCTTTTGGTATGAACCATTATGACTTCATTCCGCCGAGGGATTACTGCTATGATAACATGCCCCGAGCCATTGAATCATTGACTATCTACACAGATGGCTCCAAGCCAGATGGATCAATCTGCGTGCATGGAAGCATTTACACCCTTTTCCCCCTTTTGAAAAATAATTAATTTGTAGTGCAAGGAAGCATTTACGCCTTTTTTTCTCCTTTTTAGAAATAAATTAATAAAATATAATTTCGTTGAATCACTTTAAAGGAATAAATTTGCTGCGACGATACCTAGACTTATGATGGTGGGATAACGTAGTGAAGCAGTAGCGTTTTGATCGCCGTATAGGAACAGAAAGCTTGCTATGACCCCGCGGCCGCGGTTTGTTGACGGAGTAGTAACATGTTATCGTAAGTTCTGCATTTTGAGGTCACAAAATAGCCATATATTCAACAATCCAGATGATAACGAGTACAAGGAATAATTGTTCTATGAAATAATCCAAACGTGTCTCGTCAGTTTTTATTGTGGTTAGAATATGTTCCAATGTGTGGTAGCGAAAGGTTTATTCTGATCGACTCAGCCCCATAAGCTGAAGAAACTCTGATATGCGATACAAGGCATTAAATTTTATGATATTGAGGCAATGATTTTTGGTCAACTAGACTAGCCTTTTGCTTCTCCACCTGCTAATCGTTCGAGAAAAGTTATCCTATTCCGTTTAGGGATACAAACCCATAATACCCATAATTACAATGGAGACTGTCTGATTATAATTATGCTATAGTATAGCCGATCCAGTGGCGGAACAACTTCACTCGGGGCCTCCTCCCGCTAACTTCTTGAGTGGGTCTCCCATTGAGAAAAAAGCAGAGTGAAATCAACCGAAAACACTCTTGATGGCCGATCCATAATTTTCAGTCATTTCCCATACAAATTGACAGATTGACAATTAACTGACAATCTGTCAATTTGAATGGAAAACGACTGTGACTGATGACTAAAAAGTGTGGATCGACTTTAAACAAAGTCTTTTGAAACATGATTTAAACGTTACATTTTAATCACCTGCGCCTACAATGGGATTCGATCCCGCGAACCTATGAATTGAAAACGAGCGTCATATCTACCCTAATACCGCACACATACGGTCAATCCGAATCCATTTTTTTGAATTTTCGTTCTGTCAAAATTGAAGAAAATGTATGAATTTGCCAGATCGAAGAATTCAAAAAATGGATTCGGACGCTTCGTGTGTCAGCGGCTTAAGTTTGTAACTTACTAGACAATTGAAAAAAGCGACACGTTATTAATTCAAATCTTTTCCTTGTTTCAGCTTTAAATTTAAGTAATCTCTAATTTAAATCTTTCAATTTTAAGAACGTTTGTACTTGATGTTAAATTCAATACAGCCTTCTTGGCAAGACTTCTTTTAAACCAAAAGTGGCCTCTGCACAGCCCTAATGACCGTGCGTATGTATATCGCAAGCAAGATAAAATATTTTAGTCTTCAACGGCATATACAGGCCGTACTCTCTTTTTTTCTTGATTACCCTAACTCCTAGTGGAGCGTGCGTTGACAACGGCCGTGTGTAATTGTCAACGTTACAAAAGACAACTGAATTCGGAGTGTGATGCGATTGTCAGCCATACCACTTCTTAGTCGCATTGTTAGTTTATTATTCTACGATAAGAATATTTCTTATCATCTTCTTCTGAATAATAATCTTGCGACGAGTTGTGCCGAGTTTGGAAACTCGTTTCTATATATGAATCTCTAAATCACAGAGTGGCGACCGAACGATCACGGCCACAGAGCACGACTAGTTTGCATTAAGTTTAGTACCACTATTAAACTATTTTGTTCGTGTTTGACAGTTCATGACAAAGTGGATTGGAATTTAGTCCGATAGTTTAGAAAAGGTACTATCACCAAAAATGTTTTAAGATAATTTATTTGCATAGAGACCTAAAGCATCTTATTTCCCATACCTGCATGCTCCTTCAAACAAGGATCGTTGCATTTTCGTACTAGAGAGGTTTTCAAAGTTCTTACCAAGCTTGACCCTTTGAAGTCAGCTGGTCCTGATGGTATATCCCCGATAGTCGTTATTCAATGTGCTTCTTCCTTGGCGAAACCACTGCGTAAATCCATCTGTCCTATTCACTAGGAGTTTTCCCATCGTCGTGGAAATCGGCTCATATCCAGCCTCTTAAAAAAGGTGATGCATGTGATTTCTCGAGCTATAGGCCGATTGCACTCACCCCAATTCTGTCTAAGGCTTTTAAAACACTTATAAACAACCAATTAATTAAATACCTAGATTCGCATGACCTCATCAGTTATCGTCAGTACGGGTTTCGTGCTTTTCGTTCAATCGGAGAATTGATGACCTTTTTACAGAGCGATGGAGTCATTAACTTCATTGCTTTCGTGGAGCGAACGTGGTTGCTTTGGATATATCAAAGGCTTTTGACCGTGTGTGGCATGCATCTTTACTATCGAAGCTACATGCTTTTGGCATTGATCCTTCACTAGTGACTAGTCAATTGGATTAAAAGCTTTTTAAGTGATGTCTCAATCGCTGTTGTACTGGACGGCGTTAAATCATCTGTTCATTCAATTAACGCTGGTGTACCACAAGGTACTGTCCTGTCCCCGACTCTTTTTCTGATTATTATCAACGACCTTTTAAACTTAACATCCAATCCGATTTGCCGATGATAGTACTCTTGATTTTAGTATTCTTTCAGATCTGCAGCTGAATCTCGCGGTGACGCTACATCAACCCAAAGACGTTCTATCTATCTATGTTTGCATCATTGAACCAAGACATATCTACAATAATTACTTGGGGTGAAGCGAACCGGGTTTTATTTAATGCCAGTAAAACTCAATGTTGTTTGATATTCAATAAGTTGTACTCTCCTTCTACATATCTGTCTATAAACGTTGATGGCGTTAGCATTTCGAATTCTCCTTCTCTTAACATCCTTGGTACTAGCATCTCATGCAAACTTGAATGGACCGATCATATATTTGACATAGCGAAAAATGCCTTTACCTTGGGTTCTTAATTAGGTTTAAAAAATATTTTTCTGCCAATGATCTAACGCAAATTTGTAAAAGCCACATAAGACCTAGACTGGAGTACAATTCTCATATTTGGGCTGGTGCAGGCAGTACTGCATTTTCTATGCTGGATGAAGTACAACGCAAGGCTTTTAAAATTAGTGGCGATCAATCTATTACATCTCGAATTGAATCTCTTGAACACAGATTAAGTTGATTTTATCTGTATTATTATCACCGTTGCTTATTCTAGACCTTGCAATCTCATCACGAACCACCCTACTTTCAAGTCGTGCCCACCAGCATACACTAGAAGTCAGGAACCGTAAAATTTTTTGACTCCCTCCTTACTCGATCAATTAGAATGTGGAATAAATTACCATTTTAAGTTTTTTCAGTAAACTATGATCTGAAAAAGTTGAAACTAAATGTGCATCGGCTATTCCTCGCCACGCAACCCCCTCTCGATCCCTTACCCTAATTTCCCTCCCGCCAAGGCTATGCTTGCATTAAAGAGTTATCCCCTAAAGCCTTGACATCGTCATAAAAAAAAATTGTACTTTGCAAGGAAAATGGTGGGTCGGATTACAAACCGCAGCTACAGTTACAGGAAATAGCGCATCCATGCCAGGAGCATTTTTTTTTTTGGTGAAAATTTAAGGATTCGGATTGATTCATGAGCTTTCAAAGATTTAAGGACAATATTGAATTTGATTATCTAAGGGATCTGGTGAAAGAGGAACAATAAATTTAGCATTTGTTTTAACTTCGAAAAGTACCTATACGTCTCTTCTTGTCTACAAAAAAATATCTACGTCGGAGTGTTGTTTTTCGCAGTCGTGCTGCTTTTATGGTTCGAGAACATTTCATGTGGCTTTTGCGCCCCTAAATCTCGTGGGCTCCCCCGCCACGCGGGCACTGCGGGCCCTTATGTGCCGGCCCTGAGCCGATCGCCGTATTGATAGGCAACGAAAAGTGATTTGGCGATTGGCGTGATTCTAAAGGCTTACTGAAGGTATGAAGGCAAGGTATGAGTTCTACAGTGACAGGCAATAACTTGACACCGCTGTTCCTGCCCCTGAATTTAAACTAGAGGTCGATATGCATCGGTCGGTCTTTTGCCGATGACACTTCAACGATACCAAGCACTCTCTCTGTAAAACAAAATATGTTAAATTTTGATGCAAGCAATTCACTGACATAAATAGACGATCTTAATCTACAAACACCGACAGTAAAATATATACCTAACGTAGGAGTGGCAAATTCAATAGCGTTCATTGGCCAAATCTCCCGAGCTCCAAGTTTAAACCGGCGTAGGATTAATAAGGTGTAAATAAGGAGCTTAACAAATGAAAGAGTTTTGTTTTCGTGAGAATCCCAAAAGCACTGAGTATAGACGAGCTACGACGACGACCTGCCTAAAAAGCGAAAATCGTAACCGAGTTGAATGTAGTAAGAGGAGTAAATGGCAAAACACAAACACGTAAACAAATTTATCGATTACAGGTTATCAAAATCAGTTGCGATTGTCCTTTCTTACTACTTTGACTTTAAAACTGACATCCTCATCAATTTCAATACTTTTTGGGCCGGAAATGTACAAAAGTGAGGAGAAACCCTAGTTGTTGTTGACGATTGTAAATGTTTAACCCCCTAAAAAATGCCTGGCTACAATCATGAAGTAAAAAAATCTTGGGCTTGCAACAATTGATTGATTTTGAAAAGAGGGGGAGGGGCGTTCCATCGAACTTTCGCCCCGGGCGCCACGATCCCTTCATTCATACCGTCATTAATTAAATATGTACCATCATAATCAAATGAGCATACGTCGGTACATAAATATGCATTTTTTCTTACTAAAGCTACAAAACACATTCATATACCTATGTACATGATGCTAACGAATTTCAAGTATCTCTCAAAACATTGACTTAACAAATTACATACATATTTTCCTTCCACCTTAATCCCCGTGTAAATTTATATACACAACTTTATTTCAACGACAAACAATCCTTTTTAAGTCTGAGAATCTTCGCCCGAGTATTTTAAATGATGACTCTACAACTTCCCGTGAGACAAAAAACAAACATGTTGCTCAACATTTTAGATGTAATTTATGTACACACGTCCACAGACAATAATCTAAACGTAGACAATGTGTATCCTGTATCCATACTTAACATGCTGCTGTTACTGCTATTGCTACAAAACAAAAGGATTCTTCATTCTATACTGCTCAGAGATAATTGTGTCTGGGATATGGATGGGGAGAGGGTAGGTATCTCATACACTGAAATACACCCTGGAATAAAATATACAACAAACAACAAATTATTCGTCTGCAAAGTTTACGCTCGACGAATGTTTTGTAGGTACATACGAGGACACGTTGTGTGTGTTCGACATCTACTTAGTTGCCGCAATGTAATTATAGGAATAGAAACAGAAACAGGATACGATTACAGACGTTCTTCACCATGAGATAGAGCTACTATCATATAGAATGCTTTTGAATGTCTTAACGTTTCAGGATAAGCAAGCAGTATCACTTCCTACATATGAAAAGCAGAGGTGTGTAAACAATACATGCTTCCGGAATTCGGTTATTGTTGATATTGAGAGGTTTAGTAGGTGCGCAGTGTGTTAGTATTTTGCCCAAGGGAGTGATGAAAATTCTCATCATTTAGATTCCTTGAAAACGATCTGAAAATATGCAAGTGCGAGATATGAGAGTTCAAAGGGTTCATTAAAATTAGTTTTAATTCAGAATTTTGTAAATTAAATGTTGAATATTTATCCATGATGGATGAAAGTGTTTATAAAATGTGAATAAAACATTGTAAATGTACGCGGATAAAATAATTCTCTGAAATTGATGTTTAAACGTCGTTTTTCGTTAAATAACCAACCATTAGGTTTCTTCGCACACGTCTCAAGAAAAAGCTGTTTAAAAGTTAAACCTTCAAATAACGGTATGTATCCATTAACCTTGGCAGCCGCTTCACCAAAATCATATAGTCAAATATAGTCTAAGAATTCAAATGAAGTTATTTCATTACCCAGTCGGGAAATGGACTAGTTCTTTAACTAATTCGGAACCACTTCTCAAAGCTGTACAACTAGTTCCGACTTCGATTCCATTTATATGCAAACAACTAGCTACATTAATTAAGCTTTGTCATAGGATGTAGTCAATGCTGACTCCTCCTGCATTACTAATCAACTAGTAGTGGAAGTAGTTCCAAAATATTAGTTCAAGAACTAGTAAGACTGTTATCAGTAAGAGGATTGGTGCCTTCCGCATTACATTGTAACTGGTACTGGTTCCAAAAACGCTTTCCAAGAACCAGTAGCATTGTTATCATTAGAGAGACTGATTTTTTCGATTTTGCAAGCTGTAAATTTACATTTTTGAATATTAAAATATTTTTTTGAGATAAATCTTTCGAAATGTTCGATTAAACTGTAACACATCTGAAATCACACAAATTATGCTTTCTTATCACATCAATATTCTGAAATGATTTTATTGTTATAAAAATACTGAGAAAAAATAATCGTTTGTAAAGTTATATTACATTCGAAAGATTGTGTCTGTCTTTACAACACCCGCTCTAGGACTTATACCGCATCGGTCAAGGCGACAATTCGCCGGATCTAAGATTTTTTGTTATGTTTTGGAAGGGCTTACGGGATACGTCGACTTGATTTCATCAGGCAGAATGTTTTGTTTTACACTTTAAATCTGAATCCGATCCAGGAATACATATTTTGTTCCTAAGGTTCGATACGGAAACAGGAGAGAGACAGAAAAATCAATTATGTAGTTTCCTTTCTCAGCTACCCCAAATCCAAAGATTAGGGACCCGTTGCAAATTTTAACTGGTTATAAACGATGCCCTTATAAAAAGAAATTCCTCGTTATGAAAGAGTCGTTCCAGAAAACCTTCCTGCAACATATCGACTTCTAATATTTGCCCGATTTGTTCTTTCGACTGTTTATGGTGGAACAGATGAAATGGAAAGGGAAACATTTTATGTAAAATGTCAACTGTTCAGTTTTATAACCCACCCTCCAGCAATTCAAAGAAAGAGTGTAATCTCTACCCACTGAGCTACCGAAAGCTACACTATATTCATATAATTGTCAGCGTTATTTTGATTTGTTAAAAACTTATAAAGAGTAAATTTTTTAAAGAAACCATCACTATTCCAGCTGTTTCCTGTTTATTATTATGTAAATTTGCGATGTTGTGCTGCAAACCTGGAGCATCTTCAGGTTAAATTTACGGCTTGTTCTGCTATCCGTTCTTATAACGAGAACTTTTATGTTTCCGATATTGTCCGTTATATGGTGGATGGTGCGGTAATTATCGCTAGTGTTGATAAAAAAAAGAAATTCTTTAGAGAGCTGATAGCGTAATATTAAACAGTTTCTTTTTTATACCCTTGGATGAAGGGTATATTAAATTTGTCATGAAGTTTGTAACGCATTGAAGGAAGCACCTCCGACCATATAAAAAGTATACATATATGACTAGCCTTACGAGCTGAGTCCATTGGAGGATGTCCGTCTGTCCGTCTGTTGCGACGCGTTTTACTCGGCCAGTTTAAAAGCTATCGAGCTTATTTTTATTGCAGTCAGTTTGTAGGTTTGAATCGCTAAGATCGGGCCATGTGGTCATGGGGCTGCCATACAAACCCAACCTCCCTAATTTGATTTTTCATAGAAAAGTTTTTTTTTTGGGGGCTCCCATACAAACCCAAATTAGATTCTTATAAAAAAAACTTTTTTATTTGTTCACTAGTTTCAGCCAAACCTCATAAAAATGTATTTATATTGATACCACAAAACATATGTAAGAATGGACGGAAAGCGGCCAGGGGGTCATGGGACTGCTCTACAAACCCAGCCCCCTTTTTTGGTTCTTCTTAAAATGTTTTGTAGACCAATTTGCTTTCTCGACGCCATGGAACTTACGTGAAAAAGGCAGGAAAAGAAGGGCAGGTTAACCATAACGCAAAGGTACGCAAAAAAAAAAAACAAAACTTTTTTTCATTCCAAAGAATTCGTATAGATAGACGAAACATACCTTAAGATGCTCTAGGAAGCAAACGTCGCAAAATTGCATAACAATTAACATAAAATAGCTGGAATAGTACTTACTGGATTATGAAAAAAAAATCAACCCAGTCAAACAAAACAAACATAAAAAATAGTACCGTGAGATCAATTGATATGACATTACATACATAATTATAAACATTACTTGCATTGTTTCGTTGTCACTCTTTTTCTTCACAATGCACTTTTTTCATATTTCTTAAATTAAAACTCGCACCTAAAAATATCACTATTCACTAGTATAAGCTGACACCACATGTCAAAATGAAACGAATATGAACGACTCACGACGATTCCCAGAAAAAGTCCAAAAGACATCAAACTGTTCCGATCTGCATTACTTTTGAACTAGTCGCGGAAGTAGTTACATTGGAAGTAGTTTCAAAACTACATATTTTCTAGACCAGTTGCCATTTTTCCTACAGGGTACATTTCGCACACACACTCACTCAACAAACTGAAGAGGATTCAATGAAATTTAACGCAGCGTTATTTACAGGAAATGAAGCATGTATAGTCCTTTAATTGGCTTTCGAAGTGATCCGCAATATGGAAATTGTCGCTATAACGAGCATTTCCGCAGCAATTGTTCCCTGAATGCCGGAAAGTTTTGTGGCTTTAATCCTCGCATATCCTCCAAACATTGTTCAAGTGTGTAGTGTTTCGTGAAATCCAAACCCGATTATATTTCGCACAATCCTCGTACAGGTAGTCGTTCGAAAAAGGACTAATGATACGCGAAGGATACGGTTTGTCCATTGAAATTCATTGCAACGTAACGATTGTGTCTCGTGTATCACACAACTTCAGTCTGTTTCAGGATCAATATTACTTAAACGGCTAATGTCAGTGCAGATTTGTCGTCGTTTGCCTGATTTGTGCTTTCACCTGGAATACTGTGCACTTATGTAGGTGGTGCATGGAGAATACGAAATACAATGGGAGTATATGTGTGCACTGTGTATAGTATAGTTGTAATGGCTGCTAACGTGCACCAGAATCACTGAAGCAAGGATCCCACTATACACTTACGTCGAATTACCACTATTCTCATTTTGCCAGATGTTCATAATATAGGATGAACCAAAGGTATAGGATTACTTGAACCACACAACATTTTGCCAAAAAGCAGGCATACATACACGAAGCTAGTAGTTTTGCAGCTTTGCCTTGCCATGCTCTCTGTTACAGATTTTGATTCAGCGAACATGGAAAAATATTTCCAGGGCAACAAACAATTCGCATTGAAGTGTGCACTCGAATCGTGTTAACAGGAAAACTATTTTCTAAGTGTTTTAGAAAATGTATAAAGTCAGTCTGGGATTTCTCTCCCAATGTACAATGCAAGTGGGACAGTATTCTCAGTATGATAGTGTCCGTATTATTTTTTTGCCTTTTTTATTTTATTTTTGTGTGAATGTGAACCTCGTTAGGCAACATCATGAAATGTAAAATTTAATTAAATTTCTTCAAGAGTGTGTACTTGACGAAACTTGTGAAGCCGTTTTTGGGAGCTCTTTTAATTTCAAAGTTACTATACGACTTCACAACTCGTCTTTCAAGCTGTAAGATTTCGAATTCAACAAAGAAAAAGTCCTCTACGGGAAAACAGAAAGAAAATGTTAATTTTAATTTACAAGCGAATTTAATGTGGTGGCTTGTTGGTAAATTTGGACAAAAGAGTAGAACAACTTCGTAAAAATGTCTACGAGAATGGTGTTGAGGATTATTATAGACGTAAGAGTGTTTAAAAAGGCGAAAAGAAGAATGTCGAATCAAATGAGCGTTAATTAAAGTGGGAAGTGGAAAGTTAAAATGGCTTATCTTATGGTGTGTATGTCCAATGTCGCGATTTTAGGGAACTTATTTAAAATCATAGTATGTAATCAAGATGATACTTATACACTCGACGGCATATGTATTTTGACACATCGTCCTTTCAGGTTAGTGTGCGCACCTTGGGTTCTCAGGGTCATGATTTCAAGACTCACCGTGAACGAAAAATTAAAGTAGGTACATAGCAACAGCAATAAATATGCTAAATATTTTCCGGGCCTTTTTTCTTTTTATAAAGACGAGAAATAATGGGGACGTAATTTTGTTCCGCATTAGAGTTTTGGCAAAATTTTATTTTTGGATTGTAACACCAATTTTTTGCAATTTTGTATTTCAAATAAAATAGGTAAACTAGGGGGCTTCGCCCCCTGCTCGCTTCGCTCGCCATCCCCCGGGGCCGAGGCTAATTTCGGGCGCGGCCGAAATTTGGATACCCTTCGCTTGGGCTAAAAGTTTTTTTCGGGCGTACCTATGACTTGTATTTAATCCCCCTCCTCATTCTTTTTCTTCCGCCTTGACAAAAGTTTTGGGCTTGGTTGAAATAAGTGGGCAAATAAAAATATTTACTCGGAAAATTTTATTGGGGTTGCCGGAGCATGACCCCACAGTACGATTCCATTCGTTTTGAACTTTTTAGTTGCTTTGATAAAGACACATTAATTCAATGTTTTGTGAAATTGGTGTAAAAAAATGTTTCTTAGAAGAACCAATATGGGGGGTTGGGTTTGTATGGCAGCCCCATGACCCCATGGTCCAATTTGATTCAATCTTACATATGTTTTGTGTCATCAATAGAAATACATTTGTGGGAAATTCGGTTGCAATTGGTGAACAAATAAAAAAGTTTTTCTTAAAAGAACCTAATTTGGCGGATCAAGTTTGTATGGCAGCCCCATGACCCCATGGTCCGATTTGATCCATTCTTGCATATATTTTGTGTTATCTATAGAAACACAATTGTGTGAAATTGGTACACAAATAAAAAAGTTTTTCTTAGAAGATCTCAAATTGGGGAGCTAGGTTTGTATGGCAGCCCCATGACCCAGTGATCCAATTTGGGTGAATCAAACATACATACAGCCTGCAACAATAAGAAGCACGTGTGCAAATCAGCTCCGTAGCTTTTATAGTGGCCGAGAAAAACGCGCTGAAACAGACGGACAGACGGAGAGACGGAGAGACGGAGAGACGGACAGACAGACAGACGGACAGACAGACAGACAGACAGACGGACATCGCCCAATCGATTCATCTCGTCATGCTGATCATATAATGTATACTTTTTATATGGTCGGAGATGCTTCCTTCAATGCGTTACAAACTTCATGACAAAGTTAATATACCCTTTCACTCTATGAGCGAAGGGTATAAAAACAGAAAATAATAATAATTTGGGTTGAGTCTCTCTAAAATTAAACTTTAATCCTGGTATCACTATCTGGCAAAAAGCGAATATGAACTAGGGTACGGGCGAATCATGGTGCAGACCTTAGGAAAAATATGCAGTTAAAACCAAATTATGCTCCAAATAATTCGTAGACAAGCTTCAGTGATTCAATTATGACTGAAGAAACCCTTAGCTATTGAAGAGGTGATTGGTCTAAAATAATTTTAGCCAATGTAAGCAACATATCGATGTAACTGTGGCTTCCTTTTTAACCCTTTCATGCCCAAATTATGGATTTTAAGCGGAGAATTTTTCTAACAACATTATGTCGTTCAGTAGGCATCTTTTATAATATTTTCTTGAAAACAAATTTTTTAAGCGCTATAGTTAACAAATTAGAGCATATGGCATCATTGGGACTGAAAGGGCACTTAGCAAGTTCCGTGTGAAAAATGAGATATTTGGTCGGCAGAAATCCTACATCGGAATTTTTTTTGCAGAATGGTTGGTGACGACTCCAAAATTATGGAAAAAAAAGTCCCAACCGATTGGGGGTCCGCAACCTTAAACAAGGGGGAAAGGAGGGAAATGGGGGTCATTTTTCGGTTTTTGCGAGTATTTCAAAAACGACAAAAGATATAGAAAAATAGTCTGAGAACGAAAAAAACTACATAAAATTATCTTTGCAATGATATATAACACATTAGAGATCTATTCAATGATTCGGCGCTAGCTTAAAAATAAACTAGAACTTTTTCATTTTATACCTTTTTTAAAAGCCCCATAACTCTTGAAAGAATGTTAGTGCAGCCGTAAAAATTCGTACAAGTATTCACAATAAGTTCAATATTATTTTGGGAGAAACGCTAAGTCGCTCCGATCAACGACCCCCATTATCCCCCCATTTGAATTTGGCGAAAGTACATGTCCATAACTCCCCCCAAAATTAGAGCAGAGTGCTAAATTTTGGTTTGTTGCGATTGGAGCTCATAATCACCCCACGCACCAAAAATTAACTCATTCGGATAAAAACTAAGGGTACCTTCCATACAGCAAGCAACTAGCATTTAAATGAATAGGGGACTTGCTGATTTGTCTTTCACGCCCAATGATGCCATATGGCATCATGCTCATGCGAAACCACTTTATACAGTTTTCCTAAAAAAAAAATCTAAAAATCTTTTGATTTTCTCTTACAACAACCTTTTAACAAAATAAAACCAGTAAAATGGTTTGCATGGTTTGTTTATTATCAGGAAATATGGGGAAATGGATTAATCAGGTTTTCGGCTTTACGACAATCGTCAAACCTTCTCTAAAATTTCATTAAAAATAACATCCCAAAACCAAAAATTTCACGCTGGAAAAAATCAACTAGGTATTACACTATTGGGAGAGTCTAATATCACACAAAAATTTAAAATTTATTTCTTACATTTTCTATGAAAAATCATTAAATTTCATGATGCCATATGGCATCATTGGGAGCGAAAGGGTTAATAATCTGGAGTCCGTTTTTTTCGCAAAATGGGCAGATTTTTCATTAAAATTGATTTTTTTGTACAAATGTAATTTAAAGACATATAATCGGCCCAATCAAATAATTAGGGTTTTTTTTTAGGCAAAGAGATTTGTCTTTGATTGTTCCTTCGATCTTTTTTTGCGTATATGCTTAAAATTAGCCGATTTTAGTTGACAGCACAGAAACTGTCTGTACCTCCGATGGAACATTTTCCATATGCACATAATTCTTTCGTTTGCTGGACGTTGTTTTTTAGTTTTCCGAAGATGATTCAGTCTTCACGACATGCGAGTCTACCTGTCAAAATGATTTTCTATTTTTATATTTGTAAATTTTGATGTTCAACGATGGACAGTTAACTGCGGGAAATTGAATTGGGCAGCAGCCACTCTTACACCAAGACTAAAGTGTGCCACTATGGAGACTCAAACCAAACTCCTAACTTCTAATCTTGTTCAAGTTTCACCGCTGTTTGTAGCTTATTTTGAATTTATTTTAATCAAAAACATTTGTTCCTTACTATTGCTATCTTCATGATCTCCAAGCTTTCCCATGCATTCAGTCTTGAGGGTTTATTGACTTTACGTAATATCTCGATATCCTCCCGAGCTCATGGCGTGTCCTTAGTTTACTATGTGGGCTGCGACGGCTCATTTGATAGTTGCGTGGCTACTTAGTGCTGATGCTTCTACCTCTTTCTCATGCTCGTTGAATCTCCGAATCAGCCTCTTCGTTTGTCCTACGGTAGTGCCATAGGTGATAAAAAGCCGGTAGTGATAAAAATATTCAATTGGAAGTTTGGTTTGAGCACCGATAGAGGCAAATCTTAGTCCTGATTTAAAGATTGGATACACTGCTATTGAATTTGATTTCATAAACACAGCAGTTTTATATTGTAAAACAAAACTTGGCTATTTTTAAAAAATATTAAGGCCCGTATTTATGAACATTCCTTAACTCAAGGAGACTTTTTTTTCTATGAAAAAGTATGGGGAATGACATTTAATTTATTGAATTTCGGCATCCTTGACCCAAGGTCTCCTTGACCTGTGGACTTTCGCATAGCGGCGGTGACATCAGGAACAAAGCACAACCCTGGTCAAAGGAGACAAAAAAGTCTCCTTGAGTTAAGGAAAGTTCATAAATACGGGCCTAAGCCTATTTATTGATGTTTATATTCACTCTACTTTTATTTTCATAGAAGACATTTGCCGGTATCCGCTTTATTTAAATAAAATCAGTGTCGGGGCTCGAGAGTACGAGTTGTCAAAATGCATTATGCCGACGAATGTAGGTTTTCATTACATCAAGGAGAAATTTTTACTCTTGCTCCACCGAGCACGTGGGGTCTTTTGGGACCCCAGAGGGTATTTTTTGTATATAATTTTTAGAGGGTTTCGACCATCCAGGGGAACTTGTAGGACATCTAAGCAACATTAATTCTGCTCAGGAATATGATTGAAGCAAGGAATAGAAGAACTCCCAAGCCTGTCGAAAAAATCAAGTGGCACAATCTCACAAACGACAACTTTGAACCTGTAGTAACTCCATTCATTGATAAAATGACGGAGTGGTTTCAAAACAACATAAACTGCACCGAGCACAGTCCAACACAAATGTGGAATAGTTTCGCTGAAATGTCAGTAGGTGAGGCGGAAAAGGCACTTGGAGTTTCGAAAGGTCCACTCCACACGAAGAAAGAAACATGGTCGTGGAACACCGAAACTAAGGAAGCAGTGCAAGCCAAATCGAACGCATTTAAGGCATGGACGAAATGTGAGTCAAGCAGTGAAGCCGAACGGGTTCAACTTCGCGAAAATTCTATGCAAAGCCGGAAGAAAGTAAAGCGCTTGGTAGCTCAAGTAAAGGCGAAGGCAGCTGAAAAATTCTACCAAGAATTAGAAACTCAGACTGCGACCGAAGGACCGTCTTTGCGCGAGAGACCTAAGCACGACGCCAGGATATTTAGGGTCGCAGCCCAAAGGAGAAGGCACGCTCGGGAAATACAGGCGCCAAAGTACGTGGAGGACTTGCAAGGAATGTTGCTGATTGACGATACGGCAATTTGTAGCAGGATGCGAGAGTATTTTGACGAACTTCTAAATGAAGAATTTCCTCGAGCAGCTTTTCAAGATGTTGAGCCGAATACCACAAATATTGAAGATATCTCAGAGGAAGAGGTGATGGAGGCAATGCATCAGACGAAACGCGGAAAGGCAGTCGGCCCGGACAAAATCCCCGCGGAATTTTGATTGAAAATGGAAAATGTCGGGCTTAGTTGGCTCACAGTTCTCTTCAACAAAATCAAAGGTGGGCAACCGATGCCTGATGCTTTCAGGGAAAGTTTTCTTCTTCCTTTCTATAAGAACAAGGGAGACTCACGCAAACTCAACAACTATAGGGCTATAAAGTTAACACCTCATACACTAAAGATCTACGAGCGAGTTGTCTGCAACCGATTGAGAAAGATTGTGCGGTTGAATGACAATCAATGCGGCTTTGTTGAAGGTCGATCTACAGTCGATGCGATTCAGTGCATTCGTATTGCGATGGAAAAGTATAGAGCAGCACGAAAGGACTTGTACTTCGTGTTCATCGATTTGGAGAAGGCATTCGATAGAGTACCTCGTGATCTGATATGGTTGGCCTTGAGAGCACTTAATGTCCCCGAGGCATACGTCAGGATGATACGAGACATGTATGATGGAGCTACGACTAAGGTTAGATGCACAGCCGGTGAATCAGAAGAATTTCCGGTGAATGTCGGAGTACACCAGGGCAGTGTATTGAGTCCGTTGCTCTTCAACATCATCATGTGCTACTTATTAACACGTGTCTCCGACGGCCTAGAAATATCTCTTCTTTTTGCTGATGATATAGTCCTCAGTAGCCCAAACATCGTTGCCTTGCAAGCTGCGCTTACAAAATGGTGTGACATTCTGGAGGAGCATGGACTGAGGGTAAGTATAACAAAGACTGAGTTCTTATGCTGCCAATTCTCAGACCCAAATGCGCCGATACCTGAAATGTACGTCAAAGGAGAGCAGCTTAAGTCTTGTACCAAGTTCAAGTACCTTGGCTCGATGGTGAACAGCGGAGCTACATGCGATGATGACATCAAACATCGCACAAAGGTTGGGTGGATGAGGTGGCGAGAAAACTCTGGAGTTTTCTGCGATAAGAAAATGCCACTGAAGCTAAAGGGCAAGTTGTACAAAACGGTTGTACGTCCCGCACTCATGTATGGATCAGAATGCTGGACCATGTATGAAGGTTACGCGAAAGAAATGACAGCGACTGAAATGAAAATGTTACGCATGTCAGTTGGTGTAACCAAAAGGGACCACATCAAGAGTAGCTACATCCGAGGCAGCTTGTCCATAGACCATCCAATCACCGAAAAGCTCGAAGACCGACGAATGGATTGGTATTGCCATGTTCAAAGGCGTCCGCCTGAGAACCCCGCAAAGAGAGCGATATCAATGGAAGTTCCACTTGATGAACCCAAGGCCAGAGGCAGACCGAAGAACACCTGGATGTGTCAAATGAAAAAGCAACAACAACGCATTGGTCTCGGCGATGACACGATCCAAGATAGAGCTGCCTGTAGAAATATGCTGAGAAATTATCGCCAAAACGGGCGATGTGCCTACACCGCAGGTCGAGCAACGCGGAACCATGGAGCGGTATAAAGAACGAGGCAAGGAAGGAAGGAATATGATTGAAAAAAAAACCCAAATATTTTCAGAAAAAAAGTTTTGATAACCAAAAGTAAAAATTTACGGGACCGGGCACGTGGGGTCTTCAAAGACCCCATGAGAACCAAGGCCTTAATTGTCCTGAATATCCAGGAAATTAAAATCGGAGCCATACTCTATGTCGAGGCCTTTTTATTTAGACTATCTCGATATCTTTACTAGTCTTCCTCTGTAATTTTATTGCGTCTCTTCACACTGAACTGAAGACCGAAGTAAGCCTCATATCATTCTTGGCTACAATGAAAGTAAAGGAAGAGATTATATCATCGATCGATTTCCCAGAAATTATCCTGGCTTGCGAAATTCACGAAAACAACTTCTAACTTTTCTTCAATTGCTGCGATAGCTTCTTCTGATATAGGGCGGAAAAAAATTTGTCTAAAATGACGCAGCTATGATTCTTTCAAAGTTCCTCGCGGTCCGAATTGTGGCCCTACCTCTACTAAACGTTTCGAAAATATGTCCTTATATCGAATTCGGACTTAATTCTATTGTATATTTACCATGGCATGTGCAAATTTTAAACTTTTTGCACTCCGCTTAAGCCCCTGGAATTCCTTCTCGGACAACCAAGTCTCGGCATATACAGATTACGGTTAGATTGTCCTTGCGTCTGCGATTCACTTTGGTTTAGGTTTTGGTCGCATAGGCATGCCATACCTCGACAAAAAAAATGGAAACCATAATTTGTTTCATAATGATTGAATGCTGGTCCGCCGAGATCCATTTTCAGGTTAAGTGGTCCGCAGACGTTTCTGAGTTGGGAACCACTGATTCTAGATGGCTGTGCCTGGACGCGTAATTTCGCGATTTGACTATGACGCTTCGTCACCGTACTCATGCGATTTGACGCCTTTAGATTTTTTGTGTTGGTCTACGGAAAAGACCAGATTTATATTAACAAATCCTCAAACTCTGGAGAATTCGCAGAACGACATTCGACAAGTTATGGCCGAATTACGACCCGTATTATGCGAAAAAAAACTAATTGAAAATTATCTCAAAAGGATCGTGTCCTGCAAAAGGACCCGGAGGGAATTTGAATGATATTATATTGATTTTAGTTGAAACCAAACATAAAAAAAATAGCTGACTTTTGATGCTAAATTGTTCTATGGCCTGACCGCATTATGCAGTAAAAAGTTAAACTTTTTTGTGCGTCACATTTGTAAGGGACGGAGTGGCGAAGGGGTGAAATTATATTTTTTCGCCAATATCTTGTTAACTGTAATATTAACAGCAAAATGTCCAAATATCCAGTGTAATTTCGATTTTTTGATAGTTACATTTGACGCTCTTCTGAAGTACATAATTCAATTGGAGCCATGGCAATTGGGATAACTATTCCTATCGACATATAGCTGGCTCACACGGAGACTTAGGCTGCTCCGACAAAGCATACCCATATTTCCCCTATTTACATTTTTCAGAAAGATCGCCGAATCACAGCATGCGGAAAAAAATTTGATAAACGTTAAGTCTAAGCCCCATCAGATTAAAACAAACCAAGACGTAACCAAGCAAAATATGCCGTAACTAATGTTCAATTTGGCAGATTTCGGGTTCACTTTGTATGGGAGATACCCATTACTATAAGATTTGTATGAACATTTTGGGTATCATGTCCTGCACTGCTAAAGAAACGCAACTAATAATTTTAAGCGAGCCGATATTTATTATGAAATATACGATGTACAAAATTGTGCAATTCTTTCACGTACCATCATGTCCAATGTCCTTTCATATTTTGAAAAATTACTTGTTCGTGCGACCATTATAATGGACATGTAGATATTTTTTATTCGTTCTTATATTTTTTTTTGCAACATCCCCTGAACAACTGCTTCTTCAAGAAATGTTTGCATGCATAGAATAAAATATGAAAACCAGAAAAATTGTAATCTACCAGAAATTTAGTGAGAAATGTAACATATAGTGGTATAATGTGGCTTTCGTTATAAAAACTTTAGATTTTAACGTGTTACAACGTTAGGTTAATTTCTCGTTACTTTTGAATTAAAATCAGAAGAAGCATGCTTTCGAGTATTAAACCAAAAATCTCTTTTATGAAACTAGCTTAATAGGCCAAAATTACCTATATTTCACAAAATAGATAATCTTAACTTAAATCTATTACACGCTTGTCAAAGCCCAATTCGCCATAAACAATGTTCTTCCTGCTCAACACTTTGATGAAAATTGGATTAAACAACATCGTCCTCGAAATTCTCAAGAATTCTCAAGTACCTACTCTGTGCTATACTCCAAACCTAATTAAAGAGATATTCTTTGCTATGCCCTAACAACACCATTAAAATCTAATCGGATTAGGGATAAGGTACAATCCACAACACCGCACGAAAATAGAGAATCAATCCATTAGAATATTATTAATTTATTGTTGGGCCTTATCTTATTTGCCTGACAAGAAGAAAGAGAGATTTTACACTGAGCTTGGATATTTTATGTGTCGTATAGCGTATTATCTGCAGAGCTCATACTTGGAACTGAACTCTTAGTATAGGTACTCTCGGAAAGGACATTTCTGCTATAATCTTAGAAACGTGGCTGCGCGTATTTTCAGAATGTATATCGATCGAGAAAAAGGAAATGCTTTGACAAGAGTTTATAGCGATTTATTCGACGGGATGTTTGCCGTCGATGAGGTCGATTTAATAGAATTAAATGCCACGATATTTGGTGCGATGAATGGTCGACTTACCTTTTTGTCGATAATAATAAAAATTATTTTCAGTGAAATGTTGTTGGCAAAATTTGGAAAAAAAATTACTAGGCCAAGGCAATAGCAGAATAGCACCTTACTTCGTGCCCATCTGTGTCAATACCCCGAATTGTTACCATTGCCTTGGCCTAGTAATTTTTATACCGAATTTTGCCAACAACATATCACTGAAAACCATTTTTTTCTTATTCACTTGTGTACTCCAAAATTTGATAACAGAATACAGAATTTCAGGGAAAAAAGGGTACAAAAGCTTTTCCATAATATCTCCTTCGTATAATTTTCCACATAAATACATAGTAATAATCCTTAGGTACGCCATGTTAATTACTTAAGTTAATATACGTTGTAACAGTTACTAGACTAGAGCAAACTTCCTATCCGAGTCATTTTCCAGTAAGTAGTTACGATGCACAATGTAGTGGAAAATGCTTCTATGTAATTAATGGAAAAGCATTTCCCTAGCGAGAGTGTCACACCTTATAATTGCATCCATATTTCACCATGGACTTAATTGGAGCCCTCTAGAACGAATGCACAAGACAATTACATTTCCTTGAATTTTCATATAATTACATCAACTATGTCTATACGGAGCAGGTACAGAATAGTAAGGACGACAAATTGTCGAACATAGGATTTCAATGGAAATTATATGGCATGAATGCAGTGCTTATTCGCGAAATGTGTTACAAATGTGTGTGGGTAATTTGTAGGGTCCGCAATGTGCAATGTGCATAATCCATAATGTTACAGCATTTGAATTCTATAACATGGAATGGAACTACTGCAACAGCTGCCAAACCTCCTGAGGCAGAGTAATAATACCTTATAACATCTTATAAGCTTTAAATTGAGCTACTTCGTTCTTTATACGGCTCCATGGTTTCGCGTTGCTCGACCTGCGGTGTAGGCACATCGCCCGTTTTGGCGATAATATCTCAGCATATTTTTACAGGCAGCCCTATCTTGGATCGTGTCATCGCCGAGACCAATGCGTTGTTGTTGCTTTTTCATTTGACACATCCTGGTGTTCTTCGGTCTGCCTCTGGCCTTGGGTCCATCAAGTGGAACTTCCATTGATATCTACGAATTTACTGCTATAAAGGGTTGTCCATTTTTTCCTGGGAAAGTGAAGTTAAAAAAAACACATACACAAGCCGTTTAGATTTGGATTATAGTATGTATAGTGAACTTAGCTCTAGACCCAAAATATAAATATCTCCTTATCCTGGAGTCCATTTGTCGACGTACCAATTAAATTGAAATTTGCATTACATGTTTTACAGACGTGCAACAAGTTCCCTTACAACATTTCATCGTATGAACAAACGCTCGCCTGTACTGTAAGGATGTATAATTAATTACGTCGAGTACAGAGTCTGACAACAGCAGTAAAATGCATTTCAAATTTATCCAGTACGATAATTGCAATGGATTACAAGTTAATTTTCAAGAAGATATTTGGCAAATTACCTTGAAGCGAATACGGCTTACGGGTAATTTATAATGAGCAACGTTAAGAGAATAAATTTGCATATCAGGCAAGGATGTTCCTTCGATTTAGCTTTATTGCAATAACTTGTATTTGACATATTTCTACTCGTACCGATATAGTAAATAGTGTCTGTGAATGCAGCTTACTTATGGTTTCAATTCACTTAAAGTCTGATGCAATTACTCTATTTCGTTAAAGGATATGTAAATCCTCGCTATGGGTTACGAATGAATATTTTTCATTCAACTATACAGCCAATCAGTCAACTCACATTTTCGTATTTTCACTCAATTTGAATGCTCTAATAAATTTATGATATTATCTACAGATATTTCCCATTTGAATGTACCGCAAAATAAGGACTCTCATCAATCGTTTCCCAAATACCTTCAATGCCAATTGATATCAATATGCTTTCGGTATGTACATGACATGCATAGCATACCTACTCGTGTGTGTGTGCGTGTAATTGTGAATTGGATAACCTTTTTTCGACCATGGCAATCCCTCACGGGGTTTTACATGTGTTCCGAATCGAAAATGCCAGGGCTCCCCTTTCAATGACAGGTGAACCAGAGAATAAATGACGTTAACGTGAAAACAGTGATGAATTACTTTCTATTTTAACGCTAGCTATGTGTATCGCTCAACATAACGATTTAGGATAAGAGGACTAATTTAAAAGTGAGAAATAGGGAAGAAAAGTTAAAAAAATGTGGTTTCCAGGTAAAGTCTCTTGTCATCAAAGTTGTTAATGGCATTGCTTAGAAATTATATGAATGGGGTAAATGTCGAATGACGTGCAGTTCTTAAATGGAAGTGCTCTAATTTTCAGCCGGAAAATGAATTTTCAAGTCGTGAGCAAGGTTTCTTGTAATACCTACTTGCTACGCCTAATGAAGAATTCGTAACGTATAGCTTAAGCTGAGTCATCTAATTTATCATTCCTTTTATCCTTTTTCCGGGGCCAACGAAATCCTTGCCAGTCTAAACTTTACATTCATCAACCAGATTTTTTTTTACAAATCATTCAATCCTCAGAACATCTAATGCATTTCATTTCGCCTACACCGGGTCAAATAAAATAAAATATGAAAGAAGGAAAAAAAATATTCACCAATATCTGTGTTGTGTTGGCTACTAGGTGCCAGTCGTTTACTATCCATTATGACCTCCATTAACTTCTACGGAAACACACCATCAATCATGTCCAGAGACTTCCCATCTTGTGCCCATCAAATGATTCACGTACATAACATGCCTGCCCTTGCACCTTTTCATGCGATTCCGTAATACTCGTTCTATCCGCATCCGTACATATATGAAAGGACGAAAAAAAAAATCATGTCATGCGGCGGATGGTTCACCTTCCGCCGATGACGACGTCATCAGGATAGCCAACAGCGAAATCATATTTTGGACAAATATGGCAATAAATAACAAAAAGTCAGACAAGAGGATATCACGAGCCAAAAAAGAGAGAGAGAAAAAATTTATATATGAAATCTACCAGTGAAGGAATCTCTTGCTTGATTGACTGAACATTGTGAGAAGCTGCTGTTGTTCGAGAGACAGATAAAAATATTTTGATTGCGTCATCTAGAGAAATTCATGTAATTTCCGGAGCACTTTCGAAACGACCCGAGAAAACATAAGAAAACATATTTTCTTAGTGGGGTACTTTTCCTATCATATAGCGTATAGGGGGAATTCGCATGATAGACTCAATTAGGATCTAATCGTTCCCAGGCGTGGTTAGCAAATGGGACAAATATTCTTAGCTTAATGGATTTGGTTTTGGCAAAAGAAGGCAACATTTTATTATGAATTTAATTTATAATTTAACTTTCCCGCAGTCGGTCATAAATTTAACTTTTTTTATTCAAGTTTTTAATACGGACACAAATTAGGTTTAATCAGTATTTCTTCTTACCGGTCTAATATTAAAAAAGGGAATGTGCATTTTTTCATCACGGTCACCGACTGGTTTAATAAAAACTGACAACAGCAAAGACAAAATTATATCCAAGTCAGACCATATGAGATTCCCATTTTCATTTTTCTGTCGAAATACTTTACATATTTGGCATTCATTCATATGCTTTCTCTGTAGGTACGTATCCTTCATTCCATATTTAAAATGATATTTTAATGAGAGTGCCGACATATTTTCGACATTTGAAAAAGTTATTTGACTGAATTTCTTTTCATTAGGGAAAATCATGAGAATCTTTTTTATTTTCAAGGATACTTTGTTTAAGGACAGGTGAAATGATGATGACACTTTTTTGCATACATTTACAGGTACTCATTTATATGAGGACATGTGTAGACATACACTCGTCATGCATTCAATGCATAAGAGCTTCTATATTCTGTTTTGCACTTTTTCTTCTACACTGAAAGGATATTTTGAGCATCAGCTTGTTTTCTTCTCGGAATTTCACCAATATAAAATTCATCAGGATATGACATGAGTTAAGATGAAAAGAAGTCAAATTGGCAAATTTCGTTAACAACATTTAAAGGTATAAAGACCTGCTGCTAGCTATCGCTACTTCTTAAGCCGGCCCCACACCGACCGGAGTGTGGCAAACACCGCTCAAAAGATTGATACAAAAAATCGTGCAGCAGCAGTGCAGCTGTGTGGTTGGGCGACTCCAAGGCATCATTCTTGGAACCGGTGTTTTGTGCGGTGTGTGCCACACTCCATCGTGGTGCTAGCGTCGAACGCCCAACGGAATTTCACAATAATTTAAAATAGCCAGTCGATTCGAGGTCGTGGCGACCTAACAACTACACTTCACAGCTACATGGTGGCAATAAGACTGAAAAGAGATTTTGATGTATCTGAACGTTTCAATATGGAGGACCCCCTTACAGCCCAAGACTCCGACCAATGGAATTATGTTTCGCATATCCCAGAATGCTCTCAATTATTTACACCAATTTCACAAAACCTTTTATTTAATATGTCTCTAACAAAACAACGAAAAAAAAAATCAAAGACAAGACCGAGGCTAATTTCGGGCGCAGCCGAAATTTGGATACCCTTCGCTTCCCTAAAAGTTTTTTTCGGGCGTACCAACGACATGTATTTAATCCCCCCGTTCTTTTCCTTTTGTCTCCACAAAAGTTTCGTTGCATCGACAAAACAATATTTGTGTGGGGTTTGGTTGAAATAAATGGGCAAATAAAAATATTACTCAGAAAATTTTATTGGGCGTGCGGGAGCATGGTTCCATAGTACGGTTCCATTTGTTCCACTAAATTTTAGTTGCTTTGATAAAGACACATTAATTCAAGATCTAGTGAAATTGGTGTAAAAAATGTTTGTTGGAAGAACCAAAATGGGGGGTTGGGTTTGTATGGCAGTCCCATGACTCCATGGTCCGATTTGATCCATTCGTACGTATGTTTTGTATCATCAATAAGAAATTGGTTGCAATTGGTGCAAAAATAAAAAAGTTTTTCTTAGAAGAACCTAATTTGGGGGGCTAGGTTTGTATGGCAGCCCCATGACCCCAAGGTCGGATTTGATCCATTCTTACATATGTTTTGTGTGTTCAATAGAAACACATTTGTGTGAAACTTGGTTGAAATTGGTACACAAATAAAAAAGTTTTTCTTAGAAGAACCTAATGTGGGGAGTTGGGTTTGTATTCTTCTGAAAAATCTCTTTTAGGCTATTGAATTGGAAGAGAACACGTCCACTGAATAGATATTGAGGCGTTAGAAAAAAATTCTTCTGGGAAAAATGTTATGCCCAGAGACACCATTATGAAAAATGAGATGAAAAATCACTAATTTTATGGGGTCGTTTTCAATAGCTTCCATATTCGTACCAATTCAACTATGTCATTCGTCCAATTTATACGCGGATGGACTTTTTCAGTTGGCTCTAATTGAATTGCTGGATCTAGCATTGATAGATAGTCAAAGAAAAATACGGTACTTGATCAGCAAAAATGTACGTATCTCTGAATCGTTGCAGGATTGTTGTGGACCGCCCTCTGACCGAACTTGGAAAAACCGGGTATTTTTTTGCTACTATCTTAGAATCTTATCTTAGTGCTGAATTTTCAAAAACAAAAAGAGGTCTAAGGTATTATTTATATATCACTGCAAAGGAAAATTTATGTATTTTGTTTCGTTTTCAGACTATTTTTCGTATCTTTTACCTATTTTTTAAATAATCGCTAAATACTCAAAAATGTTGAGCACAGTACCTACACACTTCTAGAGCCGCAATAGCAGCCCCGCCGTTGTTCTCTAATATAGCAAACACACGGTCAAACCGAAAACATTTTTTGGATTATGGTTCTGTCAAAATTATACATTTTCTTGAACTTTGACAAAACGGAAATCCAAAAAGATGGATTCGGATTCTCCGTGTGTGTGCGGAATAAGAATTCTCGCGATAACGCGCCGCATTCAGGAAAACAAACCACTCAGGGTGAACCCACTGAAAAAAAATCTGAAAAGAGATATAACTAATCTTGCAGTACAAAACTTCACCGAATTTCACATGATTTTGAAATTAAATCAGTTGTTGCGAAAATGTGGTAATTAAGGGTGGTCCGATAAGTACTAAGCCTACAAAGGAAAAACAAAAATTTTGGAAAAGTGGCTATTTGTTTTTGAACATAGTCTCCTTTTAGCTCGATACACTAGACCCAGCGATGCTCCAACTTCTTGAACCCGTCTGAAAAATACGTTTTATCGAGGTTTGTAAACTAGGCCTCCGCGGCGGCGATGACCTCCTCATTCGACTGAAATTACTGCCCGGCGAATGACTTTTTCAAGTTTGGAAACAAAATGAAGTCGCACGGGGCCAAATCTGGAGAATACCGTGGATATGGGGCTGCAGTTCGTAGCCCAATTCGACCAATTTTGCGTTAGCGGAGGTGTGAGCGTTATCATGGTGGAAGAGCACTTTTTTCTTTGCCAAGTGGGGCAGTTTTTTCTTCATTTCGGCGTCGACTCGGCCCAATAATTCGGCATAGTACAGCCCTGTGACCGTTTTGCAGGTAGTCGATGTGGCTCACACCTTATGAATCCCAGAAAACGCTGGCCATCACCTTTCCGGCCGGTGGGACAGTCTTCGCCTTCTTCGGAGCATTTTCGACTGTTCGACTGTTCCTTGGTCTCTGGTGTGTACCAGTGTATCCACGTTTCTTCGACTGTCACGAAATGACGCAGAAACTCCTTCGGATTGCACTTAAACAGCGTCAATTACTGCTTTGAAGTGGTCTCACGGTTGCTCTTGTTGTCCGGAGTGAGCAAACGCGGCACCCATCGTACCGACAGCATTCTCATGCCCCAAAATTTCATGCAGGATGTGACCCACGCGGTCTTTTGAAATGCTTACTGCCTTAGCTATCTCTCACACCTTCAATCAGCGGTCTGCCAATACGAGATCCTGGATTTTTGTCACGTTATCCTGCGTGTTAACTGTTTTCAAGGCACCTGGACGTGGCTCATCAAAAACCGACGTGCGACCACGTTGAAACTCGTTCAACCAATTTTTGACGCGCACACACAGCATCCAAACGCTCTTTGATTTCGCTGCGCGATTTCCATTCCAAAAACAAGACAATGTATAAATCATTGTCAAAACGTTCGGTAGGAAATACGTTTTGTAAGGGATGTTGGCTCTAACACACAAATTAGCTCCAAAGAAGTCAACATGATTTAGTAATTAGGAATGGCTTTATTTGAGTTACCTCGCTGTAAACATATTTGATTTTGTTTATCCTGTTTGGATCTATTAAATAAATAACTCCATATTAGAGTTAACCTCTTCTTTTCACAGTTAATATATTTTAGATATGCTAAGGTTGTTCTTTTGTTAGTGATCAATTTTCATAAATTTCAACTATACCCCTGGAGGACGAAACCGAGGAAACCCATTTAGCTGAAACAATTGGTTTTCAAGAACTGTTTCATGTTTTATCACTCAGGGTGTTTGATCGCTGTTCCTTCCTACCAACTGAAATGAAAACGTTATGAATTTTTCGCAGATATAATTTTCCTCAAGTGTATAGTTCTCAAGTCTCTATGTTTTTCCTCTCTGATTAATTTAAAAAATACTGCACACTCAATAGATGGTTTTCTTCCGATTTGTTTAAAGAAATGTGCAGAAAAAATAAGGTATCCACTTGCGTTGCCTATTTAACCAGTCACTCCATTCTCAACACTAGAATTTACACTATGCCGTGCCTCGTGCCTATACATTAAAATGGCGGCAGACTCAAAATTATCAACGAACCTTCATCCCCTCGTCAATCCTCAAATTATTTGAACTGCTGGATGGCCATCTCCTTTACACCTCTAGTTCGGCTACTAATAATTTCAGCTACTACTACACTCAGAAAAATTTCAATGGGAAATCCCATTAAACCAATCATTTTGTCCCATTATTTTTAGTCAATAGAAAAATCTGATTACTTTAAAAATATAGAAACCATTACTTTCACTCGTTAAATATCCGTTTGTTTTAATAGTTGACTCCTTTAAAAACAAACGTATGGTCTAGTTATTTTCCAATAGGATATGTGTTATTGAATTAATAGGATCAATCCCATGTAGTAAAAAAAATCGTTTCACTCGTAATCTTATCTTATTTTTTTATAAGTTCCATATTATTATACCATCGACGCTACGTCATTGTGGATTTTGTTAAGAATCACGATATTTGGCCAGGCCGAGTATTGAACATCCGATCGGCTTACACTCTTTAAAACTTACCAAGTCACGGGGAGGCGACCGAACGATCTCGGCTACGGAGCATGATGTTGCTTCTCTTGGAAAATACGTCTATATGCTTGAAATTCAATTAAAAGACATATCCCAGTAATGAAATAGGAGGTTATATAAAACAAATGGGATCCATCCTATTATTAGTTAATCATATCAGATCTTGTTAATTTAATGGGACAAACTGATTAAAATGTAATCGGATGTCCCATTGGATTTACGGGACACATTTCATTCCATACAAAATATCTCAATAGGATTCTTCCAGTTATATTAATTATTGCATCTGTTTACTTTTGTGAAGAAATCTGGTAAATTGCCGTCTAACTAAAATAATGATCAATTTTTCTGAGTGTACAAAACAAAAATGAAAATCATACCTTAAAGTCTCCTAAAAATTGGTCGCACTTCACCAAAGCGATTAATAAATTCAAATCTGACCTTTTACCAGTTAAACTGAAAAACTTTGACTACTAACAGCATAACACTAACAAATGCAAATCAATTTCCACCATCAGGCGTTCCTCAGGAATCATAATGTTGATCCACTTTTCTTTTTTTTTTCTTTATTAAATATTTAGAAACTTTTTTAATCCCCTATGTAATAATTGGAGCGGATGAAATCGATCGGTATATATCGAATAAAAAGGGATGCATTTCAACACATTTGTTTAGTGATGTTTACTGTTTCATCAAGAATACAGTAAAACAGCACTACCAAGCCCAAAATATTTATTTACAACGAAATTTGCACCCGCCTGAAACACATTCCTGTGGTAGCGATTCTATTCCCAGAATTACTGGTTCGAATCCCACTGTGTCCAGAAATGTTGGTGTTGCCTTTATAAATTTACGCCTACGGTAGCCGGTTCCACGATTTAAATTGTTTCGAAGCTCCTTGCTGTTACATAGACCAAAAGCTGCCAAAATTAATCGTTTCTACAACAGCAGCGAAACATACGAACAAATAATCAATTTGACTGGTATAGTACCAAAGGCCCGGGGCGGAGTAGGTGGTAGAGCGGGCGATGGGATCATGAGGACGAACATCTACCATGGAACCTTATTCCAAAAATAAGTTCTTCTAATGCCCCACACACACGGTCAATTCGAATCCTTTTTTTTATTTTCAAAATACTAAATACATTATCTTGGTTTTTGACAGAACTAAAAACGAACTAGGGGGCTTCGCAAAAAATGTTTCTTAGAATCAATCAATTCTTAGATATGTTTTGTGTCATCAAGAGAAACACGTTTGTGTGTAATTTGGTTGCAATCGGTGCACAAATAAAAAAGTTTTTCTTAGAAGAACCTAATTTGGGGGGTTAGGTTTGTATGGCAGCCCCATGATCCCATTATCCAATTTGATCAATTTTTAGATATGCTTTGTGTCATAAAGAGAAAAACGTTTGTGTGAAATTTGGTTGAAATTATAAAAAAGTTTTTCTTAGAAGAACCTAATTTGGGGGGTTAGGTTTGTATGGCAGCCCCATGACCCCATGGTCCGATTTGATCCATTCTTACATTTGTTTTGTGTTATCAATAGAAACATATTTGTGTGAAATTTTGTTGAAATTGCTGCACACATAAAAAAGTTTTTCTTAGTAGAACCTAATTTGGGTAGTTGGGTTTGTATGGCAGCCCCATGACCCCATGGTCCGATTTTACCGATTCAAACATACAAACTGCCTGCAGCAAAAAGAAGCATTTTTGCAAAATTTCAGCTTCATAGCTTTTAAATTGGCCGAGTAAAACGCGTCGCAACAGACGGACAGATGGACAAACAGACAGACGGACATCGCCCAATCGACTCCCCAAGTCATGCTGATCATATATGTATACTTTTTATATGGTCGGAGTTGCTTCCTTCAATGCGTTACAAACTTCATGACAAAGTTAATATACCCTTTCACTCTATGGGCGAAGGGTA
The DNA here is from genome assembly GCA_949715475.1 of Microchrysa polita. Taxonomy (NCBI): domain Eukaryota; kingdom Metazoa; phylum Arthropoda; class Insecta; order Diptera; family Stratiomyidae; genus Microchrysa; species Microchrysa polita. Next base: position 118,711,643 of record OX454415.1, read on the forward strand.
TAAAAACATGGACTCGGATTATTTTTGTGTGCGCGGAATCAAAATGAATCTATTTTAATTATTTATTTTTTTTTGTTGAGTTGTTAGTTGTTTAGTTCTAGCGAAACGGGGATTAGTACTCAGATTTATACATTATGTACCAGCATAGTTTCGATAGGTACCCATAGGATTTAAAGACAATTTATCGCATTTTAAAGTATGAGTCATGGTTGGTAGGTACAATGGAATTGCATCAATAACAATTTTATTGGACAATCATTCTGGTAAATCGTTAGTATAGGTAAATCAAATACCTCACTGATCACTAAAATATAACTGCGTCTGCGAACTATATACTTATCCCATTATTACCCCCATACAAATTTTATTGATTAGTGTTAACACTTTATCAAATACACCCAACATCCATTTATTATTATTGATCCATTTTTTTCTCTATAATTATACGAGAAAAGTTTTCAGACAAGTGATAATTTGTCACAATTGATAATGCACATCTATCGTGACAACACTTACCACTTGTTCAAAAACTTTCATCATATCAATTTCCCCAATATGAAGTATGAGTCCACAAATTTAATAGTGACAAAAGTATCAATAAAGTGACTAACTTTGATAGTGCATATATTAAACGCCACTCAACCTCATATGAAACGTAACTGAATGAAAATATACGAAAAGTTTCATTGAACTTTATCGTTAATAGGAAGATGATGTATTATTTCCGACACATATATTAAAGTCGCCAGCCAATTTCTCTCTTATCTGAAAGTCAACCACATTTTCCAAATTAACTCCATGGAATCATCGTGTGTCGTTATTCCGCCATAAAACTTTCCGGCCCAATTCCCAATGCAAGCATTTCGCTCATCGAAATCTCGAATCGAGCCAAACCAGACAACGTTGCGTCGCGTCGGTCGTCAACGACGACGATGACAACGATATCATCGAAAGCCGAAGCTGCTTGGACTCATCCTCAATCTGAGTGAGCCTGGTTGTGGCTGTCCTGTGGTGGGCTCCTTTTTGCCTTGATTTCGTTTCAATTTTTCTGAAATCTCTCATTTCCACTTTTATCGTCGACATAGTGGTGGATGTGTACATATATCCTTGGTACCCTCGCGGGTCGGTGGTATGTGCAGCTAGCTGCTATCATATCGTCTCGTCCTATTCCACATACATACAATCTTTGGTCTTTGTGAATCGTCCCTTAAGGATACACATAAAGGAGGCCAAGCCATATGAAACGGACGTCCTAGATAAGGGATAAGGATAAAAGTCTGTGTTTTGTTGCTGCGGGGGGCAACGCTAAAGAGCAAGCCTTCTAATGTCCCCGGGATAAATGTTTCACTCTCTCACATAGTGTATGCTGTGTGTATGGAATGGATTTTCTCTCTATTATGTCGACGTGTTTTGAACATGCTTGCAGCGACCATAGAGAAGAGTATATTGTGCTAAATCATAGCTCCTCGAAACAGGGACATGATTATATCCTTTGGCTCTTCTTGACCATGAGAATTATTATTATCTTCCTTGATTCTTCGAACAGATAGACGATTGTATATATGTCTTGCTTGTATGGGAATATTACAAACAGAATGACAAGGCACATTGTCCGTCGTCAAGCGTATGCACTGGTTTACCAATCATTGCATAGTTTCTTAGTAATGTAGTTTAATATCAACAAGACTAGTAAACGAAGATTGCAGTAAAGTGCTTTTAAAATGATATTATTTGTAAAATAAATATTGAAATGAAATACTACTATGCAAATAGCATCCTCGTCCGTATAGCGTATCCAATTACGTTATGCTTTTATATTCAAAATGGAAGAAAGGATATTTTCATCGACAAGGAATCAGACTATAAAAAGTATGTTATTGATCAGTGTGACGAAATAAATCGATTGAGCGCAGTGGCGGAACAAATTCACTCGGGGCTCTCCCGCCAACTTCTTGAGTGGGCCCCTACACTAAGAAACAATTAGAGTGAAATCAATTGAAAGCACTCTTGAAGGTCGATCCACACTTTTCAGTCATCAGTCGCAGTCATTTTCCATACAAGTTGACATATTGTCAGTTAATTGATTGACTGACAAAGTGACAATCTGTAAATTTGAATGGGAATTGACTGTGACTGATGACTAAAAAGTGTGGGTCGACCTTAAACCAACTATGTATTTTGAAACATGACTTTGACGTTATAGTGTTTCTACTAGAATTAAGAACGTCGTGGTTAAAATAACTTTGCTCAGAGCTACTTTGACTCTTTGCACTCTTATATTGAGAATAGCGTTTTTGTTGTAACGTTTATGAAATTAATGATTTCATCAATCGTATATTTTTATTTTGAAATAAAAACGATCACGCGGCGCAGCAGTGACCTCTATAGGTGTTGGTGATATTTAAGCATAGTAAACTAATTCAACTCTATTCCTTGTTCCAGCTTTAAATTTAAAGGGCGCCACATTCCTAGCGATTTATTGGTCAATCGATTGCCCACAATCGATCTGCCGCCCGTAGCACACACACTAGGCAATTTATCGGGCAATCTGAAATTGACAGTGTCACGGTCCACAACACACAACACAAAATAGCGAAAATTATACCATTTTGGGCGATGTAAGATGGACATCCATTGCTACTTTTGATGGAGAATGACCGCCACAACCACAGCATGAAGAACGACCACAGGTTTATATAAAAAATCAGCAACTGAGAACACATGATTGTCATGACAGCTTGTACGCAAAATTCAAGGCAATACGTTCCATATGTCAAATCAAATATTTAATCCGATGGTCACATACATCTTCCGATTTATCTCGCAATCAAAAAATTTCGCCAATCGATCGGAGGGTCTGTGGCGCTTCTAAGTCTGCTCTAATTTAAATCCTTCAATTTTAAGAACTTTTGTACTTAATAATAATAATATTAAATTCAATGCAGCAATCTTGGCAAGACTCCTTTCCAACCAAATGTGGTCTCTGCACCACAGCCCTAATGACCGTGTATATATCGGAAGCAAGAAAAAATATTTTAATCATCAACGACATATACAGGCCGTACTAACTAGTTTGAGCTAAGTTTAGTACCACTACTTTTGTTCGTGTATGACAGTTCATGACAAAGTGGATTGGAATTTGGTTAAAAATTTAAAAAAAGTACTATCACCAAAAATGTTTTAGTTCATTTTTAGAGAGACCTAAAGAATCTTTTTGCTCATATGGTACTTGGCAAGGAAAAGGGTGATCGAATTACAAACAGCCGCTACAGTTACAGCAAATAGCGCATCCATGCCATTTGAGGAACCGGATTGTCTCATGAACTTTCAAAGATTTTAGGATAATATTAAACTTGTTTATCTAAGAGACCTGGTGAAAGAGGAGCAATAAATTTAGCAATTGTTTTGACTTCGAAAAGCGTATACATATCTGTTCTTGTCTACAAAAAATATCTACGTCGGAGTGTTGTTTTTCGCAGTCGGGCTGTTTTTATGGTTTGAACAATCTTTCATGTAGCTTTTGGGCCCCTAAATATCGTGGGCCCCCGGCCACGCGGGCCCTGCGGGCCCTTATGCGCCGCCCCTGATTGAGCGATGTCCGTCTGTATGTCTGTTTGTTTGTCTGTCCATCTGTTTCTACACAAACTAGTCCCTGAGTTTTCAAGCTATCGGGCTTAAATTTTGTATACAAGACTATTCGATTAGATTAGTGTACGCCGTATATGTCGGAACGAATGGAATCGAATCATGGCGTCGTGGGGCTGCCAGAGAAACCAACCCAAAAAAACAAAGTTAGGTTCTTCTAAGGCTTTGTTCAAACGACGCAACCATTTGATTATGGAGAGGCACACTGTGTACACATGTGGCTCATAGACAGTGAACGTGTTAATCAAACCTCAGTCAAGTGTGTTATAAGTAAAGCCTTAAAACATACCCAGGAACGGATTGAATCGGAACACTACATCATATGGCTGTCATACAAAACAACCCCCAAAACTATGTTCTTCTAAGAAAAACTTTTTTATTTATGAATTAATATTAACCAAACTCCATCCTTGCGTGTTCCTATAGTTTTGCCTCAAACACATCCAAGAACAGAGAGAATCGGCAGAGCTGGCGGGAGCCTCAGTTGCGCCGTAGGCGGAGCTTGCATATTCCGCCTCTTAGCTTAGGGGGGGATTAGTTGAAAGCCACGGGTATGTTTGGCTCGCCTCGTATTGATTACACTTAACAGTAAAAATTATAAAAGCCCCAAAAGCAGAACAAATCATATAAAAACAAATTCCGGAGTGGCATCATAAACACACCCCTGATATAGCTAAGTAAGTAAATATGTATGGCCAAGTGAAACGTTAACCGAACCTATTATGGGCCATAGTTGATACTGCCAATAATAACTGCTTCGGTTCAAAGTTCGGTTTGGAAGACTCTTCTCCAGAATGTCCGAATTGCAAGGGAATAGAAGAAAAAACGAGTGAAATGAGCTGAAAGACAGTATGCGAAAAACAAACCCTCAAAATTGAATCGACCCAATTCTGGAATCTCAGCATAATTGGGATGCAGTAAGTGGGGATCTGCAAATAGGGATAATGCCCAAATAATAAATAGCCGAACCAATCTTCAGCGTTTTAGTCAGTATAAAAATTGGAAAATCGAAATTGGAATATCTTTTTAAACATTTTCCCCAATAAAAAAAAATCTTTGAAGACACCCATTTTTGTTTTCAGGTTTTTGCGTCGTTAGTTTTAGTCAAATATGATTTGTTTGTGTACGTGAATTTTCGTACGCCTTATATTCTAATCAGAGTGGACGAAAACGGATTGATTTCGCCGTACGTTTTCAGAAATCACCGAAAAGTGTTCACAGTGCACTGTTTGTAATTTCATATGACAACCGACAATAATATTTTACATATAAATCGTTCTAAGTTTAAAAATGTGCTGGTGCAGTCATCGATAGTCATTTACAACATAATTCGTCACTTCAAACTGACCGTCCATTCTCTTATCATGGAGAAATTAAGAACATTGGCAAACCCACGAAACTGAAAAATTTTTTCGGGTGTCAGTTAAAATATTGGAGTGAGCCGAAATGTGCTGAATAGGGGAATTTAGGTTTGAGACCTGGGTGCTTACACGTTTTCATTTGAAAAAAATCAATCATAGAAAACACGCAAAATAGCGTATTTTCAATGTGTCAATTTGTATGGGAATTGAAATGTTTTCGGGCTGTTTTCATACGAAAACAAGAAAATAGCCCCAAATTACATGATTTCGTTCACTGTGAATGTATTATTAAGCGGTTTAAATTTGCGCCCCTGTGTGTTATTACCTAGGTGGCCGCGTACTTTAGCCTATCGACGCGCGCCGGCCCGGAGAATCGGAACACAATGCGTCATAGGACTGCGGTTGAAATTATAGTACATCACAGAGAAAACAATCGTTATAAAATCAAAAATAAAAGCCATGATTCAAAAATTTGCAAATATGCGTTTACGTTTAATTCAAAAATGTTTCATTTTGAATCAATAGTGGAAATATTAAAGTGATTATTGTACTTTTAAAATTGCTGCATGTCAAATCAAAATTGAATATCACTTTATTTTCAAAGTGATTTCATTTTATTTTAAGTGTTTCACTTTAAATTTGATTGTAAGATTCAAAAAGTGGAAAAATATTTTTTCCCTTTTTTTTATTTAATTTTTTTTTAAATTAATTTTTTTTTAAATTTTTTTTTTTATTTTTTTATTTTTTTTTTAATTTTTTTAATTTTTTTTTTACAATATTTTAAAAGATTTATTTTCTCACTTTGCTTCTACTGGGAATCGAACCGGGTACCTATCGTTTCGTAGTCCTACTTCCTACACCTAAGCTATCTGAGAATACTATAGCACTGAACAAAATAGTGGCGGGCTTATGTACATGTGACGGCCACAGCCTTCAAAATGAAACAACTTCAAAACAAAGTTGAACATATTTAAATCGATGTTTCAGTCAATTTTGAATAGATCATTAAAGTGAATCCTATTAAATTTAATATAAAACTATTTGTTTTTAAAGTGATTTATTGATGTATTCCAATTTTGTTTTTAATATGTTTCACTTCAAACGTAAGTGGTGATTTTTTTCTCTGTGTACAAAGGAAGCTTAAAATTTATTCAAATATGTATGACAGCTATTCACCAGTGTTGCAAATTTAAGCATTTTCCGTCTACATTTACCCGGAAATTAGACTGTTAGGTTGGAATTAACTTTTTTCGGCTGTTTTTTACTTAATTTATCTTAATTTACAATATTTAGCACTAAAATAATTCAGCGTCGTGAAATTACTTCTGCCTACTTATTGTCGTCTATTACCGCTCTGAAAAATATGGTTAGAAATGTAGTTTTAATCACTTAATTCTTTCTACGGTTTCTCCGAGGCACATGCTAACTAACTACAATCAACCCGGTGAGTAATTTGCGAAATAAAAGAGAGTTTCTTAAATAAAATTCTTTGCTGAGTAAGTCCTTGGGTATGGTGTAGGGATGTCAAAAACCGGCCCATAACCCGGTTTTCGGTTTCTTGCAAAGCCGGTTAGACCGTCCGGTTTTAACCGGGCTTAAAGTACTGGTTTTCCGGAAATTAGATTTGCTTAGAATTTTAGGGAAAGAAAATGCATACACACTCGTATTGCTGGTGTTCGTGTTGTATGTAAAATCAAATCAAAGACACTTCTTCTCAGTGGCGTAGATAAAGGGGGGATAAAGGGGATCAATCCCCCCTTCGGTCACACATTTTTTTTATTACTTTAAGTACGTAAAACAAAGCAAAAGTAAACTTTTTGTGGAATTAGTCAACGTGTGTAGTGTTTAATAAAAAAACTTAAACCATTTTCAGAACTTCATTAACAAATTTAGCACTTCCTCAGATTTCAATTGTATAATAGAAGCGTACCGATAGAATAGAAACACTACAGCTCAGTGCTTTCGTTCACCTTCTTTTTCATATTTGATCGGGAGTTTCGCACAGGCAAGCCCTACTGTAGTAATTTAGAAGTGCTACTAGAAAAATTAAATGTAAGCACTGATTGAAAATTTTTTACCGGAAAATCTTAATAATTGGTTGAAAAATTTAAAAATAATGTGGAACACGGAGTGCTCTTCCACAGAAGCGCAACTTCCAATTGGGAAATATACAATGCAAAGATTATACAGATTTATTCAGGAGAGTGGAAAGCTAATGCAAATAAAGAGAAAACGATGCAAAACTGCTTCCAATTTTTGAGCATCCTTTATTGTTTGTGTTGATCAACATTCTATTTTCTGTTTTTCTTAAGTTAAAATTTTAAGAAAGGTTTTATCGTATATAGGAGGGCAACGCAAGCCTTGACTTTCTCTAGTTGTTCGCAATTTTATTGAATTTAATAGCAAGAACTCTCAAAGCTATATAACTAGAATTATTTTTTAAACTAAATTTTCTATAAAAAAAAAATCTAGACATTTCCAAAATTGAAAGATATGTAGTCTTATGCAGGCAGTAATTCGAAAACAAACAAACAAACGGAGTTCCGCGGTACTCTAGGGTTCCCTGAAGATCTCTCAGGGATTTCGCGAAAATATCAAAAAAACAGGAAAAATGTAGAAAGAGATTTTGACAACAAAAAGGCAAACAATACATACGAAAAAATGTTTGTAAGTTTTAAAATTCCGAAGTGTGCTACACTGTACCGGAAATGAACTTAACTGTAAAGTACTTGACCAGCATCAGAGACTCGACGTCGACCGATTTTATTTTACAACTTTCTACAATATGAAATGGAAAAAGAAGTAGTGTGTATCAGAAAACAAAGCATTTCCACAGTGTTTGACGAGGTTTTTGGGATTTAAATCATGGCTAAATTAGAGGATTAATATTGTGTTAATTAAAAAATTTCAACGATTTTTTTAAACGAATGTTTACTAGTCCAAATTTTAAGTTCTAATTATATGTTTAATATCCTTTTCAAACAATTGGCTGATAGTTAGGGACTCGAGATTTATAACGACTACATAGCTGGTACGGTGTCCTACAAGTTTGAACATTTTAGAAATATCTACTAACGAATTTCTGAGTTATCGGAAAATTTCAATTTAAAAACACAAAAGCTGTACTTTGTCCATACATATACTAGGCATTCCCAACGAGCTCTCGTCTTAAGAATTTCTCTCTTCTGGACATATAACTATATGATTTATTTAAATCCCTGTTTTGAGGTGTTCCGGCAAGAAAAGCGATGCTAGGTGTTGCATGACTCCGAAAAGTTTAGGAACCACTTTTCTAACCGAATATATACCAGCTCTGATACTCAAATCACAGTAGCGACAATTTGTACGGAAATTGGAATACTGTGGATTCACTCACCGTAGTTAAAAAGTCAAAATTATCGATGCAATATTTTCAGGAATTCAGTTCTGAGTTTTTTTTTATATGGCAAAATTTGCTGTCTATTTTGCACCAACCTTCTCTCAAAAAACTGCTAATTTGACATGTAATAAATACAGAAATTTTTATTCTGAAATTCAACATTCGATAACCATAAAAGTATAAGTAATCTTGCAAAATGATCCCCCTCCTCTCCGAAAAGCTATCAACGCCACTGCGTTCTTCTTCTTTGTACCGTAACTCCTTGTGGGGCATGGTGCGTTTACTCAGCCGTTTATAGGTTATTTCGAGTCAACGTTAAATTGCATATAATTTCGGAGTGTATATAATGTTGCAAGCACTATATGTATATTTCCTATCCTTATATGTACGGAAATTTTATTTTGGATAACGCCGAGATTCGATCTCCGGACCACTAGATTGCTAGCACCGTAGAGTGCGACTTAACCAAGTGAGCCACAGAGCGTGGCTACAAGGAGAGGTAATTTGAGGAAGTGATGGTTCTACGAGTAATAGAAAAAAAGGTGTTCGAAAATATGTTTAAGGGCTGACGGCTGAAATTTGAAAACGCAATTTTTTATAGGGGACAAGTAAGACAGACTGAAAAATCAAGAAAATATTAAAAAATGGTAAGAACGTTAAAAGAATTTTGGGACGTGGGATAATTTTTTTCAATTTAGGTGCAGGTTAACTTGAGAGCGGTCTAATATAATAGATCAGATAGTGCAGTAGGTCGCGACAAATCCAACAATTCAAACAAAGTAAGGCGTTCAATAAAACACAAGAATGAGGGTTTTGTTTTGACTGGATTAATTGTAATCGGTATATTACGCTTTTAGGTCCCCAAGGGAAATTTTTCTTGTTCTTCTTATCGACACTAGTGACACCGTCCGCCATAAAGCCATGTGTCCGCTTTATGGCGGAAAATATTGGAAACATCAAAAATTTCCCTTGGGGACCTGAAAGCGTAATGTACCTTGTAATCTACACCAAGAGTTGTTTGTCTGTTTGTAGTGTGTATCGACCATACGAAAAGTAATAAGTTTCTTGGACCTTAACGCTAGGTCTCATTCAAATTCTGGCCGAGCAAACAACTATGTACATAACTGATGAAAAATACTGGAGAGTACCTCTTGAAAGCGTGACCAATTTCGAAATAGTTCTAGAGACATCGTTTTGGCCTATATTTTTTATAAGATGCGACCAAACAAATTTTAAAAAGCTGAATTTTCATAATTTAACACACATAAAGTTTACATCCTTAAAACGCTGACTTATATGTACTTTTTGCTCCTCAATTTAATCATAGTTTTTCCCCATAAAACTACACTTCGATTGAATGAAAAGATTTTATTTACACCAATAAACTCATCGCAACCATGCTTGCACAAAGAACAAGTCCAATAAAACATACCCAAACATTTAATATTTCAAAATTTTCGGATATAACTCTCATAACTTTATCATTTTAATGAGAAAATATACTATGTCAACGCCCCATATACTATGCATGAAAGTTGTAGAGAAACACAGTCATAAAAACAGCAGGAACACATGCGTCATACCGAAATTAATTAAATCCTGCAGAACGGAAGTCTTAATTGGAAGCCCCACGACAATTAAATTGCCGATGACACTAGAATTCCTACCTTATAGAGACACAGAAAATCCACCGACACGACCATGCTGTGACTTTGAGTTTTCCAAACTCACCCGCACCCAAAATCCTCCAAGCCAAACCAAATATACATTTTGTCTGTATTGTGTCTGCAATATGGGCGAAAAATATATTTACAATGCAGACAACCGCAAAAGCACCTTACAATCGACCACCGCGCTTCTTTATCATGGATTATGTTTGCTTTTGGCGTCAGGTATGAAATCAGTAGGCTGAAAGCAATATGCAAATCAAGTGACAGTATCCTGTTCCTGTGGATATACCATTCGGTACCATGTACGTACGTATCTCTGAATGGACTGTTGTAACTCTTCGAGTGTCGGATCGGCGCACGGAGCGTACATATTTCAACTGGATTTTATAGAAATGGGAAGTTACAGAACATACTTCATCGCAGTCCAACATTGGAAAGTAGGAAAGCTTTTGCCAGGACTTTTTGAACTGACGACGAGTGGAAAATTTCTCCGCCAGTGGAAAGTCCTTTGGAAAACTTTCTTAGACCAGTTCAGTATTATGTTATTGTGGCGAACTGACTTAAGCGCTTGCGGGTTTATTTATTATTTGTATAAAGGACGATAGGGATTATTATTATTCATACTGAAACTTTGTTGCCAGGAATATTCTATGGAATGATTGATTGTGATTTTGTAAAGCACATACAAAACTAAATATTTAAAATATATATAAAAAAACACCTTTTCTGGACTCCTAAAATATTCGACATTTAGGAAAAAAAACAAAAGCTTATACATTATTGTTTTCACTGAGAAAAAAAATCCCATTAAACCAATAGGAATTGGCCATTTTATCCCATTAGATTTAGTCAATGGGAAAATCCCATTATTGGGCTAATAGGATACCATTAATTCAATGGGATGGAACATCATTAAAATAATTAGATCGAACTATTAAATCAATGTGATATTATACTATTAATGTTATACGATATCCTATTAATGCAATCATGTTATCCTATTGCCTCAATAAAAGGACATCCCATTAAATTATTATGATTTTCCCATTGAAATTATAGTTTATCCTATATTAATAATGGGGCATCCTATTAAAACAATAACTTTTTCTTATTGGGACAATAGTTATTTCCTATAAATTTTATAGGATGTCCCTTTGAAAATACCGTTACCTCAATAACAGGACATATTTTTTTCCATCACTGTACATATAAAATTGTATATAAATACACGGGAGTATGAATATGAAAATCATAATTAAGTCCCGAATTCGTACCTATTTCAAATTTACGAAAAGTTGCGAATTTCAGCGAAAATTGCTGTTTTAAAAAATAAATGCGAAATCCAACCATTTGTACGAAAAAGTTAATTTTGTTTCAAACAATTAGTTAAGACTGATAAGACAAAATAAATTCCATCTCAGATTGATTTTTGCATTTGAATTGAATTTTTGCAAAATTTCCAATATTCAGAAATTTTTTATGAGAAATTTCATTTTTTTTGCGAATTATCCGTACCTCTAATCATAATGCATAAGCATACGTTTTAAAATATTGGCAACTAACAATGTAAATCTGAATCAATCTTATTAGATAATCCCATTAGTCTAAAATGTACGTCCTATTAGAAATTCAATGGTTTATAATCTCATTAAACTAATAGGATAAAACTATTAACTTGTTTAAAATAGCAAAGGCGAAAAGTTAATAGGAGTCCCATTAACAGGTTATGGGATGTTTTTCTCTGGGTGTTCCTTCCCGCAAGCAATTTCAAAGATTCCAACATTTAAAAAAATAAAACTATATCCTTTTATAGTCTCTATTTTAAATTTACTATAAAATCAACTCTCAATCTTTTTTCGAATGTCAAGACATCGAACGAATCCTTTTTTATCGACATATATACATTGTTGCAAAAGGACTATAACGTAACGGCCAAACGGCAAGTACTAGTACCACGTACCTACAAACATACTCATATATTTTAGACTCCGTAAAAAGTCCGTTCAAATAGCCAATTTCTGCCTGGACCATACGCGTTAAATGGTGCGGAAGAAAATCAATTACTGATACTGCCAAGTTGTAAAATGGCTGTCGTTTTCAACCTTTTCACGTTACACTGCATTTTTTCAATGTTTCCAATTTGTTGCGAGATTCAAGTTCTTTTTTTGTGTATGTTGTATTTTGTTTGCTGCGAGTGGTTGCGAGATGTCGGCGGCGAAAATAAAGTTAGGAAAAAAACATTACAATTTTATGTTTGCATAGCTCTTGGAAGGCATTTATTTTGTTGTCGAGTCCTTAAGTCACACCTGCTGACTTAATGATTGTGCTATGAAATTCCATATTTGCATTGCAAGGATTAAAAAATACTGATTATGTGTAGAGAAAAGAAAAATACTTCAATTTCACTACATTTGAAAATCAAACTTTTTTTTTTAAAGAGGTGGGGAAATCTTACATAGATACTCCAATTGTATGCTGGATTCCTACCAGCTAAAACCAGACCACTCTCTCGTCACAACCCCCGTGGGGCCACCTTTCAGTATTACTTCGCGGGGGTAGGCTATGGCTTATTAGCCTACAAAACGATTTGCTGACTTCCGCCTGGCTTCTTCCTTCTGCAGGACTTTGTGGATGTTGCACACAAACTCAAAGTCACTGCTTCCCAATGGCGTTGTTTCTCTAACATACGTACCACCACGTTTTCTGGACTTAATACTTCGCCCAATTCCGCATTCAGGTGCAAGCGCCCTGTTTCGAATCTTTGACAGTCAAAAACACATGCCTTGCATCCTCTGGGACTCCCTTGAAGCTAGGGAAATCGGGCGAGTTATCCAACTTGAAGCGATACAAGTACTTGTATTGTCGATATCCTCCGTGACCCGTCAAGAATTGAGTCAAGAAGTGGTTCACCTCTCCATATTTGCGCCGAACCTGGAGAGGTGAACCACTTCTTGACTTGACTTCTTGACCAGCTATGCTGAAGGCACCATAAAATAAAGTTGTTGGTTACCTATAAGCCAGAGGAGTAGCGATCACGAACAGACTGTACAACTACGGCGATTGAGTAGCACCTTTAGCTCGTCAACCTAGTTCTGAAGTACGTTATTAGAGCCATGAATATATAGTTATCAACGGAACGCTACTCATGAAATCGATGCAATTAGCAATTTTTTGGGCGTTACAGAAAGTCTTTGCGTAGACTCAGTATCCCAAATTTTGTCAAAGAAAGCAGCGACATTTGTCGGGAAAGTATAACATGGAACATGGAAATTTAATCGAATTAGCCAGCAAAATTGGCATAACATCCGGATGGCTTGTAGATGTAAGCTATCGACGCAAACTTATTTGGTGGAAGTTTCTCCAAAAACTCATTCTTTTCAATAGGGGCATGGCTGCAACTGCTGCTTATAGGGGATACTTTGAAATTTTTTTCAGGATGTGTGAATGGCTATTTAATTAAGTTTTCTTCAAAATATTTACCCTTAAGGCAAAGACATCCAAAGGTCTATTTACTGAATCGACTTCACTCTTGAGAAGCTATACCATAGTCCATTGAGAAAACCAACTTTACTTCGGGCAGCATATATCACTAAGGTGTGACTATATTACATGGAAGCTAAAAGTCTCGTCCCTCTGCATCGCCAATTACTGAATTTCTGATATTGTTAATAAAGTCTTTAGCAAAACCAGAGAAGTGCCTTCAGACAAGGGTGACCTGCTTTCGATTTACGGGCCAACTATCGTATAAAATACTGATTTTCGATTTTTTTAAGGCCAAAAATCAAAAAGACTATTTTTATGCCGATATGTCATTTATTTGTTGTAACAATATTTCTTTTTTGATTTAACAGCCACCAATAACTCTTCATTTTGCAATATAAAGTTGTTAAAATTATTTACATGTCATCTTCAACCCTTAACTACATTCGTGGGGTAGTTTTCTATCCCAGTCGTCATTCTTTGTATTAGAACTAATTCATATTGCACCATGTTCGTGCAAACTTCATGTAATCTTTGCTGACAATGTGCTCTCTCTGAGTGCAGAATTGAGTCCTTCTACATGCAATATTATTCTCGGTAAATGCACGGTGCGGGGCAGAAAAATACTCCCCGAATGTAGTTACGTTTTGTTCATCTTTTTCCTTGAGTATTCATTTTGAAGACATATCGCGATATTTTTGTCCTTACAAAGAAGAGAAAAAACACGTTTAAAGTTACAGCGAAAAAATTTTCTTCCAAAATTTGTACAATCTCTCCTTAGAGATTGCACAAATTTTGGAAGAAAATTTTTTCGCTGTAACTTTAAACGTGTTTTTCTCTTTAAATAAAATGCTGAATCAGGATATAGTCTAAGAAAATTGGACCAAAATATGGCCATCGAACGGCAAAAATCCCACATCGGAATTTTTTTTTGATTATGGTTGGGGATGGTCCCGATATGATGGCATAAAAAGTCCCAACCGATTGGGGGTCCGCAACCTTAAAAAAAGGGGGGGGGGGAAAAGGGGGCATTTTTTTTCGGTTTATTGCCATTATTTAAAAAACGGGAAGAGATACACAAAAATGGTCTGAGGACGAAAGGAACTGCATAAAATTACCTTTCAAATAATATAAAACACATTAGAATTTCATTAAATATTTCGGCACTAGCCTAACAAAATAAATTAGAATATTTTCATTTTAGACCTTTCTAAAAAGCTCCGTAACTTTTGAAAGAATGCTAGTTCAGCCGTAAAATTTTTAAAAAAGGTCTAAAATGAAAATATTCTAATTTATGTTCTAGTCTAACGCCGAAATGTTCAACTGAACTGTAATGTGTTATATATCATTGCAAAGACAATTTTATATAGTTTTTTTTTTCATCCTTAGACCATTTTTCTGTATCTCTTACTGTTTTTGAATTAATCGCAAAAAACCGAAAAAATGCCCCCCTTTCCCCCTTTTTTTAAGGTTGCGGACCCCCAATCGGTTGGGACCATTCTCAACCATAATCCAAAAAAAAAATCCGATGTAGGATTTTTGCCGACCAAATATGCCATTTTTCTTAGACTAATAAGGAACTTCCTTACTTTTTTCAAAAATATAAAATCATAAAAAGACCTCATGTCAATATTGCTATGTAATGTCAAATTAGAAAATTGTTTTTATTAACTTTAATTCTTCTTCTTCTTTATGGCACGATAGCCCGACGTCGAGCTTTGGCCGCCTGGATTGAAGACCTCCAATTGTCGCGGTCACGCGACCTTGTCCTCCAGTTCCGAAAGCCTAGCATCTGGTGGGCGTCATCACATACAGAATGCTCCCATCGGGCTCTCGGTCGTCCACGCAATCTGGCTCCGTCCACTCGTTGCGCGTTCATCACCTTTTTGGGCATGCGATCGTCGTTCATCCTTTGTACATGTCCCGCCCATTGCAGTCGCTGCAATTTCACGATCTTCGACACCTGTAGCTCATCATACAGCTGATACAACTCAAGGTTGTACCGGATGCGCCATTCACCTCGTTCACGAACGGCCCCGAAGATTCTTCGGAGAACTTTTCGCTCGAATGTGTCCAACAGGTGTTCAGAGTTTTGGGTTAGGGTCCATGCCTCGCAGCCATAGCATAGCACAGGTCGGATTATGGTTTTATACACGTGGAGCTTCGTCTTCCTGTGCACCAGCTTCGAACTCATAATTTGGGAGGACCGCAAAATAACACTTATTAGCTAGTTGTATCCGTCGCTTTATCTCATCTGTTTCGTTGGCGTCCTTTGACAAATCGCAACCCAGGTAAGTGAAGTTGTCTGCATACCCTATATTGAGGTCCCCCACTGTGATGCTTGAATTTACTGGCGTTCTAGTTTTTGATTGCATCATGACCTTGGTATTAGATTCGTTGATATGTAGTCCAACTTCTTTGGCGGCGTAATTGAGATTATGCAGGAGGATTTCTGCATCACCCAATCTTCGAGACATGATGTTGATGTCTTCGGCGTACGCTACTAGTTGAGTCGACTTAATGAGTAGCGTTCCGCTGCTGTCCAAATTCATGGCTCGGATTACATACTCCAGAGCCAGGTTGAAAAGCGTCGGCGCCAGCCCGTCGCCTTGCTTGAGTCCCGTACGAGTTTCAAATAGGTCAGTGAGTCTGTTCTGAACTCTGACCTGCGAGACGGTATTAGTCATCGTTATCCTTATGAGTCGCACTAGCTTAGCCGGTAAACCAAAATGCAGCAGAATGTTGTACAGTACACTTCGATCGATACTGTCGTATGCCTGCTTGAAGTCGACAAATATTTGGTATACGTCGATGTTATATTCCCAGCACTTCTGGAGTAAAAGCTTCACTGTAAAGGTTTGTGTTCGTAGAGACGACTCATGGGATCATCGCTCAGCGATCGAAGTTAAACCACCGGTTTTGAGGACTATATGGGTATATTTTCTATACATACATGTTCCTTTAGTCCATAGTCAATACCAGGAAAGTAGAACTATTAAAAAAATATTTAAATACGGCTCGAAAATAGATGCAAAACTACGATCGCCGAGCGATCATCACATGAATTATCTCTACGAACACGTACCTGTAGTTCTCACATTTTTTGTAGATTGGGCAAATTATACTTTTGCGCCAATCTTCCGGGATTAATTCGTCGTTCCATATTTTAACGATAAGTGTGTGCAGGGGCGAACACAGAAAAAAATTTAGGGGGGGGGGGGGGGGGTTTGGACAAAATATTTATAAATAAACTTAACAAGAGATACACAGGCTCATTCTTGTACATTCGAAGGTATGTACAAGTATGAATGTATAGTACGTGGTGGTGGACTTGCCGCGTAGCAACGCCATCTAGATACATCATAGCTGCAACTCAGTTGTACAATGACGTCATAGTTTAGCTCTTAAATTTTGGATTTACACGAACAAACAACAACAACAAGCAACGGCATTAAAAACAAGAACAATGCAATTTCAGCTCTTAATTTGACGTTTAAGAGTCTACATTGCGGCCTTTTAAGGTTTGTGTTCGTAGAGACGACTCATGGGATCATCGCTCGGCGATCGAAGTGAAACCACCGGTTTTGAGCACTATATGGGTATATTTTCTATACAGAAATGTTCCTTTAGTCTATAGTCGATACTAGGAAATTACATAGAACCATTCAAAAAATATTGAAATACGGCTCGAAATTGGATGCAAAACTACGATCGCTGAGCGATGATCCCATGAGTCGTCTCTACGAACACGAACCTTAAATATCTAGACGGCGTTGCGCGTAGTCGCGGCGAACTTAGCTGCATACGTACTATACATTCATTTTTGTACATTCGAAGGTACCCAGCAAACAATTTCTATCGTCCGCGATACGAATTCAATTCGCCCGACAGAAAACATTTCTCGAATTTCATATCGTTTTCGGATTAAAGGCGTCACTCCCTTCGTGAAGGAATAGTGACCGATATTAATTCGCCAGGATGATAATTTGGCGATAATAGACTTATACATAGAAAAAGTGAAAAAAAATTTTTTCCCCTTTTTTCTAATTTTTTTCTTTTTTTTATCCTTAACTTTTTTTACCTTATTTTAACTTTACCTTTTTACACTTTGTTTCTACTGGGAATCGAACCGGGCACCTATCGTTTCAGAATAATGAATATTGGAAATTATATGGGAATAAATTAGTCGTTTTATTTTTTGACAATTTCATCATTCTCTCGTTGTGAGGGATTACTATTTTATCATCCTTGCAATAATAAGACGATATTTCGTTAATAGGAGTCGCATTCCTGACATATTGATGACGATAAAAAGATTTTTCGTCGGGGAGACAAGTCTACGATAAATTTTTCATTTAAATAATATCGCTTTCGAATCATTTTTGTGATTTTTCGAAAAAAAAAACCATAAAATTGTTTGCTGGGTATGTACAAGTACGAGTATGAATGTATAGCACGTATGTACGTATATCATTAAATATTTTTGGAAATATTTACGTCAACGATATTTTAAAACTTAATCAATAAAATAGTATATGACTTCGTTTATAGTGTAATATGCGCTTCTGACGTATTACTTTTATGTCGAATTCAACATTCAATTAATTCCAAGAGGGGGGGGGGGGGTTTGAACCCCTAAAACCCCTATGTAGGTTCGCCCCTGAGTGTGTGTATATCCTTAACAAGGCTCTCCCCACCATGCTTAAGCAGTTCAGCTGGAATCTCGTCAGCGCCCGGGGCTTTATTATGTTTTAGTGATTGCATCACGAGATCAACTTCTTCTATTGTTGGGGGTTGAACGGGAGGGCCTGTTTCAGCCGTCAGCTCCAGCGCTTCTTGTGTGGGGTTGTTCGGTTGAACATTAAGGAGCTCTTTAAAATGTGTTTATCAACGCTATCGGTGTCGCTAATTATATTGCCATCCTTATCCTTACAGAGGCTGGTCCTGGGTTGGTATCCACTTTTAATTGAATTAATTAGCTTGCGCGCTTGTCTACTGTTCCTACTAGCTAGTCTTTGGTTTATTTGCATCAACTGCTCGTCAAGATGCTTACGTTTCTTACGTCTAATTAACCTATTCCAAAATCGTCGAAGCTCGTCATAATTTGTATTTTTGGCTCTAGTTGCGCGTTCGGTCCATTGACGATATGCCTCGTTTTTCGCATCTACCGCATTTTGACATTCCTCGTCAAACCAATCATTTCGGGCTCGCCGGGCTTTGTATCCCACAACCTCCTCTGCGACCCCTTTGATGGTGTCTTTGAGTGTATCCCAGATCTCAAGGGTGCCTTTGTTGCTGATGTTATTTAGCAAGGGCGTCAGCTTCTCCTCAAGGGCAGTCGTATAAGTGACCACCGTGGCATCATCCAACAATTTGTCAACCGCAAAATTGTTTGCCGGGTTGAATCTCGAATGATGCACCGAAGAAATTCTGCACCTATAAGTCGCCTTTACCATATAGTGGTCAGAGTCAATATTTGCTCCACGATAGGACCATCCATCATGCTCGATGCCCATCTCTTGCAGACAAGGACGTGGTCAATTTGGTTGACGGTATGTTGATCTGGAGATCTCCAGGTCTGTCTGTGAATACGACGATGCGGAAAACACGTTGAGCTAATGACCATGTTTCTGCTGGTCGCGAAGTCTATTAGTCGTTGGCCGTTGCCGTTACATTCTTCATGGAGGCTGTAACCTCCAGTAATCCCCCTATGCGAACTTTCGTTTCCGACTTTGGCGTTGAAGTCCCCCAGCAGCAATTTGACATCGTTTGATTGAAGTGAATCGAAGAGATTTTCTAGGCGGTGGTAGAACTCGTCTTTGGCCGCGTCTTCACTGACTTCGGTGGGGGCATGCGCGTTTGAGCCAGAGATTGAAGAACCGAGTTTTAATGCGAATCGCACACAGCCGCTCGTTTATGGGTTTGAAGTCGATAACATGCGGCTTAAGTTAATTGTTTACAATAAACGCCACTCCAAACTCCCTGTGGCCCGAAGGTTTTCCACTTGTGAAAATTGTGTACGAATTTCGGTCGTCAATCTCGCTACTAAGCCATTTTGTTTCCTGGAGTGCAACTATGCTCAGCTTATATTTTTCAACCTGATCCAAGAGGGCCCTTAAGGGCACTGCCCTATTCAGGCAGCGTACATTCCATGTTCCGAAATAGTAATCCGTTGTTCGTTTGCGAGGTCGTCGTTGAGTTGTATCCGTCCAACCCGAGGCTTTCGTTCCAGGGTTCTTGACGTCGAAATTTTTTTACAAGGATAAGTTGTCGGCCCATCGCTTAACCATGATTCGTATTCGTAAACGAAAGAGGTCCATCATGGAGTGGCCTCGGAGGTGCTGCTTCGGTGATTGACTATTCGGTTTTTGTCACCCTATTACGTTTAGTAACCTGAGACGCCGAAGTTGTTAATACAGCACTCAGGCGCAGCGGTTACTCGGATAATGCTGGGAAATAACGCCCCGTAGAGAAACATAGGAATTGGCCGGAGCCGTTCACCCTATGAAACTCCTCCTGCATAGCTAAGGGTCCGCAGTTATGCCACAACTGAAAAGGATATAGGAATCGGCCGGAGCCTTTCAACCTTTATCCTCCCCCTTACTTTAATTCTAGTTTGCCTTAAATTTAAAACACTTAAAAAAAACTTTTATTTTTTGTTTATTCTTTTTTTTTAAATAAGGAAAAATACTCTTTTCTTTCTACGGAAAAATAGTGACTGGCTTGAAGAAACTACATTTTCTTTTAAATAATAATATGTTTTGAAACAATATAATCATAATTTGAGTTTAAATGAAATACTTGTTGTATTTCACCCTAAAACTTCTTTATGTACAGAGTATTTTGGAAAATATACCAAAATATTTATGGGCGAAGAAATCTACCCCACAAATGCACGTACGTTGATAAAAATAACGAATGTAGTTGAGGGTTAAACTGACTGAATCTTATTTGAAGCTCAGCCTTTACAGTGTGAATATTTAATCGGTTCCGGCTATCTGTCCATGCTTTACCGCCAAGCTTTTGTTATGTAATAAAGGTTGTTTGTTTTGTTTGTTTTATTGGTTTTTGAATTTTCGGTGCCTGGAAACGGTGTAGCCCGTAAAATACGGGGCATATAGCCACTCCACTTGAGATGTACACACTATGTGGTTGCCCAACGCATACGCTGCTGTATGTCTATATCGCAGAAACTGCATTGCTTATTTTTCTCTTTCCTCATTCAAGATACACCAATTGGCTCAGAAAAAAAAACATGTAGCCCATTTCAGCCAAAACAATTATATTTTGTACAAATGTCGGTCTAAAACTAACAGTGTTTTGCTGGGGTCATGAGACCCAGTACCGTTATCTACTACACCCCAGATTTGGAATAAATATCATTACAAACGGGATGCAAAGGAATGAACTCGTCGAAAACGGTTGATTGTGTGTTAATCGGGGCCCCTGTTAGACGAATTGGTTTCAATACCGCTGATGTTCTTTTGCGGTAATCGTCAATGTCTTCCACATTGGAGGGATAGCCAATGTAATTTTTTACGGTCCTATTACCAATGGCGGTAGAGCCGACTTGAGGCTGTTTGCAGCCTATCTCTCGGCATATCAGTAGATGATTTCTGTTTGGTAAAGATAGGTCCTGTATTACACAATGGATTGTGCATGCATGTCACACTTTCCCCTTCCATTATCACAAAGTATCTTCAAAGGATTTACTAGGCATCATACAAAAAAAAAAAACATCTTTTGTAAGATTACAGGTATCCCTCGACTTAGGACGCTTCGACTTAGGACATTTCGACTTACAACGCATGAAAAATTTAGACCAAGACTCGAGTTACAACAATTTTTGTTTCGACTTACAACGCGATTTGAAAAAAGAGTTTCTTATAAAAACACAAGTGCAAGACAGAATTTTCATTTCTGTTTTTACTTTTCTTTCCTGGTGCATAAATAAAAAAAATATGAAAACGAGACCGAGGCTAATTTCGGGCGCGGCCGAAATTTGGATACCCTTCGCTCCCCTCGGGCTAAAAGTTTTTTCGGGCGTACCTATGACTTGTGTTCAGTCCTTTTGAATTTTCATATAAGTGCTGTGTCGAAGATTTATTGGGAGAAGCGGGGGACGTGGGTTTCTTATAAGAACCAGAAAGAGGAAGGGGGGGGGGGGGTTGTATGGCAGCCCTATGAACGCATGGCCTTTCCATCAATTTTTACGAATGTTTGTGGCATCAATTAAAACACATTTCTATGAGATTTGGTTGAAATTGGTGGACAAATAAAAAAGTTTTTCTTCGAAGAACCTAATTTGGGGGTTGGGTTTATATGCCAACCCCATGATCCCATGGTCCGATTTAATTCATTTTTGCATATGTTTTGTAACATCAATCAAAATACATTTCCATGAGGTTTGGTTGAAATTTGGGTATATGTACAAATAAAAAAGAAGAACCCAATTTTGGGGGTTAAGTTTGTATGGTAGCCCCACGACCCCATAGTCCAATTTCATTTATTTTCACGTTTGTTATGTGGCATCAATAGAAATATAATTTTCTGAGGTTTGATTGAAATTGGTGTGCAAATAAAAAAGTTTTTCTTAGAAAAATTTGATTTGGGGGGGCTAGGTTTGTATGGTAGCCCCATGACCACATGGTCCGACTCCATCTGTTTATACATTTGTTTTGTGTCATCAATAGAAACACATTTGTGTGAATTTTGGTTGAAATTGGTGTGTAAAAAAATAAAAAATCTTAGAAGAACTTAATTTGGGGAGCTAGGTTTATATGACAGCCCCATGACCCCATGGTCCGATTTGGTCCATTTTTACATATGTTTTGTGGTATCATTAGAAACACATTTGTGCGAAATTTTATTGAAATCGATGAGAAAATAAAAAGTTTTTCTTAGGAGAACCTAATTTGGGGGACTAGGTTTGTATGGCAGCCCCACGACCCCATTGTTCGATTTAGTCGATTTTTACATATGTCATGTGTCACCAATTAAAACACATTTTTGTGAAATTAGATTGAAATTGGTGGATAAATAAAAAAGTTTTTCTAAGAAGAACCTAATTTTGGGGGTTTGGTTTGTATGGCAGCCCCACGACCCCCTTGTCAGATTTTAGCGATTCAAACATACAAACTGCCTGCAGCAAAAAGAAGCATGTGTGCAAAATTTCAGCTCCATAGCTTTTAAACTGGCCGAGTAAAACGCGTCGCAACAGACAGACAGACGGACAGACGGACAGACGGACAGACGGACATCGTCCAATCGACTCAGCTCGTCACGCTGATCATATATATACATATTTTATATGGTCGGAGATGCTTCCTTCAATGCGTTACAAACTTCATGACAAAGTTAATATACCCTTTTCGCCTAATAAGCGAAGGGTATAATAAATAACAGACGCGACAATCCAACATTGGACTAAGGCCGCAGGATGTGTTAGTGACATCCCATTTCCAAGATCTTATCTGCTTTTTGATGAGGTAATGAGATCAGCATCACGCTCAGCAGTGTTATTTATCCCCATAAATGGGTACTCGTTTAACATCTGAGTGAGATCTTAGTCTGTCACAAGCTCGTGAGTTCGAAAAACACCATGGAACACGGTGAGATTCGAACTCGTGAGCCTGTGCACCGAAGGTAAGCGCACTAACCGCTAGACCAGCCAGACTACTTCCTGGTGCATAAAGTTTTTATTTGTGGAGCTGATATTTGAAGAAGAAATTTTGTTGTAAAGGCTGTTTTTTTAAGGACCTTTTATAGAAGTAAATTTAAACGCTAGCGTAAAGGATTAGGTCCGCCATCAAAAAAATTTTGCGGGGGCGGCAAACAGTTCCCGATCAATCAATAACACTAAAGAACTAAACGTTTTTGAAATGCAGTGCACTGTATGCCGGAAAATGGAGCACACATTGTCCGGAGTTGCCGAACCGGACAGTGTGGTTGCAGTCTAAACTAAACAATGTCCCATATAACAACATAAAGATATTAGCTAGGCAAAATATAAATTCGTAAGTACTAGGTGAGCCAAAAGTAATCATCCGATGTTCTTTTGCTTTTATTAATTAAAAAAAATTTCGGTTTTGATTATGAAATACGTTTATTTATTCCCTTAGAGTTAATTGTATCAAGTCGCAAAAATGTCGCCAAGTGGCCGCCGCCACAGGTGATTATGGCATTTTCCATCACTCTTCCCAGAATATCGGCCGACAGGTTTTCGCATTCCTGGCGAATATTTTCCTTAAGGGCTTCAAGAGTCTGAGGCTTGTTGACGTAAGCCCGCGACTTAAAAAAAAAAACACATAAAAAGAAGTCTGGAACAGTTAAATCGGGTGATCTGGCCAGCCAGTGCAAATCACCAAAACGACAGATTAACCGACCCGGAAATGTTTCCTTCAGAATATGCCCGCGTTCCTTAAGAGTAAACCGATTCATGGCTTGACAGTTCGTATTTTACGTTTGTTTACTTCAGAAATTAGGAAAAATGAAAAAAAAAAGAAAGGAAACGAAGTTACAGCGACAGGGCCGGATTTAGCCTCTACTGCGCCCCTGGGCAGTAACGAATTTGCCGCTCTCCGCCACTAGATTAGCTTGAAGGTAGCAGTTGTCACCTCACAAAGGAAATGTAGGCAAACCGTTAGCGGGCGTATGTGAAGAATATTGAAAATTTAAAACTTTTTACTAGTAAGCGTATTTTGTTTGCTTGAAAATTTTTTATTTCGCTTTCCAGGGGAGGAATCTAGGTGTTCCGTGCACCTCCCAAAATTGTTTTAGGAATGATTGAAATTCCAATGATAACATATAAAACTATACAATTTTTATTACATTCAGCTTTTCACTTTCTTTAGAAATGCGTTCATGTTTTCTAAATGTTTTTCTTTTTCGATCGTTTTGGAAATAATTTGCTATTTTCCTATATTAGCCTCATAATTAACCAGAAAACGTCATATCGAATAAACCCAAAATTGAGAAACTTATCGTAAATTTTGAACACACCTTGACCTAATTTGTTTTCGGTGATAAAGATAACGAAAACGAAATGGGAAAGCACTTACTGATGTTATTCAGCAAAAATAAATTCAATTTCAACTATTTTAAATTATTTTTTATTTTCGGTGGAATTTCCCGTTTTCCTATGAAAAGAATTGCAAATCCGAAGCGTAATTTTTTTATTATATTTAGTTAAACCTATATTCATCCGATAAAAACTTAAAAATTTGATAGCCAAATCCGCAATTCTAATATCGAGACTTGGACCTCTCCCGTAACCAAATCCTTGTTTCCCAGTGAATTTGATGTGGGGACAAATTTTAAAAGTAATTGAATGCACGAAAATGTGTGGTTAGATGAGTTACTTGCTTGGGGCGTTTTGAACTTTCCAAAGGATCGCTATCACCAAAAATATTTTTTTTTTCAAGTCTGGGGCAATTTTAGAGGCTTGAAAACAGGAGCTGGCAGCCAAGTACTCGCGTATAGTGAAGCCAAAGATGATTTATACTCCTACTCTAATTGAACTAAAGGCCGCCACGCCATTCAGAGTGAGTGAGTGTACGTAGTAGAATCCAAAATTGTTGAGAAAAATACACTTACAGTTATCCGATTGAATTCATTTTACCGCTATTCGATAGAACAACTCTTCGGTCTTCTGATTTCGTATTTGAAATGGAGCAGATCAAGTACCGCGCGGTCATTGAATTCCTTTTTTTGAAAGGATACACGGCGTCCCAGATTCGAGATGAACTCATATCCGTGTACGGCAACTCTTCACCATCCCAGGCGACTATTTACCGGTGGATTTTGGAATTCAAGCGAGGAAGGACGAATGTTTTTGATGAACCCCGCACCGGACGCCCAATATCTGAGACCACCGAAGAAAACGTCCAATTAGTCGAGGAAGTTGTATTGAGTGATAGGCGGCTAAAGTTATCACAGATTGCAGAAAGGACAAGTCTATCAAAAACTACCGTCGAAAGAATTATTACCGACCATTTGGGGATGAGGAAGATCTCGGCAAGATGGATCCCGAAACTCCTCTCAGCAGATCAAATGAAGCAGCGGATGAAATGTCCGAAAGACTTTTTGGAGCTGTAACGCGCCGCCTCGGATGCAATTATCAACAAAATTGTGACAGGAGACGAAACCATGGTCCTTTACTATGATCCCACGACCAAAAGGGAGTCCATGGAATGGAGGGGGCCTTATGAGGAGCGCCCCAAGAAGGCGAAGGTGCAGCAGAGCCGGAAAAAGATTATGGCCACCATCTTCTGGGATTCCAAGGGAATTATAATGATTGACTTCAAGGAAGAGGGCACATCAGTAACAGGGAAATATTATGCAGATCTTTTGACCCAATTGAGGGCCAACATCGTGGAGAAACGGTATGGAAAACTGGCGGAAGGGGTGCTGCTTCTTCACGACAATGCACCAGTTCACACCGCCGCGGTGGCCAAGGCTGCTGTGGTCAAATGTGGCTTTTAAGAAATTGAACACCCCCCGTACAGCCCAGACCTGGCCCCAAGTGACTACTTCCTGTTCCCAAAATTAAAAAAAAGACCTCCGAGGACGAAAATTGGAGACTGAGAAGGAACTGAAACATGCTGTTTTGGACCATTTTCAAGACAAACCCGCGTACTACTTTTTGAAAGGGATGCAGGATCTTATTAAACGATCTCATCGTTGTATTGTAGTAAAGGGGGGTTACATTGAAAAATAAAACTTAAATGAATTCAATCGGATAACTGGAAGTGTGTTTTTCTCAACAATTTTGGATTCTACTACGTATGCTTCAAGCAAAATTTTGCGTAGTCCCAATTTTTGAAGGCGGAATCACATTAAAATTTGAGTTGATGTTGAGATTAGGTGCTTTGGATTAAGACGAATGTGTACATCTAACTAGAATAAATTAAAAAAGCAAATTATTTGAATATATTGAATTTAATTTGTCTGACTTAAATTAAGCCGCTATCCTGAGATACGACATCAAAGATATATTGCAATTTATATTTAACCATTTTTAGGCAGGGACTCTTATAGAGTCCCTTCAATTATATTTATAAAAAATATAATTTGTACACAGAATTTTCCAACTTATGGATAGAATGAGGAACAATTTCTTTAAATTTAAGAAATCTACGACTCCTGCAAAATGTTCTACCATTTCTATAGAAATCATAGAATTGGAATAATTTTTCATAAATTAAGTATCTGTCAAATAGTATGAAGTTATATTTTACTCATCCGTATGACCTTTAGATTTTACTGAACGTTTGTACAGACCTTCTGCAATAGAGTTGAAATCGACCTCCATTGGCCAAACGGTAATTTATTTTGAACTCCTTTTATATTATTGGGATTGATATATGTATGAATGTATGCTGCCTGATTTTTTTCACTAGCTGGGGATTTGTCTTTTACAATGGTGTTGACTTTTACCTGGAGCTCGAGCTAAACTGCTAATTGCACAATTTTGCATCCATATTTTAAGCCATGGTGATGAGAATGAGATTTTTTCTTGAAATATAAAACGATAATCTCAACAAATAATAAGCAGTGTTCTATATCAGTGTTTTCTAAATTAAATTGTTAAATAGGAAAAGAGAATTCCGCCTAAATACTTTCACAATCCAAATTGGCCCGACGTCTTCGCCAGTTCCCAATAAGAGAGCCCATGTAGGGTAGGGATATGAAAAATATTACGCAAATTAGTTAATGTTGATGTGTACATGCATATTTATTTTAAATGCTCTTTTTTCTTATAACACTATCATTAACTAAAAAATGCCGAATTTTGAGTTTTGACCGTGTTTTTGCCTACGTGCAATATGGTTATTCGACTTACAACGTTTTCGACTTAGGACGCATTTTCCTGGAACCAATTAGCGTCCTAAGTCGAGGTATGCCTGTATTTGAATAAATTAAGCTACGCCATAAGAAGCCTACAATGTGGCACATGTCAATTTGGCGAGTAGCTGAGAAATGGATTGAATCGGAACACTTTGTCATAGGGCGGCCATAGATATCGCTCCAATTAGGTTTTTCTGAGAGCTGCTCTCCGTATTTGTGAAAGTGTCAGGCGAGAGGCGTGGTCGTAGTGGTAACCCTATCAAAGTATGATGTTCTTCGATTCATTCAAATTCAACTATTAGAAGCCGCCATGAAATGTAAAATGTTTAAGTAAAGGCTTACGCAAACTAAATCCACTTTCATGATTTTGCAAATTTGGTGACGACTAAATTTCACATCTATGAATTACTGAATATTATTTGTAAATTTATTTAAACAAAAAAAAACTTTCTATTCCAGTAGTAAGGACTGCTCAGTCCTTAGCTCATCTCCGGCTTAAAGTATAAACCAATCCTGCTTGGGTTTTAGATCCTTTGTCTAATCCAACAAGAAAAGCTCCAGGATTAGTATATAAACACCATTTCGCCATTTTTCCCCGAAAAATCAAGTATCAAATTACCAAATTTTCTTTTTTTCCACTTCATCATTTTATATTCCATTGCTTTCTATGGACTTCTTAAATGATATCTAGTCAAGTTGCGAAACAACGGAATTTTAATACGTATTCAAGCAATTTCCGTCTTTTTCGGCCCAGCCGCACCCGGGCCGCTCTAACAACCACGATGCGCCGCGCCGTACGATGGCGTTGTATGAACATATTTAAAATGTGAACCATGCTATGAATAATAAATCACTGTAGGTCGTCCTTCTTCTGTACAGCCATAGAGACTGACAGACAATGTGTAGACCTACGAAGGGTAGTCTGAATACGCGATGAATACGGCATACTACGGGAATTCAAAACATCAATGGTAAAACGAACGAGTTTCTGAAACAAGAAAAAAATGGTCGAAACCGAACAGCAGATACGAAAGTAGGAAAATTTCCTAAAAAAAATAATTCAATACAAAATGAATCTTTTTCATAGCTTATAAAACCAGGATTTACATAGAGTTGCTTTTTTGGATTACGCATTTATATCGTATCCACTTTATCAAATAGCGAATAAATTCAATTTTTTTTTTTCAATATGAACGGTGGCGAAAAAATCATTGAATAATGTTCGATAGCCTATTTTTATGTGGAGCTCATGAAACTCAATCAATCAAAATGTTTTAATAGATATAAAATGAAATTTAAATTATTATTATTGAACGCCTTCCCTCATTGGTCACTGGCAGAATTATTGTGTTGTGACTCGCAAGCTGCTATTCACCTCTCATAGAGGCATTTCGGGGAAAAAA
Organism: Microchrysa polita; assembly: GCA_949715475.1. Classification (NCBI taxonomy): domain Eukaryota; kingdom Metazoa; phylum Arthropoda; class Insecta; order Diptera; family Stratiomyidae; genus Microchrysa; species Microchrysa polita. The sequence goes on from OX454415.1 coordinate 118,740,429, forward strand.
TAGTCAGCATAGATTGACTGAACTTTCAGTTGATAAAGGTCACAGTGCAGTGCAAGCCACTTGAAAAATTTAGATGGTATGACAGAAGTATAGTAGCCGCAGAAAATTACACGGATATAGGCAAATGTGTCGAACAACCACAATTTAACATGTGCAATAACCTTCCCGCCACCAAACATTAATCATAACTCGCATCGATAAAATCACAAACCAATTAAACCATACCTTCCAAATTATTGTTGATTTATATTGTCCCATAAAACAGAAAAAAAAAACAAATCCCTTCCAAAATTACATCGTAATCAAGCTTGCGATTGATTCATAAATTGCTCCCCATTTATTTGCCCCGTACCACGTGATTGTTGGATATTTGGAATTAATGGTAAAGTTTTCAATGCAAACATAAATTCCCCGTGACAAACATAAAGTCCAAATGTTTTGTGGCTGATTTCCGTTTAGTGCGCGCGGAACAACTTGTACCTCCCTCGGGCATCGGAGTTGTGTTCTGTTTCCATATATAGGAGTAAGGAGTCGCCCGAATCCGTTCCGGTAAAACATTGTATTTGCCCAATTCGTGTCCCCCCAATATCTACCATTATGGCAGGATCACCCAACCAAGCACCACGCGAGTTTCTGTCTGTAAACTGTGAAACGGGAAACGGAAATAGCAATGGGAAATTGCACGAAACTTGTATTTTGTCCCAAAAAGGTACAATCCTATAGTAGTAGTGAGTGGAAAAAATCGACCGAATTCTGCAATTTATTGCTAAAGTATTTTCACAAGTACACCTTGTCACCCCGAAGGCGAACTGAAGGAAATTTTATTGCACAGGGCGCTGTGTGCTGACAAGAACCACAGTTCGAGTATATGGAAAGGATATTAATATGTTTAAGGTTGGGTAAGCGCAATAAAAAGCATAGCCGCGAGCGTATAATCAATGTAAGTCTGTATTGTTGCATGGCGACAACGCAACTATGGAGAAAAAACGCGTTGAAATATTGTCAGAAAGTGGAGTCCACAGGAATATGGTGCATGTACGTACACTTGACTTATGTGGAATGAAGTGAAGTGCTCTTTGATATGTCCTGTGCACGACAAACAAAAGTGACGCGTTTGTTTGACATACGTGCTCGTCGAAGAGTGGAGCTATTTTTTGGCTTGTCGAGAGTGGGGGATTTACAGATATCCGAGGACATGATATAAAATGTATTTTAAGTCGTATAGCTGTTAGGATTTATTTTAGACACTTATTTTTGTAAAGTTTTGAATGGCTCAAAAGACTTAAAACGAACGGATGAAATGCTTACAGATGAAAGCAAATATCCAGAGCTACCTTTGAAAAATTATTTGATAAAAAGTAAAATCAAATTCAACATTGGACTAGGGCCGCAGATGTGTTAGTGACATTCAATTTCCAAGATCTTAACTGCTTTTTTTTGTTGAGTTGTTGAGATCCACAGCACGCTCAGCAGTGTCATTTATCCCCATAAATGGGTACTCGTTTAACACCGGAATGAGATCATAGTGACGGACATGGACATGGTAAGTATGCAATGCACATTTTCCATTTTCTTCTCGACCTCGATCGATTCAAAGCCCTCAGATGTACCTGTAAACGTTAATACCTTTTACACAATTAATAAGTCAAGTAGCAGTAGCCCAAACATCGTTGCCTTGCAAGCTGCGCTTACAAAATGGTGTGACATTCTGGAGGAGCATGGACTGAGGGTAAGTATAACAAAGACTGAGTTCTTATGCTGCCAATTATCAGACCCAAATGCACCGATACCAGAAATGTACATCAAAGGAGAGCAGCTTAAGTCTTGTACCAAGTTCAAGTACCTTGGCTCGATGGTGAACAGCGGAGCTACATGCGATGATGACATCAAACATCGCACAAAGGTTGGGTGGATGAGGTGGCGAGAAAACTCTGAAGTTTTCTGCGATAAGAAAATGCCACTGAAGCTAAAGGGCAAGTTGTACAAAACGGTTGTACGTCCCGCACTCATGTATGGATCAGAATGCTGGACCATGTATGAAGGTTACGCGAAACAAATGACAGCGACTGAAATGAAAATGTTACGCATTTCAGTTGGTGTAACGAAAAGGGACCACATCAAGAGTAGCTACATCCGAGGCAGCTTGTCCATAGACCAACCAATCACCGAAAAGCTCGAAGACCGACGAATGGATTGGTATTGCCATGTTCAAAGGCGTCCGCCTGAGAACCCCGCAAAGAGACCGATATCAATGGAAGTTCCACTTGATGGACCCAAGGCCAGAGGCAGACCGAAGAACACCTGGATGTGTCAAATGAAAAAGGAACAACAACGCATTAGTCTCGGCGATGACACGATCCAAGATAGAGCTACCTGTAGAAATATGCTGAGAAATTATCGCCAAAACGGGCGATGTGCCTACACCGCAGGTCGAGAAACGCGGAACCATGGAGCGGTATAGAAGAATAAGTCAAGGGCAGCTGGACTGATTTCGAACTTTTATGGTAAAAAGGGAAAATAAATATAAAGGCTGTCCCGATTGGCCACCGGTTTTAAATTTCGTGCTGTTTTTAGGTTTCACTTGTGAAAGTCAAACATAGATGGCCGTTTGATCGTTGACAGTATGGGGTTGTTAAAAATGGAGCACTATACGAAAGACCAACGCATTTCTCATTGTTAATTTTTTTTTATCAAAATAGTGAAAGCTTCGCGGCCACAGTTCGCAAACAGCGTTCAATTTGACCAAAACGAAGCAACTGTGCGAAGATTACATAATTTCTTAAAAAATCAATGAAAGTGGATCTTGTTGTGATTTGAAACCATTAAAGCATGTTCGTCGAGGTTGTTCAACGAAAATATCGCAGCTGTGCGTGATAGTGACGCTGAAAGTCCAATCACCTCAATTCGACATCGATCACAGGAACTTGGTGTTTCCAGATCCACTATTCAGCGAATTTTGATAAAAGATTTGCATTTTCATGCTTACAAAGTGAAATTGACTCAAGAAGTGCAGACTATGCACAGTGAACAGAGTTTATCAATTGGATCATGGAAAAACTACAAGCAAATGCCGATTTTGGAAAAAAAATCTTACAATTTACAATTTAAAATTTACCATTTACAATTCACAATTTACAATTTACAGTCTACAATTTACAATTTACAATTTACAATATACAATTTACAATTTACAATTTACAATTTACAATTTACAATTTACAATTTACAATTTACAATTTACAATTTACAATTTACAATTTACAATTTACAATTTACAATTTACAATTTACAATTTACAATTTACAATTTTACCGGCTCTGATGTCTCTCCCGATCGTTTTTCAACAAACTTCGGCAGGGAAAACTTGGAAAGTATTAAATTTACTTTAAATTTGATGTGATGGCTTAACTCCAATCATTCGAAAGTTAAAGAGTGAGACTCTTTAACATAGTAATTTTCTTTACAATCATCAGAATGAAGACAAACATTAAGCAAAATAGGGAGGGGGTGACGATTTTTTGTTTCACGGTTTTACGAGTATCAGGGGTAGTTAGGAGGATAACATACTAAAAGCTCGCGGTTGTGAGAGGTGAGCAAACATGGGGCGGGATTAACTTATATATATAATAAGTATTCCGATTAACAAGCGCATAACAAATCAAATTATACAGGGTGTCCCGCAACTGGTTAGCCATAGACCAATGGTAAAATACAGAATGTTTTAGGAAAAATGTCGCCAAAATTGCAACACAAAAACGTTTGGATAATCGATCACTTGATCACTTCAATTATTATTCAACATCAAAAGTCGCCAAAATTATTTCTCTAGCTTTTACCTTTAAGGAGTAATTGCCTTTTTTGTGATTCTTGAAGAATATGAAAAACATTGATTTGGTTCAAGTGGAAGCTAGAAAATAGGAGTTTTTCGAAAAAAGTCGTGTTTTTTTACAAGAATCACAAAAAAGGCAATTACTCCTTAACGGTAAAAGCTAGAGAAATAATTTTGGCGACATTTTTCGTAACACATCCTGTAGAAGCTACCATTGGTCTATAGCTAACCAGTTGCGGGACACCCTGTATACTCCGCACGTTCAAAGAAAAGATCTTTCAAGAGATGCTTTCATTTTAAACATTAAACTCATTCCCAACCACAATGCACTTCTACCGCGATAACATTGAAAATTAATATTCAATTACGCGCCAATTAAGTCCCATTAAGATCCGGGAAAATTACAACCGTTACTAGTCCCACTCTGGAATTGGAAAAGGTTTTCCATCTTCGATTAGCTGCCGCATTCTGTTGAAAAGAAAATTTGTTTTCTTGCCATTCGAATTGCATTCATTGCATTCAATATTGATACCATTGGAAAACCCTATAGAAAGGATAGTGTCACTTCTATTCTTAGCCAACCATATGCAAGATTTTCAATTACACTTCACCGGGCATTCACTATCATTAGCTAAGTGGGTAAAATATTCCGACCAGGAATCCAAACCGAAAGCGTTTTCCCCTAATTAAAATGCAACGACCTGAATTTAATATAGGAGGATAGGTAATGCCTGGCGTTTAGTACCAGGTCTGGTCCTGGTCTGACTATAAGTACATATACATGATACCATAGTTGATCCGCAAGGACTATGGAGAATAGATTCAGCAGCTGACTATGGCATACATGGAACATCCATATACGTAACATAAGTATGCGGTCTAGACAGAAACCAAATGCTTTGTAAACGGTCCAACGATTTTTTGAAAATAGTGCTCGTAGTAAATGCAGAATTTTCCCTCAAAAACGATAGTGCCAAGGTGAAGTATTGAATAAGATTTTCTGTGTTTATCTAGCACTCGTCTAGGGCTAATCGTCACTGTTCTGTGCGTCTGGGAGTACACATACTACAAGTACGAACGTAGCAGGTAGGTACACTTCATATTTGCATAGCTAATAGCATTTATTCTCTTTGGGGTTAAAGAGAGAGTGAGTTTGCTAATGCACATTAGGAACAGGTAATATTTGCAGAATGGTATTTGCCCTTTTCTATCGGAGATAGACGAAATTTACAACAGAGTAACAGAGTCGAGCTCAAAAGAATGAAAATGCTATGAAAATTTGGAACATATTTGGTTTGGAGGTATGATGTGATTTTGAGATTGAATCATTTCATCCTGCTATCCTTGCTATATGGATGATTACATCGGATGTCAATATTCAGGACGTTGTGGTTGAGAAATGACTATTTTGCATTTGGGAAATTTATAGTAAAAAAAGCTTACCATGAAACAGTTTGTCTCGTATTTAGCTAATAACCTAAAATTGAAGCACTGCAACATGATATTGATAGTTTTAATCTATAGTTCGCATTTTGCAAATGTTATTTTTGAACCATCACTCGAAAAAATCGATTTCAAATTTTTCATACAGAAATAATGCGACATAGATGGCGTTTTTGGAAGGGCTCAAGAATGAAGATTGATATCACTAACAGTATGATGTTTTGAATCCCTTATTTCAAAAAAACATAAAAACAACTTAATAAATTAAATTACAAAAATTAATTTGGCAGCAATTAGATATATATATACTAATGTAATAAATTCATTTGATCTCATAAAGTTTTCCCATAGTACACAACAAGAAATTTTCTAATCTCCAAATACATATACGATTTATATTTAACAAAATATTTCTCCCCCAGTTTTTATCTTTTTGCCTCGAAAACCAAATACATACAAATTCATAGCCAAACAATAAATTGGAAAATTATTAGCCAATATACTGACATATTTCGTGGAAAAACAACGCTACCAAACTCTAAAATCTCACAGGATTTGGCATTATATCAAAAAAGGACACAACAGCGCAATGCTTGTTTGCTCGTATACTATACCACTAACTATAGAATGGCATACCAAGTATCGTTTCACTCGTTTAATATCTTCATTTCTATTCACAAACTATACACAAACTCCCTGATAGAAATTTGAGAGAACAGGACATCGTTTCCGAGAGTGCAAAACCGTCCGAGCAATCCAGCAATCTTGTACAGAACTAATTCCCATTACAAGTAGCCTGGAGATAAGTAAGTTTGGTTGCAATATAAATTACTAAAACGACCCCATTAACATTGGATTACAACTCGATTTTGTTCGTTTCCCTTTTTTGCAGACGGGGCCGGCCGGGGGAGTGGACAGATGCGGCTATGTATAAGGATGCCGAGAGTGTACAGGGAATACATTACATATTTCATTATTTCCCATGGCGCGAGTCAGATAGAAGTAAAATATAAATTTTGAAGAGGAAATGCTATTTAATTATTGTATTTGGATTTTTTTCATGAGCATACGAAGAATTTGAGTAGCACCGAGCTATTCTGGTGGCAAAAAAGTTATTTTGATAAGAGCAGCCAGGAATGATAAAAATTAAATTTAAATCTCGGTGGCAATCATTTCTTATCTCCAAGGGGTAAATTGGATTTTTGATTTTGGGAAAATGTGGATAGAAGAAACACCTTTATGGGATAAAAATTGTGTTACAGGCTCTTAGCAAATTAGTCGAGGATTTATTAATGATTAACTTGTCGAGATATTTTGCAACGTCCGTCATAAAGCTTTTAAGTATGGTCAAGAGTCAATACAATCCCCTTCGAACTAAGCAAGAACATGAGGTCGGCAACATCAACACTTTTTCAACATCATGATCACAACCAGGATTTTGTTTAACAGGGTGGGTGAATGTAATTCAAATAGAAATCATGGGCGTACCCAGGGGATTCCCACTCTCTCTGCCGATAACCACGGTTAATAAAAAAATATTTGAGGGCGTTAAAAGGGCAAATTTGACTCCTAAGCACAACATTTTTGTAAATTGCATCTCTTTTGCCTATTGTCTCAAGCGATAAGAACGTAGCAGCTGCAATAGGGTTGTCCCATTTCGCCCTCGTAGTGAGGTTAGTGGGTGCAGCGGGCCATCGGAACAGGTGGTCCACATCGTGAGGCGCACCACCGCAGCTCGGACAAATGTTCTGGATGTCCGCGTCTATTCGAGATAGGTAGGAATTGAGGCGCGAACTTAAGCCCGACCTGAGCTGGGCTAGTGTCGCTCTTGTGGATTTCGGGAGCCTATAGTCTCCTCCGGCGATATAAGTGGTGGAGGCGCTGAGAGGACTCTATTCGTACATAATCTCCCTTATGACCGCTTCACAACGGTTGTGTGACTATCTACGATGGCCGCATGGTATGCTGTATCATCAAATATGTATATCGGGAGGTACCCGACCGTTTGAGTGGCAACCTGTAGCAAAAGAGCAGCGTTCTGGCATGCCTGGATTTTACTCCAATTTGTGTCACAAACGGTTTGTGACCACACCGGTGCTGCATTGCTGGGGAATTCTCTTACCTATTGCTTTGTATGTGGCCGTATCGCTTTATTAACGAATTTTTTCTTTTTTGAGTACCCTACATTCAAATTTGTAAAATAAATTAGTTTTCCCTTTGTCAAAGAAATGCTTCACCCTCATTTGGAGATTTATAAAAAAGACAAACTACTTTTTTTAAGATCCCACAAGCTTATTGGTTAAAAAAGTTATGTAGAAATTGTAAGTGCTGCACGAAAGAGTTACGTGAACTAGCGGAATGGCTTCAATGACCCGTTTCTAAGTTATATCTCCAGTTGCTAAAGGCTATAGCAATCCTGTACGTATGCAAGTGGAAATATTTATAAATTAAAGTAGCTCGGGGCAAATTCACCTATCCCTCATGTTGCCGGATTAACCCATTAGTGCATAGTGCCCCTTTAAATGGACACCCAGATTTTCCCGTTATATGGTCAGATTTTTTACTATGCACTGGAAGTGCTTATGCATATGCAATGACAACTATTTAAATCTCAGTTATCAAACAAACTGGTATTCAAATGGCTGCGGCTGACTGACCTTCCACCCGGCTCTGGGCCTCAAAAGGGCTGGCGTTTGAAACGAAAAACTGCAGCAGTTTCCAACCAAGCCGGATAGTCCAACGGATAACCGAGCCCGCGGACTTTGAACTTCGAACTACATATGTGGTTATTCCATATTACCGTAAAAGCAGCTAACAATAAATTTATCCGCATAGAACTAATTAGATTTTGTTTTGGGCACTAAATTCAAGCGGAGGACATTATGTATGGGAGTTCAGCCACATTTTGCTTCATCGCTGATAAAAAGCTATAAATTAAATATATTGATGTCATTTATTTTTTATTAAATAGTGCGTGATGTTAGCTTTCGAATTTAATTCATATTTCTTGAAAAAGATCAAGGTGGATGGCACAGAAGTCCTTTTTCAAAATCATAAAAATGGCTCAAGTCTCGCCAACTGGCTCTGGAAATTGTTTAAAAAGTAATATTTTTGACGGACTAAAATGTTTTATCGTTCTCATCATATATTACGAAAAAAATGCAATCGTGCCCATTTTGGCTTGTGACTGGACGAAAAACGTTCAATTGAATTCTAATACATATCGTATGATTTTTTTATGTTAATTTATGTCCACCCCGACACAATTTCGACAAAAATTAGAAAGGTTTTTAATTTAAAGACGATCTGCACCTGAATGTATACTCTTAAATTGACTTCCGCTTAAGGTTCCAAAAATTAGCTAAAATTACATGTAATTTAAGGGCGGCAGACTTGAACCATATAGCAACCTGCTTCTATATGGTTCAAGTCTCCTGCTCGGCACCACGACTCACCAAAGTTGGAAAACACATTATATTCTGATTATATACTCCATTAAGGAGATGTCAGCACTATAACAAGTGTATTGACTTTTTACCGATTAAAAAAAATTAGCATTGTTTGAGAAAATAAGTTTTCACTTTTGTTCATAAAAAACATATTTTCCCGTTTATTTTCTGGAATATACAAGTGTCCGACATGTGGACATATTATGTAGTTGCGGCCTAGAAAATGTCATCTTCTACCGAAAAATCTGACTAGAGGTTGATTCAAAAGAATAAACTCAAATGGTTCAAGTCTCCCATATGGTCACCTCTCCCGTTATTTATCGCCATAAATGAGTACTCGTTTAACATCTGAGTGACATCATAGTCCGTCAAAAGCTCGTGAGTTCGAAAAACACCATGGTTCACGGTGAGATTCGAACTCATGACCCTGTGCACCGAAGGTGCGCGCTATAACCGCTAGACCAGCTAGACTATTAAATAATATAATAATTAACCCTTCTGTCGGTACCTACTACAATATGCATATTCTATACCCAATATGTCTGGCTGGACCTACTGAGAAAATTTTTTTATTTTTTAGAAAAAGTGAAATTTTTATCGGTAGAATCATTCTAACCCTTCTGTCGGTACCTACTACAATATGCATATTCTATACCCAATAGGTCTGGCTGGACCTACTGAGAAATTTTTTTTATTTTTTATAAAAAGTGAAATTTTTATCGGTAGAATCATTCTACCCATTCCTTACAGTCATTTATAAACAATAAAAACATTAAAATCGTTTTTGTAGATATATACTGGAAGCGTTTTTAAGTAGACATATTTTGAGGTGGTATTAGTACAAACATGTTTCTCTTTTATTTTCTTCTTTTTTTGCTTCTCTTCTTTCATTGCGTATCCGTATACAGAAAGTTTAATCGAATTTTCCGATTCCAATATCTTTGGGGAAATATTTGGTGCTTTGTTGGTAGATTTTACCCCAATATTAGTCTGCAGATTTGGGGAAACAGATAGAAAGAAATAGGGAATTTTCACACTCAAAAATAATTTAATTCTAAATTTTCCGTAAATATCTCAATTAAATCTATTTATAAACACGTTGGTAAGTCGCTAATACTTAGTTACTCCTATTAAAAAGGAAATAAAACTCATTTGAATTTCCTAGAATCAAATCTCAGTTGATTAGGTGATGTTATAAGATGTGATAAAATTAGGCATATCCAATTTTCGAACTTCAGGGTTTTTTAAAATAAAATCTCAGAAAATTTTATCGTTTATCGTACAAATTAAAATTTAATAACATTATTACATCATAAATATGAGAATTTTAAGAGATTTTTTTTTTATTTTCGCTTTTCACCTTAAGACCAAAATGGGGGGAAAACTATATGTCTGGCCAGACCTATTGGGTATCAGAAAGCACTATTAATTTAAAATTATCAAAAATATACTCAAAACTTCAACCGATTTTTTCCAATTTTTGCAAAAACATATTTTTCTAGGATATCATGAAATATGAAGTCGCTGCGATTTCATCTTCTATACTTTTTTGACCAAAATATAGTGCTAAAGGTCTGGCCAGACCTTTGTGCCAACAGAAGGGTTAACAAAAGTCAAAAAATGTTGTCAGTGAACTTCATGCACTAATGGAATGGGTTAAGAGGTTTACGCTATCACTGCATTTAAAACACTTTTTTTTTCAAAAGAGAATGATACAGTTTACAATTTTAGCAAAAAAATCCCTTTAACTAAAAAACCTTTTCGCGCCGCCTATCAATGAGTTTTGTTTGACCTAAAAAGAACAAACATTCCGTAAATAATTATCACCACCTAGCTTGCACTGATTCCTTGTTTCTTTGTAATATCGAAATGTCAAGAGTTCGACATTATATTTCTCAGTGGCGCAACCAGGATCTTGTCCTGGGGGGGGGTCTAAGTCTATATTACTGGTTCAAGTCAAGGTGCTATTTCCCGTAATGGAACAGCTATACGGCGGTGTTTTAAGCTCCCATTGCAACCGCGCTTTTCTATTAAACCGAAACGTTAAGACAAGGTTTCACATGTAAGGTCAATTGGAGCAACTGGATATTGTGAAACAAATGTCGCGCCGCAATTAGGGAATCAGTTGTAAATGCCCGCACTACACGAAAAAACTAGGAATTAAGACATAAACTCCGGACCAAAGTTTCACTAACGTCAATTTAATAATCTAATGGCTCCAGAGAATTTAATTTAGTGCGCTGACAGGACTCTGCCCAACTAACATTTTTCTGCTTATAACACACTTGAAGAGTTTTATAAGAGCATAATCTACTTCTTATTGCATTCTTCGAGCCACTTATAATCGTAAAAAAATAAAAATTTGCGATTATAAGCCTCTTCAAGATATCTTGAAGATGGCTAAAAGAATTTTTCCTAAAGTATTTTAAGACCGTTATAAGAATACGTATAATAGCTTTCTGAAAATACACTTATAGAATGAGTTCCCATAACAGTTTCTCGCAAAATCACTATGAGAATGTCATTTTCATCTACTCTTTAGCAAGGCTATAAAACGAAAAATTACTTTGTGTAATCTTTTTTGCCATGAGATGTGAAGGAATTGGTTTTCCACAAGAATTTTTTAAGAATATTCTTGTTTTTTTTTTGTTGACTGATTAATTCTTATAAGAGTTGAGTTGAGCAAAATGATGGAGACTGAAGTATAAGAGTTGAAATGCGATTGTATTTTACACTTGTTGTTTAGAAATAAGTTTCTTATTCCAAATCGATTTTTTATTGAGAAAGAAATGGCTTTGTGGAATCTGAGGTGAAACTCCGAAAAAAACACAGATCGCTTTTCAAATTTGGCCATTTTATTAATTTGTTATCTAAAATAAAATCAATGCCTCTCATGAAATTCAGTTCGTTTAAGCTCTAAATGAGCTAAACACCTCCTAAATGTATTGGGGATGATTTTAAGAAAGCAGAATATTTTAGATATGTATATTAAACCCGATTTTCCATTAATTTTTCAGATCGTTATTCACCGTCCACAAAATTTCACAATGGAAAATATGGCGGAACTTTCCAGTTCTTGCTTAAAGATTATATGAGAGTGTGGCTAGTTGTTTTTCTTTAATAAGTAAATTATCAGATATAGATCGTATTATGCTCTTATCTAAGAAGTTACTAAAATAAAAACTTGCCTCTAAAATAAAAACTTGCCTGGAGCTTTTATACGACTTTCTGTAGAACTTTCTCGTTTTACATTCTCATTCGAATAAGTTATACTCATACTTTCTTACGGTGAACTATCACAGGATACATACCAGAATAAGTCTATTCACTCCACCCCGCTCCATGCTTTTGAATGTTCACATAAGTGCCGTGTCGAAGATTTATTAGGAGAAGCTGGGGACGTGGGTTACTTATAAGAACCACAAAGAGGGGGGGGGGGGGGGGTTGTATGGCAGCCCTATGAACGCATGGCCTTTCCATCAATTTTTACGAATGTTTGTGGCATCAATTAAAACACATTTCTATGAGATTTTGTTGAAATTGGTGAACAAATAAAAAAGTTTTTCTTCGAAGAACCTAATTTGGGGGTTGGGTTTATATTCCAGCCCCATGATCCCATGGTCCGATTTAATTCATTTTTGCATGTTTTGTAACATCAATCAAAATACTTTCCATGAGGTCTGGATGAAATTTGTGTATACAAATAAAAAAGTATTTTTTGAAGAACCTAATTTTGGGGGTTAAGTTTGTATGGTAGCCCCACGACCCCATAGTCCGATTTCATTTATTTTCACGTTTGTTATGTGGCATCAATAGAAATATAATTTTCTGCGGTTTGATTGAAATTGGTGTACAAATAAAAAAGTTTTTCTTAGAAAAATTTGATTTGGGGGGCTAGGGGTTTGAATGGTAGCCCCATGACCACATCGTCCGACTCCATCTGCTTATACATACGTTTTGTGTCATCAATAAAAACACATTTGTGTGAAGTTTGGTTGAAATTTGTGTGTAAAAAAAAAAATTCTTAGAAGAACTTAACCTTCCGGCGGGCGCAATACTAATCCTAACACGATCGGGCGCAATGCATCTGACAGATTAAGTGCAGAAAAAAGGATGAAACTAAGTTTCTGTATATTTTAGACTCTTATTTATCGTTGCATTGTCTTTTTGAAACAGTTCTACGAAATTTTAGAAACAAATACTGGCTCACAAAGTTTGATACCCTTCACATTTTAAATTTCCTGAGAATATTCCAATTTCAATCGCTTCAATATTCAAAAAACCTCCAACAACTCCACTGGTTACACATTGTGAGCTTATTTTACTAAAAACACAATATTGAACGATTTGGTGAGCCTAAAAGGCAACACAACGTTATTACGCAATGTGAAGAGTATAAAAAGTGGAAATTTTCATAGAAAAGGAGAAAATAACACAATCGGGCGCAATACATCTGAGAGATTATTTCACCCCCTCCCGCCCCTCAGACATATGGTAGATATAAACTGAAAACTGTTTTGGGTAGTTGATCGATAAAGATTAAGCTACTGTGAGTTTCAGATCTCTCCCTTTTCATATCGCTGATTGGCGCAACAAAAACTGGTCACTTAATCTATCAGATGCATTGCGCCCGCCCGAAGGTTAATTTGGGGAGCTAGGTTTGTATGACAGCCCCATGACCCCATGGTCCGATTTGGACTATTTTTACATATGTTTTGTAATATCATTAGAAACACATTTGTGCGAAATTTTATTGAAATCGATGAGAAAATAAAAAAGTTTTTCTTAGAAGAACCTAATTTGGGGGACTAGGTTTGTATGGCAGCCCCACGACCCCATTGTTCGATTTGGTCGGTTTTTACATATGTCGTGTGTCACCAATTAAAACACATTTGTGTGAAATTAGATTGAAATTGGTGCATAAATAAAAAAGTTTTTCTAAGAAGAACCTAATTTTGGGGGGAAGGTTTGTATGGCAGCCCCACGACCCCCTTGTCGGATTTTAGCGATTCAAACATACAAACTGCCTGCAGCAAAAAGAAGCATGTGTGCAAAATTTCAGCTCCATAGCTTTTAAACTGACCGAGTAAAATGCGTCGCAACAGACAGACAGACAGACAGACGGACAGACGGACAGACGGACAGACGGACATCGTCCAATCGACTCAGCTCGCCACGCTGATCATATATATACATATTTTATTTGGTCGGAGATGCTTGCTTCAATGCGTTACAAACTTCATGACAAAGTTAATATACCCTTTACGCTTAATAAGCGAAGGGTATAAAAATATACTTTGATAACTACCCCAGTATTTATACCAGACGCAAAGTTTATAAGGCTCACAAAGAATCTTTAATGAAGAGTTTACAAGTGTAGTAGCTTTATTCAAAGTTTATATATGCGATACTTCTTGTAAAAGTTTAGTAACAGTTCTGCTGAAGAGGCTCTTATATAACTTAAAACCAAAAGGTTTAAAAGTCTTAAGTCTTATTAAACTTTTTGGAAGCCTATTATAAGGCTGCAGTAAGCCTGGATAGGCTGAAAATAACTTTTATTAAGAATAGAGTCTGTATTAAGCACATTAACAGACCCAATGCGTTAAAGCAATTTGACGGAATATGTTATCAGAGCCGTGTCTTATCATAAGCGTTTATAAATATTTTAAGAGAAATATCTCCTTGCAAAGTGTCTAATGCATCCTTTAACAGAACTATTGTTCTTAACAAGAGATTAAATTGTTAGTTGGGTGTATGTAAATAAGTAATTGATATTGGAGGCGAATTGCTGTGATAGTGGCTGATTATGCCACAGTAAAACATCGGAGGACATAAGGATAGCCACATAATTTTCTTTCTAGAAAATGTTTGCACAACAACTTGGCCTAAAAAAACTTTTACGAAATGTTGTACAGAAATATTTTGTATCGATGGTTCCTTCCTTTGATATAAATAATGTACTGCCACCAGGATGAATTCAATATTCTTCTACAATTTTAATTGTAATGAAAAATTTATGTCTCACACAAATTTTAGTCTCACACATGCAAAATACTTAGCTTCTGGTAAGGATGTTTCATCTTGCGCAGGTCATCGAATATTGAATAATTTATGTTAAAAGAAAAATGCATATTTTCATGAAATCTGCAGCGAAATGCATCGCTTCATGTTTCATGCTGCAATTTTGCCTTTCTCGATTTCTGGGTCTGGGAGGGGCTTTAGCCGACTTAGCCCCTCCCGTGGTTGCGCCACTGATATTTCTTCTTTGTGTGATAGATATCATTCCTTTGTCATTTGATCGATTTGATTTGATTATGCTTTCAAAACAAATCAAACTCAATATTCTACGTTCGTTAATTAAATCCGTCTAGGCAAGATAGTCACCATAAATCGTATCGTATTTTCCTGAAAATCGAACCTTGTTTTTCATCTACAGACGCATTTCTCTTTCTTTAATTCTGGATGAAATACGTCATCATACGAACTAAGTATATATATATATATATATAAAACAACGATTGATTGTAGCACCCAATTTTCATTGATTAGTGCCAAACATCATCAAGACAATAAATTATCATACAATTCATTAATTTCCCATGACACTTAGTTAATTAAAATAACGAAAAAAACGCTCCCGAATGTTTTCACTGTAATGGTGCGTAGTATAGCTCCCAAGTTTTAGTGCGCGTCGCATCAAAATAAGACTAAGAATATTCTGTGTTTATACACTTCGCTTCATGACGCACACAAACACAAAAGGATATTAGTATGAACATAGCTGTTGTTCCTGAAATTATTTCAGGGATTTTTCCAAGGAGTAGACAAAGACATAGTTGGGGGGTTGTGTGTAGGTTAATAAAAAGAGTGACATAATTGACATTTTCTTGTTTTGTTCTTATAAGGGAAAAATTGATATCGTTTTGAAGGTCCTTGGGAATGCCAACGTTTCCAGAGAATCTAGGATATGTTTACTTGATATACTTATAATAGTGACGATATGGCCAGGGAAATGAAACATCAATAGTTTCTGAATCTTTAACAAAAGTTTAGTTACAATTATTATTTACAAAAATTATTTAGGTATGCATTTCTTTGTCCAAAGTCAATCAAGTAGGGGTCAAAATAATCCGAAAATTAAAATCAATTTCACTACAATGAATCAGATAAATGCCATAGATTCATTTAATCTAACCTACCTCCTAAAAATTCGTTTGACGAAAAAAAATCACGTAGGTAGGAATATTGCACCTTTATTATATCGACTATATTCTGTATTCCCTTTAGAAAACAAAAAAAAAACTAACATGCAACTTTTTATTGGGTATTATGTGTTTTTTATTGACACAGTGACATGCAACTATTGAAATCAGCAAAATTCCCTCATTTTGTTATCAACATCCACATTTATGATCTAATACTTTTCCATCAATACGAGATTTAAATTTTCAAAATACATACCAGACGGACGTTTAAAATTTGTCAATCCTACAAATTCAAATGTCAGACATGGAAATGCTCTTTAGCAGCTTAAATCCGATACATGATAATGCTATGTTTCATTCTCATCCAGTTTGTAGTAAACATAATTTCAATTATTTTGGCTAAAGGACATATGTATGTACTCTTGTATCAGAGGCAGACATATCCAATGTAGGGAGGGAAGAGTTTATTGCAAACAATGCTAAATTAAAATCCTTCGGCTGAATAATTGAATTTCTCAGTCTTTTCAATCGACAATCTGCAAATATTTTATATATTCAAACCTTAGAGAAAGCATAGCAAACCCTGCCATCCGTTAGTCCAGAGTGGCTATGTAATCACACAACCCATATGTGTTTGACTCCAAATTTATTACACTACACTCCACGTAATAATTCAAACGTCAAAATATTGTCGATGCAATTACTAACCCTTCTATCGCCGCCTAGGAGCTATTATACCTAGGGTGTAGCTGAATTTTCTGTAAAATCAATCTTATTTTGGTTCTAGAAACAGTTTACATGCTATGTCTTACGATGATTCGCCGTTTTTTCGTTTCTTTAGACATACATAGCTGATATTTCGCCGAACGTTTGATCGCATTTGTGGCCGTCAGTTCCTTTGAAATATATATGGAAAGGGGTGGAAAATATTGTTGAACTATATTTTTCGTCAAGATATAGTACCAATGGTCAGTCTAGGTCTATGTGCCAACCGATGGGTTAATTATCACGTTGAATTTTGAATTTTGAATTTTTGAATTTTGAATTTTGAATTTTGAATTTTGAATTTTGAATTTTGAATTTTGAATTTTGAATTTTGAATTTTGAATTTTGAATTTTGAATTTTGAATTTTGAATTTTGAATTTTGAATTTTGAATTTTGAATTTTGAATTTTGAATTTTGAATTTTGAATTTTGAATTTTGAATTTTGAATTTTGAATTTTGAATTTTGAATTTTGAATTTTGAATTTTGAATTTTGAATTTTGAATTTTGAATTTTGAATTTTGAATTTTGAATTTTGAATTTTGAATTTTGAATTTTGAATTTTGAATTTTGAATTTTGAATTTTGAATTTTGAATTTTGAATTTTGAATTTTGAATTTTGAATTTTGAATTTTGAATTTTGAATTTTGAATTTTGAATTTTGAATTTTGAATTTTGAATTTTGAATTTTGAATTTTGAATTTTGAATTTTGAATTTTGAATTTTGAATTTTGAATTTTGAATTTTGAATTTTGAATTTTGAATTTTGAATTTTGAATTTTGAATTTTGAATTTTGAATTTTGAATTTTGAATTTTGAATTTTGAATTTTGAATTTTGAATTTTGAATTTTGAATTTTGAATTTTGAATTTTGAATTTTGAATTTTGAATTTTGAATTTTGAATTTTGAATTTTGAATTTTGAATTTTGAATTTTGAATTTTGAATTTTGAATTTTGAATTTTGAATTTTGAATTTTGAATTTTGAATTTTGAATTTTGAATTTTGAATTTTGAATTTTGAATTTTGAATTTTGAATTTTGAATTTTGAATTTTGAATTTTGAATTTTGAATTTTGAATTTTGAATTTTGAATTTTGAATTTTGAATTTTGAATTTTGAATTTTGAATTTTGAATTTTGAATTTTGAATTTTGAATTTTGAATTTTGAATTTTGAATTTTGAATTTTGAATTTTGAATTTTGAATTTTGAATTTTGAATTTTGAATTTTGAATTTTGAATTTTGAATTTTGAATTTTGAATTTTGAATTTTGAATTTTGAATTTTGAATTTTGAATTTTGAATTTTGAATTTTGAATTTTGAATTTTGAATTTTGAATTTTGAATTTTGAATTTTGAATTTTGAATTTTGAATTTTGAATTTTGAATTTTGAATTTTGAATTTTGAATTTTGAATTTTGAATTTTGAATTTTGAATTTTGAATTTTGAATTTTGAATTTTGAATTTTGAATTTTGAATTTTGAATTTTGAATTTTGAATTTTGAATTTTGAATTTTGAATTTTGAATTTTGAATTTTGAATTTTGAATTTTGAATTTTGAATTTTGAATTTTGAATTTTGAATTTTGAATTTTGAATTTTGAATTTTGAATTTTGAATTTTGAATTTTGAATTTTGAATTTTGAATTTTGAATTTTGAATTTTGAATTTTGAATTTTGAATTTTGAATTTTGAATTTTGAATTTTGAATTTTGAATTTTGAATTTTGAATTTTGAATTTTGAATTTTGAATTTTGAATTTTGAATTTTGAATTTTGAATTTTGAATTTTGAATTTTGAATTTTGAATTTTGAATTTTGAATTTTGAATTTTGAATTTTGAATTTTGAATTTTGAATTTTGAATTTTGAATTTTGAATTTTGAATTTTGAATTTTGAATTTTGAATTTTGAATTTTGAATTTTGAATTTTGAATTTTGAATTTTGAATTTTGAATTTTGAATTTTGAATTTTGAATTTTGAATTTTGAATTTTGAATTTTGAATTTTGAATTTTGAATTTTGAATTTTGAATTTTGAATTTTGAATTTTGAATTTTGAATTTTGAATTTTGAATTTTGAATTTTGAATTTTGAATTTTGAATTTTGAATTTTGAATTTTGAATTTTGAATTTTGAATTTTGAATTTTGAATTTTGAATTTTGAATTTTGAATTTTGAATTTTGAATTTTGAATTTTGAATTTTGAATTTTGAATTTTGAATTTTGAATTTTGAATTTTGAATTTTGAATTTTGAATTTTGAATTTTGAATTTTGAATTTTGAATTTTGAATTTTGAATTTTGAATTTTGAATTTTGAATTTTGAATTTTGAATTTTGAATTTTGAATTTTGAATTTTGAATTTTGAATTTTGAATTTTGAATTTTGAATTTTGAATTTTTGGCAGGTATACAGGTACTTCACATCATACTTCACATCATACTTCTTAATATTTCAGTCGTTAATCATTATATCCACAAATTCCCATTCTAGAATTTTCTCCAATCTATAATAAATGCACATTGTAAACTACCGGCTCTTATGCCTTTCGCCCTAAACCCTAAAGAATGTTGAGATGTTGATTATTTTCCAACTTTTCATTAAAAATTCTCAAACGTCAAATATTCATCCGTTTTTCATTCTTCTCGTTTCAGAATAAATGGTCGAAAAAATTATCGGAAGTAAAGTTTTCAGCCCCGTGCGCCTCGTGTTCGAAGAAAATATTGAAATATTGTCGAAATAAATTTCACAGTTCGAAATGATGAAGAGCAGAGAATAGCTCCTCCTTTTCCCTATTAAAGCGTATCATAATAATGACTATACGTAGAGGGGGCCG
The DNA here is from genome assembly GCA_949715475.1 of Microchrysa polita. Taxonomy (NCBI): domain Eukaryota; kingdom Metazoa; phylum Arthropoda; class Insecta; order Diptera; family Stratiomyidae; genus Microchrysa; species Microchrysa polita. The sequence goes on from OX454415.1 coordinate 118,759,953, forward strand.
GGCACCACGGAGCGCAGGCGGATGATAAATTTTGACTAAGGATTTTAATTCGGACGAGGGGAAAGATTGATAGAATTCGCATTTTGCCCTCGAGTCGAAGCGAAGTCATTTACGGGAAGTTTATTTGTTTTTAAAATTAAATTGCTCATGAATTTGCAGATGCCTATTATAGAATTCGAGTTAATTCGATTTCGAGTTTGAAAGTCAATATAAGTTTTTGTATTGTCAATCAAAGTTCAACGCAACGAATGAATAAATTTGTTTCTGAATGTTTTTAGACGTTAATGTACCTGTCAACGAACTTTCATTATCCTGTAAGCCGAAAACTATATTGAACTCTCACTAATCTGTCCCTTTAATAAACGTGCTATAAAATTCACCAACTAACTTAGATCGATTTCTGAAAAATAATCCCTTAAATCCTTACAAATCCTGAATATAAAAATTCGCATCGTCCAAAATATACATAATTGCTATCTTTTCATAAACGGGGAAGAAGCCAACCGAGATTGCATTGAACATGCCGGCCGCCACGTTGCTACCGTCCCGGTAAGGAATAGTTTCTTGCAAAGAAGGTTTGCGGTCTATCAAGTTTCCTTGGTTAATTAAAGCATGGCTTCGTATACTATATTCTCATCTTAATCGCAGCTCATGAATAATTCAAAAGTTTTCTGCTTAAGCATTTCGTATAAACTTTCGTCCATGATAGCCTTCGCGAAGAAGGAAGTTGTGTTGCCGTGCGCTACCTTGTCTTCAGATAATACCCTGAAACTTGCAGGTAATTAAAAAGAATGTACATAAGTTTGACGGGTTCGGAGCGTTTCGTATCATGTTTTGCTTTTTCTACAGTCCCTTCCCACGCCGCGCCGCCGATTTGACTTTAAACTGGGTCAGAGATGAATGGACGAGGAACATATTAATGATGAAAAATTGACAAATTGTTTGGACGTGAAATGAATGAGGTGCAAAGTGAAACTGAAGTTGAAGGATTATACTATGAAGCTGAGTGCCAAGAGTTTTACTATTTAATGTGAAAATAAAGGAACAACACGACTATAGTGGTACTGATTTTGATTCGTGGAAATTAATAGAGAAGTAACGAAGTTACGTTTGCATAATTTATAAAATAAATTATTCTACGTTTTCCCTTAATGACTTAATTCAGTAGTCCCTCCACCTTCACCTATTACCAAATTCATCATTCCTTGGGTATAAAGCAGACCATACATGACATATTTTTCCATATCATTTTAATAAATCAATTTGCGAAATATCATTCAAACTTTCATTCAATCTCCATAACTAACAAATCCTTTTAAATATTCATCTAGCTCTCACTAATGAATATGGTCGCACAATTTCAACCCTAGCCTATAAGGATATTTCAATGAAAATTACCCCCTGTTCGGCTTCATATCAATTTCTCTCTAGCTCTTTGATGTATTTCTGTGATTATTCAGAAGCCATCGACAACGTCATTTGCATACTAGCTAGCTTAAGGATTGAAACACCTGTACCCGGCATATCACTAAAGACATATGCTTCGCGTAAGCTCGCATATGGTTTCGCCCCTTCGTCATTCGAGGTGATACTTGAAACGATAAATGACGGTGACGTTGAAACATTGATGAATTGGACCAAAGTCAACAGCGCAACAACATACGATAGTTGAGAAGGACAACGAACGAACATATTGTCATGAAGCATGATTTATGAAAGCGCTGAAACAAATCCACTTCCTTTACGTATATTCAAACACGTTGCACGATAGAAGTCAAATGTCAAGTGATGACTGTACAGAGTGAAACATTTAAGTCAATAGGGTTAACGTTTCGGCACAATATGAATGCAATCATGGAAATTGGTTAAGAACCCAACCCAAGAACCTTACTTACTCTCTCTTTCCCCGTTCGCCTGACATCGTAACGATAAGGACACATCAGCACTATATTCCTTGCGTTACTTGCCCATTACCTGCATACGTTACACCGCTCTTGCAGCGTAGACGAAACGAAATTGCACCACATAAATTCAGGAGAGAAAATGCAAGTGCATTGCATTCTCAGCGGAGCCATTTATCAAGGTGCGGTGATTAATAAAGTTCCCTGCACTATACCCATTTATATAGTGCGGGGTTTCTGGAGGATTCACACTCTCTCGCACAGCACACACCCTCTCGGCTATTATTAATCGTATCGAATTGCTGATTCATGCTTTCCTCATGTTCCTGGAGTTTGGTCCGAAGTTTGTATGAATGTGAAGTCTTCCTAGCTTGGATTTCACTTTGGCGTAACCCTTTGGCTGTATCTACATGGCTTTCCTCCTATAACATACGTCTTCGGTATTGCACTAATTTACGAGAGGTACACGTCTTGGATTGTGTACGCTAGCATTACGTCCATTAGTTGAGTGAATAAACATGGAAGACTGTTGAATATTCAACGAATAAAGTAAGTGCTGCAGCCATTGACCGACAAGGATTTCAAGTTTTGCATCTCAAGTTCAATAGTTGTTGTAAATTTCACTTGCATTATGGCAGTCATGTGGTTGAAAGTGTCTAAAGTTGAGATAAATGAAAGTGGAATTTGTCAGTAGTGTCTTGGAAGATGAGTTCTGTAGGTGCTAATCTGCTGAAACTTGGTAATATTCATGGAAAACCAGAGTATATTAAAACACTAAAGCGCGGTTTACATGAGTCGAGTAAATGATAGAGCAGACTATTTTGCACTCTACCATCTACTCTACCACCGTGCTAGTCGCGTCAACTCAACAGTTTTCTAGTCGATAGAGTCAAACTCTTTCGACCCTGGAAAAATTCCACTCTATTCTACCATTTTCTCGACTCATATAAACAGCGGTTTAAGGAAGTGGTTTCCTGTAAATACTTAGTCTGCAAAAGAAGAATTTTGGAAAAGTATCGATCGATTTCTCGACATCTTTTTCGGGTGTATCGAGCACTTGATTCAGCAATGCTCCAATTTCTATAACCCATCTAAAAAAATACGTTTCCTACGGGGTCTTTAAAAGAAGCCTCCTTTGCGCCGATGACCTCTTCAAATTTCTGCCCGATCGGTGTCGGTCGAATCGGTCCAATAATTCCGCATAGTATAGCCCTGTGATCATTACGCAATCAGCTCCGGAAAGAAGAATTTTCTTTGTCTCCTTATCGACGCTAGCGACACTTACCTACCTTATTATCCGCCATAGCTAAAAATTTCGATTATTATTACCGATTTATACAAGGAGCATTCATACAAAAAAAAATTGAACAAATTCCATTAAACTTTTAATTTTCCTGGAATTGCCTATTCACATGGCCATAGGGCGTAAAAATGAGGGCACTCAAAAGCAGCAGGAAGTTATTGAAGGAAACTAGAGCTTACGATACAAGCATAACACACTCGTTTTAACTGTTCGTTTTAGCCTTTAAATAGTTAAGAAGAAATCTTTGTTCTTTTTCTTCTTTGCCCTCACCAAAGTGCTATGCAACCGACATGCTGAAATGTGAGATTTAGAGGAAGCTACCTCGCCGAAGGATGGCGAAAACTCAATTGGGGGAGATAACCTTGGCACGTGCCACATTGATGATGATGACGAAGATCGCTTTTACAGCCCATTCAGACTGCTGGCGATGCGATAAGAAGCGATCGATAAGCTTCCCATCGCAAGAAACAAAAATTTCTTAGCATTTAAATAGGAAACAGCACGAACCTGCTTGTACCGTTCAGACTCCCCGCTGGGGGGTCGGTGTCCTTGTGACACCAGCCAAGGAAGGCTGGATGTAGTGGGACAAAGATCTTTGGTGAGTTACGACACCACGTACCTAGTAGCGCAAGGGGGCCCCTGGTACAGTTGATACGCCATGGCGAGGATCTGTACAAAGACCATTCGGGCGGTAACGTTCCCGTGCTCCTGAGTTATGTACGGGTAGCTCTTGGCGTGCCTACCTCCCCCCATAGATTGCGGGAGGGAAGCACTAAATGCCAAGCACGATTGAGGTGTCCTCTGGTGGGGGAGTGCATCTTATGGAAATCGTGTGAGCTTCGGAGTTGACGGCTTCGCATGACCCGAGTCCTGAAGGGGCTAGTTATGGAGAACGGCCTTGGTGGAAAATGCCTACGCGCCTATATCTAACTAGTTTGATGACCACACTGCCCGAGTCGCATTGCTGACTAGTAAACTGAAGGGGCCACCTGGATGTGAAAAGCAGCGCTACGTGTCTACACAGGCTCGTAGTCACAGGTCCAACGAGCCTGGGATGTGCATGTCTGAATTCGACGTAAGGCTTAACCAATAGGGGGCCGAAGGAGGATCACACCTGCTATAGAGAAGTCTATAGCGAATAGTGAACTACGGGGATGGGTGTGCCCAGGGGACCATGGTCCTTACACATCAAGGTGTTGGCCTCGTAGTGGCTGGAGGTTGTTACCCAAGTCATCCAGCTAGTGATGCAACCCCGGGGTTGGGTTCCTGATGGTGTATGCAAGCGCCGGACGGAGAAATCCCCATCTGACAACAACACCTTGTCAGTAAAAAGCCGAAGGTCCAAACATTTAGCGGGACCGGGAGATAAAGGCCGAAAGGCTCCCCTGACGGTATACCTCGTAGATGGTTTGCTTGTACCGTTCAGACTGCTTGCGATGCGACGTCGGGTTGTACAATGGAGAACTTTTCCAAGTCGAATCATCGTGCTTTCAGCAGCTGTAAGGTGCCTTGTCGCCGATGGGAGCGACATGGAGGATACGATTTGCGTATAGATCGGGTTCGTAGTGGCATGTGGTTGTACGATGGAGAACTTTTCCATGTCGATTCACCGTGCTGTTTAGACGATGCAATGTGCATCGCCGCGGCTGTAGTCTTCTACCAGCCACTTGGGGTATACGATTTGTGTTTGGATCGACTTCGTAGTGGCATGTATGTCCATATGAATGGAGAGGTTGGTTTCGTGTCGTTTGAGGCTGTTTGATGTTAATACAGAGCACGATTTGTTTCAAATCGGCTTCGATTGCCATATGAAATTTTTATACTATATACACATACCTACGTGTCGATGATCATTGTATATAGTGTTATAGATTTGCATATGTTAATGAATGAATGGATAGTCGTAAGAAATGTAATAAGGGATTGGTCTACTAAATTTACAGTGCTGTCCAACCAAGTTCGTAGTGTACGTGTACCCACAAAAAAGTGCGGAGTTTGGATTTGACAAGAATTGTTTTTATACAAATCTATTAATGGGTCGCAAAGAAGTAACATTTGCATTGCATTTGTAACATTGCAGTGCAACCCGGCTTGTAGCGTACGGTTACGTATCAGAAAATTTCGTACAGCGCATATATTTGCATTTGAATTATTGAAGGTAGCGGATAGGTCACTTGTGGGAACATACTGGATATCTAATGTCGGACCCACATTGTCCGAGGTTTGCCAAACCGTGCGGTACAAAAGATCAAAGTTATCGCCAAATATCGTTTGTTGAATACCGCAATCGATCGTCTCTGTCTCTGCCACGCTTATGTTGTCTACAACGTTGATCTTTTGTATCGCGCGGTTTGGTAAACCCCGGACAGTGTGGTTGCCGCCTGACGTTTGCTCGTTAAAGAGTTTGGTCACGATCTCATTTCCAGAAAACATATTGTTGGGCGTGTGAGATTCCATTGTGATAGACTGAGAATGCTGTACATACATTTCGCTTACGCTAGTCAACGCTGTACGACCGGTTTAAATGCTGTACAATTGGGCCTTGGTTTGTGTCGGTAATTGGTTCTTAGAATTTGCGACGCAAAACAAATTGTGAATTTCGATAGCAAATTTTGGAATTTTTTAAGGCATAGCAATTTTAGTTTCGACGTTAAACAAATTTCCTTAACGCAAATCGGAAAAACAGTGGTACTTCTAAAACAACAAATCGAGGCTCCACTGTACTGTCAACTTTTATTAGTTGCTGAAAATGACTTAAAACTTTCGTTTTGACTAGTCATAAAAAGGGAAGAATTAAAGACAATATTTTTTTAACATAATTTGTTTACCTCCAAATGAGTAGGACCGGCTGTGTTTGCTCAGGAAGATCCGACAATTTAATTTTATAATTTTTTTTTTAATTAAATAGTATTCTTTGGAAATCACTGGAAATCCACTCTCACTGGTCTCCCTGACTAGCGAAACCTTTTTCATAAAACCTTTCCTGAAATTTTTTTGCGTGTGCCCCTGACATTAGCTTATTTCTCTTGCAAAAATGGTGCCATCGGGCAGCGGGGCTAAGTACAAACCAAATGAACGCCATCATTCCACAATTTTGGATTAAATCTGGCAAACGGAACTTCCACGCGAAATTTCTGCTTGTGAATGCGATGCGTTAAGCATGTAAAGTTTATGATTTCTGTCACAATTTCTAGTTGTATCTCGCTTTTAACCCAATCCGATTCACGAAAGGGCTGAGAGCCTACACAGTGAGGAGTTCTTTCGATGATACCTTTAAGCTTTTATTATTTAGTCGACAACGCGTGGCTCGAAAATCATAAGTGAGCTCGTGATATGTGCAACAAGTCCCGGCTTATCAGTTCTTCGTCACTTAAAAAATTTCAGAAAGAAGGCAAAGGATAATTCAATCGCATTGGAACTCTATTTGATTCGCTTTCGAGAGACGACGCCAAGTGATTCTCGTAGATTCTAACTCCAGAAACGATCACTGGCATAAAAGGGTATTCGGTGTAGTCAGTGGCGTATCGTTTAACGAATTATTTGCGTTGGAGCTCAAAGCGGCCCTTTCTTTATAGTGTAGAATTTTCGATTGATTTTGTCACCCTGAACTTATGTGTTGTCTTGAAAAAGCAAATGCTCATATGGTATCCTGTTCTTCGATAGATATTATATTATCATACTCCGTTGTTACAACGGCCAAGAGCTGCCAATTTCAAAATAATGTTGACGAGTTACAATTACAAATGGGCGAATTTCCATTACAAATTAACGAGTTTCCATTTCAAATTGATGAATTACAAAATCATGTCGATAAATTTTCATTGTAACTTTACTTATATCCAGATAAAGTTGACGAGTTTTCATTTTAAATTTATAAACTTTCGTTCGTTGGTTAATTTCTGTTACAAGTTGGTAAATTTCAAAAGCATTTTGTCGAATTTCTAATCATTTAAAATTGACGAAATTCCACGTCAAATTGATGATATTCAAAATAGTGTTAAAGAATTTCCAATTGTCGGATTTTCATTTAAAACTGACGGTTTCCTATTTCAAATTGGTCGTGATTCGTCAATTTGTAATCGAAAATCGCCAACAAGATTTTGAAATTCGTAAATTTGCAAAAGAAATTTGTCAATTTGGAACGTGTGTGTGTCAATATTTTTAACTTAAAACCTAAATTGAATTTTAACTTATGACATAAATCGGCGGTAATAGGATTACATAGGTACAGTCTTTTTCTGCAGCCTAAAAATATTTTTGTGCACTTGACATTAGTTGATTCGACATTAGACATTTATATTTTAAATAAATATGGATCTCGGTCTTTGGGACCCTTTTGGATTGGGGGCCCGTCTTCTTTGATTGCCAAATTCGTTTGTCACTTACATAATAAAAATACAAATTCTGGTAAAACAAAAATTTGGAATTTTATTTGTGGAGCTGGCATAATAGTACTGTCCGTGTTCAGTCCTTTCATGAGAAATGTCCTCTTATTAGAAGTGTCCGTTTAGGGAAGTTCGACTTTATATCATAATTATAAAAAAAATCTTTGGTTCAAGTCATTATGCATCCCCCTCTTGAGAAGACAACTTAACGTCTTCATCGTCAGCGTGCTCATCACAACATGAAACCGTACAATTTCCGCCCTGAAAAATATAAAAAACGAGACCGAGGCTAATTTCGGGCGCGGCCGAAATTTGGATACCCTTCGCTCCCCCGGGCTAAAAGTTTTTTCTGGCGTTCCTATGACTTGTGTTCAATTCTCCCCGCTTCCATGCTTTTCCTTGAATTTTCACATAAGTGCCGGGGCGAAGATTTATTGGGGGAAGCGGGGACGTGGGTTTCTTAGAAGAACCAAAAACGAAGTGTGTGTGGGGGGGGGGGGGGGGGGGGGGAGGGTTGTACGGCAACCCTATGAACGCATGGCCTTTCCTTGAATTTTTACGTATGTTTGTGGCATCAATTAAAACATATTTCTATGAGATTTGGTTGAAATTGGTGGACAAAGAACCTAATTTAGGGGTTGGGTTTATATGCCAGCCCCATGACCCCAATGGTCCGATTTAATTCATTTTTGCATATCTTTTGTAACATCAATAAAAATACATTTCCATGAGGTTCGGTTCAAATTTGTATGCAAATAAAAAGGTTTTCTTAGTAAAATTTGATTTGGGGGGAATAGGTTTGTATGGTAGCCCCATGACCACATGGTCCGACTCCATCTATTCCATACATATGTTTTGTGTCATCAATAGAAACACATTTGTGTGAAGTTTAGTTGAAATTGGTGTATAAATAAAAAAAAATTCTTAGAACTTAATTTGGGGAGCTAGGTTTGTATGACAGCCCCATGACCCCGTTGTCCGATATGGTCCATTTTTACATATGTTTCGTGCTATCACTAGAAACACATTTGCACGAAATTTGATTGCAATCGATGAGAAAATAAAAAAGTTTTTCTTAGAAGAGCCTAATTTGGGGGACTATGTTTGTATGGCAGCCCCACGATCCCATTGTCCGATTTGGTCGATTTTTACATATGTTGTGTGTCAGCAATAAAAACACATTTGTGTGAAATTTGATTGAAATTGGTGCATAAATAAAAAAGTTTTTCTAAGAAGAACCTAATTTTGGGGAGTAGGTTTGTATGGCAGCCCCACGACCCCCTTGTCGGATTTTACCGATTCAAACATACAAACTGCCTGCAACAAAAAGAAGCCTTTGTGAAAAATTTCAGATCCATAGCTTTTAAACTGGCCGAGCAAAACGCGTCGCAACAGACAGACAGACAGACAGACGGACAGACGGACAGACGGACAGACGGACATCGTCCAATCAACTCAGCTCGTCACGCTGATCATATATATACATATTTTGTATGGTCGGAGATGCTTCCTTCAATGCGTTACAAACTTCATGACAAAGTTAATATACCCTTTTCGCTTAGTAAGCGAAGGGTATAAAAAACATTTCTCATTTTTATTTTATCAAATATATGTAGCAGTTGTGGCTTAATGATGTTGGTGCACACCCCCACGCGAGTCATTAAAACAGCCTTTGCGGACCACTTTCTTTTTCAACAGAAAATTCACAATTGTCCCAGAAAGGAAATTAATTACAGTAAAAAGTAAATATTAAGAAAATTTTATCAGTAACCTACGTGTAAAGTTCATATCCAGAGCCTTATATCTACGAGTTGGAGTATTATAAAATAAATGCGATCTTTTTAAAGCGGGCGCACGTTTATGGCATAATTAATTTCCTGTCAGAGATGATATAATTAAAAACGGCGAACAGGGGGTAATGGAATATGGATAGTAAATTTGAACTTCTTGCGGAGTGCACTCTGGATTTATCAAACGATTCATCACATGAACCAGAATCAAAGTATAGTAAAAATATGTCAGTATGGTTGAGATCATGCGAAAGATAATGTTTTAAAAAAAGAAACTTGCAAAAGATTGAAAATTTATCAGATGGATTATGAGTTTCCTAAGTACATACCAACAAAAATCAGAAATGAAATCTGTCCGATCTGAAGAAGGTACGATGCGAGACACGCACATGACTCCATACCAGATGCCAAGCTCCTTCATTCATCGGAGTAATTATTCTTTCAATCCTGATCCAATTTCAGAAGTTTAATTATAGGAGACCTCATACAGATGCAATTGAAATTGACTGAATTAAAAGAATTTAAATTTTAAGGTTCCAATTTCCAGAAAATTCTAAGTTTTGATATTCATATTGCAGCTTTGGGTCTTCATAAAGTATCGCGCTCATATTGGATAAGAAATGTGGATCTTATAAATCCCCTTTCGGGGAGTCAAAAAGATTCGATCGGTTTCGACTGGCGGTACACTCTTCTCATTAGACGCCATCTAAGTAGAGCCGTGTACCGCCACGAGTGGTATGACCGGGAATGACCACTGGTCATTGACCAGGCAGACGTTTATATGGTGTGGCCAAATCTCTCTGCTCTCATTAGTTTGTACGACTTATAAGATTTTATCTAAAATTCTAGAAAATAGAATTAATCCGTACGCAGAAGAAATCATTGGCGAGTGCCAAGGCGGCTTTAGACCTGGTCGTTCGACGACAGATCAGCTTTTTACAGCGAAGCTTTTACTCCAGAAGTGCTGGGAATATAACATCGACGTATACCAAATATTTGTCGACTTCAAGCAGGCATACGACAGTATCGATCGAAGTGTACTGTACAACATTCTGCTGCATTTTGGTATACCGGCCAAGCTAGTGCGACTCATAAGGATGACGATGACTAATACCGTCTCGCAGGTCAGAGTTCAGAACAGACTCACTGACCTGTTTGAAACTCGTACTGGACTCAAGCAAGGCTACGGGCTGGCGCTGACGCTCTTCAACCTGGCTCTGGAGTATGTAATTCGATTCATGAATTTAGACAGCAGCGGAACGCTACTCATTAAGTCGACTCAACTAGTAGCTTACGCCGACGACATCAACATCATGTCTCGAAGATTGGGTGATGCAGAAATCCTCCTAATCTCAATAACGCCGCCAAAGAAGTTGGACTACATATCAACGAATCTAAAACCAAGGTCATGATGCAATCAAAAACTAGAACGCCAGTAAATTCAAGCATCACAGTGGGGGACCTCAATATAGGGTATGTAGACAACTTCACTTACCTGGGTTGCAATTTGTCAAAGGAAGCCAACGAAACAGATGAGATAAAGCGACGGATACAACTAGCTAATAAGTGTTATTTTGCGGTCCTCCAAATTATGAATTCGAAGCTGGTGCACAGGAAGACGAAGCTCCACGTGTATAAAACCATAATCCGACCTGTGCTATGCTATGGCTGCGAGGCATCGACCCTAACCCAAAACTCTGAACACCTGTTGGACACATTCGAGCGAAAGGTTCTCCGAAGAATCCAAGGCCAAGGCCCGACGTCGGGCTATCGTGCCATAAAGTAGAAGAAATCTCTCTGCTAGCGAATCATTTAAAAGTAAACTGCCACTTGCAGTTCCACTGACCCGCCACTCAAAGCACACGTTTTTGGCTATGCACCAATGACAATAAAAACCGGAATGCTTTGTGTGACACAGCCACCGCACACCACACCACTTGTATGGGGCCACCACGCTGTCGTCACGATTTATCCATAAGCGTGGATATCGCGATCAGTGGAACTGCAAGTTGCAGTTTACTTTTAAATGATTCGCAAACATAGAGATTTGGCCACACTATATAAGTGTGCATCATCCATCTGCCTGGTCATTCCCGGTCATGCAATTCGTGGCGGTACACGGCTCCACTGAAATGGCATCTGATGAGAAGGGCCGTGTACCGCCAGTCGAAACCGGTCGATTTTTTTTGACTCCCCGAAAGGGATTTTTATTCTCAAAGCATATACAGTAGAAACTCTAAAATTAGAATCCGCTCAAATTAGAATTGCTTGGAAATTAGTGCACATTTTTTTCTATTAGCAAACTCTGGAATTGGAATTGGAAATTCCTAATTTACGAGGTACTGAAATTGGAATTCATATTTCTAATTTACGAGGTACCTTCGAAATAGGAATTCCTATTTCTAATTTAAGAAGTAACTCCGAAATTGGAATTCCTATTTCTAATTCACCAGGTACCTCTGAAATTGGAATTGTTGTTTCTATTTTCTACTGAAAAGAGAGGAAGGAAGAATAGCTTCTCAGAAACCTTTGTAAAATTTTCCGTTACAGTACAGTTGTTGGAACAAAAAGTTTCGCTTATGTACATAATACATAGTGTGTGCGGAAAAGTGCGTGACTAACTTATTTTGGAATAAAAAATTAGGTACTTCGAAATTGGAAATCCTTGAAAATTTTAATTGGCAGAAACTTTTGTCTTCTAATTTTCGAGGTTCTACTGTATTTGCATTTGATCGCGATATCCACGCTTATGGATAAATCGTGACGACAGCGTGGTGGCCCCATACAAGTGGTGTGGTATGCGGTGGCTGTGTCACACAAAGCATTCCGGTTTTTGGATCTTATAGTTGCTCACGTGTTTTCCTTCCCCTGCATTAAATACTTGCGCTGTTTAGATATCTGCTACATATACAGGACAAGAATAATCCATATCACGTCGATATACATACCTTAGTATCAATGGCGCCGGAACAGGGGGGGCAGCGGGGGCAACTGCCCCCTCAATATTTTGGCTAAAAGGGCAATTAGCACTACATATACATATTGCATTATATTAAAAATGAAGAATCATTTTTTTATATTTTTATACATCGTACATATTCAATTTATTATACAAGTATTGGATATTTTTTTTCCATGATGGAATATCTGGTTCGCAGAAAGTTGCATACGTGCATCTAGTGCATGTATACTACGAGTATGTACATGATCATTTCATTTTTATTTCTTCTTCCTTAACAAGAGTACTGCGATTTAACGACAAGGCTAACGATAGCGAAACTATTGACCGTTGATAAACGAAAACAAGGAAGGTTTTCTTTCTGCTTGTCAGACAACCGTGCCGATGGTAGAGAATCTCACAGTAAGATTGGGCTGCTATGCTCGATTTCGTTATTGTTGATCTTCGCTCACAGTTAACTCTTTTGAAGAGTATGCCGGGAGCTTCACCTACATGTTGCGCCGAAGTTGCTGAGCACTTTGGAAGCATATCGAGCACAGCAAGTTAATACGGCTAGTAACATTACTTTACTTCTGACGGTTCCAGCACCAGCAGCATCATCAGAAAGGTCGTTCAGTGCTTTACGAAGTCTTCAACATGGCTTCATTCAACAATGCCACAAAAACGTCTGACACATCTAATCCTTCTCCTGTTCACATGGATCGAACAGGAAATTAAGATTCCTGAAAAATTCTTAAAAGAAAGAATTCGTTTTCCGAGGAAACCGCTGCTAGAGGCAGCGACGGTCCTAGGTATTATGGTGCCCCTGTGCCCTGTGTGTTGAAAGCTGTTTCTTCAATTTTAGATATATCCGTAGTTACAGTCAAAGTGAGCCACCCCCTCAGTATGAGCTACTCTTTTAACATACATAATTCCTCTAATGAATTCGAGAGATATTCATTTTTAGATTGTCGTCGTTTAAGAAAAAGGAGACTTTCCACTTTCCTGAGCGGTTCTAGTCTAGAAATGAGTATTTCCCAAAATTATTAATAGTGTAGTCATTTATGGATTTCAGATTGCAAAGTGTGGTGGGGAATCTTTTTGTTGTTTCTTATGTTTTATTGGAGTGCTGAGCTTGAATTCGGAGCTTGCCACCAAAATTTCGTTGCAAATCAGGATCGAAACCACAAAAAACCCCCAATTTTTGTTTTTTTTTGCTTAAAGCTCCGAAAGTGAACATTTCTCCGATAACCTGCCCTTGAACATGTTAGAAAAAACATATTTGCGGGCCCAACGCACTTGGGGTTGGCTTGTGGCAAGTACTAGAACCCTCAGCTTTGCGATTGAATATTCTCTAAAGAAGGTTTCATAACCCAAACTTTCCATTTGAAAACATAAGAATCAAAATTTGCACATTTTGTAGTTTCGCATTTTAAAATTTTCAAATCCGATTTTTCAATAATTTCGAATTTTTATGTTTTTAAACCGAAAATTTCGAAAATTGGGGTTGAGACCTAATGTAGATGTTATTATAGCGGAAGTCCTAACTATCACATTTTAAAAATTAAAATCGCCCAAAAATTCCACAAAAAGTGCAAATTTTTAACTATTTTTTTCATATCGAGATTTTCGGAATTTTTGAAAATGTTAATTTAAAATATAAAAACGCAAAGTTTTCAAAACGTCCGATTAAAGAACAATAAAAATTACAAATTTGATTTCAAAAATGAGATAATTAAGATTAATCCAAAATTGAAATTCTTTGTGTGCCTCACTTAATGAGGCGCGGCGTTCAAATGCACATTCTGCACATATAGTAGAGCCGGTCCTGCCTAGAGGTTCGGTATATGGTAACCGCTTAATTTAATATGAATATGAGAAAAAAAATCTTGCCCCCCCAATAAAAAATTCGTTCCGGCGCCACTGCTTAGTATTGAAACAAAAATCGTTCTTTGTATCACAACTTGAAAAAGAAACCATAACAAACTTCCCATCGGTAACTATACTACTCCAAACAAGAAAACCTGATTGTAGCGCTTGAGGTGATGCCATTTATAAACTTTACCTTTAAGCTTCGCTAAGACTTAGCGAAAACTTCTGCAGATTACTTTCAGAACTACTATGCATATGCACATTTCGTGCATCTTTACTGGCATATCAGCTTACAGCTCACTCGGCAAACATTTCATTCCTTTCGAATTTATATCCGACTTTCACCTCAACCGTTATATGCGTTGCCAAATTCGAGAAATGTAAAGTTCAAGTAACCGAGTTTGTATTGTAACGAACTAACACATTATACGGTTCCCAAAACTACGTATGAAATATTTAAAACCATTTCTCTTTGTCACTTGTTGTCTGGACAGAAATATACTCGTTGCGACAACAACTCTGAATTAGAAGACAATAATACACGAATACCTACGGACGGAGTCGGATCGAGCCAGAGGATTCTCAGCACCAGCTCTGCACACAAAACAAGATGAAGTCACGGATAGTGTGGAAAATATTTGTTTCCTTGCATCCGGAATCCCAATCCAACGTTTCCATTCTGCCACTATACGAGTAGTATACGAGTGCTATGGAGCTGTTTCCTTTTCATTCTTCACGTTACTTTATTGTTTACATCCTGTTCGCATTGCAACATGCTTAGAACATTCATCATGGTCCTTGACGTCAGGTAAGTACATACCTTAAGACCTCAGTCGTTTTTCATTTCTTCAGTTCAACGGATCTCAAGATCTCATAGTTTTCATTTTACCGGCAATGGTATCCGCGGTTTATTTACGCTATAAAGAGGAGCAGTTATGGGTGTAGTTTTATGGATATGGTATGGCTGGAATGAGGAATATTGATAATGGGATCGATTAATTTTTTTTTAGATTAAGGTAGGACGACCATGATGGCGTTAATATTATCTGTGGGAGTCGTGTTGATCTTATATCAGTGTAGAAATGTGTAGGCTCATAGATAGGGAGTCTCATCGAAAGCTTGTATGAAAAACTACCGCATCAGGCATCGATTTCAGTCATCCATTGATTTTTAGCACGGTGTGTAGTGTGTCAACAGAAGCGTCTAGGTCATTGATCGTAATAACCTAATAACTAGCGTAGAGTGAATTTAGTTCGTCTCAAATCGTGCTTTTCTTTGTTGCAAATATGCAATAGGCAACGTCTAGATCGATTCCACATGGCGCGACAGGCGTCGAACCTCGCAAAATTATGCGCAAAAGATTGACCAACCATCAACGCGTTGAGCTAAAAGTATCACGTAAATAACGTTAAAATTCAATTCATCGGTTGTTTACATTTTTTAACTTAATGCAAAAATAGGGGTTAAGTGAGAAAATATTCTGCGAAAGAATATTATCACATAATCATATCTTCTTCTCATAGCCCCATGTGGGGCCATGGTGCGTTAGCTCAGCCGTTTATATGCAATTTCGAGTCAACGTTACATTGCATATAATTTCGGAGTGTATATATAATGTTGCAAGCACTATATATTTCCTATCCGCACATGTACGGAAATTTTGGACCACGCCGAGATTCGATCTCCGGACCTCCAGATTACTAGCATCGTAGAGTGCGACTAGGGTGACCACCTACCTGCCTTCGATTTACGGGTCACTAGCGTATAAAATAATAAAATATTTTTATGCCGATATATCATTTATTTTTAGTAATATTTCCTACACTCTAAAAAAATTTACTCCAATAATAGGAGGAAACTTTTTTTCCTTCTATTATAGTAGTAAATTTACACCATGATATGAGCGAGAGTAATTTTACACTTTACGGTGTAAATATTTACTACAAAATTACTTACATAAATAAGTAAACTTACTCTTAGAATTATGTAAATTTAAATCAGAAATAAGCAAATTTGCACTGGAACAAATGTAAATTTACACCGGCGAAAATGTAAATTTACATCTGGGTTTATGTAATTAATTAATAATATTTACGGCAGCCGGTTCTTCGATTTTAATCGTCCTGGAGCTAGTCGTTATTCCAACGGCCAAGAGCTGGCACACCCCCTTTGGTTCAACATCAAAAAACGCTATAACAACAACAATAATATGATGGTCACACGAACGCACTTCGGACGGAACAGACTAACTGCACACAGAACAAGCCACTTGACAGATACAGGAAAATGCAATAATTCACAAAAGTATTGTAGCACACTCAGTTTTACACAAATGTAGGTGTAATTTAAATCGCAATATTACATGAAAATTACACAAAAATAAAGTAATGGCACATCTTCACACCAAATGTGGTGTAAAATTACACCAAAATAGAGAAATATTAAAAAATCTGTGTAATATTACACTATTTTGTGGGTTTGCTAGAAATTTTGTTGAAAAATAAACGTTTACTGTAATTTTGCGAGAAAAAAGGTGTAAAATTCAACGAATTTTCGATGTAAAATTCAACCTTGTTTTTACAGTGTAGATGTCAGATAGAGTCCCTCAATAACTCTTCATTTTGCACTATAAAGTGCATTTTATTTGAGGCGCAGCAATGTGAATATTTAAGCATTTCCGGCTATCTGTCCATGTGTTACCGCAAAGCGAGAATATTCTCTCTGCCGGTGAATTGATTGCCGGGACGAGTATTAGGGAAACCTTTTTCAGTTCATCACCTTCTTGGGGACGAAATCGATTAGCTTTTCTAGTGTCAAAACCCTTATCGGTTTCGTCCCCTGATAGTGGACGAGGTCGCATAGGGTTTCAAGTACATTTTACGTCGAAAACAGCCAAAAACTGGTTCGAGCTGAACAAGGGGGTTTTGCGCAGTTTTTGACGTCCACTTTCAGGGGACGATTCGATAAGGGGTTTTTGGTACTTAGCCACTAGAAAAGCTGATCGATTTGGTCACCTGCGTTGGGACAACCTGAACAAGTGTTCCTAAATACGCTGAAGTATAGAAAAGACGAGTTTCAAAAATCGAATCGTATTTTGCTGCTATTATTGACCGCTTTAAATAATTTTGTGCGTGTGTCAGGGCTTATCACTTCATCGACATCTCTTCATCTCCTGAACGTATTTATTAATTAGGGGCGAAGTTACACAAAATTCCTCATAAAGGTCATCAAAGTTCACTGTAGTTATGTTTAGGCATCCGACTATTCTCTACAGTTGCTCAAATTTTCGTTCGTACTGCAAATGTAAGGGTTGCAGATAGTACAGGTAAGTGTGTCCAGCAAAATCAAATCCTGATTCCAAATACTGCAACGCATTCATGTACCATGTTAACAGTGTTAGCTTGATTACGTCACTTTCGCGTCCCGGAAAATTTAGAACTATGTATTTGGTTGACTTTAATACGATAAAAATTGTCTCTAACCCTTTGGGGGAGTTTTTTTTCTTAAACTATCCATTATTTGCCCCGTATTTTATTTTTCGGATTACGGGTTTTTGGACTTTCGGTGCCCGAAAAACGGGGTAGCCGGTAAAATACGGGGCATCTGGCCACCCTAAGTGCGACTAAACCAAGTGAGCCACACAGAATCATATAGCCGAATAAATATAAAGCAGAATATGGCAATCGAGGGCTCAAAATCATATATCTCTGGATTATTGGGGATGGCCCTCTGATTATGGAAAAAAATGTGGGACAGGAGGGGGGACTATTTTTTCAGTTTTCAGCCATTATTTCCAAAACGGCAAAAGATACAGAAAAATAATCTAATAACAAAAAAAAAAACTATATAAAATTTCCTTTGTAACGTTGTATTATATCATAAACCGTTTTAGGGAATGTTTAAAAATTGGAGTATTTTAATTTTGAATCTTTTTAAATGCTCCATAACTCTCGAAAGAAAGCAAGTTACACCATGAAATTTTGTGTGTCTATTCATATTAACCCTCGGATGGTTCAGTGGGGTCTGACAGACCCCAGAGAAATTTAAATCTTAAAATTTTCATAGAAAAACTTGTTGAATGGTATTTTGATGCATATGTAATTTAAGTATGTGTCACATACGTTCATTTAAGCATGAATTTGTTTGAATTGGTGATTTTGTTAATAAGTTATAGCACTTTAAAAGTGCTCTGGGGTCTGTCAGACCCCACGAACCATTTACGTAGGTCTTTTTTACAAAAGTACATTTTTGGTTTTGTGGGAAATTTTCAAAGTATGTTATTTGGAAAACAATAAAATGTAATAATAATAGTCGGGAAGTGTTGAAACTTTGTAATTAGAGTACATTTGGGAAATTATATATGTGACCGGGAAAGTTAAAAAGGGGCTATCGTGTAAAAATTTCGATTTTCACTTTTTTAGTGATTTACACAGGAAACAATGTGCTTTTTCCGATGGTGAAAACCGCAGTTGCCAAAACTTCAAAAATGGGTCCGAAAATCGATTCTGAAGTTCGCCCTTAAATCATCAAAATCCAATGTGAAATTGAAATTTTGTGTATTTATGAATATCTTTTCAACGGCTAAAGCAAATTTACCCAAATTTTCAACACGTCTCACTCGCTATGTTAGAAGTAAAAATCAATACCGCAAATCATATAGATCTGCATGAGTTGAGGTAGGGAGCGGTATGAAAGCAAAAAATTTAGTATCGAATACAAAGTTTTTAGTGAATTTAAGATTTATAAGTTTCGAAATTTTATGAGATGTAGGCATTAATGTATATAATGTAAGTAATTGTATAACCTCAATATTTTACCGTTATTATTTTTTATCAAATTATAGAAAGTAGACTTTTATACAGAATTTTAAATAGTAGAATTTTCAATAGAAAAAATTATCAAAGGCATTTTTTTGTTTTATAATCTTTTGGGTGCTAGATATCAAGCTAGGTCAACAATTAATTTTGATTTGAAAAAGGACCAAAAAGGTCACAAAAAATAAGTTAAAACGGAACGGGCATATGCGATATCATATCAAAGGAAATGTCGAGGACATTCGAGTTCGTTTATACATCTCATTCTTACGCGTATAAAAGATTCATTTCAGAGTCTCTCATAATAACCATGTTTGTATTTGCAAAACCATAATTTGACAAAAATACTAATCTGAAACGCATTTCTTAACTTTTTAGAATGTAAAGTAACTAAGTCTTCTATCACCGATTTTGCGTTTTGAAAAATATTGAGTGAAAATGTCCTCAAAAGTAAAAGCAAGATGTCCTATTTACCTTAATTTTTTGTAGGAGATAAAAATTAATATCAAAGACCACGTCTAATTTATTTCATTCTCGATATCTGCTTCTATCTCAGTGATCGAAACCGGCTTAAATGGCATTTGAAGTATCTCTCTTCATTACCGTAACTCCTAGTGGAGCATGGTGCGTTGATGACTACCGTGTGTAGTCATCTATCACTGATGACTACCGTGTGTAGTCATCTATCACTGATGACTACCGTGTGTAGTCATCAACGTTACAAAGACAACTGAATTCGGAGTGTGATACGGTTGTCAGCCTTACCACTTCCTAGTCGCATTGTTAGTTTATTATTCTACGATAAGAATATTTCTTATCATCTTCTTTTGAATAATAAACTTGCAACGAGTCGTGCCGAGTTTGGAAACTCGTTTCTCTATGAGTGTCTATTTCACAGAGAAGTTGAAGTATACAATACAGTAATTTCTTTATGCACAATCTAAGCCATCCAGGGTGCCTCTCCTTCACTGTCTATGAGTCACATGTGTCCACAGTGTTCCCCAGCGTTTACGTCTCTGATTTTCGAATGCCAGTCACGGTGGCAATACCGGTAAAAACCCTAAGATTTTTGCTGTTTTTTCGTTATTTGGCCCCTAACTCTGAAACTATTTATTTCTTACAAAAACTCTCCATAAATATTTAGAGAGCTCATAATTGCGCGTCCAAAGAGACATACATATTATAAATCCATTGAGAGGTATTACTACAATTGATAATTTAATTTTACCATTTTTAACATAGTTCCATATTATGAATAAAGTTTTGAGATTGAACGGTTTTTCATTTTTCGTTGGAAAAGTTGCATTTCTCTTGTACCTACATTATATATTTTGGTGTACAGAACCTGAATCCGTAATTTCACACCGAAATTTCGTTGCAAAACAGGGTCAAAATAGCAAAAAAATCGCCAAAAAAATGACTATCAATTGTAGCAATACAATATGGTGCGTATGTTTTCTGTAATATTTTCATGGACAGGTTTTCAGAGAAATGTACACTTTCGGAGTTATAAACAAAAAACGAGAAAACTATTTTTTCGCGGTTTTGACCCTGTTCCGCAATGAAATTTTGGTGGGAAGCTCAGGATTCGAGCTCAGCATCCCAAAAATCATAAGAAACAAAAAAAAAATCTCCACCACACTCCTCGGATTTTTTCTTAATAGTAAGAAGAAATGCTAAATGGCATCCTTATAGAAAAATTATCCCAGTTTAAGACTGGGGGTAATTTTTTCGAGTTCTGTGCCGCCAGAACTTTGCTGTACTGTAGATGTTTTAAGGGCAACCGTTAGTTTGAAAGTCACACATAACGTGGAAGTATAAGTTTACATCCCATAAAAATGTTTTTTGACTAAAAACTTTCAACGTGGGTTCGTTGAAAAATACCATCAGTTATGTATTCTTGATCATCCCGAGTAGTTATGAGTAAAGAACTCCATCGAAAAAAAAATACACCTATTCAGTTAATTTTCACACTTGCCACTACCCTGCGCGGGCTAATGTATGGCAAAAAAATACAGCAATTTCGTTTTCCAAGTTTGTGTACCTTCAAAAAAAAATTGCAATTCAAAACAAAACAGCGAATGTTTCTTATTGAGGTATGTATTTAGATTTTTCAGATATATCATTATCTTCTGTGACGAAATTCACCAAATCTAAAAAATAAGCCGACGATAGTGAGACAAAAATGTAGAACAGTTGTCAGTTGTTTGAGAAAAGTTACCGACGATCTTTTTTTTCTTTTGAGTCACGTGTTAACCGCGATGACAAAAAAACGCGCTTATGGTCATAAGTGCGTTTCGACTTTGTAGATTTGTAGATCATTTCCATAGTTACTGAAAATCCCATACAAAACGACAATTTTGAAAATTGATCATCTGCAAACAATTTCCTGTATGTCATTTTGTTTTTCAGTTTATATATTTGGCTTATAATCATTATTAGAGTCAATCATTTAAAAATTTCCTAAGACATTTTCCTTTAAATTAAATCTCGCACGGCACATACATAATATCAAATGCAAGTTCCAATTCAGAATATCGCATTTGGAACTGATGACACAATAGTCAGCTGTTACTGAAGGGGGAAATTTTGATCCGTTTGCGTTTTACTTGGACAATGATCCTGTTTGTCCAAGAAAGACACGACTATAATTAAATATCTATTCAATTCACAATACCAAAGACATTTTCATCATCGTCTTAAAAAGGCTATTGCCTCGAGTCACAATCAGACAGAATTATAATTGTATACTTTTATTTAATAAAATATAATTCATGCATATTTTTCTGAGTATATAATACCCTCGTGATAAAGTTCTTTCACAGTTGGGAAAAAGAAGACCCTAACTTATGTTAATTAGCTGTAAAATTAGACATAGCCGACAATATTGACGGAAATATCATCGAAATCGCAATCTAAAACAAAGGGTACATAATGCGAATAAAATATTCTTGATTCGAGCTAGAATATAGCGATATTCTGGTGTCCCCAAATGACAAAAAGTATTCAAAACCATTTCAATGATTTCTTCTAATCCGTCCCTATCGTTTGAAACCCATGTTACCTATCCACAACAAATTTTCCAAAAATGTCCTTTTCAGGAGAGAAGATCCTTTCCGAAGATTTCAAAAATGTACAATTATTATTTCGGGGCACTTATCTCACCAAGTGTTGTATTTTCATATCCATAGCACTTCTTTAGCAAAAAAAGGACCTTTTGTCCTTACGGGTATTCCCTGGGATTAGTATGCACTTTTAGATATTAAGTGTCCTGCTGATAAATTACTACTTGTGTTTTATTAAAATCAGCACACGAAGAGAATCAAAGCAAACAATTGAAAGGAATTGCATCATTATCAATCATGTAAAGATATTGATTGATTGATTGATGATTTACTGTTATTCCAGTTAGTGGTCAACAATACAATCTCTGAATCATTTTTGTGGCCACCAATGGATCATGTATATCAACAATCATAAAATATAGTAAAGAAAGTGCTGAAAATATGCTCGAACTTGTCGAAAAATTAACTTACATTTTGATTTACTGTTATATTACCCGCTAATTACATTTTCGGTAACAGTATCCAATTCAGGATCATCGAAAGTATATAGATACCAAGTTTCATAAAAATCAGATCACGACAAATCATTTAAACACTATGCATCGACTTGATTTCTTTATCGGCCGTTTACTCGCTTGTTTGTTTTTACCAGATAGCCCCCTTTTAACTTTCCCGGTCACATATGTTAATTTTGAAAGAAATGGAAAATTTAGGGTGTTTTGAATTAGGGGTTTTTAAGTTTTTTACTCAATTCATTCAAAATTGTGCCGTTTTTTACCTGGTTTTTATTTATGAGGATATCCTTTCACTATTGTGTCATTACCTTATAGTTTTTAAGGCAAGACATAAATTAATGACTTTTATGAGCGTAAGAATTAGGTGGGTATTTTACATAATACATAAACCTTCTTCAGCGAACTTGGCTATACACTTGTCCAACCTCTTCTAAGAAGGAGGAAATTAACGGGCAATATTCGCCGAAGCACAGTACAAAATATTGAAGACATTCTGTACATTGTTCAACTTCCCCCCCCCTCCTGGGGAGTGATGCCCCCCCACCAATGGGGTCAGATGGCCCCCAAAGAGGCAAATACGTTTTCTATGCCCACGAGCAAATGATCGGAAGACAAAATAGAATGTTAATAAATGCAAAAAGCCAATCTGCGAAGACAATCGAGGAAAAAGCTGTGAAGAAGAATGGTCTAAATATTGACTAACTTTGGATCCCGATTTAAGAAAAAATATTAGCCTCAGCTAAAGACTGTTGATGTACTTATCTTTGTTTATTAGTATTAAATACGTTTTGACTAATAAAAATAAAATTTTGTGAAAATTTTAGTTTGTATATTGATTTATTTATGATAAGTTCAAATTACCCTCAAATTTGACACCACCTAATTTTTTCTTCCACATACTAAAACGTACTGTCCGAATTCCACTGTTTTTATATACCACTTAATCAAAAGGCTTCATAGTTTCTTCTAGTTCGAACAAATATGCCAAAAAAGCAAAAATTTAAGTTTTAGAGCGATTTTTGCATTGGGGTCTGTCAGACCCCACTGAACCATTTACGTATGTAAAATTTACCTGAACCATCCGAGGGTTAAGTGAAGGATAATTTTTTGAATTTGGCAAAACTGCATGTCCGTAACTTTCCTGACAGATGGTGCAGGAGGCAGGAGGACCCATAACAACTTTTTTCTACAGTAAATACTCATATCAAATGATTAGTGCGAAGAACAAACTCCTGGTGGGTCACCTTGTATGGGAGGTACCACCCACTAATTGTGAATGCCGGCAGGTCTTGGGCCTTCTGTCTTTCATCCATTGTAGAAGTTCGGCCTGGACTCGCACTCCGCCCATTCAGTGATAGAGACTCTATCCACCGAGCTTTACGGCACGGCGACGCGGCGGCCGGCGCCCAATCCATAGCTCTTACAACAAACTCGAATTATTCAGTACAAAATTGCTTGAATTCTTCCATCTCTCAAGGGTCTCGCAAAAATCACTCGCCCGGGGCCTCGCAAAAGCTAAGGCTGCCCTGACGCTTGCACTCAGCCGATTAAACTAGAATTAGAGTAGTTGTTCTTAATTTTACTCATAGAGTTACAGTCTGATTCAGTGTTTTATTGTTAGTCAAAAATTGTACACGGCGAACAGTGTTGCCAGCTATAAATTTAATTTCCGGCTAAATTTAGCGGGAAAATCGGCTACATTTTTTGCAAAAGCGGCTAAAAATACGGCTAAATGAGTTGAGTTATAAAAACGGCATAAAACCGACTAAAAACATACAAAACAATGTCATTGAGAATTAAAATAAATAAAAAACTAAAACAGATTTTTTTCTTCTTCGGAATACTACCCGTAAACTACGGCCAATACTTTATGCAGACCCGGATATCTTACCAGTGGCAGAACAACTTGATTCGCGGTCCTCTCGCCAACTTCTTGAGTAAATCCTGTAAGTCGTAATTTTACAGAAATTTATGATATTTGGAAGCATAAATTTAGCAAAATTATGTTATGTTAGAGCATAATATGGTATACATGCTGGATAACGCAATAGGCATCATATCACAAACGATAAGAGGGAGATTCAAAAATCGACCCACGATCGTTCGAACTAAAGGCAAATTGGTCGTTTAGTGGTTAAAATGCAAAGTCTTCAGCTCAGCACTCATTAAAATATTTGTAATCCCCCCCCCCCCCCCTAGTAGCATCGCTATCATTGCAAATGCACAAGGGGAGGGGTGTCAAACTCGAAACATGACCCGGGGCAAATATCACTCTTTAGGTTTAACGCCTCACATTTTTTATTTTTAGGCATTTGTGCTGATACAGAGTGTCGTATTTCAAAAATACGAGGTGGGCCGCAAGCGGCCTACTGGCCGCGAGTTTGACATGCCTACACTAGGGTCATACCGCTTGACTTACCATAGTTTTATGGTCAAATTAGCTGGTCAGTTCGATTAGAATAGCTCTCGAATTTTTCAAAATCTGATGACAAGGGTTTATGTAAAATCCTTAAATTTTCTCAAAAAAGTTAAGGCTACTTTTAACTACTTTTAAGTTAAGCATTTTTTCAGGTGAAAATTTGGGTGTCCTACGACTATTCTAAGAGGCAGAATAAATTAAGCACTTGTGTTTACTTCGGCAAGTATCTGCTTGTCTACAAAAAATATCTATAGATAGACAATTGTGTCTTCTTTTATGGATCGAGATAATTTTCCTTGTGTCCTTAAATCTCGTAGGTCACTCGCCACGCGACCTCCCGGGCGCGGCTTCTGTCTCTTTTCAATATACAGGGTGTCCCGCAACCGGTGGTACATACGATAATGGGAGATAGTACAGCTCATTTGAGGACAATAAATGTTCTACACGACCCCTCTATCTTTAACCGTTAGAAAGTTATAGCATTTTTTGATAAAAGTGTCAGAAACCCCGACTTGCCGAGCAAAATCACTATTTGCCACGCTCCCATATATTGGATCCGAAATTTGACTTCACTTTCTGAAACTGCACAAAATTCTACATAAAATAACGGTTTTGCCAATTAAATTATTTAAAAACCTACCCAGATACAACCACTCAAACTTTAAAGAAATTTGGAAATTGATATTTTCTTGTAAATTCAAATTGCAAAATCGTAACGGTACTTTGAACTGACAAATGTGCAAAGTTTACAAAAGTTGCATCATTATGTCAGCTTTCGAACGACATATAAAAAATAGGGTCTTAAGAACTGAAAAATTGAAAATATTACGTGTAAAAGAAAAAAAAACGCGAAACTAAAGCAGAACAAATCTAATTAAAATACATACATACTTCAATTATTATTAATGGTTTTCAAAAAATAGTGAAATTAAGGTGTCAACGAACTTTGCCTTGAAGATGTTTCATTCTGGAAAAATGTGAAAATGTACTTGTTGAGAAAACGGTAATATTAACGGTTAATCCTTGTTATTTTAAAGTCATTTGCTTCAGTTCGTTATTCCACCAGTTTAATTCAACTGATTAGCATTGATTATCACACAATTGATCTGTTGCTAGAACGTTAATATTAAAACAGGTATTATTATTAGTAGTATTTATTAAAATCGTTATTAGTGTGATGTTTTATTAGATGGCGACAAAATATTCGGATATCGAGTACGCTGATATGGTGTTGGTGTATGGTATAGCTGGATGTAACGGACGCGAAGCAGTTCGCGAGTATGGTCGTCGCTTCCCCCAAAGACAGGTTCCGGACAGCCGAACGTTTGTTAGGGCGTTTAACACACTGCGACAAACTGGTAGAACACCGAACCATTACACGTTAGAGCGAAGTCAACGTACTACGGCACGGCTGCAAGAAGAAATTCTTCGTCACTTCAGGACGAACTCGGATTCAAGCACGAGAAGGGCGGCTATTCAAATGGGTGTGCCTCGTATGACAATTCACCGAACACTACAAGAGGATAGTCAATATCCATATCATTTAACGGAAGTGCAAGATCTACTGCCTTCCGACTTTGAAAGAAGAAGGACTTTCTGTAGTTGGTTCATACAAAGATTGGCAGCGGATCGGCACTTCCAAAGAAAAATAATATGGACAGATGAGGCTACTTTTACTCGGAGTGGTGTATTCAATACCCGCAACACCCATTTCTGGTCTCATCAGAACCCCCGCGAAACTCGTACTTCGAGATACCAGCACGAGTTTAGTGCAAATATCTGGATCGGTGTTCTTGGAGATGAACTACTACCTGAAATTATTCTTCCTCAAAGACTCAATTCATCCGCGTTCCACCAGATTCTCGAAACAGAAGTCGTGCCGAAGGTCGTAGATGAAATTCCATTAGCTAGATTATCAGAAATATGGTGGCAAATGGACGGATGTCCGGCTCACAGCGGAAGAATTGTTACGGAATTTTTGAATAGTGAGTTCCATGAAAAATGGATTGGACGATACGGGCCTGTCGCTTGGCCTCCTAGAAGTCCCGACTTAACGCCGCTTGATTTCCATGTATGGGGTAGACTCAAAAATGAAGTTTACGATGAGCCAATAGTGTCCCGGGAACATCTTTTGCAAAAAATTAAAATGGCTTGCAATAATTTGCGCGAAAAAAGGGAAGAGATGCTTAAGGCGGTCTCTTCTGTTGGTAGAAGGTGCCGAATTTGTGTCCGATATGGAGGAGGACACTTTGAACAGCATTTATAATATAAAAGTTCCTATTCTCAATAATCTTTCTTTTTAGTTTTTATAAAAAAAATATTGTTTACTTAATAAAATGTATACTTTGAATTTCTCTTGAGACCATGTTTTTTTCTGTTAAACACGTAATATTTTCAATTTTTCAGTCCTTAAGACCCTATTTTTTATATGTCGTTCGAAAGCTGACATAATGATGCAACTTTTGTAAACTTTGCACATTTGTCAGTTCAAAGTACCGTTACGATTTTGCAATTTGAATTTACAAGAAAATATCAATTTCCAAATTTCTTTAAAGTTTGAGTGGTTGTATCTGGGTAGGTTTTTAAATAATTTAATTGGCAAAACCGTTATTTTATGTAGAATTTTGTGCAGTTTCAGAAAGTGAAGTCAAATTTCGGATCCAATATTTGGGAGCGTGGCAAATAGTGATTTTGCTCGGCAAGTCGGGGTTTCTGACACTTTTATCAAAAAATGCTATAACTTTCTAACGGTTAAAGATAGAGGGGTCGTGTAGAACATTTATTGTCCTCAAATGAGCTGTACTATCTCCCATTATCCTATGTACCACCGGTTGCGGGACACCCTGTATAGGTATGCAGTAATCGCTGCCATTTGTTGCAAATTTGTTTTAGTTTAGATGCTCAATTACTCGAAATTTTCGTATTTTGATAATTCATTGCTGAACTGAAATGCCATACATCTAAGACATTTTGTAGAAATGTTCGGGTATTTCGATTGTCACTTCTAGGAATTTGGGACGATCTGCTGCACTGTAGGAATTATTTAATATGACATTCCCAATGCATTCATTTTCGTCCATCAATTAATTTAAATTTTATCATCATTATTAAAAATAAACTAAAAACTGCAAATTGGTAGGTTTTGCAAAGTGCTTCTACAAATGCCGCAGAGCTTATTCAGCAAAAATATTTTTTTAAGAAACTGTCCTTAAAATTCTCCAGATTGATGCCAATGAAATGATAGTAAGTTACATGCTACGCCGAAAGACCTAAAACATTAAAAAAAAATCTTCTTGAATTAAATATGTAATTCTAAGTATAGATACGTTTTTTACTATCCAATACTGGACAGAACAGCACAACTTCCATAAAGGCTTGAACATGAAGTCGGATTGTTGTTTTATATTGAACACAACTGGATAATTTGTATATTTGTAAATTATCTAGTAGTATCAAAATTCAATTTTATTTTTTTTTAAGTATTGACTACTATGAATCGCAAAACTAATAAGGATTCGTTAATGGTTCTCTTAAGTATAAGTGGGGACTATGAATTCCGCTCTAATCTTTATTATTTGCATTATTTTCTACAAATTGAATACATACAACATTCTTCTTCAGATTCACACTTTAACTCTATTTGTCGAACTTTCCCTAACTCGAACATTTTGTTTCGGCAAGTCGTTGTTCGATTTAAAGAGATTTAAAGGTATTCCAGTAAAAGGAAAAATAAAATTTTTAAATTTCGGACACAACACATATCTGTATATACGATGTTGACTCCAGTTAGGGCAACTATGGGCTCAAGAGACGATGCGATGGGTCGATTGAATTGTATCATTTATTTATTTATTTTATTTGAAAGCTGAACAGGTATTGGCTACCTAATTATACAACTTGAAGGCACAATTCATTTTGAAATTCAAATAAGAACTAAGAGCTAAATTTACAAGATAACTAAACATGAAAAGCAAAAAGAAATCGACAATAAAGTCTAGACAAATAATAAAGATTATTTAAACAATAATGTATACGAAGAAGAAAAGAAGAAGAAAAAAAAATGGCAAAAATTTACTGTAATGGAATGTCAATAACTCTATTTTGTTGAATTAAGAAACGTTTAAAAGTAGCGAACGAAGTGGCTATAGAACCAAGCTCGAGCCTATCATAATTCCGCATAATTCGTAAAAGTGGCGAGTTAAAATATACCGCAATAACAGCAGAGGGAGGATTAAAGATATCAGTAGAGCGTGTGCTATAGGAAGGAACACGAAACTGAATGTCCTCGTACAGACTTGACGAAAGTAATCCATGGCAGAGCTTGAATAGGAAACATTCATCGAGGAAAATTCTTCTTTTACGCAGTTGTTCCATGTTAAGATAAACTAGCCTTTCAGGATAGGATAGGTAAGGGAGGTTAACACTAGAAGGGTCAGAGCCGTCAATTTGACGGTTTTGTGATTTAAATCATCTATATCTTCTAAACTACGATGTTTTCAGCTTTCATGTTTATTGACTTTTCCTAAAATATGTATTTGATCATATATTTGAATAGAAATAAAAATAAAAAATTTTAGTTTGTGAGATATTTCTTGTTATACCTATTAGGGTCAGAACCGTCAAATTGACGGTTAAGGCTTATCAGCCCAAAAAATCCATAAATCCGTCGTTAAAAATTTTTGATTGTAGTTAGAGCGCTCTTAAGAGAACATAATCGTTAATACAGGTTTCCCACTTGAAGTTTTTGTGATATTGTGCGCTTTTGCAGCGCTTGAGTTCACTAGCCTAGGCTACGGTCTTAGTCATTTTCATGGTCCTTGGCGTGCTTGTTTGCCCAGTTATGATCTGTTGTAATGCAATAAAGAGTACGTTGCATCAGTACTGATACATTTTTCAAAATTAATGCACGCCAGGGATAAAGAGTAATGTCGAGATAGAACAGGAGTTTATTGAAGCGTTCAAGACAACGATCTCACGGGCACCTGAAAAATTTATGGCGCTTATGTCGTGCTCTGTGGCCGTGATCGTTCGGTCGCCACTCTATGAAATAGACACTCATAGAGAAACGAGTTTCCAAACGCGGCACGACTCGTCGCAAGTTTATTATTCAGAAGAAGATGATAAGAATTATTCTTATCGTAGAATAATAAACTAAGATGACTAGGAAGTGGTATGGCTGACAACCGTATCACACTCCGAATTCAATTGTCTTTGTAACGTTGATGACTACACACGGTAGTCATCAACGCACCATGCTCCACTAGGAGTTACGGTAATGAAGAGAAATGCTGAAATAACTGGTAGCCAGTGAGTAACTAAAGTAAAGTAAAATACTAAGATACTCTAAAATATATTTAGAACTCCATGTCCAGAAATCCACTGCAAAGAAATAAGACTACTACATATGAAAGTAGTGCCACGATCAGCCCTGCTATATGTATAATCCACTTAGTTAATACTAAATCCATGACGCTTGCAATGTCTTTTTGGTGATGAGACAGCTATATGACCATTGACCACAAATTGAACCTTTGTCAGTCCTACCGAACGAGTGGAGTTCATATATTTAGTTGACATCCTGCCGAGCAACCCTTGCCAGGTTTGCAAAGCGATCCTAATTTAGCTGTCCGAAGTTGTCTCCCTCTTCATGATCGAATCACATTTCCTTACAATCAAAACGGTTCGTACTTGAGGGGTTGACTGCGATTACTTTACAATCATCGGGTATGTCGCTAGGAGTAACACTGGCTCTTACCTTTCATACTTCAACCTACACAGTGGTCTTTATTACTAAAGACTACACCCTGTATAACTGGATAGAGCTAAAGCAACAAGCGAAAAGGATCGCCGGAGGATATCAGTGTAAATATGCATTTCAGGACGACTGGAAAAGAATTCAACTATTACTTTTTTTACCATCTGTAAAAGGCTGTTTGAGAAGAATGTGCTAATAATCATACTTCAAAAAAATAAATATTTCTACAAATTTCGCTAAAAAAATATTCAGAAATACGTTAATTTCTAATTAAAAGTAAGATAACGTCTTATGTCTTTATTTGTATAAGCATTTTATATTTATATAAGTACCATTTCAGCTGTAAACACCTTGCCGTCAAATTGACGGCTATGACCCTTTTAGGTATATAAAATTCCTGACCCTTCTAGTGTTAAATTTGAATAGAAGGAACTTGGTAAACCTGCGCTGGACAGCTTCCAGAGCCCCAGAGGAAGTTTGTGTGTAGGGCGACCAGACCACAGAAGCATATTCGAGTACACTGCGGACCAGCGATAAAAATAAGTTGACACACGTACGTAATAAACGAAAGTTTGCCGAATATCGCAATACAAAACCAGAAAGCTTTTCAGCTTTTTTAATGGTGAGAGCATAATGCTCGTTAAATCTTAGTTTGGCATCGAATACAACACCATGGTCAGTTGCCGTAGAGACACACTTCAATGCGGTATCATTGATTTTATAGGCAAACGATACAGGGAAGTCTTTTAATGAAAAAATCATGGCTGAGCATTTCTCAATGTTCAAGTGAAGCTCATTTAAGGTGCACCAAGAGTAAAGCCTATCTAGATCGCCTTGCAAGACCAAGCAATTCGCAGTGTGAGGTACAGAGGTGAATATCTTTAGGTCGTCAGCATATAAAAGCGTATGACACTTGAGTAACGTAGGAAGATCGTTTATGAAAAACAGGAAAAGGAGGGGTCCAAGAATAGATCCCTGGGGGACTCCAGAGGTAGGGGAGAAGGGCGCGGAAGAAATGCCTTTATAAACCACTCTAGACGAGCGTTCATCTAGGTAAGATGAAATCCAAGACACTATATGGTTAGAGAAACCATAGTGTATCATGATCATCATATCGTACATCCGGAAGAAGAACGACGCAAGTGGAAATTTGTTGATTTGTCAGAAATTGCGATTGAAAATGCCATTACGTGCTGTAAGTAAGTACAGTGTAGAGCGTCGATTATCTGAACGCCGATTATCCGAACATTCAGCTTCTTTTCATGTGAAAGACATCGAATAAAATGAAAAGTCAAGTGTCTGACGGAAGCAACTTCTCAACTGCCCCCAATTACCTCGTATGTTTCATTTTTGCTTAGTTCTAGTAATTTTACACGTTTTCAGTGGGTCGCTCTCGATTTCACATTCGGTCTATTTTCTATTTTGTCTTTAGAAGCTCGATATTAAGCGAACTTTCGTTTATCCGAATC
The DNA here is from genome assembly GCA_949715475.1 of Microchrysa polita. NCBI lineage: Eukaryota > Metazoa > Arthropoda > Insecta > Diptera > Stratiomyidae > Microchrysa > Microchrysa polita. Next base: position 118,792,179 of record OX454415.1, read on the forward strand.
ACCCTTGTCGACATTAGTTCGGATAATCGACGCTCTACTGTATTGTATTTCTTTTTTGTGTTTGTAAATACTACAGTCTTGACCCGATAATCCGGATTAATTATTGTTGCAATGAGTAGTCCGGACTATCAGTGCAATCATTTTTCTCTAAGGAAAAACCATTCAAACCAATGAAGAAGAAAAAGAAGGAAACGAAATATCTTAAAATAAAGGGGACAATTTGATTTTTTCATAGCTAGCAGTGGCGTTGGAAATTTAGTGGTTGGGGCTGGTATGGTTTAATACTTTTTGGCTTTTTCATTGGTTGGAGTATTCAACCGCAATGCACTGGAATACACACTATTTAAAATTTTGTATTTAAACGAATTTACACCATACGCAACGCTTTGCAATCCCATTTAACCCTTCTGTCGGCACATAGGTCTGGCCAGACCTTTGGCACAATATATCGGTCAAAAAAGTATAGAAGATGTAATCGCAGCGACTTCATATTTCATGATATCCTAGAATAATATGTTTAGAAGCATTTTGCAAAAATTTAAAAAAATCGGTTGAAGTTTTGAGCATGTTTTTGATGATTTTCAATTTATAGTGCTTTTTGATACCCAATAGGTCTAGCCAGACCTATAGTTTTTCCCCCCCATTTTCGTCTTGAGGTAAAAAGTGAAAATATTAAATTCTCTTAAAAACTCTCCTATTTATAATGTAATAAAGTCATTAAAATTAAATTTGTACGATAAACGATAAAAATTTTTGAGATTTTGCTTTAAAAAGTCGTGAAGTTCGCAAATTGGGTACGCCTAATTTTATCCCGTCTTATAACATCACCTAATCAACTGAGATTTGATTTTAGGAAAATCAAAAGAGTTTTATTTCCTTTGTAATAGTATGAACTAAGTATTAGTGACTTACGATGGTGTTTCTGAATAGATTTAATTGAGATATTTACGGAACATTTAGAATGAAATGATTTTTGCGGTTGAAAATTCCCTATTTCTATCTATCGATTTTCCCAAATCTGCAGACTAATATCGCGATAAAATCTACCAACAGAGTGCCAAATATTTCCTTAAAGATATTGGACTTGGAAAATTTGATCAAACTTTCTGTACGGATACGGAATGAAAAAAAGAGAAGCAAAAATAGAAGAAAAAAAGGGAGAAACATGTTTGTGCAAATACCACCCCAAAATATGTCTTCTTAAAAACGCTTCTAGTATATCTACAAAAAAGATTTTAATGCTTTTATTGTTTATAAATGGCTGTAAAGAATGGGTAGAATGATTATAGCGATAAAAATTTAACTTTTTATAAAAAATAAAAAAAATTTCTCAGTAGGTCCAGCCAGACCTATTGGGTATAGAATATGCATATTGTAGTAGGTGCCGACAGAAGGGTTAAATGTACTTTTTCCAATAGTGTAAATTTTGATGCTGTTGGTATACAGTTATGCAACAGGAACGTTGCTGATTAATTAATTTTAAGCACCTAATAATTTTGAAATTTCGTATTCATTGCCCCCCATTTTTCCGACGCCCCTACTACGAACTTACAGCATTAAGCTGCGCATGTGCATGATTTTGTTTGTTGTTATTGTTTTCCATATAAAATTCGTATGTGAAATGTCATCGAAGTTACAAAATCAAGTTACCATAGAAAATATTTTGGTCCCGAAAAAAGTCTCATATCTAGTGTATTTTGTGGTTATTTGCATTTCCTTTTCACATTTTCTTATTCATTGATTCAAACAAATAAATAAGTGTCACAAAAAAATCAGAAATGTATTTTTCCCTTGAAATTATCTAGTATTTATTTGCGAACCGGTATGCTAGGAAATACGTGACCAAATCGGTCATTACAAACTGAAAAACGGAAAAATTCGAATTACCGAGTCAAGACTGTATTACTGTATGTAAACATGATTTTTTTATAATTTTTTTTTCTATTGAAAATTTAGCCGATTGTAGAACTACTAGAACTACACTTAACTAAAAAATAACAATTTGTGCACGTACGTCGTTTTTCTTCTGGATGTACGAGTTGGGAGTTTTTAGTAGTAGGAGCAGTACAATGCAATGAATCGTCTTTGGATATTAATAAAAGACAAAATCAATGATAGCACATCAGGAATCATATGATGTATTCAATTAAACTTCATAAACATACCATACCTTCCAGGATATTGCATACGTTTTATAAGAAACTATTAACCTCAACGTATTGAGTCCTGTCAAAGTTCGACAACATAAACAGCAACTTTCAAAGTTATATCCTGCATGCGATTTATTATTATGTGTACTCATATTTGAATTGTGCATTATGTTTGTACATTTTCCCATTTCCCTTGCACGTGCAGAGTGACGCGGTGCAGCCTGACAATTAGCCCTGCATATGGCCATTATAATTCAAAGAGTAATGCACACATACAAACGACTCAATCCTCTGACTTGAATGCAAAAGGATAAGTGTAGCAAACAATTGGAATTTAATTTGTTTGGAAGACATTAGCTGCAAGCTAAAATGAGTATGGGATGCACAACATATGGTCCTTCTATTGCGATTACGTCCTGCGCATACTGTTAGGCACCTACATATCGTCGAGGACATGCTTTCATATTTGTATGCTTTCTATACGGATTGCCATATATAGTCTAAGCATGCAAACATGGACTTAATACCACTCAGATATTCCGACTTAAAACGAGCTATAATTAAAAATAGATTGATAGTCCTGCACTGAATATTGCCCTTAAGGGTGGGTAAAATTAAATTAGGAGCGGAGTGGGGAGATAGTTGAGATGTGAAACAGCTTAACGGACGGGCAAACGTAAGAGAGTAAGTACTCTGTATGTAGGGCACGTAGTTTCGTCGTAGAAACGCCATAAGCGTGAATGAATGCACAATATGTCAAGGTATTACAGCCCAGCAAAAAATCTGATCAGGTTTGTCAGGTTTAAGGAATAGGTAAGGGAAACGATTTCAGCTTTGGCCTTATAATAATTCTTACGAAAGCTTTATTGCAACTTTCTGTCATGGATAATTTGCGTTCGCTTTGTTTAATATTAAACTAAGGCACTATTAAGACTTACTTTAGTTTATTGTCAGCTTTACTTCCAGACAGGTATAAATAGTAATTATAATAATGGTTACGTAAGGTTCTTTATAATTTAGTTCAAACTTTAATTCATACCAGAAATAAGCCAAAATTACGTTTCAGTAATTTAAAGTTTTTGTAAGCCTTTAGATAAGGTATCTAAAATGTTTTTTTTTCTGAAAACATTTTCATTCCCTTATTAAAAATATCTAAAGTTTCTTAAGTAAGTCTTATTTTAAGTTTCTTTCCAAATTGAAATTAAGTATCATTTTGCGCGGAGATGGCCATGACCGGCCTGTGGCTCACTTGGTTAAGTCGCACTCTTCGATGCTAGTAATCCAGAGGCGCGGAGATCGAATCTCGGCGTGGTCAAACTTTTCCGGGCATGTGCGGATATGCACTATGTCCCGCATGGGGGGGTACACAGAAGAAGAATAATGCCATAATAGTTCAGAGAAATCACAGTTTTTTAGCATTCTCTAAACATTATCAAACCATTTACATAAGGCATCCGTATAACTTATTAAAAGCTACTGTTAAATCTCTTTTAAAGGCTTAAATAGTTTTATTATAAGGTAAAAGTAACGAATTTGAGCTAAACCTTATCGCCAATGACATGGCCTGTGCTTCGGTAAGGTATCTGACAGGTTAATGCCTTTGCAACGCGTAATTCCTTACCGAAACTTTCCCTTACTTCAAAGGTATACAGCGTATGGATATAAACCTTAAATAAGCCTTCCATTTTTTGCTGGGAGGTTACGGTCGAGGACTGTAATTATTATTGCTGAAATCACATAACAGCAATGGTTGGGTATGAGGTTGCAGAATATGTGAGTGGAGTGGTTTATTGCATGTTTGGCATACGAACGAAATGAAGTCATCAGCAGGCCATTTATAGAGGAGGAACGTTTGGTTCGTACGTAGTAGTTTAGCTAATCACCACATTTGGTCTTTGACACATCATGTGAAGTAGGCCATGTTAGAGTTTCATATTTGATTCTCCAGAACTTTGAGGTGCCTCATTATCCTTGTCGCAGTACCATGCCGTTTACAACAGGGACTATGCAATTTCAAATTACTTATAATTTATAGCAGAGGGATTAATCAAACTATACATTATATTTATAGTAAATTAAGTATTTGAGCTATTTATTATGGTGCAAGGTGAAACTTTAGGGTGCAACAACATTCTAATGACCTATTGAGTTGATGAATTGTCACACATAGATATTTTATATGTACGTATATGACATGAAAGGTTCGCAAAGATCCCTTTTTTAAGTCTCCAAAACTATTACGAATAAATTTGACGTAAATCATGCGGCTCTCTACTACCATAATATTATCATCAGTCAGACCTACGGCAGAGCATAGCCGCCTAAAACTACTCTTAGAAACTACAATAAAAGATGTCTTTCCAAAATCATTCCCATTCATAAGAAATCGTCTGAGTAATCCATAAATTCTGCACCCAATAGACAACAACATTAAGCACTTATGTTGCCCATTTTTCATTAGAGAGCAAAAACCAATAATTGCTTTTCCCACAGGACAACATACCATTTACTCTTGTATTCATCGTCCATCATCTTCATCAAAATCGTATCAATCTACAATGAAACGAAGCAGAAAATTACACGTACTCTCATAACACTTAAATTAACCCCAAAGCAGCCTATTATTCACATTGTTCTTTGTCTATTCGTAGACAGTTTCATTTTCATCCGCACCACATCTACAATATTGGTTTCGACAAAACCCACGCCACACAGAGCTTATATGTATAGAGGGAATGTTAGTGTTTGACCATTGAGGTTTTTACTTTCCTATAAAAACCCGAAGTTCTATGGCTATGGATTACTATTGTCCTTTTCGCCTTCATTTCAACCATAAGAATGGAATGCAAGCATATAGCATCTTCAGCCCAGCACAGTCGCTCATAGACTCTAATGCTGAGAGAAGACGAAGAGTAATTAATGCACGGTCAGCAGAAGAAAGGTCCACTTTCTTGTCCTGTTAATTGGTCCTAATAGCAATGGCCGAATCAAGGGATAATTGGATTCTCAAATTAAATTTTCAAGTCATCCTGTTTGAGATTTCCATTAAATTTGCAGAAAGACGCGTTGTGTAGGATTTAAGGGCATATCGTGCTGTTTGGGAAATGGTTTGCTGGAATGCATTTAAGGATTTAAGCAATATGCGGAGTCATGAACTGAACTTTATTTTTTTTTTGTGAATAAAAATGTACGGCGAATTTAATGTATTATTGGACTTGCTTAAAGCTTTTGTGTTTGAAGAAGTTTTGAAACAATGAAGAATTTAACCCTCAATCGGTGTCGTGACCATAATTGTTGTTGTGAAGTACGTCGGTACCATAAATATTTTTAACTTTCTTCTGGATTTTGTAATATAATTTTGCTACTAAATTAAGGTTTTACGATAAGCGATAACATTCAAATCGTAATGGCTGATGTTTGTTTAAAAAAATTTATGGATTTTCGAAAAAGTGGGAGTATTTTTGTAAGAGTGGCCGCCTTGGAGCAATTTTTTATAGTTTTTCAATTTTCCCTTAAAAAGCATTTAAAATGGTAGTTATACCCATCACTATGTGAAAGGGTATACATATTAACTTTGTCATGAAGTTTTCAACGCACAGAAGGAAGCACCTTCGACTATATAAAGTATATATATATTATTGATCAGTGTGACGAGAGAAATCGATTGAGCGATGTCCGTCTGTCCGTCTGTTGCAAAGCAAACTAGTTCCTCAGTTTTGAAGCTACCAAGCTGAAATTTTGTACACAAGTTTCATTTTACTGTACGCCATATACATATATGTCGGAACGAATGGAATCGGACCGTGGGGTCATGGGGCTGCCCCTGAAAATAAGGTTCTTCTAAGAATTTTTTTTTCTTTATCTCCCAATCCTAAGCAAACTTCACCCAAGTGTATTCCTAGTAAAGCCTCAAAACATATCTAAGAATGGATGGAATCGGAACATTACGTCATATGGCTGTCATACAAACCAACCCCCTAGTATTAGGTTCTTGTATGAAAACCTTTTTTTTTCTTTTGAATCTTAACTAAAATTCATTCAAGTGAGTCCCTGGATTAGCCTCAACGCATCCTGGAACAGATGGAATCGGAACAAGTCATAGGGCTTCGGTAGAAATTGTTAACTTAAAAGACGTTTTTAATTAAAATCTTAGTAAAAATAAAAAATTAACCTTTACGAAGATGATAAGGAATAAATTCAAATTTTGACGCATCTGTATACTTTTCACAACGTTTAAATACATGTAAATTTTCAAAATTTGTATAGTCAACCGACTATAACCTTACCTACTTTTTTTTCGGGCATAGCTACTGTGTTCCTCCTAGTGATTTTCACTTCCTGATATACATACATATCCTGGGTCCTGAAGAAAGAAATGTATTGCTAAACGTTGTCGTGAGGTCATGTGATATCCCAAACGTTGAAATTACATCAATTTCTCAGAAAATAACAGCCTGAAATATATTTATGCTAAAACATTCAGAATCAAACGCTTTAAATAAAGCGCAGACCTCGAGAGTGAAATTTTTGTCCGCTGCGATTTTCTCAATGAAAATGTATGCTTACTGTCGTGGAATATGTGACAAATGCTGGGGAATTCCATAAGCGACAATCCAGAAACGGTTTCATAATTTTTATCGGCCCTTTTATGTATAATTTTTCTATTCCCCTGTAATTTAATATTTTTAACGATTATTTTTTTATTTTTTTTATTTTTATTTATTTATTTCCAAAAACAATCAGTATACTAGAATTTTATTTACATTTTTTAGTATTAATTTTATTGGTCGTTCCACTGTAGAGCTAAGCCCGAGTTATGGAACGGATCGGTCGTTTGACAGTATTAAATGTTATTCTTTTATTTACATACGCGTTTCATTATATTAGTTCCTTGATATTATTTATAACAAAAATAAAATAGAAAAATAGAAAATAAATATGCAAAAAATAAAAGGAAGTTCATGTGTCTATTTCATTCTCCAAGTAATATGACTTCATTGTGCGTTTAAATGAGCTTAAGCCTCGAGATGTACAGATGTGAAGAGGCAATTTATTAAACAATCTTGGCGTGTTCTTCAGCAGTTTTGGTGTTGAATCTAGGCTGATGTATAGGACTACGTGTTTGTCTGTGAGTATAATGTCCGGTATCATTTTCAGCTGGATAAGCGCTACGATGTCCGTAAATATATTTCACAATTTTTATTTTAAATAGAGCTTTTATAGGCATTACGCCAAATTCTTTATATATTAGTTTTGTAGGATACCTAGCCAGTTTTCTCAAACAAATTTTGATTATTATTTAGAATATATTATCAGCGGGTTTAAAGTATTATTTGTTACTCCACCCCAAGCAATAATTCCATGCTCTATTACCGATTGAATAAGTCCTATGAATACTATGATTGTGCATGGTTATTTGCTCTTCTGCAGATGGTCCACATCCAGCACTAAAAAAAGGTACTACAACCGTTTTACTTGTGTTAACACTAACTGCATTAGCTCGTAGCCAACAAAGTATGGTCCTTATTCCATTATTTGCAATCTCATATGCCTCTATTCAACTGGTTCCATGGAACACTGCTACCGTGTCATCTGCAAACGCATACAAAGAACAGCACAGAAGTTTTATTTAACCCATTAATGCCTGATGTTACATATATGTAACAGTAAGACATCCTTCGTTTCAAACGGCTGCTAAAGGAATAGGATATCAGTTCGGCACTAAAAAGTGTTTTATACTGTACTGGACACTATTAGCAATGCGTAGAAATCAATTTAGCTGAATTTGATTGACTATTGTGGAAGTTATAGAGGTTTCCTTCTGATGGTTTTTTCGATGTTGACGAAAATCGTCACGATGGCAAAAGTAGTAGAGGAATTTTATTTTTATATTTAATTGTATGAACAAAATTGGGAAAAAATTAATCGTATGTCACTACAAGGTCTTTTTGAAACAATACAAAAAATAAATGAAATAAATATTGTCCGTAGTTTACGTTTTATAAGTACTTTTATAACACTGTTACATATATGTAACATCCGTCCTGATATGGGGAAAGTGCACTCTTCGTATACGAGGTGTATGAGTATGTACTTTTTTAGTGTTCTTTTTTTTTATTTTATGGATTTTTTACACTATTGACGCGATAGTCCGGATAAATTATAAAAAAAAAACCGGATTCTCAAAAAATCCGGATTAACGAAAATTCCGGATTTTAACAAGACATTTTATCTAGGAAAATAGCATAAATAGTCTTCATAAATGTTAAAATTTAAAAGAAAAAATGCTATTATTTAGGTTTTTTCTTAAAATTAGTCATGTCACATGATTTTCTAGACCCTTGTGTCTTCTTGACTGGCAAATTGAGCGGCCATATTTGGCATAACATACCAAATATATTAAGAGTCGGAATTAGAATTGCTCTAGAAAACCGGAATAAGGATACAATAGTTGTCCTATGTGGATTAAAATGATAGCCAAATTCAAGGGTATCCGAGGCAAGGTGTCAAGGCTTTATTTTCATGAGGCCAAGGATTAGTTATTCTATTTAAATCTGCTAATATAATATTTAAAAGGATATATTTTGGGCTACGAAAGAATAAATGGTTTCTGATGTAGACCAAATTATAGACAAGGAGGAATTATAGGCTCTTTATTTAGTCCTTTTTAGACAAATTGGGCGGATGGACAAATTGACAAAAAAAATTGAAACAATAATTTTATAATTTACTGGCAAATCTTCCATAATCCTCAAAATCTGTATTGTTAACTACTGTAGTTCTATAAACTTTTTTCCTATTCACAAACTGTCAAATCTATTAGTTCTGTCGGTGTTCAAGAAACTTCTCAATAAAACAACAACAACTCCACATGCAAAAACACATATATAATAAAATAAAATAATACAATATTTGACATAATATTTTTGTAAGGCTGCTCAATTTTCGCACACATTTCGTATTATTTCTACGTTATTTTTGCATTATCTACATTCCAAACTTCATGTAAAAAATCGGCTTTCATATATTTTTCGCTTTATTAAAAAAAAATTTATTAAAATGTTTTCTTTTTGAAAAAAAAAAAAATCAAAAATATATTTTGAATACACTTTCCCAGTATCATGCCTGATGTTACATATATGTAACACCCTCGAGTACTTCGAGTGCCTGATGTTACATATATGTAACAGTGCCGGGAGCCTGAACCCGGCGTCCGGGGAAAAAAAATTTTTCTATAAAATGTGTTTTTAGCCATTTTAAGCCGACGTGGAAAATTTCAGCTCAATCGGTAAGATTTTAGGGTCTCGTCGTTAATGGGTTAAGCAGATCGTTAATATACATTAAAAATAGTATCGGTCCCAAAACCGTACCTTGGGGTACCCTATGCATATATTGGAATTGCAGCTGGTACAATCATCTATGCGTACCGACTGGGTTTAATCCTGAAGATAGCTTTTAAATAAATTTAAAGCCACTCCTCTTATACGCTCCATTTTTTCCAGTCATTTACAGTAGGGATGAGCATCGAACATCGATGTTTCGAAAACATCGATGTTTTTGGTCCGATGGTCGATGTTTTTACCATCGATGGTTTTGCGTCGATGTTTTTCACCATCGATGGTCGATGGATTTCACCATCGATGGTTTTTAACCATCGATGTTTCTTTCCTCAACATTTTTTTTTTTAAGCTCAACTTTGTCTTTAAACTGCATGCGAATACCGCCAAACAGCCCATTCAGCCCGTCAAACAGCTCATTCAAAAGTGCAATGCATCCTAACATACAACATGCAATTCATCTATCGTGAACACTGTACACACAAATTGAGAGTCTTTGTTTATATCCGTAGGTACACCCGGTAAGGCATACAATTTCTAAATGTGGTTTCGCCCTGAAACAGTTTCAACCTTTCTTCACTGTTTTAATTTAAAGAGGTGCGGTAGGTGTGCTACAATTTCGTCGCGCATCTTTTCTTTTCATGCACCGACCACTCGTCAAGATAGAACGTACGAGACTATGCAGACTATGACCGTGTATATACCGCAAGCAAGATAAAATATTCTAATCAAAATATTTTAGTATTCGCCGAGCACTTATATACCGGTATTAGTTTAAACTATCTTAATTTAAACTATCTTTTCCATATACCGTCCTAGTCTATTTCGCGTATTAACTTCTTCTTTTTATTCGAATTGGTTGTGGAATGTGCAGATGTTCACACAAATGGTTTATCTGACATTTTGATTATTTCGACAATATTATAATTGGAGTTTGTTGATCTCGCGTTTTTTCGAACCAGGACTTTCATATAAACTTTGTAGCGAAACGAAAATCGAAAAAGATATCACCCCAATAACAAGACGACTTCGCTCTTCCTGGATAAATTTCAGAGACAGTCGCTTGTCTAGGCATAATGGATTGGCAAGCACCTCGCCATCTGTTGCGAGTGAAGACTAAATTTAGTTTCGATTAGTTAGTACAGCCCGTATATGCCGTCCAAAAATAAAATAATTTTGATTAAAACTTTATATCTTTGCTCCGGTATATACACGGTCACCGACATATACAGACCGCACTAACTAGTTTGAACTAAGTTTAGTACCACTCCGAACTATTTTGTTCGCGTTTGACAGTTCGTGATAAAATGGACTAGAATTTAGTCCGGTACCTATAAACACCCACTATTTTCAAAAATGTATTAAGATAGTTTATTTTACAGCGGGTATACATGCGCTCTATGTAAAAGGGGAACAGCGGGCCCACTGCAATCCCGTTGTGTACTTATCCAAGTCGTCATCACACGGCCAGATCCCCGCGCGTTATCGCTGGTTGCTGGGTGCAAGAATTACATTCTGGGGGGTGGGTGATGGAGGCAATGAGTGAAAGGCATAAACTAAACCATATATCTATTCAATTCGCTAAACTTTTGCTTTTAAAGTGATTATTTTTACTTAGTACTCAAAAGACCCAAAACATCGATGTTTTTGGTTCGATGTTTTCTTACCATCAATGGTTTCGTCTCGATGTTTTTTCGATGGTAACCATCGATGTTTTTCTTTCGATGCTCATCTCTAATTTACAGTGATTAACTGTATCAAAGGCTTTCTGGAAGTCCAAAAATATCCCCAGGCATTTGTTTCCATTATTCAACTGTGAAATTATAGCTGTTGATACATTAAAGTGAGCGTCATCCCCACTCACCAGCTTTCTGAAACCAAATTGGTTATCAGACAATATCCTTTTAGTATCTAAATATTTTACAAGCCTGTTTTTTATTGATTTTTCTAGGAGTTTGGATAAGCTTGATAATAAAGATATAGGACGGTAGTTTTGAAGATTACTTTTCTCTCCGTTCTTATGAATTGGTATGACCACTGCAGTCTTCAAAATGGTTGGAAAAACACCCTGACTAAGGCATAGGTTAAACACATATGTTAAAGGACCAGCTAAATAAATTGCATTGTCCATAATGGATTTTGTAGTTATGCATTCAATCCCGGGGGCAACATGCGATTTCAATTCATAAATTAGTTGATGGACTTCCGCTACTGTTAATGGGGTTATAAAGAATGACCGGGAACTCGAAAAAAAATACATAAAATGGCCGAGAAAAATTATGGAACCATTTTCGGATTTGAGGTTATGGAATGCCCCATCATTTGTCACATATTCAACGACAGTCAGCATACATTTTCATTGAGAAAACCGCAACGGACAAAAGTTTCACTCTCGAGGTCTATCCATCCCTTTAAACGGGACTAACATTTTTGCAGGATTTCACCTAGTGGTGTTTAGGTTAGGTGACTAGATCCTTAAGTGACTAATGCAGCACAAGACCAAGGTGCATATCCACCTTTTTTAAGAAGGGAGGAAAGGGAGCCATAGTTTTTTTTTTCTTGGCAGTTAGGTAAACAGGCCTTTCCCGGCGTTTCTCGAAGGTGAAATTACCCCATCTTCAGAAGGCTGTCTCTTCGAAACGGTGAAAGCTAGGACCCTGGAGGTTTCAGCAAAATGTAGGGCTCGAAGTCCTCTACATCGAATTTCAGAACCCCACTTTCAATAATTTTCATCTGAAAATACATTTTCAGGCCTTTTCCGGCGTTTCTCGAGGGTCAAATTGGCCATATATTACCCCATCTTCAGGTATCTTCGAAACGGTGATAGCTAGGACCCTGGAGGTTTCAGCAAAATGTAGGGCTCGATACCCTCTTCATCGAGTTTTGGAACCCCTACTTTCGAAAATTTTCATCTGAAAACACAAAAGGCAGCAACACGGTTGGAGAATTTTTTCGTTAGATTTCTTCTAATCTTTTTTAGGAAATGTGAATGTATTGTAACTTTTGGCTGAAATGCCATTGGGTGGGGTTCCAAAACGGAACAGTTGCATATGTTCCGCAAACATGTTTTCCATTCTGATCCCTTAACTTTCATTTTGCGGATCAGGAATAATAATACCGGTTCTTTTCCTTTGTCTGCCTTTGTGAAATATGTTAACGGAAAGAACTGCAGACGATTTGTGATTCGCAAGGGAAGACTTTTCGATGATTTTGTAAATGATATCAAAACAGGTTTTTGTCTAGAAAAGCATTAAACAATTGTTTTGAAAGGGACGATATAAAAACTAAGTAACTTAAACTTAGTAATGAAAACCAAATGGAAGCACAATTCTGACATGACACATACAATATTTTGGTTTAGCCTCCCTCGACAGCAACTGTTATCGATGCATTGAGTAATTAATGAAACAGGTCAAGTAGACTTGAATTTTCAATATGGCACACATATCCCTCTTCCCGGTGATTCTGACTAAGCAGCTTGCCCTTTGGACTGGCCTGATTCTATATCGCGTTGATGAGGGTAAGCGAAGGTTGTCTCTCCAACGTATTTGAAGTACTTGCTAGGGGACACGCAGCGAGCGCACCTGGCTTGCAACATAGTCGCCTATTTTCTCGTGTAGTGATAGAGATTCTAGTGAGGGTAGGTACTTATACCAAGGGGTTGGCACTCAGTTCAAATCTTTTGTAAAAAGGTATTCATGATTCTCAGCCGCACACATAAAGTAATTTTTTTTTTAGTCATCCCGTGTAGTTTTGCGTAACGAAACTGCATATAAATAAAATGACAGGTGGTCAGCTTTTTGAAAAAAAAAAACGTACCTAACATTTTTAACCCTTCAGTGGGCGCGCGGGCTACAATTGTAGCCCACACTTTTTTAAATGGCGATCATTTTCAGGATATAAACCGAATTCATTCGAACTGCTCAGTAGCTGTTAAAATGTTGCTTGTTAATCGAATAAGAATATTTTTGATATTTATTGAGCCTAGAAACTAATATTTTTTTGCGATCAAAGTCCACTGGGCTACAAGCGTAGCCCGTGCGCCCAATCATGTTACTTTTTTGGTACTCATAGATATCCATTAAAATAAAAATATTATTATAAAACATTGTAGAAAATAGGAACACTAAAATGTTTGACAAAAAAAAGGGTTTCAAGATAAATGTACAAAAATTAGATTACTATTTTAACGAAAAACCTGTAGTTGATGTCAAAGTCATAGCCAGCGTGGATATGTTACCTGTTACTAACATTACTTAGTTTCAGGGTGAAATTTTTATCAGTTCTAGCGTAAATATTGCGAGGACAGTTAATATGAATATTCTGAATAAAATTCAATCAGTTTGACTCACTATATATTTAGCTTTCTAGAAAGAAACTGTACTCCCAGTTTAAAAAATTTTGAATATTGGGTACCCAAAAATGGGCTAAGTTTGGAATTCCACAAATTGGGCATTTTTAACTGCATTCTCTCGCTCAGTGTTCCATTTCGAAGATTTTTTGTTGATTTCTGAGAATATAAACTTTCTTGGGGTTTTCATTTTGAAAAGTAACTATTTTGTTCACCTAAGTAAGTTAATGTCAAAAAAGACTAAAAATAGGACTAATCTGCATTTTGCCCTCTTTTATTATATATATTTTAATAAAAAACGAGACCGAGGCTAATTTCGGGCGCGGCCGAAATTTGAATACCCTTCACTCTCCTCGGGCTAAAAGTTTTTTGGGGCAAACCTATGACTTGTATTTAATCCTTCCCCATTCTTTTCCTTCTGTTTTCGCATAATATTTGATATTGACAAATTCTGTGGCGTCGATAAAACAATATTTGTGTGAGGTTTGGTTGGAATAAGTGGTAAAATAAAAAAAAAATATCTGAGAAAACTTTATTGGGGGGATGCGGGAGCATGGCCCCATAGTACGATTCCATTTGTTTTACTTTTTTTTGTTTTGATAAAGACGCATTGAGTTTTTTTTTAAATTGGTGTAGAAAAAATGTTTCTTAGAAGATCCAAAATGGGGAGGTTGGGCTTGTATGGTAGCCCCATGACTCCATAGTGCGATTATTTATGGCATCAATTGAAGTGCACTTTCACGAGTTTTGGTTGAAAGTGGTGCACAAATAAAAAAGTTGTTCGTAGAAGAACTCAATTTAGGGGGTTGGCTTTGTATGATAGCCCCATGACCCCATCGTCCGATTCCATTCATCTTTACACATGTTTTGTGGCATCAAATGAAATGCACTTTTGTGAGGTTTGATTGAAATTGGTGAACAAATAAAAAAGTTTTTCTTAGAAAAACTCAATTTGGGGGCCGGGTTTGTATGACAGCCCCATGACCCCACAGTCTGATTCCATTTATTCTTACATATATTTTGTGGCATCAATAGAAACACATTTGTGTGAAATTTGGTTCAAATTGGTGCACAAATGAAAAAGTTTTTCTTAGAAGAACCTAATTTGGGGGGTTAGGTTTGTATGGCAGCCCCATGCCCCCATGGTCCGATTTGATCCATTCTTACATATGTTTTGTGTTATCAATAGAAACACATTTGTGTGAAATTTCGTTGAAATTAGTAAACACATGAAAAAGTTTTTCTTAGAAAAACCAAATTGGGGGGGTTAGGTTTGTATGGCAGCCCCATGACCCCACGGTCCAATTTTAGCGATTCAAACATACAAACATGCCTGCAATAAAAAGAAACATGTGTGCAAAATTTCAGCTCGATAGCTTTTAAACTGGCCGAGTAAAACGCGTAGCAACAGACGGACAGACGGACAGACGGACAGACGGACAGACGGACAGACAGACAGACGGACATCGCCCAATCGACTCAGCTCGTCATGCTGATCATATATATACATATTTTACATGGTCGGAGATGCTTCCTTCAATGCGTTACAAACTTCATGACAAAGTTAATATACCCTTTACTCTACGAGTGAAGGGTATAATTAAAGATTTTATATTTTTTAATCTGTACAGTAATCAAGAGACCACAGACCGAGCAAGAAAAAATAAATAAATTTAAATTTGGGCTACAATTGTAGCCCGCGCGCCTAACCACGTGACAAATGGGTGCGCGCCTAACGAAGGGTTAAATGCTGAATTCCATTGGACAGTGTAAAGGCCTGAATAGACCTCGGGCGGAATGAAAATGAAATTGTTGTCCGCTGAGAATTTCGCCCGATGTCTATCCAGACCTTAAGACGGAACTAATCCAAAATTAGCTGATTAGCCCATCTTTGGGTATGGAGTGGTAGATAAGTTCGCTTTTATAGATGTATTGGTGTGACATTTCGTAAATTTGAGGTTGCCAACATCCCGAAATAACAGAATTTTCGGGCTGACCAACATAATGTCGACCAACATAATTTTAACCTTCCGGCGGGCGCAATACTAATCCTAACACGATCGGGCGCAATGCATCTGACAGATTAAGTGCAGAAAAAAAGATGAAATTTAGTTTCTGTATATTTTAGACTCTTATTTATTGTTGCATTGTCTTTTTGAAACAGTTCTACGAAATTTTAGAAGCAAATACTGGATCACAAAGTTTGATACCCTTCACATTTTCATTTTTTTTAAGAATATTCCGCTTTCAACCGCTTCAATATTTAAAAAACCTCCAATAACTCGACCGCTTAAAAAATGTGAGCTTATTTTACTAAAAACACACTATTGAACGATTTGGTGAGCCTAAAAGTCAACACAACATTATTACACAATGTGAAGAGTATAACAAGTGGAAATTTTCATAGAAAAGGAGAAAATAACACAATCGGGCGCAATACATCTGAGAGATTAATTCATCCCCTCCCATCCCTCGGACATATGGTAGATAGAAACTGAAAACTGCTTTGGGTAGTTGATCGATAAAGATTAAGCTACTGTGAGTTTCAGAACTCTCCCTTTTCATATCGCTGATTGGCGCAACAAAAACTGGTCACTTAATCTGTCAGATGCATTGCGCCCGCCCGAAGGTTAATTATCGTTGCTTATACATCTAACGGCTAGATGTTTCCGATTTAATTTTTCAGTAACGCTATGTGCACTAAACCCAATTCAAAACACGTAGCATAGCATCTATTTTTTCTTCTTGTGCCGCCATAGTGCGTTAACTCAGCCGTTTATAGGCAATTTCGAGTCGACGTTACATTGCATTATTATTTCGGAGTATGTATAATATTGCAAGCACTATATATGTATTTCTTTTCCGAGATTCGATCTCGGGACCTCTAGATTATTAGCATGGTAGAGTGCGACTCAACCAAGTGAGACACAGAGCAGAGCATCTATTTGTACAGTACAGCATTTGAAATTTGATTGGGGTACCCTCGTCCCTCGACCGATTACGAATTAAGCGCTACTAGTTTATCGGCTAAGAAAAACTCGAAAGCTGCAGAAAGTGTTCACCATCATGCTTACCGTTGTTACATTGATGATAGAGTCTGTTAAGCTATGTACAGACATGTGCGTCTTTCCTTTCCCCTATCCGTTCCGTTTTCTCTTTCAACACTGAACTTGTTATTAATTGCAACAACAAGCGAAAAGAAGAGGTGAATGCCTCTTCTGTCCACATTTGTTCATCATTTATCGGTAGACATTTGTCGCGACTTGGGTCAGGACACATAAAAATAGCATCTTTCGTTAATATTATGAATAGATGGTGAGTTTTGTATGAGCAGCAGTAGATTCTGCAATACTCAATTGAAATTGAAACGAAATGTCAACACATTTTAGCACTTAGTCAATCGTTAAGACATGCAAATACTCTTTTCTCAAGTTGCAGCCACACAAACGCCGATAAATTTTACTTCATAATACTTGCACACAGCAAATTATAAAATTTTTGAAAGGGACAACGATAGCAAACCCGACTTGAGTGAGTTGCATTCGTTCATGTTTTTATCTTCTATTTTGAAATGTTCAACATTGGTAATCATTTTAAATTGCAAATGCCTCTCTTTATTTGCGCAAATATCCCAAGGAAATGACGAAGACGAACGAATATTAAAAGTGTCTGGACAGACCCAAAGATGGACCTCAACCCAAGACTAGCGTAATTGGAACGAAATACCTTTCGTTGAATTTTCAGGGTTGTTCACGGCGGGTTTGCGTGGATGGACCCCGATATTTAAATTATACCTACCTAGTCCATGACAATAAAAGCTATTCCCTCAAAATAACAACGGATTTAAATATTTGCAAGTGGTTTATTTATCACGTCCTTTTGTGGATAAGGTGAAAAATATCAGTTGAATATATTCATTCAATATTTTAAACACCCCCTTTTAAATATTGACGTGGTCATTTCATGACATAAATTTCGACAAAGTGTAAAACCCAAACATTTGAATAGAATCCCCAACAATGTACAATTTTGACTTTTGCACCTACGCAGCAATTAATTTCCTAATATGTACCAACAGCATGGGTGTGTATAACTATTGTGGGCATACGTGTCCGGGCAGCATATTGCACAATAACGTATACGCTTGAAATATCCTTTCGCGTAAATATGTCCCGAACAATTGGCTGACTAGCCCAAACGTGTTCGATAACACGTTTTCAAATTAAATGGCAATCTATTGACTGCGTTGGAAATAAGTGCAATATTAGCAGCCGTTTAACTCTATTATGTGGCAAGGACAACGCGATCGGCTCCCGGCCGATGCTACACTCCGTTCGATGTCGGGACTTGAATTTGTGTACATATCCTGAACGAAATTGTTCATTTATTTTCGGAAGCATTTAACATAACATGCATTGCATGGGACTACCGTTTGAGTGTGTGGTAATTACAGTATTTAATCGAATCCGCCCTTTCATTTGAGCTATTATGCACGCAGCAGGATTTCCAAATCGTTGAACATTTATTCGGGAGAAGAAGAGTGTGGTTAGCAACCGAACGACCGACCGAAATTCAATATTTTATTCATTGAACTCTACCATGAATATTAATTTTGTATAATATGTTCTTATTAATTGGAAAAACTAATTTTCGTTTATTAATATGCGTAGATAAAGTTTTCATAGACTGAATTTCAGCTTATACAGGGTTATTGGTTAAGTCGACCTATTCCCTGCAACACGTTATAATAGGGTAAAAATGCAACAAAATGAGGCCATAAATGTTAGGCCGATTTTCAACGGTCACTGAGATATTTGAATTTTTAGGTTTTTTTTAAAAAACCTCGAATTTTACCATTTAAAGTAAGAATTAAAAAAAACTACTAAGGTAATGGGTTAAAACTTATTTTTGGATTTTAGTCAACACTATAGCAGACATTTCTTAATCATTTAAAATTTCAAAAAACCATCACAATTCGAAATTTTTAATTTTTAATAAAAAAAAAATATCTTAAATTTTTTTAAAGTTGATTTTTAATATAGTATTACTAAAAAAACTTATATGACACGGACTCTGCAGACCGCTGGAAAAACATACTCATGTTGTCAGCTTTCCAAAAAGTTGTCAATGTCAATATAAATATTTGAAATAATTGAAACAGCTAGCTGCAACTTGTTCGGGGACCATAATTTCGTTTGATAAAAAACGACAAATCCATAACACAATAAAAACTATTGTTTTATGGATTTGTCGTTTTTTATCAAACGAAATTATGGTCCCCGAACAAGTTGCAGCTAACTGTTTCAATTATTTCAAATATTTATATTGACATTGACACCTTTTTGGAAAGCTGACAACACGACTATGTTTTTCCAGCGGTCTGCAGAGTCCGTGTCATATAATTTTTTTTAGTAATACTATATTAAAAATCAACTTTAAAAAAATTTAAGATAATTTTTTTTATTAAAAATTAAAAATTCCGAAATTGTGATGGGTTTTTGAAATTTTAAATGATTAAGAAATGTTTGCTATAGTGTTGACTAAAATCCAAAAATAAGCTTTAACCCATTACCTTAGTAGTTTTTTTTAATTCTTACTTTAAATAGTAAAATTCGAGGTTATTTAAAAAAAAACCTAAAAATTCAAATATCTCAGTGACCGTTGAAAATCGGCCTAACATTTATGGCCTCATTTTGTTGCATTTTTACCCTATTATAACGTGTTGCAGGGAATAGGTCGACTTAACCAATAACCCTGTATATACATGGTCAGCCATCAGGAATGTTATAATTATGATAGGGTCAGTGTCGGTAACAAGCACGATAATTTAATGATCAAATTCATAACATACCTATTTCGATGGAAATGAAATTTGGCATCCCAAAAATGAAACCAATATTTTATTTTATACTATACAGTTCCTAGCATATCTTTATACTCATCTATGTATTTTGAGACAATGCTTTCATTCAAATATTACATATCCACTTTTCAATAACCACAACGCATATGTGATAAAGTATCCTTTGAATGCCACGTTCAATTCACGATTGAAATTTAACATTCCTTGCAATTGGAATAATTCAAAAGATTGCACACTATCCGGGTTGTATTGAGGCAAAGGCTTTGAAGCTCTTGAATTTTTCAACAGGCTGGCTATGTAGAATTGACAATTTCGTATGGCGCCTGAGAACGCCTTGGTGACTTTATTCGCATTCAAATACATTTATGGTGCCACGTTGGGCGTAGCAAAATGTTCAATTTCATCAAATATGAATAGGGGTTGATTCCCATCTGTACAGTGTATGAAGTGGTAAAAGCTTGTCGCAGACAATTAATGTTTTTCCGGAAATATTTTCTGTCAAAGAGTAGAGCTTCAGAGTTCAAGTACACGTCTATGTAAGGACGAGACAAAGTGACATTGTCGTCGAAGCATAGTGCAAAATATTGACGACATTTTGGGCATTGTGCAGCTTGCCTTCCCCCTCTCTTGGGGTCAGATGCCCCATGCCCCTCATTGAGGTCAGATGGTCCGTTTTGACGAATAAAAACAAAATTTTATAAAGATATTAGCTTTTATATTGATTTATTTGCGATAACTTCAAATTACCCTCAAATTTGACACCACCTAATTTTTTCTTACACATACTAAAAACCACTGTCCAAATTCCACTTTTTTATATACCACTTAATCAAAAGGCTTCACAGTTACTTCTAGTCCAAACAAATGTGCCAAAAAAGCAACAATTTAAGGTCTAGATCGATTTCTGCCTTGTGGTCTGTCAGACCCCACTGAACCATTTACATATGTAAAATTTACCTGAACCATCCGAGGACTAAACTCGAACTTATCCCTCTACGCTTTATAATACTTACTCTCTGTATACACACATAAAAAAAAATCGAACCTAGGATTACATCTAGAGTTTAATCACGATTCTGGAATTAAAACTAAACTGTAAATTTCTAACCAAATAAAATCTATACCTACTATATCCTGGAAACAAATAGAATTAAAACATTTGAAAAAGGTCAGGTGAATTCTCATTGTTCATTGAATTTGACCACGCTTCAAAGACATTGAACTGATGATGGTGGCGGCGCGGCGCGCGCGACACGGTTATGTCATGCTGTCTTTTATTCAGCCGGAGGTGCTTTTCCTTCCAATATACGGTTGGGGGACCGTAGAATGTACTAAATTTCAATATGATGACACGATGAAAATTGCAAATTGATTTTCGTCTTTAGCGCGATATTTCAACCCATGATATCAGCTGTATTACTACAAAAGGGAGAAGAAGAACTCAATAAGTGGTATTTTTTATTTGTTTGAATATATTTGCAAAATGATTGTTTTTGGGGTGTTTCATAGAAGATAGGGCGTTGAGGTTAGTCTATATTTACATACACGCATATGAGAGAAACTTTTTTTCTCTGGGTGTTGCAAAAAAAAAGTTTTAAAGGTTGCTGGTATTTTTCGCATTCGCTTAACTTTCGTAGAAATTTTCTTCATGATTTGAAATGTGTTCAGAATAGATTCAAAAGAAAACCAACGCTGCGTGCAGGGACGTAGCCAGGGGAGGGGTACATGGGGTCCGGACCCCTCCCGAAATTATTCAAATTTCCAGACAAAAAACCTTGAAGACTATAAATTGGGAATCGGAATTTGTGGAGTTATTTGTTCGACCATTTCACGAGTCTAGGATCTAATTTCGGGAGCTAATACTCAACAAAAATCATAGATCGGCCGTGTTTTTTTTACATCGGGGGCAGGTTTGCTAACCCAGACGCGAAAAAAAAACTATCGAGAGTAGCATCCAGGTTAAATTTCAAATTGTCACGTAGGCATTGCCATTAATTTCAAAACATTGCTCAAAAATATTAAAGCCCCGTTTTTACTTTACAAACGCAAAAGTTAACATGTAATTTTTTTAATGAAAACATATTGTTATGTAGGAATCATAATTTTGTTAGAATAAGAATTCGACGAACAACATTTTTAACATGAATTTACAAACAAAAACTATATTTTTTGCACACACTTGTGTAAACATATGTAAACTATACCTTAGAGCTTTTCATTTCAAAATTTAATTTTTGCTAGTCATTGGAAAACGTACTAGAAAATAATTGGGATTGCATACATTTAGGCGAGTTTTGGAAAGCTCATTAAATCTGGATAGCAATATAATTTCTAACCTGAATAAAGTCACAGGTTAGCGTTTATATGAAAATTACCCCGGATAGTGTAGGTATTAAAAAACACGGCCATCGTTATTAAAGATGTTACCGGTTTCCGGGTTTATCCTACATCCGGTGCACTGGCATTTGCAGGTTTTTACCAGTGTCATTATAATCACATGAACATGTTCAGTAACGTTTTTCAGCACTTCAAAACAGGGTCTTCCGCAGTTTTCCCAGATTTTTTGATAATTCTTATTCTTTGAAAATATCGGGGTACCATTCTGGGGCGGCGAGCCCATTAACTTTTTTCCTTGTTAATGGCCCCAAATTTGAAATCTGTGACCCAGTGTTTCTCCCGCACAGATTCAACGAGTATTTCCCGAGAAAACAGGGATATCATCCTGGGGCAGACTCCCCAAAAAGTTTTGTTTTTAGTTTTGGTCGCAAAATCCAATTCAACGAACTAAAATTACCTTAAAGTTACCCGAGTGGATGAGTATTTCCCCGAAAAAATAGAGGTACCATTCTGGTAGGCAAGCCCCAATGTTTTTTTATCTGGAATTTTAGAATTGTTCGATGTTGTCCATGGTGCATCGTTTCTAATGGCATTTCAAGATCCAAAAACCTGTCTAGAAGAGTAATATAATCAAGCTTACTAAATTACTCAAAATTTTGCATGCGGTAAACTATTATTGCACAATGTAAATTTTAGGTGCCTATTATTGGTCACAGGGACAACCTTGAGCATCACTCTTTCATGGCAAAATTGGAGAGCCCGTAACAGAGGGGGTACCTCTCAGTAATCCCATAAAATTAGAACTGTGTTAAGAACCTCTATACGATGCACATGTTGCCCTTTAAGATTAAAATTCGGTCGTGGGGTTAAATATTTTTGGGAATTGAAGGAGCCGCAAAGATCAAATTTTCTTCAGCGCCTTTGTCTCCAGAGATTATGTTCATTACAGAATCCAGCTTATTAGTTGTGCCATCGACATTATGTGAGGCTGCGGCTACAATCTTTTGCAAATTGCGAAATCTTGTGAAAAACAGCGCGAAAATGCGAGGGTATAAATTAAATCTAATCAACTGTAGTGGCTATAATTTAAAAGTTTATTCGCACAAGCTATTGTGCAAAGTTGCGGCGTGAATTATTTGTTCGTGTTTGAAGCTTTCAAAACTACAGAGTTTTCTTCTAAATTCCAACACAGATGAAATCATAAATTACAACCACGAAATAGTAGACCCAAACCCGAAAGATTTTCTCGCAATTCGCAGAAATTCGCAATTGTAACCGTACACTGAGAGTTTTAAATCTGATACCATTTCTTGTTGTTTTCAGTCTGATACATTTCATATCGTAACCTTGAATTAGCCTAAAAACACAAAGCAACACAGTGGGAACTAGAGGAATACGATTACACACGCCGCCAAACGCTTTAGAAATTTCTTTCCAAACATACTTCAAATTAACCCTCGGATGGTTCAGGTAAATTTTACATACGTAAATGGTTCAGTGGGGTCTGACAGACCCCAAGGCAGAAATCGCTCTAAAACTTAATTTTTTGCTTTTTTGGCACATTTGTTTGGACTAGAAGTAACTGTGAAGCCTTTTTATTAAGTGGTATATAAAAAAAGTGGAATTGGGACAGTAGCTTTTAGCATATGGAAGAAAAAATTAGGTGATGTTAAATTTGAGGGTAATTTGAACTTATCACAAATAAATCAATATAAAAGCTAAAATTTTAACAAAATTGTATTTTTATTAGTCAAAACGTATTTAATACTAATTAACAAAGATATGTACATAAACATTTTTTAGCTAAGGTTAATATTTTGCCTTAAATCGAGATCCAAAGTTAGTCAATATTTAGAGTATTCTTCTTCACAGCTTTTTCCTCGATGGTCTTCGCAGATTGGCTTTTTGCACTCGTTGCAATTGTATTTTGTCTTCCGATAATTTGCTTGTGGGCATAGGAAACATTTTTGCCTCTTTGGGGGATCATCTGACCAAATTGGGGGACCTGGAGCGTCGTCCCCTAAGGGAGGGGGGGGGGCAAGCTGAACAATGCACAAAATGTCTTCAATATTTTGCACTGTTCTTCGGCGAATATTGCCCGTCGGTTTCCTCCTCCTTAGAAGAGGCTCGACAAGTGTATAGCCAAGTTCACTGAGGAAGCTTTACGTATTATGTAAAATACCCACCTAATTATTACGCTCATAAAAGTTAATAATTAATGCCTTGACTTAAAAAACATAAGGTAATGACACAATAGTGTAAAGAAATCCTCATAAATGAAAACCAGGTAAAAAACGGCATAATTTTGAATGAATTGAGTAAAAAATTTAAAAACCCCTAATTTAAAACACCCTAAATTTTCCATTTCTTTCAAAATTAACATATCTAATTTACCAAATGTACTCTAATTACAAAGTTTCAACTCTTCCCGACTATTATTATTACATTTTATCGTTTTCCAAATAACATACTTTCCCACAAAGGAAAAATTTACTTTTGTAAAGAAGACATACGTAAATGGTTCGTGGGGTCTGACAGACCCCAGAGCACTTTCAAAGTGCTATAACTTATTAACAAAATCATAAATTTAAACAAATTCATGCTTAAATGAACGTATGTGACACATACTTAAATTAGATATGCATCAAAATACCATTCAACAAGTTTTTCCATGAAAATTTCAAGATTTAAATTTCTCTGGGGTCTGTCAGACCCCACTGAACCATCCGAGGGTTAAAGTCACAGTGGATCGCAAAAGTCAAAGCCTATTCGAACTATCGTTATATTTTCACTCACATGCTAAAACTCTGTTATTACTGGATATTATATTTCTTCTTGAATAATATTTCCTACGT
The DNA here is from genome assembly GCA_949715475.1 of Microchrysa polita. NCBI lineage: Eukaryota > Metazoa > Arthropoda > Insecta > Diptera > Stratiomyidae > Microchrysa > Microchrysa polita. The sequence continues at coordinate 118,817,072 of OX454415.1, forward strand.
CAATCGTAGTATCGTGAGTGTGAATGGAATTTTTATACCCTTCACTCGTAGAGTAAAGGGTATATTAACTTTGTCATGAAGTTTGTAACGCATTGATCAGCATGACGAGCTGGGTCGATTGGGCGTCTGTCTGTCTGCCCGTCTGTCCGTCTGTTGCTACGCGTTTTACTCGGCCAGTTTAAAAGCTATCGAGCTGAAATTTTGCACACATGTTTCTTTTTATTGCAGGCAGTTTGTATGTTTGAATCGCTAAAATCGGACCGTGGGGTCATGGGGCTGCCATACAAACCTAACCCCCCCAATTTGGTTTTTCTAAGAAAAACTTTTTCATTTGTTTACTAATTTCAACGAAATTTCACACAAATGTGTTTCTATTGATAACACAAAACATATGTAAGAATGGATCAAATCGGACCATGGGGTCATGGGGCTGCCATACAAACCTAACCCCCCAAATTAGGTTCTTCTAAGAAAAACTTTTTCATTTGTGCACCACTTTGAACCAAATTTCACACAAATGTGTTTCTATTGATGCCACAAAATATATGTAAGAATAAATGGAATCAGACTGTGGGGTCATGGGGCTGTCATACAAACCCAGCCCCCAAATTGAGTTTTTCTAAGAAAAACTTTTTTATTTGTCAACCAATTTCAATCAAACCTCATAAAAGTGCATTTCATTTGATGCCACAAAACATGTGTAAAAATGAATGGAATCGGACGATGGGGTCATGGGGCTATCATACAAAGCCAACCCCCTAAATTGAGTTCTTCTACGAACAACTTTTTTATTTGTGCACCACTTTCAACCAAAACTCGTAAAAGTGCACTTCAATTGATGCCATAAATAATCGGACTATGGAGTCATGGGGCTACCATACAAGCCCAACCTCCCCATTTTGGATCTTCTAAGAAACATTTTTTCTACACCAATTAAAAAAAACCTCAATGCGTCTTTATCAAAACAAAAAAAAGTAAAACAAATGGAATCGTACTATGGGGCCATGCTCCCGCATCCCCCCAATAAAGTTTTCTGAGATATTTTTTTTATTTTACCACTTATTCCAACCAAACCTTACACAAATATTGTTTTATCGACGCCACAGAATTTGTCAATATCAAATATTATGCGAAAACAGAAGGAAAAGAATGGGGAAGGATTAAATACAAGTCATAGGTTTGCCCCAAAAAACTTTTAGCCCGAGGAGAGTGAAGGGTATTCAAATTTCGGCCGCGCCCGAAATTGGCCTCGGTCTCGTTTAAATAAATATTGTAAAAATTAGATCACTTGCTAGAAGCCCATTGCTGTAAGCATGAGACTGAAAAACTAGTACTTATTATTGACCGGTGGACCCCTCCCGAAAGCTAATACTAAATACGTCCCTGGCTGCGTGATAACAGATCCGATCTCAATTCTTTTAGCTGGTTGATTCCTCATTATGAATCGATTATGTAGTGGTCGATTAGTGGTTACCAAAGTGTCAATACACAGCTGACAAAAACTTGGCAGCTATCAAAAGCTTTAAGCTTCAAAATATAAAAACAATTACTTTTTTTGAAAAACCACTTGAAACCATTTGTCCTAAAAATAATTTGTAAAACATGTTTTCGCATTTTTTTATATGAACGACCCAGTGTGTTGTTTTGAGTTTCAATGCGATTAATTTAGGAAATGAAAAACTTAAAAGATGATTTTATTATTAAGTTTATTTTAAAGAAAGCAAACTAAAAAAATAACAGGCGCGACAGTCCAAAATTAGGCTAAGGCCGCAGATGTGTTAGTGAAATCCAATTTCCAAGATCTTAACTACTTTTTTGTTGAGGTGTTGAGATCAACAGCTCACACAGCAGTGTTTTTTATCCTCGTAAATGGGTATTCGTTTCACATCTGAGTGAGATCATAGTCCGTCTCATGGGTCGTGAGTTCTAAAAACACCATAAACTGAATTTGTTCACGATGAGCCTCGACCAAAATGTCACAGTGCTTCACTAACCACTACACCAGCCAGACTAAAGAAACAACTGCTACAGCATAATGAAAAAATATTCTGCCATTTTGACTTCTAAAATTTGAAGAAGTATTCACCTTATTCAACGTTTCACCTAAATTAGCGTTTTTTTTTTGTCATTGTGATTTACAAGATTGTCTCGCAAAACATAAAATATGTGATCGGAGGGAAGATTGATCCCTTATCTACGCCACTGACTACCGGATTAGTTTTTATCTGAATGACTGGAATAGTGCAGTCAAAATATCCCAATTCAGGCCTCCAAATAGAAAATAATAGAGTAAGGCTAATTTTTCTTGTTTTTAAATCAGTGGGCTCCCAGGAATCTACAAATTATTTTGCTAAAAAAAAATGTTGATCGGAAAGGCCCCAAAAAGGACAAAAAAGGATACTCCTTAATCCTTGACCGGAGGTCGGCATGCGGGGTATCATATTTTAGGGGACGTCGAGTACATTGCATATCCGGTGTTTGTTTCCTGTTTCAATGACCCTCAACGGAATAAATCGAGCTTCAATGGAAAATTTTCGCGTTTCCCGTGTTATCTTTCCAAAGCCATAACTACGAGAATAATTCAAGTTGTCACTACTTTTATCACTTTTCAGAATCTATAACAGCTGGAGATTCTACCATTAAATTTGCTTAGAAAAAAGTTGACCAGAAAGCTCTGAAAAATGGCATAAAAGGACACTAATTTCACACCTTGATCAAACGTGGGCATGTGGGGTGTCGGTGGATATCGAAGAGGACGTCGTGTGCATTGCATATCCGGGGCTTGTTTCCTGTCTCAAGAACACTAAATGGAATAAGTCGGGCTTAAATGGAAAATTACGGCTTTAAGGTTTGTGTTCGTAGAGACCACATGTGATGATCGCTCAGCGATGGCTGTTGAACTACCGGTTCTGAGCACTATATGCTGATATTTTCTATACAGACATGTTCCTTTGGGTCATAGTCGACACAAGGAGAGTACCACCATTCAAAAAATATTCAAATACGGCTCGGAATTGGATGCAAAACTACGATCGCTGAGCGATCCTCACGTGAGTCGTCTCTACGAACACGTACCTTTAGGCTTCATACACACGACGCGAAAACGGCTCGCAAGCTCGACACATCGAAATGCATTGGCTCTTATGGGAAGCTCATGACGAGCGACAGCAAGTGAGAGCCGTGCACAGTCAAAACACGGCTCGCGAGCCGTGAATTTGCGAATTGCGGTGCACGATATGTGAAAACACGTCTCCCTAGTTATGATTTGACAGCGGCACGGCTCTCGCTGTCGTGAGCTTCTCATAAGAGCCGATGCATTTCGATGTGTCGAGCTTGCGAGCCGTTTTCGCGTCGTGTGCATGAAGCCTTAGAAAGATACATATACGGGAAACACAAAAATATTTAAGTTCAGCCCAATTTTCTCCGTTGAGGGTCCTTGGAACAAGTAACAAATTCCAGATATGGAATGCACTTGATTTCCTCTTCGATATGACACCCCACATGCCCACGTTCGACTAAGGTGTGCAATTAGTGTCCTTTTAAGTCCTTTTTCAGAGATTTCCGATAAACTTTTTTCTTAGCAAATTTAATAGTATATTTTTCAGCTATTACATGTTCTGGAAAGTGATAAAAGTAGTGACCACTTGAATTATTCTCATAGTTATGGCTTTGGAAAGATAACACGGGAAACGCGAAAATTTTCCATTTAAGCTCGATTTATTCCGTTGAGGAACCTTGAAACAGGAAACAAACACCGGATATGCAATGTACTCGACGTCCCCTTTGATATGATACCTCGCATGCCGACCTCCGATCAAGGATTAAATAGAATCCTTTTTTGTCCTTTTTGGGACCTTTCCGATCAAATTTTTTTTTAGCAAAATCAATTGTAGGTTCCTGGGAGCCCACTGATTCAAAAACAACAAAAATTAGCCTTACTCTATTTTTTTCTATTTGAAATGCTAATATGACTGGACTAGAAAGCAATTTTTCGCAGAAATGTTTCAACGCTTAACTGCGCAAAAGTCAAGTCGAGGTAATGGTGTATTTAATCATTGAAGGAATTAACCCTTTCGCGCCCAATTATATCAAATGCATCATTTAATGTGTAATTTTTCATCGTGAAATTTCGCGTCTGTGTGGTCATTTAAAAAAAGATAACCTAAAAATGTATACTCGTACATATATATATTTCCGAATATTGCCACATATACTATATATATGCTGGTTTTCTTTCGTAAAAAGATTGTTGTAAAAGAAAATCAGAAGATTTTATTTGAATTTTTTTAGGAGAAATCCGATAAGGTTTTGAATATGCCTGATTTTATATGGCATAATTGGGAGCGAAAGTGCAATAAGGAAGTCCCGTATTAATGTAACTGTCGATAATTTTCTAGACTGTGAATAAAACAACTAGTTGAAAATTTTAACTTAATTTTGGAATAAGAATTGGGTAACAATTAATTAAAACCAAATAGGCGCCCTAGATGAAATAAGGGGCTTTTATTTTGAATAGATGCCTCTTTTATCTGTAAAAAAAAATATTTTTTCTCCCACAAATGTATACTAATTTGCCATCTCTTCTTTTCATTACCGTAACTCCTAGTGGAGCGTGGTGCGTTGATGATTACCGTGTGTAGTCATCAACGTTACAAAGTCAACTACATTCGGAGTGCGATACGGTTGTCAGCCATACCACTTCCTAGTCGCATTGTTAGTTTATTATTCTACGATAAGAAATTTTCTTATCTTATTCTTCTGAATAATAAACTTGCGACGAGTCGTGCCGAGTTTGGAAACTCGTTTCTCTATGAGTGTATATTTGACAGAGTGGCGACCGAGCGATCACGGCCACAGAGCACGACATCGAAGAAAGGGTGAATAAACCTACTGTAACACTGTACTCGTGCAGGAAAGCTATCGGGAAGCCCTGCATTTAAAAGTTGTATATTGGATGTATACCGCTATTGTGCGGCTTATTTTGCTCTACGGAGTTAGTGTGTGGTGGATGGCACTCAGCACCACTACCTATTCTAATTTCTTTACTCACGAATTGACCATCTAGCCACTATTTTTACTAAATGTAAAATTCGTTAACTGTTATTAAATTTTTTTATTTAAATAATTTGTTATTTGGTTTAATTAATAAAAAAATAATATATTTATTAATGTTTCTACTAAATTGAATGTACAAATAATCAAAAAATCTTAAAAACTCATTGCACTTTCACTTTAAAGCACTAAACACTCTTCTGAGCTAAAGTGCTATGCATCAATACTTTATAAGTTTGTATTGAGTGAGTCATTCACCTATATGACTCTCTCCCCCATATTCAAACATCGTCCTTATTAAATAAATCAATGTTATATATTTCCTCCCTAACACGCCTTAAATAATATTTCCTGTTACTTTTATAGAAACAATTATTATTTTTTCGAAGGAAAAAGCCCTTTTCGCATCTAGCGCGCTAATTCTTCTTTTATTCGATCTAAGAAAAACTATATACTTATTAGAGAGTTTTAGCATGTCGTAGAAAATACTACGACGTAGTAGGAATCCCAAAGGAAAAATTCGCTTGCCTGCCGTACACAAAGCATTATACCACAATTTTGCATGTGATGCCTAGTGAACGCTAGAAGAACATTGTTAGTAAAAATTCTCCGCTTAAAATCCATAACTTGGGTACGAAAGGGTTACGCGCCGCGAATTTGTATAGGCTTTCACTAATGTATAACGAACTCTGACCGCTAAAGGACCTCAGTTGGTCGGTGAGTCTATTTCGTTAATTTTTCATTTAATGCAATTATGTAAAATCTTGATTCGTCCTTTTAAGGATTAAGATTTCGATTTGAGTCGTCCAAAGATCCCAAAAAATGCAAATGAACATTTTGACCCAATTTTATGTTTTAAAATCGAAATTTTTGAAAATTGGGGTGCTGAGACCCGACGTGCATATTCCGGCTTACATTTTTCTACAAAGTTGAGATTCACAGAACTTATTAATACCGCAAAACATACGGTTAGTCACAATCACAGTGAAACTCTTCTTTTAAATAACAGGCGCGACAATCAAACATTGGACTACGGCCGCAGGACGTGTTAGTGACATCCTATTTCCAAGATCTTATCTGCTTTTTTGTTGAGGTAATGAGATCAGCATCACGCTCAGCAGTGTTATTTATCCCCATAAATGGGTACTCGTTTAACTTCTGAGTGAGATCATAGTCCGTCACAAGCTCGTGAGTTCGAAAAACACAATGGAACACGGTGAGATTCGAACTTATGACCCTATGCACCGAAGGTGCGCGCACTAACCGCTAGACCGGCCAGACTACTGAAACTGAAAACTGAAAAAAACTGAATACCTATTTTTAGACTGCAATCTCAAAATGACTACCTCTCCAACTTATTAAAGGAATTACAGTGGAAACTCGATAGCTCAAAGCTGAAGGGGAATGTATTTTACTTCGAGTTATGGAGTTTCTGATGTAACGAGCTATCGAGTCTTACTGAAAGAAGATTCGAGATATCCAGTGCCTATGAGAAGGCATTTTATTAGAAATAATGTTTGCAACCCCTAGGCTGTATCTACGAATTTTTAATAAATTTCTTGGTGGCTATTAATTCTACGTTTGAACAAAATGTAACTCGGGTAGGTTCTCGTTATGTGTAATATTTTCAGCGAATTCTATTTATTTGAAATATTTATTTGAGAAATGAGAAACTTTGACTTATAGACTCTTTGGTAAGAACACTTCGACTAATAGTCTCGCCAAACAAAGATTTTAACTTCGAGTTAGAGTTTTTCTTTGAGTTATTGAGTTTATTTTTTTATTGTATTTTGATGATCTGGGGAATCGGGGTTTCTTCGACTTAAGGAGTTTCTACTGTATGTATGTTAAAAAAAAAGAGGGGTGGCTTACTACATCTAAAATTGAAGAGAAATTGACTATGGGGTAATGAGACTGGCATAGAAACTTCACCTCAAATATAGATTTATGTTTAAACAAATTTTTATTTTTTATGCAATATTCACCAAACCTCACCTAAATGTCTCTACTGAAGTTACAAACTATATAAAGTAACGGATAAAATCATAACACTACGCCATAGGGCTGCCGGTAAACTACTAGCTCTATAGAAAGTGAAGGGTATCAAAATGTTGGCCTCGCTTGAAATGAGAGTTTTCCCTGATTAGACTTGCCCAAATAATACGAATCGAAAAGACAAATAAAAGGGTGAAAATTAGGTGACGCCGAAACCCCTATGAGTTTAATTATTTCAGACAGCGAATATTAGTTTTGAAGATGAGTTGTTTGTGGTTCTGGTTTGATATTTGGCCACGCCCTTTTTGGAAGTAAAGTCTCCTCGCATCTCATCGCCAAAAAAGACCAACCATCTACCCCTGGCTACAGAGCTATTAAAAAGGATTTGTTAAGTTCTTTCCAAACCGTAAATATTTTTTTTAATTAAATTAATCATAAAGCAAACACTAATTAAAACAGGTGCCAAGTACCTCAGAATAATATTCCACTACCTTATAATTATATTATTTATTTTGCCCTTTCAAATGCAAGGCAAAGCAGAAATTTGATTCTGACGCAATAATGCCAACAGCAATGCTACTTTTACTCATATTAAAATTCTTAATAGTCTTGCCATTATTATAATCATAACACTCACACACGGTATATTTCGTATTCCGAGCACCTTCTAAATTGCATTTCCGCAAAACTAAATAAAATCGTATTAGCCTGATGATAATTCGAAAACTATGATCCAAAGTCGCACGAATACAAGGACGATAATATGACTAGGTATAGCCCTAGATATGAATTTTCATCAGTTTCTCAAACAACTACAATCAACGAACGTTGAAAGTTTCTTTACGTATCATAAGGACTCCGGAATATTCTGATCACGTATCATTTAGAATTTTTTTCCCGGGTTGGCTATATATGTTTTCTTGTTTTCTATTATAAAAAGTTCTGGGAAAGTTTGTAATTTCCTGGAAAAATATTTTGAAGTTATATTTTCGACTATTGATATCGAGATATTTTTCTTTTTTTTTCTGGTAGTGCTTTTCATGGATATGGTATTTGTCCAAAAAGAATGTAAAAAGGACGAAGGCAACGAATAGAGATGGATTCACGGAAATTCTGATTTGCCTTTTCGAGAAGGAGATTTATACTGTGAATATTTAGTTATCTGTAGCACGTGTCGGGTTTTTTTCTATAAGGGAAGTTTTTTAAGATTTGATTTTTTAATGACGTTGATAATAATGTACTTAATTATCAATATAAGCGTCTAAATAAGTTAGTGAAAAAATTGGGGCTCGCTTGGCCCGCCAGCGTTTCAAGAAAATTGAATCGATCTAGTTATTTGTTTTTGCGTATTTATTCGACCCTACTCCTGATGTTTGATAGGAAAGAAGACCAAAGATTTTCAACATCAGGCCGAACATTGTTTACCTTGCCTCGTGGAAATTGTTCCAATAGCAGTATTTTTTGCTAAGCCTGTTTAACAAAACTAAAAATTTCAAAATTCTGCTTTTATTCAAAACTTTAAAATGTATGCTTCAACGCTACAAATGCTATCGATAAATACTAGTCCTTTCGATAAAGTCTATAGATCCCACTAATAAGAAGCGTTTACACACGCCTCACACCGAACAAGAGCACTTATCATGCAATTTATTTACCCCACGTTTAAAACTCTAATGAGCTGAAGTAATGTGCAAATGTTATGATTTCAAATATATTTTCGACTTCTCGCATTTCGACATGGTACGATGGCGAAAAAGCAAAGTGATTTTCTAATTTCCAGTTTCCTTGCGCCCCTGCGTTTGCCGGTTTTTGACTCGGTACACTTAATTCTTGTTCTAATTAAATTGAGTAAATAAAAGTGAAATTTACTTAAGGAATGTACGTAAGCAGTCCTTGGTATCCACTTTTACGAGAAAGTAGGTATGTATATACATATATGTACGTTCAAGTAAAAAGGAAAAGCAACATTAACTTATGGTCTGTGTAGTATTTTGTTAGCATATACACACAGACAATTGTGGAAGGAAAGGACGATGTTTTACGCTCGTGTTGCTCCGGTTGTGTGGTATAAAATGAAAGCAAGAGTTATGATATTTCTTCAACTGTATATGTTGTGCATAAGTGGTAATTTGTAAGTAAATAAAAAAAGGAAAGGAAAAAGGATGGTTTGGTACGGTAACAAAATACCAATATTGACTTTCTCGACGATTTATTTTATCGAGAAAGTCTCAATAAACCGTTTTGAATTGGATTAGAGCATTAATATTTTATAAAACATATTTCTTGGGATATTCTTTTTATTATTTAAATTAATGTAGGAAATGCAATAAGTGTGGCAGAACGGAAAACACCTGGATGTGTCAAATGTAAAAGCAACAATCACATGTTCACACGATCCAAGACGATCCAAGGAAGAGAGCTGCCTGTAGAAATAGCCTGCGACATTACCGCCACAACGGGCAATGTTCCTACACCTCAAGCCGAGTGATGGAACGCCATGAAGCGGTAAAAATAACGAGGCAAGGAAGAAGATGGCGACGCAATAACATTATAGCATTGTAATATGCCTTAGCTGAGCATAGGTAGTTGCAATCCAGGAAACTAAATGGCTCAAAAGCAAGACTAACGACCTCAAATCGCACACTATTTTTACGAGTGCTAAAGAGGAGGGCAACAAGGAGTTTGGAGTAGCTTTCATCGTGAACAAGCAGCTCAAAGACCACGAGCGGCTATGTGCGATCCGCATTAAAGGTACGTTGTCCCCGACGCGGATGCACGACAGCGACTCGCTCATTCCATATAAAAACTCGTTTCTCTCTCATTTTAAAAACGAGTTTTTATATGGAATGAGCGAGTCGCTGTCGTGCAGTCGTGTCAAGCAAAATGTACCTTAAGACCCGTTTCGCTAATCTCTGGCTCATTAATGCACATGCCCCTACAGAAGTAAAAGAAGACGCGATTAAGGACGAGTTCTACAACGACCTAGAAACACTCTTCGACTCACTTCCATGAAACTACGTCAAGCTGCTCCTAGGAGCCTTTAACGCCAAAGTCGGAAACGAAAGCTGGCATAGGGGAACTACTCGAGGTCAAAGCCTCCACGACGAAAACAACAACAACGGTCAGCGACTTATCGACTTCGCGAGCGACAGAAACTTGGTCGTAATCTCTACATGCTTCCCTCATCGACGAATCCATAAGCAGACCTGGAAGTTTCCAGATGAATACACCGTGAACCAGATCGACCACGTACTGATCAGCAAGAGATGGGCTTCTAATGTGCTAGATGTTCGATCCTATCGAGGAGCCAACTGCGACACCGATCACTATTTGGTGAAGACGATCCACAGGTGCAGAATCTTTTCGGTGCACCTAACGAGAATCAACCCTGCCAAGATCTTCGAGGTTGACAATTTGATTGATGATGCCACGGCGGCTGCGTATACTACAGCACTTGACGAAAAACTATCGCCCATGCTTGATAACATCAATAATCTAGGCGTCCATGAGTTCTGGGAGGAGCTCAAAGACAGCATCAAGGGGGTCGCAGAAGAGGTCGTGGGCCATGGGCGTAGCCAGGATTTCGGTCAGGGAGGGGCAAGCCCGACATTTTTTCAACATCAAGATTTTCTTAGGAGTGGAAATTGTTAGTTGGTAGGCAAAATTTAGAGTAATATGGCTGGTGTAATGGTTAGTGCGCGCACTTCGGTGCACAGGGTCATTGGTTCGAGACTCACCGTCAACGAATTCAGTTTATGGTGTTTTCCGAATTCACACCCCTTGTGACAATCTTTAATCTCACTCATATGTTAAACAAGTACCCATTTATGGGGATATAACATTGCTGTGTTGATTTCAACACCTCAACTAAAAAGCAGTTAGGATCTTGGGAATTGGATGTCACTAACACATCTGCGGCCTTAGTCCAATGTTAAACTCTCGTGGCTGTTTTTTAAATTTTAGAGCTAAAATTTACGAAAGGACAGTCGAAAATGATTCTCTACATCATTTAACGAAAAATGGCCCCTGAACGTGTTTAGACTTTTACTGGTGATTCTGATTTACATTCAACTGGCCTCCGATTCTGCCTTGCAGACAGTAGCGCATCTATATTCAGTGCTATTTTTGGTTTTTGGACTTGCATATTCTACTTGCGAGATCAATGTCCGTTTTAAGTTCTGGCTCTGCTTGGTTCTAGAGGATCGCATCTCCTGCCGAAACACACCGAGAAGCCTCTTGTCTTACATCCACAGCATCCATAGAAAGAAACATTATTCCACAATCGGCTGGAGACATTTAGGGATACATACAAGCCCGAAATTCTTTCAACATCATGATTTTCTTAGGAGTTGAAATTGATAACAAATTTAATATTTTTGCAAAAAATCTTTTTCTTAAATTTTACCACAGATGGCGTCTCCTGTCATTGAGGAATTCGTGCTTATGATGGTAAATTTGTGTAATAATGGCGCATTACATTTAAATGGGCTCCAATTTCAGCTTTTTGGACCGTAGCTCGTCAATATTCAGTGCTATTTTTGTCTCTCGGGCTGTATATTCGACTTGCTATTTAAAAGAAATTGGCCAAGAGATCAGTTTCTGTCGTCTGTCGCTGTTTTTCTTCTGAGCAAAATTTATAAATCTTTTTTTGATAGAAATACGGTCAATTTTGATAAAATTTCCTCCACATTTAACATAATATTGACAGTGGCTAAATTTCATTGCTGGTATGATTCAGCTACAAAATGAATCTCTAGGCAAAGCTGTATACGATTTGTCACTAAAATCACTTTCAGATTGAATGAAGTTCAATTCCACTACTTTCCCGGAAAGACCTATATGTGACAGTTAAAATTGTGCAATTATGGGATTTTCGAAAAAGAAAAAAGAGTCTCCCTAAGCAGCGCCCGCTCTAGCACTTAACACACAGGGGTAATCCTGTTAGCAAATATGTAATCAATCACTCACAAATTAACACACCCATGCAATATTCTCCTATAGCTGATAATCGGTAGTGTTGTTTTATCCTAATAGTATGACATTAAATTGTCATCCGATAAATTGTTTATCGTATTTTTGTAGGAGTAAGGGTTCGTAATTTTTGGAAGAGTTGAGAGTGATGAAGTACTTTGAAAGACCAAAATGGAAACCAACTATCTTCAATTGAATGGTTTGAAGTCTTGAATTATTGTCAGTTTCTGAAGCCGCTTAGAAAATCTCTACACATACACTGATTACATTTTATTGATAAATATGTGGATTGAAACAAACTGCAAACTGTAAAATCTTCTCACTGCAAACGAATCATTGGCAGTTTTTCTATTGCCACTATTGGTAAAACCATATGAGAGAAGATTAATTGCATAACAGATTTTATAGAAATGTGTTAAATATTTCTATAGAAGCAACTCCAACAGCTTACGAGCAATGCTCAGATTAGTCGAGTGGTTAAGGCATAGGACGGGCGATACGGTGGGCATGGGTTCAATGCTAGCTGCGCGCTACTTTTTCCATCAGATATCAGTGTCATCCTATAAGCTTCCTATAGATGGCATTAATACTTAATCTGTTCACATTGGTTATCGTAGGTAATGCACGAGGCACGAAAGTAATGATGATATAAGGTATAAAATACAAGGTTCTATTGGTTTAGAAAAAACGGCGGCAAATGTCACTTTTCTGTTTTCATATCACGAAATCTGTTTCTAATACTATTGGAAGAGAATATTCTACGAAGTAATATAGAACTATAATTCTTAGTTGGGTAGAAGCATTTTTTGAAAGACAACACAAAAATTGATGGAGACAGTAGGACTCGAACCAACGCCCTAATAATTCAGAAAATGTAATCTTGATCCACTGAAAAGGCCCAGAAAGCAGGGATTTGGAGCGGAGCGGAGCGACCTTAAATTTCGGAGCGAAAGAGCGGAGCGTGGAGCGATTTTTTGCAGGCTGGAGCGGAGCGAATTTTGCTTTGAAGATCGCTCCGCTCCGGTCCGCTCCGATGTAAAAAATCAAAAAATTCCGAGAAAGAAAAAGGTTTTTTTTCGACGTAATTTTTCAATTTATGGAACGAATTGATGATTTTGGGCGATTTAAAGGCGAAGAATTCGCTGAGAAACTTGCAAAATTCAGTATTATTGTGAAATTCATTGTGATAAAAGAGGTTTTGCGTTTAGTCATAATCATCACTCTTCATTATTCAGAAATTCAAGATTATCCAGGACAGAAAAGTCCTGTCCTGTACTCGATAAATGAAACGCCCTTTTTAATTTAAATTAGTTATTAGGTGCGTTTTATTGGATGGAGTACAGGACAGCGCAGCTTCCGTAACCATTTGACAGATCTCGTCCTATACGGGATGTCCGGGAACTATCGCATAAAGGCACCCAAATATGATTCCTCGTGATATTTCCAGCAAAAGGGAGTATACAAAATTATTAACTCTTCAGCTTCCACAGACATTTAAAGATTTTTTCAAAAATTTAATACATATACATATTTTCTTTCGGTTGGGCCCAACAATTTTTCCTAAGAATAAACCCCATAAAAATCGGATAAGCTGCTTAGTTTTTACAGTTTTACACAGCTTCAAAGACAAAATTTTGTGATCTTACTGCATATTATACATTTTTTTCACACGGAGGTGTTAAGGTTTGTGTTCGTAGAGACGACTCATGGGATGATCGCTCAGCGATCGTAGTTTAAGATCCAATTCCCAGCCCTATTTACATATTTTTTTAATGTGGCGACATTCCTTGTATCAACTATGGCCTAAAGGAACACATCGGTATAGAAAATATACGCATAAAATGCTAAGAACCGATAGTTTAAGTGCGGTCGCTGAGCGATCATCCCATGAGTCGTCTCTACGAACACAAACCTTTAGTGATAGCATTTTTGGAAAATCTTTAAATGCTAAGGAGTTAAGAATTCAGTACCTATTTTGCTGGAAATGACATTAATAATCAGTCTTGACTCGGTAATCCGGATCTCCTTTAATCCGGATATCACCCTAATCCGGACCACTAAATCTTTCCACTATGTATTCGATAGTCCGGATTTCGGCAGCCATTTTGACTCTAAAATCCGGATATTTGAGATTTTCAATGTGAAATGGTAGGTCTCATACTTTTTTACGGGACTGTTTAGCAATTGACATGATGCTAGCTAATTTCTAACAAATGAAACTTTTATTCCGCCTTTTTATTTGTTTGGATTGTTTTTCCTCAGAAAAATGTGATTGCGCTAATCCGCATGTTCCAATGATCCGGATACTTGCAATAATTGATCCAGATTACGAAATTGGTGCTATCCTGTTCTGTACTTGATCGAATAAAACGCACCTGTTAAGTCATATTCTATAATACGTGAGTAGATATACGTTAAATTGAATAATTCGCGGAAAATAATAAATATTTACTAAGAACAATAGTTTTGTTGTATTCTTGTAATGGAAAAAAATTTAGTCGGAGCGGAGCGCTGGAGCGGAGCGGTTTCAAATTGGTCGGAGCGAAAAAATGTGTCGCTCCAAATCCCTGCCAGAAAGTATGCACTAGAAAACTGTTCCGCTTTCGTTCAGACTCCTAAGCGAAATTCGCCACAGTTCAGCAAGGCTTGATATAGAGTTTATTTGGAGTTCCAAAAATTGAGGTTAGTATTGAATTCCCCGAGCGACATTTTTTTCACCGCCGTCAAAAAATAGGCAGAGGAGAGGGCACACGGAAACCTGGAGGCTTTCACAGCGACGTAAGAAATTGAAAATTAATGCAAAATTATTTTGTTCACTAAAAGACTCAACACATTTTGTAAAAGACTGCTTGGGAAAATTTTGGAAATTTGCAATGGTGTCCGTTTTGATTACTAATCTTTTGGAGTAGTTTTTGATAACATCTTTATACAGCAGATAAACTTCAATTAGTCGGATCTCTTCGCAAACTGATTTCTTCAGTGGTTTATTTTCATAAATGCGTCATCTTGATAATTATTATGAAGAATTGGGTAGCTGGCTAGTTAAATCGGGAGAACCTAGCAATATCTCAATATTAGCATGTCTAGAAAAATATAAGCGAAGATTGGTTGTAGCTCTGACAATGTGTACTGTGGTTCCATCACTCAACTTGCTGAAATCTAAACCAACCTGTTCAAAATTTGTCATCTCAGTGCTAGCTGCTAGATGAATCAATGCTATTGGAATCAACTGATCCGCGAAAAGATCAAGCAAATTAAAGTCGAGTTGCTGCAAAAGGTGTTTGGAAATTATCAAAAATGACTGAAAAAGTGATGAAAATGTGGTTTCAGGCATACAATTTCTCACAGTAGAAGTTGATTTTAACGCTTTTATGTGGTGAGTGTTATGCGATTTGGCTTCTTATTTCTCATTTCATATGTTTTCCCACTTTGCTTTTCGGGAGTAAGACGCGTGCTAGAGTCAAGGACGTTGTATTTTGGCAATTTTTCCTGAGCCTTTTATAATTCCGAATGCAGTACTCCGTATCAATTGTGGGTTATTAAATCCTTGCAAAGACTTTTTTTCTTTAAACCACAACTTTCCTTTTAATGTATTTTATCTGTAGTTTTTATGGTTTTAATTCCACTAAATCGAAGTTGATGTTAATATTTTCTTTTCGGCCTTTTCCACTTTTTTCTTATACGAGCTACTAGCCAAAAAGCCGCCTCCAAAATTTGGCGCCCCGGGCGACCGCCCGGCTCGCCCCCCCTTAGAGCGGGCGCTGTCCCTAAGAGAGAGATTTATTTCTATTTCATCTAATTATGTTATCGAATCATGATGCTCACACGTATGTATCCCAGTTCCGGATATCAAGGACCAGAAAAGTACAAGTATTTCAGTTTTCCAAACTACAGTCTCAGCAGCAGAAAATTTTGGGTAGTGCCAGGCAGGCGCGCACAGAGGATTTACGGGGCCCGGGGCATATAAATAAAAGTGGCCCCTTTGAGAAAAAGAACATTTGTCCTTGGAAACTCTATAAATGTTGTTCCTACTACAGGATGCCAGGAGGCTGGTACCTGAGAGAGCGGCATTAGGGTAGATAGATAGGGCGCTCGTCTTCGAATCATAGGTTCGCGGGATCGAATCTCATTGTAGGCGCAGGTAATTTTCTATGCTTAAACATCACTAACACCTATAGAGGTCAATGCTGCGCTGCGTGAGCATTTTTATCAAAAAAAAAAAAAAATTTATGAAATCATTAATTTAATAAACGTTACCACAAGAACGCTATTTTCAATATAAGAATGCAAAGAGTCAAAGCAAAGCAAAGTTTTTTTTAAGTAGGTACGATGTTTTTAATTTTAGTAGAAAAACTGTAAGGTCAAAATCATGTTTCAAAATACTTGGTTTAAGATCGATCCACACTTTTTAGTCATCAGTCGCAGTCACAGTAATTTCTCATACAAATTGACAGATTGTCAGTCAATCAATTAACTTGTATGGAAAGTGATTGTGACTGATGACTGAAAAGTGTGGATCGACCTTCAAGAGTGTTTTCGATTGATTTCACTCTACTTTTTTTCTCAGTGTAGGGGGCCCACTCAAGAAGTTGGCGGGAGGGCCCAGAGTGAAGTTGTTCCGTCACTGCTGATGGCATTGCAAAAGTCGAAATTCTTGTCTCTTCATAAACGTTACTGTGTGCACTGATCCATACGAGAACAAAAGTCTAAAACCAAACCAGTAGAAAACTTTGAGAAATTTTGCTAGTTCGCGAGCATAGTTACAGATAAGACTACAATAAGTTAACAACAATCAGAGAGAGACTTGAATAAATATAAGTTTATGGAAACTAAATAAGAATAGTCATAGATTTTAGTGAAGTAGGACACAAAACTGCTAATAGTATACAAACTCCAATGGATAATATATCAATAGATTATGGTTCAAATACTATTAGTAACTCTCTATTTTTACATCCAGTATCGGAAAATGAGATAACCAAACTTCTATTTGAACTAAAACCCAATGTTTCCTCAGGATTTGACCGACTAGACTCCAAGCTGCTTAAAAATAATTGCACTATTTTAGCGAAACCCCTAACACATATAGTTAACTTATGTCTTATTCAAGGTAAATTTCCAACTCGGCTCAAGCATGCAATAGTTATCCCGATACACAAAGGCGAAAACAAGAAAGATATGAATAACTACCGACCAATATCGTTATTGCCATGTATGTCAAAAATCTTTGAGAAGGTTATTAAAAATAGACTTGTTGACTTTTTAGATAAATACAACATTATTTCCAAGGCTCAATATGGCTTTATGAAAAACAAAAGCTCTGAGGATGTTATCTATTCTGTCACGAAAACAATTATTAATAAATTAGACATGGGTTCTAAATGTTTAGGTGTGTTTATAGACCTCAGAAAAGCCTTTGATACCGTCCACCATGACATACTTCTATTAAAACTAGCAAATGTTGGAGTCCGAGGTATGGCGCTCAAATTATTTAAATCGTATCTAGAAGGAAGGAAACAAGCTGTTCGCATCAATAATTGCATTAGCCCTGACCTAGATATCACAACTGGTGTCCCGCAGGGAACAGTATTGGGTCCTGTTTTATTCCTCATATACATCAATGATTTACTTAAAATGAATATACCTCAGTGCACATTGTACGCTTTTGCCGACGACGTAGCTGCCATCTTCCATGGAGAAAATTGGCATGATGCTTTCCAATATGGCAGCGAAGGTATGACGAAAATATCATCATGCTTATCCAAGCAGAAACTATGCTTTAATCTTAATAAAACCGTTAGCATCCCCTTTTCTTTGACATCGGCAGGTGCACCTCCAGAAAATCTTCGAATATGTGTACATAGGATTGATTGTTCAAAAAGAAGTTGTACGTGTCAGTACATAAATATAGTAGACAGTACAAAATATCTTGGCATAATCATTGATAAGCATTTACGTTGGCAAAACCATATCCAATATGTTTGTAGTCGTCTTAAAAAGCTTATTTATAAATTTGTGGAACTAAGATCTATACTTTCAGTAGATCGGTTAAGAATGGTTTTTATATCTTTAGTACAATCTGTCCTAGAATATGGTATAGTCGGTTGGGGTGGTCTATCGTCTACGATTCTGCAACCACTTATCATATTACATAAAAAAATTGTCAAAATATGCCTTAAAAAACCAATACGATATCCGTCCATTTATATTTACTCTGATTTTAAGATTGATTCTATCAATATCAAACCTCTATAAATTAAAAATACTAAAATTTGTACATAAACATTTAAATGAATTCCCATATGTCGAAAATAATACTGGACATCTAACTCGCAGACGTGTACGAAGATTGCGAATTGAGCCCAAATTCTACACGACATCTGCATCCAACCATGCGTATTATTCTGCTCCTCGGCTTTTTAATAATCTACCTGCAGAAATTATTAGTATTAACAATACTTTCGCTTTTCAAAAAAAATTAAAAGGTCACTTAATGAATTGAAATTATTATAAATAAATAACACATTTTCCGCAATATTAAAATTTAACATGAATATACATATTTGAAAAAATTATAATAATAATAATGTGGATCAATGTCTCACAGCACGAGCAAAGCTCATTGTGAGGCATTCAAAATACCTTATTCGATTAGAATACAGTACGTAAGACGCAAAACTCCAGCACAATTTATTGAATTTATAGTTTAGATTTTGTTTTTTTTTTATATTAAATTTTTTTAAGTATTAGATATCCAATAATATAATTCTTTATGATTGTCCTATTAACCAATCTATTTAGTTAATACTCTACTCATTATTGTAATATTTTTGTTAATGAAATTTTTAATCGAATAATAAATAAATAAATAAATAAATAAATAAATAAATTTAAAGGGGATCCATCGTTTAGAGTTTCTTGGTTAACACTTTCTCTAGAAAACACACATAGGACACTCAGATTTTAAGAGAATACCGATTAATTAGATAAATTTCGGCAGAGTGTGCTGTTGATCTCAACACCTAAAATATATCAAGATCAGTGCCAATTTTATATTTAGCAATTTTAATAGAAAAAAGTAGGTGAAGGGAAATCCTATAAGGACCTAGAAATGCTTTAAATAACGCAAAACAACGCAGACGTACGCGCACTACAAGACCACTGTCCCTGCGGGGCCCTCTCCAACGCGGGGCCCGGGGCAAATTGCCCCTTTTGCCCCACCCTCTGTGCGCGCCTGGCTGCCAGGAATCAAACTCGCATTTTTACGCCTTCTAGCATTGTAAAGGGGAGCAATTTTTTTTACTACATCGGTAAGGATTTTTTTTTAACAATATCACCGATCAGGGGGGGGCAAGCGCCCTTCCCTGTCCCCCTGTGGCTACGCCCATGTCATGGGATATAAAGGCCGGCGCAGACGAGCAGACTGGTTCGACGACGAATGCAGGGCCTCGATTGAGGCGAAAAATGAAGCCTATCGCCAATACACACAACGCGCATCCCGAGCCAAGAAAGAAAGATACAACGAACTTCGGCGAGTATCTAATAGGTTAATTAGACATAAGAAACGCAAACAATTTGACGAGCAGTTACAGCAAATAAACCAAATATTAGCCAGTAAGAGCATTAGACGGGCGTACAAACTTATAAATTATATCAAGAACGGATATCAACCCAGTACAAGCCTATGTAAGGACAAAGATGGTAACATCATCAGCGACATCGAAAGCGTCAACAAACGATGGGCCTCGCATTTTGAAGAGTTCCTCAATGCATCATCAACATCCCCCGCGGAGCCATCTCTTGAGCAGTTAGCCGAACCAGGCCCTCCCGTTCTACCCCCAACAGTAGAGGAGGTGAGTCTTGCCATACAGTCGCTTCAAAATAATAAAGCGCCCGGCGCTGACGAGATCCCAGCAGAACGCTGTACATGTGCTACTGCTGAAAATATGGAACGACGAGGTAATCCCCGAAGATTGGCGCAAAAGCATAATCTGCCCAATCCACAAAAAGGGTGACAAGCTGAAGTGCGAGAATTACAGGAGCATATCATTAGTTTGTACGGCCTATAAGATATTATCGAAAATTCTTGAAAAGAGAATTAATCCGTACGCAGAACGAATCATTGGCGAGTATCAAGGCGGCTTCAGACCTGGTCGCTCAACGACCGATCAGCTTTTCACGGTGAAGCTACTGCTCCAAAAGTGCTGGGAATATAACATCGACGTATACCAAATCTTTGTCGACTTCAAGCAGGCATACGACATTATCGATCGAAGTGTACTGTACAACATTATGCTGAATTTTGGTATACCGGCAAAGTTAGTCCGACTCACAAGGATGACGATGACTAATACCGTCTCGCAGGTCAAAGTGCAGAACCGACTCACTGACCTATTTTAAACTCGTACTGGACTCAAGCAGGGCGACGGGCTGGCGCCGACGCTCTTCAACCTGAACTTTGGAGTATGTAATTCAAGCCATGAATATGGACAGCAGCGGAACGCTACTCATCAATTCGACTTATTTAGTAGCGTACGCCGACGATATCAACATCATGTCTCGAAGGTTGGGTGATGCAGAAAGCCTTCTGCATAACCTCAATAACGCCGCAAAGGAAGTTGGACTAGATATCAACGAAAGCAACACAAAGGCCACGATGCAATCGAATACAAGGACGCCAGCAAATTTAAGCATCACAGTGGGGGACCTTAATATCGAGTATGTAGACAACTTCAACTATCTGGGTTGTAACTTATCAAAGGACGCCAACGAAACCGACGAAATTAAGCGACGGATACAACTAGCCAATAAGACATATTTCTCGGTCCTCCCTATAATTAATTCGAAACTTGTGCACAGGAACACGAAGCTCCGCGTGTACAAAACGATCATCCGACCCGTGCTATGTTATGGCTGCGAAACATGGACCCTTACCCAAGCCTCCGAAATTTTGCTAGACCGATTCGAACGAAATGTCCTTCGGCGAATTTTCGGGGCCTTCCGCGAGCGAGACCAATAGCGTATCCGGTACAACCATGAGTTGTATCAATTGTACGATGAGCTGGAAGTATCGAAAATCGTGAAGCTTCAACGTCTGCAATGGGCGGAGCATGTACAACGGATGGACGATAATCGCATGCCAAAGAAAGTGATGAACGCACAACGAAATGACGGAGCGAGGTTGCGTGGACGACCGAGAGCTCGCTGGGAGAACTCCGTAGGTGAAGACGCCCACCAGCTGCTGGGCTTCCGAAACTGGAGGACAAGGTCACGTAACCGCGACAATTGGAGGTCAACGATTCTAATTAAACTATAAGCTTAAGAGGGCCCTAGTTTTTCTTTTGTGAATTATTTAATTAAGGATAACTTTACTACTTTATCTACATTCAAGACGGTATCACACAAAAAAATCACACTATAGCCTCTATCACACATACGACTGTCATTATCATCATTACAAAAGCTCATTACGGTAATTTGCAACAATTTGTCTTTGAATGTAGAAGGCGTGTATGAATGTAGCACACCGACTGAATTTCATTCGAACAACAGAATAATTAATAGGGTAAATAAATTTACTGGAATTAGTTGTCGAAGCCTTTGTACATTTCCCCTCAACCTGGACTGTCTTAGACAAGCGTTCTCTATGGAAACTTAAGCTCAGGACATGTGTGTACCTATCTTTCGTTTGTTCATACGTGTAGGTCTTATTTTAGAGTCTTCTAGAATCTAGATTCTACGACTACGTCAGATTGGTCTTATGTGTATGCCAAACACATTTTAACCCTTCTGTCGGCACAAAGGTCTGGCCAGACCTTTGGCACTATATTTTGGTCAGAAAAGTATAGAAGATGAAATCGCAGCGACTTCATATTTCATGATATCCTAGAATAATAAGTTTAAGAGCATTTTGCAAAAATTTGAAAAAATCTGTTGAAGTTTTGAGTATGTTTTTGATGATTTTCAATTTATAGTGCTTTTTGATACCCCATAGGTCTGGCCAGACCTATAGTTTTTCCCCCCATTCTTCTCTTCAGATAAAAAGTGCAAATATGAAATTCTCTTAAAATTCTCCTATTTATGATGTAACAATATCATTAAAATTCAATTTGTACTATAAACGATAAAACTTTCTCAGATTTTTCTTTGAAAAGCCGTGAAGTTCGGGAAATAAGTATGCCTAATTTCATCACGTTTCATAACATCACCTAATCAACTGAGATTTGATTCAATGAAATTCAAGCCAGTTTTATTTCCTTTTTAATAGTTAGGACTAAGTATGAGAGACTTACGAACGTCTTTCTAAATAGATTTGATCAAGAAATTTACGAAAAATTTAGAATGAAATGGTTTTCGCGCTTGAAAATTCCCTATTTCTTTCTACCTATTTCCCTAAATCTGCAGACTAATATC
The DNA here is from genome assembly GCA_949715475.1 of Microchrysa polita. NCBI lineage: Eukaryota > Metazoa > Arthropoda > Insecta > Diptera > Stratiomyidae > Microchrysa > Microchrysa polita. Next base: position 118,839,503 of record OX454415.1, read on the forward strand.
GGGGTAACATCTCCTAATAAAGCGCCAAATATTTCCGTAAAGATAGTAGAATTGGAAAATGCGATTAAACTTTCTACTAGATATTCGCCATGAAAATACAAAAGTAAAAAAAGGAGAAAATAAGGAAAAACATGTTTGTAACATGTGCACCTCAAAATATATCTACTTAAAAACGTTCCCAGTATATCTACAAAAATGATATAAATGCTTTTATTATTTAAAAATGCTAGCTTAGAATTGTTAGAATAACTCTACAGATAAAAATTAAATTTTTTCTAAAAAATAAAAAAATTTTCTCAGTAGGTCCAGCCAGACCTATTGGGTATAGAATATGCATATTGTAGGAGGTGCCGACAGAAGGGTTAATACTACACACAAAGGGTAGGTATATGTATGTACAAGAAAATTCATTTTGCAATTAAGGACATGACGTGACAACAAAATATTTTGGCACTAAATTCATTCGCATGCAAAACGTGTTCATTGTCGGAGAGTGTTGAAAATTATTTGCGTTATATGTGTGTAGAGCAGATGCGAATTATTACACGTACGCAAGGCAACTTGACAAAGGATTTTATGTTCTTGTGAACGATATACGGACACTACATTAAATTAGACTGTATCGTTTGATGGACGTTGCTTCAAAGTACCTATACTGTTTTAATTTTGGTGAATCAGGGTCTATTCTTTGGTAATTCTTTATTAGAAGGTGCATTTCTTTATGTAAATTAACCCTCAGATGACTTATTTTTATTTTTCCAATGGTTAACTACCAAACAAGGTCCCCAGGGCTCATATACCATTTCTATTATTTTTGTGAGTTTTATGGTCATTCCTTTTCTAGTCCCGGAATGAATCTTGCTGTCAAAGTGTATAGAATTGCTGTTTTTACGTCCCTAAAGACCTTCTTGTGCTTCTATGCCATATTTGACTTTAACCGCAATTTTATGGGATAGTGGCGAAACATATTTAATTCGTTTCTAATCATTAGAGAAGTCAAGAGAGCCAACCAATATTGAATGAAACAAGGTTTTGCAAACGCCATAGGTACTTAGCGACGTTGTAGGATATAGGTGTAAGTGAAGGTAAGCGATAAGAAAACGATCCTATTTAGAAGCTACCATTAACATGGGCTACACAAAGAACTATCAAATTATACAGAACTTATCATTGCATTTCATTATCCCTTCCACATTTCAGTGCATTCATCTATAGGAACCAAACTATATTCCGTTGACATTTGTACTATTTTCCTTGTTTTATGGACAGCGCTAGGAATTTTGACATTGCATTAACCCTTAACTACATTCGTGGGGGACTAGGGTCCCCCAAGGTGAACATTTTTAGACTTATCTCCAATGTTTTAAATTTGATGCGGTTGAACTTTCGCGTATTTGTAGCCCTACCTAAGAGCTTGCAAACAGAGAAAAAACGCAGGACTGTAGCTTATAGGTTAGAAGCTGTATGCTCTTGGGGGACTGAGGTCCCCCACGAATGTACTTACGTAAGTAAAAAAATTTTTGAACTTCCGATATTATAATTATAATTATATTAATTATAATTTGACATTATATAGAATATATTTTACTATTCCAATGGAAGTGAAATCAAGACGACTTTTGCAAAATCATTCAATTTGATGGACTCGGGCCGGAGGTCGAACAATGTATGGCTTCAGATCATCACAATCAAATGCAATCCCTTTTTTTCGATCTTTTGAGTCCAGAACAGTTTCTTAATTAATTTAGGAATTGCAGATAACTTGCAAGAATAAGAGGTGGTAGCTGTTATCGCAGAACGACTGTACCAATTTCTAACAGCCCTTATACACCTGCAACTTGGTTGCCAACCTAAGTTGGCAACACGCACAAAACCGGAAAATAAGTGGTTTGTAGGCAGGTTGCAGGTTGCAGTCTCGGTTGCAAAAACGTGAATGGCGTGGTTGCCGGAATGTTGCAAGTGTGTGGTAAGGTACCTGCAACCTAGGTTGGCAACCAAGTTGCAGATGTATAAGGCCTGTAAGGAAAATTCATGAAAAACTGGCCGTTTTTTCCGCTTGGGATTTTCAAGATTGTTAACTATATTTAAAATTATTGTTATATTTTTCATTCTTCATTATGTGAACAACGTAATAAGCCGTTTAGCTTTTTTGTGGAATACCATTTGAATTTTGATTCGACGTTTGAAGTATGTACTGAAAGTGTCCCATACGAAATGGTCACTTTCTATAAATAAAGCTGCAAACTTTACATGCAGCTTTCAAACCTTAAAAAATGATATTTTTGCATTTATTGCACGTCTATGGTTTGTTTTAGATTAGGAGTTGGCATCATTTCCGGAACTAAATAATTTAAAAATCACATTTGGCAATGGGGGACCTGGGTCCCCCACGAGTGTATATGTGTAGGCCAAAAATAGCGAGTGTAGCTGAGGGTAGTAAGCAGGGATGTCAAAAGCTTCCAAGGAACCGGTTTTCAGATCAGTTTTGGAAGGGGCAGCCGTATTTTTTATTGCTCTAGTGCACTTGATAATTAAGTCAATATCGACATTTAAAGGAATTTTTCGAATAATTGTATTTATACAAATCGATAATTCGATTTTTTATACCCGTCACTATGTGGAAGGGTATATTAACTTTGTCATGAATTTGCAGCGCACAGAAAGAAACACCTCCGACTACATAAAGTATAATTATTGATCAGTGTGACGAGAGAAATCGATTGAGTCATGTCCGTCTGTCTGTCCGTCCGTCTGTTGCAACGCAAACTAGTCCTTCAGTTTTGAAGCTTTCGGACTGCAATTTGGTATACAAGTTTCCGTTTAGTGTACGCTGTATATATGTATGTCCGAATGGAATCGGACCATGGGGTCATGGAAAGGCCCCTGAAAATTAGGTTCTTCTAAGAAAAACTTTTTTCTTTATGTACCAATCTCAACCGAGCTTCACCCAAATGTGCTCATAGTAAAGCCTCAAAATATATCTAAGAACGGATGGAATCAGAACATTACGTCATGGGCCATACAAACAAACAACTGAAAATTAAGATCTTCTAAGAAAAACTTTTTCCTTTTTAATCCGATCTTAACCAAACTCGATCCAAAAACAAACAGGATATATTTTGTATCCTCCGCAGCTCCCTTGCATTTTGGACATTCTGGCAAGTCGTCCAGCTTGAACCAATGCAAATATTGTGGCCCGTTTCGAACTATGGGTCATATAAAAATGCATATCCCCGTGTTTTCGGTTTTCCCAAATGGCTATATCTGGTATCCGTCCGTCCGGTAAAGGCCTGAACCCATCGGACCTGCCGTCTTCTCATAGACTCAAGCCTTTCAATATTTTTTTTTTACCCCGGGTACATCTCCGGTATTACGCCTTGGCGACCGCTGTGCATGCTGCTGATGTCATCCTGGCAGATCTGCAAAGACATAATTCCGGCTACCACAAAGGCGGCTTCATGTGATAAGGTTCGGTACGCACAATACACTCCCAAAGCAAGCCTACGACCACGTTTAAGGGGTTTGTGCTACAGAGAACCCTAGTGCACTTTCCCAAACTGGCGAGTTAATTGATGTTACCACCCTCGACAATAGCAGCCTCCTAATGTTTTTAGGACCAACTATGTTTGGCATCATTTTTGTTAGAGCCGTCGTGGGGGTCGTCACCTTATTAACTCCATACTTCAGGTCCTCTCCAAAGCATAGTCACGTGCCTTCAAGTACCTAACGGCTTACTAAGAGGTTATGAAAAACATACTGTTATAAATTTTTCTCGTCTTTTCTAGACGTTCCAGTGGGTTCGATAGATTTTCGCGTACACGATGATGAATAACACTCGCTTTACTGTAACACTATTTATTACAACCACACGGATATACACCGTCTACAATTTCTACTAATTACTTCACTAATTACACTGCGTGACACCAAAAAAACGTCAAAAAAGCTGAATGCTATTTTGGTTAGCTATTGGTTCCCATATGACAAAAATGCAATTAATTTTTTTCCTGACCCTCAGGTTTTCGAGTTACACGCCGAAATCTTTTTTAATGGTCCTCATATAGTATCTGCTACTCAATTACGGCAATTTGCAATAAAATAAGTAAATTTCTTATCAGTATCCTTAAGAGGACTCTTGGCAATAAAAATCGCCGAAAATAAATATAATTTGCTCGGTTATTTTATTTTTATTCCCTTTTATTGTGACTCAAAACCGTGAAAAACCATCTTTTTTATCTTTTCGCGGCTACATATCTTTACGTAACTTTAATATTTATTATATTTTCACCTGATATACTCGTTTTTTATTATCCTTATATTATCCCTTTTGTTTTTACCTGTCATATTCTTTTTTTATTATCCTTATAATACCCCTTAAAGAGCGAAAACCGTCATGTACAAAAATTTAAAAAAAAACTTAAAAAGATATTGTTATGGTATAAATAGCACGTGTTGTAATAGTTTTACTTTAATTGGTTTACAATATGGAATCTGAAAGAAGTATTCGCAACCTGTGCAAAAATTTACCAAATAAATTTTGCTACGTGTGTGGCAAATATATTTTTAAATCGCTAGAGAGAAAAGTAACACAAAAATTAAGGGATGCTTATTTTGGCCGCGTTGTGTGTCAGGATAAGCCTTGGATACCCGATTTTTTTTTTTTGCATATCGTGTTGTATGTCACTCCACTCTAAAAAAAACTGGAAAACAAGAAATGCCTTTCGCGGTTCCAACACTTTGGAGCGAATCTAGCAATCATCACGACGATTGCTATTTTTGTGTGTTCGATTTTCGGGGTGCTACGAAAAAGCATAAGTATAAAGTGGAGTACCCTATAGTGAGTTCTGTCACGAAACCTGTGCCTCACAGTGTAAACAGCACTGTTCGCCCTCCTCACAGTGATAAAAGTAACGACCCTCAGGATACACAGTTTTTCCCCTCTCCTTCATCAAGCGATCAACGAAAACCACAGCTAATTCGCCAAGAGGAATTGAATGATTTGGTACATGGTACATGGACTTCATTAAAAGCTGTTCTAAAAGGATTCTTAGGAAATCACAAAGCCGAAAACGCAGAACTTTTAGTAACAAATATGTTTAGATATAAAGAGATGGGGTGCAGAATGTCTTTGAAATGCATTTTCTTCACTCCCATTTCTCTTTCTTTCCTGAGAACCTCGGAGCCGTAAGCGATGAACAATGTGAGCGGTTTCATCAGGACATAAAAAGGTTTGAGGAACGTTTTCAAGGTCATTGGGATACAGCGATGTTAGGAGATTATTGTTGGCGCTTACAGCGAGAAGACAGTTCTAAACATAGGAGAAAAAGTTGATTTTTTTCATTTTTCCCTTAAAATAAATGTGTTTAACAATTAAGTTTATAATTTTAAGTATTTAAATATGTTTATTATATTGTTTTATGTCCGTTTTACCAAAAAAAATTAATAAATAATAACCGATTTTTTACTGGAAATTTATTTTGTATTATTTTCTGGGAATATCAATATCTTTCCATATCTCTGAAACTGGGGGGTCAAGGGAAAAAGTAAATATGAGGTTTTAGTAAGAATTAAATGAGAATTAAAAAAAAATAAAAATTGGAGATGACGGTTATTTTTTTTTTAAATTTGTCACACAGTGTTATTGACTCGACATTATTCACGGCTAAAACTAGACTGACTCGTCGACACTGGTCGACGCTCTTATACAGGGTGTCCCGCAACTGGTTAGCCATAGACCAATGGTAGACTCTACAGGATGTTTTAGGAAAAATATCGCCAAAATTATTTCTCTAGCTTTTACCGTTAAGGAGTAACTGCTTTTTTGGTGATTCTTGTCAAAAAGCACGACTTAATAGTGGTCCGTAGGCCGTAGCCATTCACTTTCAGACTTAGTGGTCCGCAGACATCTGCAGATTGGGAACAATGAATAGAAAAATGTGAAAAGGAAATGCAAATGCAGGTTGGGAACAATGAATAGAAAAATGTGAAAAGGAAATGCAAATAACCGCAAAATAAACTAGATATGCGACTTTTCTTCGGAACCAAAATATTTTCTATAGTAACTTGATTTTGTAACTTCGATGACATTTCGCATTCGAATTTTATATGGAAAACAAAGTCATGCACATGCGCAGCTTAACCCTTCTGTCGGCACCTACTACAATATGCATATTCTATACCCAATAGGTCTGGCTGGACCTACTGAGAAAACATTTTTCTTTTTTAGAAAAGGTGAAATTTTTATCCGTAGAATCATTCTATCGATTCTTTACTGCCATTTTTAAAGAATAAAACTATTAAAATCATTTTTGTAGATACACTAGTAGTGTTTTTAAGTGGACATATTTTGCGGTGGTATTATTGTAAACATGTTTTTCCCTTATTTTCATCTCTTTTTGCTTCTCTATTTTCATGGCGTATATCTAGTAAAAAGTTTGTTCGCATTTTTCAATACCAATATCTTTGGGCAAATATTTGGGGCTTTGTTAGTAAATTTTACCTCGATATTAGCCTGCAGATTTAGGGAAGCAGGTGGAAAGAAATAGGGAATTTTCAAGCGCGAAAATCATTTCATTCTAAATTTTTCGTAAATTGCTTGATCAAATCTATTTAGAAAGACGTTCGTAAGTCTCTCATACTTAGTCCTAACTATTGAAAAGGAACTAAAACTGGTTTGAATTTCATTATATCAAATCTCAGTTGATTAGGTGATGTTATGAAACGTGATGAAATTAGGCATACTTATTTCCCGAACTTCACGGTTTTTCAAAGAAAAATCTGAGAAATTTTTATCGTTTATAGTACAAATTGTATTTTAATGACATTGTTACATCATAAATAGGAGAATTTTAAGAGAATTTCATATTTGCACTTTTTACCTCAAGAGAAGAGTGCAGGGAAAAACTATAGGTCTGGCCAGACCTATTGGGTATTAAAAAGCACTATAAATTGAAAATCATCTAAAACATACTCAAAACATGAACCAATTTTTTCAAATTTCTGCAAAATGCTTCTGAACATATTATTCTAGGATATCATGAAATATGAAGTCGCAGCGACTTCATCTTCTATACTTTTCTGACCAAAATATAGTGCCAAAGGTCTGGGTAGACCTTTGTGCCGACAGAAGGGTTAATGCTGTTACTTCGTAGTACGGGCGTCGCCGGAACAATGGGGGCAATGAATACGAAATTTTAAAATTAACAGATGCTTAAAATAATTAATCACCAACGTTTCTGTTGCATAGCTGTATCTCAACAGCATCAAAATTTACACCATTGTGAAAAGTACATTTAAATGGGATTGCAAAGCGTTGCGTGGTGTAAATTCGATTAAATACAAAATTTTAAATAGTGTGTATTCCAGTGCATTGCGGTGGAGTATTCAACCAAAAAAGTATTAAACCATACTAGCCCCAAACACTAAACTTCCAACGCCACTGCTAGCTATGAAAAAAATCAAATTGTCCCCTTTATTTTCAGATATTTCGTTTCCTTCTTTTTCTTCTTCATTGGTTGGGAACCACTGCTTTAGTAAATGATAGAATGCTGAATAATTTCATGAAAAACAAAACATTTATGGCGTTTACTCGTAGGCCACTTATTTATTTATTTGAATTATTTTGTTAAACAAAAAATGATTGCTCTAATCCGAATGAAATAAATGATCGGTTTGACTAATAAAATCGTTACGGCTACAAATGATATAGTACAGTAAACGGGTATATTTTACTTAAAAAAAATACGTAATGGCTGAAATTTGGTGGAGATGTTAAGCAACGTGCCCCAAGACTAAATCTGAGTTTTCGTATTTGTGGGAGTGGGGGAAGTTATAGTAATTTGCCTACTTATAGGGGAATTTTGCGTTTTTCCTTAATATCTTTCTTACTGGTGTTCCTACAGTAAAATGACATGTGGAAGCTTTGTTTCTCATCAAATTGTCTATTCAACGGTACCTAAGTCAATATCGTAGGCCAAATAGTTCCGTTATAGTGACCGGTTAAAGGGTAAACTGGCACTAATAATGAGAATATTTTGCTTAAGTGAAACACGTAATGGCTGAAATTTGTTAGAGATGTTAAGCAACGTGCCCTAAGTCTAAATCTGAGTTTCCGTATTTTTGGGAGTGGAGGAAGTTATAGTAATTTGCCTACTTATGGGCGAATTTTGCGTTTTTCCTTAATATCATTCTTACTGATATTCCTATAGTAAAGTAATGCATAGAAGTTTTGTTTCTAACCGAATTGTCTATTCAACGGTACCTAAGTCAATATCGTAGGCTAAATAGTTCCGTTATAATGACCGGATAAAGGGAAAAATAGCACTAATAATGAGAATATTTTGCGTAAGTAAAACACGAAATGACTGAATTTTGGTGGAGATGTTAAGGGATACGTCCTAAATCTATATCTGAGTCTGCGTATTTATGGGAGAGGATTGTTATAGTAAATTGCCTACTTATAGGTTAAATTTACGTTTTTGCTTAGTATCATTCTTATTGTTGACCCTACAGTAAAATCAAATAATATATTCACCGGCACCTTAGTCAATATCATAGGACAAGTAGACCCGTTGTAGTTACCGGTCAAGGGTCAAAACAGTACAATAAATGGATATTTTCTTTTAAAAACGTAATGGCTCAAATTTGATGTAGATGTTAAGAGACGAATCTTTTGTCTAAAACTGAGTTTTCTTATTAGTGGGGATGGAGGAAGTTGTGGTAAATTTCCTTTTTAAATACTTATTTAGTGATTGCTAAAAACTTCGCTATGTCAAGTTGTTTAAATGTGTGTTCTTGCTGATTGAAAAAAAATCAAGCTTAGTGCAGTCGCAGTCGTCCCAAAAAATAAAAAATTAATTTCTTTACATAGTCGCCGGAGTTTTATTGATGTAACAACAAAATTATATGACTACCTCAATTTTGGTTTCTTAGATTTTCTTCCTCTCTTTCGGATTCCTTATTGCTTGGGCTACAATTGTGACCAGCTTCGTGTCCTTCTGGGTTCGATGAAAAAAAAACCATCGTTATGGAGGAAGTCGTCGTTTTTGGTAAGAGTAGAAAAGTAAGGTAATTATATATACACGCGTTTCCCTAACAAACCATACAATTTGGAGAGCACTTTAATCCTGCTTTCCTACATCCACAATTAGTTTTACTAGAACAGGCACACGAAATAACTTTCAATAAATTTGGCGTGGCTAGTTCCTTTCAAACTGAAATTATTTTTTTCGAGAACTCAAGGAAACGTCTAAAGCGCAGATAATTAAGGCTTTAATTTTCTTTTTTTCCCACCATACTGTTTATAGAAAAACGATTGTTCAATAGCCAATATTGGCCTACTTGACGTATGACATTGATTTAAGTACCGTTTGATAAATTATTTGATAAGAAATGAAACCTCTATACACCATTTTACTGTAGGGTCAACAAAAAGAATGATGCAAAAACGAAAATTTAGCCTATAAGTAGGCAATTTACTATAACTACCCCGCCTGATATATACGCAACTTGAGATATAGATTTATAACGCATCCCTTAACGACTCCACCGAATTTCCGTCATTACATGTGTTATTTAAGCAAAATATTCCCATTATTGGTACTATTTTAACCTTTAACTGGTCATTATAACGGAAATACTTGACCGATGAAAATAACGTAGTAGGTACCGTAGGATAGATCATTTGATTAGAAACAAACCTCCTATACATCACTTTACCGTAGGGTCAACAGTAAGAATGATATTAACGAAAAATACAAAATTCGCCTATAAGTAGGCAATATACTTCAACTTCCCCCACCCCCACGAATACGAAAACTCAGTTTAAGATAAAAGACATGTCCCCTAACATCTCCAACAAGTTTCAGCCATTACGTATTTTTTTTAAGTAAACGGCCGTTTTGTGTCTTTTAAATACTGTACTAATAAGGAAGAGCAGTCTGTTGCTTACGAAATGTAAAACTCAAAAAATTTAAATTCACTATAATACTTTTGGGTCTAGGGTATAATTTTCTGAGAAAATGTCAAGAATGTTATATATCATTACAAAGGTAATTTTGTGTAGTTTGTTTCGTCCTCAGGACTTTTTAAGGTGAGACTCACAGTTTTCCAGATAATTCATAAAAAAGTTCATTTATACCCCTTTGCCACCCCACCCCCTTAACCCATGGCGCAAATCGCTGTAACTTTTTACTGCGTATATTGGGCAGTGTATTCAACAATTTGGCATCAAAAATTTCTTTTTTTTTATGTTTGGGTTTGGGGCTATTTTGAACCTATTGTACTATACTAACGGTCAAAAGTATCGACTCAACCTAATAGCGCGTGTATTTGTACGTGTTTTTTGGAAAGTATGATAGTTATTCATAAAAGTCGTATGTCGTTTAAAAGTTCGAAACCTTAGTTACCTGTTGGTACCCTTTTTATCAACATTTGCTTTGCACTTTTTAAATTATTGCCACTTGTAACAAAAAACCCAGAAAAATTGAAGTTTCAAGTAAAGGTCAGGTCAGGTAAACTACCCCTATAAAAGCGCCCGTAATCGGTTTCTCATTATCAGTTGCATCAGGAAAGTTAGGTAACTTACATCTGAAGTAATTTCAGTCACTGTTTGGTCATCAATGGATACGACGCCAGAACAGGCGGCACAAGTTGTAGCCCTATTGTCGGAAAATCATAGTCAGCGAACCGTCGCTCGCCGTCTTGGAATGAGTCAGTCTGCTATCTCGAGAGTTAGCAGGAGTTTTCGAGAGACTGGCAGCTTTAATTCGAGACCAAGAACGGGCCGCCCTCGATCCACTTCAGAGAGAGACAACCGTTTCATTGTAACAAGTACGTTACGAAATCGTTTCCTCACGGGTGTTGCTGCGCAGCGGAACCTGAGGCGTGTTCGCGGAGTAGCTGTCAGTGACCGCACGGTAAGGAGACGATTAAGGGAAGCGAATATCACTCCAAGACGGCCTGCCAGGGGCCCCAAATTGACTGCACGACACCGACAAGCGCGCCTCTTATTTGCTCGTAATCATCTTACTTGGAGCGATACGGAATGGAGCTCAGTATTGTTCACTGACGAGTCGAGAATGTGTCTGCATGGCAGTGACAGAAGATGTCGAGTCTACAGGCGTCCAACTGAGCGATTTGCGCAGTGCTGTTTCACTGAAACGGTTGCATACGGCGGCGGTTCCTGTATGATGTGGGCTGGCATTTCATTGGAGGGAAAAACGGATCTCGTATTCGTGCCCGCAGGAGGCCGAGGAGGAGGGCTGACAGCTGAGCGATACGTTACCGATGTTCTCCGTGTCCGCGTTGTGCCCTATGCAGCATTTATTGGCGAGAACTTTACTTTGATGCACGACAATGTCCGGTGTCATGCGTCGCGCCTCACTCGGCAGTTCTTGAATGAAGCCAATATGTCGTCACTTAACTGGCCTGCGCGCAGTCCCGACATCAATCCCATTGAACACTTATGGGACGAACTCAAGAGAAGAGTCCGAGCCAGAAATCCAGTCCCTTCGTCCATTGAAGAATTGAAGGCAGCCCTATTAGAGGAGTGGAACGGTATTCCTCAAGATACCATCAGCAACTTGATCAAATCAATGCAGAATCGACTGGAAGCTGTCATTAGAGCAAGAGGAGGAAATACCAAATACTAAAATAATAAATACTTAACTTATTTTCCAACAGTTTTTGTTTTATTTGCAAAAAACCTAACCAAAATCCATTTTCATATTTGCTCATTTTCGCTACGTTTTCGTTCAAAGAGCATCAATTTTAAAAGTGCTCACCAAATATTGGTTAAAATGGTACCAACGTAAAGCTGAGGCCTTAAGCTTTTCAATGACATACGATTTTTATGGATAACTGCTATACTTTTCGAAAAACACGTACAAATACACGCGCTTTTAGGTTGAGTCGATACTTTTGACCGTAAGTGTACAATGGCTCAACGAATTTTGATTATTTCTAAAGTAGGTACATACATACCTACACTGAGAAAAAAAACGTATTTCAAACTAAAAATTTACGTTTTTCATTTCAACATTGCAAGAAACATGTAACTTTGACAAACTTAATTTATTTCTAAATAATATAATACGTTGTTCGAACATATTTTCTTTTAGACTAAATCGTATGCATTTTTTATTTCAACACACGAAAAGTTTTCATTGATATTCCGCAGTCATATGTAATACTGAAATGCAAAATATTTCAATATCTCACTCTACAGTATTTGCCATTAAATCATTTTAAAAACAAATAGTTTAATGATCTATTCAAAATTGACTGAAACCTCGATTTAAATATGTTCAACTTTGTTTTAAAGTTGTTTCATTTTGAAGGCTGTGTCCGTCACATGTGCATAAGCCCGCCGCTTTGTTGCTCAGTGCTAGTAATCTCAGATAGCTTAGGTGGTAGGAAGTAGGACTACGAAACGATAGGTACCCGGTTCGATTCACAGTAGAAGCAAAGTGAGAAAATAAAGTTTTTAAAATATTGTAAAAAAAAAATAGTTAAAAAAAAATAGAAGAAAAATAAAAAAAAAAAAAAAAATTTTTTTTGAATTAAACGTAAAGCAGCTTTTCAATATGGCATTGCAATAATTTTAATTCAAATTACAAACATTTTGAGAATACAGCTAGAACATGTACATATAACATTTTATGCCAATGTAAAATTAAACATTTTTGCGTCTTACAAATGAAATGCAAGTTATTTTGACTAAATTCTATATACGTTTTTTCTCAAATTTACATATGAAAACTGTTAGATTGAAGATTTTTTTTTCTGCGTGTACTTGAATTTTTTCCAAGAAATACTAAACCGATATATCTGGAAAGTTATCAGTGGATTTTTAAACGACGAACTCTAACGCATAACTAGAACATACATTGTCTTGAAAAATATGGTGTTGGTTCTCTTTATAATTGAATTCGTTATACGCCAAATTTACTGTATACTCTTCCTCTGAACGGCTTATATTAAGGTGACAGACATTAATTATTTTTTTTGTGTAAAAGAGAGGTACCATGCGAATAACATATTCCTGTCAGATAGAAGTCTTATTTTCCAAGCTTCTGTGTGATCTTAACCATTTCTCGCTTAAGATTAAAAACTAGAAAGTTCATCTTTTATTTAAAAGTATAAACTTTAATTGAACAGCAAAAACCTTTTTCCGACTTTGACGTTGCACTATTGAAAAACCTTTCACGTAATCAACCAAGAAGAGAAGAATGGCATTCATTTTCATAAATCATAAACCCACTCCGTTCAAACTCGCTCTGACCGTAGTATTAACGCTGCTTTCTTCACTAAATACTACGCAGAATAATATCCAACCGAACAGAGTAATATTACTTTGCTTGCTAGTGAGACTATGTGCTGAATGCATTACAGAAACTCATAAATCATATTTGAATAATTATGACTTTCCTGTTTATGCATGAACGTTCCTCGTACCATCATAGTCGTCGGACCAAAAAGGACCATTTCCAAATACAACTCGAAACAACGATACACCAACAAATATTACCAAATTCGAACTCTGGAGATAGTACCGCTCGAATCTGCGACTGAACTGTATAGGTACTGACTTGACTTGAACCGGCCAACCACCGCACAAAAAGGAATAAATATCCGGAAAATAGCAGAACACGTGAACGTGAACACAAGGAAACAAGGACGACCCGGAAAAAGTTTTGAGTTTTGTACTTAAATATTCTTAGCAAACAAATTTCCGCGAAGTAAAGTTTCCGCTACGGTACTACAGTGTGGTGAATATTTCTAGACAGAGTTTGTGCATATTCTGATTTTTCGACCATAGTAGAATAATTGCGCGGAAGTTGCATGATTCCGACGATGACTATGAGCCTTCAACAAATGGTCGATACGAAGGATAAGATAGTGAATATTGCGACCGTGTATTAGGATATGCGATGGTATCGCTAATTCAGAATAGCATACGGTTATTATACTAATTTAGTTATTATGGCGAAAAATATGCAATTTTGAATTAATAGTATATGTTTGAATGCCAAGGCGGTTCGAAAATAGAATTTTAGTGTATAATTTTATTTGGAGGATGTCGTGTATTCGGCCGCTCTTCCAATTCCTAAAAAATTAAAATTTCAGTTTTCCATAGACGAAAGCGATCAATATAATTAACAAAATCAATTTCCTCATCAATGCAAAACTCGTCGTTCCGCATATTCTGGAAATCCTCTTGTTTACAATTTCGCTTCAAACTAGGACAATTTCCGGAAGCATATGCTACCGCAATTTGTATAACCCGCTCCAATATCTCGACTCGATTCGATGTTTTCATGTTTCATCCAAAAACATACGTCACAACATCCGCACACTTTCATCGCCTACGCGAGGCTCGCTGGGAAAATGTGTAGATGACATTCACCGCTGTCCCGAAACTTGCAATAAATCCAATCGTGCATATGATATGCAAACAACTAACCAATAATAGCGGAACTGCGAATTTTCTTCCATTTCCTTCGTCCGCCATCTACAATTTCCACATATCGATAAGCTCCAATTTGGATTTACGAACGGTATAGACGTCGGACAAACGGGCATCCTTTCCCGTTCACAATGGAAACAAGTTGAAACGGATTGTGAAGGGCCGTCGTTGCCGGGATGTGAGTGCTGGAGTGAAAATTTATGAATGTGCGGCACGGTGCGATGTTGCTTGTGTGCTGTAAAACAGGCATATATGCCTGACAGGTTTAGAAGTCTATCACCGGAACGACTATTTCCGTTTCGCCAGTTGGTTTTAAAGGCAGTGCCGTCTGGAGGATATTAGTATTGTATTTTAGCCAACGGGTTGCCAGAACGTATTTCGGATTACATGAAGCTTGAGTCCTGCCAAGTACGTTATTTTGTCTCCACAGAATTTTAACTCCTCGAGGCATTGTTTTCCTAGAGTTTCAATCTGGTACCACCTAAAGTATGTGCTGTTAGGTGGCACAAAACCGCAAGCCCATACGCGCACTGTCTGCCTGACTATCATCACGTATTGGTGCTATTTATCAGAATTTGTGATTGCACGATTTACTCTCAACTGCCAGGCTGGAAATTATGCAAATCACTTCCGATTTTGTCCGAACGAGCGGAACGCAACGTAACGCGACTCAACCTAAATATATGATGACATTTCGCTGAATTATCATTCACCAACTGTGTGGTAGCTTCCACGAAGCGAAATGCCTAATTCAGGTTTCAGCTCACCACCTTATGTCGTCTCTATAGATTCCAGGCGATGCCGATTTCCATAACATGTACATACACACAGGCAGGACGTTTAGCACCATTTCACACCAGGAGCCAGGACAGAGGCAACCAGAACCAGCTGTGGTGGTCGAAATTGTTACACAATGGTTTCCGGGACTTTATCATTGACGAAAATTCTGTTGTGTTGTTTTGATAAGCGTTGAAAATAGACGAGGGAAATTTATTTTTTTGCAATTTACATTATTCAAAAATATATAAATTTATTTGGTCAATTTGCATTTTTTATTTTTTTTTATAGTCAATTGTAAGGGTTGCGTAAGATATCAAGGACTTGACAGAACAAAATAATAAACTGAAAATATGAGGAAATATAGTAGATTTGAATGGAGAGTTAAACATTAATATGAGTAGAGTGGATAAGCTCAACTCAATGCATTTTTTGTTCTACACAGCTCCATCGACAGAATAACATATAAAAACCCTCGCTAACAAACCCAAATGGCAGAAATGCAAAATTAATTCAGATTTTTGGTGTTATAGGACCGCTTGCTTGGACTGGTTTCCCTTAGACATTTTTTTTATCTTAATTCGGGGTACCCCTTAATAAAATTTATCTGGATTATTGAGGTATGAATTTGAATTGAATTCTGTGTGGCAGCCGCCTCCTGTGTTTCAATGTCTTCGGTAGGTTCGTACCTTTCATGGTCAACAGTTGTATAGCCTTTTCAGAACCTTAACAGTTGGTCTACCACTCGTAATTCTATTTTTTATTCAATTGTATTTATATATGTTTTTAGTAACAGTCTAACATTAGTTCGTGTTTTTCATTGAAAAATATTGTCCTCTATGTGGGGTTTAAAAAAGTCAATCAGTCAATGGTGCTATTGAAATATATAAATTCCAACTGGTGAATAATACAGATATTCTAATTAATTTCCCAGATAAGCATTACCAAAAATGCAATAGACGAACATGTTGTTGATCAAGTATCAATAAATTATTATCTGATTGGGGTTTTTTTAAACGCCAATTGAGAATGTTCCCATTTCCATATTGACATTTTATGATGAAATTCTACCATACCAGTGCAAGTGTTCGGCTAGGACGCTCTGTGGCTCACTTGGTTGAGTCGCACTCTACGATGCTAGTAATCTGAAGGTCTGGAGATCGAATCTCGGCGTGGTCCAGGAAATATATAGTGCTTGCAACATTATATACACTCCTCTATATGCAATGTAACGTTGACTCGATGTAGCCGATAAACGGCTGAGTAAACGCACCATGCCCCACAAAGTAAATTTTTTTTTTTTTTACTCCAAAATGGAAATTTAGAAATTCCCAGTCCCAATTACGGTTTTTGAAAAACACTAACCGGAAAACAATTAATGATTTTTTCGAATAGTAAAATATTTCCCTTCTGGGGTAATCTATGGGGTTTTATTAACACCACTTTTTTTACAGTGCAAATATAACACTGGGAAACACAATTTTTGTCACACGAACTTTGTGAGCTTTTTTGTTTGTTTTGTATTAGTGTCCTCTCCTCAATAAATGCCATTACTTCGTTCCAGTCACGTCCCATTTTTTTTGTGACCGTTATGTATTCGTATTCCATAGATTTCGTGGTTTGGCGTTATTATTTCAGTAAAACGACATCTCCTGGTATGCACTGGAAAATAACTTTAAGCAGGTTGTATGAACGTAAAGCGTTTCCTTTTTTATATCAAACCTAGAGTAGCGTTTAGGTGTATCCGTCAAGGAACACCAGAGCTTACATTAAATTATGGGCATATATATATACTAGGTTAGGTACTAACACGCTCTGCGGCTCACTTGGTTGAGTCGCACTCTACGATGCTTGTAATCTACAGGTCCGGAGATCGAATCTCGGCGTGGTCCAAAATATCCGTACATGTGCGGATAGGAAATATATAGTGCTTGCAACATTATATACACTCCGAAATGATACGCAATGTTACGTTGACTCGAAATTGCCTATAAACGGCTGAGTAAACGCACCATGGCCCCACATGGGGCTATACGGTGCTGAGAAGAAGAAGGTTGTATAAAAAATCCGCCCTTTTAGTGAATTTCACAAGTCCTAATGAACTTAATGGTAGTGGGTGTTATTCTTTAAATAAACATTTTATAAATGGGAAAATGTGAAGGATAATAACGGGTTATAATGAAGGATGAAAACAGCAAACGGAAACTAAAAGATCTTACAAGATCCTTTTGGTTAAAATCTTTAGAAATTCTTTAGGAAGCAATGCAGCTGAAAATTACTAACATTTATGAACTTATAACTCCTTAGAAAGCTTTAGTGTGTAACATGTCCTTAAAAGGCATTTTGTTCACTCGGAATTACAACTTCTTCCAAACACTAAACCAGTGATTTCCAAACGGGTGGGCAGAGGCAGGCGTGACGATCAGGGAAGGGGGTGCGGGCACAACTCTAATATTAATGTCATTAACAAATTATGGATTGCTTGCCAATAACGAATTATGATTTTCTTGCGAACTTCTTCGAAATACACCAGGGGTGTTGCAAAGCGTTGCAAAAATTGTATTTTCGCCCATTAGTTAGCTGCTACTAAATGCATTTGATGAACATAAAAAATGAAAATAAAAAATCACTTGGGCACGATTTCAGTATCTGCGGCGCCAAATTTCGATGATTCCATTTCATTAATATTGGCCTGAACCGACCGAATCTGCAATCCATTTTCGCGAAATCGTAACGGTTGTCCAGATATTCAATGTCAAAGTTTGACATTAATATGGGGTAGTTCAGTTTTTAATGGGAATTTGGGGGTATTTTTACTACATATTGATGTGAATCAATAGCATTGCTCCAAAAATAACATTTTAAATTTAATTTGCCCTCCTGTCTAGCAAATTGTACAATTCTTGCTCGCAAATATATTTTGACTTTTCATATTATTAACAAATACCAAATTGGTAAAACTTACTATTCTAGTGGGACTGATTAAAATTAAAACGTCATTTTGAGGGCATCGAACACTTTCCCCAATGTGTAAAGCGGAAATGTCCCCCTTTTCTTATCAAATTACATAACTGGCTTCATAGAAAAGTCAAACTTTGGCATTGCATATCTGGAGACCTGTTACGATTTCGCGAAAAGGATTGCAGATTCGGTTGTTTCAGGTCAATAATAATGAAATGGCATCCTCAAAACTTGGCGCCGCAGATACTGAAATCTCCTCATCACTTGATATGGCTGATATGAACCGCATCAGCTGTCGTTTTTCAATGACTTCTGATAAAAAAAACGAATTTATCAATATCAATTTTGCTGCTCGACGTATCACTGAAGCCATGATGACGGTCGAAGTCACAACGAAATTCAGGATGCGGAAATCATGAAATTTAAATAATAGTTTCTAAAAAGATCTCATAGTTCCAAAGTATGGGCTGCACTAACAAACAAATTTTCAATCAATTTAAATTGCAACAATGGATTCCGAACTTATGTCGAAAATCAAAAGCATTCCTTGCCCATGGCAATTTTTGCAACTATTTTCGGTGTATGGCCAACATTTTCTCCGGGGGCGCGATCATCAGCAGATTTCGCAAGAGGGGCAAGAGCTGAAAAAGATTGGAAACCAATGCTGTAAGCTGTAAGTGACGGACAAGGCCAAAGATTCCCGCGATATATTATTATTATTATTATTAGTGGTAGCGGTAAGCAAATTGACTGTGCATGTAGAGTGGACCTGTGCACTACATGTGCATTTAAATAATTTACTCCAATCAATAGAGACGAAATAATAGGGGTTAGCGCAGTGGCGGCTCGTGGTGGAAAATACCGGGGTTCACAGGGAAACATAGAAATGTACTGATTATATGGCAAGAATAGTAATGTAGCTAAATTTTTCATAGTTTATATTTAAAAAAATACTGTTTTAAATTACATATTATTCTTCCGCAGACTATTTCCGACTTTTGTTAGCTGGAATGTTCGTTTTCACTCCCGCACAATAAACAGGGAAAACACACATGGGGAATCCATGGATTTTATTAAATTTTCATTCTATCAAAATCCAAATCGGCCTGTGGACAAGCTCATTGGACAGAACGAATATCCATTAAAATCCATACATTCCACATATCCCCATAAATCTACGCTTTAATTTCACGCCGAAATTGTTATTTTCCGTCGCTTGCACTTGCACTAAAGAAATCAAGGGTGTAGTTCTTCCGCAGTTTTTTATTATTATTTTCTATTAGAAGATTTTTAAAATTTGCTTTAAAAAAATCGACCATTGCAATTTCATTCATCGCGATTTCAACAGAACAGACGGATGCGAGCATGCGAAACAATCTCTCTGCTTTTAGAATTTAGTTCATACAATTTACAAGGCGCTGTGCACAACCTCTTTGTGCACAAGTGTAAATTTTGCACTACCCCCTTGCCCCGGAAACCGCTAAAACATCCATAATTTGCGCGTGTGCTCCTCTTTCCAGATTGTGCACTCATCGTGATTGCAGGTTGTTGGTCGCAGTGTCGTGACCATGTCGTATGTGCAGTGAGCAGTCGGCATAGTGTACATTCATACATATGGGATGGGCATATAGATTCAGTAGGTAGAATGTGTATCTTGGTATAAATAGAATAAGGCCGTGTTGCGGGCTAGATGTGCTATTTGGGATACGCATTTCCGATTTGAAGAAATCAGTGAAATACGTGCCCTTACGATTTTTTTTTGCAGGGGGTGCTCATGCATTTGTGCACATATGGGACAGCCGCCACTGGGTTAGCGTGCAAAAATTGGGGATGCCGATTTTAGATGGTATTTTCAAGATAGCGGCGGGAGCACAGGCGGGAAAGCAAACTTGGATTTAAACAAACTTGGATTTAAACTTACCCCACCTATATTTACAACATATCAAAAATTTGAGAAATTCCCAATTTTTGTAAGGTTAAATCTCCTCGTTGATTAGATTAATTGGGGCACAAGCTTCCGTATGTATTCATTGCAAGTCAAACTATCTATGGTGTATACTTCAGAAAACCCATTTATTTTTCCTAATTTGTTTTTCTGTCATATCGCTCACAGAATGCTATAGTGGCACATCTTCTATTTATCGAGATAATCGCATTTAAAGAAAAAGTGAAAAATATGTGTTGATGTTTCAGTTGATAGTTAAATTAGAAACATCGCAATTTTTGGTATGATAATAGAGATCTGGGTGTTATTCCTAGCTATATTTTCCGAATTTAAAATTTAAGATTTTTTCCGTAATTCTTGTGAGATCTGCCACTATTGCACAAACAAGTAAAAGATTAGAAATTAAAGATGTGCCGTTTTAGAGCATACATTTTATCAATTACAAAAATTTTTTTCCCGTTATTCACGCTTAATTCATCATTTTTCTTAATTACAAAATAAAAAGCCTCAGTCTTGTATAGAATTAAAGTCAGAATTCTTCATCATTCTATCATTTGTCTACCATTTTTGATCCTCAGACCTCAGTTCCTAAATTTTCATAAAAATATAGAGGTATATGTGCCGTAAAGCCCCTTATAATTGAAGTTTCGTTGTGCGAGTTTTTGTCATACTATAGAATATACTATTGGGTGTATAATAAACGTTATAACTCAAATTTCGAAATTTTCGAAGATGTGCCACTATAGCATTCCGTGAGCGATATGTACATTTTCACATACATTTTCTGCATCAGAATCGGAAATATGGCAAAAGCTCCTACTACGCTTTTGAAATCTCTAAAAAAGTTGATATTATCCGCTGCACCCTACTTCGTAATATATGGCCCCACGCAGGTTTAAAGAGGCCTACTCCTACTGATAACACCCGGAGGCTTGACAGCCTACAAACACGCAGGAAAATCTTACTACAGAATTTAATAATTTATCTTATGTACATATGAGGCACTTATTTCCAAAACTCGCTTCTTGCAATTTGGAAAATTTCAAAGTAGGTTTGGTTTTTTGCAAATAATTAAAGTCTGACTTCGCTTTTTCCCTAAAAATTTTACATAATAAACTTCTTACTGTTTGGAGAATATATTGAAAGACAAAACGAGTTCAAGCATTTTTTCTTGACTTTACAATCAAACTTGAAACTTGGACATTGATATTTTTTTCGAAATGCAAGAAGCGAGTTTTAGAACTCAGTGCCAGATATATGTTCATAGTGACAGAAATTTGGGGCTATTTTCGTATGAAAACAGCTCCAAAACATTTCAATTCCCATATACAAATTGACACATTGAAAATACCCCATTTTGCGTGTTTTATTTGAAACCTTTTTTTTCAAACGAAAACGTGTAAGCACCCAGGTCTCAAACCTAAATTCCCCTTTTCAGCACATTTCGGCTCAATCCGATATTTTAACTGACACCCGAAACAAATAGGGGATTAACAATCGGAAACCCAATCCCGGGGCTGCAACTCCAGCTCGTTGACTTGGGCAACAGCCTCCAGGCACCTCGAATCCAACAGTCCCTGCGTACACCCATCCCGAGGTATGCTATTCGCTAAAGACTTCTCAATAGCAGGTGTGATCATCCCCTTATTGGTTAGGCCTAACACAATAACACAATATTCAGACGTGCATATACCAGGTTCGTTTGACAATTACTTCACAGCCGCCGGACGGCTCTTTTAGTTACTAGTCAACAATTCGACTCGGGCCAAATAATCCATAAACTAGATGGGTGTATAGGCAAAGCCACCTTCATACAAGCCCGGAAGCAAAGCACGGTCATATACTGAAACGACAATTCATAGGCCTGTTCAGATCGAAAATTTACATTGCGGTAAAGGCAAATCGGGCAAGCTTTACACGAAAAGTACCTATTGGTTCCCGGTCGATTTTTGTCGCGAAAAGTGCAATGTGTCGTGAATTGAAGTGTCTATAATGCAGTGAAAGAAACAAATTTAGATAAAAAGTGAATTTTCCACGTGTTTTCGCGATTTTTATCAGAGCAGACACGGTTTTTTACATGCGCTGTGCGTGGGTTAGTGCATCGTGCAACGTATATACGACATATTCATTGGCTCACTTTGTGTGCATGTATTGCTGCTTCCCGGCTTTCTAAATTAAGGTGGCTTTGTGTATAGGCGTAAAAGCCATTCTCCATAGCTAGCTCCTTAGAGGCTCAGGTTAAGCGAAGCTGCCAGGTTCGAAAATTTACACGCTCGCTTATGGCGGATTGAATTAAATTTAAAAATGTAGCATACTGAGTTTTCAGTAGGACAGCATTTTCTACACCCGGCCCAGCAGCAATTAAATAAAAAATGGGAATGGGTTAAATTGACCTGTGCTACTTTTAGTTTCTAAATATTTTGGCTTGTATTCTTGCAGATTTTCTATATAGTCCTCGGTAGCTGGAGAAATAAGCGTCTTCTAAAGATTTGTTGCTACAAATCAGTCTAGTCAATCAGTGCCAGAGAATTTTATGGGCCAGTATCTCGTACATTTTATGGTAGAGAGAAGACGAACATAATTTTCAGAAAACTTTTACATTATAATTGAAATTCATTTTTTGTTTATTTTGCATAGTTATGCGATATTTTGCGTTGCTTGCCATCATCTGAAATTGAAAAAATCATTACGCAATTTCATACAATGGCGTAACTAAGTTAAATATGAGCTTCCTGAAAATTGTCTATACGAAAAGATAAAATGTACGAGAAACTAGCCCTATATGAGTTAGAATTTAGAAACGGGCAAATTTTACCCATCCCCCTCCCTAGTCCACCTAACGATTTCGTGCAATGCTTATGGCTGCTGTTGCCAAACTATGTATTCATTTATTTATGGAAGTTTTCCTTAACCAATAATTATCCGTCTAATTTAAAGTCTCGGCGAAACTTCCGAAAAATTATATATAGATCCTCAACTTTTCAAAGTTTCAAGTTCCAAGTTCAGTTATTTCGATTTATTTCAAGTTTCAGCGTAAAATGTGAAATGTTTTTTCTTCTTCTTCATCTTTTGCTACAAGTCAAAACGTTTTCTTACGCAAAAGTTTAGCATATGTTCATATAAACTTTACTCGAATCCGCATACATCAAAAATACGACCGAACAGTTTTTGCATCTTCGTATGCATTATAAATATTGCAAATAAAATTTCAGTTTAAGTTTTGAGTCAAAATGTCCCAAAACTCTGCCTTGTTTGTTTGTCTCATAGTTGCTATAAAGTCGTAAGAAATATTCGCATTTCGCATGGTAGAGGAACGTGAAGACGGTCGGAAACCAATGAAAATATATCACAATTGTGCAAGCAGCAAAAAAAAAGACATCAACCAGATCGATTTTATAGAAAACGTGTGCTGTGACATTTTTCAGTTCACTTGAGTGCGTTCAATTTATTTTGTTTGAAGTTCAAGTTGAGCAATCGAAGAAAAGTTTGATCGGGTCGTACAAGCATCAAGCAAGGGAAGCAAGCAATGATAAGGTAAGGATAATATGGAGACGAAATTTTCCAAGTCTATTTGTATATAAATAGAATGAATACGTTTTTCTTTTTCAATTTCGCGGAAAGTACCTACATAAAATTGTTTATATTATGGAAGTGTCGAAAAACTTTTCATTAAATTGAATATTTGTGACAGTAAGTATGGGTCTAATTTAAACCATATTTAAGACGACTCCACAAAAAAGTAGCAGCAGCAAAAACAGTACTACTTCTGTTTTAAACTTCTTGCAATTGTGTAAACGTTGAGTGTGTGTGTGCTATCTAAAGGAAAGATATTCGCCACTTAACATCAACACATCCATTAAGGCCGCCATTAACAAACCTCAAATAAGATTCATTTATTCATTTATCGCGCAAACGGTATACACTGCGTTTCACTTGAATAGCACACTCTATACATTAGATTTATTTTCTCAATATCTTTAAAAAAAATGAAGACAACAGATATTTTGTATTTTTTATTTGCCATTTGATTAATTAGCTATAATTTGAAATAAAAAGAATTCAAATTTTTCCAACATGTAATCTTAGAAAGAAAAAAAATGTAAAACACCAATGAAAAAACACAGGAATTCTGTTTCACTTGAATAGCACACTTTTTTTTAAACCTATTTTAATTAACTTTTTATGCAGTGAGGATAACTTATTATTGTTCAGAATACAAGTTGAGATTAATTTGAATTAAAATCAGCAATTTTAGTAATGGGTTGAGCCTCCCCCGTTTGAAATAACCTCCTAGATCCTATTAGGCAAATAATCGTACAAACTTTTGATGTAAGCAAGGGAAATGGTAGCCCATGATGGCAGAATGGCTTCAATTATTTCAGTCTTTGTTGAAAATTATTTACCAGACTCATAAACTTTTCTAACCAGCCATCTCCAAACATTTTCTATTATGTTTAGATCCGGCGAGTATGGTGGCCAGTTCAAAAGAGTAACATTTTTGGACTCGATAAACGACTTTACGGCACGGGCAGTGTGTATTGGTTCATTGTCTGGTTGTAAAGTCCACGGCAATGGTCCAAAGAGACTTTCGAATGTCGGAAAAGCCTTTTCTAAAACACCTTGATACGACTTAGCATTCATAGTGGTGTCTAAGAATTGGAGTTCACAAGTGCCGTAGTAGGATTTGGCTCCCCAAACCATAACGCCGCAAACTCGACTGTGCAAACGATCCAACTGGTGAGTCTCCTTCCTTAAATCATAAAAATAACAGTTATATCCATCGGGCCCTTCCAAATTAAATTTCTTCTCATCAGAAAAAACAACGCGATATCACTCTTTGGTCCATGACATGTTCGTACGCGAAAAAGTCAACCGAGCTTGTTTATGAGGGGGTTAAGAGGTGTTTTTTTTTTAATTTTAGACGCTTTAGGTCTTCAGCTTTAGAATTAGCACGCCATACAGTTGTTTTACTCGCACTGAGACCAACTTTTAACCGAATTTTGTCCACAGAATCATATGTGAAATCGATGCTTCACGCAAAATAGATCGCTTATCTGCATAAGAGCGTACACAGCTCACTCGACCTTTCATATTTTTCCATAATTATCACAATTTTTAATTAAATTGTAAATCACGTTTCTGCCTTTTCCAATTTTTTTCGATATTTTAGTCACTGAAAAGTCACAATCCCTGTAATTTTTTATTTTAACTTATTCTTCGCTTGTTAAGGCTTTACCACGACCCAAATTTTTTTAAAATCAACGAATCGTACTTAAATTACTCAAAACGACTATAGATTGTGATATTGTGACCACGTGCACCACGTATTTGAAGCTTAAACCCAACTGTGCTATTCTAGTGAAACAAAAAATCTGCTCGCTTTTGAAGCAAATTGGTGAAAAAAGGTAACGGTAAATTTGGAGAGTATAATTTTTCTTTTGGGGAACCCACACCAACAAGACAAAAAAAAGTACTAGCAAAGTCATAAGAATATTGATATATAAGCAAATTACAATGAAAAAACGGAATGTGCTATTCAAGTGAAACGCAGTGTACATAGGCATAATTGCCTGGTAACATAACCTTTAAATTATAACGATTTATTTCCCATTTTCTTTATAATCTACACAATTTTCTGGCAAAAAGCACCACTATGGATTTAAAACGAGAGCACATTAAGGAAAAGACTTTTCCACTCGTCCTTTCTCCCTGTATAAACATAATTTTTAGCAATACATTTCCATTCATATCTCACACCATTCCCATCCATATACTGGCTCCTATAACTAACTACCTACCTCCCCATCTTATACATACATTTCTTTCCACACTTGACGCACAACGCAAACGTATTTTGTCGATTTCTCGAAGGAAACGTCTCTCTTCGCTCGCAGTCTTCACACAACACAAACCTACTTAGGATTTTATCGGTCGCTCTTTATAGCACCATTAGGGCTTATCATATCTAATAAATTCTGATAGCGCCTATTAGTACGGTGTTTGATGCTATTGACTTTGGCAGAGAGGCGCGCGTTGCGGCAGTATGAGTGCAAACTAAAAGTTCTAATTCGACACATTTGCAGACCCATAGTCCTTCCGTTAACGTAATCTTGGCGAATCGTTAATATCCTGATGCCTATGGACGAAGATGAGAATGAGATTGTTGGGGCTTTCCATTCATTTTATCGGCTTTTTCTTTGTAAGTGTATACAGGCGCATTTTTCCTAATATTTACAGCTGCTTTGAGTAGTGGCTGTGGATTCTCTCTGAGGACGAGAAAATGAAGAAAGAGAGATTTCCACTCAACTTTTATGCCATTTTGAAATATAAAATATTCATTATCTTTTTTTCCTTCAATAACATAAGCCATAACATGCATCATTTTTCCGTAGAAAAAAAAATCAAGAAAAGAAGACAAATGATGACCGTAAGCCTTAAAATATTAATTGCAATTTTTTTGCATCGGCAGTAGCCAAAACTTGAGAATTGCTTTATTGTTACCCACAAATCCCAAGGCCGGAGAGAATTCGACTAAATCCAAAATTAAGATTTTATGTCTGAATCGGTCTATTAGTGTATTGGGAATAATATTGTTGTAGATGTAGTACCCAGTGGCGGCTCGTGGTGGAAAATACCGTTGGTTCACATAAGGAAATATAAAAATGTTTTGACTTCAGGAAGAATATGATTTAATTAAATATTTCATAGTTTATATAAAAAAAAACTAGTCTACAAAAAAGCCAAAATTCAATAGAAATTATTGTTTTTATATTACATATTATTCTTCCGCAGACTATTTCCGACTTCCGTTAGCTGGAATGTTCGTTTTCACTCCCGCACAACAAACACGGAAAACAAAAGGGTTTTCTTAGCCGATCACACATGGGTAATCCACGGATTTTAATAAATTTTCATTCTGTCAAAATCCAAATCGGCCTGTGGCTCATTGGACAGAACGAAAAAACATTAAAATTAATGGATTCCACATATTCCCATAAATCTACTTGTTTTTTTTTCGCGTAAATTGCCGCTTTAAAATCACACCAGAATTTTTATTTTCCGTCACTTCCAGTTGCACTAAAGAAATCACGGGTGTACCCCCAGTTTTTTATTTTAATCTCATTTTTTTAGAAGATTTTTTAAATTTGCTAAAAAAAATGACCGTTGCAACTCCATTCATCGCGATTTCAACAGAACAGACACATGCGAGCATGCGGCACAATCTCTCTTCTTTTAGAATACAGTTCATACGATTTACAAGGCGCTGTGCACAACGGCTTTTTGCACAAGCTCTAGTGTAAACTTTGCATTACCCCCCTGCCCCGAAAACCGCTAAGATATCCAAAATTGGTGCGTGTGCTCCTCTACTCAGATTGTGCCGTGCTATGCACCCATCGTGATTGCAGGTTGTTGGTCGCAGTGTCGTGACCATGTCGTATGTGCAGTGAGCAGTGTACATACATGAATATGTATATGGGCATAGATTTAGTAGGTGGAATGTGTATCTGGATCTAGGTATATATATAAACAGAATAAGGATGCGATGTACGATTTGAGATGCATTTTCGATTTGAAGAAGTGAATTACGTGCTCTTACGATTTTTTTCTCAGGGGGTGCACGTGCACTTGTGCACATATGGGCGAGCCGCCACTGGTCGTACCCCTTGCTAGAATGCTTTCGGAAGATTTTTTGTTTTTAAGATTTAAATTCCATTTAAAACTCTTCCGTGTTAACTTGACTTGAGGTATATACACCTTTGTTGTTTTGTTTTTGGGGTGATCTGGCTCTAGTCATCATTAATAATGATTTCGATAGCTACATAAAAAAAAAAATATTTTTTTTTAGCTTTTATGCTATAAATGGCTTAAAAAATTTGACGTATTTACTCATATTTAAGTTATCCAATGTCGACGCAAATTGACGTATCTAGCAATTGTTAACGTAAGTTAATGTGTCTACATGGACTTTCACAGATACGTTATTTATTGTTAACAATACTTCACGTAATGTCATAATTGAAAATATTATTATGTATATAGGTACCCTAGGAAATTTGAACATAAAGTTGAGCAAAACTTAGGGGAAAGCTTGATTTTTGTCTAAGCCTTACTTTCGGGGTCCTACAGAAGACCCCAAAAGTCCCCTTCTGTACGAATGCCTCTACCGATACTACAGAGGACCAAAGACTCGATAACGGTAATATGTTCTAAAAAGTGGTGTATGGCAAATTTATAGCTCTTCTTGTTTGTGAAAAAAATGTCAAACGTAGATTTTGATTCAAGTACTTCTAACGGTACCAGGGAGTCAAACGGTATTTTTTACTAAGGTTTCAGGAAAAT
The DNA here is from genome assembly GCA_949715475.1 of Microchrysa polita. Taxonomy (NCBI): domain Eukaryota; kingdom Metazoa; phylum Arthropoda; class Insecta; order Diptera; family Stratiomyidae; genus Microchrysa; species Microchrysa polita. The sequence goes on from OX454415.1 coordinate 118,867,993, forward strand.
CTCTATCCCGGTAACTCTGGTTAACCTTCCGGCGGGCGCAATACTAATCGTATCACGATCGGACGCAATGCATCTGACAGATTAAGTGCAGAAAAAAGGATGAAACTAAGTTTCTGTATATTTTAGACTCTTATTTATTGTTGTCTGGCTGGTCGAGCGGTTAGTGCGCGCACCTTCGGTGCACAGGCTCATGAGTTCGAATCTCACCGTGTTCCATTGTGTTTTTCGAACTCACGAGCTTGTGACGGACTATGATCTCACTCAGATGTTAAACGAGTACCCATTTATGGGGATAAATAACACTGCTGAGCGTGATGCTGATCTCATTACCTCATCAAAAAGCAGATAAGATCTTGGAAATAGGATGTCACTAACACATCCTGCGGCCTTAGTCCAATGTTGGATTGTCGCGCCTGTTATTATTATTTATTGTTGCATTGTCTTTTTGAAACAGTTCTACGAAATTTTGGAATCAAAAACTGGCCCAGAAAGTTTCATACCCTTCACATTTTCTAAGAATATTCCGCTTTCAATAGCTACAATATTTAAAAAACCTCCAACAACTCGACCGCTTAAAAAATGTGAGCTTATTTTACTAAAAACACACTATTGAACCATTTGGTGAACCTGAAAGTCAACACAACGTTATTACGCAATGCGAAGAGTATAACATGTGGACATTTTCATAGAAAAGGAGAAAATAAAACAATCGGGCGCAATGCATCTGAGAGATTATTTCATCCCCTCGCGCCACTCAGACATATGGTAGATAGAAACTGAAAACTGCTTTGGGTAGTTGATCGATAAAGATTAAGCTACTGTGAGTTTCAGATCTCTCCCTTTTCATATCGCTGATTGGCGCAAAAAAACTGGCGATTTTATCTGTCAGATCCATTGCGACCGCCCGAAGTTTAAAAAAGTTTGTATGGCGAATTCGTAGCCCATATACAGTTTTGAAGAAAACAGCCGTTAGGAATACTCAAATAAAAATCTACCTTTGACATTTTAATCACAAACCACAAGAGCTATTAATTTGCCATACACCACTTTTTAATATTATCCTTATTTAAATATTCAGAAAAACCTGGTCTGCAGGGTCTTTGACCCTTTGTAGCACCGCTAGCGGACGGGGACTTTTGGGGTCTTGTTTTGGAAAGGAAGGTTCATGTAAAAATTCAGCTTTCCCTATTTTTTCTGAAGTGAAATTGTAAATTTTCTGGGGTAATACTCGTAGCCAGCAAACTTAAACGAATGCTGTAGGAATTATTCTAAGCTCATTCAAGCAGTGAACCGTTTTGTGTAATGAAGGCCCAATCGTTCAATATTTTGCTGGCATTAGAGCTATAGGACTTTTAACTGACGTAACTACAACAACATTTTTTAAATACCAAAACTCATCCAATCTCAAATTTGCAAAGGCTTTATGTTATTAGCAAGATGTAAAGTCTAGTGCACAGTACACTTTCAAAATATTTCAAAATTTCATTTGAAAATAAATAAAATCCAATCGTTTACACTAAACCGCATGAATCTAGAAAGCATAATACATGTAGAAACTCCAGTGGCGCTCCCACAGGAGGCACTAAGAGGCTCAAGCCGCTCAGAGAATTAAAAATTATGTAAGGAAAAATTGCAAAATAAAATACAAAGAAAAGCATGTGGTTGTAGGTTTTTTTTAAAATATGAATCGTATTCGTATCCTTCAAAGTGTTCAACATCCTTACACGAGCCCAATATTTAAACATACGCCAGCAATTATATTTACTCGTCAGTTTAATTTGTAAGCCAGGCGATTGCCCGGGGGCCAAATGTTGGGGCGGCTTTTTAGTTAGCGTTCGAGTAAAGTGAAAATTACAAAAGGATGAAAAGTAAAAATGTTATGTCAACATGCGTAGTCTAAGAAAATTGGACGAAAATATGGCCATCGAACGGCAAAAATCCTACATCGGAAATTTTTTTGATTATGGTTGGGGATGGTTCCGAGATGATGGCATAAAAAATCCCAACCGATTTGGATAAAAATTAAGGGTATCTCCCATACAAAGTGACCCATCAGGAGTTTGTTCTGCAGTTTATAAAATGAGTAGTACGTAGAACAAACTCCTGATGGGTCACTTTGTATGGGAGATACCCTTAGTTTTTATCCGAATGAGCTGATTTTTGGTGGGTGGGGTAGGGTTACTACCTCCAATCCCAACAAACCAATATTCAGCACTCTGCTCAAATTTTGATGGGAGTTATGGATATGCCGTTTTGAAAAATTTTAATGGGGAGGATAATGGGGGCCTTGACCGGAGCGACTCAATGTTTACCTTAAAATGATCTTGAATTTATTGTGAATACTTATACAAAATTTCACGGCTGAACTAAAATTCTTTCAAAAGTTATGGAGCTTTTAAAAAAGGTCTAAAATGAAAATATCCATTAATTAAATAACGCATTTAATATGTTTTTATTTATCAACTGTTTCATTAATTCTCTTTTGAAAATTGTGTGGACTTAACAAGCCCACAATTGATACGACGTGCTACATTTAGAATCCTTAAATGGAGCTTAGTGAAAGTTGTCTAAATTTTACTTACAAGAAGTGCAATTCGCTCAGTAATGTGCTTATCAAATTCTTCTTGAAAAAAATGGTTATTGACAAATTATGCAAATTGCAATTAAAAATTTAATTTCTTTTCACCAGAACTGAGGACATTAGAATCCTTAATTCTGTTCAAAAGCAAAGAAATTAAAATTTTAATTGCACAATTCGTCAATAACTCATTTTTTTAAGGAAGGAATGGGTCTAGTTGCATAACCCCTAAATTTTTTCTAAAGTGGAGGGATGCTAGGCGATATGTCCCAATTTTATTTTCCGTATAAGATAAATTCTATTGCAATTGCTTTGATTCTTTTAACATAGAGAGCATATTTCGTTCAAGGTGGTTTGAGTTTTAGCAGGATGATGGACGCACAGAGCCGGATAGTCTTCCCTAATTTGTTTCTGCTAATACCGGGATTTGGCTGGGTTTTCTTGATTTAACTACATAGATCTGATTTTATTCTCTTAGAACTCTGTGCATTTATGAAAATAACTCGCGAATGCTCACAACATTCGGAAATTCGACCGCGAAGAGATACGGCTAATTGAAGTTTATCTGCCTGCTGCGCAGTTCGTAAGAAAGGTATCAAAAATGTTCTAAATCCAAAATGTTAGAAATGAAAACGAACACCTTTCTTTAGCAAAAAAAAATTTCCAGAGTAGCGTTTTCTAAAATGTGTTGAAGTTTTAGTGGAGTGGAAAACAATATTTTCGGACTAATTTTCAATGTCTTACGTCGGTTTTAAAGCCGACAGGCTCCCTTGTGCCATTTGTATTTATCTTTTTTTGGATGAAGGTGAAGAATATGTTGCTGAGATAAGTCAATAGCAAGCTTAAATTTAATTTGTATTTGATTCCAAACAAACTCTCTACAAAGCTTTGCGGAGCTGTGCTGAATTACTCTCTAGAATCTGAATGAAAGCGAAGCATGTTTCTATACTTTTTACTAGCTGAGTCTTCGGTAGGTCAGTGGGTAGGGATTCTATTATGTGAATTACAGGAGCGTTGGCTCCAATCACAGTTACCATGGATTTTTGTGTCTTTTTATAAATGCTAAAATGTGAATCGTTTCGTAGCTACTCGCCGTTGTTAAAATCTCTTGAATCGCTTCCACAAAAATAACGACATAACTACTATCTCCCTGGTCTAGTACAGAAGGGGCGGTTAATTAACCACTTGCCCGGGGCGGCGTTAGCGCTGCATCTGCTAAGCAATAAAAGACATGTTGCAGTTTTAAGAAGACAAGCCAACACCGTGATATTATACCGAACATAATACTTCGAACAAACTATCTTCTGGGATGTACGGTCCGGGTTAATGAAAATTAGGCTTTCATTAGGTAAAAACAACAAAAAAGATTATTAGATTAAAAATCTATTACGCCCGCATTTTCACGACTCTAAGCTACGAAAAGATTTACACCAAAAATAATAATAGGACCTTCAACCAACTTATGGCTAAATATCCAGCCGCCTCCATGACAAGATCCTCGCTTGAAATGTTCGTCTCATCTGGATTTAAATTTATTACCAAAACGATAATTAAATAATCATATGTATGGAAAAAAATAACGTAAAAATAATATAGCTATAAATTCAGGATTCCTGTTGGGAATTCAAAATTCTCCTAAGTATGAAGAGGTATGTTAAACAAAGGTCCTATACAATAAGTACTTTATCGGTATACGAATACATTTAAAAATGTCACGCCCCAAAATTAATAGTGCCGCTAACGTGATTATAGTTAAAATTGACTTCTACATTTTAGAATATTTTTCCCGACTAAAAGTACTCCCCAGCTTCCTTTTTCTCGCCATTACCCACTATCATGGGACTTTTGTCCATAAATCTTCTTATAGACTAAAAATCCATATAGTTTAAGCATAAAAAATGGCAAACATATTAAAAAGTCAGCTATTACTCCTGTTCATATGTTAACTTTTTCCCCCGAAGCGATTCCCTACACCAACAAAGCAAAAAAGCAAAGCATACCTACACATTGTAATTTTACCGTGGGAATTTGCAATGCCCCGTTTCTTTTAATCCCTTTAATGCCTGTCTCCCACAGGACAGGTCGTGATTTATAGACTGGAATTTTTCGGTTGGGGGAAAGAAAAAAATCTAAAGGCAAGCTAATGTTGCACCACTGGTAATTCCTTCGTCCTTTTTACTGCTCGTTATACATATACGATTCATAGCTCAGTGAAGTAGTCGCATGTTCATATATGAATGTGAACAGTGTATCCTCGCTCTCTTGTCACTGCGACTGCTGCTGCTGCTGCTGCTGCTTATGGTTGGGCAAAGAAGGAAAATTTTGCTAGCCGTTTTTTCTGTCGTTTTGAAAATTTTTCCACTTGATTAGAAATGTATGGGAAAAATGTTGGGATGCGAGTTGGTTTTTTCTTTGCACTAGTAGAAACGTTGGTTAGTTTTTTTTGTTGCTGTTTTATTTTTTATTTTTTGCTCTTTTGTTTGGCTCTGAGAAGTTATGATTTATTTATCTGTCTTTGACTTGTGGCATTGCAATACATACCAAAATGAAATGAATGGGAAAATGAAAGAAACATTGTCATCACACACATATGTATATATTAAGTAAGGGTGGGATGTTCCTTGGACTGGACATCCTAGCCCTACACGTTCTGGTATTTGAAACATAATAAGGATGATATGTAGTGACGCATGAAAGCTATTAGTTGTTTCCTTGGAGAAAGCATATATGTATATGGAAAGGGGTGGAAAATATTGTTGAACGATATTTTTCATCAAGATATAGTACCAATGGTCTGTCTAGGTCTATGTGCCAACCGAAGGGTTAATTATCACGTTGGCATTTTAAGAGAGAACTAAATATTATAATAATTAAATATTTGGAGTGAGCCGAAATGTGCTGAATAGGGGAATTTAGGTTTGAGACCTGGGTGCTTATACGTTTTCATTTAAAAAAAATCAAAGTTTCATAGAAAACACGCAAATTAGCGTATTTTCAATTTGTCAATTTGTATGGGAATTGAAATGTTTTCGGGCTGTTTTCATACGAAAACATGAAAATAGCCCCAAATTACATGATTTCCCTCACTGTGAACATATAACCTGCCTACGTTTTGTTCAAATCGTATCATTCTCACAAAGTAATTATAACCCGCGTTCGTATTTAACCGTTCTTCGCATTTTATAAGAAAATATTGAGCATCAGTACAATCAGTACCACGCCTGGAAAGCACAGTGAAACTCCTCGTGGTCGGCCAAAATTTTACGCGCAGGATAATCATCTTCCACGCTTCTGGCCACTGTGGAGCATTTGGAGCACGGGTTCGTTGATGGTCTTTTCTCAGCCCTCTTCGTCTTTTGAGATTTTTGACAGTTATCTCCGAATACAGTCGTTCGTGATCTTGACAAACGACTGTATCCTTTATAAAATGCTTGATCTATTTTAAAAATGTAATAAGCGCAGAAAAGTTTATCTTTGTGGACCAATCCTAGCCAAAACATATCTTGAACCAAACAAGAATCGAGCTTTTAATCATCCGGCTACCATAGAAACCCTACTTCGAGAAAGGTTCTTTTTTTTAAATCCTTTTTCCCTGGAAGCATCTTAACTAAAACTCCCATGTAGTTTTTTTTGTGGACAAGAATAGATATGCACTTTTAAGGTACGTGTTCGTAGCAGTGGCGGCTCGTGGCTCCAAAAGGAGGTGAAGTGACCATTAAAAACAAGGATCGATATAATGTAAATGAAATTCTCAAACCTTTTGTTTTACAAAGGCAAAATACTATCTTTGCCATTTCATTGACTTGCATAACTCAACCGAACAAATTTGTACATCCAAAACAATTTATCAATTTCCAAATTATCCACAAATAAAATTCTGCATCAACTAAAAACACAAGAATCACCTCATACGATACGGAAGTGAAGATGAGGTACATACCAGCCAAAAAGCTATTCACTTGCTAAGAAAATCCAGTGTGCACATTTCGTGCTGAATACATTGTTGCAGTAGAATCGTGTATCTGAAGTGAAGAGGTGGAGCTGTGACACGATTACCTCTTCACTTGTTAATCCTTCTATGGATAGGAGAAATTTTACTGCGCAAGGGCACAGAATTTGAAGTAGAAAAATTTCGGTTTGTGATATACAAAATATGTATTTTATGTACATTTTGATTATGGTTTTTCATTGATGATTTATTGAGAAGTTGTTTATTGTTAGAAGCTACTTTTTAATATTTTTAAAATAGTAGTATTATAGGAAATTTTCAATTATATTTTGTAGTGAAGGGGCTCTTCACCTACTTCACCTGAAGAGCCGCCACTGGTTCGTAGAGACAATTCATGTGATAATCCCTCAGCAATCGTGGGATTTTCCTAGATCCGCTATCGAGTGAATTTTCTCCTTAAGGATAATAGCGCCACCTGACGGCCATATTCGGTACATTGGTTTGTATCTTGGGTTATAATATCACACCCATGGAACTTTGACGTAAAAGACGATTAATCTCCTCTCAAATGAGTTCATACAAGAGCGTCATCACGGTATCAGTCCATGGTCGAGAATTAGATGGCACGGAAGGTATGGATTTTCACTTAGCCGCGGCATCATACACAAATGGCGCTACTATCGCGAGAGCTCAAAGCGTAAATAGCCGAAAATGATATTTAATTTATTTAAAGATTTGTTGTTTTTTTTTATGAAATTAAGTATCAAACATATTTCCACCGGCATGCACTCCGAAATCCTTAAAGAAGTTTGTGCTTACATTTTATACATTCTGTGACTGAACTCAAAACACATTAAAATACACTTTAGTTGTACTAAATGTTCATCCTTACCCCCAAAGAAACGATATCTACATAAGCGATTGTTAATGATGATTTATAGTATCATAAATACATATGTAACATGTAACATAAAACCATATACAATGTGTAGGCAAAACATCTTTAACGACAACTGATATCTGGAACATTTCAGTATTTTCCTCGCCTTCGTGTTTTTTTTTCGTACTCAAATCGAAAAAGATTTAAGAGGATAAATCCTAGAGTACGCCAACCGACATAAATCAAATAAATTGCTTAAGCCTGCGCTACTTTAACAATAAATTGTTTGGCAATATTTACGAAACAACTTCAAATACAAGATTTATATATATGGCAGGAGTGAGGCTGGCAAAAGACGATTTTCCTTTTCGAGAGAGGCGTACTCGCCTCGTTACAATGTCAATGAAGCTATAAATGGCATTTTACGGATACATGATTCGCATATCAAATATTAATGAGAGTGTAATCTGATGTGAGAAACAGAAGAGTTTTATTTATTGTTCTGCTTTTTTCTATACAATATAAACGTTTGTTCGATAAAAGCTTTTTGAGGCTTGATCGGTGGACTTGTCGCTCAGAAGTGGAGGGTAATGGATGAAAAAATAGCTCTTAGAGAAAATACCAGGATCATGAATAAGAATATTTTTGGTTGACTTCTTTCAGTTTGTTTAAGAACAGTGAATAATATGTGTTCGATAGGTTAAACCGCATATCCTACAAGGACATTATAACTTCACTTATAACCCACTTTTATAAGTAAAGTTATGGTTCAGTTGACTCAGGTTATTTTTCGAAATCACTTCCGATAAATTCAACCGTCCCAAAAAAAAAAATTAAGAATGAAAACTATGCGTAAATACAACGAGCTCAATAGCATATAGCACTACCATATACGTATCCTTTTTAGAACTTTGCTTTGCCTCCAAGTTGGCATTCATTAGCCATTGCATAGACGTGTTCGGCAATGGCTCCACATATCAACCCTCCTCAGTCTTTTATGTCGTACTTTTTTTTTTTACTTTTTAGCCGTATCACGGCTTCCTGGTTACACCCAGAGCCAAAATGAAAAGAAAGAAAGGCGAACTGGAAAAAGGATATCCTTTTTGTTATGTCCATGTCGGCGCTTTGGGGCTCTACTTCGTTCGCGTCCTCTATGCTCCATTCGCTCGTCGTATGGCTGAAACAAGACGTTTCAAGCTTCCTCTGTGCTATATAATCAACCGGCAACATTCAACGAGATCCCGAGGGATCAATGTGATAGCCAAGTGACTGGTCCAGGGTTTTTTTTTAAATGGCTTCTTTTGGCACTTGCTATAGCCGGTTCTTTATACAGCTTACTTTCACCTTTACACTGAGATTTGGCCATTACACGACAGAAATGAAACATAACAGAAAGGAAGCACTGCATAAATGTAGGTATAAATGTCGTGTGTATGTGCAGAGACGGTGATTGTATGTGTGATACGACAACATGACCCAGCCAATTTGTCGACGTTCTTCGTTCAAAAGAAAAGCAGTTGACGGAAATATATAAAAATAATGAAAGCAGATACGAGCAGTGTAGCGTGAATTGCGATTCAACATCAATAGACGTGTGTGTCCTAGAAAAGCGATAAAATCCTCATATAAAGGGGATAGGAGATTGATGAATCAATTTCATGAAAATAGTAAGGAGTTATATAAGATTTGATATTGATATTGTATCAATTGCGCTGTATATGAATCGAACGATGACCATAAACCTGCACTGAATTACCATTCGATCATCTTCAGCAGTAGCCGGTAAAAGTAGATTCCTTTGTCGATCCACACTTTTCAGTAATCAGTCACATTCATTTTCAGGGACGTAGCTAGGGGAGGGGTCAATGGGGTCCAGCTCCTGCCGAAATGTTTTCCAAGATTATCGCAATCTGGTTAATGATACAATTAAGTTTGAAAAATGCACCAATTATAATTTAGCAACATTTATCAGACTGTATGTCTGGACATCATTGTATCTTTACAAATTGGGAATATATTTGACAATTGAATTGTTTTTTCTTTTAAACCTAGAGAGATAATCTACGTCTAATCGACCACAGTGCGTCGAATGGAGAGGGTGGTCAAAAATCAATATCTTAAGAACGCGTTTACCGATTTTTATGAAATTTGGTGGATGTGTTTAGCTAGTTAGGCTCTCAAAATTCAAGATGAATAAATGATGGATTTTCGAGATATTGATAAAAATGTGAGGAAGATAAATGGTATAAAGATAGGCTATAATATAAAAAATCGTAACTTGGTAACCGGATAACCAATTTTCTTGAAACTTGGCTATTATCTACAGGGTGGCCCAATTGAACTGCAACTTTTGGCTAACTGATTTTTTTATTTATTTAATACATAAATTTATTGAAGATAAGCAACAAATATTGAAATACAATTATATTTTTAAAATTTAATTCAAATTTTCGATGTGACCATCATTAGCGCGAACTATGGCTTTGAGTCGGTTGACAAACGAATCGCACGTTGCGCGAATGTGAGCCTCTGGCATTTTTGCCCATTCACGGCGAAGAGCTGCCTTCAGCGCACCAATACTCTGGTATCTTTTAGTGTTGACATGGGCCTGCAAAATCCCCCATATGGAGTAGTCCAGCGGATTCGCATCCGGTGAATCAGGAGTCCTCTGTTCGGTCGAAATGAACTTTGGAACACTATTTCTTAACCAGTCTTAGTTTGCGCGTGCTTTGTGTGACGGTGCAGAGTTTTGGTGAAATGTCCATTCTCTTTGAGTAAAATGTCAGCGTGCCCACGGCTTCAAAGCACCTTCCAAAACAATTTCTCGGTAAACGTTCGCATTCATCTTGATGCCACAATCAAAAAACATTAGCGGATATCGACCATTCGCCGTCACGGCTGTCCAAACCATCACAAAGGGTGGGGATTGAGTTTTGGTGACCATCCGGATATCTAAATTCTCGGACGACCTTTCTGTTAGGTAGACAGGATCATTTTGTTTATTTATAAATTGCTCAATAGGGAAATTTTACTCATCGAAGAAAATGATATTTCGTAATTGGCCACGTTCGTGCAATCGCAATAGCTCTTTCGCCCTATCGAATCTAACTTTTTTCGGGCTTCGGCTAGATGTTGTCCTTTTTGTATTTCGTAAGGCTTAACTTTGAGCTCCTTTTTCAATATTCGCTGAATTGTTGATTTCGAAATGTGCAGCTCAGCAGCCATTTTTCTGCCACTCCGTCGAGAATTTCGGCGAATTCGAGCCTTGATGTTCCGTACCATTTCCGGGGTTGATACAGTTTCTTTCCGGCCACCACCATATCGTTTAGCAGCACTACCAGTTTCATTGTAACGAGCTATGGTTCGAGACACGAGAGATTTATTGTTATTTAGGTGTTGAAGAGCACGAACAATTTCCACTTTCGGCTTTCCAACCAAATATAGCCCAATCACACTCTTACGTTTTACTTAGATCACGGATAAAGTGTTTTTCACAACACTCAGGCGCAAACGCTTGCGGATGCTTAAACACAACAAGGTGAGCTGTCGTGAAACAAAATATGAGGGCGCTATCATTAGCGGTCACAGATTTACAGTTACCTACATTTGGTTGCAGTTCAATTGGGCCACCCTTTATAGCAAAGAAAAAACATTAGTTGGCGAAAAAAATATTATCCGGGAACAACTGAGTTCTGAGATATTTAAGAGATAAATTTATGAATTTTACCCATTTTTGGGGGCTTTATCAAATACTTAATATCTTTCAAGAACCCAAATTTAAACTTAATATTTTTTCACTCTGACATTGCTTGGGACGCTAGGAAAGGGTCCGAGCTTAAGAAGAGCATTCGCATTAATTCCTTATTGGAACTGGTTCTGGAAAACTTACAAGTGTGAGACAATCGATTCCTTCTAACCTCCTTATGCTGTGCCTCCAAGGCATCCTCAGATAAATTTCCAATTGGCCAAATGGAAGGAATCAATTACCCCAACTCCGTGCACTAGAATCTTGTGCAAAGTATTGGCAATGTATTACCACGGGTTTAATTCTAAATATAACCCTTTGGTGTGATTTAGATGGTCCCAAATTTTTTCTTTATTGATGCTTTGACCACTTGACCTTAAAATTATCGAAAAATTCGAATAAATTTGGCTGAATAAAAATAAAAATTACATTAAAAAAGCAAAAATAATTGTAGCTACTCTAAATCTTTCGATGCGTACTTTTAAAATTTCACTTTGAAAGTTTTTTCGTATTTTATGGATTTTTATTGATATTTTCAATTAATAACAATTTATTTATTATATTATTATAAATATTTTTTTCATGATATGGTTTAAACTGGACTTCAGAAATCAAAATCTATTAAAAACCATATGCATTATGTATTTATATTTATACCCACTATGTGAAAGGGTATATTAACTTTGTCAAGTTTGCAACGCACAACTCCGTCTATATAAAGTATATATATTATTGATCAGTGTGACGAGAGAAATCGATTGAGCCATGTCTGTCTGTCTGTCCGTCTGTCTGTCTGTCCGTCTGTTCCAACGCAAACTAGTGTTTCAGTTTTGAAGCTATCGGGCTGAAATTTGGTGTACGAGTTTCTTTTTAGTGTACGCTGTATATATGTCGGAACGAATGGAATCGGATCATGGGGTCATGGGGCTGCCCCTGAAAATTAGGTTTTTCTAAGAAAAACTTTTTTTTTATGTACCAATCTTAACCAAACTTCACCCAAGTGTGTTCCTAGTAAAGCCTCAAAATATATCTAGGAACGGATGGAATCGTAACATTACGTCATAGGGTTGCCATACAAACGAGCCACTGAAAATTAAGTTCTTCTAAGAAAAACTATTTTCTTTTTAATCCGACCGTAACCAAACTTCATCCAACTGTGTTCCTAGTATAGCATCAAAAAATATCTAAAAATGGATGAAATCGGAACACTACGTCATAGGGCTGTCATACAAACCAACCGCTGGAAATAACTATTGTTCTTGTATGAAAAGCTTTTTTCCTTGTGAATCAATCTTAACTAAACTTCACCCAAATGTGTTCCTAGTAAAGCCTCAAAACATATCTAGGAATGGATGGAATCGGAACATTACGTCATACAAACCAAGTCCCAAATATTAGGCTCTTGTAAGACTTTTTTTCTTTTTGAATCTTAACCAAAATACATCCAAGTGTGTTCCTGGATTAACCCTAACGCATCCAGGAACAGATGGAATCGGAACACGTCATAGGGCTACGGTAGAATTTTTTAACACAAAAGAAGCTTAAGTTTCATTCAATTGTGACGGGTATTCAAATTTCGGCCGCGCCCGAAATTAGCCTCGATCTCGTTTTATGTATTTTTGAATTAATCAAATTTTTAATAATAAAAATTAATTAAAATTATCCATAATATTTTTTTTTGTTCGTGCTTGAATTTTATTATCTCCTCTATCGTAAAAGTTTTGTAAAAGCTTAATATTATGTGAAAATTATCACTTTTAATGACTTTAGAAATAGCCCAGTTGCCATTTTCCAAGGACCTAGTTCAGTAAAAATGCCAATTGCCTAAAAAAAAGCAAACCAATACTAGTTTAAATAAAAGTAGACACTTGTATCTTTCAGAATCAACCACCCAAAACGTTTTGTGACGTTTTTTTTAATCTCTATTTAAAGATTTTTTTTTTCATATTTTAATGATTTTTTTACATTTTTTTCGATTAAAATATTTCTAGAAAAAAAATATCTGAAGAGCTTTAGTGGAACATACTTATTTAAAAAAAATATCATTATGGTTGCCAAAAACTTGCGAAAAGATCAAAAATCGAAGTTAAACCTATTTTTTTGAATTTTTTATATTTTTCGTTTTAGTCCATAAAATTACTAAAAAACGAAACAATAAAAAAAATTCAAGATTTAACTCAATTCATGTCTGTAGGCGTAATTACGTGGCAAAATTATTGGCTTGGGTGCCACACAGCCTAAGATATTAGGGGGTCGTAAGTCAAATATTCGTCGAATCGACGTATGATTATCTTTAATGTCAGTAAAAACTGTAGAAAAAATTACTGAAAAATATTTTAATTGCCCCGAATTTAAATTTTTATAAATGTTCATAATGTGGATGTGTATTTACTTGGATATAACCACTAAAAGCTTGTTTCGGTAAAGATATCTATTATATATATTTTAATCTATTGAAAGGACAGTCCACTTTCTCCTAACCACTTTTTTAAAATTAATATTATATAAACAAACAAATGATAACTTTGCAAAAACATGAGTTTAACAGGTTAATATAAATACAAATGATTATATATCTAAGTTTTAACAACATGTTATTCTTAACAAAGAAGTTATAAGGATGTTAACTAGCAACACGTCGAATCGACGTATGATTATCTTTTCAAGGGTAAAAAATATTATTATCTATCTAGGGTTAAGTCGTAAGTCCAAATGTCTATGAGCGCTTTGAATGGAAACAATTCACATGAAAAACCTTCGAAACCTTTCTTCTATCTAAATGAGAACTGAAAAGCTAATTGTCCCATTCACATATTTTCGACTTATCAATTTAGTTGATAGTTGAGCCGTCAGCAGGCGCTTTATCCTTGAAATACTATTATTATTTTGTGTAGAAAATTAATAATTACTCAGAACCGACTTTTCTTTATAATTTGTTATATTTTCCAAATTGTATGGGCTCTTAGCGTTGTTAGAATATTGTAAAATGCAACGAATTATTCTATACCCGAAAATTTGCACTTTTGCCCTATGAAAATGTGCATTGGACAGGGTTACCATACGACCCACGACCACTCTGTTTCACAACTATACGTTGTAGTGTGGCCACAATTCGAACTTAGTAAACTCTGAAATGTTGACAGTGACGTCTAAAGCAGTGGCGGCCCTCCGTGGTTCAAGCCCCCTCCAAAATTAGTTGATGTAAGCAGCCCCGATAATATATACAAATATAATGATGACACTAGTCTAGTCTGGCTAGTGTAGTGGTTAGTACGCGCACCTTTCGTGCACAGCGTCATTTTTGTTTTTAATTTTGACAATAAATCCTAGTGAAAGAACCCTGAAGAAACATACTGTTTACGAAAGTAAAACGGTAACTGGATTTTAGCGTAATAAATAAAATGATAAGCTGATCAATTGGTAGCACGCAGAAATGTTGTCCCTTCCCAAATAAAATCCGAGCTACGTCTCGGACTATTTTGACAGATTGTCAGATAATTGATTGACTGATAATCTGTTAAAGGTTGATCCACATTCTTCAGTCATCAGTCACAGTCACATTCCTTACAAATTGATAGACTGCAATTTATTTGATTGACTGACAATCTGTTAACTTGTATGGAAAAAGAGTGTCACAGTGACTGATGACTGAAAAGTCTAGATCGACGTTAAAGCGTGCGATTTCTACGACTTTAAACTTTTTGGTCATATCTTTCAACAAACTTGCCCGGTCAGTTGCTTCACAAGCCTGACATTAATTATCGAAAATTTTCGATTGAAAAACATGAAAGCACGATTTAGACTTCAGAAACTTCCCAAACGATTATAGCTTGAATTCTGAAATTAAATTTGGTTGCCATACGAGGGCGCCAAATTACGAAAAGATCGACGTGTGAGGAAATGTCTGATTTCGAAACATACGTGTGCTTATCTCGCTTATTACAGTTCCTGAAGGGTTCAACAGTTTTCACTATTTTTCCGCAAATCTGAACGGCTGTCCCTTAAATCTAAAGTGGACAATTTTAATATTTCATTAAACATAATTTATTTACATATTAAGTTCGAAAACTATTAGCCCAGGCTAAATTCACATACCAAGGGACTTGTATACTAAGGGCCGATTTTTCATAACTCTTAAGGTACGTGTTCGTAGAGAGGACCCACGTGAGGATCGCTCAGCGATCGTACACAGTCGAAAAATTTGGTGTAATTTCAATAAAATAATTTATCTATATAAATCTATCTAATTTTTGTATTAAAGTAATAACAATTGTTTGTGACGCATCAATCAATCATTCATAGGAATAGAAACTACACCACTATCGTATCAATTGTGGCTACACAATACGCACTATAGTTTTAATAAAGGAATGGAGTAAAATTAATCGGCTTCTTTGTATAATTTTAATACATGGTATAGCCACATCTGAAATATGAATTATATTAAATAAATACACAGCTTTTATTACATTTAACCCTTTATTTGGTGTTGAAATTGAACCTTTGTTTTCTTTTACATTTTCTTCGTTTTCTTTTTTGTTAATGTAGTTAAGGTGTCATCATTTTATGGGGGTAACAAGCGAATCGAATTTATATATCCTGTTGCTCAACCTGGGCAGCTCTTTCCTGGATAATGTAATCGCCAAGAAGCATTAAGAGATCATAACAACCTTTAAAAAAATATGAAAATGTAAGAAAGTGCATATTGATGCCACTTTAATTTAAAAACATAAAACTTTTAAATGCATACATAAATACCTTTTGATCTGTGGGCTTCTTTATAATTTTCCGAATATCATAGCTACATGGAAGATGTTGGTTAAGGATTTTCACAACTGGCCGACATATTTCCTTTCGCTAAAATTTTTTAAACATCGGTGTATAAACATCTGAAATTCAAAAGCAAATTATGTATTGGAATATTTATATTATACGCATACATTTTATTGCAACTTACCAGAGTCGGACATATGAACCCAATATTCACTCAGACAAGACAAAAATTTTGAATTTCGTTATTGCTATCTTCTCCACCACACTTAAAATTAAACTAAGTCGTAAACTGTATGAAAATTAGTAGAATCGAAAATATGTAGTTATTAAACATGATAGTCAATGCACTCGAAAGATCAAATATATTCTGGTTTTGAGTAGACCTCAATTTGATTAAATTTTTTGTACAGAATTGATTCCCTAACAGAGACGAAATAATTTCGACTTGATTTTGACTTCGCGTCAGTGTAAAACTGATACACAGATATATTACAAAATTTTTCTACTCGCTACAAACTTATAGAATCAACTACGAAATTTGGATACATCGTAATTTGAATTAAATCATTATATAGAAAAGATGCGTTAATTTTAGTAGGAATGCCATTTATAAAATCGACGTATCAAAATGATCTAAATTTAATAATAGGATTTGTATCCGATGCAAGTAATAGTGTCAAAGTGATTTATTTTTGTGTAAAAAATGTTTACTCGCACTGACTCTATTGAATGCATACGAAATTTATGCATAATGGCAATAAAAACGGTTGACTTAAAATTATCCAAGAAATTACACCAAATTTTCGACTGTGTAGTTTTGCATCCAATTCCGAGCCGTATTTGAATATTTTTTGAATGGTGGTACTTTCCTTTTGTCAACTATGACCCAAAGGAACATTTCTGTATAGAAAATATCAGCATATAGTGCTCAGAAACGTTGGTTTAACATCGCTCGGCGAGCGATCATCACATGAGTCGTCTCTACGAACACAACCCTTTATCTAGCACCTATCGGCTAGTTAGTCTTATCGTATAGACAAGACGCACACAATTTTCAGAAGGCTTTTACATTATATTGAATTGATTTTTTGTATATTTTGCATAGTTAATATTTTGGTTGTTTACGCCATTGTATGAATTTGATTTTTCCAATTTCAGATAATGGCGTAACCCTTAGAGAAAGCATGCGTTAGTCCAGAGTGGGCATCAGAAAATAAAAATGGCATTGTTTTCACACTATTGCAGTTCATAGTATGTGTGAAAATTTTATTCAAATGTCAATTTTTTGTTTACAATTGAGAATATAAAATCCGCGTAATATTTATTACTATCTCAAAATGCCAACGTGATAATTAACCCTTCGGTTGGCACATAGACCTAGACAGACCATTGGCTCTATATCTTGATGCAAAATATCGTTTTTCAATATTTTCCAGCCATTACCATATATATTTCAATGGAACTGACGGCCACAAATGCGATCAAACGTTCGGCGAAACATAAAATATGTCTAAAGAAACGAAAAAACGGCCTATCATCGTAAGACATAGTATGTAAACTGTTTCTAGAACCAAAATTAGACCTCCTCAAAAAATAAGATTGATTTCACAGAAGATTCAGGTACACCTAAGGCATAATAGCTCGTAGGCGGCGACAGAAGGGTTAATAATTGCATCGACAATATTTTGACGTTTGAATTATTTCGTGGAGTGTAGTGTAATAAATTTGGAGTCAAACACATATGGGTTGTGTGATCACATAGCCACTCTGGACTAACGCATGGCATGGGTTGCTATGCTTTCTCTAAGGCGTAACCCAGCAAAATATGGAAAAACTATGCAAAATATACAAAAAATCAATTCAATATAATGTAAAAAGTTTCTGGAAATTGTGTGCGTCTTCTCTATATGAAAAGACTAACTTTATGATAAGGTGTACGAGTAACTAGCACTAAGAGCATTATTTCTTCATTCAATTTTGATTCTCAATTCTATACTCCCAAAGCCTATGGGAAACCTTTTATAATACGTAATGCAGTAACTACCAAACCTTACAAACTTTCCAACCCAAATGCAAACATATTATGCAATTAAACATTCCCAGCCTAACACGCATTACACTCACTATTAAGTATAGTGCATTTCTTCACACAGACCACTTACCACTTTCAAGACACTTCGAGTGTCAATTTAAGATACTTTGCAAATTTTAATTAAATTTTGTAAGTAGCCGTTTTGCAGCAAACTGTCTGACGACGCGACGCGTTGCCTCTAGTGTAGTCTCTTTGGTTTGTGTTGGACGTTATAGCAACACAAACAAGTATGTCCTTCCTACGTATAAACTTTCGAAACTGAGATATACACAAGAAAATCGCTCCTGGCTCGTTTACAAATTCTCCATTTAGTACGAAGTACGGTCTTCCGGCAGAAAACAGTTTAGTTTAAGTATTAACGACATTTGAGGATACTTGGCTTGTTCTCCGTAACATAATACTTTTCCGTGACATTTTCTAAAAGGTGCCCTCAGGACATTATCTGTTCTATGTTTAGTTTGTGCGCTATTTGGTACGAATATAATTAGTTTTCTGGAATACAAAGACAAGTAAATATTTTTATTTTTTGTGTAATTTTGTTCGTTTTCTGTTGACTTCTTCGTAACTTCTTTAAATTAGTAAAAAAAAAATAGTAGTAGTCTGGCTGGTCTAGCGGTTAGTGCGCGCACCTTCGGTGCACCGGGTGATGAGTTCGAATCTCACCGTGTTCCATGGTGTTTTTCGAACTCACGAGCTTGTGACGGACTATGATCTCACTCAGATGTTAAACGAGTACCCATTTATGGGGATAAATAACACTGCTGAGCGTGATGCTGATCTCATTACCTCAACAAAAAGCAGATAAGATCTTGGAAATAGGATGTCACTAACACATCCTGCGGCCTTAGTCCAATGTTGGATTGTCGCGCCTGTTATTTATTTATTTAAAAAAATATTTGACTCGGCATTAGCTGTAAGTCTAGAAGCACTGAAGAGCGAGTTGCTGTATCGATGTAGCTGAAGAAAAGTAAGCCAATATGGCTATTGAACGGCACAAATCCTACATCGCTGGATTTTTGGATGGATGGTTGGATGGTTGGGGATGGCCCCCAGTTTATGGGAAAAAAGGTCCCCACCGAGGTCAGCAACCTTAAAAAAAGGGGGTATTTTTTCGGTTTTTGTGATTATTTCAAAAACGTCAAAAGAGACAGAAAAATAGTCTGGGGCACAGTGGCGTAACTTACGGTGTTCCATGTGTTCATTGGAACACGGGCCCCAAGTCAAGAGGGCGCCCAACGGCAGAGAACATTTGATGAGTGTGTCTATCTGTACGAAACCACAAAACTTTGGGAAAAAATACCAAAAATTGAGGAAAGTCAGGGAAAAAAGTTTCGTCCCAATCGGTCGAACCTCCGACCTTCAGTCACAATGTCAGCAGCTCTACCTACTGAGCTATAGACGCGTAGAGGTCTTGATGCAAAAATTCCAATGTGACATTTCCGAAATTGAATAACTCGATACTTCTCCGCGTAGTTCCCATAGAGCTGGTAAGTTGCCATGCCATAAATACTACAGACATACACCGCAGTTGGTGTATAGAATGGAACGATTAGTCAAGATTTTCACAATATTTGTTTTGAATGCTCATTCATCTAGGGCACAAAAACGTAGTCAACCCACAGGATTAGTACCAAACTAATGCCGCAGTTTCATGACTTAAGATAAAATTAAAAGTTTTGCTTGTTTTGCTACAAACACGTTTCAAATTGTCGGTTTTCAAAATCATGTTGGCGAATTTCCATTTCTAATTAACGAATTTCTATTAAATTGACGAATTTCTACATCAAAATGACGAATTTCATAATAATGTTCACCAATTTCCAAAAAACGTTTACGAATTTCAAATTTACGAAATTCCATGCAAAATTGATGAATTTCCAAACCACGTTGACAAATTTTCTAATCACGAATTTCTCAATAAAATTTACAAATTTCTATACGATGTTAACGGATTTTCATTTAAAATACATCAAGTCATGTGTTGACGAATTTCCATTTGTAATTGGTTAATTTTCATCCGAAATTTGACAATTTCCAAATCAAAATAAGGAATTTTCAAATTATCTTGACGATTTATCAAATTGACGAATTTCCATCACAAACTGATGAATTTCCAAATTATATTAACGCATTTCATTAAAAATCGGCGAATTTAAAATCAAGTCTACGAATTTCCGTTACAAATTGGCAAAATTCAAAAACATGTTGTGGAATTTCCAATTCAATTAGACGACATTTTATGCCAAATTGACAAAATGTCGTATTGCTGAATTTCAAAATTATGTTGACGAATTTCTGTTTCAAATTGATGAACTACCAATTCTAAATTGTGAATGTTCGTGTCCAATTAACACATTTTTCAAATCAATTTCACGAATTTCCGCCTAAATATCGATGGATTTCCATTTTAAATAAAAAAGTGGTCGGTCGGTTCATTGGTCGGTTTCCTAATCAATTACTCTTGAAATTTATCAATATCGGTAGACACACAATACCGCAAAATAATAAAAATTGAATAAAAATAAAAATCAAGTGCCTACAACTAGAATTATAATTCGAAAAATATTATAACGAAAAAAACGATTGAGGAACAGGGAATAGCATATGTAGATATCAAATAAATCGAAAATTGGACTGTAAAAAAGGGCCCCCGCTTTGAATTCGAACACAAACATTTTAAAAACGTTACGCCACTGTTTGGGGATGAGAAAAAACTACATAAAAGTTTCTTTGCAATAAATAAATTTTTGGCTAAGGGTTCTTTAGAAATGACAAATCCAAAATGTGTATACATTTATCGAAATGGGAAATTTAGAAAATAAAGAGAACGCTTTTATCTAGACTAGACCAATCCAAAAATAGATTTACTAGCAGATTTAAGTTATTTTATGTTTATTTTTTATTTAACACCCAAAAAGGGAACAACCAGTATTACATACGCATTCTAGAAAAACTCGTATTGCGGGTGCAGCCCTCTGTACGCTCGGTATTTTTCAAAATAACACTGCCTATAGACTTTGATATCAGCTTTGTATTGTAACTTTGCTGATCTCTTCGGCTCCTATGCGCCAATTTAAAAAAAAAAATATTTTCAGCAAATTGATTTCCGCAATCGAAAATTCTTTAGATTAACATTAACTTTTCTATACACACTTTCTATCTTGACATAAACAACACGACTGTTGTACACATAAGATGAATGTGTTTTCAATATAATCTTTCCTCACACATTTATCCTGTATTTGTGTACATACCTCCAAAATGCAATCTACCTAAAGGATTTTCTTTTATCTCATTTAAAATCAGAAAATTGATTTCGAGGTTTTCCTCTGTTCATATCTATCGGTGGTGTTGTTTATTTATTCCTATACTTTTCGAAATTTTATCGTAAGCTTTTATCTCTTCCTTTTATTTTTATTTTTACCTTTTTCTTTCGTCCTACTTCAAGAAAAACAATATTTGCTTATGTACGTATAACGGATACGATGAGGATTACGAAAAAAAAAAAATACCCGGGAATTTATTATTGGTCTTATTATATTGGAAGGCAATTTCATTTATGCAAATATCAAAGTAAAGTCCAATAATACTTATCGGATTTGCTCGAGTCAAAAAGTCAAGTAAATTTTCCAAGTTTCCGTTAAATGTATGGATATGCAAAAATAAAAAAATCCATTTAGTATAAGGTATGTTATTCCAATTCCGATATGAAAAAAAAATCTTAATAGTATGAATGTATAATATAAAGAAAGAGGGGTATTTAATTGGGAAGCCGTTAGATTTATTCAAGCAGCCTCTGGGAAATGTGAAAATTCTTTAGTAAATAAACTTGAACTCCTTGTCTATTAGATTTCGGATTATAAGCTTATGGTTTGAGCTTTAAATAATTTCTTTTAAGTTTAAATATCTGTATCTAGAAAGTTAGGTTGATTTGTACTAGTAATTTCAAACTGCGAAAGAGTCAGTTTATATGAAATTGTCTGCTATTCACAATCTGAAATTACGTTTTTCATTATAATTATTAAGAAAAGTGGTGAACTTTAATTGAACGCGGCAAGGCGTGATTTTTGTTGACTTCCAAAAATGCAGTGCCGGATTATCCTTAAGGCACATAAGGCACGTGCCTATAGAGGCCCCCACTCTCAGAGGCCCCGTTCTCACACTGACCGTGACCTCGCGAGATTTTATATTTTTCTTTTTTATACGCACATCCAGAAGAATAATGACGTAAGTGCAAAAATTATCGTTTTTGAGATAGATATACCACTAAGTTTGAAAGTGGCTATATTTTCAATAAAAATAATTTTGATTTTAAAATTCTGGAAAAAAACTGTTAAAATTCAGTTAGGTCGATATTCCATTCAGTCGTTTGGAAGCATTCACTCAGATCAATAACGACGTAACTGCAACTGCTTGCTAAAGCATCACCGGGTGAAAGTGCGTGTTGTTGGTGTCAATAATAACAAATCATTCTTTCTAATAAGAGTAAAAATAATAAATCAATTCAGTTTTGAGTTGTTGTGTGTGTATGTAGAAATTTTAATACCTGTACTATGTACAGTAGCGCGTTGATTATCGGAACGCCGATTTATCCGAACACTCGATTAACCGGACCGGGCACCCAGCTTCTTTTATTGTGAAAGACATCGAGTAAAATGAAAAATCAAGGGTCTGACGGAAGCAACCTCTCATCTGCATTACTCAATTACCTCGAATTTTTTATTTTTGGTCAATTCTAGTCGTTTTACACGTTTTCAGTTTGTCGCGTAATTTCACATTTAGAATATTTTCTAATTTTTCTATGGAAAGTCGATTAACCGAACTTTCGTTTATCCGAACCACCCTTGCCAACATTAGTTCGGATAATCGACGCTCTACTATATTTGTATATTGAGGCAAGTATGTTTAACGTTCTATGTGAAACATAATTTCCTAGAATTCCAATGGGACAAACATCGCCTTTTTTTATATAAATCTAGGCTCAAATGCTTTAATTTTACTGTAAGTTTTAATTAAAAAAAATTTAACGTCACAAAAATCATTCACTCAGAAAATCTTCAAGTGTGAAATTTAACTTAAAAATTATAAAATCTAAACGATGAAGATTTTGAAAAAATCTTAATGATTCATTGGGAATATCGTTTCTAAAAAGTTGCGACTTTGTTTTAATGTTAGTTAAAACATGGAAACCAATTGAGAAATATACAGGGTGTTCGGAAACTGCCGCATAAACGCACCGGGTTGTGATTCCTCGTGTGATTTCCAGCAAAAAAGTTGTATAAACATACCCCTCAGCTTAACCCTTTAGCTGCCACAGGCATTCAAAGATTTTTGAAAAAATGGGTTTCTTGCACGACTTAAAGCTCAATATCTCCAAAGCTGGACCAGCTAAAATAGTCAGACAAATTGATTATTACAGCCAACAAATTTACCTATAAAATAAAACATACCACACTAAAATCGGATGAGACGTTTGGTTTTTACAGAGCTTCAAAGTCAAATTTGCGTGATTTGACCCAAAACAAATCTTTTTTTCCATCTCAATGTTCTCCAACTTCTGCCAAGGTGACGTGCTTGTACGATTCTTTTAAAAATTGGCGCATTGTCTTACGATCATATCTTTCTTACATCATTTTATTCTAGCTCTACTATTTCCAACAGTTTTTATACGTTAAGTGTAGAAAACTATGGTCAATTTTAGCTCGAATACAATACAATTCAATTCAGACTGCCCCTTAAGATCTGCAATTGGTAAAATCCCATAAAAGTATGTCGAAAATTAACCGAAATTAACCCTAGTTTTCTGCACTTAAGGTACTAAACCTGTTAGAAATAAGGGAGCTAGAATAAAATAATGTAAGAAAGATATTATCGTAAGACTATGCGCCAATTTTTAGAAGAATCGTACAAGCACCTCACCTTGGCAGAAGTTGGATAAAATTGAGATGGAAAAAAATATTGTTTTTGGGCCAAATCACGCAAATTTGACTTTAAAGCTCTGTAAAAACCAAACCTCTTATCCGATTTTAATGTAGTTAGTTTTATTTTATAGGGAAATTTTTTTGGATGTAATAATCATTTTATTTCACTATTCTAGCTGATCTAGCTTTGGAGCTATTAGGCTTTAAGTCGTGCAAGAAAATGATTTTTTCAAAAATCTTTAAATGCCTGTGTCAGCTAAAGGGTTAAGCTGAGGGGGTATGTTCCGTACAACTTTTTTGCTGGAAATCACATGAGGAATCACAATCTGGTGCGTTTATGCGGCAGTTTCCGGACACCCTGTATAAGACAGAACGAACTTGATTTTATTTTCAAATGCAGTCTAATCTATACTTTGACCCGCTTTTACAGATAAAGTTAAATGGTTTTCATTTTAATTTGATATGTACTAATTTAAAAAAAAAAAAGTTGATTTTTCGATATTGAACTGAAAATACATAAACGTAGGTATATGGAGCCAAATGATATTTAAAAATTAATTATTATTAGTTATTCATTTCATTTGTTCTTATTTATCACCGTTTTTTTTTTCTGAGCGTTAAAATGTCCCCATAACTATTCGCCTGTTAATTAATTATTATGTAAAAAATAAAAATTTAATTTACTGAACTATATTTTCATAAAATAATTTTGAAATAATATCATAACCCGATTAATGACTATGCAAAAACTTAATTGCGAAAATCTTAATTTATAGTTCCACTCCATAAAGCAAATGCGGTGCATGTCTGTATTATGACATGGCACTGTACTATATCTGTTGAAACTATACCTACTTCATTGTATCAAACCACACAGTTTCTGACAAATATAAAATTTAAGGAGCCGGAATTCGATTGAATTTTCATTTTTGCATAACTTATAAACGAAATATACTCGTCCGGCTTGAGTCCTGATTTTTGAATAAGCCTATGGACAGTCTTTCATTCTGGCTATGCTGCCTGCTAAAAAAAATATGTTTGATAGAGCTCAAATCAATGTTTGATATTGTCAAGTTAGGTGTTTGCGTCTTTTGTCTATTTAAGTACAAGATGTTAATAGTCAAACCCACATTGAAGACGAAGTTAATGCAAAAATAATTGCAAAATTATTTAGTTTCAGTTTTTAATTGGCGTAACAATAAGACTTAAATGAAAAGAATTATAATTGCAGAATTAACGAGAGAAAAATATATGCTACTTTTGGCATCACGGGAAACAGAGGGTTTAATGAAATAGGAAGTTGTGTTTTGCAATATTTGGAAGAATTTCGGCAAAACATCCTGGCCCAAATGTGATTTTTTACTCAGACAATTGTGACGGCCAACAAAAAAGGCTGTGAAAATTATGGCCCATATACGTGCCTGATCAATATATTTCTTAGACAAGAAATGCAAGGAAAAATGGAAATTTAATTCTTGTGAAGGAAATTACACTAATTTGCGCCATTGGTTAAGGAGGGAAAAGGTGGCAAAGGGGTTAAAATTCATTTTTTTTTGCAAAAATCTTGGAAACTATGAATCCGTCCCGAGAACGAAACAAACTACACAAAATTACCTTTGTAATGATATACAACACTCTAGACATTTTCTCATAAAATTATACCCTAGACCCAAAAGTATTATAGTGTATTTACATTTTTTTAGTTTTACATTTCGCACTGTAACTCTTGATAGAACATAACAAGGTCATAACAAAAAATAACAGTTAATTTTAGTCTCCTAAATGTATATCCAAAAGTTTGTACCAGAGCGTGCCTTACAAGTACGAAAAATCGGGTTTGAAGGTTGCTAGTACACGTTAACCTATATATTCGAAAATAGCCTTAGAAATGGTACCACTGACCTTCACACCCAATTTGTTGACTTGTAGCGTACGCTTTGGTACAAACTTTTAAACTTACATACATTCAGAAGACTACAATTAACTGGTATAGTGACGTTCTAACAGAATTTTTTTTTCTATTTTAGATATAATTTAGAAGTGAAAAAATGTGAAATTGCATTTTGGTTCTTTTTGTCTGGGTTACCCTTAGTTTTGATCGGATGGTAATAATTTTTGGCATAATAGGTAAGGCACCCTACCAAATTCTGATCTGCCTGGCTAAATTTGAAAAGAAGCTACAGGCATACCTTTTTGAAAAATGTTAGGAGAAGTGAGGGTGGTGTCAATGGTTAGAGGACCTCAATTTTTGGTACAAAACAAATAAATTTTGTTAGCAATATATAGACAGGATCTTATGACCCTAGATCTATTCTATCAATAGTTATAGTGCGAAATGTAAAACAAAAAAAATTAAATTCACTATAATATATTTTGGTATAGGGTATAATTTTCGAAAAAAATGTCTAGAGTGTTATATATCATTACAAAGGTAATTTTGTGTAGTTCGTTTATTAGTTAGTTATTTGCAAAAAAAAAACTGAATGTTCACCCCTTTGCCACCCCCTCCCTATTATGAAGGGTACCCGCTTATCCGACCGCTCAGTTGATACTGTTTCCTTGAAACAAATCTATGCATCAAAAATGTCCATATCAGAGCACAAAAAATGATTTGGTAAGTTTATTTAACTTCAATCTTATACCAGCGTATTACTCGGATTACGAACCATTTTTCCGTAATCTTTTGAATAAATGGTTAGGTTTTCGTAATAAATTATAACAAAATAAAAGAAAGAACTATTGAATTCTCTTTTGTATTCTTATCCTGACTGATTAACACGATTCATGTCACGATCAATATTATATCAACTACATATAACGCGACTGAAACACCTCACTAATCATCATTATAAACCCACAATAATTTTTTTTTAATTTATCATTATAAATTGAATGTCAATCAATTCAGCAATATTTTCAGCTACCTATAATACAGAACATCGCAAAAATACTCTTGGAATTGTAAAAAACACGTGAAAGAAATTTTAAAATGTAATTTCTGGCGAATCAACAAATTTGCAGTTGTGTCGTTCTTCTTCTGGATGTGCGATATAATAAATATAAGTCTTTTGTTCTTTGATAAGCTCTCGCAACGAAAAAGAAAAGTAAAACAAGCTAAACCGAAGGTATGATACCCTTCACGTGATAGATCTAGTGGCATAATTTTATTTTTCTGCATTGCCCCCTATTTACTATTGTTTACTATTATTTTCGTTCCAAGCAAGTTGTAAACAGATTTTAGCTAAAATTGGGTATAGTATATACAATCGGACTTCTAGACAATTGAATACGCTTAGACCAATTAAAAAGTGTCCTAACATTAGGTAATCTTTCTTGGTCTTAAATTTATAAATTATACAATTCACTTGTCTAAGTATCCGATCCGCCAAATTTGACAGTTTCAACTGTCTGTGGTATCCACACAAGCTGCCAATTCAATTGGTAGCTCGCGGTGCCAATTGGAGCAGTCATCGATTCCACAGTAGCAACAATCTCACTCGCACCCAAATTTAGATAACCAATTTATTTATGCAGCTGCCAATTGTACAACGGTGTACCATTTATCGAATACATAGTGACATTTTTACAACTTTTTGTTTGTTTTTTTTTTTTTGAAAATGTGAAATGATCGAATGACCTAACATTAATACAAACACACTGTTTCAAAATAAAATTTTAATTTCATCATTTTCCGCCCTGAGCGTGATGCTGATCTCATTACCTTAACAAAAAAGCAGATAAGATCTTGGAAATAGGATGTCACTAACACACATCCTGCGGCCTTAGTCCAACATTTGAAAATCTGGTATAAATATTCAAAAAGTTTACCCAGATGATGGAGCTACTTTTTGATGGCATTTTCTTAGTGTATCCGCATTCCATTGTACTAGAAATTCGATGGTATGTAGTTAAAGCCTAGTATAGACCTCGAGAGTGACATTTTTTTCCGCTGCGATTTTTTCAATGAAAATGTATTCTTACTGTCCTGGAATATGTGGAGAATGCTTGGGAGTTCCATAAGCTACAATCCGAAAACAGTTCTCGGCCATTTTAATTTTTTTTAATCCCCGGTTATTTCATTGTGGAAAGTCAAAAGGCCGGGGAATCGAAAAAAACTACATAAAATTGCCGAGAAAAATTATGAAACCGTTTTGTAGCTTATGGCATTCTCCATCGTTTGTGAAATGTTCCATGATAGTAAGTAATATTCATTATACCCTATACCCATAAGATGGTATAGGGTATACAGTAGGACACCGATAGTCCGGACCCCGAAAATCCGGAAGTTCGATAGTCCGGATTCGGGTTTGTGCCAAATATTGTTTAAATTTTAATAAAATTCGGCAAATTCATAAAGTTTGCTCAAGCTTACTGCTATATAAACTTAGGATAAGGCAAATTTCGAATACGAAATTATTATTTATCGTTAGAATGGTTATTTGTTTTATGATTTGAGTATAAATACAGTCCACCAAGGTGTAAATTAGTGCATTTCGAAAATTCGGACAATTCGATAATCCGGATAGGGTCCGGTCCCAAGCAAACCGGAATATCGGGGCTCTACTGTATTGTTTTTGTTACGCCGATATTATGTAACAACTCAAAGGAGCCAAAGGAGGTATGGCAAAGTATATATATAAATGATCAGGGTCGGTCCCTGAATCTAATAAGCCATGTCTGTCTGTCTGTCCGTGTGTCTGTCTGTTAGCACGGTAACTCCCGAAATAATGAAGCTAGTGGTTTTAAATTTTGGTCGAATGTTTGTTTTGCTAAAATCTTGGACGGTATTGTTCCCCTACCTCCCATACAAACTACCCCTCCTTGATATTTTAATTCGGCCATAACTTTCGCTAGAATATCGCTATCAACTTGAAATTTTAATCAGTATATGATTCTGACATATACTCTGAGTTGATGGAAAGTGGAGTAGGTCCGACTACCCCTACTTCCCCTACAAAGTTATATTCAGCCATATCTTTTGATAGAATGTCAGGAAAAACTTCAAATTAGTATCAAATGGTAGCCGTTGGATGCCTTGCCAAGGTAATAAAGATGTGTCAAGTCCGACCCATCTACCCCTCCCTCCCCCACAAAAAATATGAAATTGAATATTTTGGGTTTTGCGTGCCTTCTAGGTATGTACATGGGTATAGGGTATACACTCATCGCGCTATTCGCACGATTAGAACTCGGTCTCGTTTTTATTAATAAAATCTCTGCGGAATAAATTTCACTCTCGAGCTTAGTTCAGCTCTTAAATGTGAAAAAGTTTCTACGACAACTGTATGATAGAGATGTCTAATTCAGACCATATTCGGAAATGCTGTCTCAGAAAAGGTAGACTGAAAAATGTGAAATTTGAAGATTTACATTCAGAAGCCAACATTTTTATCACAAAACCATGTTCCCACTTACGCCAGGCCAGGTCGTAAAAAGTGGCTCAAGAGAGTATGCACTTCACTGTCTGATATGATATGAGAAATCGATTGAGACTTTTTCAGAAAGCTTAAATTTCCACCCCCGAAAACTTTTTAATGTTACTTATGGGATGTTTTGTCATAATAAAAAATGACTAATGATTAGCTACAAAATTGTCTACAACTTTTGTATACAAACTCTTTACTTTAAACTAGAGGGCTTCGCTCCCTGCTCGCTACGCTCGCCAGCCCCCGAGGGTGAGGCTAATTTCGGGCGCGACCGAAATTTGGATACCCTTCGCTCTCCTTGGGCTAAAAGTTTTTTCGGGCGTACCTACGACTTGTATTTAATCCCTCTCCTCATTCTTTTTCTTCCGTCTTTACAAAAGTTTTGGGCTTGATTGAAATAAGTGGGCAAATAAAAATATTTACTCAGAAAATTTTTTTGGGTTGCGGAAACATGACCCCACAGTACAATTCCATTCGTTTTGAACTTTTTTCCTGCTTTGGTAAAGACACATTAATTCAAGGTTTTGTGCAATTGGTGCAAAAAATGTTTCTTAGAAGAACCAAAATGGGGGTTGGGTTTGTATGGCCACCCCATGACCCCATGGTCAGATTTGATCAATTTTTAGATATGTTTTGTGTCATCAAGAGAAGAACATTTGAGTGAAATTTGGTTGAAATTGGTGCAAAAATAAGAAAGTTTCTCTTAGAAGAGCCTAATTTGGGGGGTTAGGTTTGTATGGCAGCCCCATGACTGGTGATTCGGTGATTCAAACATACAAACAGCCTGCAACAATAGTAAGCACGTGTGCAAAATTTCAGCTCCGTAGCTTTTATAGTGGCCGAGAAAAACGCGCTGCAACAGACGGACATCGTCCAATCGACTCATCTCGTCATGCTGATCATATATGTATACTTTTTATATGGTCGGGGATGCTTCCTTCAATGTGTTACAAACTTCATGACAAAGTTAATATACCCTTTCGCTCTATGAGCGAAGGCTATAAAAAATAATATAATAATGATTTTCAGGACGAATTTGAAAACGAAATAATTCATCTGCAGAGCATATAAAATTGGAATTATAGGACAAAAATTCGAGTGTAATGCTCCACTGTTTAAATGAAATATTATTAAGAAGCTGCTTTCCTAATGTAGCGACATCCTTAAAGATATATTTAACGTTGCCTTGTTCTGTCAGTGAAAGAGAACAAAGTTTTTCAAAGTTGGCAATAATTAAAAACGAAAACCCTTCTGTAATGAAGCAAAGTCGACTATTAAGTTTTTGTACCACAATCAAAATATTAAATTTTTGCGAAAATATAACACTTTTTTTTATTTCGTAAACTATTTTATTTACGAAAGTATTTCTTACACATAATTTAAGTGTTTTATTGGAAGACAGTTCACACAAAAGAGGCTCTCAATTGTTTTATGCCTAGGGGCCCCAAAGGGTCTTAATCCGGCACTGCAAAAATGTATGTAATTATAGTATAATTTAGTCACAGATAATTTTTGACTACACACGGTAGTCATCAACGCACCATGCTCCACTAGGAGTTACGGTAATCGAGAGAGAGAGATTTCCTGGAGTATTTAGTTTCTTTCTATCACTTTAAAATCTCGAAGGTCACTATATTGTAACGCCATAATCCTCCACATATTGCAAAAGGCTAGAGCAGAACGAAACGAAAATAGATTGAAGCAACCAGTTCTTAAAGCACGCGACGTCGACGACCACTCCGACAGGACAAAAAAAAAATTATTCAACATCTGGTGGACGACCACTTCCTGTGTCAGCGTCAGTTTCCATGGCCCGCGATGAAATTAATCCTCGAATAATGGGAAACATATTTTACATGTTTAATACTTTCGCCCGTCCCATGGTCATTGTCTTTCCTTCGTGGCATTATGCTCTGATTTAACCACACAAAAGTGTTCAAGGGTTCACGAGATACGAGTTTAGTCCAATGAATGTGTTCTTTATATATCTATCTCTCTAGAACTCCTATCAGCTGTATAAGAGGATGAAGTGAGAGAGTTAGCTATGTTTAATTAAAGCATGATGAAGGCGGGTCCCATTTAATCACAGCTGATGAATAATTTACCTAGAAATTTTGTTTTTTTAAATGGCAGGATTAAAGAAGAAAATGCAAAAACGGATTTGAAAAAGGTAAGGTAGGGTTGAGTTTGGGGAAATAACTTTTCTATTCGCTGACGGCCGTATATACCCTTGTAAGTTTATACCAATTTGTTACGCAAGTTATAATAAAGATTGATTGTTCTTAAAGCTTACAAGGATAGCCTTGTGTTTTGAGTTAGGCGTTCGAAATTGAAAGTGAAAAGGTTACATATGTTTTTCTCTGAAATCCATTATCTGATTGTTCGTAATAATAATCATCTTCCATTTGGCGGAACTTAAATTAATTTCATTCGTAAACCATCATCGGTTTCCTAATTAAATCTTTCAACCTACAATAGGTGCCGAACCTCGTAACATCATTGCCAATTAGGATGCTTCCAATAAAAGTTTCTTTTGCAACAATGTGCTCACGTTGCCCACGCGAACGGGAACTCATTCGGATGTTACCGACAGAAACAATGGTTATCTTCATTTTGGCTTCACCTCTTAAAACGACATTGCAAAGATAGTCTGTATATGACGACGTACATCAATACATCAGACCATTTGTGGATAAGTCCGGAAAAGTTGCAATATGAAGCGAAAAAGGTTCAATATATGAGAGGAACAATGCCACATACAGAGCTCACATAACGGGAATCATATCCGCCCAAACATAAAAGCCCTATACGTTGGCATTTTCCACCTCATCCCTCGTTCGGTGCCAGAGGCAAAGTCAGTCAAAAAGTGGGCGGAAGTGAATCTTTTGTACAGCACATACAGATACAGAGTCAATTCCGTATAGCCAGGCATGCTTGTCTAATGTTTCAATTTCTTTTGTCTTGAGTCGATCCTGGACATAATGCTCCATCATGCGGTGGTGCGCCCACCATTTTATGACTCTTATAATAGTACATCGGATGGATGATCTCCCATGGGAAACTCTAATTGACTCATTGCAGGGCCAAGTCAGCCTAGCAACTTGTCCACACACATACTCCAATAACGGATGATTAATGAGTGGTTTCTTTATCGCTTACATCATTCAATCTCGGAGCCAAAAACTTTTCTCCAGCCGAAAACAACGACGCGACGATGGAATTGCGATGAGATTTTCTTCAGAGCGCCTCCGGATTTCTGTCTTTCCGTATTCAAACCGACGATGTATGTACATTTAGGTCTGATATGCATGATTATGGCCAAAGCCTTTGGTTATACGAACACATACGAGAATAAGGAAACCGTCAAGAGCGGAAAGGAAAAAATTAAAGCCATTTGCATGGGTTGGGGTTGAATCCTCTTCGGTTTATTCTGTTTTGTATGTTCGAGTCAGTTCTATTATCGTGTGGTTGCTCCTTTCAGTGACTGGCAAATGTTATTCGGCGAGGCTTTTGTTCCGCAAACTAATGGGTGGCAAACACGATTTTCCACTATTTCTGATTAAGCGCATTCAACACGATGTTGAGTCGATTCCTCGACCGGAATGCTATAAGCAAAAAGAAGACAAAGGTATCATGCATTTGACATTCGATAAATGAAAATTTTAGAGCGACTGAATAATGGAAATGACTACACAGTATTTGGCATACGATTGAGAAAAGTCGGTCTGGATGAGAGGAGGAGATAAATCGTCGTTAAGACTTCCTATAGGTTCATCACCCTAAAACAAAATTTAGTCAGACGGTGGATCTTTGAAAATAATTCATTCATTGGTAAAAAAAAGGGAAGTTATATTTAGTTCGGCCGCAGCTTTCGACAGAATGTCGTTTCGTTAGCAACATGGTATTTTGGTGTACCTAGGCGTAGGCGCAGGCGAATCGGGCGTTTAACTTCCTCCATGGAGTTGGATTTCAGTTAAATTGGCAAATCAACAATTCTTATTCCATCTTTTCCTTGTCCTCGGGTATTGGCACGTGTCGGTCGTCTATCGTCTTGCGCGACATCCATTGATGCTGTCGGTCGTAGGTTATTGTTTCGGTACAAAAAGTGAAAACACCAATAGAATAACAATAACAACCTTCTGGGCATGAAAACTGAAACGACCCAAAAAAAACTCTAAGCAAGATTCGGCACAGTTACAATGACTCCGGAAAGATGTAATGAATAAGTTTGTAACGCACAGTACTACCAATTTAGTTTAAAATCTCCTAAATTTAGGGGTTTTTCGACCTCCTAGGGCAAATATTAGGGGGAATTTCAGGAAGGAACATACAATTCTTTAGGAGAATTCGCGGGCTTGTTTCCTTACAGAAACACCAAATTCCATCAAAATGAGTCTCTGTGACTGTCACTTAAAAAAAAAATACAAAAAAATTAAATGGCGAGGAGACGTCTAGCGGAATTCTTTTCGTGGAGAATGAAAGACAAGAGACAGTGTCCCATTTGGAGGGTACAACCTTTGAGTAACCTAAATATTTAAAACGCAGCTAAATGTCCAAGTGCTTGTTTGACATCTGTATTTTAAAAATTGAGATCCAAGACAAGCACGCTGCTAGTTGGTCATTGATCCAGTTCTGAGTTCATATTCGCCACATAAAAGTCCTTTTTCCGACGTATTCCAGGGGCAATAAGAGGATGCGGCTTACCCTAGGCAAATGTTTCCCGTTTTGTATGTGCAGTGTGGGGTACGAGCGGCGAAAAATTGTGTAACTTTAAGTGGAAATTCGCCGCTCGTACCCCACCTTAAGCCAAGTCTTCTCGAAAGCTGTGTTGTTGTTGCGTAGTAGCGATTCAAGAGTTTTTTTTTTCTTGGATCGAGTGGGACACGGTAAATCTTGGCCATTGTAATAACCACGCGGTAGCTCCGGGACGATTTGATCTTTTAACCGGCTACTATTGGAGCATTTTTTAAAATATAACACAAACATCCATGACCACTGC
Source organism: Microchrysa polita (assembly GCA_949715475.1). NCBI lineage: Eukaryota > Metazoa > Arthropoda > Insecta > Diptera > Stratiomyidae > Microchrysa > Microchrysa polita. The sequence continues at coordinate 118,902,356 of OX454415.1, forward strand.
GGGATTCCAACTCACGCTCCGGCAATTCAGAGATATTGTCATCTCTCAGTGACCGCCCGAATGCCTTAAATACCTGTGTCATTCACCTTCACAGGACTATTAGGGTTCGTCCCCTCATCCGCATTATCATATTTAGTTCCAGCGTGAGGCCTTATTGGAATTTTCTGTCCTTATACCAATTTAGGGGACGACAATAATTTTAGAGGGAGGTCAAGTTTTGTTTAGGTGTAAGTCACGAAAGTTATCTGGAAACACTGGGTAACGCATAAAAATTAGTTTATATGGCTACACAAATGGTTTTCTCCTCAACTGTGATTTTTGCTTTGATGAGAATCACGAATAAAACATGATCATTCATATGGTCTGGCTGGAGTAGTGGCTAGTGCCCGCACCTTCGGAGCACAGGGTTATGAGCTCTAGACTGACCCTCGCGGTTTTTATTTAATTATTCATCGATGCATTAAATATATAAGATACTTAACTATTACATAATTTTTACGAATAACGATTTTATAATTTTTATCCGTAATAAGGCGAAAATAGATGAAATAGGGGGGCATCGTCATATACTGCTTGTACGAACACTTGATAAATAAGTAAGATATCTGAACTGACGCGTGGTTCATGAAATAAAGATTACAAATGTGTTAAATGCTGGCAGGGTACCTTTGTAAATTATCACGTTTTTATACAAACAATTTATGGCAATATCCCCGTATATCATCTATACACTGTGCTCCTTAGGTATTACGCAAAAAGATTATACTCAAAACGATTGTGTAGTAATTATGTCCAATATATTTTAATGCATCGCATATTCATTTCTTGCGCGAAATAAATGAATCATGTATCACTCGTGATTAATAAGAAATGCATACCGTTAAAAAAATCCATAATGATCAAACATGATCATTCATTCTCATTATGGATTTTTTTAACGGTATGTATTTCTAATTTATCACGAGTGATACACCATTCATTTATTTCGCGCAAGAAACGAATATACGATGCATTAAAATATATTGGGCATAATTATTACACAATCGTGTAGGAGTCTTAACGGCAACGTGGATGCTAAAAACTTGGCGACAGAACCGAAAATTGCGATATGTTCGTTGAGTTCTGCAGCTCTCATCAGCTTGTCATTGGCGCCATCTTATTCATGCATATAAATGCAGCCAGATGATTTTTCCGGATTGCAGATCAGAAAACGCGACTGTCATACCGTTGCCAACGGCAATAATCTAATGATATCATAAAACGAAGCTTGCCACAATTTAACGTGCAAATCAACTCTGATGCTAATAATTCAGCTGAAAACCACATCATTGTTTTTTCAACAAAAGGCATGCAGAGAAGTGTGAACCGTACAAGCATACATACATTATACTTCAACTAAGCAGCACGGTAAGGCGTTTAGGGCGGTGTTCAACATTATCAAACTATTAATTGACAAATCTTTGACTACTGAACCTCCAGTAAAGGATAAAGAAAAGTCTAACCTATAGCTTTGGATTTTGAAGTGCATTTGGCATTTGCATCAGGAAATGAAGATGTTGCCATCTATTCCATTTTAGAAAAGCTGGTTACTGAGTAGATGAATGCCAGTAGGAAACTAGAAAAAGAAAATTGAAAACTTCAAATTGAAAATGGACGTAATTGCTTGTATCTTGACAAAATTGACCTTTAGGGTTGCCATAATTTAAGTGGGATCTGTCTTCTTCCAGGTGTCTCTTAACTAATGGCAAAAACATTTTTGCAACAGATTAAGAAAACAGTTGATTGCACAAAAAATGATGGACAGGCTGGCTTCCATTTCCAGTCCATTAACCTTAGAAAGGAACCCAATGTCACCTCCTCCACACAAGCTATTTGACATTTTCAAGCCCAGCGTGGAATAAGGCAAGGCTGCATTTTGTCATCTATTGTTTTTCTCTTATCTGATGGAAGCTGACGATATTTGTCTATCGAATAAAAACGAAACTATAGGTAGATAGCTCTAATGGCTGATACTCTGCATTATGGAGATCGTTAGGCTAGAATTACTTGAGCTTGGATATAGAAGAACAAAGCGGGCGATGCATTCAAGGTAGTTCATGCCGTATTCCCCGTAAACACGAACCACCATTAATTGCCTGAAAATAACGATTGAATAGGTATTTATGTTACTATTGTAAAATGAGTAGTTTACTTTTTTTCGGACAAATAGGGCCAATCGTAACAAACCATTCGGAAAACTTAACAAAAAATTGAGAATTTAGAACGCCCTATTCTAGCACGGGTCATGAGTTCTAATCTCACCGTGGCTCATGCTGTTTTTCGAACTCACGAGCTTGTGACGCACTATGATCTCACTCAGATGTTAACGAGTACCCATTTATGGGGATAAATAATACTGCTGAGCGTGATGCTGATCTCATTACCTCAACAAAAAACAGGTAAGATCTTGGAAATAGAATGTCACTAACACATCCTGCGGCCTTAGTCCAATGTTGAATTGTCGCGCCTGTTATTTATTTATTCTAGCACGAAATAAGTTAAGTTAAGAAGAATTAAGTTTTCTGAAATTAAGGTTTCGAGTGTCTGGATAAATCGTTTTTTTTGGGCCTAATTCACCCAGGTGGCAGATAACGATAATTCATTCACAAGCCGATATTGTCCACAAGATCCGTTTGACTACATCGGCGTGGAGAGTCAGAAGTGTTTGAACGTAGCGCAATCAAGCAATCTTGAGATTTATCAAGACTTGGGATTTATCAAGACTAAAAACTTGATTGAATACTCTAATAGTCCTGACACACTAGGGCATAAACTCGTTTCGTAAACCTCTAAAAGCTCTGAGCTTTTCAAACCACGATACCCTGACACACTACACATTTGCGGGTTACGAAAGTCAAAATATTACAAACGAGCTTTTGCTTTATGTCATACATTGTGTCAGAAAACATAAATTTAGTGGTTTTGTAGACCTCGGCTTTCAAATTTTTTTTTTGTGCCCTTCATAAAATCGTTATTAAAACAATTTTTACGCAGAAATTGCGTTAGAGGTTGCAAGCTATACAATTTTCATCTGGATGAGTGTTTGAATTGTATGTAAGTACATTTGTTTGTTTGTTTTATCCCTCCCCCATATCAGTCCCATTGAAGAATAAATAACGTATCATTTCAGTCGAAACAATTGGAAAGGAAGACTTATTGACTTGCCCAATAATCATGCGTCAGCTGTAAGACACTGGATGGAAGTAAATTAACATTTGAATCTCATTTGTTAGACGACGCTCGAAAAAATACATACATATTTCTGGTTCGGCGCTCAGATACATTCTTACTTTATGTACTCATGCACTATTCCTTTTGTCTTATTATTATAACAAGATAAACTTATTTATTAAAATAAACAAAAATAAGAAAAATACATAAGTATGTAAATCACAAGGAATTTTATTGGTAGCATCTCAATTGACATAATATTGCATTCAGCATTCTTCACAGTTCTGTCCACTATCCGATTAGTCCAAATCTGATTTTTCTTTCTGTCTTCAAAATTCAAAATTTATCAGATGAGACAAGCTTGAAACTGCACCTATTTGATCTTCCTATCATATGTAATAATTTATTTGTATATTTTAAATATAAGTACTCTACATTATAACTTATCAATTGTTAAATTCGGTGAAATGACATGTTATTTCTGATATTTGTGACAATTGACCCTGACATTGTAAAATTACCCCACGCCAGCTAAAATCAAATTAGAGCTTTTAGGTGGTTACAATGAAGGTTTAGAATTGAAAGCTCCACCGAATTGCGGGTTACAACGAGGTTATGAGAGCTTTTATAAACTCCAAACGGCTCATAAACTCATTATAAACCGCATATAAACTCGTTCTCGACTCATAAACTGCATTCGTTCGTAAACTCGTTTAGGTGTGTCAGGACTATAAAACAGCATTGTAAATTTAACTACACTTACACTTACAAAAATATTACAAATACGCAATTTTCGACGTGGAATTATTTTGGTGGCGTATTTACACCATTTCAAATGGCGCAATCTAATACAGTAAAACTTAGTTATAACGCTCTTTTGGGGTCTAAGCCAAAAAAGCGCTATAACCGGGAAAACGCTGTAGCCGGGAAGTTCAAGAAATATACTTCATAGACGCATACACCTTTAAAAATTTATTATTCGATTGATACATGGAATGAAATAGTAAGGAAATGACAATCAATTGATTACTGGTTTAAAAAAAAATATTGTTTTTGTTTTAGACTGGCGACAGGCTCAGTAGTACTGTGGTTTTCAATTTGTGAAAGATCCTTCCACTTTGTCCATGCTATAAGCAAAAGTTGCTCGATCCTTCTTTATTGCAACTAAGACGGCAGAGGTTTTTGGCATGCTTGATGCCTCATTGTTGTTCTCTTCGGTGTCGATGGATGCTGATGCAATTACGAGATCTTCAATTATATTTTAAATTGTTGTTATGTCTTTCCCTTTTCCAGGAAATTTGACCATGATGTGAATTAACGGAACAACTTGTGCATCATGGTTTTTTTTTTTGTGATTGTTACAATGTAAAGATAGACTATGAGCTCAATGAATTTGTCAATATAATTTTAATCAATTTAAGAAAATGAGACTGCGAAAAGAGCGCTATAACCTGGAAATAGTAACTTTATAACGAAAATGCTAATGGGACCGGGACCGAGAAAAAAGAGCGTTATAGCCGGGAAAGCGTTATATCCGGGAGCGTTAGATCGAAGTTTTACTGTATACGTAAAAATACACAAACATTTGCCGAAAATGCGAATAAATGATTATTTTTAGATATAAAAAAAAATGTGAAAATTTTAACAGTGATGTCGGTGTTTACTAAATTTACGCCGAAATAGTGTAATTAAGAGTTTTATAGGCATTTTGTGCGTAATATTTTACTTGATTCATAGAGACTTGCAATAATTTCTATTGTATCTCATTTCCGTTTTGAGTGTGAAGTGATACAGTTCAGTTGGTGTGGTGATTGGTGAAGAAAGTGTAGAGTTAAGTTTAGTGTTAATAATATATTGGCCCATTCTCTCGTAGATCTTATAGAATGGTTAGTGTTATCGCCCAGAGAAGACACACACAATATTCAAAAAGCTTCTCCATTATATTGAATTGATTTTTTGGTAATTTTGCATAGTTATGTTATCTTTTGCTTATTTACGCTGTTGGATGAAAGTGCGCAATGATTTTCTCAATCTAAGATGATGGCTTAAACAAGCAAAATATGGCGTAGCTATGCAAAATAAACAAAAATTCCATTAAACACAATGGAAAAGCTTTCTAAATATGGTGTGTGTCTTCTCTACGCGATAAGACTAATCAGCCGACAGGTACTGAATAAGAGCTATCAGAAACCCGGCCATTATGTATTTAGCATAAGTACTCTTAAGAAAGAATTGTGATACAATAAAATATATTCAAATTGGACTGCGCTTCGTTTTATTCAACAAATGAGTTTTCAGCTATTGAATGTCATTTTACTTTTCCGATTTGCATAGAAAAGAAAAATAATTGACAATTTTTTGTTTTCACACTTTTCAGGAGTAAATTGGTGACCACAGGAAAAGTAGGTACCTAAGTCGAAAATGACAATTTTTCAGGCCAGCCGCTTTGAGCAAAGTAATTAGTGTGGATGAATTGAAAACTCCGCTCTGAAAGGATTTCTGAAAAACATTTTTTAACGCTGACCTGTTTCGCTGTCATATGTACTATGCTTGGGCGTAGGCAGGGGGGGGGGGCAGGGCATGGTTAATGACCTTGTAAAGAAACGGGTCTCTCCTTATGGGGCCATGGTGCGTTAACTTAGCCGTTTATAGGCAATTTCGAGTCAACGTTACATTGCATATCATTTCGGAGTGTACCTACTCTGTAGGTCTTTTTTCCAGTAAAATTTTACTAGGCTGATTCTAGTGCATAAAATCACTATCATTCTCGCGATTCTGAAAAAATAGAACTGTAATCCGCTATTTTTAACTAGATTGAATGTAATATCGAGCGAGTCTCGAACAAGACCTAGAAATCCAGTACAATTTTACTAGTCTTTCAGCAAATAGGTGAAATATTCCTAGAAAAGCAGTAAATTTTACTGATGGACTATTAATTTTTGGTAGAAAACAGTTCTAAATAGTTCTCTCTCTTCTTTTCAATTTGGCCAGTTGAATAGTTGCCAGTCTGTTGTTGAGTTATTGAGTTACTAGCTGTGAATTAGAGGTAAGTAGTCAAAACCGACAATGAAAATTACCTCTGCATGTTCTGATATGAGAATCAAATAAGATATTTGTTTAGGTTTTTTTCTTATTTCCGTGGGAAGCCGGTTTGCATTTCAATAAATTTTCAGATGATGAAGTAAAATATTTTCAGAAACGAATGAAGTAAAATATACTTTATCAAATTAACTGGATTATATAGTAAAAAATCTAGTAAAATTCACTGGATAATTGGACTGAACTATCAAATTAACTAGATTATCTAGTTAAGTCTAATGAAATCTAGTAAAATTCACTAGATAATCATTTGAATACAGCTGACTGGTTCACTAGAATTCTAGTTATTGAGTCCTAGATTATCAATTTATTTAACTAGATTTCTATCGAAAAAAATTCCTGGAGTTCTAGTAAAAAAAATTTCACTAGATTCGCAACTAGAAAATCTAGGAGCTAAAATCTAGTTGCGGTTTACTGCATTCTAGTTGAAAAAGTCTTACTGTGTATATAATGTTGTAAGCACTATAATATTTCCATTCACTTGTACGGAAATTTTGGACCACGCCGAGATTCGATTTTCTAGATTACTAGCATCGTAGAGTGCGACTCTACCAAGTGAGCCACAGAGCGGGTCTTTCAAGTTATTAAATCAAAATTTATTTTCTAATCATACCAGCAAAAAAAATTGGCCACTGTTAATACTTTGATAAATTTAGAGGAAATCTTATTAAAACCGTTAACCATATGTCAATCAATAAAGGATTTATAAATATTCTGACGATGCTACTTTGCTGAGATGAGAGTGACAGACGAAACAAACTGATTTCGCAAGTGGAATATGCAGTCCGAGATGCAAAAAATTCACTGAAAATAGACAAACTACGCTCTAAAAGGCAGATATGTAATCAGAATTCAGAAGAAAATCATTCTCATCTCCATTTTAAAAATTTGACTCTAAAATTAGCAAAAAAAAAAGAAATAACCTGCGTGGCAGTCCACCAGTAAACTAGGGCCGCAGATGTGTGAGTGAAATCCAATTTCCAAGATCTAAACTGCTGTTTTGTTAAGGTGTTGAGATCAACAGCACGCCCAGCAATGTTATTTATCGCCATAAATGGATACTTGTTTACAATCTGAGCGACATCATAGTCAGTCACGTAGGTCGTGAGTTAGAAAAACACCATAAAATGAATTAATTCACGGTGAGTCTGGAATCCATGACCCTGTGCATCAATCCAAACACAAGCCAGGCTACTCTAAAATTGGCTAACAATATTTCTACTCCTAAGAAAATCATGATTTTGAAAAAAATTTGGGCTTGCCCCCCCCCCCCCCTCCTGACCGAAATCCTGGCTACGCCCATGAAAGAGACCGATTTCGCATTTACAGCGGAATGCCAAGATGTGTGGAAGTGGGACGCACAATTAAACCCCTTTTTCTTAGAAAAAATAACTATCTGAGCACACGAGTTCATTTAAATGCATTGTACATATGCAGTAAATATTAACACTCTTCATTATGTTAAGCTATTGGGCTGCAATTTGGTATAGAAAATAAAAAAAAAGCTCCAAAATATATCCAGGAATGGATGCAATCGGAACACTGCGTGATAGGGCTATCATACAAACCAAACTTCCAAAATTTGTTTCTTTAAAGAAATTTTTTTTTCCTTTATGAAGCTATCTTAAGTCGCGTTTAGATGGCATCAAACTTGTTTGCATTCAACTTTTCCCTCAAACTTATCCAAGTTGGAAGGCTGTTTACACGCACGATATTCTCTCAAACAAATCCTATCAAACAAATCCTATCCAACTTAGGCCGAACGGGTTCAACTTCGCGAAAATTATATGCAATGCCGGAAGAAAGTAAAGCGCTTGGTAGCTCAAGCAAAGGCGAAGACAGCTGAGAAATTCTACCAAGAATTAGAAACTCAGACTGCGACCGAAGGACCGTCTTTGCGCAAGAGACCTAAGCACGACGCCAGGATATTTAGGGTCGCAGCCCAAAGGAGAAGGAACGCTCGGGAAATACAGGCGCCAAAGTACGTGGAGGACTCGCAAGGAATGTTGCTGATTGACGATACGGCAATTTGTAGCAGGATGCGAGAGTATTTTGACGAACTTCTAAATGAAGAGTTTCCTCGAGCAGCTTTTCAAGATGTTGAGCCGAATACCACAAATATTGAAGATATCTCAGAGGAAGAGGTGATGGAGGCAATGCATCAGATTAAACGCGGAAAGGCAGTCGGCCCGGACAAAATCCCCGCGGAATTTTGGTTGAAAATGGAAAATGTCGGGCTTAGTTGGCTCACAGTTCTCTTTAACAAAATCAAAGGTGGGCAACCGATGCCTGATGCTTTCAGGGAAAGTTTTCTTCTTCCTTTCTATAAGAACAAGGGAGACTCACGCAAACTCAACAACTATAGGGCTATAAAGTTAACACCTCATACACTAAAGATCTACGAGCGAGTTGTCTGCAACCGATTGAGAAAGATTGTGCGGTTGAATGACAATCAATGCGGCTTTGTTGAAGGTCCATCTACAGTCGATGCGATTCAGTGCATTCGTGTTGCGATGGAAAAGTATAGAGCAACACGAAAGGACTTGTACTTTGTGTTCATCGATTTGGAGAAGGCATTCGATAGAGTACCTCGTGATCTGATATGGTTGGCCTTGAGAGCACTTAATGTCCCCGAGGCATACGTCAGGATGATACGAGACATGTATGATGGAGCTACGACTAAGGTTAGATGCACAGCCGGTGAATCAGAAGAATTTCCGGTGAATGTCGGAGTACACCAGGGCAGTGTATTGAGTCCGTTGCTCTTCAACATCATCATGTGCTACTTATTAACACGTGTCTCCGACGGCCTAGAAATATCTCTTCTTTTTGCTGATGATATAGTCCTCAGTAGCCCAAACATCGTTGCCTTGCAAGCTGCGCTTACAAAATGGTGTGACATTCTGGAGGAGCATGGACTGAGGGTAAGTATAACAAAGACTGAGTTCTTATGCTGCCCATTCTTAGACCCAAATGCACCGATACCAGAAATGTACGTCAAAGGAGAGCAGCTTAAGTCTTGTACCAAGTTCAAGTACCTTGGCTCGATGGTGAACAGCGGAGCTACATGCGATGATGACATCAAACATCGCACAAAGGTTGGGTGGATGAGGTGGCGAGAAAACTCTGGAGTTTTCTGCGATAAGAAAATGCCACTGAAGCTAAAGGGCAAGTTGTACAAAACGGTTGTACGTCCCGCACTCATGTATGGATCAGAATGCTGGACCATGTATGAAGGTTACGCGAAAGAAATGACAGCGACTGAAATGAAAATGTTACGCATGTCAGTTGGTGTAACCAAAAGGGACCACATCAAGAGTAGCTACATCCGAGGCAGCTTGTCCATAGACCAACCAATCACCGAAAAGCTCGAAGACCGACGAATGGATTGGTATTGCCATGTTCAAAGGCGTCCGCCTGAGAACCCCGCAAAGAGAGCGATATCAATGGAAGTTCCACTTGATGGACCCAAGGCCAGAGGCAGACCGAAGAACACCTGGATGTGTCAAATGAAAAAGCAACAACAACGCATTGGTCTCGGCGATGACACGATCCAAGATAGAGCTGCCTGTAGAAATATGCTGAGAAATTATCGCCAAAACGGGCGATGTGCCTACACCGCAGGTCGAGCAACGCGGAACCATGGAGCGGTATAAAGAACGAGGCAAGGAAGAAGAAGAAAGAAATCCTATCCAACTTGTTGGCCTTGTAAACAGTAGTTGAAAGTTGGAGCGGTCGTAAAACGTTATCAGTTTTTGCAATACGTATTAGTTCAGGAAAAATATATTTGCTTTTTCTTTTATTTTTTCGTGAATAATTTAAACATTGAAGGAAACATGTCCGAGTGAGTATACAGCGTGCTCCAAAAGTCAACGGAACGCCAGAATTGGATGATAGCGCACAGATATTGGTAATCAGGCGCATTAATTCTTTTTTATTAGAAAGTATATTTATATTTCGATTGGACCAGTGGCGTAACGTTTTTAAATTTTCTTGTGTTCGAGATCGAAATGGGGGCCCCTCACAGTCAATTTTTTTTTAACCAGAAAAAAATTATGAAACATAACCCACATTTAAAGCAGTCTACATTATAAACAAAAGCAACGAACATCATTTTCTAAAAAAAAATTTTGTTCATTTTTTGAGACAAAATTGACTTTAGAATAATTTAATCATCTATTTATCACAAAATCCAAGAGTCGCGGCGAAAGGCAACCTTTAAGAGTGCCCTTCTACCTCGTAAGAGTCGCTGATCCTAGACTTAAACTGATTACTATAGATATGTGGATCACATCCATAACCAAGGAAAACTAAATCGACTGAAATAAAATTCATGGTAGAGATGCTCCAAAGGAAAATAAATTTACGTATCTTGACTCGCTAGTTTGTCGAAAGACATCTGTTACTTGATTTCTTGAGTCCGAGTTAAAAAAGTAAAGGTTTTCTCACTTAACCCTTTTTGAATGTTCTTAGTAACTGTGGTTAGCCATTCCGATCAATAGGTCATCCTAAGTCAACCAATCTTGTTGATAAATCCTGGAAAATTGCTCACTTCAGACTCTAGCTTCTTGAAATCGTATCTGTTTCCTGAGGTTCTTAACAACTAGTTGAGGTTACGATACAATCACACTTCCTTCGTGTGCTTTGTTTACTTTACTAAAAACGTTTGGTGCTGATTTTTGATTCTTGTCAATTTTTCGAAGGCCATCCCAAGTATCACAAACGAGTTGTAAAACGGTTATAAACGTTTGCCAAATCGTATAAAACAGGCTTTCGCTTGGCTATAAAGGTAATATTATTGTTGTAATGTCGTTGTCTTTCAGACATTATTGTGGTTAAAATGTTGTGAATATAACGACAATTTCGTATGCTAAAAAATTAAAAATTTCGCTTTTTATTTTTCAGAATTGACAATTTTATTTATGTTAGAAACTTTCTCAGAGATATTATAATATTTTATACCTTTTTTATCCAATGAAATTACCTTTTTATCTATTTGCCTCAAGCTGGAATCGAACCTGGTTCTCTTGCGTGCTAGTCTGTCATCATTGCCATTGCACCAGAAAGGAAATACTTCTCATGTTCTCTAAATCTGAAGTACTTCACGCGCAATGCATGGCGGTCGCAAGATTGATTCTCGATCATGCGATGTTTTATTTTTCTTTTTTTCATATGACAAAAATTCTATTAAAATAATCCCTTTATGATATTTGTTTCCGTTTAGCGCTGGGAAGCTTTGTACCCAATATAATTGCAAATATCAAAAAGATACTTTCGGTTCGAATTCTATCAGTTGTGTTATACTTTAAACCATGTTGTATCTGTGACAATTACGTTATTTTATAACAAAAATTGTCCAAGAACAACAATTGAGTCAAATTTTGAACAATAATGTTACAAAGACAACATTAAGGTTTTCAGAAGAACAATTTATCCCAAATGAAACCATCTAGATAATTTTGCAGCAAATTTTGAAGTTTAGACTCCAACAAAATGCTCACTTTTGTAACTATTACCCAAATTGTTGATTATTTAACTAAAATACTCGTATAACCAAAAATCGGGTTGTATATCTAACCAAGGTTATTTTGTGCTGCTTGGGATTAAACACAACTTAAAAAAAAACTGTGCACCTAACAATTTTGTTGCGAAAGCAAAAAACACCCATTAAAGAGCAATTTTATTATCATGGAATCTAAAATTAAGTAACAGTTTTATTCCTGCAATTTATAGAGTTGCAGTCCTTTGTCAGTAACGCCCTCGAGCTAATTACCATTAATTTACCAGTGTTTTACTCTTTTTAACGAAAATAAGTTTCAGCTTTCATGTAGTTTTTCGTCTATGAAGTACTACCCAAAATACCGCGCCTCCCTAGAGCGGGCACTGATTATTATTGGCTAAATTTTACGCAAGAACCTTCAAAGAGAGGCACTCCGCCTGAAGTTGAATCTTTATAAATTTTCAATATTATTATGAGCAAAAACCTTTATAATTTATGGATTCTTCTGATGACTGTTGAGTTAAGTTGCGCCTCTCCGGTGCAAACAGATACTTAGAGATCCAAGCTTGAACATACCCAAAATTGAATGTTATATTAGTAAAAATGCATGTGTTTTGAAAGAACAGTTACCCGAGGATCTATCAAACAAAATTTCGTTATGATTGCGGATTTGGGGGCCCCTTTGGCTTGGGGGCCCGTGTTCCACTGCACACATGGAACACCATACGTTACGCCACTGGATTGGACTATAATCAATGCATCTCAAACAAGTTGTCCAACTTCTGTTTTCATGGTGGATTTGTTTGAATGCTCGTTCCACTTCAAACTTGTTGTCCAACTTCTGTTTACACGATGGATTTGATGTCCAACTTGTTTGAATGCTCAAAAGTTGGACGACAAATCCATCGTGAAAACAGCGCTTTAAGCAATCTTCATCCAAGTATCAACACATCCAGAACTAGATGGATATGGAATCGGAATACGTCATAGGGCTGCGGTATAAATTATTACCACAAAAAACCTTATGCTTCATTCAATTGTGACGGGTATTCAAATTTCGGCCGCGCCCGAAATTAGCCTCGGTCTCGTTTTTAATTCCTAATTGTAAAAGGAGTTCAGATTGTCAGTCAACATTTTGACTAAAACTTTCGAAATTCGTAAAATAAATTCAAATTTGCCAGGAACGTCAAGTTGACTAGGACTTCAAAGAGTTCAAACGAATTCAAACACGGAATGATTACATATCCCAATCCCATTCACAACGGCCATATAGGTACTGGACACATAATTTAACTTCAATACCCTTTTAAACATTACTCTGACTCTCCATAGTCCGATGAATTTATTTAATCCATTAAAATTTATTACTTAACACTTGTAGACAATTGAAGAAAAGAATCCGCCCTAACATCTTGTTCTTGTTGTATATTTTTATTGAATCATCTTCACACCGAAATCGTTAAATTATCGCCCTTCGTGATCCCACAAAAGTTTTCATCTCAGCACATAAAAAGAAATGAATAAATTTTATTTTATTTCAGCGGTGACGAGACGCAGTTATTCTTGCTCCTCTTATGGTGGTCATAAAAGAACTGTATACTCTCAGACGCCGGAAGTTGAAAAATAAAAAAAAACGGTATTTTATTTCTGCTATTATGATACATAAATATGTTTTTACTGCAGCGTGTAAACGAATTGACGGGAAGATAAACATTAGTAGCTACAATGAAATTTAAATATTTTCTTTGTTTTTCTATAGGTACGTTTCACCCCTATATGTATTTTTAAATAAATACTGCAAATTTGCAGTATAACAAATAAATATTATATGTATTATTATTTATTATTATATATATTTTGTGACACAATTTCTGTAATTAAATCGTGTTTCAAAGTCTTCATTTTTATGTTTTTTTTAATAAATTTATCCTTCCTATTAGCGAAATTATTGTCATTAAAAATTATCTTCAACTTCTCAATGTTTTCTACTTACTTTATAAATCCTTATTACCCACTTAAAAATAAATAAATCCTCATACTTGAAATAATTCAAACTTTTAATTATGACTTCAATTTGCCAGCACAATGAAGAATAGTATAACTTAAAAGCTTCTGCATGTAATTACATTTGCTTCCTTCCGTAAATGCCATTTCCACATTTGAACAGAGGCATGAGTGTGTATGGCTAATGATTTCAGTTTCAGTACAATTTAAATATTCATAAAACAAACTCAATGAAATTCAGCTTCATATTTCAAAAATTAACACTCCATTAAAAAGGCTGCGAGAAACGTATTTAATTATGGCAACATTTTGTTAGAGCTTCCAGTCATATTTTACTTGAAGGCCTTCTCATAAATTTATTATCTGTGCAACACTTCGTATATATCAGGGACGTTTTATTGTGTTTATCCCGTGCAGGTTTGGGTAGAACTTCATATAAAAAAAATGACACTTACCCAGGTAAAGTTAACCCGTGCAACTACCCTACACGGGATAGAGCTCAAATGTAGATGGCAGACGCATAGGGGAAATATGAGGGAATTTGTGTTTTCAAACCAAATGTGAGAGTTTTTCTAATCACGAGAAAAGATTTTGCAAAGAAATAATCATCTTTTGTGATAAAATCCACCATATCTAAAAAACAAGCCGACGAAAGCGAGTCAAACATGCACAAAAACTGTCAAATGTCAGCTGTTTGGTCTTAACCGGGATGTTACCCGCGATCGTTTTTTTCGAGTCAGACTTACACGCGATACGAAAAAAACGTCGCTATCGTAGTCCTCGCGCCAAAAGGATCCGTTCAGCGCACATATTCACCCATTTGTATCGTGTATACATTGCGATTCATATTCGCGTATACGATTCGGGTGTGTATCTCTACATCTACATCTATGTGTAGATGGTACGCGTAAATTGTGCCTATTATTTCAAAGTACTTCATTTTCATTGCCGGAATTCATTAACACGGCAATTTCCATTAGGACACTTTAGATCCTGAACGACTTCGCCGCGTACGTTGCTACCTACACAGGCGTATACGTACTCGCATGTTTTCCGGGATATGTGACGAAGCCCACGAGCTAACGTTAATTTGGATTATTCAATTCTCATATTAATTGTTAGATTTCCATATGACATACATTTTCACTACCCTACGGTGGCGAGGAGCTGTGTTTTTTTCTATCCTTTTTTGTTATTATTTACATGCATGAATCTCTTGACACAGTTGCCTAATTCGACTAGTACCTACCTACTGCATGAAGCTTCGAAAAATTCTCGGATGCATATGACGCCCAAGTTCTGGAAATGGAAACGAAGTTAATATTTTTGTTTTGAGAGTCCCTAGGGCAGGATAATAATGTGCATACGTACGAGTATAATGTACATTGCTTCAAGAGAATATATTTCTGTTTGTGCAAAAATATAATTATGTGAGGTAAAAAAAAAATACGCTGGCACGTATGAGGAAGCATTTTATTTGGTTAGATTTGAGAATGTAGGTTAGAAAAACAGTTTTCTTGCACTTTACAGTAGGGTTATATTTATGGTGCATTTAGTACTCATATAATGCGAAATAAAAATCAGAAGAATGAACAGCAGTTCAAATGCGTTTTTGTAACGCACACCAAAGGGAATAAAATAAGTGACCAAGTGTACGTAAGGCTGCCGTACAGAATAAATACGAATTTTCACACTTCTGTAGGATTCATTAAATTTGAATGTATAGCATGCAGATGGTAGAACTTGTGTAGAAAAGAGGTAGATAAATATACGGCTAGTATTGAACAGTATTTACACAATTTATCACAATCTTAGTACCGACACCCGATTTCGGTACATAACCTTTGCAGAGAATATACTAAATTCCAGTCAATTTTCAAGATTGAGAATTAAAATTCTGAACAAGTGGACAAAAATTAGGAAAATATTTCAAACATAAAATTTTCATATTTTGCATTTTTAATTTGTGTGTAGTGAGCAATGGTGCAGAAAATTGTAACACAAACACCGTCACTGAGTCTCACAGTCTCACCATAGCTCTCCTTTAACCCTACTGTCAGCACAAAGGTCTGGCCAGACACCGCCAGAAATTTGAACCAAATTTCACACAAATGTATTTCTTTTGATGACACATAACATTTCTAAGATTGGGTCAAATCGGACAATGGGGTCATAGGGTTGCCATACAAAGCCAACCCCCCAAACTAGGTTATTCTAAGAAAAACTGTTTTATTTGTTCACCAATTTCAACTAAATTGCACTCAAATGTATTTCTATTGATGACAAAAGGTCAAAACAAATGGAATCGTACTATCAGGCCATGCTCCTGCATCCCCCAATAAAATTTTCTGCCCACTTATTTCACACGACTATTGTTTTGTCGACGCAACAGAATTTTTGTGAAGACAGAAGGAAAATAAGGGAGGGGATTAAATACAAGTCGAAAAAACGTCTAGCCCGAGCGGAGTGAAGGGTATCCAAATTTCGGCCGCGCCCGAAATTAGCCTCGTTAAGAGGGCACCTTAACCTACTCTGGAGTTTACGAGTGATCTAGTGCAATTAACTTGCGGTCCGATTTCTAAACTTTTTTTCTTTTACGAAAAGATAACCTAAAAAAAATTTTAAATGCAAGCATTCATTTATGTTATTTTATGCGCTACCTCCGCCCTCAAAGAAAATAACAGGCTATGATCATGTGATGGAAAAAAAATTTGGCTTGCCCCCCCCCTCCCTTAACGAAATTCTTCCTACGCCAATGCTTGTTAGTGGAAAATTTGATAGCCAATGTCAATATTTGTTGGCTATGTTCCTATTGCTTCCCAACGAATTTAAAGTAAGGAAATAAAGGAATAAAATTTTTATGAAGGCATTGGTGGCACATCCCGTTTAAAAAAAATATATGTATAAACTGTTTCAGCCATTGTCCAAAATCTTAGGACAGAAGCATGACTGAAACCTATCAAATATTTCAGTTAAAATAGTTTTTAATCTTGGCAAAGGGAACAGTATCCTTATTGAGATCATTCGGAGTGAATGATTTTATAGCAGAGCTTTGCCTGAATGATATGTCCCAATTGTAAAAGGCGGAGTGACAGATCAATTTGATTTAAAGGCCTGAATAGACCTCGGGCGGAATGAAAATGAAATTTTTGTCCGCTGCGATTTTCTCAATGAAAATGCTTGCTTACTGTCGTGGAACATGTCGGTAATGATGGGGAATTCCATAAGCTACAATCCGAATATGGTTCCAAAATTTTTCTCGGCCATTTTATGTATTATTTTTCGATTCCCCCGTCATTAGATATTTTTCACGGTGAAATGACCGGGGAATCGAAAAATAATACATAAAATGGCCGAGAAAAATGTTGGAACCATATTCGGATTGTAGCTTATGGAATTCCCCATCATTTCCGACATGTTCCACGACAGTAAGCATGCATTTTCATTTAAAAAATCGCAGCGGACAAAAATTTCATTTTCATTCCGCCCGAGGTCTATACTGCGCTTAAGGGTGAGATTGTGTGGCCTGGGTTGAGGCGAATACACCTAACTAACTAAAACTAACTAATTATAAATTAAATTCAAAAATTGCCGCCTCGGGCAGTTGCCCAGGTTGTCCATATGGGAAATCCGGCCATGAGTTTAACCCTTCGTGGCATACCTTCAGATTCATGCTAATTGCACACCTGGGGTCAATATGACCCCAACCATATTTTGCACACGATGTAGAATCTTTGACGTAAAACATGTTTTTTTAACAAATAAGTAAAAAGACATATTCACTGTTGTGTTTTGCATGCGTTTATTTTTAACTGTAAAGAATATAATTATAATTTATGAACATTTCGTAGCCGAACAATCGATTGTTCGTACTTACTAAGTCGAACTTTCGATACAGTCCTTACATGAAACAATTCAGTGATCACGGCAAACATATTTGTGACAATAGGAACAGTTTGTTGAAACCTTGGTATCCTTGGAACGACCCCACAACGGACATCAACCGCGTTTTGTAGAAGATGGCTCACTAAGGATAGTTTAAATTTCGAATCCCATCAATCTAGCTGCTGAAATAACACCAATTTGGCAACTTTGTGGATTCTTGAGTCGTCGAATTATTATTTGCGCTTGAACTCTTGGATAGTTCCGTGAGATATATGCGACGTATGTGACTTTTTGTGTGATTCCATGATTCAAATTTTGTAGTAATGAGCACAAATGCAGCAACTGCACCCACATTGTAAAATAGTGTCATTCCACCTTAGAGAATTTTGTTGAGAGCTCAGCGACACCTTGATCGTTTCTCTGGACTCAAGGATTCGGCCACCTTTCAGAAATTCGTTTGCATGTGGAGGTCTTTACGTTTTGATCTAATCCATCAACTCCACATTTGGTTTTATGATAGTCGAGGATTATATCAGGCTTTTGCTCAGTGCTAGTAACATCAACACAAGTACTATGGTGCATTGTCGAAAGTAGTAAAACCGATCGGTTTTCCCTTGGGATGTAACTCACAAGATTTGCATGACCTCGAAAACCAAACAAGGTACTATTTAGAGAACGACATTTATGGTTCACAAAATATGTAGGCACATCTCTTCTATGTTTCCGTATCGTACCAATGCATGTTGCTTCCAACGAAAACAACAAGTCCGCAAGATGTAAAATAATTGTCGAATGTAATATTCCGACATTTTTCTGTCCAGGGTCGAACGAGGTCCATAACCGTGTCGGTTACAGATTTATCAGAACTAAAATTTGTCAGATATCCCTCATTGGCATCTTCCCTCAAAAATCGATCTTTTGTTGGGGGAGTTGTTGACCATACCATACGACCCCGTCTTTTGCAACACAACTTACGCTTTCATTACTGCTTGCGCATGTGATTGGTTCGGGTTCTGCTGTAACTACGCTATCTCGGAAGCGTATTTACAGCAGATGATGGAGCAGATGCTGATGTAAAATCACGGGTAAATCAGGCTAGGGCGGCTTTCTTCCATTTGACACCTTTCTGGCTAAACAACAATATTTTTAGACGCACCAAACTACGAGTCTTCAATTCCAATGTGAAATCCGTGCTGCTATGGCTGTTCAACCTGGAAGGTGACTAAAGAGGTTACTAATAAGTTGCAAACTTTTGCAAATCAGTGTTTACGGCGCATTCTACATATTCGTTGGCCGGAGATAATTTTGAACAAGGATCTCCTCACTATTACCGGCCAGGAAAGGATAGGCACTTCGATCAAAAGACTTAAGTGGCAATGGATAGGTCACACCTTCCGAAGAGGGCCCAAAATCGTTCCAAAAAGGCCTTAAACTGGAATCCACAGGATTCCGCTGCAAGACGCCGTGTTGGACGGCCAAGAAACACATGGAGAAGATCGATAAATTAGCGAAGCGAAAACGCTAAACCTAGAATGGTCGCAGCTAGCGCCGTTGGCGCAGAACAGAACGAGGTTGAGCGAAGGCGTTGTTAATGCCCTATGTCCTACAAGGGGTTGAAAAAACTAGAGAGAGAGATAATAAAAATTTACGACAAAAGAGACCTTGTGATTCCACTTTGATTCGTACTCCATTCGCTTGCGTCCCAAATCGTTCACATTACCATGACACCAGATCCAGATGACTGCCTATAAACTTTGATGAATTTAATATGAACTTGATTTTAATTTTTTTTCTGTTTTCTATTTAAGGTTAACCCTTCTGTCGGCACAAAGGTCTGCCTTTGGCACTATATTTTGGTCATAAAAGTATAGAAGATGAAATCGCAGCGACTTCATATTTCATTATATCCTAGAATAATATGTTTACAAGCATTTTGCAGAAATTTAAAAAAATTGGTTGAAGTTTTGAGTATGTTTTTGATGATTTTAAATTTATTATGCTTTTTGATACCCAATAGGTCTGGCCAGACCTACAGTTTTTCCCGCCATTCTTCTCTTGAGGTAAAACGTGCAAATATGAAATTCTCTTAAAATTCTCCTATTTATGATGTAAGAATGTCATTAAAATTCAATTTGTACTATAAACGATAAAAATTTCTCAGATTTTTCTTTGAAAAGCCGTGAAGCTCGGGAAATAAGTATGCCTAATTTCATCACGTTTTATAACATCACCTAACCAACTGAGATTTGATTCAAGTTTTTTTTTTCCTTTGTAATAGTTAGGACTAAGTTTGAGAGACTTACGAACGGGTTTCTAAATAGATTTGATCAAGAAATTTACGAAAAATTTAGAATGAAATGATTTTCGGACTCGAAAATTCCCTATTTCATCCCACCTACTTCCCTAAATCTGCAGACTAATATCGAGGTAAAATCTACTAACAAAGCGCCAAATATTTGCCCAAAGATATTGGTATTGAAAAATGCGAACAAACATGAAAATAGAGAAGCAAAAAGAGATGAAAATAAGGGAAAAACATATGTACATATTTATAATAATACCACCTCAAAATATGTCCACTTAAAAACGTTACTAGTGTATCCACGAAAATGATTTTAATACTTTTAGGCCCGTATTTATGAACATTCCCTCAAGGAGACCTCGAGCCAAGAATGCCGAAATTCAATAAATTAAATGTCATTTCCCATACTTTTTTATAGAAATCATTTACATTCAGGAGGCAATGCATCCTTGATTTAAGGCGAAACTCAAGGAGACCTTAAGTTTTCAATAGACTTGAAATATTATATTTCAAAGGAAGGTAGGTAGCTAACTTGACTTCAAATGAGGTTGACTATAGAAAATTTCAAGGTCTCCTTGAGTTTCTCCTTAAATCAAGGATGCATTGACTCGTGAATATAAGTGATTTCTATGAAAAAGTATGGAAAATGACATTTAATTTATTGAATTTCGGCATCCTTGACTCAAGGTCTCCTTGAGTTAAGGAATGTTCATAAATACGGGCCTTATTGTTTAAAAATGGCAGTAAGGAATTGATAGAATGATTCTACCGATAAAAATTTCACCTTTTCTAAAAACTAAAAATGTTTTGTCAGTAGGTCCACCCAGACCTATTGGGTATAGAATATGCATATTGTAGTATGTGCCCACAGAAGGTTTAACCTGTACCCCTTGGTGCCCGTATTACCATATGGTAACGGCCTAAAAAACACTCATGTGTGGACATCAGGGACACGTGATTTGATCCTATACGTTCGTTATTTTTGTATTGTTTTACTATCACCATTTGCTGGAGTCCTCCTGGAATCTAACATTCAGGTGTAGCTGTACACTCAGAAAAAATCGTTATAAGATCAAAAAAAAAAAAAAGGCTATGATTCAAACATTTTCAAATATGATTTGGTTCCATATACATACAATTACATTTAATTTAACAAGGGGGCTTCGCCCCCAGCTCGCTTCGCTCGCCAACCCCCGGGGCCGAGGCTAATTTCGGGCGCGGCCGAAATTTGGATACCCTTCGCTTGGGCTAAAAGTTTTTTTCGGGCGTGCCTCATTCTTTTTCTTCCGTTTTGACAAAAGTTTTGGGCTTGGTTGAAATAAGTGGACAAATAAAAATATTTACTCGGAAAATTTTATTGGGGAGCATGACCCCACAGTACGATTCCATTCGTTTTGAACTTTTTAGTTGCTTTGATAAAGACACATTAATTCAAGGTTTTGTGAAATTGGTGTAAAAAAAATGTTTCTTAACTAGGGATGTCAAAAACCGGCCCATAACCCGGTTTTCGGTTTTTCGATTTTTTTCGCAAAGCCGGTTATACCGTCCGGTTTTAACCGGGCTCAAAGTACCGGTTTTCGGTTAACCGGTTTTTCATTGAATTGCTTAGAATTTTAGCAAAATTCACATTCGTTAAGCTTATGTTCGTATAGAAATATGACTGTGTAATGGAGCCCTAAAAGAGAAACATGTTGAACAAAAGAGATAATCAAATAAAATTGTCAGAAGTATTCATAATGTTTCAAAATTAGTTAACTGAGTTTTATTGCTAGACAATGTATACGGTGCAGTCAAAATATCCCATTTCAGGCCTCCAAATAGAAAAAAATAGAGTAAGGCTATTTTTTGTGTTTTTTGAATCAGCGAGCTCCCAGGAATCTAAAACTCATTTTGCTAAACAAAATTTTGATCGGAAAGGTCCCAAAAAGGACAAAAAATGATACTCTTTAATCCTTGGCCGGAGGTCAGCATGTGGGACGTCGAGTACATTACATATCCGGTGTTTGTTTGCTGTTTCAAGGACCCTCAACGGAATAAATAGAAAATATTGTGTTTTCCGTGTATCTTTCCAAAGCCATAACTACGAGAATAATCCAAGTTGTCACTACGTTTCTCACTTTTCCGAATCTATGATAGGTTAAGATTCCACCATTAAATTTGCTAAGAAAAAAATTATCGGAAAGCTCTGAAAAAGGACATTAAAGGACACTAATTACAAACCTTGATTGAAAGTGCGGGGTGTCATGTCAAAGAGGACGTCGAGTGCATTGCATATCCGGTGTTTGTTTCCTGTTTCAAGGACACTAAATGGAAAAATTCGGGCTAAAACGAAAAATTACAGCTTTGGAAACATGAAAATTTTCCATTGGATCCCAATTTTCTCCCGTGAGGGTCCTTGAAACAAGTAATAAACGCCAGATATGGAATGTACTCGACGTCCTATTTGATATGACACCCCGCATGCCCACGTTCGATCAAGGTTTGTAATTAGTGTCCTTTTTGAGAGCTTTCCGATCATTTTTTTCTTAGCAAATTTTTAATGGTAGAATCTTTAGCTATTATTGATTCGGAAAAGTGAGAAACGTAGTGACAATTTGATTTACTCTCGTAATTAGGGCTTCGGAAAGATACACGGGAAAAACAATAATTCTCCATTTAATCTCGATTTATTCCGTTGAGGGTCATTGAAACATGGAACAAACACCGGATATGTAATGTACTTGACGTCCCCTTTGATTTGATACCCCACATGCCGACCTCCGGTTAAGAATTAAAGGGTATCCTTTTTTGTCCTTTTTGGGACCTTTCCGATCAAAATTTTTTTTAGCAAAATGAGTTTTAGATTGCTGGGAGCCCACTGATTCAAAAACCACAAGGATTAACCTTACTCTATTTTTTTCTATTTGAAATGCTAATATGATTGCACAGATGTTGAAGTCTTTGTGGACACGACGGATGTTGAAGTGGACGCGGATATCGATGTGGACACGGACGTCGTAGCTACTGCCGATTCGTCTTCCTATAACAATGAACTCTAAATGCACTGATCTGATACACATATACATTCACGACGCACAAAAGATACACGTGTGACACGCAACGTAAACAATATCTGCCTTGGAAAGGAAAAATGCAAGGAGCGGTAGTTTGACGAAGCGATGGTTCCTAGATAAATAGCACTAAGGAGAGTGTTCGGAAATACGAAATAGAATTACAGACTTACAAATCAAGAAAATATAAAAATTTTATGAATTTGGAAAGTTTTTTTTCGGTTTTAACCGGATGGGCGAACAACCGTCCGGGTTAAAACCGGGAGGATGAAAAAACCGGTTAACCGTTTTGAAAGTACCGGTTTTCGGACTAACCGTCCGGTTTTTGACATCCCTATTCTTATTTGCGGGTATTGATCCAATGGTTCAGGAAAAATATATTTGCTTTTTCTTTTATTTTTTCGTAAATAATTTAAACATTGAAGGAAACATGTCCGAATGAGTATACAGCGTGCTCCAAAAATCAACGGAACGCCAGAATTGGATTATAGCGCACAGATATTGGTAATCAGGCGCATTAATTCTTTATTATTAGAAAGTATATTTATATTTCGATTGGACTATAATCAATGCATCTCAAACAAGTTGTCCAACTTCTGTTTTCACGGTGGATTTGTTTGAATGCTCGTTCCACTTCAAACTTGTTGTCCAACTTCTGTTTACACGATGGATTTGATGTCCAACTTGTTTGAATGCTCAAAAGTTGGACGACAAATCCATCGTGAAAACAGCGCTTTAAGCAATCTTCATCCAAGTATCAACACATCCAGAACTAGATGGATATGGAATCGGAACACGTCATAGGGCTGCGGTATAAATTATTACCACAAAAAACCTTTTGTGACGGCGACGGGTATTCAAATTTCGGCCGCGCCCGAAATTAGCCTCGGTCTCGTTTTTAATTCCTAATTGTAAAAGGAGTTCAGATTGTCAGTCAACATTTTGACTAAAACTTTCGAAATTCGTAAAATAAATTCAAATTTGCCAGGAACGTCAAGTTGACTAGGACTTCAAAGAGTTCAAACGAATTCAAACACGGAATGGTTACATATCCCAATCCCATTCATAACGGCCATATATACTGGACACATAATTTAACTTCAATACCCTTTTAAACATTACTCTGACTCTCCATAGTCCGACGAATTTATTTAATCCATTAAAATTTAATACTTAACACTTGTAGACAATTCAAGATAAGAATCCGCCGTAACATCTTGTTCTTGTTGTATATTTTTATTGAATCATCTTCACAGCGAAATCGTTAAATTATCCCCTTCGTGATCCCACAAAAGTTTTCATCTCAGCACATAAAAAGAAATGAATAAATTTTATTTTATTTCAGCGGTGACGAGACGCAGTTATTCTTGCTCCTCTTATGGTGGTCATAAAAGAACTGTATATTCTCAGACGTCGGAAGTTGAAAAACAAAAAAAAACAGTATTTTATTTCTGCTATTATGATACATAAATATGTTTTTTACTGCAGCGTGTAAACGAATTGACGGGATAATAAATATTAGTAGCTACAATGAAATTTAAATATTTTCTTTGTATTGTTTTCTATAGGTACGTTTTACCCCTATATGCAGGGGCGAACCCAGGAATTTATTTCGGGGGGAGATTTGTGCAAGTGTGAAAGTGACTAAATATTTTCAGACCTTAACCTGAAGATAGTCGTTTTTATATATTCTAAATTTTATAAAAAAATTAATGAAAAATATTTAAAGTGTATTTTCATCAAATAAACTTAAGTTCTTTTTTTTTAAATACTCGCTTTAGGAAATAACTGGTTTTGGTAACCGATTGTCACACAAATTTTTAGACGAAATTATTATTATTATTGCATTTCTTGCAAATTAATTTAGTTTTTTTTACCAAATGAAGACATGTTTTACCCATTTTTCAACGGTCACCATGAGAAATTTATCAATTTTTGTGGTTTTTGAAACTCGCGAATTATAATGTAAAATGATCCTAAACAAAAACTACTCACTGAATGTATCTATTCTTCTTTTCTATTTTATTTTATTTCGCATTAATTAAAACTTTATAAAATAATTCTTCTTCTTCTTGTAGCGGTGCAGAAAGGTGTGTAACCTCTGTGCATCTATGTGGGTACGATTTATGGTTCGTCAATGTTTGTTTCCGTGAGGTCTAAGGACAAAAACATAGCTGCTGCGATAGGGTTTTCCCACAGCGATATAGGGGTAAGATCAGTGGGCGCAGCGGGGCATTGAAACAAGTGACCCACATCATGAGGAGTACCATTGCAGTTTGGACAGATGTTTTGGATGTCCGGGTTTATGCGAGAAAGGTACGAATTAAGGCGTGAACAAAAGCCCGACCGAAGTTGAGCTAGTGTTACTCTAGTGGCTCTCGGGAGCCTAATCTCCTCAGGCGAAATTGGTGGTGGGCGCTCTGAGAGGACTCTATTCGCACCTAAACTCGCGATAGACCGATTCACTTCTTCAGTGTGGATCGCTGCAATGGCGGCTCGGTATGTAACTTCATCGTAAGGGTCCCGTTTGTATCCCTGAACCTCTCTCTCAAGGTCTCGTAAACCACGCCTGACATGTCGTGGTGGAGGAATTCGGTCCATGAGATGATTATTGGGATGATCCTCACGGTAGCAACCAACAAGATACTGTTTTGAGAGTAGGAGATTGTGATCACGTATTGGCATCAATTTTGTCTCCTGATGTAAGTGATCCTGGGGAGACATCAGAAGGCAACCTGTCGCGATGCGTAGAGCGGCATTTTGGCAAACCTGAACTTTGGACCAGTTTGTGTCACATAGACTATGTGTCCAAACTGGGGCTGCATAATCAGCGGCCGCTCGACCCACCGCTTTATAAGTAGCTAGCATGGTTTCTTTATCTTTGCCCCAGGTGCTACCAGCTAGAGCTTTTAGGATGTTGTTCCTACTGCGCATTTTTTCACAGACTGAAGCTGCATGATTCGCAGACGTCATCATGTTCTATAAAATAATTGGCAACTATATCTAGTATATTAAAACTAATACAATTAATTAATTAATTAATTAATTAATGTTTTTTTATTACACTTAAACTGAATTTTCAATGTCATATTTTTTATTAGTAGTGTAGTACCCAGGTGATGGATAAACCTAGTATGTACATGAGATTGCAAAATTTGGGGAGACATTTTTTTTTGTTTCTTATGATTTTTAGTGTGTTTTGCACGAGTCCGAAGCTTCCCACCAAAATTTCGTTGCGGAACAGGGTCAACTCTTTGGTTGCAAAAGTTGAATTTTTCTAGTTCTTTATGTATTTTGGGGTGCTAAGCCCGAATCCGTAGTTTCCCACCAAAATTTCGTTCTGAAACATGGTCAAAATCGCAAAAAACCTCAAAAATCACTATCAATTGTAGCGATACCGCATAACGCATTTGAAAGATTGATATCGCGTTGGTCCCGCAATCATGTTTTCTCTAGCGTGCTTATGGACAGGTTTTCGGAGAAAAGTACAGTTTCGAAGTTATAAGCCAAAAAACGGAAAAACCCCGAAAATTTTCGTTTTTTTTGCGGTTTTGGCCCTGTTTTGCAACGAAATTTTGGTGGGAAGCTCCGGATTCAAGCTCAGCACCCCAAAAAACATAAGAAACAAAAAAACACCAGTTTTTGCAATCTGAAATCACCTAGTGACTACACTATATATCTTGAGTCTGAAAATCATCTATTATTTGTTATGTCAATATAGATATGTTGCGTAAATTTTGTTTAAACTAATACTTTTGAAAAATTGGTTTCATAATTTCGGGGGGTGTTTTATCCCCCTAATCCCCCCCTTGGGTTCGCCCCTGCCTATATGTATTTTTAAATAAATACTGCAAATTTGTATTAGTATAACAAATAAATATTATATGTATTATTATTTATTATTATATATATTTTGTGACACAATTTCTGTAATTAAACCGTGTTTCAAAGTCTTCATTTTTATGTTATTTTTAATAAATTTATCCTTCGTATTAGCGAAATTATTGTCATTAAAAATTATCTTCAACTTCTCAATGTTTTCTACTTACTTTATAAATCCTTATTACCCACTTAAAAATAAATAAATCCTCATACTTGAAATAATTCAAACTTTTAATTATGACTTCAATTTGCCAGCACAATGAAGAATAGTATAACTTAAAAGCTTCTGCATGTAATTACATTTGCTTCCTTCCGTAAATGCCATTTCCACATTTGAACAGAGGCATGAGTGTGTATGGCTAATGATTGCAGTTTCAGTACAATTTAAATATTCATAAAACAAACTCAATGAAATTCAGCTTCATATTTCAAAAATTAACACTCCATTAAAAAGGCTGCGAGAAACGTATTTAATTATGGC
Organism: Microchrysa polita; assembly: GCA_949715475.1. Taxonomy (NCBI): domain Eukaryota; kingdom Metazoa; phylum Arthropoda; class Insecta; order Diptera; family Stratiomyidae; genus Microchrysa; species Microchrysa polita. The sequence continues at coordinate 118,929,769 of OX454415.1, forward strand.
AACATTTTGTTAGAGCTTCCAGTCATATTTTACTTGAAGGCCTTCTCATAAATTATTATCTGTGCAACACTTCGTATATATCGTAGTCCTCGCGCCAAAAGGATCAGCGCACATATTCACCCATTTGTATCGTGTATACATTGCGATTCATATTCGCGTATACGATTCGGGTGTGTATCTCTACATATACATCTATGTGTAGATGGTACGCGTAAATTGTGCCTATTATTTCAAAGTACTTCATTTTCATTGCCGGAATTCATTAACACGGCAATTTCCATTAGGACACTTTAGATCCTGAACGACTTCGCCGCGTACGTTGCTACCTACACAGGCGTATACGTACTCGCATGTTTTCCGGGATATGTGACGAAGCCCGCGAGGTAACGTTAATTTGGATTATTCAATTCTCATATTAATTGCTAGATTTCCATATGACATACATTTTCACTACCCTACGGTGGCGAGGAGCTGTGTTTTTTTCTATCCTTTTTTGTTATTATTTACATGCATGAATCTCTTGACACAGTTGCCTAATTCGACTAGTACCTACCTACTGCATGAAGCTTCGAAAAATTCTCGGATGCATATGACGCCCAAGTTTTGGAAATGGAAACGAAGTTAATATTTTTGTTTTGAGAGTCCCTAGGGCAGGATAATAATGTGCATACGTACGAGCATAATAATGTACATTGCTTCAAGAGAATATATTTCTGTTTGTGCAAAATATAATTATGTGAGGTAAAAAAATCATACGCTGGCACGGAATCATTTTATTTGGTTAGATTTGAGAATGTAGGTTAGAAAAACAGTTTTCTTGCACTTTACAGTAGGGTTATATTTATGGTGCATTTAGTACTCATATAATGCGAAATAAAAATCAGAAGAATGAACAGCAGTTCAAATGCGTTTTTGTAACGCACACCAAAGGGAATAAAATAAGTGACCAAGTGTACGTAAGGCTGCCGTACAGAATAAATACGAATTTTCACACTTCTGTAGGTTTGATTAAATTTGAATGTATAGCATGCAGATGGTAGAACTTGTGTAGAAAAGAAAGAGGTAGATAAATATACGGCTAGTATTGAACAGTATTTACACAATTTATCACAATCTTAGTACCGACACCCGATTTCGGTACATAACCTTTGCAGAGAATATACTAAATTCCAGTCAATTTTCAAGATTGAGAAATAAAATTCTGAAAAAGTGGACAAAAATTAGGAAAATATTTCAAACATAAAATTTTCATATTTTGCACTTTTAATTTGTGTGTAGTGAGCAATGGTGCAGAAAATTGTAACACAAACACCGTCACTGAGTCTCACAGTCTCACCATAGCTCTCCTTTAACCCTACTGTCAGCACAAAGGTCTGGCCAGACACCGCCAGAAATTTGAACCAAATTTCACACAAATGTATTTCTTTTGATGACACATAACATTTCTAAGATTGGGTCAAATCGGACAATGGGTTCATAGGGTTGCCATACAAAGCCAACCCCCCAAACTAGGTTATTCTAAGAAAACTGTTTTATTTGTTCACCAATTTCAACTAAATTGCACTCAAATGTATTTCTATTGATGACAAAAGGTCAACACAAATGGAATCGTACTATCAGGCCATGCTCCTGCATCCCCCAATAACATTTTCTGCCCACTTATTTCACATGACTATTGTTTTGTCGACGCAACAGAATTTTTGTGAAGATAGAAGGAAAATAAGGGAGGGGATTAAATACAAGTCGAAAAAACGTCTAGCCCGAGCGGAGTGAAGGGTATCCAAATTTCGGCCGCGCCCGAAATTAGCCTCGTTAAGAGGGCACCTTAACCTACTCTGGAGTTTACGAGTGATCTAGTGCAATTAACTTGCGGTCCGATTTCTAAACTTTTTTTCTTTTACAAAAAGATAACCTAAAAAAAATTTAAAATGCAAGCATTCATTTATGTTATTTTATGCGCTACCTCCGCCCTCAAAGAAAATAACAGGCTATGATCATGTGATGGAAAAAAAATTTGGCTTGCCCCCCCCCCCCCCCCCCTTAACGAAATTCTTCCTACGCCAATGCTTGTTACTGGAAAATTTGATAGCCAATGCCAATATTTGTTGGCTATGTTCCTATTGCTTCCCAACGAATTTAAAGTAAGGAAATAAGGAAATAAAGGAATAAAATTTTTATGAAGGCAATGGTGGCACATCCCGTTTAAAAAAAATATATGTATAAACTGTTTCAGCCATTGTCCAAAATCTTAGGACAGAAGCATGACTGAAACCTATCAAATATTTCAGTTAAAATAGTTTTTAATCTTTGCAAAGGGAACAATATCCTTATTGAGATCATTCGGAGTGAATGATTTTATAGCAGAGCTTTGCCTGAATGATATGTCCCAATTGTAAAAGGCGGAGTGACAGATCAATTTGATTTAAGGGTGAGATTGTGTGGCCTGGGTTGAGGCGAATACACCTAACTAACTATAACTAACTAATTATAATTTAAATTCAATGGAAAACTATAAATTTACCGCCCTTCAAAAATTGCCGCCTCGGGCAGTTGCCCAGGTTGTCCATATGGGAAATCCGGCCATGAGTTTAACCCTTCGTGGCATACCTTCAGATTCATGCTAATTGCACACCTGGGGTCAATATGACCCCAACCATATTTTGCACACGATGGAGAATCTTTGACGTAAAAAATGTTTTTTTAACAAATAAGTAAAAGGACATATTCACTGTTGTGTTTTGCATGCGTTTATTTTTAACTGTAAAGAATATAATTATAATTTATGAACATTTCGTAGCCGAACAATCGATTGTTCGTATTTACTAGGTCGAACTTTCGATACAGTCCTTACATGAAACAATTCAGTGATCACGGCAAACATATTTGTGACAATAGGAACAGTTTCTTGAAACCTTGGTATCCTTGGAACGACCCCACAACGGACATCAACCGCGTTTTGTAGAAGATGGCGCACTAAGGATAGGGCCAAGAAACACATTGAGAAGACCGATAAATTAGCGAAGCGAAAACGCTAAACCTAGAATGGTCGCAGCTAGCGCGGTTGGCGCAGAACAGAACGAGGTTGAGCGAAGGCTTTGTTAATGCCCTATGCCCTACAAGGAGTTGAAAAAACTAAAGAGAGAGAGAGAGGTAATAAAAATTAACGACAAAAGAGACTTTGTGATTCCACTTGGATTCGTACTCCATTCGCTTGCGTCCCTAATCGTTCACATTGCCATGACACCAGATCCAGATGACTGCCTATAAACTTTGATGAATTTAATATGAACTTGATTTTTTTTTCTGTTTTATATTTAAGGTTAACCTGTACCCCTTGGTGCCCGTATTACCATATGGTAACACTCATGTGGGACACGTGATTTGATCCTATACCTTCGTCATTTTTGTATTGTTTTACTCTCACCATGTGCTGGAGTCCTCCTGGAATCTAACATTCTGGTGTACACTCAGAAAAAACCGTTATTAAATAAAAAAAATGGCTATGATTCAATCATTTTCAAATGTGATTTGGTTCCATATACATTTACATTTAATTCAAAAATGTTTCACATTAAAGTGATTCTTGTACTTTTAAAATTGCTGCATGTCAAATCAAAAGGGAATATCACTTCATTTTAAAAGTGATTTCACTTAAATTTTAAAATATTAGATTGGCATAAAAATGATGCACAATCGACTTAGAAGAATTTATGAAAAAACGATGACTGTGGTTGCTACAGAATCGATGGCCAAGAAGATAATTTGTCAATAATTGAAAGAAAAAAAAAAATGAAAAATTGAAAAATTGTTTATTTTTCTTTTGTCTATTTTTTGTTTATCTATTTTATACATAAATTTTTTTAACCTTATTTTAACATTACCTTTCCGCATTTTGCTTCTACTGGGAATCGAACGGGGCACCTATCGTTTCGTAGTCCTACGTCCTGCAACCAAGCCATCTCAGATTACTCTTGTACTGAACAAAATAGCGGCGGACTTATGAACATGGAACCGACACAGCCTTTAAAATGAAACAACTTTAAAATAAAGTTGCAAAATATTCAAATCGCTGTTTCAGTTAATTTTGAACAGATCACTGAAGTGAATACTATTAAATTTAATATAAAAATATTTTTGTTTTTAAAATGATTTATTGATGAATTCCCATTTTGTTTTTATATTGTTTCACTTCAAATTTAAGTGATGAGATTTTTCTGAGTGTATTGATTGATGCTTGAATTGTTATTGTATTGCATTTTTTTATCTTCTTCTTATTTATACCTTTGTATGCTGATTTATTATATTTCTAATATAAATATTTATAGGATCGGTTACTCATACATTTTATTCAATCGATAAGCTTAAAGCATTCTGTAGCCAGTGTAAACGACCATGCTTTATGCTTAGATTTATTGATAAATATGTACGAGTAACCGACACATATAGTTATAGGTTTATCTTCTTTATTACATTAAAAACATACACCCAGAAAAAACGTGTATTAAAACCAATGAAGATTTTACTTTACTTCTAGTAAAAAGAAAATTTCTTTAAACGTATGAAGTTTGAATATAATTAAAAATGCGATTGGGTCAAACACACTTTCATAGAATATATGATTTCAGTAGTAATAGAAGGAAGATATGCCCACATAAAACTAATGCAACCGATGACTTAGAATCAAGTAAGTCAAATTCTTTCATTTAATCATAGGTACTACATATATGGCTATTTTGCGTAGCCTCTATGTATAAACATTATAATTTTGGATTGCACCGCGTATCAAGTAGTTAAGATTTTAGAAACGTTGAGAACATTCCACATCTGGGTTCGAATACAAGTTTCGGCATAAGGTTTTTTATGAATAAATATAAAAATTTGAAATAAAATTAAATCCAATTAAAAAAAAAATTAAAAAAAAATTAAAAAAAAATTATAAAAAAAATAAAAAAAACATTCTTTTCTATTTTTTTAAATAAAATTCAATGAAATTTTTACATAGAATCGACGATGTTATAATCGAATATTCACTTCATATTTTCAATGATATTTCTATCATTGTCCCAAAAAGCTATCTCATCGGCTCCAAATCATAGCCAAAATTTCATACCTTCTATGTAATTTTTCTTTAATAAAAGTATTTTTTTTTTTGTGTACCAACTGATAACTCGACTTGAATTTTAAATCTCTACGTATTCTCGAATTTATATGTATCAATCAATGTAACTTAAATTTACTAGTTTTATTAAATAAATCCAATACACATACCTACGTGTCAACAATTTGCTTTTATCGTAGATACAAAATTGCATTTCAAATTTAAATTGTTACTAACATATCGATACAATACAGCTTCAATAAATTCCATCAAATTATGCCAACATTGTAGATATTGCTTAAATTCAATACCCAATTTCGATTCGAAAACATAAACCTCCAATTTATGCGTATTTATCGAGTTACGGTTTTCTGTAGTGGTATTGCATGCAATTGTTGAGCCAATTTTCAAAGAAAATTCAATTTTAATATTCACCGTAGAAATTTAATTTGAACCGAGTATAATGTAATTAAAAATAAAAATCAATAAAGTTTGTTTTAACTACAATCAGAGCATCAAGTTTTCGAAGGGTATTATATGATTCTCAGAATATTGAATTGAAATTTCAGTGTGTAGTAGTATGTACCCGGTGAGAATATTTGAAACGAACATTTATTGAATAATATTTTGAATACATTTTAAAGATACGCACCTAATTTGAATGGGGTCGGCCAGTGGCGCAACCAGGATCTGGTCCTGGAGGGGGCTAAGGCCATACACATTACTGGGCATTTGAGTTTGCCTCCGAAAGTTGGGAGGTTTTGTTATTTTCCTGTAATACGCTGATGTTTAAAGCCCCAATTGCAGGCTGATTTTTTCGATTTAAAGCTGGCTAGCATAGCGTCGCGACAACGCAAGTATAACGAAAACCCAATAGATCGTGAACCGAATCGGACAATTACATTTGATCAAATAGGACTTTCCTATAGACGATAATGTGATGTCCCTGATACTAACGGAATGAGGCCCTAGTAAATATTAAAACAAAAAGGCGCGGATGCGGATAGGAAGTACGCCAGTCACTATACGCTACAAGCGATTCTGTAGCAGAAAGGATAGAATCCACCGCATGGATTTATTATTTGGCTTTGCGGTTTTTTGTCGTTATCACCCGTTCAGGAGTCTAAATATAGAAGTAGGGTCATCGCAAGACATTTTGCGAATAAGGTCGAGATGTGCAGCTAGGCAAAAAAATGGCCCACCGAAATTAGAGCATAATTTATGATAGCCCGCGTTACTGTACGTGGAAAATAGGAATTTAGGCAAGAACAAAGATCGGACCGAAGTTGGGCTAATGTCGTTCAACAGCTCCAAAAACAGGACCCTCTCGGTAAGAACCGATAGATTTTGGATGTGAATTCGATTGCCGCTCCATTTGTCACGATATAACATCCAAAAATACAACGAAAACCTCCTCAGAACAGCCCATTTTTATTTTATTATTTTTGCACAAAGATTTTTCTAAAATTCTGGGATGGATGTTGCAACTTGTTCAGACCATCGAGACTGGTGCATAAATTATGCTCCAAAAGAACAATATTTCACATTTTATAGAAACTGCAACAACGTGCATTGCTTCATATTTCATTTTGATTTTTTTCTTCCCAATTGTTTGGGTCTGGGAGGGGCTTTAGCCCCCTTAGCCCCTCCCGTGGTTGCGCCACTGGGGTCGGCAGGGTTTATGAAATTCCTGAGAAATATAAACAAAATCTAGCTTTTCAGCCTTTACTTTTAATAAGGCTTCATCCTGTCAATTCTACTTGGGAATATGGTGAAAGGTGAAATTGAATACAAAGTATACTTTAACGTTAGATAATGAATTTAAAGTACAATCTTCACAAATTTCACTAAATACATATTTTATATTTCTAGTCAACTGGCTTATGAATGTACACGAGTGTATGTGTAGGTTTTGTTAGGTAAACAAGTTTCGTAAGAGATTAAGAAAAGGATTAATTTCCTAGATCAACATACCTGACAGCCGTCTTTAATTCTTCATTATCTTGTATCCTGACATATTACAAAGCTCTGAAATCGCATATCACGTTACATAATTTATGTCCATTTCGTATCGTCCTTAGCGAGTACTTCGATTCCTTTAAACCGGCACGTGATATAGTAACCGGTCTCTATCCGCTTTCTTATGTAATACACTTTAAGCCAGACTGATTAGTGAATCTCACGCCATACCAATGTTAAAGATAATTGTACTTAATGTGTCCAAACCAACCAGAGATTGGGGGGGGGGGGGGGGGGAAGTCGGGTCAACCCGGCTGGTGTATACACAAACTACACGGCCCTGGTTCACATTCCCTTCTGATTCTCATTCATGACATTCTCGGTCATCATTCACCTGCTTAGTGGCACTCGTGGCTGGGCTTGTTTTCAGTTTATCCTTTGGCTGAATAATTAATTTACAGAATAAATTTTCCTAAATTAATTGTTGATGACTTTATTTGTCGTCTGTGTCGGCCTGCTCGGCCATATAAAGAATGTGATCCTAATACTGATTACAATCGCTTGTCGTGCCCAGGACCATGACAGCGTGCTGACCAAAGGCAGAGTCAGAATAATTCAGGAAAAGGTTCTGTCTAGTTCCTGGTCAATGAATTTTAGATGACTTGTACTTGTTTGACACAGGCGCCGTTATCAATTAGGGACTAGTACGGAAGAAATCAAAGCCAATAGGTGGCTTAGTTTCGTGTAGTTATGGACTCGAAACTGAATTTAAAGTTTTATTTTTATTCGACTTATTTTGTCTTGTTGAGCTCTGAAATTTTAATATATTATGAATCTGTCCTAGTCGATAATTCTGAACAGAATTCAATCAAATTTACCCATTCTATATTTGAAACAATTATTCAGCATATCACGATGGATGGAAGGATGAGTTTAACTCTATACCCTGTACTCCATACTTTTACGTGTGAGTATGTACAGTTCATTTTGTGGGTTTGGTGGGTCATCATCCCTCCCCTCCCATTCATCAATCTACTTTTAATTATTCGTATTTGCAGTTGACATGTGTTTCTGAGACCGATAAGTTTGCGTGTCGTTTGTCTGTGCTCCACCTGTTCTGGGTAGTAACAAATGAACATTTCGCCGGGCGAGTTTTATATAGGTAACACAATACCTACGGCACATATCATCCTTTTTAGGTATAGCGTGTAGCGTTGAGTCGGGGATCGATGTGGGTCAACATATTCGTGTCGGGTAGTCTTCAGTTTAGCTTAAATAAGGACTGACATTTTGATATATTTGTAGAGGAAGAAGTCAACTGTGTCGACATTAATTGAGACAATTTATCGGATTTGTACTGAATTTGCATTGATATAGAGAAGAAAGTTACCATTTTGCTCATACATTATTTAATACACCGGACTCAGGTGTTTGTGTAGAGTAAATTGTGGAAAACTTTATACGTAGTTAAATATGCATTTGACTTGGAGTTAGTATAAAATGTCTAGTACCTATTCCTATAAAAGTATTCATATATGTAGATATATAAGTACATTTGAAGAGAGAATAGTTTAAAGGATATCAACGTATACGACAGCAACAGTCAGTTGCAATTCCAATATTTTATTGAAAACAACTACGTTAACTTTGAAACCTAAGGGTTGAGTAAAATTTATCATCCAATTATTATTGCCTTTTAATATTATTCTTTGCTAAATAAAAAAGGTAAAAATTTTGACTATACATATTTGTATGGATTTGACTTGAAATATGCCGATGTCAGTACCTTCCCTATATGAACTGATAATATTATTGCTTACACTCTTTGCATTCAGATTGCCGGTGATGTAAACTCGAACTCACTATTTAGGCCAGTCGTTTAACGATTTTAGGTCGCAAAAAATTGCTCGGCTCTGTTGTTTTGGGATAATGTTTGGATAGATACCAGAAGTGTACCACCAAGTTTGCAACTTCGAAAAACCTGTGCTAACACCGTAACCCTCAAAAAACCTCAAAATTTTCGGACTTTTTTTTATCTATTTGTTTGTAATTTCTAAAAGGTGCTTCCTACAAGTAAGTCGTCCACTGCGCTTTTGAAGCTAAGAAAATCTTCTTTAATTTGAGTGTAAGCCCAGCTTTGTATGTGCAAAGTATCCCAAGATACAGCACTTTAAAAATGATTTTTTTTTTTTGTAAAAAAGTTCGAAATTGTATTTTAGGAGGTTTGTATGAAAGCCCTATACCGTAATGTTCCGATCCCATCCATTCCTAGATATGTTTTGAAGCTTTACTAGGAACACATTTGGGTGAGGTTTGGTTAAGACTTGGTTCATAAAGAAAAAAGGTTTTCTTAGAAGAACCTAATTTCCAGAGGTTGGTTTGTATGACAGCCCTATAACGTAGTCTTCCGATTTCATCCGTTCCTAGATATTTTTTGAGGCTTAACCAGGAACACACTTGGGTGAAGTTTGGTAATTATTGGTACATAAAAAAAGTTTTTCTTAGAAGAACCTAATTTTCAGGGGCAGCCCTATGACCCCATGATTCCATTCGTTCCGACATATATACAGCTAAGTAACTGGTTTATAACTTCATGTCATTCATTTAAGCCGATATTTAGCTCGGAACATTAGTGAAATTACAATTTCGAACTTTTTTACAAAAAGCAATGTGTACAAAGTGCTGTATCTTGGGATACTTTGCGCCTAAAAAGCTGGGGTTACACTCAAATTAAAGAAGATTTTCTTAGCTTTAACAGTGCAGTGGACAACTTACTTGTAAGAAGCACCTTTTAGAAATTACCAACAAAAATATAAAAAAAGTCCGAAAATTTTGAGGTTATTGAGGGGCCCGGGGTTAGCACAGGTTTTTCGAAGTTGCAAACTTAGTGGTACACTTCTGGTATCTATCCTAACAATATCCCAAACCAGAGCCGAGCAATTTTTTGCGACCTAACACCTTATATTTCGGTTTATTGGCTGCCTAATTGTTCCGTGTGGATTCCTTACCAAGGAAATTGGACGAGCGAATCTGCTAGATGGACCTGATGTTAGGAAATCTCTCAAAATCCAATAGGGGCGATTGAGGTACGCTTCAGAATTTATTGGTTGGTACGAAATTCGATGGTGGAGCGTCCGGTGTTGACTATGGCGATCTTTACTAGTTGTCCGTACGTAACTGTCGGTGACGTGTGGCGATATCGTCGAATCAAGGCTTCAATTTACGAGGACTGTTTCATGAATCTTTGATGGACTCGTAACAACCTGTTTCCAACTGAACGGGCTTCAACCGTTTCGTTGACACATTAGTGATTCCATCGTTCAATTCGATGGAGAAAGTAGGTACTATTAAAATTTGTTTAAAACGTAAAAATGCAAAAATTTCGATTGGGAAACTTGCATATAAATGGGGTCAAAATTTTCACTTTTTGTGGGATCTTTGAGCGACTCTAACTTTCAAACTACATATAGGATCTCAAAACCCCATTTTTGCCAAAAATTCGATATTAAAGACATTTTATTTTTGCTAGTAGGAGCGCCAAGATTATTCTACTTACTGTCATATACTTTCGTTCTACGAGGCCCCTTTTTCCCGTCACGCCCCAATGCCATAATTGCTATTTTAACAAAATTGTTCTTATATGGAAAATGGTGTTTAACTGACTTTTTAAATTCAGCGTTTGACTTGACGATGAAAACTAGTTTTTAATGATTGAGGGATGGTCCAGAGTCAGAATCCGGTGAGTGCTATCACTATTGAGGTGCGGGTGGGCCTCCCTACAGGCAAAGGGTAGCGTCGAAAAATATAATAACAATTACGTTTTATCACCTAGGAAATTACCGTTGATCGAAAGTTCTTTTTGGCTAGTAAAAACTAGGTGCTTTGTTCTAGAGTTTGGCACACCTTCAGCCTTCACCCTTGAGGAGAGCTCAGAAATATACATAAAGCAAATATCATTGTGTATACAGTCAAACTTCCCTAAACGGACACTTCTAATAACCGGACATTCCTCATAAACGGACACGTTTATTTTCCCCAACGTTTTTCCTTATATTTTACTAGAAAAAAAACTTCCAATAGCCGGACACTCTCATAACCGGACACGGACAGTATTTTTATACCCTTTCTGATCAAGCAAGTCTCTAATAAACGGACAGTTTCACAAATAAAATTCGAAATTCTCGCATTACAGAATTGTATTTCGAGCATAAAATTTTTAAATTACCTACCGGAAAATCGGTCTTTTCCGTAAAGCAAAATTCACTTTCCGGAAATCGCTGTACAAATCTTGTTTACCTCTCCGTGTAGGTGAGATTCAGGAGTTCAATTTAGAATTCACGAAAAAAAGTTCTCGATCTCGAAAAAAAATGTATTGGAAAAACACTGCTGAAATGAGACATCGTGATTTTGAATGGATTCGCAGCGCAGTCCAAATTAGTTTAACAAAATGTTATACCTTTGTAAAATATTCTCATAAAGCGAACACTTCCAATAAGCGGACAAAATCTCAATCCCCAATGGTGTCCGCTTATGGGAAGTTCGACTGTGGATGCAATGCTCCGAGGGGCGAGATTCGCGCATCATCGACGCTGTTAAAAGTTGTTTGCAGGGTGAAGTTTTATCTCAACTTCTTTGATCACTTTTCGTTGATGAGTTACTCGCTATTCTTCATCGTTCTAGATATCAAGCTATTGGTAACGCCGATAATTTAACCATAATAATAAGGGGCTAATTTGGCACAACGGTCTCAGAGGTTTTGAATGCAGCATTCTACTTAGTACTCCGATGGGACTTAGTGTTAATCATCAAAAAACTACATTTACTGGTTCCTTTTACCATTTTGCTCATACATTATTTAATACACCGGACTCAGGTGTTTGTGTAGAGTAAATTGTGGAAAACTTTATACGTAGTTAAATATGCATTTGACTTGGAGTTAGTATAAAATGTCTAGTACCTATTCCTATAAAAGTATTCATATATGTAGATATATAAGTACATTTGAAGAGAGAATAGTTTAAAGGATACCAACGTATACGACAGCAACAGTCAGTTGCAGTTCCAATATTTTATTGAAAACAACTACGTTAACTTTGAAACCTAAGGGTTGAGTAAAATTTATCATCCAATTATTATTGCCTTTTAATATTATTCTTTGCTAAATAAAAAAGGTAAAAATTTTGACTATACATATTTGTATGGATTTGACTTGAAATATGCCGATGTCAGTACCTTCCCTATATGAACTGATAATATTATTGCTTACACTCTTTGCATTCAGCTTGCCGGTGATGTAAACTCGAATTCACTATTTAGGCCAGTCATTTAACGATTTTAGGTCGCAAAAAATTGCTCGGCTCTGTTGTTTTGGGATAATGTTGGGATAGATACCAGAAGTGTACCACCAAGTTTGCAACTTCGAAAAACCTGTGCTAACCCCGTAACCCTCAAAAAACCTCAAAATTTTCGGACTTTTTTTTATCTATTTGTTTGTAATTTCTAAAAGGTGCTTCCTACAAGTAAGTCGTCCACTGCGCTTTTGAAGCTAAGAAAATCTTCTTTAATTTGAGTGTAAGCCCAGCTTTGTATGTGCAAAGTATCCCAAGATACAGCACTTTAAAAATGTTTTTTTTTTTTTTTTGTAAAAAAGTCCGAAATTGTATTTTAGGAGGTTTGTATGACAGCCCTATGACGTAATGTTCCGATCCCATCCATTCCTAGATATGTTTTGAAGCTTTACTAGGAACACATTTGGGTGAGGTTTGGTTAAGACTTGGTTCATAAAGAAAAAAGGTTTTCTTAGACCTAATTTCCAGAGGTTGGTTTATATGACAGCCCTATAACGTAGTCTTCCGATTTCATCCGTTCCTAGATATTTTTTGAGGCTTAACCAGGAACACACTTGGGTGAAGTTTGGTAATTATTGGTACATAAAAAAAGTTTTTCTTAGAAGAACCTAATTTTCAGGGGCAGCCCTATGACCCCATGATTCCATTCGTTCCGACATATATACAGCTAAGTAACTGGTTTATAACTTCATGTCATTCATTTAAGCCGATATTTAGCTCGGAACATTAGTGAAATTACAATTTCGAACTTTTTTACAAAAAGCAATGTGTACAAAGTGCTGTATCTTGGGATACTTTGCGCCTAAAAAGCTGGGGTTACACTCAAATTAAAGAAGATTTTCTTAGCTTTAACCGTGCAGTGGACAACTTACTTGTAAGAAGCACCTTTTAGAAATTACCAACAAAAATATGAAAAAAGTCCGAAAATTTTGAGGTTTTTGAGGGTCCCGGGGTTAGCACAGGTTTTTCGAAGCTGCAAACTTAGTGGTACACTTCTGGTATCTATCCTAACAATATCCCAAACCAGAGCCGAGCAATTTTTTGCGACCTAACACCTTATATTTCGGTTTATTGGCTGCCTAATTGTTCCGTGTGGATTCCTTACCAAGGAAATTGGACGAGCGAATCTGCTAGATGGACCTGATGTTAGGAGATCTCTCAAAATCCAATAGGGGCGATTGAGGTACGCTTCAGAATTTATTGGTTGGTACGAAATTCGATGGTGGAGCGTCCGGTGTTGACTGGCGATCTTTACTAGTTGTCCGTACGTAACTGTCGGTGACGTATGGCGATATCGTCGAATCAAGGCTTCAATTTACGAGGACTGTTTCATGAATCTTTGATGGACTCGTAACAACCTGTTTCCAACTGAACGGGCTTCAACCGTTTCGTTGACACATTAGTGATTCCATCGTTCAATTCGATGGAGAAAGTAGGTACTATTGAAATTTGTTTAAAACGTAAAAATGCAAAAATTTCGATTTGGAAACTTGCATATAAATGGGGTCAAAATTTTCACTTTTTGTGGGATCTTTGAGCGACTCTAACTTTCAAACTACATATAGGATCTCAAAACCCCATTTTTTTCCAAAAATTCGATATTAAAGACATTTTATTTTTGCTAGTAGGAGCGCCAAGATTATTCTACTTACTGTTACATCATATACATCAATTTTCGTTCTACGAGGCCCCTTTTTCCCGTCACGCCCCAATGCCATAATTGCTATATTAACAAAATTGTTCTTATATGGAAAATGGTGTTTAACTGACTTTTTAAATTCAGCGTTTGACTTGACGATGAAAATTAGTTTTTAATGATTGAGGGAGGGTCCAGAGTCTGAATCCGGTGAGTGCTATCACTATTGAGGTGCGAGTGGGCCTCCCTACAGGCAAAGGGTAGCGTCGAAAAATATAATTATAATTACGTTTTATCACCTAGGAAATTACCGTTGATCGAAAGTTATTTTTGGCTATTTAAAACTAGGTGCTTTGTTCTAGAGTTTGGCACACCTTCAGCCTTCACCCTTGAGGAGAGCTCAGAAATATACCTAAAGCAAATATCATTGTGTATACAGTCAAACTTCCCTAAACGGACACTTCTAATAACCGGACATTTCTCATAAACGGACACGTTTATTTTCCCCAACGTTTTTCCTTATATTTTACTAGAAAAGTAACTTCCAATAGCCGGACACTCTCATAACCGGACACGGACAGTATTTTTATACCCTTTCTGATCAAGCAAGTCTCTAATAAACGGACAGTTTCACAAATAAAATTCGAAATTCTCGCATTACAGAATTGTATTTCGAGCATAAAATTTTTATATTACCGGAAAATCGGTCTTTTCCGTAAAGCAAAATTCACTTTCCGGAAATCGCTGTACAAATCTTGTTTACCTCTCCGTGTAGGTGAGATTCAGGAGTTCAATTTAGAATTCACGAAAAAAAAGTTCTCGATCTCGAAAAAAAAATGTATTGGAAAAACACTGCTGAAATGAGACATCGTGATTTTGAATGGATTCGCAGCACAGTCCAAATTAGTTTAACAAAATGTTATACCTTTGTAAAATATTCTCATAAAGCGAACACTTCCAATAAGCGGACAAAATCTCAATCCCCAATGGTGTCCGCTTATGGGAAGTTCGACTGTAGATGCAATGCTATGAGGGGCGAGATTCGCGCATCATCGACGCTGTTAAAAGTTGTTTGCAGGGTGGAGTTTTATCTCAACTTCTTTGATCACTTGTCGTTGATGAGTTACTCGCTATTCTTCATCGTTCTAGATATCAAGCTATTGGTAACGCCGATAATTTAACCATAATAATAAGGGGCTAATCTGGCACAACGGTCTCAGAGGTTTTGAATGCAGCATTCTACTTAGTACTCCGATGGTGTGAAAAAGTGGGACTTAGTGTTAATCATCAAAAAACTACATTTACTGATTTCTTTTACCCGGAATCTGAATGTTAATTTCTGCCCTGTCCATTTGGGCAACACAATGCTGGATTTCTTCACTGAGGTAAAATGTCTAGGTATTATGTTAAACCAGCGGCTTAGCTGGAGCACGCAGGTCGAAAATATTGTTGATAAAGCTTGGCCTATGTGGGCCTTCATGTCTCTGTTTGGAAAGATTTAGGACTACTCCAAAAATGATTGAGAATATATACGTAATGTTCTTCCGACCTGTTGTGACATATGCTGCACTGGTATCGTAGCCTCAGTCCCAGGAACAGTCCACATAAGTTTGCTAAAAAAAAGTTACAACGACTTGCTTATATTGCTATGGCAAGACCTATCTATACATGCTCTACGTCGGCAATAGAAGCTATTGTTGGACTCATTCCGCTAGATACTTTCATTCTGCAATCTGCGGCTGTAAGTCGGAGTGTCTAAATTACGACGCTCACGCACACAATTAGGGTCACATTCACATGAGCATTCTTGATAGAACGATCAAATTTGTTCGAGATCAGACTATATGACGAACGAACTCTGCTTTGGTATAGGAAATTTTCAGTTTCTATCCCTCATCGCGCGGAGTTTCATTCCTGATCCTACACTGAACCAAAAAATTCGTAAATTCGACGAAATTACATTTAATATGAAGAAAATTTCATCAAAATACGGTCAATGAAGCTGTTATTTGGATTGAAGAATACCACAGTTATATTGAATAATTACGAAATTATTGTAAATTGATGAATAAATTTGTCAATATGAAGAAATTTTCTATTTTTTTTTTAAATATTAAAAATTAACATTGCGTGTTGTCTTATTCGTATTGAAACTAATTTAATTTATTATTATATTTATTTAAGACTTTCAAATATTTATTAAACACTTTTTTTTACATACAATTAACCATATTACCATTGTGTCTAACACAGGATTCGAACTCGGTCCGCTTGCGTGCCAGTCCACTCACGTTGCCACTGCGCCAGAGAGGAAATATACTTCCAATGTTCTCAAGACCCGCAGTACCTACTTGATACACATTGCATGGCGGACACCTTATTGAGACTCGGCCACGACATTTTTTTTTTTCTTTCTCACAAATTGTATTAAAAAATTTCTTTTTGGAATTGAGATTTCCATTAAAATTTAAAGGCAAAGATTACTCAAAAAATCGAAAAATCACAGAAAATGCGTTACTATTTATTCATCTGTGTGAATAATTTTCGTAAAAGAGAAGAATTGAAGAATTGATTTTGTCAATATGACTAAATTATTCACTGTGATAAAATATAATATATATAAAATATAAGAATGATGCTATTCTTCCATTTGAATAAGTTTTATCCTTTTGACGAATCTGACAAATTGTGAATTTGTTATTTTGACTAACTTTTGTCAATCTGACAATTGGTTCGAATAATTTAGCGCAAACAAATCGTCAGTTTGAATAATTTTTTCTATACGAAGAAAAACTTTTACAAAGTGCGATTTCTTCAAATTGATAAAAAATTGTAAGCGAATAGTAATAAAACTGATGAAAATTTAGTTAATTTGATGAAACAAAAAACAAAATTTTCATATTGAATAATATGTAACTTTTTTTCTAAAAATCTACCCGTATTTATTCAATGTAACAAATTATTATTCAAATCAAATAAAAATTTTATTCAAAATTTTAGGAAAAAAAATTCGTTCATATGAAGAAATATTTGGTTCAGTGTAATAGCTCCATATGGTTAACCGACCGTATTGCAGGAGGAGATTCATGCTATTGAGGCCTGCGCGATATTTTACAAAAGAAACTGTACCGAAAGTCAGGCAGCTCTTAACGCTCCATCTTCACACACACTCTAATCTAGAATGGTGAAGGAGTATTTTGAAACTCTTCAAGGTCTCTTTAATATCTACCATGTTACTCTGTATTGGGTGTCGGACCGCGGGGGCATTAAGGGTTATGAAGCTGTAGATGAGCTTGCTAGACATTGCTCGTCAACAGACTTTCTGGAACATAATCCTTACTGTGGTCTAAGCTGGGCGCCATCTAAGTCGTTATGGCTAGGGAATGGTCAGAACAAGAAATACTACAGCAATAGAATACTCTTCCGGGGTTGCGGCAATCTAAAGATCTGATTTGCACCTTTAGTATAGAAGATGCGAGCCGCCTTACTAGACGAAACATGAAACTACTAGTTGTTTACCTCACGAGAGACCATTAGGTGACGTATCACCTTAACAAAATGGGCCTGTCCGCGGGTACGGACTGCCGACTTTGCCTGGAAAATGTCGAGTCCACCACACATCTACTTTGCAAATGTCCAGCGGTAGCTCGCTCGAGGCACCTGCTTATTGGAGAAACTACCGTTAGCTCGACGTCGTAAAAAGCATCCCTATAAAAGATATTCTAACTTTCATTAGGTTGGTAGAAAGGCTTTTGGATTGTTCAAGGCTCCGGCACATATCTTTCGATTAGCCTGATGAGTTAATACTATGTAATCTACCTCAGCCTTCTTCCCTTTACTATCTTTTTTGGATAATATCAATAACCATCGTTCATCACTTTGCAAAAATCATACTCACAATCTAAATCGCAACCCAATTAAGATGTCGCCAAATGGATAAAAGCTTTTGTCCTTCCGGGTATACGTATACATACTCTGCCTGTGCACAAATACATTATTGGACTACCATACGATTTCCGCAATATCTGACATTCTGATCCATACCAAGCAAGGCGATAAAAATGTTCTTATCGTATCTGAATTTTCCACATGCCGATATGTTATAATAAAAAAAAGAAAATAGTAGAGATATCACTTTAGGGAAACGAATTCAATGTGTTTTTCCTGAGAATATTGGTTCATTCACGAACACCAGCCAGAAGCCGTATATGTTGCAATAAAATCATGCAATTGCTCATGTAGACGACGACGAGAGGACAACGTTCAACGGATAGATGCTTGCTCTATACATGTATAGTTTGACAGGAGCAAAAGGATAAATCCCGCTCTATTCAGGACAATTTTGGGAAAAATCAGTTTTCAATTTTGTTTTCGATGAAATTTATTTGCATGCAATTCGACTGTCGAACAGAACGATAGCATGTACCATGGTATGAGTGACTTCATTTAAAAAAAAAAGTTTCCATTGGGATTTTTGAAAAATTGACAGTGTGAAAAATGTTATCATTTGCTCTAGTCTACATGGTTAGGTAAAAGTGTTGAATATTGCAGCTGCGATAATTTTTTTTTATTATTAAATTGACATGTCCTTGTTCATGGATAAGTATTTGCGAGTTCATGTGTTTGTAATGGACACAAATGGTTGTGGATTGAATCATGAACAAGTAGGTACAAAAACTTTGAAATTTAGCCTTTAGATGCCCATCAAGGTACCGAGGTACCTGCAACATAAACGGCTATAGGAGGGAGGGTATAGATGGATCGGAACTGGCACATCTTTAACATCTTATCAAGGCATCCAACAGCTACCATTTGACACTAATTTGAAGTTCGTCACGACATTCTATCGAAAAATATGGCTGAATATAACTTTGTAGGTGAGGTAGGGGTAGCCGAACCTACTCAATTTTCCATCAACTTGAAGTATATGTCAGAATTAGGCATTGATCAAAATTTCAAGTCGATAGCGATATTGCATCGAAAGTTATGGCCGAATTAAAATATCAAGGAGGGGTAATTTGTATGGGAGGTAGGGGAACTTTTAGTCCGACTTGGCTTATTTTCAATACCGTCCAAGATTTTATCAAAACAGACATCTGACCGAAATTTCAAAGCGCTAGCTTCATTTTTTCAGGAGTTATCATGCGAACAGACATGGCTTATTCGAATCAAGGACCGACCCTGATTATTTATATACAGGGTGTCCGGAAACTGCCGCATAAACGCACCGGATTGTGATTCCTCGTGTGATTTCCAGCAAAAAAGTTGTATAAACATACCCCCTCAGCTTAACCCTTTAGCTGCCACAGGCATTCAAAGATTTTTGAAAAAATGGTTTTCTTGCACGACTTAAAGCTCAATATCTCCAAAGGTGGACCAGCTAGAATAGTCAGACAAATTGATTATTACAGCCAACAAATTTACCTATAAAATAAAACATACCACACTAAAATCGGATGAGACGTTTGGTTTTTACAGAGCTTCAAAGTCAAATTTGCGTGATTTGACCCAAAACAAATCTTTTCCATCTCAATGTTCTCCAACTTCTGCCAAGGTGACGTGCTTGTACGATTCTTTTAAAAATTGGCGCATTGTCTTACGATCATATCTTTCTTACATCATTTTATTCTAGCTCTACTATTTCCAACAGTTTTTATACGTTAAGTGTAGAAAACTAGGGTTAATTTTAGCTCGAATTCAATACAATTCAATCCACACTGCTCCTAAAGGTCTGCAATTGGTAAAATCTATTCAAAGTATGTCGAAATCGAGCCAAAATTAACCCTAGTTTTCTGCCCTTAAGGTACTTTAGAAATAATGTAGCTAGAATAAAATGATGTAAGAAAGATATGATCGTAAGACAATGCGCCAATTTTTAAAAGAATCGTACAAGCACCTCACCGTGGCAGAAGTTGGAGAAAATTGAGATGGAAAAAATGATTGTTTTTGGGTCAAATCACGAAAATTTGACTTTGAAGCTCTGTAAAAACTAAACCTCTTATCCGATTATAGTGTGGTTAGTTTTATTTTACAGGTACATTTGTTGGCTGTGATAATCATTTTATTTCACTATTCTAGCTGAACTAGCTTTGGAGATATTAAGCTTTAAGTCGTGCAAGAAAATGATTTTTTCAAAAATCTTCAAATGCCTGTGGCAGCTAAAGGGTTAAGCTGAGGGGGTATGTTCGTACTACTTTTTTGCTGGAAATCCACTGAGGAATCATAATCCGGTGCGTTTATGCGGCAGTTTCCGGACACTCTGTATATACATTGTCATAACTCCGTACAGCGCCCGCTCTAACGGCCCCCCCGTTAGAGGTCGTCCGGGGCGCAAATTTTAGGGGCGGCTTTTTGGCTAGCACTCGAAAAAAATCGAAAGAAAAAATTCTATATCAACTTTGATTTAGTGGAAAGGAAACTATAGAAAATGCAGATATAAAATCGAGCGAAAGTCGGCGGAATGATTTTTTTTAGGTAAATTACTTAATGAATAATGGTGTTGAACTTGTGGTGGCCATCATCGAAATTTGGCACACAGATCGTGACAAATTCCATGTAGATACTGCACACAAATTCATTCACTGTCTCCCAATTCTGTTGGCACTCCAGCATATGGTTTACCAAATTCTGTGGGTTTAGCCGTGATGGCGTTTAACCCATTTTGCAATATCAGGGATGAGAGAGTAAGTCCGTCTACCGGTTACAGTGCAAGTAGTGGCCTACATTTTACGTTTGTGTTAAACGTTTGTGTTGTATCAAAAAAAAAATATCAAAAGAAAAATAAGGGATCGTTGAAAAACAAAGAGAACCGAATAGCCTTTTTAAAAAACGGCTCTATGAAATATTTCATGCCCAAGGGCACAATTTTCATTACATTTTCGTTTTCGAAAACAACCATCTATATATCTTTCGCCAGATCTCTTCGCGAAAGGATTCCTTCAGTTGGTTCCAATTGCATTGATTCATCAAGCATTAAGAGGACAAATTTAGAACAACGAGTTTCAACGAGATAAGTACGATGAACCCACTGCCAGAGCAATATAATTCCTCCTTAATTTGGTTCCAGACATGCTAATATCGCACTTGACTAGCTCTGATCATCTTCTCTGATAATTTTAGAGATGACGCATTTATGGAGGTAAGCCACTCACGTTAAAACTGCTGAATAAATCCTTCCGCGAAGATATTCGGTTAATGGAAATTTAACTGTTGCACAGCGAGTAAGGAAGTTATCGAAAACAACTCCAAAAGGTTAGTAATGAAAACGAGCACCAATCTTTGATTGAAGTGCGGAGTTTTCTAAAATGTGTTTAGTGAGAAATTTGGTTTAAAAGCCCGCAGTTTCATGTATGCTATATGAATATTTTTTTTTACGACGGTAAACAATATTTTTTCCCTGGAATTCAATACTAATACTAAGCCTTAATTTTGGAATTTCAAACAAACTCTACATGGCCTCACAGAACTGGGATGATTGCGCGTGGTTGCGCTTAACAGTCTGAATAAATAGGTTTCTACAACATGCTAACTGGGCCTTCAGTACCTCAGTGCGGAAAGAGATTCTATTCTCTGAATTACTAAAGTGTTGGTTCAAGTCCCTCTGTGACCATGAATTTTATTTTTGTCTTTATAAAAATGCGCATTTTTATACGAATGGCAGGCGGTACCAAAATGTAAATAATTTCGGAGCTACTCGCTGTTACAGCGACCAAGAGTTGCCTGCTATAGTGCCTAAGGGGCCGAACATTGTCCTCTTGCCCGGGGCGGCGTACGTGCTAGAGCGGGCGCTGCTCCGGAGGCTCCTTTGAGGTGTTACATAATATTGGCGTAACAAAAACAATATACTCTATACCATCTTATGGGTATAGGGTATAAAAAGAGTATCATAGAAGGCAGTGGCGGCTCGTATACATTAATACTGGGGGTTCACAAAAAAGAAAACGTAAATACATACGACATCAACCCCTCAAAATGTATTTTAACGTATACCTACACGGTTTTAAATTTTTACAGCTTTCAGAGTAGGCAATTGGTTGCCAACTTTCAGAGTTGTAAATTTACAACACGCATTTAAAATTACATCAATATATTTAACCCATTTCCAACAAAGATTTTATTTTAAATTCATAGAGGGAAACATGTCCCATACCCATGTGTAAAATTAAATTTTTTATTTAAAATTAACTTAACGTTAACTCAGCCGTTTATAGGAAATTTCGAGTCAACGTTACAATGCATATAATTTCGGAGTGTATATAATGTTGCAAGCACTATATATTTCCTATCCTCACATGTTCGAAAATGTTGGACCACGCCGAGATTCGATCTACGGACCTCTAGATTACTAGCATCGTAGAGTGGCAACTCAACCAAGTGCGCCACACAGCGTAGCAGAATACTATCGACAAGATTTACCAAATGTAAAAATGAAATGATGAAAAATTACATTCATTTGATTTAATTTTACATTAAATGATGAAAAATCGCATTCACTTGATTTAATTTTACATTTTTTGTTTGTAAAATTACAGTAGCAATGTGATTTCACAATATTTTATTTAAAATTTAATAGTTTTCATTTATTTTAACCTTTTGCTAAAGAAATGTGTAAGATTAAATTTCAAATTTTTTTTTAGCTTTTTTTAGTAGTAATTTTTACTACACTTTGTGTGGGAAAATCAATAAACTTTTTACTGTGTAAGACTACCTACTTTTAAATCAAATTATATGTTATTTTAATGTCACAGTAATTCAGACAAACGAACATACTAAGTTTTGCGAAAATGACTTCCTCAAACCTGTTTCCATCCTGTATTCCTGCATCTCGTTGTAACTGCGAACAAAAATCTAAATTTTATAGC
The DNA here is from genome assembly GCA_949715475.1 of Microchrysa polita. Classification (NCBI taxonomy): domain Eukaryota; kingdom Metazoa; phylum Arthropoda; class Insecta; order Diptera; family Stratiomyidae; genus Microchrysa; species Microchrysa polita. The sequence continues at coordinate 118,952,671 of OX454415.1, forward strand.
TAAATAATCACTGCGATTTTCCCATAACAGTCAAGAAAAACCATAAAATTCTACAAATTTGGAAATTTTCCACAAAGTACTTTTTCATCGCAAAGTTCTGCACAAACTCTAGCGTAAATTTTGCACTATCCCCTCGCCCCGAGAACCCCTCACACATCTGATTTTGGAGCGAGTGCACCAGCTCATAATGACTGTGCACCAGCACCGTGGGTGCTAGATGTTGGTCGCTGGTCGAGACATAGATTCAATGCGTTTGGGTATATTGTATGTAACGTAGGTTTCTTAGAGTTACGTTGGGCGGTTTGTTCTATTTAGTGAAGTGTTCTAAGTAGCGAAGGTATTTAGCACATTATTTGTTGATATGGTGGTTTTATCAGGGGGTGCACGTGCACATGTGCACATATGGGCGAGCCGCCACTGATAGAAAGTTATGTAAATGTATTGTTGTTTCCTTATGATTTTGTATAGACAATTTATGATTCTTATGCAATAACCACTAGCTCTGTAAATTTGATTTCCAGGAGCGTATGCAAAAAGATATTTCGGGAAGGGTTTTAAAAAAGAGCATGACGTCGGTTCGGAAGTCATGCGCGAATGAGTACCTATCGAACAGCTGCTAAGACAGATCAACACACTTAGATTGGTAAAGGAATTTAGGAAAATCATTTAAAAGCTTTAAGGATTATAAAATCTCAACTAATAAATTGCTTTGATTTTCTCTATCTTTTTAGAGGCCAGAACGAAAATTTTAGGTAATTTCATACAATATTAGTAACTTAGAAACTCTTTAACTCTTTAATTATCAAATTAAATTCCTTCGGTATCTTGTTATTATTTTTATACCCTTCGCTCATAGAGTGAAAGGGTATATTAACTTTGTCATGAAGTTTGTAACGCATTAAAGGAAGCATTTCCGACCATATAAAAAGTATACATATATGATAAGCATGACTTGGGGAGTCGATTGGGCGATGTCCGTCTGTCTGTCTTTTGCGACGCGTTTTACTCGGCGCCTGTTGACGCTAGCAAGCTGAAATTTTGCACACGAGCTTCTTATTGTTGCAGGCTGTTTGTATGCAAAATGGGATCACTGGGTCATGGGGCTGCCATACAAATCTAGCCCCCAATTTAAGTTCTTCTAAGAAAAACTTTTTTGTTTATGGACCAATTTCAACCAAATTTCACACAATTTTTTTTTTTTTTGATATATGTAAGAATGGATCAAATCGGAGCATGGGGTCATGGGGCTGCCATACAAACCCAACTCCCCAAATTAGGTTCTTCTAAGCAAAACTTTTTGATTTGTGTACCAATTTCAACCAAATTTCACACAAATGTGTTTCTATTGATGACACACAACATATCTAAGAATGGATCAAATCGCACCACGCGGTCGTGGGGCTGCCATACAAACCTAACCCCCCAAATTAGGTTCTTCTAAGAACAACTTTTTTATTTGTGCACCAATTTAAACCAAATTTCACACAAATGTATTTCTATTGATAACATATGTAAGAATTGATCAAAGCGGACTATGGGGTCATGGGGCTGCCATACAAACCCAACCCTTTATTTTGGTTCTTCTAAGAAACATTTTTTACGCCAATTTCACAAAACCTTGAGTTAATGTGTCTTTATCAAAGCAACTAAAAGGTCAAAACAAATGGAATCGTACTATGGGGTCATACTCCCGCATCCCCCAATAAAATTGTCTGGATAAATATTTTTATTTGCCAACTTATTCCAACCAAACTCCAGACAAATATATTGTTTTGTCGACGCAACTGAGCTTTTGTGTTGACAGAAGGAAAATAATGGGGTGGGGGATTAAATACAAGTCCTATGTACGCCCGCAAAAATTTTTAGCCCGAGGGGAGCGAAGGGTATCCAAATTTCGGTCGCACCCAAAATTAGCCACGGTCTCGTTTTTTATTTCTTTTGGTCTAAAAATACAATTTCAATGAAGAATAGAATATTGGTTTGGAAAATAATAGCATATAAACTGCAAAGTTTACATTGGGATTGAGTAAAAACTTTTGCAAATACAAATATTTGACGGCAATATGAGTTATTTAGTTTTTATTACGGAAATTTATTATTTATTAGTAAAGTTTATAGTTAAATGAGAGTTTTCCAAATATAGGTAATACTCCTTAAATTTATAAGAACTGGCAAACAATTATTTATAAGGTTAACAGATATACAGTCTTGCCTCGATAATCCGGATCCGGATCCGGATTATTGCAAGGGGTAATCCGGATCATCGGAACATCCGGATCAGCGCAATCACATTTTTCTAAGGAAAAACAATCCAAACAAATAAAATGGCAGAACAAAAGTCGATAAACGTTTTATTTCTTAGAAATTAGCCAGCATCATGTCATTTGCTAAACAGTCCTGTAAAAAAGTACGAGACCAAATCTACCATTTCACCATGAAAGTCTCAAATATAACGATGGGCCTCGCATTTTGAAGAGCTCCTCAATGCACCATCAACATTCCACGCGGAGCCAGCTCTTGAGCAGTTAGCCGAACCAGGCCCTCCCGTTCTACCCCCAACAGTAGAGGAGGTGAGTCTTGCCATACAGTCGCTTCAAAATAATAAAGCGCCCGGCGCTGACGAGATCCCAGCAGAACTGCCGAAGCATGGTGGAACGTGCCTGACTAACGCTATACATGTGCTACTGCTGAAAATATGGAACGACGAGGTATTCCCTGAAGTTTGGCGCAAAAGCATAATCTGCCCAATCCACAAAAAGGGTGACAAGCTGAAGTGTGAGAATTACAGGGGCATATCATTAGTTGGTACGGCCTATAAGATTTTATCGAATAATCTCGAAAAGAGAATCAATCCGTACGCAGAACGAATCATTGGCGAGTATCAAGGCGGCTTCAGACCTGGTCGTTCAACGACCGATCAGCTTTTCACAGTGAAGCTACTAGGTACTCCAAAAGTGCTGGGAATATAACATCGACGTATACCAAATCTTTGTCGACTTCAAGCAGGCATACGACAGTATCGATCGAAGTGTACTGTACAACATTATGCTGAATTTTGGTATACCGGCAAAGTTAGTGCGACTCACAAGGATGACGATGACTAATTCCGTCTCGCAGGTCAAAGTGCAGAACCGACTCACTGACCTATTTGAAACTCGCACTGGACTCAAACAGGGCGACGGGCTGGCGCCGACGCTCTTCAACCTGGCTTTGGAGTATGTAATTCGATCCATGAATATGGACAGCAGCGGAACGCTACTCATCAAGTCGACTCAATTAGTAGCGTACGCCGACGATATCAACATCATGTCTCGAAGGTTGGGTGATGCAGAAAGCCTTCTGCATAACCTCAATAACGCCGCAAAGGAAGTTGGACTACATTATCAACGAAAGCAAAACAAAGGCCATGATGCAATCGAAAACAAGGACGCCAGCAAATTCAAGCATCACAGTGGGGGACCCTAATATCGAGTATGTAGACAACTTCAACTATCTGGGTTGTAACTTATCAAAGGACGCCAACGAAACCGACGAAATTAAGCGACGGATACAACTAGCCAATAAGACATATTTCTCGGTCCTCCCTATAATTAATTCGAAACTTGCGCACAGGAACACGAAGCTCCGCGTGTGCAAAACGATCATCCGACCCGTGCTATGTTATGGCTGCGAAACATGGACCCTTACCCAAGCCTCCAAATTTTGCTAGACCGATTCGAACGAAAGTTCCTTCGGCGAATTTTCGGGGCCGTTACGACCGAGACCAATGGCGTATCCGGTACAACCATGAGTTGTATCAATTGTACGATGAGCTGGAAGTATCGAAAATCGTGAAGCTTCAACGTCTGCAATGGGCGGGGCATGTACAACGGATGGACGATAACCGCATGCCAAAGAAAGTTATGAACGCACAACGAATTGACGGAGCGAGGTTGCGTGGACGACCGAGGGCTCGCTGGGAGTACTCCGTAGGTGAGGACGCCCACCAATTGCTGGGCTTCCGAAACTGGAGGAAAAGGTTTACGTAACCGCGACAATTGGAGGTCAACGATTCTGGCGGCCAAAGCCCGACGTCGGGCTATCGTGCCACATTGATGATGATTCCAATGCTATTCTATGTAACTTTCAGTTTATATTACTCAAGCATACCAAAACATCGAAATAAAGTTTTAAAGTTAGGAGGTAAACTGCAGTTTACAATGGAAATGAAAGGGTTGTACCGATGTAAAGCCTATCAGGACACAGCTTTTGCTGAAAACCTTTGAGTCATACTCCTAGCCATAACCGTTAAGGTGCTACAGCCGTCCAAAGATGCTCCAAAAACCGCAAAGTTTGGCCTCTCTATCTGCGTCATTAGGTGAGATAATCACAATTTTATATTTTCGAAAATGAGGTTTTCGAGAGCCGATGAGTTCTGGGTATCACCGTTAAGAGCTACAGGTCTCCCAAAGAGGACTCAAAAAGTACAAATGAGATGGTTAGTTCCATGCTGGTTATTCACTAGATTGCTTATGATTTTTTTTCCAAGACGATTAAAAAGTATTCTAAGTTTTACATATGATAAACTTCTGCGTCGTCCTTTTCTTAATACATCAACAAATTTGGGAAAGGCTTAGAACCACTGTCAATATCAATTTTATTTTGACTGGAATTTAAATTTATTGTACCTTTACATGTAATTCTTTTATGCGTTTTTCCCTGGCCGCGTATTCCCTTCTCAACGATATTTACTTTCTTAGTATTATAATTATGCATGTTTATGGTCGTATCCGTCCTTTCATTGGTCGAAAAGTCCTGCTTTTCTAAGCTTAACCTGCCGTCCTGCCAACATACTCAATAATATCCTGCTTTTGTCCTGGTACGTCCTGTTTTGGGAGGAATAGCCTCTTCACCAAATGACGAACACATTTTGAGAAAACATTGGCCGTGTTTTTTAATTAGCTAACCTACACTATCCGGGGTAATTTTCATACAAACGCTAGCCTGTGACTTTATTCAGGTTAGAAATTATATTGCTATCCAGATTTAATGAGCTTTCCAAAACTCGCCTAAATGTATGCAATCCCAATTATTTTCTAGTACGTTTTCCAATGACTAGCAAAAATGAAATTTTGAACTGAAAAGCTCTAAGGTATAGTTTACATGCAACACACAAGTGTGTGCAAAAAATATAGTTTCTGTTTGTAAATTCATGTTAAAAATGTTGTTCGTCAAATTCTTATTCTAACAAAATTATGATTCCTACATAAAAATATGGTTTCATTAAAAAAAATTACATGTTAACTTTTGCGTTTGTAAAGTGAAAACAGGGCTTTAATATTTTTGAGCAATGTTTTGAAATTAATGGCAATGCCTACGTGACAATTTGAAATTTAACCCGGATGCTACCCTCGATAGTTTTTTTTTGCGCGTCTGGGTTAGCAAACCTGCCCCGATGTAAAAAAAATCACGTACGCCAGGAAATTTGAACAAAAATTTGGCCAAACTTCGGAAAAATTAAAGGAAAGCTGAATTTTTGCATGAGCCTTCCTTTCGAGGTCCTAAACAAGTCCCTAAAAGTCCCCGTCCCTACGATTGCCGCTAGCGGTGCTACAGAGGGTCAAGGCCCCTCGAAAACAGGTTTCTCTGAATATTTAGATAACAGTAGCATATACAAAAAAGTAGTGTATGGCAAAATTAAAGCTCTTGTGAATTCTCAATAAACGATGCAAAGACCGTATACTTTCGGGCACTCCTAACGGCGCCAAGAGGTCTAACGGTAATTTAACAAGGTTTCATTAAAATCTCTATAACGGTAACCCGTACTAAAAACTTTTGTATGGAAAATTTGTAGCCTATGGGGTTTTAAAGAAATTGGCCAAATTTAATATCAATATGTACTGCCTCAAGGGCGCTATGGAGGTTCAAACCTTAAAAAAACGTGTTTTTTGAGGTTTTTCGTAAATGGTACTAAGACGAGGGAGTGCGCTCTAAAGTGTCCTAGGAGAAATTTGTAGCTTCTGTGGATGTTAGTAAGGCGCCAAAAGTCCCCAAAGATGGGAGCCCCCCTAACGAAGTTATGAGGGTCCAAACATTCAATGAAGGAGTTTTTGGGGAATATCTCTATAACGGTAACGTGCATTGAAAGCTGTCAACGGCAAATGTGTAGCTTATATAACGCTTAATTAAATATCTGAATTTTAGATTGATGCGTACAATACTAAGGGCGCTATGAGGGTCTGAACCATACAATAACGGTATTTTTTCGTTATTTTCGTGGATTTCTTCATAACGGGAACGCATTCGGTTGGCAAGCCTGTAACAATTTGTTGCTTCTATAACGTCAACATAAAATGCCAAAACAACTTATCTATGCGGGCACCCCTAAGGAAGCTATGAGGGGTCAAAACTAAACAACTAACTAAACTAAAAAACCGTTTCTCGCAGAGATGGGAGCCCCTCTAACGAAGTTATGAGGGTCCAAAAATGCAATTAACCACTTTTCGGGGAATATCTCTATAACGGTAACGTGCAGCGAAAACGGTCTTACGGCAAATTTGTAGCTTATATACAGCTTAATTAAATAATTTGTTGTTTCTATGGTTCCAAATAAAAAGCTCCACCGATTTGTATGCACTTGGAGCCACCATACGTGCATTATAACGTTTAAATTAACCAATTTTTAAGCCCATATGGAGGTACGTAAAGACATACACTACATATACCTTCTTTAAAAATTAGTGTATTAAAACGTTATAATGCCCGTATGGTGGCTCCAGGTGCATACAAATCGATGGAGCATTTTATTTGAAACCATAGAAACAACAAATTTTTACAGACTGCTTCCGGTATACGTTACCGTTAAGGAGATTTTCACGAAAATAACCAAAAATACCGAAATTGCAAGTTTTGGAACCTCATAGCGCCATTAGTACTCTACATATCGATCTCAAATTTGAACATTATGTTAAGCGTTATAAAAACTTCAAATTCGCCATATAACAGTTTTCGGTGCACATTACCGTTATAGAGATATTCACTAAAAACTGCTTATTTGGATGTTTGGACCCTCATAACTTCCCTAGGGGGGCTCCCATCGTTGGGGACTTTTGATGTCACACTAACAGAGACACGAGCTACAAAATTGTCTCAGATGGGTTCCCTCTAGTGGTTCCCGTTATCAAAAAATTTACGAGAAACGGTTTTTTGGTAAGTTTTGACCCCTATTAGCTTCCTTGCGGGTGTTCGCATAGATGAGTTATTTTGGCGTTTGAATTTGAAGTTACAGAAGCAACAAATACTTACAGGCTTCCCTCCCGAATACGTTCCTGTTATGAAGAAATTCAAGAAAATAACGAAAAAATACCGTTATTGTACGGTTCAGACCCTCATAGCGCCCTTAGTATTGTACGCATCAATCTAAAATTCAGATATTTAATTAAGCATTATATAAGCTACACATTTGCCGTATAACAGCTTTCAATGCACGTTACCGTTATAGAGATATTCCCCAAAAACTCCTTAATTGAATGTTGGGACCCTCATAAATTCGTTAGGGGGGCTCCCATCTTTGGGGACTTTTGGCGCCTTACTAACAGCCACAGAAGCTACAAATTTCTCCTAGGACATTTTAGAGCGCACTCCCTCGTCTTAGTACCATTTACGAAAAACCTCAAAAAACACGTTTTTTTAAGGTTTGAACCCCCATAGCGCCCTTGAGGCTGTACATATTGATATGAAATTTGGCAACTTTCTTTAAAACCCCATAGGATACAAATTTTCCCTACAAAAGTTTTTAGTACAAGTTACCGTTATAGAGATTTTAATGAAACCTTGTTAAAAATACCGTTAGACATCTTGGCGCCGTTAGGAGTGCCCGAAAGTATACGGTCTTTGCATCGTTTATTGAGAATTCACAAGAGCTTTAATTTTGCCATACACCCCTTTTTTGTATATGCTACCGTTATCGAAATATTCAGAGAAACCTGTTTTCGAGGGTCTTTGACCCTCTGTAGCACCGCTAGCGGCACTCGTAGGGACGGGGACTTTTAGGGACTTGTTTAGGACCTCGAAAGGAAGGCTCATGCAAAAATCCAGCTTTCCCCTAATTTTCCCGAAGTGAAATGCCAATTTTCCTGGAGTAACGGCCATTAAACGTATAACAACAACTGCAGCAGATAGTCACTTGTATGTCTTTTGTATTCTCGCATATTTTCTAGCCGAAATTTGAAAATTTGCGTTAGGGGATACCACAAATGTAAGTGATTTTTACTTATGACGTCTCAGATTAAGCACAGCAGAGTGGGGTTTGACACTAGATAGTAGTGGTATAGGAGCGCCATTTAGGACATACTGACATACATATATGTATCGAAGCTTGGAATGCTGGTAGAGATTTGCAAAAAAAAGCTAAATATAAGTTGTATAAGTTTTTAACAAATAAGTGAGGACGAAATTAATTTACCCTCTGATCTTTCTCCTTTAAAAATACTTTTGAGTTAGCAAACGAGTAATATCTGCAAATATCAATATTATTGGAAAACTCGAAAGATATAAGAGGATCAAGTCTCTGTTCTTTCTATGCATTTCTGGTTGTCATTCTTTCCTTAGTGATTTTCCTATAACGTTGTCCTGCCAAACAACGAACGATGTTTGTATCAATTGTCCTGCTTTAAAAAAAAAATAGGTATAATGTTTAATTCTTAAACAGTTGAAGAGGTCTCTTAAACCGAATATAGGTTAGCACATTAATCATTTAGGTCGCCCAATAGCAACAATAAATACTGCTATTATATCATTTATTTTTCCCTTTCACTGGGACTTCATTTTTCATTCTATCTACAGTAAACGATATCCTGCCATCAATTTTTCTTTTTCACTATTTTCCTACTGTATTTTCCTAAAGCCGGAATAGAGTGGGGCTACCTCGCGAGGGAATAAATAAAAGTCACTATTTCAAATTACGGATATTACAAGAAATGTTTATTTTTCCACCTTGCTACTCCCCGAGGAAGTATTACGCCAACAAAAGCCACGAAATTAAGAAGGACTCTCTTCAGAATAATACTGTACGCTCCATCCATTCTAAAAAATTTTCCTCGAACTTTTCTTGGCTTTCCGTTCGAGAATAACGGAAAGACAACAATTTTTGCGACGAACAGAAATACAGTAAAAAAAACGAAGCGCTCGCGTCTTCCGTTCCTATTCCTAATATTTTTTTTTGTCGTCATATTCCGCGGGCGCTATTAAATGGTCTGAAAATATACCATGAATGTACATTTTTGTTCTCATGAGAAAACAATTTTAAATTTTTTACGACTTTCGCGTAGCTTTTCAACTGCGCTTCTGGCATATGACTCGCCCACTCCGGAGCGACTATACGGACATCCTTTGCGCTTGCAAGACTACAGGAGACAAACGCCCAACGGACAGAATATTTTTTTTTGGTATTTCTATGTATTTTCGTGTCATTCAAATCGACCAATGCACGTATACATGCTGCATACTTTTCATGCTGAAACCGAAATGTTGGACAAGAGTATTCTGATGTTGACATAACATGGGTCCTGTGAATTTTTTAACAATAAAATACTTTATATTTATGAAAGTAGATAAATTGGTCCTATGCCAGCTTTTGTCTTTGTCACTTGGGGAAGACATTAAGCTGTCAGCTAATGATTTCACAAAAAAAACCGCGGCAAAACAAATAATTTTCGGCTCTTACGGCTGATGAATTTGACAATTTTTTTCTGAGAAAGCAAACATTTTACTTCGTCTAACGAGTTCGATGGTATAATAATATACCTTTCCGAACGTCTGGAAATAAAAGACAAGAACACGCAATTGGATTTGCTTCAAAATAGGTTTAGATACTCGAAATGAGTTCCTATATTTCCGGGAAATTAAGTTTATTAGGTTTGCTTGGTTTCAATCCTTGCATAAAGACAAGACACAACGACTTGCCATTAATAGGCGAACAACCTTCATAAATCCCATGACGAACCTGAAAACGGGTTCTGTTCCACCGCAACATTAAAATTACTGTCATTAATACTTTTTCACCATTCAGAACGGCCAAACTCCTACCTTTTTGTTTGCTAAAGCTTTATTGCCTACTTTCGCCATTTAGCAATACCTACCACTACCATAAAAATAGCTTCACTTTTCTCACTAAAAGAAAAATCGTCTATTTATGACCGTGAAATTGCTTTCGTGTCTGTCAGCTATTAAGTGAGCAAGAAAAACTTGGAGGAAATCATAAGACGCACGGAGCAAAACTATACAACAGCAATAAATGGAATTTCGCCAAAAACCATCATCCTTCGGTTACGGAAAAAAAGGTAAATGACCAAGTGACAAAATTTCATGCTTGGGATTCCGGTTGGCTTTGTTCCGTTTGGTGGGCGATGGAACGGGTATTGATGGGGGTGGACTATTGTAGGTAACATTTTAGTAAATATGACAAAGTGGACTTTGTAGAATGTTGAAGGATCTTGAAAATAGGTTGATGTTGTAAATTTTCTTCAACAATGTATGAAAATACGTTACTGTATCTTACCATGCCTATTGTCGAGCATATCACTACTTACGCTATACATACTTAAATAAGTCGAGCTATGCCCCACAATTTGCGGTTATATACATTTATCATCCCGCGACTTATTTCTTTCTGGACCCTATGTGATGAAAGATTTCTGATCTGAGCCCCACAGAAGATGGGCGATAACACACACAAAAGTTGCCACTTATAGCGTGATAGTGATGTACTAGCAGTCTTACATCAGACAGTAGCATTAGGGCCTAGGGAACATGTCAGCAATTTTATTTCTTCCCGAATTACAACATACCGCATTGATGAAAGGCAGTCTATATTACTGCCCTCTCAGACAGCTAAATACTTTATGCCTCCTTCAGGCTGGAGGACAGAAATTGCCGTGTAAACCAAGATGTACCAATGTCTCTATAACCGTACAAGTTACGCAAGAAGATAGGACTCCTCAAAGAGCGAGCAGAGTCATGCGATTGTTGTAGCTCGGTTTCAGGAGTTGGGTTTGGGCCAATCTTGGTCCTGTCCTTTTACAATTTAAAGTAGGAAACTCTCATGACTATGAATTAAGAACACAACAGAAGGATTCAAATGGGGATAAGTGTATGATAAAGTTGCCAGCTAATATAGGCGCAATTTTGTATTTCAATTCGCGGACCCAGATCGCATCAAGTTCCGGCCTAACTAAACCGTTCCTGAGGTAAAAAATGTAGGGCTCCTCCCATGATAAAAAAAAAACGACTGCTCGCTTTCGAACCAAATAGTAACATACAATAAGGTGGAATAGGCAGTCAACTCTTTGGAACCTTACAAATCACCAGGGCCAAAGGGTGTCTATCTAGCACTGCTTCAGCAGGGTCTTACCACTTTGGCTCCACATTTACTAAGACTATTTAGAGGCAGCATAGCCTTAGGATACATTTCAATCACTTGGAAGCAGGTAAAGGTTGCATTTCTGGCAAACCCGGGGCGTAACCAAACCCTAGCGAAATTGTATAGGCCAATACGCCTAACCTCCTTCCTTCTCAAGTCATTAGAAAAGCTTGTCGATAAACATATCAGGGACAGGTGCCTGTCGCTTTTCCCTTTGCACCCCAACCGACATGCTTATCACACAGAGAAATGGTGTGAATCAATACTACACCATCTAGTTGGAAAGATTGAGACCACACTAGAAAACAAAGAGATAGGGCTCGCGGCCTTCCCGGATATAGAGGGGCCTTCGACAATATCTACTTTGAATCTCTTGAACCCGGCACCTTGAGTCATGGAGTGCAACACACCCTCTGTCGGCGGATAAAATCTATATGCTTCAAGGACGACAATTACATCCAAACTTATTCGGTGAAACCAAATATACAGCTGTCCTCAAAGGATGTCCACAAGGAGGCATCCTATCACCCTCCTATGCAACCTTGTAGTCGACAGCTTACTATTCCAGCTAAATAACACTGGCTTCTATACCCAAGGATATGCCAATGACATCAGCATCCTGGTAAGGGAAAATTTCCAGGGGTTCATCTAGAACTCATGCAACAAGCACTAACTCAATTGGAGGATTAGTGCAGGAGGGTAGGCCTATCAGCCAATTCCGCCAAAACAACACTAATAACCTTCAGTCACAAACAAAATTTGGAAGGGCTAAATGTTCCAATATTATTTAATCAACAATTGCAGTTTACCACTGAGGTTAAATATTTGGGAGTCACCCTTGACAGCAGACTCACGTGGAACAAACAGCTGCAAGACACAATCACAAAAGGTATACAGACACTGTATGCAACTAAAAGAGCAATCGTGGGGATTACAACCACGAATGATTCATTGGATTTAGAAAGCTGTGGTCAAACCCCTTCTGACCTATGGCTCGATTGTCTGCTGGACTAAAATCAAACATGAAACAGCTGCAGCGAAGTTGGCATCAGTACAATGACTGGCCTGCGCAAGCATTTCCGGCGTCATGCGCAGTGCACCAACTTTACCTCTAGAGAAACTACTTGACCTTCCACCACTAGATCTTACAATCACAGAAGAGACGGACTGGCCACAGACTACAATCATGGAACATGTGGACACCTCTAAGGGTAGAATACTGTACGATTACAGAAATCATTACAAGCACAATCCATGTATACCTACGACTCCAACATTCAAACCTCTGCAGTTAGGGAAGACTGGAGTAAATGGAAGGACGACCATCTAACAAAACAGATAGTGTGGTACACAAACCCCTAGGTCACTATACAACTGTCTTCCAGACAGAAATTATAGCCATAAACCTTGCAGCAGGGGAGAGTACTCAAAAGTGATATACAAACAAGAACATCTATATTCTCTCCGACAGTCAAGCTGCCATAAAGGATATTGCAAATCCCAAAACAACATCTAAATTGGTTTGAGAATGCCAACAGAACCTCAAAGACCTAGCTACCCGAAACAACGTAACTCTGAACGGGTTAAAGGACATAAGGGGATCGAAGGCAACGGATGCCCTTTCAAGAGATGGTTCCGAAATATCTTTTACCGGTCCCGAACCGGCAATCGGACTTAGTAAGTCCACTGATAAAACCGTTGTCAAACGGTTCCAAAATCGATGGAGACTTGTTGACGGGCTCAGACACAGCAAGCGTATGCTGGGAGCAAAACTGGCAAACCAACTGGAACGAAGTCTTAAGCCTCAGCAAAAATAACTTCAAGGCAGTGACAGGTCTCATAACCGGTCACTGTACCCTACGACAACATCTGCATATAATCGGCATTTACACACACAAGACCCACGATGCCGCCTCTGTAACGAAGACGAGTAATCAGCCTCGCACGTCATTTTCGAATGCCCCGCTCTTATGAGCTGGAGACAAACCCTCGTTGGAGATCAAACCATTGGAATGGGCGCACCCAAAGTAAACCTGGTTAACTTTCTTCTTAGCCTTTTACGAAGGACACAGCTAATAACCTGAAACTCTTTCGCTCTAATGGGAAATACAATAAGCCAATAGGCTGCAGTATTGATCGTAACCGCAGCCCAACCCATCATAGCGCCTAATCCATCCATCCATCCCTTGATATGTGATTACGACCCGGGAATGCGAGAGGTGATCCGTCGCTAATTGATTTTGCCGGACATTGTTGGCAACGCGGTCACCCGACTCTCCATCTAAAATGAGTGCTTGTCTGATTCCAGGATCCCTGACTCCGCTTTCCGACTGTCAGCCAGGGACGTAGAAAGAATTTGGTTCAATTGAAGGACGGTTGCCGTATATAGGAGCATTTTGATAAAGACATCACAGACATCAATGGTAGTGGGACTCGATCTCACTCTCCGGCATATCATGGGCAGAGTGCCTTCTTGAGCTACTGAATGCCCCTGTCACACTTCGTCGATATTTCTCCCGAGGCGTTCATGGATTAGCAATTTTGTTGAAATAAGCCACCCACAATGAAACAACTGATCGAATATGTCAATGAACAGATCGAACGAACTAAAGTGAATCATTATTTTTCAAATAACGGCAATTGATTGAAAAGGACATAATATCTATGATAAAGTATTCGCATATTAATATAGTCATCGTAGGCCGAACACAAGTCAAAATATTAAGAAAACATTTAAATATGAATTTAGTGTTTTTATTGGTTAGATACAAAATGCATAAAATTCGAAATCCCGAGTAACATAAATTTTATCAAATGAGAGAGAAACGAAGAAAACCGGCTTAGAACTGAAAGCTGCGTCATAGCCACGGCTGATTATGTTGACACTGGAGACTGGACTGTGTCGCCTTTTAATGCTTATGCTCTTGCCACCTTGTATTTTCACCATAGAAAAAGTCCCAACGGTAACTTATTACAGGGTCCATGTTTCATGTCGTCAAAGCCCAAAGTCCATTCGAAACATTTCGGGAGGGTTCCGGACCTCCTGGGCCCTTCCTCTGACTACGTTCCTGCCGCCAGTTAAATTTTTAATTTCACTACTTCAAAAACGCGTGTTCGTCTCTAGGTACCTGTAAGCCAAATCATCTGAAGTTTCCCGTGTTTTTTTTAGAACCACTGTTCTCCGCTTGATCAGCGATTCCGACACAGAAGTGTCAACTTCTGAATTTTACAGCTTTTTTTCGAAAATATATGTGTCGAGATCGGTCGTCAGATGTGGTTACCAACATTATTTTGACAACTGCAGTCCAAACAGTGTCCAGAAAGCTTAATTGGGATTTTTTGAAATCTGTATAGCGGAGCCTACTTTCTGAAACAGTGAAAATAGCAAAACCTTATGCTCACTCCAAAACCTATAAAACCGGGCAAATCATTACATAGAGTGAAATTCACCAGGGCTCATCAAGGCATGATAAAGTACCTGAACTGATGATGCTCCCTAATTTGGACGCAGAATGAAGTTTCCCTAAATTATGGACGGTGATGTAGGTCCGAAAACCGAATAAATCAGCTAGTAGGCCAAACTCATATCAATATCGCAGGAGTGACGAGACTGATCTTAATTTTACAGGGAAAATCAACCTTTATTGTTGCTATCAAGCTTCTCGCAGATACAGACAACTTTTTTGAAAGTCTCTTGGCGTATGCTCCCATTTCCTCCATTTATATATTTTCAAGACCAAATAAACACTTTCGTAACACCCTATGCTGAAATTAGCTATAAATAAACATAATCAAATTACCTCCAGTTTAAACATCTTTATTAAAACCATCTAGCCAAAAAGGACGATTTTTACGATCCAACCAAATGTATATTTCCCTTCCCGTAAAAGCAAATAAAAAGCCAAAAACAAATAAGCTGGCAAATAGGTAAAAAAAATATAAATTCATGAAATTCATTTGGGTGTTAAAAGTATTAAAAATGAGCCACACCTTGGCAATTTTTACTATCGCCCCAGAATTGTATAATAAATGTCCTTTCATACCGCCTTCCGTTATGAGGTGTTTTGTTGCTTTTTGATATTCTCTCTATTCTTCGCGGGCAGGCGAGGAATAGGCCAATAATATATAAGCTCGGTCTCACAAAACACAACAATGGCAATAGGTCTGCGCTCTGCGGCAAAGGTGAAAAATGACACGCTGCAAAGAAACGTATAAAATACCACTAAAGAAAACTAAATGGGAGTTGAGCGCTGAGTCGGAAAACACAAAAAGAAAAACAGGAAAACGAAAAAGTAAAGAAAATTCTTGTCTCGGTGTATTTTTCACGAAAGAGTTTTGTATGAAATAAATTTTCAAGTAAATGTTTTGCACTCAGCACCCACAATTCATAAATAAAAGATGAGGCAAGTCACGTAGGTAGGGAAAGGACTCTTCGAATACATAAAAGGATATTTCAATGAGAGCATAAACTCTCTGATAATGTATGTACTACTAAGTATGCTGGCATTTATTGTAATATCTATGAAGTGTATTGTGTATACCTACATTTGAATTTGGTATAAATGGGTTGACGTATGACGACGTTGAGCACGTGCGTTTAGAGATGTGTTAATGGCGGTCGAATGTTTAGAAAGGGTATATGGTAGTTTTGAATCATATTTCAAAGTAGGTAAACCTATATGTATACTTACGCCCGACCGCTTTTGCCCGTATCAGGGATACACTTTCCGGAACAAAAGCTTGTGTTAATGAAAATTTAATTTCTAAACACATGTTCCGTTAAGTAAGACCAAACTTAATCCTTTTTATCTCTTCGCGACAGGACCGACAAGATGTGCTACTAGCGACAGGATAACTAAGATATGCGCTTTATTTTGTTTTAGGCTTATGGAGAATGGGTTAAACGAACATTGTCCAACAATTAGCATAACGCTTACTCGCAATGCAAACTGTCTCGCATTATTAAATGCAAATTGTTAGGTTCCATTATGCAATATTATAAATACGTACATTATGTAATGCACTTATGCAAATTATAGCAAAACAGTTAACTATAGAGAGCGCTGGCTATTGTGTACTAATGGTAATTAGGTAAAATTTGTTTGTATTTGTTGCTATGTCTCATGCTTGTGTAAGCAAATCATTTCAATGGGGCTATTCAAATATATCAGTCAAATTTTGCCTCATTGCATTGCCCAGCCAACAATGCCGTGATAATTCACCTGAGAAATTTGGTATACTGAGACAATACAGCTGAACAATAAATGCAAAACTTCTGTATAGAAACACATACCGTAAACAGTGATTCCTCGACCTTCGCATACGTAAGAGGGACTTCCGTAGAAGCCCTTTTCCATATGAAAGGATTTCGCGGATTTAAACTACGAATGGAGAAATTTCTATCAAGTTGGACAATACCTTTTTATGTATTTGAGAAATTTCCAATATTGACCAGAGTGGAATTTTCATAGTCTGTAAAATTTAAATGCCAAATTCTCAAATTTATTCCAACGTGTAGACGCTCCTTTATAAATACCATAATATTGGTAAAGAATGCCGGTGTCATCGGCATACCCTTGTAGACCAACCCGTCCGTCTTACATCAACCAGTTGGAGAACAGATGAGTTATTAAGGGCTAATTTTTCGTACATCTTATAGGCTGGTTAGTCTTATCGCATGGAGAAGACACATACAATATTCAAAAAGCCATTCAATACAATGGAAAAGCTTTCTGAATATTGTGTGTGTCTTCTCTATGCAATAAGACTAACCAGCCGGTACTGAATGGGTGAACATTGTAAGAGGAAACCGGACGGGTAAACTTGCAAGACAAGAACCATCGTTCTTACAATGTGAAATGCACAATGCTTGTCTGCTGGCCACTACAAAAGCTCTCGCCGTCCGTTTATTAGCACAAACAATAGTATTTTCTGGTTTTCAAATTTCCCGAACAATAGTTTTTGCAACCAACAATTTAAACCGACGGGAATATTTGTTTTGTAGATCAAGAGACGCGAGAGCGTATCGCCCGCCAAAGGAAAAAAAAACGAAAGCGAACAAGTCTATGATTACCGGAGACAACTTGCTTTTTTGTTTGACCGGGCTACAGCCTTCCAGGCAACATCCCCCAAAAAAATTTTTTTACCAAAATATTTCGCATATCCTGGTCTAGTGCCTTTCCAAAAAAAATCTTCGATCGGCACAATAACGGGTAAGATATATGCAATAAACGGTGAAATTTTCACCCTCACAGACTTAAGCGAGTAACCCAATTTCAGCCTGGATTCTACGGTTGCAGAAAGACTTGCTTCTACTGTCTCTCCCCGTGATAGGATTTTTATGAAATTTGGAGTGAATGATCCTCTGGTGGTCCTTCTAAAGAATCAATGTCTTCCATTTAGATAAGTGGATGGAATAACGTTATAATAATAGGTAAAGTTAACGAAAGATTTCCAACAATTGCGTCTTTCGGCTCATCGCATTGACAATTTTTAAAAACACACTGCGACATTGGGATACGGGGACATTGGGACACTAGGATATTGGGACAGTGGGAGACTAGGATCCTGGGGCAGTGGGATATTAGGAAATTGGGGCATTAGGGTCTTGGGACATTAGGACATTAAGACATTGGGGCATTAGGCACACTGGGGAAACTGTGACGTGGGGACATCGGGATATTGGGACATCGGGATATTGGGGCATTGGGACATCGGGACATCGGGATATTGGGACAATGGGACATTGGGATATTGGGACATTAGGACACTGGGAGACTGGGACATTGGGGCACTGGGATATTAGGATATTGGGACATTATTATGACCATGGGACAATAGGACCATCGGACATTGGGACATTGGGAAACTGGTACATAGGAACATTGGGCCACTGAGACATCGGGATATTGTGACATTGGGACATGATGATATTGGACACTGAGAGACTGGGACATGGGGGCACTGGGATATTAGGACATTGGGACATTATGACTTTGGGACAATAGGACAATCGGACATTGTGACACAGGCACATAGGGACATTGGGCTACAGAGACATCGGGATATTGGGACACCGGGATATTGAAACATTGGGGCACTGCGATATTAGGACATTGGAACACTGGGATATTGGGACATTGGAACATTGAGAAATTGGGACAATGAGACATTCTTGCATTTGGACATTAGAATATTAGGCACACTGAGGAAAGTGGGACGTGGGGACATTGGGCCACTGGGACATTGGGATATCAGGATATTAGGACATTGCAACATTGGGATATTGGGACATTAGGACCCTGGGAGACTGCGACGTTGGGGCATTGGGATACTAGGACATTGGACCTTGAGACAATAGGACAATCGGACATTGGAACACTGGTACATAGGGACATTGGGCCACCGAGATATCGAGCTATTGGGACATTGGAACATTGGGATATTGGGTTATTTGGACATTGGGGCACTGCGATATTAGGGCATTGGAACATTGGAATATTGGAATATTGGGACATTGGGACATTAGGATATTGAGACACTGGAACATTAGGACATTGTGACGCTGGGACATTTGGATACTGGGACATAAGGTACACTGGGAAAATTGGGATATGGGGACATTGGGACAGTGGTACATTCGGATATTTGGCTATTGTGACCTTGGGACACTTGGTATACTGCGACATTGGGACATCGGGATATTGGGACATTGGGATATTGGGACATTTGTACATTGGGACACTGGTACATTAGGCCATTGGGCCATTGGGATATTATCACATTAGGATACTGGGACATTTGGGACATTGGGAACTGGGATATTAGGAAATTGGGACATTAGGACCTTGGAACATTAGGACAATTGGACATTGTTATATTAGGACATTAGGTAAACGTAATAGGGTGACAAAAACCGAACAGTCAATCACCGAAGCAGCACCTTCCGTAGGGGGGAGGGTAAAGGTTGAAAGGCTCCGGCCGATTCCTATATCCTTTTCAGTTGTGGCATAAATGCGGACCCTTAGCTATGCAGGAGGAGTTTCATAGGGTGAACGGCTCCGGCCAATTCCTATGTTTCTCTACGGGGCGTTACTTCCCCGCATTATCCGAGTAACCGCTGCGCCTGAGTGCTGTATTAACAACTTCAGCGTCTCAGGTTACTAAACGTAATAGGGTGACAAAAACCGAATAGTCAATCACCGAAGCAGCACCTTCCGTAGGGGGGAGGGTAAAGGTTGAAAGGCTCCGGCCGATTCCTATATCCTTTTCAGTTGTGGCATAAATGCGGACCCTTAGCTATGCAGGAGGAGTTTCATAGGGTGAACGGCTCCGGCCAATTCCTATGTTTCTCTACGGGGCGTTACTTCCCCGCATTATCCGAGTAACCGCTGCGCCTGAGTGCTGTATTAACAACTTCAGCGTCTCAGGTTACTAAACGTAATAGGGTGACAAAAACCGAATAGTCAATCACCGAAGCAGCACCTCCGAGGCCCCTCCATGATGGACCTCTTTCGTTTACGAATACTATCATGGTTAAGCGATGGGCCGACAACTCATCCTTGTAAAAAAATTTCGACGTCAAGAAACCTGGAACGAAAGCCTCGGATTGGACGGATACAACTCAACGACGACCTCGCAAACGAACAACGGATTACTCTTTCGGAACCTGGAATGTGCGCTCCCTGAATAGGGCAGGGGCATTAAGGGCCCTCTTGGATCAGGTTGAAAAATATAAGCTGAGCATAGTTGCACTCCAGGAAACAAAATGGCTTAGTAGCGAGATAGACGACCGAAATTCGTACACAATTTTCACAAGTGGAAAACCTGCGGGCCACAGGGAGTTTGGAGTGGCGTTCATTGTAAACAATCAACTTAAGCCGCATGTTATCGACTTCAAACCCATAAACGAGCGGCTGTGTGCGATTCGCATTAAAACTCGGTTCTTCAATCTCTGGCTCATAAACGCGCATGCCCCCACCGAAGTCAGTGAAGACGCGGCCAAAGACGAGTTCTACCACCGCCTAGAAAATCTCTTCGACTCACTTCAATCAAACGATGTCAAATTGCTGCTGGGGGACTTCAACGCCAAAGTCGGAAACGAAAGTTGGCATAGGGGGATTACTGGAGGTTACAGCCTCCATGAAGAATGTAACGACAACGGCCAACGACTAATAGACTTCGCGACCAGCAGAAACATGGTCATTAGCTCAACGTGTTTTCCGCATCGTCGTATTCACAGACAGACCTGGAGATCTCCAGATCAACATACCGTCAACCAAATTGACCACGTCCTTATCTGCAAGAGATGGGCATCGAGCATGATGGATGTTCGGTCCTATCGTGGAGCAAATATTGACTCTGACCACTATATGGTGAAGGCGACTTATAGGTGCAGAATTTCTTCGGTGCATCATTCGAGATTCAACCCGGCAAAAATTTTTGCGGTTGACAAATTGTTGGATGATGCCACGGTGGTCACTTATACGACTGCCCTTGAGGGGAAGCTGACGCCCTTGCTAAATAACATCAGCAACAAAGGCGCCCTTGAGATTTGGGATACACTCAAAGACACCATTAAAGGGGTTGCAGAGGAGGTTGTGGGATACAAAGCCCGGCGAGCCCGAAATGATTGGTTTGACGAGGAATGTCAAAATGCGGTAGATGTGAAAAACGAGGCATATCGCCAATGGACCGAACGCGCAACTAGAGCCAAAAAAACAAATTATGACGAGTTTCGACGATTTTCGAATAGGTTAATTAGACGTAAGAAACGTAAGCATCTTGACGAGCAGTTGATGCAAATAAACCAAAGACTAGCTAGTAGGAACAGTAGACAAGCGTACAAGCTAATTAATTCAATTAAAAGTGGATACCAACCCAGGACCAGCCTCTGTAAGGGTAAGGATGGCAATATAATTAGCGACACCGATAGCGTTGATAAACGCTGGGCCTCACATTTTGAAGAGCTTCTTAATGTTCAACCGAACAACCCCACACAAGAAGCGCTGGAGCTGACGGCTGAAACAGGCCCTCCCATTCAACCCCCAACAATAGAAGAAGTTGATCTCGTCATGCAATCACTGAAACATAATAAAGCCCCGGGCGCTGACGAGATTCCAGCTGAACTGCTAAAGCATGGTGGGGAGAGTCTTGTTAAGGCTATACACACCCTTATCGTTAAAATATGGAACGACGAAATAATTCCGGAAGATTGGCGCAAAAGTATAATTTGCCCAATCCACAAAAAAGGGGATAAGTTAAAATGTGAGAACTACAGAGGCATCTCATTAGTTTGTACGACTTATAAGATTTTATCTAAAATTCTAGAAAATAGAATTAATCCGTACGCAGAAGAAATCATTGGCGAGTACCAAGGCGGCTTTAGACCTGGTCGTTCGACAACAGATCAGCTTTTTACAGCGAAGCTTTTACTCCAGAAGTGCTGGGAATATAACATCGACGTATACCAAATATTTGTCGACTTCAAGCAGGCATACGACAGTATCGATCGAAGTGTACTGTACAACATTCTCCTGCATTTTGGTATACCAGCTAAGCTAGTGCGACTCATAAGGATGACGATGACTAATACCGTCTCGCAGGTCAGAGTACAGAACAGACTCACTGACCTATTTGAAACTCGTACTGGACTCAAGCAAGGCGACGGGCTGGCGCCGACGCTCTTCAACCTAGCTCTGGAGTATGTAATTCGAGCCATGAATTTGGACAGCAGCGGAACGCTACTCATTAAGTCGACTCAACTAGTAGCTTACGCCGACGACATCAACATCATGTCTAGAAGATTGGGTGATGCAGAAATCCTCCTGCATAATCTCAATAACGCCGCCAAAGAAGTTGGATTACATATCAACGAATCTAAAACCAAGGTCATGATGCAATCAAAAACTAGAACGCCAGTAAATTCAAGCATCACAGTGGGGGACCTCAATATAGAATATGTAGACAACTTCACTTACCTGGGTTGCAATTTGTCAAAGGACGCCAACGAAACAGATGAGATAAAGCGACGGATACAACTAGCTAATAAGTGTTATTTTGCGGTCCTCCAAATTATGAACTCGAAGCTGGTGCACAGGAAGACGAAGCTTCACGTATATAAAACCATAATCCGACCTGTGCTATGCTATGGCTGCGAGGCATGGACCCTAACCCAAAACTCTGAACACCTGTTGGACACATTCGAGCGAAAGGTTCTCCGAAGAATCTTCGGGGCCGTTCGTGAACGAGGTGAATGGCGCATCCGGTACAACCTTGAGTTGTATCAGCTGTATGATGAGCTACAGGTGTCGAAGATCGTGAAATTGCAGCGACTGCAATGGGCGGGACATGTACAAAGGATGAACGACGATCGCATGCCCAAAAAGGTGATGAACGCGCAACGAGTGGACGGAGCCAGATTGCGTGGACGACCGAGAGCCCGATGGGAGCATTCTGTATGTGAGGACGCCCACCAGATGCTAGGCTTTCGGAACTGGAGGACAAGGTCGCGTGACCGCGACAATTGGAGGTCTTCAATCCAGGCGGCCAAGGCCCGACGTCGGGCTATCGTGCCATAAAGAAGAAGAAGGTGGGAGAATGGGACACAGAGAGACTGGGACATTGGGATATTGTGATAATGGGACATTGGGACACTAGGCTAGTGGGACATTCGGACATTAGGCCATTTGGACACTGATATTTGAACATTCGGACATTGGGACATAAGGACATTAGGAAATTGGATCCCAGGATCCCAAAACAAAAATATTAGGTGGCTATTTAAGTATGCAAAAATATATGATATCTGACCAAAAACAACAAAGTTGTAAAAGTTACCCCGCCAAAGAAAAATTCATCTGCCGAAAAAAGAATACATATCACTCCAATCCGCCGCTCATAAGTAATTTTGTTCTAGGTGTAAATGCTGGAGCTAATTTTGTTTTAGGTGTAAATGCTGGAGAAGTTTAAATGTACAGGACTACTTCTGAAAGTAATTTGGTGGGAGCATTAACATTTTACTCAGTTCCACTTTGACGGCTCCCACCAAATTACTTTAGGAAGTATTTCTGTACATTTAAACTTCTCCAGCATTTACACCTAAAAAAAATACGTCCAGCATTTACACCTAAAACAAAATTACTTATGAGCGGCGGATTGGAGTGATATGTATTCTTTTTGCGGCAGATGAATTTTTCTTTGGCAGGGTAACTTTTACAACTTTGTTGTTTTTGGTCAGATTAAAATCACATGCTCCCACCTCTTAGAAAATCATGTTGATAAAATGTTGGGCTCGCGTTCCTCGCCCGTGACCTTGAGCAACCGCAGGATAAAATCCTCTTGGCATAGCTTGAGGTACTAATGTCACAAAGGGGTTTTATTCAGTCACTTAATATTTGGTTTTTAACTTTTTAATATTACTCGTATACATAATCACTAATCAGACAATAATGAATCGCGGAGCGAAGGGAGCTTCTTACCGAATTCCCTCTACACCGTTCCGAATCCATACTCGGACCTCAAATGTACAAAACGTCAAAAAATATATTCCGGCGGACATCAGTGGCGTATTTAGCGGAAATCCTAAAGTGACCAATTGTACGAATTATTTGAAGGACTTAGAAATAAGATCCCTGCACTAGTAATCGGTAATTAAAAATAAACAGATTTATTTCATATCGATCTACATAAAAGGAAAGAAAAGTTTGACTAATAGATACAAATTTTATATTCGAAGTTGCGTACATTAGGGCCGATTACTCGTACATTTTATCTAGTGGTTAGTCTTATCGTATAGTCAAGACACACTACATTTTCTAAAAGCTACTAAATTAAAGTAAGAGCTTTCAGAAAAATGTGTGCGTCTTGTCTATAAAATAAGCCTAACCATTAGATAAACGCACGAGTAACCGGCCCTTATAAAACCTCGCAACAGTACACAGAGAAATATTTCAAGGTTCGCATTTTCAATTTGATTACACTACTACAGAAATTTAACAGAGAACACAGAGAGCAATGCGTGCATATAAAGGTCGCCATAGATGGTGCGATTAATTGAACAAGCAAAGCTCATTTTTTAGATTCCACTACCGAATTCTCTAGAGAAAATGAGCTTCCACCACAGAAAATGTGATTTCTCCAGCTTTGATTATTCAATCGATTGGATAATGTATGCCGACTCTAAGAAAGATAAACAGTGGCGGATTTACAGATTTCTCGCCCATGGGCTATTCACATTTTGCTGCCCCACTCTACATACCTTCAATTCAAGTTGTAGAAAATGTTCGCGCAACACCAGCAATTTTCTGTGCGGAAAAGACGAGGAGTTTGTGTTTAGTTTGAATGATCGTGTGATAGTTGATCTCTTTGATCCCCATTAGAAATTTCTCGTGGTTTCTGGTGTTGGCCCAGTTATATATAATTATGTTTAAATATAATTTGTAACATAATTTTCCTAAACTTATGCTTTATAGCCACATCACTTTTTTGCAAGGTATGAAAAATTACTACGCTGAGTAAAATAGCGACCTGGGCCTGTAGCCTGAGTCACCGAGCTTGATGGATATGGTGGTTGAAAAAAGGTTGAACGAACCTGAGAAATAGAGGACATCAATTTCTCTTAGAAGGTTTTAAAGTTATGTATTTCCAAATACTAAATGCCAGCAAAGGGCGAAATTTTTTTTAATAAAAAACAAACTAATATGTACACATATGGCCACCCATATATATATATAAAGTACACCCATACTAATTTTTCTAATCACCCTGTAGCCAAGTAGTTATTTGAGGAAATAAACTCATATGGAAAGATTTAAATGCTCAATTGGTGAGGAATCAAATAATATGTAAATTAGCATATTATAATAAATAACAGCTTTCATTTACATTAGAAAAGTACGAACTGACTAAAATAGGCTGGACAAAATAATAAGTACATGTCAGTTAATTTGATTAAAACTGGTTTTAATTAAAATATTATGTTCTGATTCGACAAGAATTTGATTTATTTTATTATTTAAAGGTAAATGGTCCATTATTTTGAAAAAAAAAGGTATTTGTTGGCTCTCTGGTGAAGAATTAATCTTAAGGTATGTTTCCTTAGATCCATATATCCAGTTACTTCCAGGGAATTCCGTATTTGGCCCGTTTTGTGCAAACTTTGTTTTGGTTAGGGTTAATATCCTCCTGAAATCCCCATTTAAAGTGTATGGGCTCATCAGTAAAATATTCTGGGACTCTAAACTAACATTTCTTATATTGAAATTGCCTCCTAGTAACGGTTATTAGGTACATTTGAACGAAACCAAACTATGAAAATTAAGCCATAGACTAAGTTTTTTCCGCCTCCCTGGGAAATAGCCAGTTGATGTACCGTATATCATATTATTTTTTTCCTGAATGAAGAATATTACGATAAGAGTAGTTTCCAATCAAATTGATTACGATCTCATAAACAAAAACAAAATATTCTGTGAGTTTTCATTGTTCGGGCTGGAACAAGAAGAACTATCCCTACAAAATTTTCTTGTACTGTCAACAGTTTTTAACATCGCCTTGGAAAGTTCTAAATTTATTTATTTATTTATTTATTTATTTATTTATTTATAGAAGTTATTGAACGGGAATGTATCCCATAGTACAATAATATACAATAATATACAACGCCAGAATCAGGAAGTGAGTAACATGACTTACAAAAGTATATAGTAAATTTTTTTAATACAAGTTTAGGTAAAAAATAAAATAAAATAATGTAAGAAATAAGAAAAGAAAAAAAGAAAGAAATGAGAAATTAATGAGATTAAGTACGCAAAAGTAAAAGAAATTAATGATTAAATGATTACAACTCAATCGTTTCAATTTGACGAAGAAGTTTTCTTTTGAAAATTGTAAGCGAAGGAGGTAAAGGACCAAGCTGTAGTTTGTCATAGTTGCTTAGCATGCGAGGCATTGGAGAATTCTGATAAATCGAGAGCTCGGCAGCAGGTGGATAAAAAATTGCACCACTACGAGTAAAGTGACTATGATGATTTCTAATAACAAGGGAAGAGTGTATGTGATTGCAGCACAATTTATACAAGAAGCACTCATCCAGATAAGCTCGACGTTTCTTTAATGACATAAGTTTAAGAAAGCTAAGTCGTTCGGAATAGGGTAAGTAATCTAGCCTGAATTTAAAGAAGACACCTCGAGTGAATTTTCTTTGGACTGATTCTATAGCATCAGACGAGCAGGAAGTGGATGGATTCCAAGCTATAGTAGCATACTCCAGGATGCTACGGACGAGCGAAATGAACAGGTTAACAGATGTAGAAACAGAAGTAAAGTCTTGGCTTGATCGCAATACAAAACCAGAGAGTTTAGAAGCTTTTTTAACAGTGGACGAAACATGCTCAGAAAAGTTGAGTTTTGTGTCAAAGGTGACACCAAGATCTTTGATAGTTGAAACGGAGTCAGTTGGATGACCATTTAAGAGATAGGTGAAGGAAGTGGGGAAGAATTTAAGGGAATATTGCATCACAAAGCATTTGGATACATTAAGAGGTAAGTCGTTGGACACACACCAACTGTATAACAGGTCAATGTCGGATTGGAGCAAGATGCAGTCATTGATGTTAGATATGGTTCTGAATAGTTTACAATCGTCAGCATAAAGCAAAGATTCACAATTAAGGCGATCAGGAAGATCGTTGACGAAAAAGACGAATAGAAGAGGTCCCAATATGGACCCCTGAGGAACCCCAGATGATGGACAAAAAACCAGGTGAAAGAATGTTGTTAAAGATGACATAAGAGGTTCTTTCAGAAAGGTATGAAGAAAGCCAGGTTATGAGTGAAAGCGGAAAGTTCAATCTGACAAGTTTCTCGATTAATATTCTGTGGTTAACAGTATCAAAAGCTTTTGAGAAATCTGTATATAACACATGTACGTCTTGATGTTTGTTGAACGCTTTGGCAATGAAGTCCACTAACTCAACCAAATTGGAGGTGGTAGATTTGCTTTTACAAAAGCCATGTTGGTTAGCACAAATAATAGAACCGAAGTTCAGACTAATGTAGTTATGAACTATTCTCTCCAGCAATTTAGAAATAGAGGACAAAAGGCAGATAGGGCGGTAATTGGAGGCAACATTTAGATCACCCTTCTTCGGAATAGGGACAACATAAGACGATTTCCATAATGATGGAAATTTACCTTGCCGGATACTTTTATTGAATAGAATTGAAAGAGGAGTGGCAATGGCGTTAGAGGTTCTTTTTAAAAAATTATTGGGAATGCCATCTGGGCCAACACAGGAGCTTACTTTGGCAGAGCGTATAAGCAGTGCAACATACGAAGGTAAAATAAGTGGCACTGAAACATCACTGTTAGGAGGGATGGAGGAATAATTAAAAGACGGCTGTCTAAAGGTACTCGAAAAATATTTTGCAAAAAGAGCGCAAATTTCCTCGGGTGTATGTGCGTATGAGTTATTGTACCTTAAAGAGGATGGACATGAAGAAGAAGAACGCAAGTTACGAATGTAGGACCAAAAGAGCTTACTTTCGTTGTTCCGTATACTACTTTCGATAGTGCTTAGGTAAGCAGTCTTGGCCGCGGAAATTAAACTCTTAGTTTCTGATCGAAGCTTTTTAAAAACTAACAGGTCAAAAGGATGTTTAAAGCGCTTATAGCGTCGATGGGCTCGTTTTTTTCTATGAATCAAACGATGAATATGTGGGGTAAACCACACTGGACCTTTGCGAGGCTTAGGGCAATAATATGGTACAAAGTCAACAATAATATCAAATAATGTTGTGTAGAATTTGCTTACCGCAGTATCGCAATCACAATCAGCCAGAAGAAAATTCCAATTAATGAAAGACAATTTAGCGTTAATGGCCTCATAGTTGGCCTTTCTGAAGTTAAGACGGGCATTTTTCGAGTGTTGAGGAAATGAAGGAGACGAGGAAATGATCTCGTGCATAAGGGCAGGATGATAAGCGTCCTCAAGAACAAGTGGAGTAGAAGGTGAAGATGTTGACATGAGAGGCGGGAGTAGATTACAAAACGTAAGATCCAGGATCCGATCCATATGATTCAGAGTTACATTAAATTGAAGCAGGTTACAAAACTCCATAAACGCTGACAATAATAATAGCAGGGAAGGAGAGGAAGATGAGATAGGAAGTCCAGGTTCGCTCGGCCAAGAAACGCAAGGAAGATTAAAATCACCACATATCACAAAAGTCGACTTAGGGTATATGACATTAATGAAATTGGAAATGTAATTAAAGAAGTTGTCGTAGACAGCAAGAATAGAGTTACATGGAATGTATATACATGTAATGATCAAAGGTGAAACAGGAGCAGACATCTTAACAATGACACAGTCGTATGATTCATTGACTGTAGAAGCCAACAGGCAACAATCCAAATGACTGCGCACAGCTATAAGAGCGCCTCCTCCAGAATTTTTCCCGTGAAGTTCTAAGTTGCGATCACAACGAAAGATGTTGTAACCATCCATAATTTCACCGCTGCTAATATCAGAATTCAACCAAGTTTCAGTAAGGCAAATAATATCATGTAAGGAAGAAGCTGCATTAGAGTTAAGTATACGAAGCTTGGTCCTTAAACCTCGTACATTTTGATAATATAAATTAAGGATTATCTTGTTGGTTTTATTGATTTTGGCCGTTGAAAATTTCTATTCTCAAATTCTTTTAACAGAATGCCAGTAGGCCAAAATGATTTTTGAAGCGGTTGTTTTAATTCATAGGGAACGGTGATTTTGAACGACGACACAATTTTATCAGGAATATTTTCCTTGGTAAGTTTTTTGCAGGCTAGAAGCGATGGCTCAAAACCAAGTTTGTCGACAATATAGCGTTTGATGTCCGTTTCGGAAGTATCGTATGCCAACCTCGAAATAAAAATTTGCTTTGGTGGCTGGCATATACGAAGGCAGGAATTATGAGCAGTAGATAAATTATCGGAAATTTGAAGAGGCGCATCCTTCAGTCTAGATGTAGATGTACTACCGGAGGCTGAAGTCCCCAAATTCATGTTGGAATCAGACGAGTTGTCATTGCTAACAACAATAGTGACTCCATCAGCTCGAGACTTTGCTTTTGCCCTTGTCATGATGCCATTAGAATTTGAGCT
Organism: Microchrysa polita; assembly: GCA_949715475.1. NCBI lineage: Eukaryota > Metazoa > Arthropoda > Insecta > Diptera > Stratiomyidae > Microchrysa > Microchrysa polita. Next base: position 118,982,217 of record OX454415.1, read on the forward strand.
GTCACGATAAATAGAAGAAGACGACGCAGCAGGAACGGATTCGCTAGAGTTGATATTAATAGGATGCTGCCCACTGGTAAATATATCGAGTCTAGTCTGAAGATCTTTCAGCGCCAGCTGAAAGTCCTGAATAAACGTGGATGATGACTGCTGTTGTTGATGAGATGTCACAGACGAGCCTCGGCTTTGGCATGCTACTGGTTGACTAGCAGGAATCGTGAGCCGAGGAGAAAGGAGTGCATCAAGCTGTTGGCGCTCTCCAGATCGCAGTACGTTCGGCGATAAGTTCGGCGATAAGTTGGGCGAACGCTGGTTAAGAGGCATGTTCGCAGTAAGCAGGAGCGGACCGTGATGGTGAGCAGAGGATGTTGCATGCTGACTATCACTGACTATATTTAGCGGTGAAAGGCTACGAATTTCATCATGATGAGTAGTCTGTTGGCGGGTTGTGATGCCAGATAAAGCTCTGGAGGAAGACGCCACTGAAGCGTTGGATGGCTCCGTGTGTTTGGCCAGAGCAGCTAGATCCTCCGTTGCCGAGGAAAACTTTGAATGGAAGGTATTAAGTTCCATTGACAGACTGGTAACAATTTTCGTAGCTGATTTTAATTTATCCGCGTAATTAGCCATGGAGGTGGATCTGCACGTCTTGCAAAACCAGTATAGTCCAGTGTCAGCGGCGTTGACTTGATCCGCAGTTTTCGCAAAAAGACCCGCGCACTTGCTGTGGAACGAATTCTCACAGAAGCCAGAGCACATAATAAACGGAGATTTGTTCTCTGTGTTTTTACAGACGGAAGCGTGACAGACACTGATATTCATATTTGATGTTAAAAGTTCAAAGTGCTATGGAGTGAATTTCGAGGTTCGACTGTAACTGAGCTTCGTAATATAGAAAAAGCTTAACCCAAGCAATGTAAACAAAATCGATATTCAAAAAGCGCCAAAAGGTATGCAAAATACGAAACTTGAAAAAGCTTTATCCACGGCGCAAACCTCTTCGAATAAAAGTTCGAACACTGTAAATTCACAATACGTAGATGCGGGCTACTGGTTGTTTGATGACAGTTAGATGCGAGAGCTCGTTGGTTGTATCGCTCTCTCGTAGGTTGTAGTGCTTGCGTAAATAAGCGGAGCCCCAATTATTTAGGCGGGAATTAGCCGGCTGGGAGATGGTGTATCTTTCGAACCAATGCAAGATGAAAATGGATGCAAGATCAAATGATAAAATTAGGTGAATGGTATCCGTATGCGACGGCAGAACATATACTAAGGTATCTGTAATATAATTCACCTGTTTAGTACAAGTCGTACGGGGAAAAGTGATCCGGTTGGCTTTCAAATGAGTCCAACTGAGTGAAGCAATTAAGCTGCTGGCGGCAGACAATATTTCCGAATTCACAAGAAATTTGATGCACAAAGAAGATCCTTCAACTTGTAGGCAATCGGGAACTAATTAACACACGTTTGCAACTACTTTCAGTTAACGTAGAAGAGTTTAATGTGCACAGATTAAAGTTAAACTTCGGAGCGATAAGTAAACACTTTAGTATGGTTTGACAGATCAACAATCAACTTTTACCAAAACTGCTTTACTTCTTGTATTCTCAGATTAACTTTTCAGAGGGATTCTCTATTTTCAATATTTACCGCGAAAGTCATCAGTCAAGCCAAGGGAACTTTTCTTGCCATAGTGATAATGAGATCGACAGTTATCCTTAGGGCCCTTACATGGACCTAACCGCATTTGAGACTGCTTTTATTTAGTTTTTAATGAATTACACAGTAAATACAACGTATAGCTGGTTTATTTCGTTAATGAGAGAATAATTTTTCCGCTATTTCAAATTTTCGGACTCTAACGTCTTTTTTCGTACCTACCATGCGTTTTTCGCCCCTTAAGTATTTTTGTTTGTTTTCAATTTAACGCTTGTTGCATTCACCAATGAATAAAAAACCAAATCCTTACGGAAAATAGCAAGTTGTTGTCAAAAAAATTAAAAAACCGATGGTGTACTTATTATTTTGACCAAGCTGAAAACCCACTTCAAAGCTAATATCGGGAGGGACTAAGATAATAGGGGGATGCCATTTAGTTTTTCGGTTCCGTTGGCATTGTTGTATCCTAATTGTTGTAATGGCTATCTATTTGCAGTAATTCAATTTTAAAAAGGGTATGAAAATTTGGCATAAAAAAGTACATGAGGGGTGTACTTATTTTTTTGGCCATATGTGTACATACTTTCAAGAAGCTGGCGGAAGGACCCCAAGTTAAGTTGTTCTGCCACTGGTTGACTTACTTTTATATCGGATCGTGTATCGAATAGCATTTCTGACAACTGGCCTCTATAGCTTTGCTGGCACGTCCGCTATTTTTAGTAAAAAAGAATTTAGATGACCATTTGACCAACAACATTACACCGAGTTTCGTCCATACAGCTCTGAGTTTCATTTTTAACCCGCTGCGTTACAGGTCTCATTAAAACGGTTATAACTCGTAAGAACGGCAATGCCCAGCCCTCCCGCATTTTTCTATTCGTCAGTAATTTTGTGTCTGTCTTTGCGGAAAGTTGAACCGGGCGCGTACTATCAACGCCATCTAGATACATCAAGGCCGTCTCAGCCGTTCCATGCCGACCTAGTTTGCCTACTAAGTTTTAGATTTACACAAACAAACAACAACAAGCATATGACGTCATTAAAAGTAACAACAAAACAGTGCAAACAGTAGGCGAAAGATTTCTACATTGCGGCCTTAATATAGAGACGGCGGTGGTACTATCCCCGCTTGAGGTGAGTGATTATTTTTCCGCAACTCTATGCGTCCAGCAGACGTAGCCTGTGATGCGCACTACTTTTTTTACAGTCTGCCTGGCGAGTACATATTCGTGGCTTGTACAAATTGCATTTTCTTTGTTTTATTATAGGATGAGTAACAGTAAATATTATCGCACTGACGTCCCAAGGCAATTTGTCACTCCATACAAAGAAAGATTTGTTTGAACTGTACTATAAGAAAAGAAAGAATTGACTGATTTTGAATTTTTTAAACAGTAAATTTTATTTTTACTCTAAACTACATGAATTTTTTTTATTGATTATCGCTGTCTTATATAATGTGGCACAACTCGAAACATGCATTCAGGAGAAGCAATTAAAGATTTACGCAAAAAGGTTTTTTTTTTCAAATATACACTAAACAGTTCAACCTTTTCCATCCATTTTTACTATATGATTTGTTTAAGGTCTCAAGAAACATTATATAATTTAATTTTAATACAAATTCAGTACCTTTAAGAAAATGGGCTTGTTCTGCTATCCGCTCTAATAGGGGGAACTTTTGTGCTTCCGATATTTTCCGCTATATGTCCGCTATATGGCGGACGGTAAGATAAGTGTCGCTAGTGTCGATAACAAGAACACGAAAATTCTTCTTGCGAAGCTGATAGCGTAATGTTCCAGAAAATGTTCATGAAACTTCTTGACTTTATAACTATAATCATTCTAAACAAGGAAATATGCTTCTCGACATACAGAAAAGAATGTTTTTCTTCATGTTCAGAATATTACGTTTTAGACCCTTTGCGTAGTTTTATACGCATATAAGAAATTGCAGACTGTCTGGCCTTGAGTTGCATAGTATTATCATTGATTGTACATCGTGCGACAACTGTGCATGTATTTATTCAAATCTAAGCTAGATCAAAGGTAGATCGTGAAATTTACTACTAGACGTCCTATCTTGTAGATTGTAGAGGGGCGTGAACCCGAAGTGATTCGCAGCACGGAAGCCAGTGGGCGTATTGTGCTATAGCCCTAGTCGCAGATGGGCAGGACTATGCCTGACGATCAAGGTTAATCGTGGTGAGAAAGGAGTTGAGATCGCTTATAGATGTCGAAGCTATGTCGTCCGTGTCTATGTGCAACTCCGAATTGTGACCAGCGGCGCTGGACCAGTGCGTCGCACTTGCGGCTCAGTAGCCTTGAGTCGTTCCTAGTCTTTGAATGTTCTCTGGAACAACCAGATTTGCAAAATCCCATGTAGTTGACATTCAAGATACCTTCATGTTATTTTTCACTCCAGCAATTGAATGAAATGTACTGTCTATTGAGGCAGTCCAATGCATACGCTAAATCTATCCTGGGAGACGATTCCTTTGAACTAACTTGAAATATCCGCCTTACATGGGAGTTTTTATTTTGCCTTTTGGGTTTATAAGTACTATACCTCTATTCACTCCTTTGTCTCCTCTATTCACTATATTTTTTATCTGAATGGCGTTACAGTAAAGTTTTCAGATCTAAAAACAAATCGATCGACGATTTCTGCAATGGAGAATACGGTCGCCCCATTCCTCGATCTATAATGCAAAAAAAATGTTCAATTCGAATCCACATGCAGGAAACAAGCCAATTCTAACGATAAGTTCGCTCCGATTCGCTATTTATATGAAAAGTGGTCGAATCTTTTTCCAAATTTTTACAACCCGCATGGTTTGAAATTCTGTTAGCTTGTTCCAGGACATGCTATGTTTGGAAGATTCAACCAAATTTGGGAATGGCAGTCGGGGCAACAAGGTGCAGGTGTGATTTTCGATTTTAGTGTTGACACCGTGGACAAAATGTTCTCCTGCTACAGCACCAAAAGGAAGACAAACAGATGGTGGTGTTTTCCAACATAATAGATACTATAGGGCTCGCTGCGCTCGCGAAAATTTTTTTTTTAATGTCAGCAATGCCTGGACGAAAATCAACCCAAAAATAAATGCACCAAACCATTTGCAGCTTCTGCGCTAAAGGAGTGTGCAAAACAGAACACAATCGAAATGCTTCCATTAAATGTATTACTGACAAACTAATCTGAAAATATGTTTTTTTTTTATTACACATTCCACATGCGTAGAAATCTACGCGAGGAAAGGAAATGTAAGTTTTTTTTGGAGCAGATGAAAGTTAGCCTGCTTTTTTAAGCATTTTCTAAAATGTGCCATTATTGATGAAAAAGTATTTCATTTTGATTTTGTTTTATTTTCGTACACAAGATAATATCCTGTGAGTAATACATAAAATATTACAGATTTTTTTCGTAAATCATCGAGCGACTATCATGACCTTTTGGGAAATAAATTTAATTTTCGGCACCCTATTCAGATAATCCAAAAATTGTCTTCAGTTTTTGAAACTACATATGTGAAATTTCACGCAAACCATTCTTTGTTCAGCTCAAGATATTGGAGAATTACCTTAGAGACATTTAAAAGAAAAAGAAAAAAATTTTTTTTCAGCGTTCGACTTTAGTAAAGTTAAATTTTTTTAACTAGAAATATTTACTTAAAATAGACATCTCAATATTCATTCATTTTTTCAATTATTATTTAATGACAGATTGATTTGATTGAGATTTTATTTCCGCTAACAATCCGCCGCCCTAGTCAGCCTACTGTTAAATCCGCCACTAAAGATAAACCTGAGGATACAGGAGTTTATTTCGAAGTGATCTTTCAAAAAGTTGCAATAGTCGTTTCCTATACATAAAGGAGTAATTTTTGATGATCATTTCATTTAAAAAAAAAAGATAGAGACCCGTAGAGCGGAAATTTCGTTTTTACGAATTAAGGCCTGAATAGACCTCGGGCGGAATGAAAATGAAATTTTTGTCCGCTGCAATTTTCTCAATGAAAATGCATGCTTATTGTCATGTAACATGTCGGTAATGATGGCGAATTCCATAAGCTACAATCCGAATATGGTTCCAACATTTTTCTCGGCCATTTTATGTATTATTTTTCGATTCCCCCGTCATTAGATATTTTTCACTGTGAAATGACCGGGGAATCGAAAAATAATACATAAAATGGCCGAGAAAAATTTTGGAACCATATTCGGATTGTAGCTTATGGAATTCCCCATCATTTCAGACATGTTCCACGACAGTAAGCATGCATTTTCATTGAAAAAAATGCAGCGGACAAAAATTTCATTTTCATTCCGCCCGAGGTCTATACTACGCTATAGATGCGAATTTCGGCGAAAATCGCTCATTTAGCTAGGAAGAGTTTTTTCGTTGCACACCAAGCCCCAAAATTTAATGCAACTATACATAAAAAAGAAGAGGGCAAAACAATATTAGCATGACAATGCCTCAGTAATTCCTCTTTTTACCGTAACTCCTCGAGGAGTGTTGTCGGAGTATGAAGCAGTTGCTAGCCACGGTACATTCTATAATACATTTTTAGGTTGTTATTAAGTATTTGCGAAAATCAATTAAACTAAGTTTTTTTTCAGTACAGAGTTTTGAACCCTCACTGCGAATCTCCAAAACGTTCAGAGTAATAGAGAGTTTAACAACAACAAAATGTACAAAATTATTTTTATGCGAATTACAGCGAAATTTCTAATTTCAAATTTAGTTTATGCGAAATTTCCGTACCTCTAAGAATAAGTATAAATCGATTCTTGCATTCAAACAATAAAAAGCCGGACTCAGTCGCATTTGCTTGGAATACACGCTTTGATCATCTTTAGAACTTGTAAGAGACAAAAATGGGGGCCGGGCACGTGCCCCCTGTGCTCTCCCTGTAAATACATCACTGGCGGTATTTGTCACTCTTACTAAAACAAAACAAAAGATAACCTTATCGAATTGAAACCACCAGCGATTTTCACAGAATAACCTTAAGTGTTAAATATAATCTTTCGTTTGACACGATAAGAAGGCATAGTCGTTAAATTAATCCTTCTCAGTCCCAACACTGAAAACGAAGCAATCAAGATTCTTTGCAACGCCATGATTGCGTTAGTCTAAGATGGAAGGACATTTTTTTTCGCACAAGCTTGATCTGAATGGATAAATTTTACGACCGGTTGGAAATCACACGAATACAAATGTTATACGAAGTCGATTTCAAATTGAAGGAGAAAATTACATTGATTCCTGTTTTTCTACTTTATCTTTTATTGTCAGGACGAATGCTGTGTATCGGGATATTGCGATCGATAGGATACATTTATAGCAAGCAAAAAACATTGCGACAAACTTTTCCGTTTACGAGCTATTGTTTCCCGTTTTTCTATGATGATCATCTATATACTCGTATTGGACAAGAGAATCGAGTTCACTCGTTGTTAAGTTCAGTTCAAAAGTTGGCGAGTTGTCTGTTTCGACCACTTGTCCGCAGTTTCATTAAATCCCTACACCTCCTCACTACTTCACCCGTTGACTTCGACCATATTGTTCGCCGGACAATAGTTTCCCATTATTTTTACTTCGGATTGAACAACGTAAAACTATTTTCGTGGACAAAAATCATATGAAATGAGAGTGGACCGCAAGACAACATGAAAACTTTCAAACTTCGTATCGAACATTACAAAAAAAAACAAAATATAAATAAAACATACAAAACCGAGTTCCTTTCCGACATGAAAATGTGATTACGTAGAGTGCTGGAACGCGCGAGCGGTAGCAAAAAGGAAAAGGCCGTAGCTGCCGAAAGAGTTTGAAAATCCATTGGAAAATGTTGAGTAGTAGTAAAATGTCTCTGTCGCTACTATGGCTTTTACGATGCTTGCTGATATTTTTCTGATTTTAATGGACTTCTGGGACATGGACTTTTATGACTGCTTTTATGTACCACTACGACCGTGTGGCAAACTAAAATAAGGACTTGCACGAACCGTATGGACGGACTATTGAACACAGGGAAATAACGAGCATAAAAATGCTACATACGAACAACTTGTATTCTATGTGGACAATGTTCCGTGATTTGAGATAAGTATGGTTATGTGTTTTCTGCCGGCCTGATAATGACTAGCCGTAACTAATAGGATATAGCTGCGGTTTCAGCAGCACATAAATGGCTAACCAAGGGTGGTTCACAGTTTTCGTGTAGAATTGTAGTGCGATGTTTTTTTTTGTATTTTTGTATTAATTAGCAAAAATGTACAAATAATATGAGCAAATTGCCTACCTATAAATAATTTTTGGCAGGTAAAATTTTTGGCTGATAAAAACATCAGTAGCGTTGTTCACTTGTTTTGTTAGTGCGTGGTTCCCAATCGCTCAAGCAGCATATAGTATGACTAAAATACAAATAAAGTAACCGTATTTATAATATACAAGCTGGGCATTTTGTGCTTGTTTTAATTCCGCTATTCGGAGTGAAGTCTATTTCTACAGATACCTCCCCAGCCAGCATCGGCGTCATATACCGTGAACATAGCCACAAATAAGCTTTACTTCATGAATCACGAATCGGCATTATGTATCGATAGGACGCATTGAAAGTTAGATACATGATGGTCAGCTGAAGGAATGTCGACGGATCATGCATATAGGAAATATAATGGTTTTCTCCTCATGTGTGATTTTTGTTGCTGGGGTGATTAGATTCACGAATAAAACATAATCATTCATATAGTCTGGCTAGAGCAGTGGTTAGGGCGCGCACCTTCGGTGCATAGGGTTATGAGTTCGAGACTCTCCATCGCCCGTGCTCTTTTTTTTTTTTAATTATTCTTTGATGCATTGAATATATATGATACTTAACTATTACCTAATGCTTACGAATAACGATTTTATAATGATTATCCGTAATAAGGCGCAAATGCGTATATACATGAAATAGGGGGACATCGTCATATACTGCTTGTATGAAAACGTGATGAATGAATAAGCAATATGTGCTTACGCGTGTTGCATGAAATAATGATTACAAATGTGTTAAATGCTGGCTGGGTCCATCTTGGATCCTGTCATCACTGAGACCAATGCGTTGCTGTTGACTTCCTATTTGATACGTCCAGATGGAGTCCAATCCCGTGGTGCAAATTTACTCAATTTGAGTTAGCTCAAGAGATATAGACAAAAGTATTTGAATAAAACTGTTTTAATAATTTTGCCTATTGTGAATGTTTTGCATATTTCAATAGAGACATTCTGTAGGTTATATAAAAATCCGGTAGAATCAATTTACCTGAAATACTGCAATTCGTTCAAGAAGCACAGAACAAAATTATGTGAATAATAATAATTTTGCTTATTGTGATTTTTTCCAAAGTTTCCAATACTTATTCCGCTATTCGGGAAAAACTTCGAAAATCCGCTGACATGTTTAAGCAATTCAGACAGAAGTCTGTGAAAAAGAGCTCATTATGAATTGCGACGCAGGGATCAAACAAAAATCATAAAATTATTAACCCCTTAACGACCATGGTTCCTATAGTAGCATGACTTAGGTTTTTTTTTAAGAAATGGGAAAAATCACTTTGTTCAACATGTTCTACTCAATTTATCCGAACTTGCTATACTTCTAATCGTATTCGGTACAGCAACCTTCAAACCACATTTTTCGTACTTGTAAGGCACGCTCTGGTACAAACTTTTGAATATACATTGACAAGACTACAATTAACTGTTATAATGACGTTCTAAGAAATAAATTTTATTTTTTCATTTTAGATAGAATTTAGAAGTGAAAAAATGTGATTTTTTTTTAGAATTTTGGTTTACTTTGTATGGGGAGTACCCTTAGTTTTGATCGGATGGTGACAATTTTTGGTGAGGAGCATAATGGGGCTTAGACTAGGCACCTCACCAAATTTTATCTGCCTGGCTCAATTTGAAAAGAAGCTACAGGCATGCCTTTTTGAAAAATGTTAGGAGGAGTGAGGGAGGCGTCAATGGTCGGAGCACCTCAATTTTTGGTACAAACCAAATAAATTTTGTTTGTAATAGAATGAACAAGATTTCGTCACCCTAGGTTCTTTCTATCAAGAGTTACAGTCCGAAATGTAAAACTCAAAAAATGTAAATTCTCTATAATACTTTTGGGTCTAGGGTATAATTTTCCGAAAAAACGTCTAGAGTGTTATATATGATTACAAAGGCAATTTTGTGTAGTTTGTTTCGTCCTCAGAAGATTTTGAGGTCAGATACATAGTTTTCCAGTTATTTGTAAAAAAGTAAATTTTCACCCCTTTGGGACCCCCTCCCCCCTTAACCCATGGCGCAAATTGGTGTAACTTTTTATTGCGTATATTGGGCAGTGTATTTAACAATTTGGCATCAAAAATTTCTTTTTCTTTTGGATGTTTGGGTTTTGAGCTATCTGTACTAGACTATTATAACAAAAGAAAGAAATGCAGCTGATTACTCAAACAGAAATAAATTTATTAACGATTTATTTTGGTAGCAGTTTTAGTCGTACAAGAAATTGATTTTTTCAAAAATCTTCAAATGCCTGTGGGAGTTAAAGGGTTAAGCTGAGGGGGTATGTTCCTTACAACTTTTGCTGGAAATTACATGAGGAATCACAATCCGGTGCGTTTATGCTGCAGTTTCCGGACACTCTGTATAGCAATCTTTTCTAAAGAAAAATGGCGGAAAAAGCATTGTCCCATCAAGGCTTAAGACTGACTGCCAATCCAGAGCTCGAAAATTCGGAGTTTGGTAGCGAACGCCCATCTCGTATGATTATCGTCAGTGAATATTCAATCAGCAGTGGCGGACTTACACACTTGCCGCCAGTAAGCTATTCACATTCGCCCTACCCCCCTCGAATGGATTCTGTAGCTAAAGCGCTTTACGCGCACTACATTGCTCTATTTGCAATAAGCTAAGGGCTGGGCAAGCCCAAATTTTTTTCAATATCAAGATTTTCACAAGGAGCCTGTAATTCAAATCTACAACAACAATTGAGATTTTCTGTCAATTGAAATTGTTGATCGCAAAAAATATTGTTTGGAAAATTTTACCTTCGAATTTTAAGGAAATTACGTTGAGAATGATCTTTTTCACCTTTTAACGACAAGTGGCAGCTGGCCGTGTTTTCACTTTTACTCCTGATTACATCTAACTCGCCTAAGAATTCCTTTTAGACCCGTGGCTCGTGTGCTAGAAAGGGTCACATTTTTGCCCAAATTAAATAAATGGTGCTAAATGCTATAAATGTTACATTTAAGCCATGTAAAGACCAAACACAGAAAATAGAGAGGATTCTCGCTGACAGGAACTATGACAGATTAGACGAAACGAGAGATTGGACAATCGCAATCGCCCCCCCCCCTGTCTCAAAACTACGTCAGACTGCTCTTCAAGGCCGACAGGACTACCAAAAGAGCAACAGCCTTATGGACCGTAAAATTATTGATTCTGTTCTGTGGATTTCTTTACCCCGTTGACCTTATATTATGCGTAGTTCTTTCCTGCTTTAAAAAAAAACATTCTTATCATGGCTCTGAAGCAATAATAACTAATGCAATAAACAAAATGAAAACGCAAATTCTACATTAATTGCAGCATTACGTACCCACACTCCTATGGGAAGTTCCAAGAAATGTCATTGTCCTAATTGAACTTTTTCTACCCAAACTGACTGGAACAATCGATATGTATTCTTTTCGGGTGCTATTTTGTCTGACATTGAGCCAGCGCAGAGGCTCGCAGCGAAGGTGATTGAAAAATTACCTTTGACTATAATAAATTGACTTTCGTAAGAAACTATACGGGTGGTGAACTCAACAGGCACTTTGCTAACGCTCTCATACTCTCGTCTATACTATACACATACACATTAGTGATGTGGAGTTTTGCAATACCGCACTCGCGCCACTCCTTTGCCAGCCCCAAATGCACAAAGCAGCCAATTTTTCCGTTCAAATCAGGACACTAACGACCTGAAAGGGCCATTAATATTCATTAGGTCACGACAGTTGCCGAAGTCCGTCGTCGTTGTCGTCCTCGTCATGGCTCTCAGATTTATTAAATTACCACAAGAAACGTGAGGGAAAATGAAATTGAATTTCACTAAATCTACTAATGGCTTCAGATTTTCATTCGTTATTCGTCACTTGTTACGTTCTTCGGTGGATGTTTTCTTTTTTTTTTTCGTCCTGTATACGAATATACAATACACAAAGGCCGTTGCCCCTATTTAGTTTAGTTTTATTGTTGTTGTGTTTGTGCGCTACCATACTTATTGTTTTTCGTCGTTTCGTTGCGGTTTTTCTAATGAACTTGTAGAGTACTTGTGTAATCACCTCATCATCTAATTGCTTGAACATTTCGCATGACTGAAGTTGAGAAGTGAAAAAAGCAGAACGAGAAAACACTGATTGTGAAATTCAATAAAATTGCGTGAATTGGCATTTTATTTCTGCGTTGTTGTGTACATCCAAATGACTATTAGTTAGAAGCTCGTAGCTGAACAAGATTAGCATATTAGAGAAGGGTCAAGGACACGACACGTAAGGATAGGCGGATAATCGAGCCATGATCAATTATTGTCTAGCACTTGTGCCATGTCATCCCTTTCGACTGATTAATTAATCGGTAGATTGAGGGAAGGTCGAATGCATGATTAATGACGACGATAGTTAGACTTTTGGGCGGAAATTACATACCTTCACAAATTTATCCTTAATGAGAAAGTTTCTTTTTTGTTTTGTTGTTTTTTTTTTTGAAAAAGAAAGTGAGAAATCTTTCTAAAAAATCTTTTTAAGTTAAAGGTCAATAAGTCCTTCTGGTGGTGAATTTTGGCTGAGCATCAAAGGAAGGCCCTATTCTCCTCACTACCAAAAATAAGTTTAATAGCCTTCAGACGAAAAAAACTGTAGCTTTTTAGATTTTAAAAAATAATGAAGAAAAAACTGATAAAAAATAACTACTCCTTGGTTGGGGGCCAAGGGGAATGCTCAAGGGATGCAAGCACGAAAACTTTAAATTTAATCAACACGACCAACCTATAAAAAATTAGAAATACGACAAACCTTTTATCGGACCACCTTCTAATTGAGCCACTCTCGGTCAATTTTATCTAGGTTTTCAAACAAAATAATCTTTATAAACGGACCCCCTCTTAATCGGACCATGGACCACAATCGGTGACTTAAATTGGAAGGATCGGTACTAGACGTCATGGCCACTGGGAATTTCGTATACGGCTTCAACCATTGCATGAGGGTTGGGTGGATGAAGTGGCGAGACAATTCTGGAGTTTCTGCGACAAGAAAATGTCAGGGCAAGTTATACAAGAACCAAAGGAATCGAGGATTGGTTGAACCCCATATTGGGAAATGGAGAATCCAATTATGACTTTCATTAGAGAAATGCTTTGTAAACTATTGAAGAATATTCAAAATTTTGCTGGAACTGTGTGGTGAGAATTTATAATAAGGAAGCTAATTAAAAAATTACAAAGCAGTTACGGTGTTGAGCGGTTTCAAAACATTAATTGCATAGTGCATGGGTGACCTTTGTACAAGTCAAATGTTCATGAATAAGTGGTCTAAATTTTCCAATATATGTATAGCAACGTTTAAAAATTATTTTCTTAAATTTTTATATTTTTATGGCATCCTTTAGTAATCGGAACACCTGCTAATCGAACCGAATTTGATCAGTCCCGTCAGAGGTCCGATTAGACAGGTTTGACTATACTTAACTTTCTGCAACATACGATAAGGCTCTTACAAGACACGAGCTGTCGATTCTGTGAAGAAGATGACGAGACCTCAATCGACGTCCAGTGCGAGTGTGATGCTCTGGCCGAACGCCGCTAGATACAAATCTGGAGTGGCGTATCGGGACACGAACGACATACCTTCGACGTCAATTAGCATACTCAACTCCTTTCTTAGCACGATCAACCTTGATCGCCAGGCATAGTCCTGCCCACCTACGACTAGGGCGATAGTACAATAGACCCAATGGCTTCAGTGCTGTGTGTGAACCCCTTCGGGCTCACGAAACTTGCCTTTTATTCACTAAAATTAAAAAAAAAGTTGCACCCAAAATCTGTTTGACGGTCGAGATGACACCTTTTCACTATGAAATAAAGTGCAACTGCATTGTTTTCGCTGGCGAAATGTAAAAAACAGGTGTGGAGATTTTCGTGCAAAGTGAATTCAATTTCATACGATCATCAAAATTTTGACAGTACATATTTGCATTAATTCCACGCGAACTGAACATCAACTTCGATTAGTAGATATGCATAACAGCGCCCGCTCTAAGGGGGGGCGAGCCGGGCGGTCGCCCGGGGCGCCAAATTTTGGGGGCGGCTTTTTGGCTCGTATAAGAAAAAAGTGGAAAAAGCCGAAAAGAAAATATTAATATCAACATCGATTTAGTGGAACTAAAACCATAAAAACTACAAATAAAATACATAAAAAGGAAAGTTATGTTTTAAAGAAAAAAAGTCTTTGCAAGGTTTTAATAACCCACAATTGATACGGAGTACTGCATTCGGAATCAAAAAGGATCAGGAAAAATTGCCAAAATTGTACGTCCTTGATTCTAGCACACGTCTTACTTCCGAAAAGCAAAGTGGGACAGCATATGAAATGAGAAATAAGAAGCCACATCGCATAACACTCACCACATAAAAGCGTTAAAATCAACCTCTACTGTGAGAAATTGTATGCCCGAAATACTGAGCACTGAGATGACAAATTTTGAACAGGTTGGTTTAGATTTCAGCAAGTTGAGGGATGGAACCACAGTCCACATTGTCAGAGCTGCAAACAAAGAGATTGCTGACCTATTAGACAGAGGAATAGTTGACATTATTTTGGCTCAGGAGCCATATTATTGCAAAGGAAAGATTCGGAAACTAGGATGCTCTACTACTATTATAACAGGAGAAAGAAAGGGGGAAGTAGCGCAAGCGGCCATAATGTTCAAAAGCAACAGCTTTACTGCAATTAACTTAGTGAACTTGAGTAAAAGTCACTGTGCTGTGGCTGAAATTCAAGGGACTTTTGGGAAGATATATCTAGTCTCCCAATATTTCCAATTTTCAAATAATATCCATACGGATCTGCATCATTTGGATCTGATACTTGAAACTTTGAAAGGGGAAAATGTGTTATTCGGTATAGATGCAAACGCGAGCTCCCCTCTTTGGGATCCTTTATTTGAACGCAGAACCTCACGGAGTGTCTATAGGGGCAGGGAACTAGAGGCATTAATCGTCAAGCATGGTCTCTTCTTGGCCAACAATAAGAATGAACCGGCCACATATCGGGGTAATATGCCCAACAAGTCTACCTACATAGACGTAACCCTGGCAACTACAAGTATTGCCTACCAGTGGATTAAGAGCTGGAGGGTTAACGATCAAATTGTAACCAGTGATCACCGTGGAATAGTGATAATTGTGGAATGTGATGAGAGCCAGCGTAGGGAAGACGAAAGGCCTCTAAGATACAACGTTAGGAAAGCCAACTGGCCGCTATTTGAGGAAAAACTCAAAGAAAATATTAGATAAGTTGGAATTATAGATAAGAAAAAAATTACATCCTATTAAATAAGGAATAGTGGTAAGGGAAAAAAAGCTGGTAGTGCTTGGGGATGCCCCCCTTAAACTGCAAGACAGCCTATAGGCTTCGAACGGACGATCGCTCCGATTGCAAAGGAATTTGCAATAAACGCGAACCTCGGGGTTGAGATGCCCCCGCATTTGCGGTCTCAACATTGGAGTAGGATTCGAGGTGGCTGTGGTGTTACACCAAAAGTCGACTAGCTAGGGTCGCACCCAAGGTGGGGTTCCAAAGGGAGGCAGCCCGGCGGAAAACACCCTTCTGGCATCAGCCAGATAAACCTACCGTCCCATATGGGAATTAGGTATGGCCTTTTGGCTCAGGAACTCAGAAGGCAATGCGAGGTAGACGCAGGATCATTGTCAGAGCTGCAACCAATTTTTCCTAATATTTTTCTAGACATGCTAATATCAAGATATCGCTAGGTTCTCCCGATTTAACTAGCTAGCTACCGAATTCTCTATAAAAATTATCAAGATGACGCGTTTATGAAATTAAACCACAGAAGAAATCAGTTTGCGAAGAGATCGGACTAATTGAAGTTTATCTGCTGCGCAGTGTAAAAGATGTTATCAAAAACTACTCCAAAACATTAGTAATGAAAACGAGCACCATTGCAAATTTCCAAAATTTTCCCAAGCAGTGTCTTACAAAATGTGTTGAGTCTTTTAGTGAACAAAATAATTTTGCATTAATTTTCAATTTCTGACGTCGCTGTGAAAGCCTCCAGGTTTCCGTGTGCCCTCTGCCTATTTTTTGACGGTGGTGAAAAAAACGTCGCTCGAGGAATTCAATACTAACCTCAATTTTTGGAACTCCAAATAAACTTTATATCAAGCCTTGCTGAACTGTGGCGAATTTCGCTTAGGAGTCTGAACGAAAACGGAACAGTTTTCTAGTGCATACTTTCTGGGCCTTTTCAGTGGATCAAGATTATATTTTCTGAATTATTAGGGCGTTGGTTCGAGTCCTACTGTCACCATCAATTTTTGTATTGTCTTTCAAAAAATGCTTCTATCCAACTAACAATTATAGTTCTATATTACTTCGTAGAATATTCTTTTCGAATACTATTAGAAGCAGATTTCATGATATGAAAACAGAAAAGTGACATTTGCCGCCGTTTTTTCTAAACCAATAGAACCTTGTATTTTATATCTTATATCATCATTACTTTCGTGCCCCGTGCATTACCTCCGATAACCAATGTGAACAGATTAAGTATTAATGCCATCTATAGGAAGCTTCTAGAATGACACTGATATCTGATGAAAAAAGTAGCGCGCAGCTAGCATTGAACCCATGCCCACCGTATAGCCCGTCCTATGCCTTAACCACTCGACTAATCTGAGCATTGCTCGTAAGCAGTTGGAGTTGCTTCTATTGAAATATTTAACACATTTCAATAAAATCTGTTATGCGATTAATCTTCTCTCATGTGGTTTTA
The DNA here is from genome assembly GCA_949715475.1 of Microchrysa polita. Taxonomy (NCBI): domain Eukaryota; kingdom Metazoa; phylum Arthropoda; class Insecta; order Diptera; family Stratiomyidae; genus Microchrysa; species Microchrysa polita. The sequence goes on from OX454415.1 coordinate 118,998,988, forward strand.
CCAATAGTGGCAATAGAAAAACTGACAATCATTCGTTTGCAGTGAGAAGATTTTACAGTTTACAGTTTGTTTCAATCCACATATTTATCAGAATGTAGAGATTTTCTTATCGGCTTCAGGAAGTGACAATAATTCAAGACTTCAAAGCATTCAATTGAAGATATTTGGTTTCCATTTTGGTTTTTCAAAGTACTTGATCACTCTCAACTCTTCCAAAAATTACGAAGCCCTTACTCCTACAAAAATATGATAAACAATTTATCGGATGACAATTTGATGTCATACTATTAGGATACACCTAATCGGTAGTTTATGTGTGTTAATTTGTGAGTGATTTATTACATATTTGCTTACAGGATTACCCCTGTGTGTTAATATAAAAATAAAAACAATAAAAAAAAAAACTATTAATGGAGTACCTATATTTTTTAGCTTCATATTAAGAGCAAGTATTACAGAAGCGTAGTCTGGCTGGTCGAGCGGTTAGTGCGCGCACCTTCGGTGCACAGGCTCATGAGTTCGAATCTCACCGTGTTCCATTGTGTTTTTCGAACTCACGAGCTTGTGACAGACTATGATCTCACTCAGATGTTAAACGAGTACCCATTTATGGGGATAAATAACACTGCTGAGCGTGAAGCTGATCTCATTACCTCATCAAAAAGCAGATAAGATCTTGGAAATAGGATGTCACTAACACATCCTGCGGCCTTAGTCCAATGTTGGATTGTCGCGCCTGTTATTTATTTTTATTACAGAAGCTTTACAGTACCATCTTTGAATTCCTCATACAATCTACGTTTAATTTGCCTTGAATAGTATCTAAGGGGCGGAAATTTGTCCTCTTGCCCGGGGCGGCGTAAGTGCTAGAGCGGGCGCTGTGCATAATGACGTATGCACAGCACAAAATATTTTCTTGCACAGCAGTTGAAGTTGAAGAAGTTGAGATATTTTCATCTCTGAATATCCGATTACCCAAAAAATAGCCGTATGAGACAAAAACAGCCATCAACGCAGTTGTTTATTTATAGTGCGACAATTGTTGAGCCGTTCCAGAAGTCAAAACCGCATTTTTACGCTTCCAGAGAGTATAGTACAGCAGTAAGTAAAACGAGACCGAGTTCTAATCGTGCGAATAGCACGATGAATTAATACACTATACCCATGTACACACCTAGAAGGCACGCAAAACCCAAAATATTCAATTTCATATTTTTTATAGGGGAGGGAGGGGTAGATGGGTCGGACCTGGCAGATCTTTATTATCTTATCAAGGCATCCAACGGCTACCATTTAATACTAATCTGAAGTTTTTCGCGACATTCTATCAAAAGATATGGCTGATTATAACCTTGTAGGGGAGGTAGGGGTAGTCTGACCTACTCCACTTTCCATCAACTCAAAGTATATGTCAGAATACAACATTGATCAAAATTTCAAGTCGATAGCGATATTCTACCGAAAGTTGTGGCCGAATTAAAATATCAAGAAGGGGTAGTTTGTATGGGAGGTAGGGGAACCCGTGGTGCGATTTGGCCCATTTTCAATGCTGTCCAAGATTTTAGCAAAACAAGCATTTGACAAAAATGTCAAACCACTAGCGTCATTATTTCGGGAGTTATCGTGCTAACAGACAGACACACGGACAGACAGACAGACGGACATGGCTTATTCGAATCAGGGACCGACCCTGATCATTTATATATATACTTTGCCATACCTCCGGTGGCTCCTTTGAGGTGTTACATAATATCGGCGTAACCAAAACAATATACCCTATACCATCTTATGGGTATAGGGTATAAAAAACAATACTGTCATTATCGACAAGGGAGGGGCTAACATTCTGCACTCGCATCGGCTGGTTTGTCTTATCGTATAGACAAGACGCACACCACTTTCCGAAAGCTTCAATATATTAAATTGAATGTTTGTTTAATAGTTACGCCATATGTTGCTAGGGAATTTTTATGTAGGTATTTCAAAAATGGAATATAATCTAAGGGCTCCAAGTTGGGGGATGTGAAATGGGGTGAACCTAGGAAAAAAATCTATATCTACAGATTCGTTCTTGAATGTCACGTGGAAAAGGATATAGCATAACTAGAAGTGTCCTGTTTTTTTTACCGGGTGTACCGTCCTTACCATACATAAAAATTTCGAAGATTCGCGAAAAATTTCTATCAGTTTCAATCTGTCCAGGCCCACTGACCCTAAATTATTGCTTTATCGACCACAATGCCCTACCGGAATCATATTTCAAGATTATCTCTATCCAAGGGAATATCGTAAATTACATAATTTCTTTTCCATTAAACATTCTATACATTGTTGTATACACATAGCGGAAACGCTGAGAGGTATGTATGCTTTTACTTTTACCGTACACAATAGCCTGCACAAAGAATGAGAAAATATCCTCGAGTCGTTCGTACACAAGCCAGCACTTTTCTGCTTTTATTCAACCATTCTGCTCTGTATGCGAGACGATTTTTCGCCGACATACATTGGACACATAAGTGTACACAACATTCGTCTATTCTATACAGATGAAAGAGAAATGTACACATAGTTTTCCTTTCGCAACATTTTCCAATATGATCAGATTTCAGCAACATCAGCAGCATATCTTTGTACATACCTCCGTCCATTCATTGTTCGCTCTCTCTTTCTCTCTCTCTCTCTCTGCACGCGGTATAACGTAACGTTGCACAGGAACCTAGGTGAAATTGGAAATTATCTAGTGAAGGATAAGAAAATCAAAAATAGATTTGCAAACAAAGAATATAGGCCGGGAAAAATAAGCTGGAAAATGCCAGGCTTCATATTGGTAGATTGACAACATCCCCAAATTCTTAGCAAGTTGTAGTTTTTGGTGTTCAGCCCCGTTTCTTTGGACAATTTTAGAATATTTTAAAAAGATTGATAGTAGAAGATTATGCGTGTTATGTGCATCTCTTCGGGTGCGTTAAGGAAAGTTGTAGCTTCCCAAAAAGTAAAGCATATAATGAAATCGCCTTCTTTGCGAAGTTCTCAGTTAAATCAATTTATTGGCTTTCTAACTTTTTAATGATATACTATTCACTACCATGTACAAGCTTTCGGAAATTGGTGTTCGTCTTGTCTATACGATAAGGCTGACCAGCCGACGGGCACTAGATAAGATGTATCGGTCCATATCTCGTTACTTACTAACAGCATGTGACCACGGTCCACAAGTACCGGCAGCAATGCTAATAAATAGCTCCGTTAGATAGGGTATCTGGGGCCACAAGTCGCCAGAAACGTAAAAAAATAATTAAACTTTGTTTCTTAATTTTTCTTATTTTTCCTGGTCTAATATCGACGAATGAGGACGCTGTGAGCATCTTTCGACATGTGAGTATAAATACAAATACACTTTGTTCGATTCAGTGTGTTCAGTTTGTTTAGAATAGTTGTTTTGTTCATAATGGGGATTCGTCATAAACGTGTAAGCTGACTGATGCAGAAATTGCTATAGAGTCTCTTTATACAATTTTAATGGACTTTGACTGAAAATAAATGGTTGGGTTTGAGCTGATGTTTGCAAAAATGTAAATTTTGAAAATATTGTCAAAAACAAGTAATAAAAGGAAAAATAAATGAGAATACGTCGCCTTCTCATCAACTTAATAGGCTCACAACGGAATTCGAACTCACGGCCCTGTACTTCGAGGGCGAGTGACCAACCTGCGACGTTAGGTTAGGTAAAGGGGTCGCTAAGTAATCAAACACTTAGCACACTTAGACCAAAAATAGGTCCATTGTGATACCACCGATTGAAACGTCCGTACAGTTGACGCCTAAGCCGAGAACCAGCCCGTGCTGACAATATATTTGTTGAGCAATAGTGGGCTCACATCACGCAGCTGTATCATAAAAATACATTGAGCCAAGAAAACACCTACGTTTCTCGGCCAGGGTCGGGCAATGACAGAGAAAATGATGTAAACTTTCTTCCTCTTCTTCGTCATCGCAACTGCGACAGAAATCGTTATGGGGAATTTCGAGCCTCCTGGCGTGCTCCCCGACAGGCCAGTGTCCCGTTATGGTCCCGACAACATTGCCGATATGTTTCCTGTCTATTGACAGAAGAATAATAGACCTGGCTGCGTCAAGTCGTGGCCAAATCAATCTTGTTGTAGTACATGTAGTACCGCTTGACCATCTTGTATTAGCTCTGTGCATCGCGGTTTTTTGTATTGCCAGTTTCCAAGAAGCGATTGGGGCTTTCAGCTTGTTTCGGTCGGCGTCTAAGGCTATAGAAGTATTACGAGCGAGACGGTCCGCATTATAGTTCCCCTTAAATCCACTGTGACTGGGTATCCAGCAGAGAACTATGTTGAAAAATTGACCCATCACTCTTAGAGCTGAGCGGCAACTATCAACAGTTTTGGATGTAGTCAGGACAGATTCGAGTGATCGTATTGCCGCCTGACTATCAGTGTATATGATAACATCCTTCATCGTGACTATATGATTTTCCAACCAGGTTAGGACTTCTATAATTGCAGAAATTTCCTCTTGAAGGACACTACAGTGGCCAGGTAGACAGTGTGTCAAGTTAATGTCCAGTCCGTCCGAGTGGACTCCAATACCGACTCTTTTATCCGTTTTAGAACCATCAGTGTAAAAAAAATCAACGACCCCGTAGCCAGGGGTGTATTGCCAGTCCAGTGATCCCTCGACGGAATCAGACAAAAATAGTTTTTGTCAAAAGCATACTTGGGACTAGTGTAGTCAGTCTCAGACGGGAGGTTAAAATTTTGTAGAATAGTTGACTTGTTTCACTGCTAGCAGCCATTTGTTGGCCGAATAGATCTAGCGGTAGCAGATTGAGCACAGCGTCAAGGCCAGCGGAAGGAGTAGTTCGAAGGGCTCCAGTTATGACAATAGAAGCCATTCTTTGTACTTTCGTCAGCAAGTTATAATAAGTTGTTTTACTGAGTGCCGACCACCGTACGCACACACCGTACAGTAGAATGAGTCGTACGATAGCAATGTAGATCCAATGCAATGTTTTTGGTTGCAGGCCCCAACTTTTTCCTATTGCTTTCCTGCACGAATAGAGTGCAATAGTTGCTTTATTTACCCCGAGCAACGGTCCAAGAAATTTAGCCTTTTCAGCAAAAGTAAGTTGCCTATCCCGTAGCATGGGAGGGTCAATAGAAGGAATAGTGCGTTTCCTAGTAAAGAGCACTAATTCCGTTTTAGCTGGATTAATTCCAACCCCACTGAGATTTGCCCAGTTAATCTTGTAATTTTCTCAAGTTGCATGCATTAACTATCCAACTTGGCCTAAGAAACGGAGTTCCGTCACTTGAAAAGTGAATTTCTGAAAGCGTTCTGTTTTAGTAAGCAAACCGTGCAACGTTATGATTCACTAGACGGTTTGAAATAAAGTTTACCTGGTTATTTGCTATTAATCCCAACCCATATAATCTGAATGAACACAAAAAAGAAATCTTTTGAATTCTATCAATAAACCAAGAAAAACGAATGAAGCCATAAAATCCTTTAATAGTCCGACCATTGACGAATACAAAAATCTCTATCCACTTATACAGTTTCCAAAGTGAAGTACAAATCGCTTTGATTCAAGTACATAAAATGTAAGGATATAACGTTGAATTTTTCCATCGCGATCCAGGACGGAACGCGCGCTCGGGAAATGGAAAACACTACTATACCAAACTCCTAATGTATTAACACACACAAGACCCAGACGTCATCAACTCAGCCCGTAAGCTCAAGAAGAAGTAAAACTCAAAAATAAGAGATTTTGGAAATGTTTATATCCTTGTCCTTACGCTGATTTTCTTAGCGGCCAGGACGGGCTGCATCGACCCAAAAACGATTTTACCCAAACCTCGTTTTTATGCCCATCGATTATCTGCGACTGTAAAAACAACTTTTGCCTTGCCTTTTTTTCCGAGACGGTGGCGGCGGCGGTCGACTTTCTGCTTTCTTGCGCTCTTATCCGTTAGGGCGGAATCAACCGACGACGGTTACATTATTTCGTACTTCATTTCATGTCCTGAAAAGAAAAAAGGAATAAAAATAAGAGGAAACATTGGAAAAGTTCAATTTTTATCTGTAGAATTTTACGTGCCCCGTTCGTTTTGGGTTAGGTTAGGTAACTTACATTTCTCCACCTACCGATTATGTTTAACATTTTTACGGTCCGTTTTTTGTTGTTGTTGTTGTTTCAACGATTGAAAGAGAAAAATAGGACCCAAAGGGGAAAAACATAAATGAATAAATGTATATCTTTTGATGTCCATTTTACATAAATGACTGATAAGATCTAGTCCAAGGGTTTTGTTGTATAATTTCAGTACATTGTTTCAGAAAATTGCATTGAGTAGGGTTGCGAAGCGGTTATTTAAATGAGGTCATCTTGTATCTACTACACCTGACATTTTTAATGGGAAATCTTTTTGAAATCATTTGATGAAAAGATGAATACATAAAAATAAAAACCTCTACATAAAAGCGTGACCATACTTTAGTAAAAAACACGAGAAATCATTAAAATTCATTGATGTTTAGAGTGCTTTTTCTCCATAGATCATTTAGTGTGCCCCTTTCCAATTTCCATTTTCGGACGATGACTCTCCCGGGACAAAATGATATTAGTCTCAGCGTAGGTTTTAATCCCGACGTATATTGCCGTTTCCAGCTGATATCAGAAAATGGGTTTTTTTCTTCCCTGGTGGTCGAAAAAAAAACTCACAGTATACCATAAATGCGTGTGCTGTGTTATCGGCTCGCTCGACTGTTTGGAACTTGACGAAGAATCCATTGTCGTAACGTTTGAAGTATATCCGCATTACAGGCGGAAAACCATAAAACTGACAAAAAATCCTGCGAGCAACAACATAGTCGTCGTCTAACGTAAAAAAGCAATTTATATTGCCCACCACCGCAATACATTTCGCTGGATTGGGATATTTAAGAGTCCCTAAGTGAATTCTGGAAACACTAAAATAAAAAAGAACCTTCCCGGTGATTACGATCAGCAATTTCTGGCGGATACTCTCTTTCGTGTTTTTCGTTTTTATGGTGAAAAGTGCTCAAAGAGGAAAAGTGAGTTGCTCAAAGTGATATACCCCGAATGAAATTTGCTTGTGGTTTATGTGACGGGTTGAGTGTGTAATCTGATGGTGGAAAGTGTGTAGGTGTGAATTGAAGACCATTAATGACTCTTATGTTCTTACCCACCCCACCCCCACAGGATAAGTTCTCTTACACTAATTATTTTCACATTTACTCACAATGAATATCCTAGGAATATGAGTTTCATTCCAACAACTACTGTCCTTGACATTAGATTCGGGCACCTGCTGATATTCATTTAGCCATGGTTATTAATTATTAGTTTGAACTTTTTTTCTATGTAAGTAAATAGACCAGAACAACCAGGGGCGGCGCCAGAGCCGTGCGAAGGAAATGTTGCGTCCAAGGCGGAAACTCGCGGAAGTGTCACCTTAACCTCTCGTCTCACATGTTAACGAATATGAATTTTTCAGTATTTTGCAAATAACTAGAAAACTATGAGTCTTATCTTAAAATGTCCTGAGGACAAAACAGACTACACAAAATTGACTTTGTAATGTTATATAACACTCTAGACATTTTCCCAGAAAATTATACCCTAGACCCAAAAGTATAATAGTGAATTTACATTTCGCACTGTAACTCTTGATAGAATAGTCTTAGGGTCATAAGATCTTGTCCATTTATTGCTTACAAAACTTGTTTGATTTGTACAAAAAAATGGAAGTGCTCCGACCATTAACGCCCTTCTCAATTTTCCTAACATTTTTCAAACAGGTATGCCTGTAGCTTCTTTTCAAATTTCTAAGAAATTTCACATTTTTTCACTTCTAAGCTCTATCTAAAGGGCTGAATTAAGATCCAGAGTGAAATTTTTCGCCCAGGGATTTTATCAATAAAAATGGAAACTTACTGTCGTGGAATATGTCACAAACGGTGGGGAATTCCATAAGCTACAATCCGAGACCGGTTCCATAATTCTCCTCGGCCATTTTATGTATTATTTTTCGATTCCCCGGTCATTTGACATTTCACGATAAAATAACCGGGAAATCGGAAAAAAATACATAAAATGGCCGAGAAAAATTATGGAACTGGTTTCGGATTGTAGCTTATGGAATTCCCCAGCATTCTCCACATATTCCACGACAATAAGAATACATTTTCATTGAAAAAATCGCAGCGGCGAAAAGTTTCACTCTCGAGGTCAGTACTAGGCTTAAAATGGAAAAATTAAATTTATCTCTTAGAACGTCATTATGACAGTTAATTGTAGTTTTCTGAATGTATGTTCAAAAGTTTGTACCAAAGCGTACGCTACAAGTATAAACAAATTGGGTTTGAAGGTCATTGGTACCAGCTCTAAGGCTATTTCTGAGTATATCGAGTAACGTGTACTAGCAACATTTTAAACCCGATTTTTCGTACTTGTAAGGCACGCTCTGGTACAGAATTTTGAATATTCATTCAGAAGACTACAATTAACTGGTACTCGTATAATGAAGTTCTAAGAGATACATTTTATTTTTCCATTTTAGATCGAATTGAGAAGTGAACAAATGTGAAATTTGTTGGAATTTTTGGCTCACTTTGTATGGGGTACCCTTAGTTTTGATAGAATGGTAATAATTTTTGGTGGAGGGCTTAATGGGGCTTAGACTAGGCACCCCACCAAATCTGATCTGCCTAGCTTGATTTCAAAAGAAGCTACAGGCATGCGTTTTTGGAAAATGTTAGGAGGAGTTAGGGGGCGTCAATGGTCGGAGCATTTCAATTTTTGGTAAAAATCAAATAAATTTTTTTAGTAATAAATGGACAAAATCTTATGACCCTAAGTCTATTCTATCAAGAGTTACAGTTACTTTTGGGTCTAGGGTATAATTTCCCGAGAAAATGTCTAGAGTATTATACAAGGTTAGCCATAGACCAATGGTAGACTCTACAGGATGTTTTAGGAAAAATGTCGCCAAAATTATTTCTTTTTTTTATCTTTTACCGTTAAGGGGTAATTGCCTTTTTGTGATTCTTGTCAAAAAACACGACTTTTTGCGAAAAACTCCTATTTTCTAGCTTCCACTTTAGCCAAATTAATGTTTTTCATATTCTTCTGAAAGTACACAAAATTTCCAATAAAAGAACATATCGAACGTTTCGAACGGTTTCGTATCTTCCGAGATACGACGTTTTGAATTTTGCAGAAATGTCAATTTCAACTTTTAATGTCAAAATTAAACCCGAATTTCGTAACGATACATTAAAGTGGCAAATCTGTAAAGTTCACAAAGGTTGGCCCAATTCCTAAGCTTTCGAACGGCATATAAGAATAAAGCACAGAATCATCGAGTTTGTGAATAATATGTGTAAAAGGGAAAAAAACATAGTCCGTAAGTCGAAGAAATCTTGCTTTTACGTGGAAATAGTTCAGTCATATAAGCATTTCCAATAGAAAAAAATACAGTAAGGCTATTTTTTTCTTGGTCTTGAATCAGTGGGGTCCCAGGAGTCTAAAACTCATTTTGCTAAAATGAATTTGATAGGAAAGGTCCCAAAAGGGAAAAAAGGACACTATTTAATCCTTGAGTGGAGGTAGGCATGCGGGGAATCCTATTAAAGGGGACATCAAGTACATTACATATCCGGTGTTTGATTCCTATTTCAAGGACCCTCAACGGAATAAATCGCGTTTGAATGGACAATTTTTGTGTTTCCCGTAACTTATCATCCCTATCTTTCCAAAGCCATAACTACGCGAATAATTCAAGTTGCCTCATTTTTTAGAATCTGAGATTCTATTATTAAATTTGCTAAGGAAAAATTGGATCGGAAAACTCTGAAAAAGGACATAAAAGGACACTAATTAATACCTGACAAATTAAAATGTTTATCCTTTAGACGATAAAAATTAAAAATACTCTCACAATATTAATGTGTACACAGCGAACCTTCGTACAAATAATTCAACACATAAAACAAGCTTGTTTATACTTACCGTTATAACTAGTAAAGTAGCATCTACAACAGTAGCGAAAAGTACAATGTACCGTTACGAAATTCGGGTTTAATTTTGACATATCTGCAAAATTCAAAACGTCGTATCTTGGAAGATACAAAGCTGTTCGAAACGTTCGATATGTCCTTTTATTGGAAATTTTGTGTACTTTTAGAAGAATATGAAAAACATTGATTTGGCTAAAGTGGAAGCTAGAAAATAGGAGTTTTTCGAAAAAATCGTGTTTTTTTACAAGAATCACAAAAAAGGCAATTACTCCTTAACGGTAAAAGCTATAGAGAAATAATTTTGGCGACATTTTTCCTAAAACATCCTGTAGAATCTACCATTGGTCTATGGCTAACCAGTTGCGGGACACCCTGTATATCATTACAAAGGTAACTTTGTGTTGTTTGTTTCGTCCTCAGGACATTTTAAGGTCAGATTCACGTTTTTCGATATATTTGCAAAAAAAATAATTTTGACCCCTTTGCCACCCCCTCCCCCTTAACCCATGGTGCAAATTGGTGTAACTTTTTACTGCGTATATTGGGTAGGGTATTCAACAATTTGGCATCAAAAATTTCTTTTTCTTTTGGATGTTTGGGTTTTGAGCTATATGTACTATACTATAATGCTTCAAAAGCCAACAGTAGCAACGACAACGATTTATCGAAAGCCGAAGCAATTTAACTGGCAGTACAGTTATATGCTTGGAGAATTCGTTATATTCTCTGGATTGGTGAAGTATTCACGAAAGATCTGAAGAACTCGGGTGTCCAACTCAGGAGCTAGCATGGATCAAATAAACCAATCTTTATTTCAAGCAGGCCGCAAAATGAAAATATCTAAGTTTAAATCAAAATGCTGCTGAGGAGCCAAAAAGGGGGGAACTTCTGCTGAAAATGAGATGTACCGTAACCCCTGTGGAAATTTTACTTGGAAACAAAACTTAAAAAAAAAACTGAGTGTGATACTTGAAAAATTTGACCGTAGAAATAATGAATTTTAGGAATGCTCAAAAAATCACACGGTTGGAAATCTCGGATTTCAAGTTCTCAAAAAAGTACGTGAAGCCTATGATGAAGTACCTATGTACAGAAAAAGATAACAAATAAAAGCAAAGTACTCGTATTTTTCACATAATGATCTATAGGACGGATGCTAATGGCCACACTTTGAGTGCTCCTAATTTTGTCCCGACTGGAAAGCTCTTTCCTAAAAATTAAAGGAGGTTAAATAAAAAGAACATAGGAAAGCCTCTTATATCTTCCCCATAAGGTATATAAGCATTTTGACAACATTTAAGTCTTTGATTCAACAGTGATTTTCGGAGGAAAAAATATCAAAATCCCGCCATTCCGAAATCCCACCATATCAATATCCCGCTATTAAATAATAAAAAAATAGCGCCAATTTTTTTTATTGTTAACAAAAAAATATAGATATGCGTTCGACTTATCAATTTATTTACATTAGCTTATGCGCCAAGTTTCTCAAAGATCCGTTTTTAGGGTTTTTTAGAAATTTTTTTTTCAAAAAACCCTTATGAAATCGATTTTGTCCGTCCGTCCGTCCGTCCGTCTGTCCGTGTGTTCACTAAATAACTAGCGAACGGCTCAACCGATTGTCATGAAATTTGGTAGGAAAGTGTAGAAGTTAGAAGTTGGTAGGAAGAAGACAACAGGGTGTCCCGAACGTTTGAAAAAAGTCGACTTTTTTAGTTTTTATCGGAGATTGACGTATGGGTATTTAAATCAAAGATCTAAACGAGTACACCTCATATCAGTTAAAATTTTCGAGTTTCGAGTAACGGTAAAAAAATTATTGGCGTTTAAAGTTAAACTTCCTAATTGTGAAAATCTTGACTTATCGTTCCATTCTATACACCAACTGCGGTGCATGTCTGTAGTATTTATGGCATGGCAACTTACCATCACAACTTCCAAAGCAATGTGAGCATTCAACACCGGTACAGACCTGCACGGTCGAGCGTCATGGTGGTATCCTTCACGGCAAATCAAAAATCTCCATAATTCTCCCGCTAAAATTCAAGTGGTCGTCTTGTGCACAGATAGACAACAGACACAAGACCTGATGAGTGTGTCTATCTGTACGAAACCACAAAAACTTTGGGAAAAAATACCAAAAATTGAGGAAAATGAGGGAAAAAAGTTTCGTCCCAATCGGGATTCGAACCTCCGACCTTCAGTCACAAGGTCAGCAACTCTACCTACTGAGCTATAGACGCTTAGAGGTCCCGATGCAAAAATTCCAATGTGACATTTCCGAAATTGAATAACTCGATATTTCTCCCGCTGGGGCTCTTTTCCTCCAAACAGACAAAGTTCCGCGTAGTTCCCATAGAGCTGGTAAGTTGCCATGCCATAAATACTACAGACATGCACCGCAGTTGGTGTATAGAATGGAACGATAAGTCAAGATTTTCACAATTAGTTAAAACTCGCACCCACGAAATTGGGAACCAGAATTAATACAGTAATTGTTAAACTTCCTTTCCGAGCTCCGTTTTTCTAAACCGTTATAGGGATCGATATGAAACTTTGCACAAAGATTGGTCAGTAGGGCCTTATATACGTTAAATATTAAGACTGTTGACTTTTGCAAAGGAAAAGTAAATAACAGTAAATTTGCAAAATTTCAAATTGCTCGTGTGTAGCCCCTCTTAAGTTTTCAAATATGAAAATTCTGCTAAGGGTTTTTGAAAATTACATATAGAATATGTCTACGAATTTTCATTCGAATAACTGTATCCAAAACGGAAATATAGCCAAATAAGTATTTAGTAAGGGCCTTTCACAATACAAGCCTCTTAAGCATTTCTTCAATGCATATCTTTTAACTTGATGAAACAATGAACATGAAATTTGGTGGAAATGCATAGAATGGTAATAGTGTTTGCCACAAATATTTTTGAATTTTGTGGGACAAGTTAACAGGGTGTCCCTGAACAGCTGCTAAAGTATACTGGTTCAATACTCACCAGAAATCTTAAATCGAAAAATGCGTGTATATTTGCCTTGGAGTACTTTTATACAAACTGGGTAAATAGTAAATCTATTTTTGGATTGGTCTAATTAAAGGTGGAGAAAGGCGCTAGCCTTTCATTCTGGAACGCGTTTATTTAGACCAATCCAAAAATAGATTTACAGGAAGCATTTCATTAATGTTGTGCACAATACTTATTTATTGCTTATAAAATATATGTACAACAAAAAAATTCACTATGCATTAAAATTTTAAAAAAGCCTCGTATTGCGGGCGCAGCCCTCTGTACGCCGGTATTTTTTCATAATCCTCTTTAGTTAAAAGTAACTGCATGCTACGTATAAAGACCTTAGTTTGCTTTTGGATGCGACCTTTGGATCGGGACTGCTCCCCTCGATTTTGAGCTAGGAGCAACTCTTTACCAGGTAATTCCACCAGCCGGTACAGACCGATATGGCTTTTCCTTGTGATAAAGTTTTATCGTCTTTGCCAAGCCTCAACATTATTTTGAGTTCTTGGAAAATTTGCTGCAACTGCGTCAGCAATACTCTAGTCTAGAACTTAGGCGGAAACCTTGGTTTTCATGTCATTCCCGACTTGGTATCGCGCGCGCGATTTTTGAAAGAATACTTACCTTTTGAGACGGAATATTGAAAAGCTGGATTTTGAATAAGCGGGTTATTGAAATGGCGGGATTTTGATTAGACGGGATTCTAATTGAGCGGGATTTTTAATTAGCGGGATTTTGAAATGGCGGGATATTGAATGTCGGGATTTAAAAAAACGGGAATATGATGGGCGGGATATCGTACCCAACCCATATATTTGAAACATGGGAGAAATTATAAGTTTGGTTTCAGCCTCCGTAGAGACAAAATTCAACCCTACATTAAAGGTAGGAGACGCTATCATTGAATTTAATTTCATACGGCAATTTGTTAATTTATTAAACGCCGAAATTGAAAAATACAAAAGAAATAGGAAACTATTCACTGCGTCATAGAAAGGGGATTTGAATATCGAATAATGAACGAAAAATCTTCCAAAAATGTATGGAAAATGTTCAAATGAAACCAAAAGATTTTATGAATATGGAGTATATGCCATCTGGGCCACAGATAACCTCCACCATAGACTTAAAACTAAAGAAGGAAAATTGCATGCATACCCAGATAAAGTGAAACCAAAGAAAGATTAGATTGTGGGGGGGGCGAACCCGGTGGGGGTTCGTAGCACTGATTGTCCTATTGTACTATTGTATAAAGAAGGATAAAAGAAACGATCAAAAGCAAACCTCTTTTACTTCGAAAAAGTTCAAGCTAATGTAACTTTCGGAAAACGTTGTTGAGCTGATTTTCGTTTTTTTTTGTTCATACGAGTATTCTTACAAAAAAAAATTAATAATTAAAAAACATGCCCGATTTGTGTAGAAAAACGAGTAACTGGTTTTTAAAATGAAAGCCACAGTAAAGGCTCTGTTATGATATAGGGATATATTGCTTACAATGGCCGCTAAAGTGCAAATCACTGTTCCCATGGGTAAAGCTTCTTTTTAAAGTCATTGAATCGTCCGAAATCATGTTTGATTTCTTCTTCACTTCTTTCTTAAAGTTCTCCATTTTGGGAAGTTCATCACTAGGGGTTGACATTCGCTTTCTACCAGACAGCGCCAAGTTTTGTTTTCTTTTATTTTATAATTTTTTTGTGTTTAATAATGAACAGCTTCCCGTATGAAAAAAATGCGCTAGCAGCGTATCCAGCTAAATTTTGCCTATATCGATGCTCAATCCAAACATCTATAATTTCTGATTTTTTTTTTGTGTTTCTGTTTTTCTGTTTCGAGCCACTGGTCATATCTTTTATTCGAAGTTAAAAATGAGGAAATTTAAATTAAATGAAAATATGTTTTGTCCACCAATTCTTCCGAAAAGCAGGTGTGCAATTACTTATGCCGCAACAGAATTACACCCTCTCTTTTCTCTTCTCCATAGCATGAGAGTCCGAAAAAGGTCAGGAAAAATATTGAGCATATTTATTGCTGTTGATATTTACTTTAATTCCATTAACATAAATTTACCGTTATTCGCTCTATTTAAACAAAACCAGAATTTCGCAATAAGCCATCTTAGTCAACATCTACCCCTTACCAGTCAGCATTAAGTAACCGATTACCACAATACGTAAGCCGATGACATGCATCCGCGTTTCAATTTTAGTGAATTTCTTTAATTGTGGCCTGATAGAGATAGAAGGAGAGCGAGGAGAACTCAACGGCTACACCCCATTACTCAAATATCTCGTGACGGCAGTACCCGCTCTAGCGTTTACGCCGCCCCGGGCAAGAGGACAATTTGCCATCCCTTCAGTACTATACCAGACAGATTTATAGTAGATTAGATAGAATCGAATGATTTTCCCTGGATATCCAAATGATCCTTTTTACAGTATTCGTCTTGTGCTATGTTACTATCTTGGCTATAATTTGGATAACTGCTAGCGTATACTGGTCTTAACACTTTGAAAAGATTTCTTGATACAAATATTGGCCATCATTTGCCTTTAATAGTAAAATACGAATTAAAAACAAAAGATTTTTGGAAAGCGCTTTTCTCCATTTAATTAGTTTTCCATCTGCCGGGGAGATTAGTACCGAGCCCTTCGAAAAGCTCGTAAGCTATACGCCACTGCTTGATCGTTGTAACAGAAAATTTTAGAGAACTCCGCTCTGGAAAACTGTGTGCCAAAGAACGATGCTCGTTGGGAGTAGCGTTCGGTAATTTTTGGCAGAGATCTTTTCATTTTAAATGGTGCCTTGGCCATGGAATTTCTCACAGGAGAGTTTTTTAAACGCTTTTATGTGCTAAGTATTTCTTGGACCACGCCGAGATTCGAACTCCGGACCTCTAGATTACTACCATCGTAGAGTGCGACTCAACCAAGTGAGCCACAGAGCGGGGGTGCTAAGTATTTACTTGCAAAATTTAGGCAACTTTTACAATGCATTTTATGATTCCAAAATACAGCGTCTCGTATCAATTGGTTCTTCAATGCCTTCAATGACTTTGCCTCTTTAAAACGAAATTTTCGACACCGAATACGTTGTTTTTTTTTCGATCTAAAACTTTGCGTAGCGTCACATGTTAAAGCATTAACACTTTGGCATGTTATTGAATAATTTTCCCGGTGCAGAAATTGTGACACCGCTCGGCGATTTATTATGCAGATTTGTCTAATCGTTGGCGCTATCACCCGTGGTATTAAGCTGTCAAAATATAGCGTAATTTCGCAATGTTTTGCTATTAAAGGTCTGAATAGACCTCGGGCGAAATGAAAATGAAATTTTTGATTTTATCAATGAAAATGTATACTTACTGTCGTGGAAGTTGTCGCAAATGCTAAGGAATTCCATAAACTAAAATCCGAGAAGGGTTCCATAATTCTTCTCGGCCATTTTATGTATTATTGTTCGATTCCCCGGTCATTTCATCGTGGAAAATATCTAATGACCGGGGAATCGAAAAATAATACATAAAATGGCCGAGAATAATTCTGGAACCGTTCTCGGATGGTAGCTTTTAGAATTCCCCAGCGTTTGCGGCATATTCCACGACAGTAAGTAAACATTTTCATTGGTAAAATCGCAGCGGACAAAAATTTCATTTTAATTCCGCTCGACTGGCTCACGGAGAAACAAATTGAATTCCCGGAAACAGCCACCGTGGCTCAGTTAAGGCAACTATATAATGCCAACCAGCCACATGAAAATAACGGTTCCGAGAACATTCCGTTAGAGCAGTCCGACAACGTTCCGGTAGCGCAGCCCTACAACATTCCGAGTGAGAGTGCATCCGTGGTGGAAAATCCGAGTATGACTGCGGCAGAGGAGGAGACCCGATTAGATGCCGAGTTGAGAATCTTGGAAAAGCGACACCGAATTGACGCGGAATATTTTTTACGTACAGACAGTTCCGAAACGTAAGCACAGTTCCGCAGTAATTTCTTATTGAATTTCGGACAGTCATACTCAATTGTGGAGGTATTGGAGAAACTGAAACGAGCAACTTATGATTCTTCAAAACATTCCGTGATGGGATACATACTGCAAATCGCGCCGATATAGACGAGCAAGTGGCAGTGCGCTTTACTGTGGATGGACTACGAGACAGATTTTCGGATGTGGTGGTGTTCTACACAGCTAAAACATTTCAAGAGCTTCCGAGCGAATAAAGGATAGTCAACAGAAAACTAGTCTCCGGCATATGAGTAAACATAAGGCACACGTTACGTTCTCCGAGGGTGATTTGGTTGTCATACGTAATGTAGACGTGTCTATCGGGACAAATGAAAAGCTTGTTCCCCAGTTTAAGGGACCTTATAGAGTCCACAAAGTACTTCCGAACGACCGATACGTCATAAGAGACATTGAAGGATTCCAAGTTACACAGATGCCCTATGACGGCATTATAGAAGCATCACGCATACGCCTGTGGTTGGATGGGTGCAGCCCGTCTGGGGGTAATGGGGACCCGCAACAAGCAACACCCAAATGAGTTAACGACATTGCTTGCAGCTTCCACCCTAATAGTCTAAATACGGCCATTCCATTTGAAACATTGTTTAAAAATAAATGTGATCGAGGTCGATCTAGTAAGTCAGGAATGGCCGAGTTGTTATGATGAATTTAATTAAAAATTTGTATCTGGCAATGATGGTGGGTGAGCTGTCAAATCATCGACGAGAGTCAGTCGGTGTTGAGCGCTCGCGATATACAGTCACTAATTTAAATTGTTCGTTATTGTGAATAAAGAATCGTGTTCAAAGAAGAAAGAATCGTGTTAATTCTTGATAAAAATATTACATTTTTCCTTCGGGCTTTTTAGATATTTTCTTTATTCGAGTGCTAACTCAAAAATTTGGTGCCCCGGGCGACCGCCCGACTTGTCCACCTTTAGAGCGGGCGCTGCGTGACGGCATAGGTCGTTTCACACGCAATATAAGGCAGATGCGAATTTCCGCTGCAGAAATAACAGAGCGTTCGTTGGCCGTATGGTACGAAGACGAAAATAGTCTTATACTATTATCTATTTCTTTAGCAGTTTAGGAAAACTTCTTTTCGAATACAAAAAAAAATATACTAAATATTGAACAAGAATTTTGTATTTTTATCGGCTTGCGTTTTCGACGCCCCCATGGAAGACGGCACCCAAGACGAGTGCCCCTTTAGCCCCACTCCCCTGTCTGCACATATCTGGACGGCGCATAACAACGGAAGCCTACGAAAGTGTGGGGTAAAAAAAAGATAAAAACTATGTAAAAAATGAATCCCAACCTTCTGTATACAGAAGTTAAAGCCATAGAAAGATGCGACCCAAGAACCAAAAAAATTCTTTAGAAAAATTAGGTATACCTCTCTGATTACCTGTTAACCCCTTGCGAGGCATAGGTCATTAAATATGTACGTCAGCTTTCCACGTTGTTCTGTTCTGTGCCATCGCCTTTATATTTATCCACCTCTTGTTTAATGAAGCAACCTTGCCATCAACCGATCTTCTCCTCGTGTTTCTTGGTCGCCCAAGAGGTTACAAAATGCAACTAGTTGTTACCTCCTTGGTCGCCATTCAAGTTGGACAGCCATATAGAAGCGCTGATTTCACAATTGTATCGAAGATTCAGATTTAGGTGTGTCTCGAATTGTTTTTTTTTTCAGAATGGAGTCAAAGTGGAGAAGGCTGCCTTGCTGATATCCGATTCAACATAAGCGTCCGCACCGCCATCTGTAGCGTATGGGAAAACGAATAGGTGACAAAATGCTCATTCATGTGTAAAATGTGACATGGGGCTGTCCCTTGTGTAAAATGTGACATTGGGCTACCTGGTAGGATTCCTTGATTATAGAAATTCCTGGTCAACACTACACTCAGAAAAATTTCAATGGGAAGTCCCATTAAACCAATCATTTTGTCCTATTATTTTTAGTCAATAGGAAAAATCAGATTACTTTAAAAATATTAGAACCATTACTTTCACTCGATAAATATCCGTTTGTTTTAATAGTTGAGTAATTTTAAAACAAAACATGGTCTAGTTATTTTCCATTAGGATATTTCTTATTGAAATAAAATGATCAATGCTATGTAATAAAAAAATCGTTTCACTCGTAATCTGATATAAGTCCCATATTACTTTACCATCCACGCTACGTCATTGTGGATTTTTTTTAAGAATCATGATATTTTGCCTGGCCGAGTATTGAGCATCCGATTTGCTAGTACTCTTTAAAACTTACCAAGTCACGGGGAGGCAACCGAACGATCTCGGCTACGGAGCATGATGTTAGTTATCTGGCAAAATACATCGATATGCTTGAAATTCAATTAAAAGGCCTATCCCATTAATGCAATAGGGCGTTATATAAAAGAATGCAGCTGGCCTATTTTCGGAAGAAGTCTTGCCAGCCGCTTGTTAAATTTGTAAGACAGAAACTATTATCGTTACGGGATGTGATAGTTGATTTTATTAGTTTTGTATCTGTTTTAATGGGATCCATCCTATTAGTTAATCGTATCAGATCTTGTTAATTTAATGGGACAAACCGATTGAAATGTAATCTGATGTCCCATTGGATTTACGGGACACATTTCACTCCATACAAAATATCTCAATAGGATTCATCCAGTTGTGTTAATTATTGCATCTGTTTACTTTTGTGAGGAAATCCGGCAAACTTCCGTCCAATTATAATAATGGTACAAAAACTATTAAGATTACTGGGTCCATTTTTCTGAGTGTATCGAAAGCCTTTTCGAAACACAATAACCTGAGATGTAATGGGGATCTCTCCTCCCCGGATTTTTCAATAAATCCCAGGCCAATTTATTATAATCCTTAAGGTTGCCCTTTTTCGGTGTTTTAATAATTTCGCTCTTTGTCCATTCATCTAGAAGTTTCCCACCACTCTCTCATGAGGGGAAGCATAATATCCGCTTTAGGATTAGAATCCACTTTAAGTTAATATGAGTTTTAAATTTAAATGCATCTATCTCCGGGGACTTACCGGCATCCATATGGATTCGTTAACCCGCATTAATTTCGTCTTATTGAATCAATATCCGCTATTTGAAGATGCACATGAAGGTCCAAAGCTGTTGGTTAAGAACCTCAAAAAGTATTGAAAAAAGATGCTGTTCTTAAGTAACATTCAGAGACCCTTATTAATAATTGCTCAGGTTGGTCTCTAGTGAAATATTTGCCAATTAGTGGATTAAGTAGCTTGAAGAGTGTACCCCTGTCACCACATATCATCGGTCTCCTTCGCTAAAGCGGTGATGTATGCACGCATAACACAATTCACACTTCTTTCCCTTACCGGTTTGTGAACGGCATTCAGGTTTGAGTTGATTTTACTATTTTATTTTCAAGTGTGTTCGATGCTTTCAGTCAAGTATTTATTTAAATATCTTTCAGTTACAATTCATTCCGAAAAGCATAAAGTATAATCAGTACACTACACTATAAATATGTATACACAAATATTGCTTCAATACCAACTGTCAAACCAAAATTTACTACGATCCTGCGGTCCATCATAAACACCAAATAGTAACCTAACCAGCAGCCTGGCATACCATAACATCATTCTATCTAACTAAATTCCAACATTCATCCATTCCTTTGCCAAAAACTAATTTACACATCCACCAACAGGTGTTTTCTAATTTCCCTCAACACAATCTTTTATTTATGTGCATCGGGGTGGGCGAACGCCGAACGGTCCCCGAACGAATGAAGAAGGCAACATTTTAGGTACATATACGTGCGAATATAGGCCCTTTTCCAATTTCGAATACGTTTATTGAATGTGGCTGCCCAAACACCTTTAAAATCAATATCCGATAAACGTATCTATCCCGTACGACATTAACTTCGTTTAAACTGGGAGTATCCGCACACCATACTACGAGGATACACAATCCTTCGTCCTCCCGTATGTTTTGTAAATACATCGTGCCGGCAACCTTCCAAAAGAGAAAAGTTTCATCTTGCCTAATGCGAATATGGGTGTAGGATGTGGGAGTTTAGGTTCCTATCCAGAGTTTGCTATACGCGATTATTTGGTTCCGAAAGGGTTTTGTGTGGTGGTGTCTCACATCGACCAATGTGAATGAGGCGATGACGAAGCACGGCGCGCAGCGAGAGGCGGCATCATTCCCTTATAATGAAAGAGATATTTATCTATGGTTAGCCTATACCCACTACAAATTGAAGACGATTAGGGATTAATACACCAGAGGGTGGTCATTTATTATTCACTTTATCCTTATCTGTGGTCTTTACTTCCTTCTTGCGGTCATTCGAAACAGATGGCTACAAGGCATAGGCCTTTAATATCTTTCCACAACAGCGACGAGCAGATATTTCTGTCCTTTGATCGATTTATTCGTACTATGGGAGCTAGATGATGTAGGACGGGGTAGTATAGGCCTAAGCAACGAGCTGCTGCTAGCCTATATCAAATGTGGACGCTCAAGTTTACTGCGTGCTCGTCCTCGTACGTTGTATATTTCATTAGGGGATCAGGCCTTAGTTTACGTTCATTTTAGTGTTTGATGTATGAAATTTAATTTATGTGCTTTGATACGGCGAATATAAAAGGATCGAACGTTAATAGAACAAAGATAAACACAGGAGCACAAGCATCTGATAAACGATTAAATTTATTACGTTCGATGATGGGGAAGTTATTAGACGCAATTATTTCGAAATGTTCAATATGATCGGACATTATTGTATAGATCCTTGATAAGTTGATTCACATTTTCTGTTATAATGCGGACCAAATTGATTTTATTAAAACAAATTACTGTTAAGTCGCCAAGTCGATTTGTTAATGTAGTTTCACTAGGTATGAACGTTGGATTGCTCCGATTAAATACGCATTAAGCGGGCCACCATTTTGACACTCCTTGCTTAAGGCAAGACGAACTCACTTGGTCAATTATTTTTTACCTTTGTGTTTTTAACGCATCATTATTTTCCCGGCCCGTTAAGTTTGAGAACAAAATGTTTACCCCTTAAAATTGGTAGGGATCAATGAAGCTTCTGAATTTTGTAATAATTTCTTTGAAAATGCTCGTTAATTGTCCTGAAAGATGCCGAAAATGACCAATTTTCAACTTTTTGTCCACAATATTTTATTTGTACACAAAAATTTCGGACTGTAATATCGGACAAAATTTTTTAACTGAATAGAAGTCAACAGTGAACATTATTTAAAATAAATAACAGGCGCAACAATCCAACATTGGACTAAGGCCGCAGGATGTGTTAGTGACATCCTATTTCCAAGATCTTATCTGCTTTTTGATGAGGTAATGAGATCAGCATCACGCTCAGCAGTGTTATTTATCCCCATAAATGGGTACTCGTTTAACATCTGAGTGAGATCATAGTCTGTCACAAGTTCGTGAGTTCGAAAAACACCATGGAACACGGTGAGATTCGAACTCATGAGCCTGTGCACCGAAGGTAAGCACACTAACCGCTAGACCAGCCAGACTACATTATTTACGATTACAAAAAAAATCTCAAAAACTAATTAATGCGAAATGCACACACGTTTTATTTCTAATGTTGCAAAAACGCAACGCTGAGTCTGAACGTGTACTCAATTATACATAAATGCTCCGAAAGAATGCATCATCTCCTTAGTACTTCCCATCGTTCAACTTATCAAAAAATTCTAATTATCGAATTTTTACAATGATGATCAAGATATCCGCACTTTAAAAAAAAGACGCGCTCCTTTTACCCATTAAAAAACACCCCAAGATATGATTCATCCACATAAAAAAACATTGACATATCACATATTTTACGAAACTTCCTACAACCAAATGGATCCAATTAATTTATTGCCGCAGTGGCTTAAAAATATATTTCCACTTTTAAAACTTTTTCGCGCCCATCTTTCCCCTTAAAAACTACCCTTAAGTCAAATTAACCCTCATATTAGCGTTTACCTTTTAAACTCGAGCTTTAAGAATCGGCCGAAAACTAAATGTGTCCAGTTAGTTGTAACAAGGGCTGTTTAAGACATTTTCAGTTTCAACGAATTTGTCGCGCCCCTCCTTCCCTTAAAAACTAACCCTATTAAGTTAGCACTACCACCCAAGTAGCGGCGAATTCAAGACTTTCCTTAAAACAAAAAGCATACAGATAATTGTCGCAGGGTCTTGGAAGAATATTTCCACTTTAAAAAAAAATTGTCGCGCCCCTCTTCACCCTTAAAAACTGCGACAGATTCTTTTTGTTTTAAGGAAACTCTTAAATTCGCTGCTCCTGGGCTGGTAATGCTAACACGGGTAGTTTTTAAGGGAAGGACGGGCGCGACAAATTTTTTGAAGGAAGAAATGTATTAAACAACCCTTGTGACCACTAACTGGGTACATTCAGTATTTGTGTGATTCATAAAACTCGAGTTTGCTGATATGATGCAAAAATTCACTTAAGGGTAGTTTTTAAGGAGGGGAATATTCTTTCAAGCCCTTTCGACAATTAATTGTTTTAAGGAAATTCTTGAATTCGTCTCTACTGGGGTGGTAGTGCTACATTGACAGGGGTAGTTTTTAAGCCATGGAGGGGCGCGACAAATTTTAAAAGTGAAAATGTCTTAAACGGCCTTTTTAACAACTAACTGTACAAATTTAGTATTCGGACGATTTTTAAAACTCGTGTTTAAAAGGTAAAAGCTTTTAATCCCCTCAGACAATTAATTGGATACATTTGGTTTTACTAAGTTTCGTATCATTTGAGATTTTAAGGTGTTTTGTCTATTAGCATGAATCATATCTTTGGTATTTTTTTTAAGGGGTAAAAGGAGCGCGACAAATTTTTTGAAAGTGCGGATATCTTAATCATCTCTTGCGGCAATTTACTGGATACATTTTGTGTTCAGAGTTGTTAATAAAAAACTTCGCAATATAGGAAAAACGCACTTAGGGATAACTTTGAAGGAGGGAGGGATGTGAAAATTTTTTTGAAGGTGGTAATATTTGTTTCAGCCGCTGCGACAATTAATTGGATTCATTTTGTTTACAGGGAAGTCTTCGTTTCGATGCTACTGCTAACTTGACTGTTAGCACTACCATAGGTTTTTTTTTAAATACGCACGCGACAAATTTTTCTCTTTTGCCATTGAATCACGACAAAATCAAGACATATAGCGTTTGTCGAAATTATAAAGTGGTAGTGCTCATTTGACAGACGTCATATTCAATTTAGAAATTTAGCGTTTGTTTTTTTTTGCAAAAATTTGGTTTAAGATTTATTTTGTGGATTGGTGTTTGTAAAGACGACTCATGCGATGATCATTCAGAGATCATGGTTTTGCAACCAATATTTGCAAATTTCTTTGATGTGTCTGCATTCCTAGTATATCGGCTATCATTTATAGGAGTATATCTGTATAGAAAATATACGAATACAATGCTCAGAACAGTTTATCTACGACCGCTGAGCGATAATCACATGAGTCGTCTGTACGAACACAAACCTTAACGTGACGATCACTGAATAATTTTTGCTCCTGAATTGACATTATCGGCATACGATTTTCATAAATCTGTGTTCCGGGTATTGCAGCTTAAAACAGCACAGCTATACAAAATTTTTGCACATATTTCTGAGTGCAGAATGTTAGTTTCATCCTATTTTCTGAACTTAATCTGTTAGATGCATTGCGCCCGATCGTGTTAGGATTAGTATTGCGCCCGCCGGAAGGTTAAAAACATTATTTAAGTATATAGTTAGTTGACCATTCGGAGTATCAAGTTGGCTAAAAAGATAGGATTGGATTGAATCAGAGTGTGTTTCAATTAAAGCTTGAATTGGAACACACTCTGATTCGAGTCTACGAAAACGTCCGCTTGGCCATCTGTTGGTCATAGTCAGGACTCGAACCGAATGTTTTACCGTTAATTAGTAATGAATTGTCGCGTATTTCTTTAGTTCAATTTCAAAAAATAAATATAGCAATTATTCCCTTCCAATTGATACCACATTTATACCCACCGGTCTTTTTTGAACATGCTTAACCAACTTGATAGTCCGTATGCTCAACTAACTGTAATTTAATAAATAGGAAAGCTCGAACCCAGGGGCGGCGCATAAGAGCCCACAGGGCCCGCATGCCGGGGGGGGGGCACGATATTTAGGGGCCCAAAAGCCACATGAAAAATTTCTCGAACCATAAAACAGCATGATTGCAAAAAACAACACTCCGACGTAGATATTTTTTGTAGACATGAAGACATATACACTTTTCGAAGTGAAAACAAATGCTAAATTTATTGTTCCCCTTTCACCAAGCCCCTTAGATAAACAAATTTAATATTGCCCTAAAATCTTACAAATTTCGTGAGAAAATCCGAATCCTCAAATTAAAAAACAAAAATTGCTTCTGGCATCGCTGGGATATTTACTCTAACTGTAGCCACGGTTTGCAATCCGACCCACCCTTTTCCTTGCCAAGTACTTACCATATAGGAAAAAAGATTGTTTAGGTCCCCTAGCAAATAAACTATCTTAAAACATTTTTGGTGATACATAGTATCTTTACTAAACTTACGGACTAAATTTCAATCCACTTTGCCATGAACCCTCAAACACGAACAAGTTTGAGAGTGGTACTAAACTTAGTTCAAACTAGTTAGTACGGCCTGTATATATCGTTGAAAACTATATTTATATCCTTCGCTCATAGAGTGAAAGGGTATATTGTTTTTGTTACGCCGATATTATGTAACACCTCAAAGGAGCCACCGGAGGTATGGCAAAGTATATATATAAATGATCAGGGTCGGTCCCTGAATCGAATAAGCCATGTCTGTCTGTCTGTCTGTCTGTCTGTCTGTCTGTCCGTGTGTCTGTCTGTTAGCACGATAACTCCCGAAATATTGAAGCTAGCGGTTTGAAATTTTGGTCAAATGTTTGTTTTGCTAAAATCTTGGACGGTATTGAAAATGGGCCAAATCGGACCACGGGTTCCCCTACCTCCCATACAAACTACCCCTCCTTGATATTTTAATTCGGCCATAACTTTCGGTAGAATATCGCTATCGACTTGAAATTTTGATCAATGTCTCATTCTGACATATACTTTGAGTTGATGGAAAGTGGATTAGGTCCGACTACCCCTACCCCTACTTCCCTTACAAAGTTATATTCAGTCATATCTTTTGATAGGATGTCACGAAAAACTTCAAATTAATATCAAATGGTAGCCGTTGGATGTCTTGACAAGGTAATAAAGATGTGTCAGGTCCGACCCATCTACCCCTCCCTCCCCAACAAAAAAAAATGAAATTGAATATTTTGGGTTTTCCGTGCCTTCTAGGTCTGTACATGGGTATAGGGTATACACTCATCGTGCTATTCGCACGATTAGAACTCGGTCTCGTAACTTTGTCATTACGTTTGTAACGCATTAAAGGAAGCATCTCCGACCATACAAAAAGTATACATATATGATCAGCATGACTTGGGGAGTCGATTGGAGCATGTCCGTCTGTCTGTCTGTCTGTCTGTTGCGACGCGTTTTACTCGGCGGGTATTGAAGCTAGCAAGCTGAAATTTTGCACACGTGCTTCTTATTGTTGCAGGCTGTTTGTATGTTTGATTCACCCAAATTGGATCACTGGGTCCTGGGGCTGCCATACAAACCTAGCTCCCCAATTTGAGTTCTTCTAACAAAAACTTTTTTATTTATGTACCAATTTCAACCAAATTCCACAAAAAAGTGTTCCTATACATAACACATAATATATGCAAGAATTGATCAAATCGGACCGTGGGGTCATGGGGCTGCCATACAAACTTAACCCCCCAAATTAGGTTCTTCTAAGAAAAACTTTTTTATTTGTGCACCAATTTCAACCAAATTTCACACAAATGTATTTCTATTGTTGACACAAAACATATTTAAGAACGGATGAAATCGGACCATGGGGTCATGGGGCTATCATACAACTCCAACCCCCCAAATTAGGTTCTTCTAAGAAAAACATTTTTATTTGTGCACCAATTTCGAACAAATTTCACACAAATGTATTTCTATTGATGATACAGAACATATGTAAGATTGAATCAAATCGGACCATGGGGTCATGGGGCTGCCATACAAACCAAACCCCCCATATTGGTTCTTCTAAGAAACATTTTTTTACACTAATTTCACAAAACCTTGAATTAATATGTCTTTATCAAAGCAACTAAAAAGTTCAAAACGAATGGAATCGTACTGTGGGGTCATGCTCCGGCAACCCCAATAAAATTTTCCGAGTAAATATTTTTATTTGCCCACTTATTTCAACCAAGCCCAAAACTTTTGTCAAGACGGAAGAAGAAGAATGAGGAGGGGGATTAAATACAAGTCATAGGTACGCCCGAAAAAAACTTTTAGCCCAAGCGAAGGGTATCCAAATTTCGGCCGCGCCCGAAATTAGCCTCGGCCCCGGGGGTTGGCGAGCGAAGCGAGCAGGGGGCGAAGCCCCCTAGTTTATCTTGCTTGCGGTATACACACGGTCATCAGGGCTGTTATACAGAGGCCCCTTTTGGTTTGAAAGGATTCTTGCCAAGATTGCTATGTTAAATTTTATATTAAGTACAAAAGTTCTTAAAATTGAAGGATTTAAATCAGAGCACATTTAAATTTAAAG
Source organism: Microchrysa polita (assembly GCA_949715475.1). NCBI lineage: Eukaryota > Metazoa > Arthropoda > Insecta > Diptera > Stratiomyidae > Microchrysa > Microchrysa polita. The sequence continues at coordinate 119,026,780 of OX454415.1, forward strand.
CTGAAACAAGGAATAGAGTTGAACTAATAACGTATCGCTTTTTTCAATCTTCTAGTAAGTTACAAACTACTACCTCCAACACACACGAAGCCAATCCACTTTTTGGATTCTTCGTTCTGGCAAATTCATACATTTTTTTCAGTGGCGTGCGGTGACATTTAACAATAGGGATGCGTTTGAAAAAATCAGAAAGAGTACCCAAGTTCGTTTATTAACAGCTATGTAATGTAGATACCATCTAATAAATAATATTTTACAGACACTGAATCAATTGAAAGACTCTTTTCTTTGAAATGGAACTAAAGCAGCATAATAGCGGACGAAAGCAGCGCAATGTATTCTAAATTGGTGACAACAATATTGTCTCGTTCAGCTTAATACTATGCGATAATATATATTTAGATATTTTCACAAATGTTCTATTCAAAAACTTACATAAAACAGAAAAACATATTCCCATACCACCCTGTATATGAAACTATTTCATACAAATTTGTATACTCAACTCAAATACTGTTATAGCTAGACAGACTACAAACAAATCCTGGAGTTGCTTAAAATTAATCCAGTCAAAACTCTGGATATGAGATCGAATCGTATTTCACTAAATTCAAAATGCATCGTATGTATTACTTGCATTATTTAGATTACAGTACAATATGGTATAATCGTTATCGTTAATCAAATCCAGATAGTAGTTCCCCTGTTGGAAGTGTGAATCCCCTATTACAAAATTTTCACAAAACACGTCTATTCACCAAACCCATTGCGCAAACCATATAGCGATAGCACAACAATATAATTCACGTGACTCTGATGAGGTGAGAAACATCACCCCGCAACGCGCAACATATCACCCGAGGGAAGCGCAAGCTCTGGTGAGAACAAAATGAATCCAATGTGTCTCGGCTATCTAAAGTGTATCATGTGACCTTGAACATTCTATGAGTGCGAATCGGAATCGCCATGGTCGAAAAATGATCAACGCATCCATGGGATCTTTTTATTGCTTGAGAGCTGAGAACCATTGAAGATGATTGATTACAAATTGAAATGCGAGAACAATGAATCATGTCGAAAGTAATATTTTTCAAATTGGATTACATTTTTTAAAGCTATTGGTTACTTTAAAATTTGGATTCGTTTTAATATATAATTATGCTGAAAGCAAAAGCCGAACAAATTCTAGAAAGAGGAAAAATGTTTTTAATTGTTACAGAGATAAAATTTAGAGGGATGCGGCGCATCCACCGCATCTATGGACCGCACGCCCATGTTTTTTTTTCCATTTTTACAAAGCGAAAATTAAAAAAAAAATGGTTTGGGATTGACCGTGTGTGCGGCATTAGGGCATTCGCGGGATCGAATCCCATTGCAGGCGCAGGTAGTTACACTGTACCGTTAAAATCATATTTTAAAAGAGTTGGTTTAAGGTCGATCCACACTTTTTAGTCATCAGCCACAGCCACAGTCATTGACAGATTGTCAGTCAATCAATTAACTGACAGTCTGTCAACTTGTATGGAAAACGACTGTGGATCGACCTTCAAGAGTGTTTTTTTCTCAGTGTAGGGGGGCCCATTCAAGAAGTTGGTGGGAGGACCCCGAGTGAAGTTGTTCCGCCACTGCTCGAATCTTGTGTAGTGCGGAGCAAATGCGAGCTAACGATTTGCAGCCGATCAAAACTATTCCGTAAGGGAATCGATATCGTGCATAGCCGATCTGATCTTTTAAGCCAACTTGATACTCCGAATGTAAAAACTAACTATAATTAACAAAATAGGAAAGCTAAAATCTTTTTAAGTGCCCAGCAATTACGAGCTAACGATTTGCAGCTGATTAAAACTATTCCTAAATAGATTTCGAGATAGTGCTTAGCCAACTTGATATAAGTTAAACCGACCGCCATTATCATTTGTTTTTTTTTGTAGGCTACGTTAATTTACTGGTTATTGATTTATTACAACTTTGAAACTTTAGCTTCTAAGCTCATGCTTGGTGCTTCAGCTGTAAACAGCTTTTAACCTGAATAATTTTTTTAGCTTATTTACCCAAACCTTCACCTTTTCTTACAAAAAAGCCTGCTTAGGCATGATTTCTCATAACTCTTATAATTTGTCTTATTCTTGGTTGGTCTTATAGTATAGACAAGACGGACACTATTTTCAGAAAGCTTTTACATTATGAATGAATTGAATTTTTTTAATTTTGCTTACTTATACCTAACTTGCTTGGTTACGCCATCATCTGAAATTTAAAGTCATTGCCGAACTTCATACAATGGCGTAACCAAGCAAAATGTGGCATACAAAGTAAACAAAAATTTAATTCAATATAACGTGAAAGCTTTCTGAAAATAGTGTGCGTCTTGTCTATACGATAAGACTAACCACTGGATAAAATGTACGAGAAACTCGCCCTTAAAAAATTTTACGAAATGTTTTCTTCTTCACGCACACCCTTACAAGTAAAATTAATTGAAGGACTTACTCCTTGGTCTAAACAAATTTTGCTTGCTTGGTTAAGTTATGTGAAAAGGTCATTTTACAAATTTTATGGATTTTTGTTTAAAAAATACATACAAATTTTAGTCGGAATTTTGAAGATTTTGACAAAATTTTGCTAGTGTGAGGCTTAAACATTAGCAAATAATTTTATACATTTTTGCGCTAAAAGAGATTTTGTAGAAAAATTTGATAATGTGCTTAATATCTTTTGTTTTTCGTTTTGTAATTTTTCTTTCCCAATTTCTAGGTCTGGGAGGGGCTTTAGCCCCCTTAGCTCGTGGATGCGCAACTATCTTTACTTCACGCATAATACATATAAACATCTCCAAAAGGGATGCTTGAAAAATTAAAAACCTAACCTAATGGGATATACACAAGAAGTTCAAGGGGACATGGAAGGTATATAACACTGCATCTGATTTACGAATAATGGTACTTTGCTGAAATTTCTCATTATTATACAGGGTGTCCCGCATTGGGTGGTCAATACTGTAAGGGTTGATAGCGCACCTTGTTTCAGCAAGAACCAATACAATCGGAATTTTTTTTACCGTTACCTTGTTATCGCTTTTTTGTGAAAGTCATCGAAAATCGTGACTTGTCACGCAAAATCGTAATATGCAGCACTCTTGATGACTTAATCCAAAATTTGATTTCAGTTTCAGAAACTAAATAAAATTTCACAAAAACTGAAGTTTTTCCTGTTGCCAACATTATCGGCACTTTCAAGATACAGTTACTCAAACTTATAGAAATTTTAAAATAGATTTTTCATCGAAAATTCAAACAGTAATTTCATAATGGTGCTTTATACGTACAACTCTGCAAAGTTGATAAAAGTTGCTTCAACATGTTGGCTTTGCAACGGTATATCAGTTTTCAAATTTACATTACGGGATTTTGGAATTACACATATTGAATGTAAAAAACGAGGTAATTATTTTGTTATCGGATTATTTAAACTGAAATTTTATTAATTTATTTTTTATATTTTACTATCGCAATTTTGAAAATTTATTAAATAAAAATGAAAATAAAGTTTTGAATATGAGAAAGAACCAATCACCTAAAAGTATTAACTAATGATTAAATGGGCCTGTTTGATGAATTGGAATAATGCTGCTGGAATGGGTCTCCTCCATTTTGTATGCAGACTCGACACCTTCGGCGCATGGAAGAAACGTTCCGAAGGATTTCAGGAGGCGTTTCCTTGTTATTCGCTGCAGCAGCTGTTCCCGGGAGATAATCGGCTCGGAATAGACATTGCTTTTTAAGTGGCCCCATAAATAAAAATCTGGGGGAGTAAGGTCGGGACTTCTCGCAGGCCACGCAACTGTCCCAAATCTACCAATCCACTTTCCGGGAAATTCGTTTTCCAAATATTCTTTGGTAGGTCTCGCATTATGAGCGGGTACCCGTCTATCTGCCATACATAGCAAATATTAAATTTTAAATGTTATACCGTTGCATTTGCCAAACAATGTACCAAATTTCAAATATCTTACAGTTCTGGTCAAAATAATGTAGCGAGATTCTATCCCGAATTATAATTGCCTTTGTATGTCTTTTTTCGAGTCAAGGGAAAATTGTTAACGATTCCACTGAAGCCATGATTTTTACCATTCAATGCGTGTTTACCTTAAATTCTGCAATGTAAATAAGAAAAGTGATATACCGTTGGAAAGCCAACATATTGAGGCAACTTTTATCAACTTTGCAGAATTGTACGTATAAAGCACCGTTATGCAATTACTGTTTTAATTTTCGATGAAAAATCTATTTAAAAATTTCTGTTAAGTTTGAGTAACTGTATCTTGAAAGTGCCGATAATGTTGGCAACAGGAAAAACTTTAGTTTTTGTGAAATTTTATGTAGTTTCTGAAACTGAAATCAAATCTTGGAGTAAGTCATCAGGAGTGCTGCAAATTACGATTTTGCGGGACAAGTCACGATTTTCGATGACTTTCACAAAACGAGCGATAGCAAGGTAACGATAAAAAAAATTCCGATTGTATTGGTAATTTTCTTGCTGAAACAAGTTGCGCTATCAACCCTTACAGTATTGACCACCCAATGCGGGACACCCTGTAGATAATAACCTCATCCAATCCCCTGGAACTATTACCAACTGATAGATATTATTACACATTTATGCAATCAAAACTAATCATAGAACCAGTCTATAATAAATTCCATTGACATTTATACATCAAATGTGACCAACAAGTCGCACCGGTCGGTACGAGAATTACACTCCATCCGCATCCTTACTATCAACATTTTAATCAACTTGCAACTAAAGCCACATATTGATAATGCAGATATGTAATTAAGTTTACACATCAGCCGAACCGAAACATTGCGGACGGAAGGATCGATAAAGCCATCCATACGTATGTGTTCTATACGAAACGGATCAACGTAATATTTTGAGCTTCATCCCATCCGGTTGTAATTAGTTGAAAATGGGGATGAGTCCTTGTGGATAGCCCGTGCAACTCTGCATCCTGATGCACTCTAATCACACATATTGCAGTGGGATTCGAGCAACACTTGATCAATTGCTTTCAATAAAATTTAGCATAAATGTCCAATATCTTCCCAATTGCTATTTGATTTATGGATATTTCCACATTAGATGGGTTGGCGCTCTGGCTCCAATTAAATACATTAGAGATAAGGGATGTGCTTGATTGATTTGCATTTATGGTTTCCGAGTTGCATGTTGATATGTTCGTGGGATGTTTATTTAACGGAAAAAGAGGATAGTCATTAATTTATCAGGCGGAAGTGTTATTCATATAAATTGGAGAGATTATTCGACAGTTCGGGATAGATGTGCTGTGAAATTGAATGACAATTATTGGATTCTTTGTAGAATTATAAAACGCATGTCCCGTACCAGGCTTGTAGGCTGCTATATAAAATGAAAATATATTTTATGAAGAATAAATTAAAAATCATATAAAACAGGAAATCCTTTTTAAAGAAAGACCAAGCTTCTTACCCATTGCAACGCTATTTACAATCCGTTCGCGAGTACTTAATCGCCGCAACACAACTGTATCGCTTGGTGTCGCCAGTCAGCGTGACATGATACAGTTGGATGTCGTGAAAGATAAGAAAAGGTCACACGAACCTCGACTATCGTCCCATGTCTGAAAGAAATTCTGCTTCTCACTTCGGCTATGATTTTATCCTTTTTGACCGAACAGCGAACAATTTATCCATTTTCAAAGCACAAAGTATGCAAACTAGCTGTAAAAATTTGTCACCTAGAAGTTGTTGTAGTTTAACCGCCAAAACATAAAACGCAGCGTGACATTAGCCACCCATTCCAGCGAGTGTATGCCAGTGACATGGTTGCTGTTCTTGCACAGTGTAAGAAAAAAATGAAAAATGCTAATGACTCTTGGTTAATGGCGTGCAGACTAAAGAAATGCTTTAAAGCACGTCTCACAAGGAAGTGAAGGGTACCCGAAAAAGGACTCATTCTTATTCTCGGCTTACAGCTTAGTGTTAGAGCGCGCATTTTGCCTTTACTAAGGCACTATGTATATGGCACTATCGTTGCGCCATTGTTATACAAGGAGTGGCGTTGCTGGTGTACGTTAACTTTTCCTAATTGCATTCGTGTCAAAAAGTCATTTTTCAAGAAGCACTTCACTAAGAAGAGTCTGAAAGCGCAAAAGTAACAAAGCGAAGATTAAATCGAAGCGAGTAAATATGGCGATTACGTTAGAATGAAGGGACACGCTAGTATGCGCTAACGTAACTATTGCTAAGGACCTGTGCGCTGTGTAGGACGAACACTCAGTTCCTACGGGAACGAAAACGATGTTATTGGTGGTGGGTATTTGTTTGTCTTCTTGTCGTCAACTCTTATTTGCACTAACAAGACGAGCCTTAAGAATGTTGCAGTGCTATATATACGAAGGAGCAAAGCTATTGGGAAAGTTGTCATGCAATAGAAGGCAGTAGTGTCGGAACGTAGAGAATGACAAGGAAAACCCGTGTACTTTGTGATGGTATTTTAATTAAAAAATGCGTTAAATGTTAATAAAGAAACCTAAGTTCATTATGGAAATGACGGCGTGTCTGATGAAATTTGTATATGAAAGTGTTTAATTTTATACGACAATAAACTCTCATGAATATGTCGTTCAATTAGCATTTTTTTACCATAGCGGGTAAGGTAGCAGGGATCTATTAATGGAGTTTCAAGTCTATCGAGGAAGAGGTACATATAAGGTTTTTTTCTTAAACAAGGTAGCGTCAATATCATCAATAGATACTGACATGGAAAATGCTTCTCAAATAAAATCTACTCCTGGCAGCGCTAAAAAAATGCCGTAGTACAAAAATGAACAATAATGAACAGAAAAAACTGTGTTGGGCTGGGTTTGTGCTGCCAATTGTCCCGTCTCTACAATAACCCTTCTGTCGGCACCTACTACAATATGAGTATTCTAGACACAAGAGGTCTGGCTGGACCTGCTGAGAGATTTTAAGAGGTTTAGTTCTACCAAACTCTTTACTATTTTGAAACAATAAAACCCAGGCTTGCTCCTATCAAAACCGGTACCAATATTGTGAATACCGATATTGACCATGGGCCGATCCCAGTTTTTCAGTTTTTTTTTAACACCTGTACAGTACCGGTCTTTTCGGGTCTTTTTAAGACCTGTTACTACCGGTCTTTTTCAGCCCTTTTTAGGACCTGTTCAGTATCGTTTTTTTCTCAGGTTTTCTTAGGACCTGTTCAACACCGAAAGACCTTAGTTTTAGGTTCTCTTGTACCCCTTTTAAGCGCGGTGTTTTTTCCGATGCTTTTTGTGGGGTGCCTGACCCAAAATGATACACCATTAATACTCGTCAAATCTGTTGTAATTGTGGGGAGCTGATTCCAAATTTGAGGTCAAAAACAAAAAAATAGGGTTGCCCGCCTCAAAATAGTAACCCAATTTTCTAGGGGAAATACTCGTCGAATCTGTGCGGCAGGAATACTAGGTAATTTTGAGTCGCTATGATTCCAAATTCGAGTTCCCGGCTCATGGTTAAAAAGAACCGGAACCTAAAAAAACGGGGTGCTGGAAAATACCTGCGGAATTGCACAGTTTCTGAAAGAAAAATTTGAGAAATTTTTATTGTTTATAACGTGTGGTCCAACTAGTATGCACGATGTTAATTGAGTGTCACACCTTAACGGTAAGTTTCTCGCCCAGCTTTACTAGACATTTCTTTGCTTCAGTGTTTGGCAAATTCAACCAAGTACACAATTGAGCAGCGCGTTAAGATCTTTGAAGCCGTTCAAATCAAAATGCTTTTCGTGCACTTCGTGATTTTTTTGGTCAACATAATCGACCAAATGCATCCACATAACAGAAATCGAGGATATGGACCTGGATGATATGTGGTTCCAACAGGATGGGGCCACTTGCCACACAGCCAACGAAACAATGGCTCTTTTGCACGAGAAATTCAATGGCCATGTTATCTCTCGTCTTGACGATGGTAATTGGCCGCCACGATCATGTGATTCGACACCGTTGGACTTCTTTCTCTGGGGATATTTAAAAGAAAAAGCGTACGTCAATAAGCCAAAAACAATTCAAGTGCTGAAGGATGAGATAATTCAGGACATTAACGATAATCAACCTCAATTATGTCTTAGAGTCATTGGAAATATGGACCATTGGATAGAAGTATGCCTATGTCACCGTAGCCATGGCGAGCATTTGGCCGATATTTTGTTTCACACATAATTGCCATAGATCCTTCTATCATAATAAAAAAAATTTCGATAATCCTCAAAAAACTTTTTGTTTTATTAACAATTAACTTCGTGTATTCACGTTGGACCACACTTTAGTACAAATTGAATTTCAGTGTTCGTCATAATGTACCGGCAGCATTTATGTGCATAGATCTCGACTGTCTCATAGAGAATGATTAAATTTATGTTCATGTGTCAGATCTCGTGTCGAAAATGCCGGTTAGCCCAGACCAAACCGGTTCCTTGACGGATTTCACCGATTCGAATTAGGCAAAAATTTAACAAGTGGGGTGTATTTGGTGAATTTTTGCCTATTTCGAACTGGTTAAGGACTAAGCCAGTTCCTACTCGATTTCCGTAGGGTATGTTGAATCCAGATCTACCATATGGATGCAAACTCAGCCTGGATACCTAATCAAATATGTTCAAAAATACATTTTAAAGGAGGTATTTTGGCTCAGAGTGCTCAGCCCACTCTGTTTCGATTTCGATACGGTTAAACGAGATCTATTGTGTGAACATAAATTCAGCCGGTTACCTAATGGCGAAAGTAGGGTTCATATGCAGATGTGAGGCGATCAGCATAGATGAAGGAACCGCCAAAAATGGGCTAAACAGCACTTTCGGTATGAGGCAATCAAGATCAATCACATGCACATATGTCGATTCAGACGAAGATTGGATCTCAAAATTAGCGCAATTTCCCTAACAAGGAACCGCTAAATTTTGGGCTGGGTAACCAACTATAAGTGTATGAGAGAAATTCGGAATATTAAAGATGAAGTCTGTTGACTGGAAGATCAGACTAGCGAGGTTTTCCTCATGCTTCACTAAATCTTTCAAACAACGGGGTCACCAAAGGTGTACAGAAGACGCCTTTCCCGATAGGAAAAATTCGATATCAATTCCTATTTAGTCGAAGTAAAGTATAGTAAGTATAGTACAGTCAAATAAAACGCCACATGGCGTGAAACAAACGGATACTAACAAAAAGTATCTTACTACCGTTGTGCAGTTTTTTTAAAAAACAGCGAAATAGTGTTTTTCGGCAAAGAAGCACATCCATTACTTTACCCAGGAAGGTCATGCTTATTTTTAGTACGGAAAGGTCATGCTTCGTCGAATCGACGACGCTCAACTTTAAGGCCTCATACAAATTACCCTTTCGCAAAAAATTTATAAAATTCGACAGATTTTCAATCCTTAGTTAATTTAGAATGGCAAAACATCGATTTTGAGTAATTTTGTAAGGAAATTGATTTACAAATCAAATTTTCTCAATTTAATATTATTTGGCCGGAAATATAAAACATTGAATTTAAAAATGAAATAAATAAAAACTAACGTTGATATAATTTAAAAAATGTGTTTGAATCAGAAAATATATATTCTAAACTTAATAGAAAGTTGGGTTTAATGTATTAGAAGCTCTTTTATATACAAGAGGCACAGTGATCCATTTTGGGGTCCCAACACAGGTTTTCTTTCACTTCGCTTACTCCAGTTTTTGGAGTATATTTTAGAATTATTAACAATAAATTTAGGAATTTCTTCTCTCCGAGTTCCCCTGATTAATTCTAATTCTATGTATGATGTCAGGTTTTGAAATTTAGTGCCTTGGAGGCGATTTTTATGAGTTCGAAAGGCAATCTATCTAAAATGAGGAACAATTTTGAGCCATTTTCCTGATTTGTCCTATTTTTGTCCTAGTAAATATTTTTTCCATAATTTTTGAAAAAATTGGTCCCACATTTAAAAAAAAAACACATTTGCTATGACCTATAGTTGTATGGACACAGATTTATCGTCGAATCGACAACCAGCCATAATAAATACTGGAGTTCTAAAAGTTACACAAAGTTCATCCTCCGTCGTTTCGACGACGCTGATTTCCAAAACTCCAACTTGTCCTGCTTACTCTTCGACTAGCTGCAAGGTACGAGGCAAGTACATCGGCACCGTAAGTGCTGTACGGAAACTCTGCTCAAAATAATGAGAATTGCCCAGAAAAACGGGATAAATGTCATGATGCGTAATCGATTCGATGAAGGATGACCTTCCAGGGTTAAAAAAATGTGTTTCTGCCTATTTTCATAATTTTGATTGAACCTGTGCTTGCATGATCCCTAATTCTTGCTAAAGGGTAGGTAGGTAAATTTTCAAATGGAGGCCGAAGTTTTAGCACGTTATTATTATTGCATGTGATATATCCTACTAAATAAACATTGATTTTCCGGAGAAATCGCAACACTCAAAAAACTACATATTTAAAAGAAAACACTCCTGTAAGAAATTTGTTCGTTATCGTTTGATCGCCACTCTGTGATATTCAGAGAGACACGAGTTTTCGAAACTCAGGGTAAATCAAGAGGAGCAGTAAGCCAAATCCCAATATTAGCATGTCCGAAAATAAATAAGGAAGGACTGCTCTAATTTGTTTCAGTACATGCTAATTTCGGGATTTGGCTTGGCTCCCCATTTAAGCTTACCTATTTTTTATACCCGTCACTATGTGAAGGGGTATATTAACTTTGTCATGAAGTTTGCAACGCACAGAAGGAAGCACCTCCGACTATAAAAAGTATATATATTATTGATCACTGTGACGAGAGAAATCGATTGAGCGATGTCCGTCTGTCTGTCTGTCTGTCTGTCCGTCTGTTGCAACGCAAACTAGTCCCTCAGTTTTGAAGCTATCGGGCTGAACTTTCGTATACATGTTTCTTTTTAGTGTATGCTGTATATATGTCGGAACGAATGGAATCGAACCATGGGGTCATGGGGCTGCCCCTGAAAATTAGGTTCTTCTAAGAAAAACTTTTTTCTTTATGTACCAATCTTAACCAAACTTCTCATAAGTGTGTTCCTTATAAAGCCTCAAAATATATCTAGGAAAGGATGGAATCAGAACATTACGTCATAGGGCTGCCATACAGACAACCCGTGAAAATTAATTTCTTCTAAGAAAAACTTTTTCTATTTTAATCCTACCTTAACCAAACTTTACCCAAATGTGTTCCTAGTAAAGCCTGAAAATATATCTAGGAACGACTGAAATCAGAACACTACGTCATGGGGCTGTCATACAAATAAACCCTTGCAAGTTGGGTTCTACTAGGAAAAACTTTTTTCTTTATGAAGCAATCTTAACCAAACTTCAACCAAATGTGTTCATAGTAAAGCCTGAAAACATATCTAGGAATGGATGCGATCGGAACATTACGTCATAGGGCTGTCATACAAACCAACCCCCAAAAATTAGGTTCATGTAATAATACTTTTTTTCTTTTTGAATCTTAACCAAAATTCATCCAAGTGTGTACCTGGATTAGCCTCAACGCATTCAGGAACAGATGGAATCGGAACACGTCATACGGCTGCGGTAGAAATTGTTAACGCAAAATAAGCTTAACCCTTCTATCGGCACAAAGGTCTGGTCAGACCTTTAGCACTATATTTCGGTGAAAAAAGTATAAAAGATGAGATCGCAGTGACTTCATACTTCATGATATCCGAAAATAATATGTTTAGAAGCATTTTGAAAAAAATTGAAAAAATTGTTTGAAGTTTTGAGCATTTTTTGGCGAAATTAATTTATAGTGATTTTTGATACCCAATAGGTCTGGCCAGACCCAAAGTTGTTCACCCCATTTTTGCTTGCAGGTAAAAAGTGAAAATATAAAATTTTCATAAAATTCGCCTAGTTACGATGTAATAATGTCGTTAACCCTTTCGACCCCACTCCTAAGCCGGTGATCGGAAAACTTCTTTTCATGATACATTTACTTATAGCATGACGAAAAACTACATATTTTCCAAGATCTCATCGTGCTACGTCCACCTGGTGACCGGGAACAGGAAATTGCTTATAAGCAAGTTCGGGCAATCGAGGACGTATTGTGCGACAGAGGGAAACTTATTTACTTTTATGCTTTTGGTCAGAAAATATTTATTTTCAGTGGAATTTGCAGTTAATTCCGTATGATATACAAAAAAACAGTTTTCATAGTTGAATCGTGTTTCGTATTTTTTTATATACGGGGGTTCCAGTCATTCGGGGGTTTCTGTGGCTTTATTAGAGCAAACCCAATGATATGGCATTTTTCATGCTACTTCTTTCAAAGTTGATGTTTCGGCAAATTTTTTACAGCTTGAACGGATGAGTCACCTGAATGAAATAAGGATGCGAAATACTTGTGAGAATCGTCCTAAAAGACATTCAACAGGCGACAATCGTTTCAAAATCCAAACGGCTAAGGCATGAAATATTTAGTTTTAGTTTAGATTTAGTTTTATTTCCTTTGTAAAAGTAAGGACTAAGTATGAGTGCCTTGCGAACGTCTTTCTAAATAGATTTTACCACGAAATTTACAAAAAAAAATAGAATGAAATGATGAAATATCGGGGTAAAATCTACTAACAAAGCGCCAAATATTTTCCCCAAAGATATTGGAATTGGCAAATGCGATCAAACTTTCTGCTAGATCAGTACTTCCCAACCGGTGCTTGAAATGATTTTTTATAAAATACATGTAGCCACTCCAATGACTTCAATGTTGCTTGTTGACGCACCACTGAGCCAGAAAATGGAACTCGCCTGGGAAAATGAGATCTTGGTCTAAAATCGAATCTTTATTCAACATTTTCAATGCGCTATAACCCAATGTAGTAGGGATATAGGGCCAAATCTAGCCCTCCGGCAATGCCCAATTCAGCTGTATACTGGCCACTACGGCTGCTACGTTTTCTTCACTTCGTTCGTATCTACCAGTCAAATTCAAAGACTGCCATGGCGAGACGAATTTCCTGCTCACTGAAGACATGTTTTATAAATTAAGTGTGGAATCAATTCAATATTCAAATGTGCTAAATGTATGCATTGAAGTTGCTCATAAATTAAAATTGCGAAAATACACTTACGGTCAAAAGTATCGACTCAACCTAATAGCGCGTGTATTTGTACGTGTTTTTTGGAAAGTATGATAGTTATTCATAAAAGTCGTATGTCGTTTAAAAGCTCGAAACCTTAGCTACCTGTTGGTACCCTTTTTATCAACATTTGCTTTGCACTTTTTAAATTATTGCCACTTGTAACAAAAAACCCAGAAAAATTGAAGTTTCAGGTAAAGGTCAGGTCAGGTAAACTACCCCTATAAAAGCGCCCGTAATCGGTTTCTCATTATCAGTTGCATCAGGAAAGTTAGGTAACTTACATCTGAAGTAACTTCAGTCACTGTTTGGTCATCAATGGATACGACGCCAGAACAGGCGGCACAAGTTGTAGCCCTATTGTCGGAAAATCATAGTCAGCGAACCGTCGCTCGCCGTCTTGGAATGAGTCAGTGTGCTGTCTCGAGAGTTAGCAGGAGATTTCGAGAGACTGGTAGCTTTAATTCGAGACCAAGAACGGGCCGCCCTCGATCCACTTCAGAGAGAGACGACCGTTTCATTGTAACAAGTACGTTACGAAATCGTTTCCTCACGGGTGTTGCTGCGCAGCGGAACCTGAGGCGTGTTCCCGGAGTAGCTGTCAGGACCGCACGGTAAGGAGTCGATTAAGGGAAGCGAATATCACTCCAAGACGGCCTGCCAGGGGCCCCAAATTGACTGCACGACACCGACAAGCGCGCCTCTTATTTGCTCGTAATCATCTTACTTGGAGAGATACGGAATGGAGCTCAGTATTGTTCACTGACGAGTCGAGAATGTGTCTGCATGGCAGTGACAGAAGATGTCGAGTCTACAGGCGTCCAACTGAGCGATATGCGCAGTGCTGTTTCACTGAAACGGTTGCATACGGCGGCGGTTCCTGTATGATGTGGGCTGGCATTTCATTGGAGGGAAAAACGGATCTCGTATTCGTGCCCGCAGGAGGCCGAGGAGGAGGGCTGACAGCTGAGCGATACGTTACCGATGTTCTCCGTATCCACGTTGTGCCCTATGCAGCATTTATTGGCGAGAACTTTACTTTGATGCACGACAATGCCCGGTGTCATGCGTCGCGCCTCACTCGGCAGTTCTTGAATGAAGCCAATATGTCGTCACTTAACTGGCCTGCGCGCAGTCCCGACATCAATCCCATTGAACACTTATGGGACGAACTCAAGAGAAGAGTCCGAGCCAGAAAGCCAGTCCCTTCGTCCAGTGAAGAATTGAAGGCAGTCCTATTAGAGGAATGGACCGGTATTCGTCAAGATACCATCAGCAACTTGATCAGCTCAATACAGAATCGACTGGAAGCTGTCATTAGAGCAAGAGGAGGAAATACCGAATACTAAAATAATAAATGCTTAACTTATTTTCCAACAGTTTTTGTTTTACTTGCAAAAAACCTAACCAAAAACCATTTTCATATTTGCTCATTTTCGCTACGATTTCGCTCAAAGAGCATCAAGGCCTTAAGCTTTTCAATGACATACGATTTTTATAGATAACTGCTATACTTTTCGAAAAACACGTACAAATACACGCGCATTTAGGTTGAGTCGATACTTTTGACCGTAAGTGTAGAATTCAAGCTGATCTGATTGATCCAAAATCTCTGTGAGATTGTTCTAAACGATGGCAAATTTTCTCTCATTATTTGTCAACAAGGCGAATTCTTCACAAAAGAAATGAATGAGCTGAAAAAAAGCCTTCTTCCGTTCGTGAGCGAAATTTTCTTCGGGAGGCGCCAGATTCTGCTAACGTTGCAAGGGGGGCATGCACTGAAAAAGGTTCGGAGCCCCTGTGCTAGATACACGCCAGGAAAATACAATAGCCAAAAAATAAGAAAATAAGGGAATAACATGTTTGCACTAATACCACCTTAAAATACGTTTACTTGAAAACGCTCGCTGTATATCTACAAAAACGGTATAAATGCTTTTATTGTTTATACTCCAATCCATAGAGACGAAATAATAGGGTTTAGCGTGCATAAATTGGGGATGTCTCAAATTTTTGATATGTTATAAAGACAGGTGGGGTAAGTTAAAATCAAAGTTTGCGTCACTTTCCCCCCTGTGCTCTCGCCGCTATCTTAAAAAACCATCTAAAATCGGCCATTTCATCAGTTTTTGGCCTGTTAAGCCTCAATCGCAGTACTCCGTTCCGTTCCATTCCGTCAACCATCCAGTCCGTTCCGTTTTGTCAAAATATTAGTGCAAAGCACAATGCTCCGTTCCGTTCTGGCAGTTGTCATACGTTTTGTCGGAGTTTCTTGAAATGTTAGAATTGTTTTTTTTTTTCATTTATACTTACTGTACCTAATGTACGACTTCGATGTACTACTCGTCATCCATATCCATATCCGTTTGTTATGCTCATGAACTGTCATTTTCCATAAAGTGAGGTTATGTGATCGGTAAAAGTTGAATTTTGGTCAACTCTTCCGATCCGTTCCGTTCCGTTACAACCATTGTGTGCATTTACATGCCCAGTCCGTAAGGTCTACTTTTGACAGCTGAACGGAACGGAGTATTGCGATTGAGGCTTACCTTCTTTACAGTCCATTTGAGCACAAAATCTGCCTACAAACTTAATCTACGATGTTGTACTCTACAGTCAAAACTAACAGAGTTATAGCGCTAAGAAAATGGAGAAAATATCAAAAATCATGCCAATTTCAAATTCACAAAAATGCTTTTTGATTTCAGTCTGGTGCGTCAAATCCCTATATCACAAAAATGCATTGTATACCAATTAATCATAGCCTCCTCTGCATTTTAGTATAGATTTCTCCAAGTATGTTTTGAAATTTCTTAGTAATGATTTTTGGAATTTTTAGCATATTCTCTGCGCTATAACTCTGCCAATTTTGATTGTAGAGTAAAACCAACGCCATCTAGAAATATCATAGCCGCAACTCAGCTGTACAATGACGTTATTGCTTAGCTCTTAAATTTTTTATTTGCACGAACAAACAACAAAAACAAGTAGTCACGTAATAAAAAGCAAAAACAAAACAGTGCAACATTGGCGAACATAACCTGAAATTATAAGCTGATTTTGACGTCTAAGATTCACATTGCGGCCTTAATATCTAGACGGCGTTGGTAAAACTTGTCAGATGAAATTTATAGTGCAATATTGTCTCGGCACATTTTGTGCTCAAATGGACTGGGAAGGAGTTATAGACCGCAAACTGATAAAAGAGCCGAGTTTAGATGGTTTTTTCAAGATAGCGGCGGGAGCACAGTGGGGAAAGTGACGCAAACTTGGATTTTAGCTTACCCTACCTGTCTTTATAACATATCAAATATTTGCGACATCCCCAATTTTTGCAAGGTAAAATCTCCCTGTTGGTTGAAGTATGTATAAAAAATGGTAGTTTAGCATTGGAATACGGGTAAAAATAATACTTTTTCTGAAAAATAATTTTTTTCTCAGTAGGTTCAGCCAGACCTATTGGGTATAGAATATGCATATTGTAATAGGTGCCGACAGAAAAGTTAAGTTGCATTCAAATGTGACGGGTATTCAAATTTCGGCTGAGCCCGAAATTAGCCTCGGTCTCGTTATTCTCTTAGAATTTTCTAGATGACGCATTCATTTTTTCAGTGGATTCAACGTTGAACACACTGAAAAAAAATCGACTGGCAATTCACATGGTGAGTCTCCACACAAGTGTTTGATGTTTCGCCAGATAAAACAATGCAATTGCATTTTTTTCACGGTAAATGTCATCGCGAAAATCAATCAGGCCTGCGGCTGCAAATTCATCTGAATAATTGAAGGCAATATTCCACACCACATTTTTCGCGGGAT
Source organism: Microchrysa polita (assembly GCA_949715475.1). Classification (NCBI taxonomy): domain Eukaryota; kingdom Metazoa; phylum Arthropoda; class Insecta; order Diptera; family Stratiomyidae; genus Microchrysa; species Microchrysa polita. The sequence goes on from OX454415.1 coordinate 119,043,811, forward strand.
ACCTGTCTGTTTTTCGCTCAGAGGACATATTAAGTTACATAATTTTACGACTGATTTAAGTGTAAATTTATTTTCGTAAATATGTTGAGTGTTTTAGTGGAAAACATTTTTCGCATTTCGATTTCCTAATAGGCTCGGTCGGTTTAAAAGCCGCCAGGTTCCCGTGTGACATGTCTATATTTTTTTTTACTGTGGTGAATAAAAAATTTGCTCTGAGAATTCAATACTAAACTTTAATTTTAAAATTACAAACAGACTTTCTTCAAAGCCTAGCTAAACCATCGTGAATTGCGATTAAGGGTATATACACTACAGGGTGGGCCAAATGAGACCTACTATAATGTTAAATGCGTATATCTCTTGATATTACCGTTTGTTTTATATATACATACATATTTTAAATATGAAATTCATTTTATGGAAATTTGTTGTGAAAAATAAAATTAGACAAATATCCACGGTTTGGCTCGGTGCATGCATGCCAGCGTTAGCCTGCATTTTCATTACATAACGTAATGTGCCTGGCTAGATGCTCCGTATTTCTCCTTTTCATGCTTAAGCTGTTTAATATTTCCAAGCACTGTTTGACTACCAATCAACACAGTTCCACAAAACGGTAGATCAACTATCTAATCATCAAGGCGGTAGAAATTGATAAAAAATGCAAAATTTGCGATATTTTCGCTGCAAAATTAGCCGATTTTTCAAAAGAATAGAAAAAATCAATATTTTCAACACGTTCTTGTGTACTGCATATATTCATTATACATTTTCCAGAACTTAACAACTATAGACTGCAAAAAGAAAAAATATAAAAATGTGTATAATAATAAAAGTTATTTGCGTTTAACATTGGAAGGTCTCATTTGGCAGCAATATTCCTGAGTACACCTGAAGGGCGCCAAAATGTCCTCTTTCCCTGTGGCGGCGTAAGTGCTAGAGCGGGCGCTGCCTGCAGTAAGTAGTTTAAAACTAAAAAAAATGGGTAGCATTCACCTCCTTTTCACCAATTTTCTGACCCCCTATCGGATAGGGCTTTTTTCTTCAGAATCAGTAGATGATCCCCAACAATCGTACAAAAAATCTAATACACGTTTTTCGTCGATCATATTTCTCAATTTGAATGCTTTGCTTGTACAAAAATCCCATCAGCACATTTTTGAACG